>CM063512.1:43115362-44371612 GCA_032199755.1 Ambrosia artemisiifolia | reverse complement strand
ATGGCTTGGAGCTTAAACTCTTAATTTCATCAATTCGAGGGAAGCTCTTGGCTTTCTTTCTTATATGTTCAAATATTTTCTCTCCGGTTGGTATTTTGGACCGAATGTGTTTGTCTGGCTCACTTGATTCTTCACATGGATCAAAACCTTCAGTCAGGTCTAGAAATTCTTCAGTGTCATTGAGTGCAAGCTGCCTATCGCGTGTACGCTTTCTTATAAGACTTAATGTCTCTTCAGATGGCGGATATTCGGTGGTTGGTTTGGCTGCCAAAGAAGGTAAGCTTTTGGCTTTTTCACGTATGTGGTCGAAAATGGTTCTTTCAGTAATGATTTTGCAATCACCATCAGCATCAGCATTATCATCAGCAGCAGCAACATTGTCATCATAATCATCAGCAGCAGCAGCATTATCATCATCATTGTTATTGTTCTCAACAACAAGCTCGCCTGTATAAACAGATTTTAAATGATGCTAAACTTGATAATATAACTGATGTTTATAAAGTCTGCCTTGAATGTGTCTTTTCTTTGTGGTTTGTGTAGATTTTAGAAACTTTACCTTCATCTGAATCTTCATCCAGGAGTTTGAAACTAGGCCTGATCACCAAAAGAAAAATTAATCAACAGGTGCAGGTGTGGCCAAATGGGCAGCTCGGTCAGTTGGATCCGGGTACCTTTACTGTGTGCCAGGTAAAACTGAAAATACACATTCTCTTTCTTTTTTTTAAATCTAGCTAGTGTATTAAATATGTTTACAAGAAGATCATATATTTCAATACACCTATAGTATTTAAAATTTAAATAAAACGACGTGGGAGGGTTACCCAAATTTTTAAAGTTTATTATTATTATTATTTTTTTTTTTTTTTTTGAATTAAATACTTTTCGTTCATTCCAGGATAATGAAAAATTATTAATATTTTTTTTTTTTACCAATTTGACCATTAAATAATCAAACACGGCCTGAATCGACCTATTCATAAGTAATGGGTCAAACTAGTCACACCTCTAAACAAATGTGATACCAATGAGCTTTATAGGTAAACGAGAATAAGGTTGTTGACAGTTAAAAGCATACATGGAAGCTTCTTCGTTTTTGGATTTTGATGACTTGTCAGGTCTGTCAGCTGGGACGTTAGGTGCATCATCGTATTCAGGATCAATTATGCAAACATCAGTTGGCTGAGGCAAGGAGAATTTCTTTGTTCCATTTATATGGCGGATTTCATAGTTGATATTCTTCATCAGTATAGCTTTCTGGTGTACATCAATACCAACTGCATGAACATAAAAAGTAAAATGAATGAAATTACACAATAAACAATAATAAAGAAGTTGAATTCGACTATGAAACTTACTGAATTCTTCAAAAATCAGACATGCCTTAACAGTTAGCTTTCCTTGCAGAGGGCTTGTAACTAGTATTGTTGCACTATAAGGGCTGCACTTAGATGAGCAAAAAACTAATTCATATACAAGTATGAAGATGACAAAAACTGTTAATAAGAGATGGAAATCAGCCGATATAATAGTTAAGACATAACTTTTTTATTTGGTGCCTTGATTGAAAATAAACAACTACTTACCTTGTAAATTCTTCCACTCTGCAAAAACAAATTGGAAAATGTTACTATTGCAACATAATGTCTCAAAGCACCTCAAACTTTAACAATTGTAGCATTACCTTATCTTCTCATGGAAAACTATCAAGTTATCTTCCTCTATAGCAACAAGCTGTGGAAAATAGAAGTTCTCTAAAGGTACTGTTTAACAAGTATGGTCTTATAAAAGTATAAATAAATAAAGTTCATTAAAACAAAATACGAAAGTTACATCACAATAAAAGTATTAGTGGTGGAAAAATGGGTGGGTGGGGTAACGGGTCAAACTAAGTATTTGTTGGACAATTTTTGCTCATATATTCATTTTTTAAATATGATTGTAAAAGATATGTTGTTACAATATTAATTTCACTTCTAAATAAAGCGATTTAGTAGGTTATATATGCCTTATAATAAAACATTGTGGCAACTTTCGACTCGTTTGACCCATTTCCTTTCTACCTACCCTTACCCACTAGACCCATTAGATATAAAACGTAACCTGAATCAACCTGTCCATTAGTCACAGGTTGAGATTTCCACCTCTAAAAAAATATGTTCATAATCACATACCATATCAGCATAATGTCTTTTAGTTTGCGGTGACTGTGACAGTCTTGTTAATGTCACAGCCAGCTTCGACTTTCCATAATTTGGGCATGTGATCTCTTCAACCTTCATATCAACTTTTGGTGGAAGCGAAAGCAATGATTCCTTAATGTGGTTGCCAAATGGGAACTTTCGACCAGTAACCATCTCAATTTTCCTCGGGTCTGCTTCAGAAAGGGAATCAAATGACTTTACTCCCATAGATTGTAAAGCCTGAACATAAACATTAGGTGGGTGGATTGTTAGCCTATTGTTTCGTGTCTATACAGGATAAAAAAAATTATAAGTGTCGTGCAGATCTTGAGATTTTAAGAGAGCAGAAAAAACCTTTGCTGTCACCATACCAATCCCAGGCAACTGTTTCAGCAGATATGGACTGTCATCCCAGAGTTTTTGATGTAAAGATTTTGCTAGAAGGATTGAATTCAAAGCTCCCTTGTAATTCTTTTTATATATAAAATACTCTTTCATGCATTTTGCGATTCGGCACCCATTTGAACAAACGGAGTTCATGTCCTGTATGTGACTAACTGTTATATGAAGTCCTGATATGACAGCCAACATAACTCTATGACTTTTTAGAGGTGGAATTTCAAATAGTTTATGGGTAAGTGAGTCAGCTACGGCTATAACTTGTTTCTGAAGGGTTAAAATAATTTATATTTTTACAAATTAGATAAAATGGGTTGAGCAGGTCAAATGTGTAAGGGCCGAAAGTCACCTGTAGTGTATCCTTATTGTAAACCCTCCTGAACTGTTTTATATCCAATCTATCATTTATTGTAATATATATACATTTTCTTAAGTCATATGCAGCTACTTAAATATTTATAAATGTCAAGGCCTCAAGGAGAGGTCGGAAAAAAGTGTTTGGGGGTTGACCAGACGCATTTTCACATGGACTAAAAGGTTGCTGTTTTAACCCATTATCCAGCCTGACCTATCCATTGTTCCACCTCTGTAACATTATAACAAGGAATTCTGACCTGTGTTAGAGACAAATCATGGGCTAAAGGATCTCCAGTCAAGCAATCGTTTGCCAAAATAAATAGCTTCTCTTCTCTGGATTGTATGCGCTTTTTAATCTTCCCTTTATCTCCAAGTATGTGAAAACGAAGCCTGCCATCTTTATCACTATTTATGTCATTTAAAAGCTTCTTTTCATTCCTCCTCAGCTGTATCCCTTTGTACCAGGAAACGAAGTCAGCTGCATGATATTATTTTTCTCTACATAAAAGCAGTTAAACATAAACATACAGGAAATTTCTTCTGCGCGACAAACAATATGAAGAGCGTCTTCTATGCTGCAATTTAATGGAGCTTTCATAATGTGTTTCATTGTTTCAAATTTCAGATAATACTTTGTCATCAACCTTCCAGGTTCTGTGGACAAGAAGGTGGGTATTTGTTAATACGTGGAAATTGTATGACTATAAAATTCTTTTGGGCTAAAAGATACCAAGAGGCTTCAAGACAAAACCATCTTCATCAGTCCAGATCATTTGGTAGTCAGATAATTCATTAACTTTTTGAACACAGACCTCTGCAGTGTGTACATAAAATGAATCAAAAAACTGAGATGTGCGTAAAAGGAAAACCCGTCTTTGTATTGCGGTACCTTGCATATGCTTCTCTATATGGGTACCAGATAGTCCTTTCTTTATTGCATAGTTTTGGGGGTTCTGAAATCAAAGAAGTCTCAGAAATATCTATTGACAAAAAAATATTTGATAGTTTCTGAGTATGTTAGATTAACAAACCTTTTTCATTCTCACATACAGATATGAGCATTTCATCCATTCTATTGCCCTTGTTATATCTGGTACAGTCAACTGAACTATCTCTGCGGCTAGATGCTCAGTAACACATGGAAGCAGTCTGAACGGAAAATTGACCATACCAACAAGTCAGATGGCATGCACGAAAGCAATAAACTTTTCAAAGACTGGAAAGGAGTTGAAAATTAGCTAAAAAGAATTTGCAGACTTACTGAGATTCCACCAATTCGCATCCACCTAGCAGATTCTCATACAAATGGGCCTATCATTTTAGGGTAACATATAATCTATCAGAAGAAATGAACTAGAGCATCCTTTTGATAACGATCACTGATGATGTTGAGATTTAACCAATTCACATCCACGTAGTTGGTTGTTTCTTTCCATATTATGCTCTCTATCTCACTCTCTTTATTCTCACTCCCTCTATGTATACATACATACATACACACATATATATTATATGAACGCACACGTATGTAAACAGAGAGAGGGACAGTACAGTTTCTTTTCTTGTCATAATTATGACCGTTCCAGTATCATCAAATGGTGGGCGGCCTGCCCTCCCACACATCTGCAAGGCCAAAAACAGCTTATTATGTTCTCATAGGGAAGTCTATCTGCAAATAGAACGACGTGGAGATAGATGCTACAAGCAAACAGTATAACAGTGAACGGGTATCTTATTGACCCAGCGTATGTAGAAATGTTTACATTCTTATAGCAATTTTATTCTAGTTCCCACTTCCAAAAGTATACGAAGTCCATAAATAATTGTCAAACCTGCAGTATCATGGATCTATCATATTCTGTGTAAATCCCTTTCTCCTTGTTGCTGAAGAAGAAAAAAAAGAAGGTACCATGTACAGAAGGAGTCAGGTGATAAGAACTTTGCCTAAAAACCCAAGTAAAAAGAAGATTTGCACATACTAGTATTGTGTTGATTTGATTATAACAGTGTGAGCTGGTAGGTTAATTCCATGGGCAAGAGTGTTTGTGGTGCATAGAACTTGAAGATCACCGTTGAGAAATAGACCTTCAATCAGGCTGCGATCCTTAGGGGAAAGTCCACCATTGTGATAACCAACTGAATAATAACAATGACGGAGGAAAGCTCAGACCACATAAACATTGTGCAAACTTTATGTAGTCTTGTTTTATTCCTTTGCTACTATTGGTATTTGCTTTGGAGAAAACTTTTTTAGTTTGGTAATTGTAAGTAAATGAACACTTGCCACCATAAAGGATGTAAGATTGCATCTGTTTGTCACCGCATGAGAGGGAAGCTTCTCTTAACCTTTCCTGCTGCTCCCTGCTTTTGATAAAAGGGTTTGAGTAGCCATGAGTCATAGCAGTCTGCGATAGCACTTGTGCCGCTTCTTGTGCCCCCTTTCTGGTTGAGCAAAATACTAGTGCAGACTTGCGACTAGAATATTGCATAAGGAGATCTGCATTTTTTGATTTGATAATCAAGAGGTTTTTTTTTGTTCGTTATTCCGACCAACAGGAGTCAAGGGCATAAGATTCGTATAAGTATCCATACACTCACCAAATAGGTAGTTCTGAAGCCTCTGAATCATAGAAGAAAGAAAATGAAAAGGGTCATTAACTTTTCAGTACTCAAGTTAATTCTAGTAACAAGATAGATTGATCCTTAACAGAAGATAGAATATTTAAAACCTTTACAAGTACCCGAAAAAATAGAAACGCATGCAGCACTTACCTTCTCAAAAAGAAAGTCATTTTTGGCTGGGGTGTAGCCTGCAAGCAAAAACTTCAACATTAAGTGAATGCCAAACAAAAGGACAGCTATGAACTACATGCATTTAAATTAACTAAAGGCACTTTAAAAAATCACGAAAATATGAGGATGATTATGAGTACCGAAAACCTTGGTGGTCAACTTTACAGGTCTCATTTCCTCACCGAACCTAGATCAAACGATAAAAGAGTGGGTGTCAATGCAAAATTTGACAACCACCCATCAGATAGTCAGGTATCACATTTACCTTTTAATCCCTTGGGTAGGAACCATAAGCCATTCAGCTGCAAGAGACAAACATGGCCAATGGTTATCTTATGGCCTTAATTACCACAAAAGGCTCCGGTAATTTAAAGTCACAATGGAACAGATAACATTACCAAGGTCATCAATGTTAGGGATTGTTGCAGAAACAGCTAGGAAACGCACATGTGCCAGTGGACTCGTTTTCATTTGAGGGCTGCGGCCAATCATTTTGATTCTACTAACTACCGCCTCCAAAGCAGCTCCACGAGGATCATTTAACAAGTGAACTTCATCGATAAGTACTAGTGATATATCACTAAAAAAGCTTAGGCCACCATCTTTGATGCCAAACCTAGTCACTGAGTCGAACTTCTGCAGATAAACAACTTTAATTATTACACAATTGAAGGAAAAGGAAAATATGAAAGTACATTATGTAGTATATACGACCTCAGGAGTAGTCAGGACAATGTCTGCTTCTTGTATATTTCTTATATTGTAAGATTCATTATCCCCAGTCAGCTCCAAGCAATTTATTCCCCATGACCCGAGCTTCTGGTTCCAACTCCTGAGCTTCTCTTGTACCAAAGCCTTCGACGGGGATATATATATCTTCACACCAAAAGAAGATAAATCTAGATAAAATAAAGCCACCGTTTCTTGCAGTCATAAACTATAGAGTCTAATGCAACATGACAGTAGATTCTCGATATATAAATCATAGCAGAATTTGAATTAGTGAGAATAAACGATATATGCGCAAGTACTTTTGGTGATACAGTGATGCCAGAATGAAAACTTAAAACTCAACATCTCAATAATTTCTCTAGCACCAGGCTGAGAAATGTTTTGATGATTATTATGAAAAGAATTCATTTCCCAAAGCAGAAAAGCAAAACTCAGTATGTAGCCTACTGTTTTCAGAGTTCCCTTTGTGTGAACAAACTTTCCTTCTGGGGAGAAGAACTTTGATAGAAGTCTCAAGATGCATAACTCAAAAAGCACCGTCTTGCCACTGCCGGTTGGTGCTGAGATAACCATGTTGATGTCCGAGTGAAAACAAGCAGAAAAACATTCACTCTGCAGCGAGTTAAAATACCTGTATTTCAAATGACAGACAAAAAAACATCACACTTCATAAAAAGAGATATTTCCACCGTCGTGAAAAGACCATAAAAGCACTGATATGAGGCTTGCTAATATAGGAACAGTAATTATTGTTCTGTTCTCAGAGGTAGATTTGGCATGAAATATATCTTCAACACTTAATTATGTAACTGCTATTTGGAATAAACCAGTGTTTAGGTGAACAAAGTTGTAGAAACACAAAAGGTAGAATTCAAGTGCCACATAGTCAAGTCCCAACCGACAATCACACGAACATAAATCATGGCTAACTCACACAATATTATTAGATCAAGAAAATTACTCAAAAACATGATAACAAATCCCTACCCAATACTTGGTATGTGTATAGATAACCTAACGCGTTAGACTATAACTAGGATTATTCACATGATTATCCTGAAGACATCCAAACCTAACTCGTTTAGGACGCTAGATAATTATATAATTAATTAACTAGGACATGCTAATTACACCTAATTATTAAATCACAAAGACATTTAATTATTCATAATTATCCAATCCCAAACCTCCGCTAAACCACTGCATATTTGGATCAGTTTTATTATTCGGAAGTCCCAACACATAGTACAACAAGCGGCACAAACGATGAACCTAATAGCTATCGGATATCATGCATAAAGTCATTTCTCTGTATGATTATGTCAGGAACCAATCATGTCATATCACTTCAGGTATCAATCAAGCATGAAACTACAGTTTGTGGCTAAATGCATAACAAATCTATTAACAACTAATTGCAGGTGATAATTCAGTACAGTTAAAGGCATACCTGAAAGTAAAAGTAGAACGGAAAGGATCAGGTAGATCAGAGACCGACTTAAGCGAGTATGAATCCATAGACGAGTGCAATTGTAACTGAACTGCACGTTATTACGTTACAACCAACAATAGTTATTAAATAGGTGTATAATCGAAGTTATATAGCTGTGTTAAAGGCATGATTATCATTGAATACTACTAAATTGTTATAAGTATATCAATCTACAATATAAACAAGTAAGTTCTCGTGAAACGATTAAGATTTGTGGAATTCGAAAGCAAATCATGAAAGCATGTGAGAGGAATTAAGAATTTACCTGAGCTGATTACGAAATTCTAGTGATCGATAAGGATCTAGATGCTTCGATCATGAAGATAGTGTGTGTATAAGCATTATGTTGTGTGTGTGTGAGAGAGAGAGAGAGAGAGAGAAGGGTGAAGAAGAAAGTTGAAATGATGTGGGGGAGAAGAGGCAGGAAGACGTTGGGATATATATAGTTTAGTTTTCTTGGCGGGTGACATTTTTTGTATCCATTTTGGTATTTTTAACACCAGTTTGTTTATTTGCCCGTGTGACACACAGCGTCTAATAATTAAAATTTATATAAAGTTTGAATAAATAAGTAATTGAGGTTACATATTAATGTAAATGATTAAGAAATTTAATATATAATATATTTTCTAAAAAAATATAAAGAATTCATAAATCTTTAAATATTATTTCTTTGTATACAACATTGGTTGTTTTATTTGTGACATTGCTATCTCTATCTAATATTAATAATTTAACATCGGCTCTGCTTTTTACTCTTGATAAAGTGACATAGAGTTGGTCATTAGCGAAAACTGGTATTTCAAATACAAACCAACTCTTGATAGTGATTGTCTTTGGCTTTTGTTTATTATTGATAATGAAAATTGTTTTCATTAAAATTGGAATGGAATTTTCTTATTCAACTTACACAAAAAATAAGACCTTCAAATAAAAAACTGGTACCTTCCGGAAGTGATAATAAAATCAAAAAATGACAAAATCATAAAGAATTGTTTGATTTTTTTTTATTTTTTTTAAGAAAATTAGAACAAAATTCATAAATAATTTAAATTTTAAAATTTTTATTATTGACTCAATGATCAACAAAGAAGTAAATTGTTACAAATTAACCTTCTACATCACATATACAAAAACATTATGAATATATAAACAATAAATTATTGTTTTTTTAATTACAAGTTGTTACAACAAACAAAATTTCTAGAGTTTATCAATTATGAATTCATATGTTGTCTAAAAATTGAATATGGATCCGTCCAAAAATATATGAAGTTCGGTAAAAAGATAACAAAATAGAATTGAAAATCACTTAAATAATCATTCATTCCAGGATAAAGAAAATTACATCAAGATAACGGGTAGGCGGGCAACAAGCTGCGCCGCCACCCCTTTCTGAATAGCAAATCCTAATCTACTAAAAACGTAACCCTGCCCACCCGGAGCCGAGACACTACTATGGATAACCCGCTGAACCCTGGTCAGGAAACGGATAGCCTCCGGTGCCAAGGAGCCAAAGGTATCAAAAGCCAAGGGTACAAAAACGTGTTGGTTCTCCTCGCAGGCTTTAGCATGTTTTTCTACCTTCTTTGTCTCTGCTAAAATTGATGACTTGAATTGAAAATCAAAAGAAAAATGATCTTTTTACCTCGATGTAAACAAAGAGTTAGTTAAACTGTTAAAATTGATGACTTGAATTGAGGCGATCATAGGTTTTTTTTAGTGAAGGCCGAAGAAAATAAAGATGAGAGGCGGAGTTTGAAATATTAAAAGTGAATTTGAATTGTCTATAAATCATAATGTTAAATAGTTAAAATAAAAAATAATTCAAAATTTTTAAAATTTTGTAACTTAAATTTGTGTACTTAGCATATTTATTTGAATTTTCAAATCAATATAGAAAAAAAAATGAAGTTGTTGCGGTAATTGGATGTTCTCAAATATATACTTTTAGTGTAACAAATATAGCAAACTAAAAAATCTCATAACTTAAAATTGAGAGAGATTAACGAAAATTCCATATTTAATCGGAAATGTCTTAAATATTTAGCAATTATTAAATCACAAATATGTAAAAAAGTTTTAATATTGTTAAATTTAAAAACACTAGGTTTTTAATAAAAAGACATGAAAATAAAATTTGTTTCAAATATTTCTTGAAACTTTTTGTTTGAAAGCAATACTATAAATTTGTGCTCTTTTGATCTTAGATCATTCTTTAGATCATTCTTCCAGTTTCTATAAAAAGTATAACAATTCAAAAATAGCTTTCATACTCATTCTTTGTTATAGTAAATGATTATAAATAATAACACATATTAGCATTAAATAGAGAAGTCCAAAAGATTTTAAAAACTTTGAGAACTCCTAACAACCAATCATTTTATTTATTTTATATATTATTATTACTATGTATAACATTTGAGGTATGGTCTTAATAACAGTGTACTCTTGCTAACTTGCCCTCTTTTTTTTTTTTTCAAGTTGTTGCAAAACTAACATGTTGTGGCTTTTTCCTTGGTGTAAACATATTGGGCCTATGGTTTGTCGTGATCCTTTATTTTGTCAGAGTGACTACCATGTTAATGATTGAAAAAGAATCTAGATCCTTTGCAATCTTTCATCATTTTTGTAAGATCATATGTCAACATTTTAACTCTTTTGATTTTGATCACCATTTGGACCTAAGTTTTGGTCCTTGATTCCATCCCCTTTTTAATACGTGTCGACATAAATTCAAGTTCGTCTGTATTTTACGTCACGTCAGTTACTTGGTGTCATAAATACGTGTTTTTCTTTTACACTTTTCCCCGGTTTTGCTCGTTGTTGCCTTGCTACTTAACACGGCTTTGCGCAAACCCCCCTCTCCAACGCTGGTAACACATTTTTACGCCCCGCCTAGCAATGCGGAGACTTAAAACTGGTTATATAAACAATTGTGTGCCTTAGGAATAGTAACAAGGTTTTTTTTGGTCGTTTAGTGCATAACTTTTATTTACACCCTTGATCTTTTATATATTTATCATAAGACCACTCAACCTTAGTAATGACATATTTAACCCATCAATTTAAATAAGGTTTTCTTTTTCTAGTATTCGTTATTTACCTTTACACTTTATTATAACTATCATTAAACCTTCAACTTCTAGTTTTTTTTACTTTACACTTTTTTGTAATTATTATTTATGCCTTGAAAAGATCATCATGGAATATTCAGTTGTTTTGTTTATATGCATAATATTTCTGAATTCGTCTATATCAATTAGTTAACTACTGGCCGGTTTGGTTTGCCAGTGTTAAAAACTGCAGTTAGCGGTTCGGCCTAGAATTTCCATTAAATAGCCGAACAGGACAGTTAAAACACCTAGGTTGGACTCCGGTTTTTTCAATGATTCTCGTTTTGACACACACACAAAAAAAAATCAAGTTTTTATAGTAAGCTGTTTTTAATCCAACTATATCAGTGTCATCTCAATAATAAAAAAGCCAACACTAATAATCTATGATCTGGAAACGTAATTAAGATGACATTAGTAGATGAATATAACAACTACACTTCACTACTTACAGCTGTTTCTAGTATTTGTAGAGTCCTGCTTCTAAATCCAGAAAGAGCGGTCCGCAAAGATGTAATTTCAAAAACCCACCAGCCACCCAGAATTCCCAGTAGAGTGTACTTCTGATCTCCTATTTCAACCTTAGCAATGCACAATACTGCGTAATCGTCAACTTCAACCTTCTTCGCGTACAATGACTGCATAATGATTGCCACATTAGAAAAAAAAAATTATGTGGCCTTAGTGTTGATACAAGTGGCAAATGGGGTTGGGTAACGCGTAACAGGTGGGGTTGAGCAGACCACCCGCAAAATCTTATCCATTCCAGAGATATACCATAAGATGGTGTGCCCCTAATGTAAGTAGGGGTGACCACCTCCGACACAAAACAGAAATAATTAAGTTTTGGATTGGCATATCTAACCAGTTTAATAAACAGGTAGTGTTTGGGTTGACCTATTTAACCTGCTTAGTTAAACATGTGAAACAGCTAAGCCCGTTTAGCCCATTGTTTACAAGCCACCAAATTGATTAACACGTTTATAACATGATTATTAGCCGTCAGCCCGTTTGACACGTTTAGATAAATGGGTTAAATGGGACCTGTGCTCAGAATTCAGATTTACACGATTTTAAGTGTGTTCGGGTTAGGGTTGATGTTTTTGACATGAATAAAAATACGGGTTGTGTTTGAGTTGAATTCAATCTGCCAACCTGACACAATTGACATCTATATATGGGGTGTTCATAGATTAGAATTTGTAAAAAACCAAAAACCAAGTGCTAAAACACTGACCTTGAATTTGTGTAAGATGGGGTGTCGGCCCCTGTATTGCTGCTGCAACTGAAATATTGAAAGAGACAATTTAAAAGTTAAAGCAACATTGCTAAATAGTAAATACCGACACAAGTACATTGTTAATTTGAAACCTAAGGATTAAATGCTTCTCAGTCAACATAATTACCTAATGTATAGCAATATAAGTTGCGCCTTGAAGTCATCACAAGTTTACAGTATTGAAACTTATATTGGAGTATTGAAGTATATACTGACAAGCAGCCTGTTTAATTGGGAATTGCAGGTCCATTCACACCGTTAACGAATGGTGGAGGTAGCAATTTCGCCCCACTTTAGTTATGCACGAGTCAATGTGGGTTGTGTTTCATTTCAAACGGGTTAAATAAAAAAATTAGCTATAAAGAGGAATCAGTCAAATGATCCAGATTAATAGAAAGCAGGCAAGTAGCTCAAACATATTACAAAATGCATACATCCTACTAGATCTTTTTGACTTAATATATATAATAATAAATTATGCATTAAAAATATAAAATATAAAATATGGGACAAAAAAGTGTTTGTGCTCGATCGCATGCTAAAAGTGACCTATTACCCGAATAACCCAACCATCTAGACACCTTTAAATGTGTGCCGAACACCCAAAACTAAATTCACAATTTGTTGTAGTGCATTGCTTTCCAAACACTATTTAATTTTATTTAAAAGGCAACCTTTCATGCAATGACACGAGTATGTATGTAACAGAGAGTTGTAGTTCGTCCTGACCTGTTTAATGAATACATAAACTGAGAAAGGGCTGGGTTTTGTACTGAGAAGAGTAAGTATCACTTTAACTCCAAGAACAACAGGATGATTCCAGTTCATCCACACAATCAAGAGTAGAGCTATAGGCACCATCAGTTTCTTGGCAAAAATCATGTAACTGTGTGGATTGTCATCAGTCTCTGATTCGCCCAATATCCCCATGCTATGATGATCTGCTGAGCTGGCATATTCTTCAACATCAAGTATCAAAGATTTAGAAATATAAACATAAGAGGCATCATAATGGGCAGGTCGGGTAACAGGCCAAAACTAGTAGTTTCTGGCACGGGTTTGGGTTGTGCAGACAAGAAACAATTTTTGTCCTAAATTTTTAATTTTTATATAACAAGTAGTATGCCATATATCATCAGAGAAATTAAACTATTTTGGTAATCTATTTTACGTGAGGTTTTATGTGTTAAGGGTACACTTTGAGAGACTTTTAATATGCTCTATCCATTTCAAAGCTATTTTTATTCAGCCCATTTGACCCTTTAAATGAAAATCATAACCCGAATTGCCACCTCTATAAGCATCCATTTCGGTCTGCTAATTTCAGAGAGCTCAAAACTGGTACATGAGCTGTTGATTAAGCATTAACAAGCAGAAAATTAGCTGCTTACCATCCATACAATGAGCAAAGCGTGGCCGGAGTAAGAAAGATCCTAGCACAGCTGACACACCTAACAGTCTCCCCATGCTAAATTTGTGCCCTGGTTATCCCATATGTAGCAGCTCATTAGCAGAGATCAACCCTTTGGTTCCAGCAAAACTCAAAAATTCTATCCTAAATATGAGATAGCAGATAAATAATAGATAATTTTAATCCACACATGCAATATAGTTTTTCAACAAAATACATCAGCAATCAATTCCATTCTCAACATACACGGCAAAGCAGAATCCTTCATTCTGGCAATAATTCTTGCAGAAAGGATAATAAATTCCAATAAACAAGTAACTAGAAAAATGCATTTCAATTTTCATTTTTCAATAACCTTAAAAGCATCAACTAGTAGTCCTTGCAGACAAATTGAAGTTACTACATACCTGCTTCTCTCAAACAGCAATCAACTGCATCGATGTTAAGTCTTGAGTTCAAAAAGTACAAAGCGTTCATATACAGAACATCGTTAATGCAAAACTGACAGGCCACTCACAAATCACACTCAATGGCTAATCCAAATCAAAGCTAGTAGTGTAGTATAAATTACAGAGCTTATAATCCCAACTAAATTCAAATGTAGTAGCGCAGTAGAAATTACATAAATTTGATTAAACTTTACAACTCAGAACCTCCATCACAAATCACACTCGATGGTCAATACAGATTAAATCATAGTTATCAAAGGCGTGAGGCGCACTCAAGGCGCTTAGGCTCCGCTTGTGGCCTAGGCGAGAAGCGCAAAAAAAAACGCGGGCCTAAGAAAAAAAAAGCGCAAATAAAAAAAATAAAAAAATCACCAAATCATTACAAATAAAAATCATCTTATAAAATAATATAAATATAAACTGACTGATTTAGCCATACCTACTAAAAGGATTAACACGCCTTTGATAAATATGTAGCAGACAATTAACTAATGGTAAATCAATGAGTTGAGGTGTTTATATATTGAATAATAATCCAATATCTATAAGTGTTTTAAAAATTAAATATATTTAAAAAAATGATTTGATTGAGATTTATATATATCTCTATAAATTGATAAGTATTGGTCGATTATATTAGTCAGGGGACTAGGTTTTAAAAAGCATAAGGTGGCTTTTTTATCTAGGAGGGAAAAGCGAGATCTGGTGGCTTCTAGGAAATTGGTCGCCTAGGCGGTCAAGGCGATGGCTTTTGATAACTATGGATTAAATTAGGTACGGCAGTCAAGTCCAGAATTGAATAAGTGGATAACTCCCTAATTGATTACTCTGCTTCGGGTTTTTTTAGAATATCAAAACTGATTCAATTTCTTATGTTATAATGTGTAACGGTACTGAAATTCTAATCTACTTGGGAATACCCGAAAACTATATCATCATCATCATCATACTCAGTTAATCCCATCTATAGCAAAGCTAAGGTAGGGTCTGAGGAGGGTAAGATGTAGACAGCCTTACCTCTACCCCTAAGAATAGAGAGGTTGCTTCCAATGAGACCCCCGGCTCGATGTGGTTTGGTATCAAGCCTTGGACATAAGGCACAGAACACTTAGCAATCGGGACAAACCCCATCGGTGCATGTACCCCTTTGTCTTTTGGCTATCAACGCCACCACATGATGCATGATTAACCGTCCGTCGTTTTTAACGTTATTTTCACGAAATTAGTAAAATAACGTTAAAACTAGTGCAACTTTACTTTTGCCCCCCAAAGGCCACACATATATACATTATATGCGCACACCGTAAGTGGGCGTTACCCGAAAACTATATGAATGTTGTATTTATTAACTTAACTTTTAGTCAGAAAATCTAACTCGAAAAACTGATTGCATCCTAATCCTACTCGAATAGCTATCTTTAATACTTAAAACAACTTTCTAGCTAATTACAAACCATCCAAATTCATCTTTATCTCTAAACCGACTTGTGGCGAGTCAGCAAGTTAGCCGCCAACATGCAATAATAATTACAGAACTTAAAATGAAATGCCAACTAAATTTAAATTCAAATTAGTAATGCAGTAGAAATTACATAAATCTGATTAAACCTTACAACTCAGAACCTCTATGAACATAATATCATCATCTAACCACCCGAATCGATGTGTTTAAACTCAAATAAACCAAAGACTAACCTAAAGTATAAGATTTGGTGATATGAAGATATCTTTGGGCGTGTAATTTCCAAGTAATGATCAAGGGACGAGTGCATCGTCCAGATGGTGATTCAAAAACCCTTACCAAACCCTTTAACGGTTCAGTTGTTCCTGATACTGAAACACATGGAAAAATAGAACGTGTTTTGATTGAGTTAAACGAATAGCTAGAAAGAAGAAACCGATTTAAATATAAGGTTTAATAATAACATAGAGTTTAGAAATTAATAATGGCTTACGAGGAATTTTTGGAGGATGAATAATGGATGGTAGAGATGATGTTGTGATTCGAACCCTAATTAGACGAAGAAATCCCATTGTGTTCGCCATTGTTTTCTACAGCAGGATTCTATGTATCATCATTTCTCATTTTTCTCCTTCAATTCAATAATGTCCAAATAAAAAACCGAGAAAATTGCTCGAATAGTCCCTGTGGTTTGCTCAGATTTCACCTTTAGTCCCTAACTTTTAAAAATTACAGGTATAGTCCCGAAACAGTGGACTTTTTGCACTCGGATAGTCCCTGGAGCTAACTAACGTTAGATAATCCAGTTAAGTGGGTGTGAAATTACTAAAATACCCTTACTTTAATAAAAATAAAAAAATCAATTAAATAATAAAATAGAAAGAGGACCCACATAACCCCTTAGCCAATCATGTGTCTCCACCTATCCTTAGTGGGCCCATACACTTCATCTTCCCCACCCCAATCACCTTCATCTTCCCCATCCCACCACCACCACCACCACCACCACCACAAAAAACAAACAATCAACTACTCTCTTCAACCAAGAACACACGCAAGAACTTGCAGAAACTCCTCCAAAATTTTAATTCTCCCTCTTTCAAATCGCTCGATTACAACAAATAAATGCAAGCTGTCCGATTTTGAAGTTTATATAGGGTACGACTGAACAAGCTGTGTCCGAGTAAGAAATGTGTGTTCGACGGAAGCTTATGGTGTTTTCGATCTGCTCTGTGTTTAACTGTGATGGGTTTCCGACTGATGAAGGTTTCGGGTGAAGTTGGTTGTCGGGTTGAAAGCTGTTGTGCAGGAGAATTCATGGAGTGGTGTTGCAGACCCAGAAACGACGACGACGATGACAACCCCCAAATCAGAACCGTCGTCTTCGTCACCATCTTCTGCTCTCTCTCTCTCTTGCTCTCTGACTCTCTCTCTCTTCTGCTCTCTCTCTCTCTTGATATTGTTTCGATCCCATGTATAGGCATGTTCGTGTTTTAAAATGAAGGGGGAGGTGCAGGTTGGTGGTGGTGGTGGTGGTTGGTGGTGGTGATGGTAATAAGGTGGGGAAGATGAAGTTGGTGGGCCCCACTAAAATAGGTGGAGACACATGATTGGCTAAGGGGTTATGTGGGTCCTCTTTCTATTTTATTATTTAATTGATTTTTTTATTTTTATTAAAGTAAGGGTATTTTAGTAATTTCACACCCACTTAACTGGATTATCTAACGTCAGTTAGCTCCAGGGACTATCCGAGTGCAAAAAGTCCACTGTTTCGGGACTATACCTGTAATTTTTAAAAGTTAGGGACTAAAGGTGAAATCTGAGCAAACCACAGGGACTATTCGAGCAATTTTCTCTAAAAAACCAAAGTGTTAAATATTCACTAATCACCATTCAAATATTCAATGATTAGATTTACAACGTGTTTGATTGGGGTTGAGTTTGGAAATATAAAATTGTTTTTTTTTTCACAACTGTTTATTGGCTTATGATTTTTTAAAAATGAGTTTTAAAAAAAGTGTTTGGATTAACTTTAGAGAAGAGAAACGTCAAAAAGTCAATATATTGTTTTTTAAGTGTTTCGCTTAACTTATTGTGAATATTGGTTGTATACGTGGTAGATTTGTAATTTTTTTTTCCAAAAGTCAAAAGCCAAGATTTCTAACTTCTCAAAAACAGTTTTTCCACCCTTAAAAGCCAAAAGTCAAAACATAAAGTGTTTTTGGGTTACACAAACAGCTTATTAACTTATTGGTTTTTTTGGAAAAGCCAATAAGTCAATAAGTTGTTTTGAAACTCAATCACAAACACCCTCTTATTGTTTTGATCTAACGAGCAAGTAGATGACCCCTTTGTCAGACTTTTGTCGAATTTATAGATAATGTACCATGCTACTAGCCAATCTAATATAGTTAATTTTTTTTACTATAAATACTAGCTCAAGGTAGATGAGAAAATGCACCTCATGTATACACTTTCATAAGTTATACATAAACACGTTATCAGCACGAGCCCCTTAGATCCTAATCAGGAAAGTCTTTAAGCACAAAGACATCCATTATAAGCACTCAGTACCAGTGTACTTTATCTCAATTTATATAAGTTAGTAGATCCTAATATTTATATTATTTGTGTTTAGCAATAAAATGGCAAACATCTCAAAAATTGAATTTTTGGCTCTTAAAATCACTAGAGAAAATTATATGCCTTGGACGGCACATATTAAGCGACATCTCAAATGTCACACCCTCAGATTTCCACTTGCGGTGTTTTACCGCGAGGCGCGTGACACGCCAGGATCCAAGTCAACGGTCACAATAAACGACAACTATATGAATAAAATAACGTGACCAAACCATGCAGTTTAAAAGTATCAACCCAATTACAACGGAAGCGATGTAAGTTTACAATCCTCAAAATGTAAATAAAAGACAAACGTTTAAAAGTTTAACATAATGCATGAAACCTAGACGCCATGAGAACCCGTGCGCCTATCCAAATATTGCTACCTTAGCGACCTGATAAAACATGCTAAAAATATCAACATACTATGCTGGTGAGTTCACAGGTTTTATAAAAACATTTCCATAAGTTTTGAAAGATCAATCCCGTTACTACTATGTTATGCGAACGTTAGTTAGACGTATGTATATTACTACTACAATTGGAAACCACTACGGACAAGATGCTCCATGAAATGCCCAATGAACTACTGTCATCCACGGTAGAGCCTGTAGTCCGAGACAATATGCACCTGCCCCGCTCCCAGCCGACCCAGGTGGGGTTTGTTAGGCCCAATAGATCTATCCAAATTTCCTCCGTTATGTAACCCCACATATTCATGGTTTCCCTGGGACTTGGATGAGTTGTATAGTAAACAAAGATAACAATAGTATATATAACATGATCTTTACGAATCCAAAATATGTAGCACGTTTCTTCCCCATAAGAAAGTGTGTGAAAGTGGGGCCGTGAAACTCACCTTAGGTTGCGTTCTTGAAAAATAGATAAACCGAAAACGTGATGATAGCCCCTAATAGGTGACCTATCATAAAGTATGTATAAAGTATCTAGACTAGTAACCATAGGTTAACTAGTCCCCGATTGTCCAGACCATAACTATGAATGTTTGAAAACGTGTTTGAATGTTGACCCGACCACATAAGACAGACTTGACATCTCGTTGGTGACCCGTTACATCAGTTGATCAGGCATATACAATTTACATACAAGCAATGCACATAAAACACTTACTTTATATCAAATGTTCATATTTGCACTCATGGGTACGAACGAAAAAACTTTTCTTTTGTTTGTACCCTTTTTAGCACGAACGAAAAATCTTTTCCCCTATCAGCATGAATGGAAACTTTCTCCTCTCATACGTATCCGTTGATGGGTCGAATGAAAGCCATTATTTTTCATTCGTGCCTTTGATGGCACAAACGAAAAATTCTTTCGACCCATTTGACTGCTGAACCATTTCGACGAACAACAACCCATCACATCAGACTGAAAACTTCACGAAAAGCTACAAATCACAATAGTCAATTATATATATTCTAACCACATGTAACTACACCTTTTTCATACAATAATTCATCCATTTCACGTAGCAAATCATAACTTTACCCAAAATAATTATGGATATGTCACACCAATTGCATGAAAACTTTACCCAAAACGAAAACTATTGAAATAACATCATGTTCAGATCATGAAGCACAGATTTACATGTATTAGTGAATCCCTAATCATACTATCATCATTATATTCATGAACAAACCCTAGATCTAACATAAACTCCCAACCCCCCTAACAAAAAAGAGTAAAATCCACCAAACGTCAAATAATCCATTTCATACTCATAAATCATGTCCCAAATCAGTCCTATATCATTCATATATCACCTATACATCATTTCCTAAACATATAACGCATATAACAATCATTCAACACCATTAACATTTGGGTTTTTATAAGAAAACTCATTATTTATGTATAGATCTAGTTTAGAAAGATGTTAGGAAGGTTTTTATTTATGAAAACTCATTTAGATCAGATATGGACACTTAGGGTTTGTCAAAAATGTATTAAATTGTATCAAAAAGGGTTTGGATGATGAACACACCTTAAATTTTCACTTGTTTTAGTTATAGAACTTGATTTAGCCTTTGGATCCGAAAAACAAGGGCAAAAACTCCTCTCTACAGGTTTGGGGTTGAGAGAGAGCACTTGGGGGTGAGTTAGGGTTATGAAATGATGAAAATGAGGCAAAGAGATGTATTTATAGTCAGTTCCCGTTCGTACCTTCTTGGTATTAACCAAAACATTTTACTTTTATAAGTGCCTTTCATGGCACGAACGAAAATCCCATTTTCCCAAATTGAATCTACAACTCTCAAATTGTCATTTTAACATATGTTGTGACACCTGTCGAAATCACAGGTCATATCCGTACATTTAGCTGCACGTAAATACATTGTGCATAGCATTCCATGTCATCTATTTTGTCATAATTGGGTCATACAGGGTTCCAACGAGTCAGTCCCAAAGCATACAGTCTAACAAGTAGACACACAAGTTAGTTCAAGAATTTAGTTAATCCAATAAGTCATGCTAGACTACAGAAAACACATGCAATTGAACATACGATTCCCAAATTGTTAACCCGACATGAACAAAAACAAACAATGTTCATTCACAAGAGGTTACCAACGTGTATTCTAGTAAACTAGTACATGTACGAACAGTACGTCCACCTGTACCCTTGAACTTGATCTATCTAGACTTACATGAACATGTGAATTAAACAAATACACTAACACACATGCATACATTCATACGGCTATGCATACACATATGCATAACACAATCCCATCAAATCCAAGACAATTACTTTAATGGGATCTTAGTCCACCTTAGTTAACAAAACTTACACATGTTGACTTGCTTAAAATACATTGTTCTTTCCCTATGCACAATTTTCGGCCCACATATTCCCAAGGCAAGAGTGTGTGCATTGTTTTGGACACTATCTAACTAGTACAAGACACACTCACATCTCTATATATACATATATACACACGACAACATATACACACAACCATAGGGTGCAGAAGTGACAAAAACTACCTATACACACACATATACAATCGCATACATACACACACACACATGCTTCCTCACTTCCTAGTCACCATACCTATCTAGAAAACACTTAAACCTAGACTATACACTAACATGGAACACACCTTTTCCACAAGCAATTCCCATGACATTTGACTCTCCCTAAATACCTACATCTATCCTAATTTTCGGCCAAGACATTCCCTAGACAAACTACACTTGTTTCAAGGGTAATCACTTATACTAGAAAGGAAAAACATAAACCACATGAGCCTTACTACATGGTCAACCTTGCCAAAGTATGATTGCCCCTTCCCCATGATGCATCGGCCGAAGCCACCCCTACATACCAAGACAATGCCACAAGTCAACTTGTTTCACTAATATAACCTTTCACCTTTGCACTCCATGAAAGAGAGGCTTTGACTTACCATATTTGTGAGCCAATCATCCAATATCTTTCCCTCTCTCCCTCGGCTATATAAAGGGCAAGACAACCCCTTGTGATCACTCCACAATCCCTCAAAATTTTACTAACACTTGGAAACCACTTTCTTTTCCTCTTAGCCCCCTTCGGCCGAAGATCAAGTCACCCAAGAAGCCCATTTCGATCGACCAACATCACCACATAGGAGTTCCAAGTCTCTACCTAGCACCTAGAAGCTTATTTGTGGGTAGTTAGCTTATTTTTCTTATTTATTCTCGGCTATAACTCAAGGTATAACAACCGAACTCTTTTCCTTCTTATTAACATCATTCGGCTACATGTGGTTGTCACCCGAAGCTCATACACTCGCACACTCACTTAACCATAGATTTTTCATGATAAACTAACCTAAACACTTGAGTTTCATGTTAAAAGGTTCAATGCTATAGCCTATACATACTAACCCACATATATATGATTATGTACAACTTGGAGCCCTTGCATGGACATACACGTACACCCACACATACATTTGAATGTATGCGTGAGTATATGGGGTCAAGGCCGGCCCAAATCTAAGCCAAAATCATTTAGTTTGGTAACATACACTAAGTTATGTTTTGAGAACATGTGTTAAGATCAACAAGAACATGTGTTAACAACTTTAATACAATGGTTTTCTTAGAAACCTATGTTAAACACCTAAAAATATGTACATTCAAAGACAACGTGCCAAAATATGTTAATTTTACACAATATTGTAGTAAAATATGTCCATACCTTACCCTAGACTTACAAAACTGTGACATAAAAGCCCCACGGTAACATTAAGTGAGTCACAACATATGTTTTGCCAAAAATAGAATAAACATAGCCACGAGAATAACAAAATGAACAATTACTGACACGTACAGTGTGTGACACACATGGATAGTGGTACAGAAGCCCCTAGTCCATATGTGTTACAGTCGGGTGAACAATTGCATGGTAGTTAGAGCCAAACATAGACCTAAGTTGCTTTTAATTGCATTTAGGGTTCCTAGACCAGACACACCGCATCAGATTCAGTTCAGTCTAGCATCCAGACATCAAGTGAGTATTCACAGCCCCTTTTTACTGTCTTTTTACATTTTGGGGGAAAAACATGCGTATAGATTTCATTTACATACATGACTATTATGTGAACATGAGACAAAAAGGTTCAGGATCCATTAAGCCCCCGTGTTATACATTTCATTAGCTATGGACTTAGCCATCAAACACCGGAATAGATCTATTGGGTTGACACCCCCACTCTTGGTCAGTCGCTCTGACCGGATGACATATATCAAAAGAGTGATTGTATTTCACATTATTTCATTGTCTTTAATGTACAATGGGCGAGGCACAACATGTCAAGGTTTGGTTATGGGCTCATGTCAGATCACATGATAATTATTGCCCTAGCTAGGCAGTAATTTAGTCAGTTTTGGATAGCATGTCCATTCATACAAACCCGTGTACTCACCAACTTTATGTTGACCCATATATTTTACATGCATGTTTTTCAGGAAACTAGCATGGAGCATGGAACTTGGGAAGGTTGCGTGCAGGCATTTAGGGGATACCATCTTTTGAACTAATGTTGTGACGTTTTGACCTAAACATTTTACACAATGGTTTTTAATTCAAACAATTAATGTTAAGTTTCGTAAGACTTGATTGTTAAACGGTAATTCCTGTTTTATTTAAATAATGCTCGTGTGACCTTTGTGCTTGGAAATCATTCAAAGTTACACCCCGTGTTTCCGCCTTGGCGGGGTGACATATGTTATCACATCTAATCACATAAACATGCATTCACAAGTTATCAATAATTCAAAGAACATATAATACTTGATAAGTTATCCTAACTATGTAATTTCACCAACAAGGGACTCAAGACTCATGTGTATGTATGTGTTTTCCCAATGATTCCCCAAATCATTAGACCATGGATAATACGTGGGTGTAAACCAACCCCTGATGATTCCCTGAATCATCGAACTGACTCAACTAACCCAGTTAAGTACGTTAAATAAATGTTTTGATAAAGTAGACTTATATGGTTGTAAAAAGTATTAACATGAGTTTGCCGGGTGTCACATCATCCCCCTGTTGAAAGAATTTTCGTCCCGAAAATTGCTCGAAGCCGAAAGGAAAGAACGAAAAGGAAGAAAAAATTTTCCAGTTGCTACATCATCCTCCTGTTGAAAGGAATCTCGCCCCGAGATCCACTTGGCTTCAACAGTAACGGGTGTTGGTTTCGGTGCTCGCTTTGGAAACAAATGAGGATACTTAGACTTCATCTGATCCTCCCGTTCCCACGTGAACTCCGGTCCGCGATTGGAGTTCCAACGAACTTTAACAATGCGGATTTTACTCCGACAAAGGCTAGGAATCTTATAATCCAAGATTTCAACAGGTTCCTCAACGATACGCAGACAATCATCAACCTTGATCTGTTCAAGAGGAACAATGAGCGATTCATCAGCCAAACACTTCTTGAGATTAGAGACATGAAAGACATTATGCACGCTACTGAGTTTAGCTGGCAAGTCAAGTTTGTATGCCACCGGTCCAATCCGTTCCAGAATTGCGAACGGTCCGACATAACGAGGATTCAGTTTGCCACGCTTCCCAAAGCGTATAACGCCCTTCCATGGGGAAACTTTCAATAGAACCCTGTCGCCAACTTGGAATTCCAAAGGTTTGCGACGACGATCAGCATAGCTCTTCTGACGATCCCGAGCTGCTGCCATGCAATTACGAATCTGTACGATCTTCTCAGAGTTCTTGCACACAAGCTCCGAACCAGTGAGTTGACTCTCACCCACTTCAGCCCAACAAAGAGGAGACCGACATTTCCGTCCGTATAGAGCCTCGAATGGAGCTGCCTTGATGCTATAATGGTAGTTGCTATTGTAAGAGAACTCCACCAACGGTAGATGACTCTCCCAACTCTTGCCAAAATCGATAACACATGCACGAATCATATCTTCTAGCGTTTAAATCGTCCGCTCACTCTGACCATCAGTTTGCGGATGATAAGCCGTACTCATATCCAACTGAGTACCCATTGCCATATGCAAAGCTTTCCAAAAATTAGAAGTGAAACAAGAATCACGATCAGAGATGATAGAGACGATAGAGACAGGCACCCCGTGCCGAGAGACCACTTCCTTAAGATAAGTGCGAGCTAACCACTCCATACTGTCGCTTTCCTTAATAGCCAGGAAATGAGCGGATTTGTCAACCGATCGACAATCACCCAAATAGTATCACAACCACTTGGTGATATCGGAAGCTTGGTTACAAAATCCATAGTGATTCGTTCCCACTCCCATTCACTCAGGTTGCTGTAGAAGACCAGACGGCTTCTGACATTCAACCTTGACTTTCGCACAAGTCAAACATTTGCTCACATACGAAGCTATATCAACCTTCATATTGGCCACCAATAAAGTATCTTCAGATCTTGATACATCTTATCGGAACCAGGGTGAACAGAATACCGAGATTTGTGAGCTTCATCCAAAATAAGCTCTCGCAAACCCCTGAACAACGGAACCCAAACACACTCTGCAAAATAATGTAGGCCATCATACCTAAGCTCAATATGCTTATCGACACTATGCATTGTCTCAGCTTTAAGGTTTTCCTCCTTCAAAGCTTCTTACTGCGCAGAACGGATTCGGTCAGGCAAGCCAGAATGGATGGTGAGCTGTAAAGCACGAACACGACGATGCTTAATGGATTCCTTCATGCTCAAGGCGTCTGCTACAAGTCTACAACATTCACCTTGCCAGGATGGTACTTGATGGCAGAATCATAATCATTGAGAAGTTCAAGCCACCGACGCTGTCACATGTTCAACTCCTTTTGATCGAAGATATGCTGAAGACTCTTGTGATCGATATAAATGGTGCACTAGGTACAACACAAGTAGTCTTAAAACCATGTGTACTAGCTTTTTTTTTTTACTTTCCTATCATAAAATGAGTGACACATTGTTGTCACGTAGACACGAGCTTTCACTAACTTTTTTCATCTTTAGTGTGTAATAGTATCACAAGTTTAAACTACCCATCACCCAATAAAATATTAATTAATCTATATATATATATAAAAGAAAGCATATATGCCCATTGAGAGTGCCACGTGGCTTAATAATTGAGTGTTTTTGAGTATTTTTCTAAATTTATCTCTCTATCTCTTAATTCTCAATTACTAAAATTAAATTGAGTTATTTTAGGAAAAAAGAATTTAAAAACAAATTTAAATTTTTCTCTCTTATCTTCCTCCCATAATTTTTAAACATAAATATCTTTTATATTCGAGATTTTTTAAATAAAAAAATTACACCAAATTAACGAGCGTTTTATTATCTTTTCAACGAGTACCATAGTGCTATATAAAAACGAAAAAAAAAACGACTATTTTTTGTGGGGTTATATTCATACAGAAAAAAACACAAAGTGTTCAGGTTATTCATTAATCAAATTGTAACATATTTTAATTTACGTGAAGATGATTATATGTTGAAGATTATTCTTTTAATACTTTATTATGTTTAATATGGTTTATGCTTTTTATTTTTTTAACTTTTTAAATAAATGTTTTTTAACTAAGATTGATTATGTTTAAGTTATTTACTCTTTTCGTGATTTGAGTTTTCTTTTTTTTTATCATTTTTTATTAAATCATATTAAATTTTTCAACCCCGGGACCTTCCCGGGGTAATCGGCTAGTAATTTAATAAAAAAAAACTAAAGAATAATAAAAATCTCATTAATTGATTCCATAAGGCCTATATCTTTCCACCTCTTCATATCCGTCAACCGGCTCACACTCCCTCCCCATTAACCACCGGTAACGAACTAACGACCCATGGAGCGGTGTTTACATACATATCACAACCACGGTGTTAGGAGCGTGATCCGGCTACACGTAGTCTATAACATAATATTGGTTTTAAAATAAACACGCTCCACCCCACCGCCCATATATGGTATATATTTGAAAGTATCGGAAAGTAGAAGGGTCTAAATAGTAAATTTGACACATCCTAGTCACGTTATTTCTTCTGTAAAACCTTTTCCTTGCGTCCTGGGGAGAGAACCAACCAACCACCATCAACATAAACATAGAGAGAAAAGTTATTAACAGAAAGCGATACATTCATAATATTATATACACACATAGCACACACTACTAAAACGTGTGTTCAGCCATTGAACAAGTCTTCCAATGCAACACATATTATATGATATCTACAAACGCATGATCCTAACCCTAATTGCAAAATTCTCTTGACTGACCGAGGTTACTTTCTTACGTCCTCTCCTCTCCTATTATTATTATTATTGTTATTATTATTATTATTATTATTATTATTATTATTATTATTATTATTATTATCGGTGATTGGTTTTAAACTCTCTGTGATTGATTGATTCGTCTAATCTAATTCAATTCTAATTAGAAATTCATTGCCTGTGATACTCTGTAGTTCGATATATGTTCTTTATGGTTCAGGTTTAACTTGTTTAAGGGTTTATAATCTGAAATTTATAAAGTTTTAAGAGTTTTTTTTTATATATATAAATTGATATTTAAGGATCGTTTTTTATATATAATTCTATTTCTTAACAGTTTCTGAGACATATGCCTTACCTAAGTTCAACAATGTGTATTATTCTGTATTGAAAAACTGGAATTTGAAAGATCGGTACTTTTATAATTAACGGGTTCTCACTCGCCACACATTGGTTTTGCCTTGTATCCTTTGTAGTATCAACAGCTCACATCTTGTCTCGAAGTAGTTGTGATATGCTAGTTGAGGCCTAATATGGTATTGTAATCGATTTACTCACATGTAAGTTCAATTTTGTTAATATAAGATTTACATCGATTTTGAAATGAACTATGTATATATGTATATTTTTTAATTCGCCTTGCATTGATGATTTAATCACATGACAATATTCCTTAAGAATTAGTTTAGGTTGACAATACTGCCAGGGCAATTTCTGTCACTTAAACTGATTCCTACATATCATTATGCATATGCCTGGAATCATTCTTTTTTTCATAGAGAGCTTTTACATCAAAATATATGATAATAGATGTAGAATACTAATTCTAAGTTCATAGTCTCTGAGTCGTATGCCTTTCCTTAGTTCACAAAGGATTTGTTTTTGGACTAAGCCTTTCTGTGACTACAATATCTAGTGATTCGGCATTGTAAAAATAGAGTTTGCAAGATCAGTACATACATAATGGGTACTCACATCTTATCTTGGAGTATACGTGATAGGCCAGTTGAGGTCTCATATGGTATTGTAATACGTGTATTCACATGTAATTTGAAGTTTGCCAAAATTGCAAGATTTGTTTCGTTTTTGAGCTAAAACGTTTTGAATTATTAGTGAATCGTAGTTTTCTTTAAATTACCGTGCATCGATTAATAAAATATATTGCACCATTCTTTCAGATTTGGAAGCATGTACTATATCAAAATTTGTTACCATATTTGTGTGGTGCCTACTGTATGGAGGGTTTTCCGAAATCCCTTAATGCATGAGTTATGAAATTGAATAGATGCTCTGCTTTTTCTCTATTCCTCTTAAGTCATAACTTTGTATAGTCTTTTTTTTTCTTTCTTCCTGTTATATTCTTCAAACATGAAAATCTGTTTTATACATGGTTTGACAAATCACAATTTAAAGAAGAAATAAGCTGGGAAGTTTGCTGTAGTATATTTTTTTGGGTCATTTTCACCTATTTTAACTTTAATTTTCTTTAAATTTTGTCTTTTTGCAGCATACGCTTTTTGAGTATAGAAATATTTCAGGTCAATCCATTGGTCTCATTGTCTCTTCAACGAATTTGTTGGGACTTGGCTATCCTTTTCATTACTTAATGGAGCTTAGATTTTCATCTCGAAGGCCACGCATGTTATACGAAAGTGATCCTGATGAAAAGGAAATCAGTGATGATGATGATGATCGCAACCATAAGCATCGTAGAAGAGGTGGTGCGAGGTCTCGATTATTGAAGGATGAAGTTACGGGACACATATTTACAAAATCATATAGAAGGGGAAGTAAACCTTTCCAAAATGGACATCTTAGTGGCGAAACTGATTCTCTGTCCAATGAAACATGGAAAAAGTATAGTTTTAATCATATGGAGAAAGAGATCTCTGTGAAGTTTAACCAAAAAGGATCTGGGTTACCTCAGTTTTCTAGAGGATCATCAGACATAAACCAGAAAAGTAGGGCAAACGCAAACCAACCAATATATGGTGGTGACCTTGGTGCAGTTAGGGGTAGAGGAAGGGATTCCAGTCAATGGAGTCTAAGTGAACCTAGATTCAGTTCTGTTGATATTTCTTCTCAGATGGTTCAACAAGGATTTATTCCTCGTAGCCTTTATGCAGGGAGGAGTTTGGCAGCGGTTTCAAATTCTCAAAGTGAATCTAGGAGTCCATATGGATTGGTTCCAGGAATTTCAAATGGTGGTCTAGATATGTTTCATCCTCTTGGCTTACAAGGAACACACAGACCAGCTATTAATTCTTCTTTGAACAAGGGACTTGTAAGACCACAGTGTAGGGACTTTGAGGAACAAGGGTTTTGCCTAAGAGGTGACATGTGCCCTATGGAGCATGGGATGAATCGCATTGTTGTAGAAGATGTTCAGGTATGTTACATAATTTATCTCAATATGCTGCAGAATGCATGATTTACATGTGCTAGGAAATCCAAATTTCATGGATTGTTAGTGTTAAAACTTAAAAGGTCCTTTCATAGTTGTTAATAGTGATCATAGCACCCGCTATAGCGAATAGCGTAGCGTAGCGCTCATGTGTCGCTATATGGTTGATAGCGACAAATAGCGAGCTTTTTCTATTCTTAGTAAATTTTTTCTTTTTTTTTTGGTAAAATATACATATAAAACATCTCTAAAAACTTCTTCTAGTGTATCGCTAAACATGAAATAGCGCCCGCTATTTCATCGCCGTCGCTATGTAGCGTATCGGTAGCTTGTCGCTATCATCCGCTATTCGTATTAACAACTATGGGTCCTTTAATACATTAGATTACAGATTTAGCCAAGTGATAAATTTTCACTGATAGACCATTGATGAAGGCATGGGGCATAATGTTAACAAGATTTAACTACAATAACTAGGTGTTAAGCTCTCGCGTGTTGCCGCGGGGACGTGCGGGGAATATCATCGGTATCATGTTTCATTAGTTACTGTACTCTCAGCAAAAACATAGTGTTAACAAAAGAGAAACCTACAAGTTATACGTAATAAAAGCACAAAAATAATAAAAAAGAGATGTAAAAAATGACTCAGCCTGCGTGATGCCACGAGGATGCGAGCATAATTTGATTTGTATGTTTGTTTCATCACAGTACCGTTATTTCAACGGGAAAAACTACAAATTGAAAAAAATGTGTATCACATATTGAAACAAATTCCTGTCTATTTTTTTGGTTTTTTAAAAGTATTATAAATTAATATAATGTATACTAATACTAATGCAAAGCTATTCTTTTAAAGTGGTTGTAAAAGAAAATTATTGTTAATAATGTTTAGAAAGCAAATAAGGTAAGCAACACTTTGCAGCGACTTGAAAATGAAGATATGCTCTCCAATTTGTTGTGGCGGTTTAAAAAACAAACAACCGAAAGTCATGTACAATTAAAATGACGCCATGTGGAAAGATGAACATATGTTCTTCTAGTGTTTTTCAAATAATATATGATGGTGGCACTATCATAAATAATATGTCAAATTTGTCCAATTCGTATACTACTCATAACACCATTCAACATTTGTTATTATATATAATGATAAATAAAAATAAATAAAAAGATTATAATGATAATTACAGATTTAATCAGGTGATAAATTTCACTGATGGACCATTGATGAAGGCATGGGGATTGATGTTAACAGGATTTAACTGCAATAATGATAAACAAAAAATAATATTAATAAAAAATATTATATCATTGATTTGGGCATGAGGTCATGTCAACCTTTTTGCTTTCTGCCCTGCTTTTGTGTGATTCTATAGTAAGTAGATAGATAAGTAAAAGGATATATCTAATCAGGAAGGACATCACTTTATGTGTGACTATTTAATGAAGACATGCTAACTTTTTGTATACTTGTATGGAACCAAGAAGGTATTCACTCAGTTTTAACTTTTAAGTGCACATATCCTGATCTATTACACATTGGAATCTATGGAGTACCAACCTTAAAAGAGTCTTTTCACTTGATAGTTTATATTTGTATCTGTTAACTGTCCCTGTGGTCTCTGAGAATTCTTTGCTGGAACCAACTGTTTGTTTTAGTCAGTTGTTTGATTCAACAACTGATTAGTTCTTGGCAATAGGATATTAAACTTCTTGCATACTTCTAATACACAAATAAAGAGTTATGAACGTTAACTTTTAGTATGCAAATTGGTCATTTGGAATTTATACTTCACGCTTTCCCTGCTTATCATCTCATATTCAGCAGTTAAATTTTGACCTAACGCGATTTTATTGGTTTTCTGTTTTACTTACAGAGCCTTTCACAGTTTAATCTGCCTATATCACTTGCTAGTGCAAATCTATCTATAGCACCAGTTGGGACAGGACCTACACCTGCAACTAGTATCGTGACAAACACGTTATTAAACATAGGCCCGCATAGAGAAAATATCAAGCAAGAAATTGGTGACATTGATTCTGCTATTGACTTTTATGATCCTGATCAGCCTCTATGGAGCAATGATTCGCATACATCAACAGGGCTTCAATCTATAAGTCGACCAAATGTTGGAAAAAATGATTCTTTGCTGGATCATGGTTTATCTGGTGATCATCGTACTGGTCAGTCTGATGGCTCTGATAATGAACTCGTAACTTCTAGTGGGGCTGTGGCATCTCTGAAAACAAAAAGAACAGAAATGGGAGAGAATGTAATTTCCAAAGCTAACACTTCAAATTTCTTGCAAAATGAGACGACATCAATTTGTACTCAGGATGCTCCCCGCCACCAGAAGCCGAACAATTCAGATTCATCTTTGAAAGTTCAGAGTGGAAATGGACGTATGAACCGTAAGCCTTCACAAAAGGCACAACGTACATTATTTATTAATGGCATTCCCCATCAGAAGAACAAAAGGGAGCTCTTACTTTCACATTTTCAAAAGTTTGGGGAGGTTACCAATATTTCTATCCCTTTAAATAGCGAGCGAGCTTTTGTTCAGTTCTCTAAAAGAGAAGAAGCAGAAGCTGCCCTTATGGCACCTGATGCTGTGATGAGTAATCGCTTTATTAAGCTATTTTGGGCTAATCGTGACATCATACACGATATCCAGACAGTTAGTGGCAATAACATGTCTATACCACCCCATGGATTGAAAGTTGCTTCTGTTGCAAACAAAAGAAAAGATGATTTCCAATCAGTATTGCATGATAGCAAAGGCTCTCATGTCCCTGTATCTGCTTCTGATCACCCAAAGCCTATGGTTGTGGATACAAAAGTTACTCCACCTTTGCAAAAGAAGTTGGAGAGTCTGGAGCTTTTGAAGGAGGAACTTAAGAAAAAACAGGAAATGCTTGACCAGAAAAGGAATGACTTTCGACTCAAGCTGGATAAACTGGAGAAAAAAGTATATGCCCTTTTCCTTTCATTTTGTTTTCTACGCATACAGTTCAAGTTTTGATTTTATATAAGTTTGTAGACTTATTTATCTATGAGTACTAGATTTTATTAACCATATTATAAGTAGTTATTTTACATGGAAGAACTCTCTTCTGCAGGCTACAGGTCCAAAAGGTGAAGTGGCACCTGAGCAGCTTGCTAAGAAGCAGAAGTTGGGGGTTTTAGCTGATTCTGTAAAGGTTGCAACCCCAAGTGATAGTGATCGTGATGCCATTGTACCATCAGCACAAGATGACGTGGCAGGTACTAGTAGCAAACCTGTGGGTCCCTCTGGGAAGCAATCTTCCAAAACAAATTTTGCATTATCACTTCCAGAATCTTCGAAATCATCCCCACTTTCATTGGTCAATCTGGGATCACCTGTTGTCATCAATCGGTTCAAGCTGGATAATCGTCCAACTGCATTTAAGATTGTTCCACCTCTACCAGATGGTCTTGCCAATGTAAGCTTCCATTCTCAGTTTCTCCATTTTCTTTTACAAACACTTTAACAATGCATGGACAGGCATCATTTTCTTAAGTTAGGGAAATTCTCATACTACAACCTTTTTTAAGAAAATCTTGACTAGTCATATGTGAGGGGAGACCTTTTAAGAAAAGAGTGGCCACATCATAACATTCTAGAAAAATATACCAACCCTTTACCCTTCTTAGAGCAAAGTGGTTCAGTTGGCATGAAAACTCTTTCAATCACATACAAGTAGGCCAGATTAGAAAGCATGCAACTTAAAGGGGCACACATGCATCGATGTGCTTTCATTGTACGCTAAATGGTGCACCTGAATACTGAATGCAATATATTAGCTAGATCTTTATCTATTCCTTTTCTTATTAGTTTAACAAAAGCTAAACCGCCACTTGAATGGAAGCTAAAGTGTTAGATGCATTAACCATTTTGCTACAAATCTCTGGGCCTAATAGCCTATATTAGTAAAACAAACATGCAAAAATCCAATTTGCTTATAGTAAAAGTAAATACTTGTGATTGAAAAAAAAAACCATTCTTTTCTATCCCTCTAACAAGGTCTGTCACCTTATAAGTTATATTCATTGTAGGTGGCATATGGGTAGGGTCTTTCCTATAAATTACATAAATATCTCAAATATTAAGTTCGTTTACAAAAAATACTATTAAATTAACAGTCAAAATTATTTAAAATCAAGTAATTAGGATGCTGTGAGCACATGGAATAATTTATGTCTTTGAAGCCGTTTGACATGTTTCTATCTTAGCTTATTGTTTTTAGTTCATCTAGTGGACCATTAGAAAAGAAAAACATAACCCTAACCGACCCATTTTTACATCAATGAGTTGAAATTGCCTCTAGTTTTCAAGATTTTGTTGATTGAGTTGATGACAGCTTGTTAATTGTTTTACTATGGACTACAAATTTGTGATCTACTCCAGTCTTCTTTGGTGAAGTAGAACACCTATATGACAAGTGTACTTTTCCTCATTCAAAATGCTCTTTCGAATGTGTGGTTCTCATAACGCTAAAATTTGATGGCTATGGTTATGCAGGTTGCCGTGTTGAAGCAACACTTTTCACCATATGGCGATCTTTCAAAGGTGCACGTAGATGACATTGACCCCAAAACATCCAATGTTACGGCTCAGGTATATTTTAGAACGCGTCATGCAGCTGAAAAGGCGTTTTTGGGTGGCAAATCCTGGAAAGGTGACAATTTGCAATTTGTATGGCTAAGTTCTGCCAATTCCAGGAAAGACGATGCTGCTAGACAAACTCAGTCACCTTTTCAGAAAGATTCTCCTAAAACTACTTCCCAACAACCACACACATCTGGAGATGGAGATTCTGGAAAAACCGAAGGAGCAGAAATTGTCAAGGATGATAAGGAACCATGTGAAACTCGTCAATCTAATTGCATTAGTGACACTGAATGAACCTTAAAATGGATGGTGGTGTACATAGAGTACAGTACAGTTAAGTAAATGGTATATCAACTACTTAGTTGCCATAGAGCAAACGCTCAATTTTGTTGCCTCGTGCTTGCAGCTTGTAAATGGAATTCTTAACTGCTGGTTGGGATGATTTGTTCGGTTAGTTATGTCTTCTTATTTGTCAGGTTTGTCTAGAATCATGGATTATATTTAAAATTCGGTTAAATAATATGGTCATTTTATCACTGCTTCAACCATCTTGTGTCCTTTTCTTCCCATTAAGGATGTTCACCGTTCAGTTCGGCTGGTTTTGACGAAATTTCTAGGCCGAACCACTAACTACAGTTTCGGCAAACAACAAATAAGACTGGCTGGTTGGGTCGTCAGCCAGATCGGCATGTTTTGTCAGGCTTGTGATGCAAGGTTTGGTTTTGGTACTTTGTTCTTTTGAACTGATTTTTTTATATATTTCTTTTTATATCTTTAGTTTGTATACATTTTTTTGAAAACTATGGAAGATGGTTCATGATTATATAATATGTATACATAAACTACATATGGGAAAACATATATAAATAACAAAACGTTAAAAAGGCCAATTCTACACGGCTAGTTTCAAGTTTTAAACTTGACTCAACTGTTAGACCACCAAAATCGAACCATTTGGATCTCACATTGACGGACTTTCTTCTGTAACTAATAAAATAAACGAACATAAATGAACATAAACAAATGAACACAAACGGACGTTCACGAACATAAATGAACGAACACAAGGTTTGTTCATGTTCGTTCATTTAATTAAACGAACTTTTTTGTCCGTGTTTGTTAATCTATTAAATAAACGAACTTCCCGCCAAACAAGTTCACGAACAGTTTATGAACGTTCGATTCGTTTACAGGCCTACTTCTGCTTGAACAATTTGGTCGATTCCGACAGTTTTTGAACATCCTTACTTTCATGTCATTTTCTTGGATGGTATTTGTTCATTCACCGTGCCCACATATTTAAAGTTTGTTTTTCCTTTAGCAACCTCGGTTTTTATTTGAACTCACAACTTTTCCCTCCAAGTAGTTGGTCATAAAACCATAACATAGATCATAGTAATTCATCAATTTTATAAGCAACTATAATTAGGAAGATACATCAAATTTTAACACAACTGTTCATTCACTATCATGTAACAATGTACATAATTCTAGTACTGGTGCATGAAATACTGTGAACTGATGGACGAACACGAAAGTGCAAGTCAGGGGACAGCTAAGTTGGCAAGCATAAGCCGTTGCTCGGGAGACAGATGGTCTTTGAAAGCAACACAAGTATGATGCATCACCTTTAACAGGAACACAGCCGTATCTTTCTCTGATTCATCAAGTGGCCCTTGGGTTGTAAAGTCATTAGCAGTAGTTACATAATCGTAAATACGCTTGGTTGAAGTCCACATAAGTGAAACCACCGAATCAGCCACTACCGCCCAGTTACTATCATCTATCAGTAGAGAAGTAAGGGTTACAGGTAGGTCGCTCAATACGATATGAGGGTTCACAATGAGAAGAGGCATATACTTTGACCAGCTACCACATAGCAAACTAATAAATTGTATAGCCTGCAATAGAAGTTAGATAAGTATGCACATTAGGAGATCCATATAATATAATAATAAGCCACGCTCGTTCTAAAACCAACTTTAAGTAGAGAACCATGCATAGATATACTTGCATGTAATAGAAGTTAGCTATCATATATGATATATGTACAAAATATAGAGCAAGAGAGTAAAATTGTTTGAAACTGATTTCTTGTGCCTATACGACCTTTTGAAGCGATTTGATCATCTCCATATTATCCACACTCAAGAAATTTCCAAAATGTCCCAAACTTGGTGGCATTTTAAACCATTTGCTGGAAAATCGATCTACTTGGGTTAGCTTTTATTTTTATCAGGTCATATTTAAGATTTAGTGCTTACCGTCGTTGGGTAACTTGTGACACAACTAATTTCTGCAGCAGCAACAAGCCACTGCCGTTTGACACTCCCTTCAGCATGTTGCAAAGCCATCACTACTTCAACCAAAACTTCCCATATATCTGCAGCAATTTTATACAAACATTACTCATGAAAATAAAAACAACTCTATAGGCCAGTATAGTGGGCCCTAGGAAGAAAGCTACCGAAAACATTATTCATCATGTCAGATCCCACAACTAAAACCACATACATGATTATATACACATTAACATATAATATACATACAAGTTCAAATGGCAGGTATCGTAAAACTGACCATCAGATCTGAAGTTTAATATGTAAGGTTTTAGCTTTGACAGCTCAATTAGCGGAATAGAACCATTCTCCACCAGTCTTGCTCTAGCTATCATCTTTTTCTTTGCATCAAAAAACTGATGGCTTTCCTGATTGAAACTCGTTTCCGGAATCTGTACATGGTAACAATTACTGAACAAACTTAGGATATCAAGCTGTTACATGTGTGACTATGAAAGTATTTTTTCAAAGAAAGTGGTAAGTTATAATGCACCATTGTTGTAGATAACAGAGAATGTAGAGGTGGGAAACTGGGTGGGTCAGGCAATAAGGGCCAAAACTGGAGGTGTTCAACGTTAGATTACAAACCAATTAAAACAAACCAAACAAAACCTATTTAAACAAAAATAAATTACAAATACGGTTTTAGGCTTGGTTTTCAACCACGCCAATTTAGTTACTCGATTTTAGGTTTAAGAAATTCAATCTGGTTAGGCTATGGACTTCCTTATTGTACAGCTCATTAACAATTAACCCATTACAAAATGGACCCAGAAACCCGAATCGAAGACACCAACCACTACCAATCTCTAATTGATTTTTTGGTTCGGTTTTTTGGTTTGGTTCAGTTTTCGGTTTGATTAAAAGAATAATCAAAATTGAGGAACCCGAACCAATATATAGAGATTACAATATGATCCTAAACTATATTTGGTAAACATTTACACTTTGATACTAAATGTTCTATAGTAAGTCACTTAAGTACAATATATACTAATAGAACATTCAACCTATTTTCTATGTTTCCTTAGCTAATTTGACCAATTAGGGATAAAACATAACCTAAATCAACCAATTCGCAAGTAAGAGAGTTAAATCTACAAGATGGAAAGATACGTCACCTGCAGAAAATGTAATAACCACTGAGTAGGAGCCTTTCCTAGACATCTTACTGCTTCAGACCACTCCTCCCTTTCATATGTCCTGCTATTTTCTGAAGACCTTAACCCGGAAAACTCTGGCAACATTGAAAAGAGCAACTCCATACAATTCTCAAAGTTGGGCATAAGTTTCTCAGAATCAAGATAAGCTTCTTCAAAACACAAGCGAACACCCTTCCAGCAAGATGTTCTTAATAGACTTTTCAGTTCAGGATTATATATTTTGTCGGAGGAAAAGGGTGACTGTACAAAATTCACCACATCATCAAATAACTTTTCAAGCCTAGATCCAGAGAATATCTTTAATGTGTGTGGCAGGTGAGAAAGCATGCACAACTGCAGATTCATTTCAAGCATTTTGAATCGCGAGAGGTCAAACAGCTCATCAAGGAAAGTAAGCAAAGCATCAAAGCTGCTGCCATGAACCAAAGAGAACACTAAACATTCCTCCCTCACTTTTCGGTTTTCAAGATTATATTCTCCTTGTGATTTTTCAGAAAGTTGTTCCTCGTATCTCATGCATCTTCTAATGATTGGCCCCCAATCAAGCTGTGGCAACCTTGGTGCATTGGTGAGACATCGCAGAACAGTTGCAAGTGTGTTGACGTGTGAAGGGGTAGCAGTCTGATAATGAACAATGGGTGAACAAAAAAGTAGAACGTCAACTCTAAAGTTTTCATTGAATTTCAAAAATAATATTCAGTACAGATATATGCTTATAATTGATTAGTAATCCCACTGACAAATTTACCAACTATATAACAAATTCTGAAATAGGGAAATAATGAGCAAGGTACATACTTCAAGTTAATCAAATTAACTAATCCCCTACATCAATACTAACAATATATATGGCTTAGGGGTTGTTTGGACTTTGGACGGTCCATATTAAGAATGATTATGTGAAAAAAAAAAAAAAACAGAATCAGATAACCTATAACAAAACAAGGTGTGTGAGATGCTATTGTGATGTGCTTTTGTTTGAAGTTGTAATAATCTAGATAATTAAATCTTTTAAATGTTTAGCAAATTATGTATTTAGGGAATTGTTAGATAATATAACCAAAACAGCCAATTTTTTAAAAATATGAAACAAATCTTTGAAATGGGAATAGCATCAGGTTAAAATAAGTATATTTACCCTTGAATAACCATGTCTATTTCAATTAATAGGAAACTAATTATTAATTAGACAAACTATTTAATCAGAAGCAGAAACTATTTATCCAAACATTAAGAACTGGTATATTGGGACTTCAAAGGTCCCAAACAGCTGTAGGTTAACCACCGATAATTTAAGAAACAGTCCAAGTGCTTAAACGTACAATAAAAATAGGTCACGCACCCCAGAGCCGTTTAGATTCATTAGCCACAGGCTAAGTTTCAAGACTATGCTATCCTCAGGGAATGGTTGGGATGCAGAACTAGGTTTTGCTCTGTCTTCATTGTGAAGATCACTAGACCAGATGTAATGTCTAAGAAAAGAAACTGCCCAAGATGCATAGTGTTGCAGTTGGTTGTCATCAGAGTGTTGTGCAACAAGAAAGATATCTTGTATTAATGATGTCAAACTAAGCTCCATTACAGAATTTGAGAATAAAGGACCAGTAACATAAGAAGATTCCTGTTGGAAAACCGGTTAACAACAAAGTTCAGTTATAAACAAACTACAAAATGCAACTCTTGTATCCAAAATGCTAGATAACTAGAGGTGGCAAGACAGATAGGTCAAAATGAGACGGGTTATGTTGATTTTTTTACTCTAACTTCTCTTTCTTTTAGAAAAAAAAAAAACATTAACAATTAATGCGTTAATTAGGATAACAAAACAATATTTTTATATTAATAATCAAAACATTTGAGACTAAGGAAATTAAAAATAAAATTTGGGTGACTTTCAAGTTGAAACCACTTCACATTGTTGCCCTTTCAGCTAAATATTTTAATTTGACCAATTTGAAATAAAATAAAACAAAACCTAAATAGACCCATTCACAATGTGAAGATAAAGGTTTTGTTTTATTTCAAATGGGTACAGAAATAGAATTACCTTGTGTTTGGGATTAGATGAGGAAGATAAAGGGCAGTGCAGAAACAAGGTCCCACCACCTGCTCCTAATGCATTTACAACACCAAGCATTGCACCCAAATATATTAGAGGAGGCTGAGAATTTGAGTAGATTTTTTTGAACATATCCAGTAAATCCCTGACGCACTTGGCATCCAGTGAATGGATACCTTCATTTAAAATGCATCCAAGAAAATTTCCTGCTCCAACACAAGATGCCATCAACAAGCTCTGACGGAAGGCTCCAGATTTTTTGGTAGAAACCAGTTCGTTGATGAGATCTCTATACCCACTAACAAGATATTCCAGCTCCGCACCATCAATCAATTCTACTTTCTGGGAAAAAGATACTACAAATGGAATTGCAAGACAAGCACCCGTTGATAAAACTGGGTTTAAGCGATTCTCAAGAGGAATCCATGATATTATTAGATCTTTTATTTTCTTAACTGCGTCTACACACCCCGACCGGTATATTGTAGTAACAGAACTTCCTAAACCAATGATAAGTCCTGAAACACCCCATATATCTTCCTCCACATAATCGGAACTTTTGTTAGAAATAATTGGAGTAATATCTGGATCAGTAGTGTTTGTTACTTGGGGGAAGTATTCAGCTAGGGTTTGAAGAGTGGTAGTTGAAGATTGTGCATACTGATCTATTAATCGACATAAAGTCCTAATAATTTTTCCAAGTAGTTCAGTTTCATGCATCTCGTAAGCTTCTTTATTCAAATGGTAATCATCTCCTGCTTGAAAACGTGTAAGAAGATCTTGACATGAATAACCTAAAGCAACTCCACAAGCCCCTCTTACCAGAGTGCTTTTACTTGTGCATGCAACCTAAGGAAATCAGGTCAGAAACGTAATGAATAACATTCCATGCTCTCTAATACTTATACTTCTACTATAGGTATTTAACTACAGATATTACTTAGTATTCTGTAGAAACAAATAGAGAACTTGACGACCTCTGTAAAGGGTCAGAGATATCAGTACCTCAAGAAGTGCGTTGATGTTTTGGAATTTTTGTTTATGATCAGTCACATGCAAGCAACTTGAGATGATTCCAAGAGAAATTGCAGCTGACCACTGTCGATATTCATGTTCATGCTGAAATAGCCAACTCAGTAGAAACTTGGAGGCGCTTGCTTTTGTAGCATGAGCAGATGGGGGAAGGACCTGCCAAGTCATGATACCAAACAAAGTACCAGCACTAATCATATGCTAATAATGTACTTGAAAAAGAGAAACAAAAATATGTTTTCTGTTTAATCAGTAATGTTTTGCTTTTATAAAATTTTTATGTTTTTTATTCTTTTATAGGGTTAAGTGGTTATTGTACGGGTGTATTCAGTTGGTTAGAAATATGCATCTCAAACTCCGAGTAAAGCAGGGTAATTTTACCAGACAAAGTGCACCCACAGCTAGTCCAATATTCTCAGCAGACCTAGGGATAGATTTCTCAGCTGTTTGTGTCATACGCTGCATAAAAATCATTAATGAAACTATCAAATACAATGGTACTAGAGATGGCAATGTCAACCAATCTACTTATGAGTCATCTTTTATCTCTGACTGATCAAGAGGTGAGAAAAAAATAGCTTAGAAGGAAACAAGTTAAACATGTCAAAAGCTGCCTAAAGTGTATTTATAATGAATAAAACTACCTACACCTTAGATAATTAATAAGGTTAACTACTATAAATTTTACGATAGTTAAATACTATACTTTTTACAATTAAATTTCACAAACTGAATAGTTTGAGGAATTCAGTAGAAATGTGTTTCGGGGCAACCAGAACCATTTTCACCATAAAGTGCATTTTTGACCTTTTACCCAAGCCGTCTGACTTGCCTCTAAAATTACAACAAAAAAAATAGGGTAAAAAGATACAATAAATAGATGAAATTTGAACCTTGAGAATATCATCAGCTGCTTTGGAAGTTGTATCCAATACACTGGAGGACGCCTTAATATCCATTAATGTGATGCAACCCCGCAGCCAACGTTGCAGAAACGGTTTCCAGGATTGTAGCGAAAGAAGTGCAACTATTGTATTCCTTGACAATTGTAGTGAAGCAGCTACCTCCACTAATGCATTTTCATATCTGCCATGCAAATCGTGCAAAGCCTGAAAACTAAGAATTGCAGATGTAACTGCATGATGATAATATAATGATGACAGCATAAAAGACTGTACTACATGTTTTACCTTCGACCCTCCTTGGGTTTTTTCATCTTTTGCACTGAAAGAAATGTGAAATAACGCTGCACCAGGTAGTTCTCTTACTTTATTATTAGAACCTGCAAGTGGAATGGTAATACAGTTTAAGCATACATACAGCATAGTGCATATGCATACATAGCTAATTTTGCACTTTATGCATAAACAGCATAATTATGGTATTGTCAATTTATGCATAAACAGTATGTACCTGAAAGGCCAATAACCCGAGGAAAAACATCTAGCAATTTCTCAATCTTGTTGGCGGGCGCCCTTTTCTCCTTCACTAGTCTTCGCCTTGTGCTGGGAATAAAAACAAAAAACATGGAACATATCTCAGAAACATGATACATAACCACATAACACCCAAGTGTAAAGAAAGTTCAAATGAAAACATTTCTTTACATGTGTTCGTGAGTTATTATCTTTGTTTCAAATTTCTCCATGGCCTCAAGAACTTTGGGGTCAATCTCAGAAACAAGCACCTCTATGTTCTTTTCCCTGAAATCCGGAATAAACTGTCGGATATGAGGTACCTAAAAGATGTCACAAGGTTCAAAGAAAACAACTCAGCCAACACTAACCTAGAGTGGTAAATCATTTGTTCTCCTTGACAGGTTGTAAATAATTTTAGGTGGTACAGTATTGACTTCTCATATCAGATATAAATTATACCTCATAACGAGTTAATGCCTCAAAAGCAGATGCTCTAGCATTTGCCCATGAAGAGACAGGACTAGGGTGTTTGGATGTGGCAACTTCCCATAGTATCTGCAAAACACTTGTTGCATGTTCTGGATATGATTCGGCATCCATTGCACCCCATCTTAAAAGCAGGCATACGCTGCACCGAGATTAATATGGAATAACATTAAAGCAGTTTTAAAATATTACCAGAGTTAAGAGCAGTTGTACTCAGATTTCTATGAGAGGAGTGATAGATTTATGCAAAAAATTTAAAGCTTATGAATCATGCGGTTACATCAGCTCATGAAGTAGTAAAAAGTAATGCAGCAATGCTGCTTATCATAGGAATGCAAGTTCTTTTAGCATATTTTGGAATATATATTCATACAAGAGAGAACCATGCCTAAATCTTTATATTCCATGCAAATGTCTAGCACTCCAGAAATGAAGCTAAATATTGTTAGTTATAAAATAGTTTTTAAGCACATGTACACAAAGTCGTTGGGACTTACTTCTTTGCAACAACTGGGTCGGTGGAGTAGCTCAGGACATACTTTGCTATAACACCCCAGGCAGTATAAAAATCTGGATAACATTTAAAAGAATCTTTTCAAAACTCAGCTGGTGTAATAATAAACATAATTCTTCAAATCATATAAAACAAAAGGGCACACTATCACTTGTGTCTTCCAAACACGCAAGATTTAGTTCATTAATCAACAAGGTCCTACCAATCACATCAGCTTCACAAAGAAGTGAAAGGCTTTGAATACCAAGAGCTTTAATTATAGCATCTGTGCTTTCGATGCACGCCTACAAGTTAAATGAAGAAATTAGAGAGCATAAGAAGATGTTTCTGGAAAAATCAAGAAAAATTTAGTTACAAAGTCCTACCTCAACCGACAAGATAATGTCTACACCCCTGTCAGGATTTTTTTGGCAAACATCCCGAATAGTAACAGCCGTGCTTATACAAATACTTCTCTCGTACTTAAACAGGGTGAATGCTTCTGGAAGTAATAAGCCCTTACAAGAAAATAAGATGCATAATAAAGTGATAATGTAAGAAAACTGTAAGCAAATGGACAAGAATAGTGAATGCTTCTGGAAGTAATCCAAACCTGCAAACTTCCAAAAACACGATCATTGATCTCCCAAGTCTTACAAAGCAGACGCAAAGCAGTAGCATATAAAACTCTAGAACACAATAAGCCATGTAAAATACTTATTTAAATAGACAACAATCATATGAGTCTATTAAATCTGTGTGCAGATAATGAAACAAAATTACTCCAATGAATTTGAAATTAACAACAATGCCACTATAAATTCGTGGATATGAATACAGACAAGAAAGAATATATGTATAGACAACGTACGGATTTGCATCTTTCTGAAGCATTGGCAAGATTGTCTGAACTACAAGTGGTATCATTGCAGGATGTGAGACAAGTGAGGGGAGCATTCTTAAAAGTTTTAGCTGCAGCAATTGCTATAAGATTAACAGAAGTAACAATTAAAGTTAAAGGATAAAGGCTAATAAGATCTTGCTTACCAATATGTCATGAAAGTCTATTTTTTCAGATTTACCAGAGAATATGTTATGGTAAAACAAAATAACAAGAAACAACGGAACACCAAGTTTGGGGTCCATATTGCCAGTAACAGCTAGGAGATCTACGGCAGAGTCCCCCAATGTAGGATGCACAATTAGAACACTGGCAATTGCACCAAGCAGTGGCGGAATTTCTACAATAAATGAATACATAAATTCTGTAATCAAAATCGTGAACAAATAATTACTAAGAGAGAGAAAACAGATATTTACCATGTAGAAAGATCTCATGTGCCTGAGATTTAGGAAGAGATGACTTTTGGATTTCAACCATCCTTTTACAATACTCTGCTGTTGAGGCTGTCCAAGTTTTAACAAAATTCTGCTTTTCTTCTACAGTTTTATCGTCAGCTGATACCCATTGTAGATAAAAAGAATCAGAAAAGGAAGTTTGATCCTGAAATAATAGAAGTCCATGGTCACTACTCAGATGTCTGTCCCGTTACAGCATGATGGAGCAAAAGTACAATGCTGTGAATTAAAATATCGTGTTTGAAGAAAGTAAGTTGATTGCATAACTCCTAAAAGGGAGTAACTTTCAGAAACAAGATGCTTGAAACTTCACCTGAAACCACAAATGACGGAAAACCCTAAATATGATGTCTTCCAATCTGCTGACACGTGGAAATCTTTCTTCCATGAGCAATTCATTTATGGGGGTAACCAAGAAACTTGTAGAGAGCTTTTCTAAGATAATAAGTAACTCGGATGCTGCTTCTTTAACATATTTGGAAGGAGATGACATAAGATTGATAGCAGGAAAAACAAACAAAATCTCGTCATGCACATCAACTATGGTCTCTGCAGGTGTAGAATCAATATTAGCCAAAAATAAAACGCAAGAAAGAAGATGTATCTCCAAGTTGCTGTAACATAAAATTATAACACCGTTGTGTACTCTTCAGTAAGCTAATCCACACCTTTTAGTAAGTGTTTGGATAAGCTGCAAACATAAGCTAAGCCAAACACCCACTGATATCAAGACACAATAGGCTGGATTCATGAAGTAAACCATCACATTACAACTCCAAGAGCACGACGTGGTTTTATGGAAATCTAGGTCAGATTGTTGAGTTTTGTACATTTTAAAGTTGATAGTATCTCAGAAAACTAAAGAAAGCTGAGAAAATGACCCCAAACTCTAAACCAAGATGACATGATAAATCAAGACTGTTATGAAGGAGGCACTGAAGTAAGCTAGTGAGTCAGAGAAACCTAAGCATGTTTACCATTTCTGTTTTTCCACTTTAGAAGATCAAGGACCAACTTTAATATTGATAGTTGTATGTGTTCCAGCTCTGACTGAATGAGGCTAACAAACAATGACAGCATCACAGATGACGCTTCAGGTATATATTTCAAACCAAGCTCTGCCTGAACAGCTATTAAACGCCTTGACATATCAAATATACACTCTTCGCCACCAGAGAACTTGTGAATATCTGTGCACAGTGAAAACACCATCTCTGAAAGTTCTGCTCCACATAATTGTGCCTCATGAATCAGCTGATCGTCAAAGATTGAGTCAAACAAAAAAAAATTAAGGTTTTTTCATGGGTAATAATTGGGCATTCAAGCTCAAAAGATTCTTATCAGGTAATAAAAACACTTTAATATGCATACAGACAGATATAATATATATATACACACACAATAAGTTTCATTGACATACCACGCCATTACCAGCCTGCTGGCTCAAAACAGCAACAAATGCATCCACTATAGTCCCCATGAGATAAGATGCGTTAGTTAAGTCCTAGAATAAACATTATAACAGGAGAAATTAGCATGTGAAACTACGATAGTGAAATGAAGAATAAAATCAAATATTAGACAACTATTATAGGTTTAGATATGTTTATATAATAGAGGGATTAATATGTAATTATGTAGTCTATTTATATCCTTTGTACTCCTTTATGATATTTACAATATACAAACACAATTACTCTGATTATCTTGGTATCAGAGCACAGCTCCCAAAAACCCTAACTGCCGTCATCTTTCTTCTTCTTTTTTTTCAATCTGCAGCCTTCTAGTCTGCATCTTCTCCTAACCGAACAATGGCTATGCTTGCTCCATTTACCACAGCCGAGAAAACCAGCCACAATTCCCACAAGTTTGCTTTTACCCTCTCACCCTCTAACTATGGTCACTGGAAAACTATGATACATCCTTTTCTTGTCACAAATAAACTTTTTGATTACATTGATGGGACTATTCCTTGTCCAGATCCTGTGATAACCGTCCCTAACACAGACGCTGCTTTACCTCCTACAACCCGTCCAAACCCTAATCACACCACATGGGTTTCTAATGATGCTCATGTACGAATGCTGCTGCTGTCCACCATCTCTGAAAGTGCCTTCCAGCATGTTCAGGGCACCACTTCTAGGGAGTTATGGCTAGCCTTGGAACGTGCTTTTGCCCCGCATTCAATCTCTCGTGAATACACCTTGAAGTCACAACTACTCAGGATCCAGATGCAACCAGAAGAATCATCTACTGCTTATCTCACCAGGGCCAGACAATATGCTGATGCCCTGGCCAACATAGGTGAACCCTACAAAGAAAAAGACTTGGTCATGCTGGTTGTGACCGGTCTTCGTGATGAATATGATGGCTTCAAATCTCAAATTGTAGGTCGTTCTGCACCTACACCCTTTTCTGACCTTTTTGCATTACTTGCTGATCATGAATACATGTTAAAAAAACCTGAAACATCCCCTGCTCAGGCCTTCACGGTCACCAGCAAAACTCCCTCAGCCCCACCTACAGCCCCGTCCTTACCAGCTGATACAGTTCAGTCCCTACAACAGCTCCTATCTCAGTTGGGGTTACAGGTTCAGCCCCAATCTTCTTCATCACAGCAGCCCCAACAGCAGGCTTTCTTTGGGTCTCGGGTTAGAGGCCGGAGCTCTTCATATCGTGGTCGTGGGGGACGTGGCAACTCTCGCTACAATAACAATCTGAACAACAATTCCTACAACAACAATGGCAACAATAGAGGTCAATTTAATTGGGCATCTAATCAAAACACTGTCTTTGGTACTTGTAACAGGTGTGGAATCGGTCACATCCCGTCACATTGTCCTAACCGGGATCCCAATACCCTGAGGACAGCACCAGCAGCAGCAAACTTTGCTGATTATCGCTCACAAGCTTCAACAACTTGGCTGCCTGACACTGGATGCAATGGTCACTCTGCCATGGATCACAACGGCCTTGATCACTCGGAACCATACTATGGTAAGGATTCCCTTCTTGTTGGTAATGGTGAAAGTTTACCCATTTTACACATTGGCTCAACCAAAATCCATTCGCCACACAAAACCTTTACACTTTCCAATATTCTTCATGTCCCACAACTTAAAAGAAACCTTCTTTCCGTTCAAAAATTTTGTCAAGATAATAATGTTTTCTTTGAATTTCACTCGACTTTTTTTGCTGTGAAGGACACGTGTACACGGAAAACCCTCCTCACGGGTCCAAGTAACAACGGGCTCTACTCCCTCTGTGTGCCGTCCATCCGTCCTCTACACAAAGTTGCCTTTTCTGCTGTTCGTGCTTCTCAAGATACATGGCATCGAAGACTTGGACATCCACATCCAGATCTATTGAAGTCAATGTTATCTCTTTTTTCTCTTCCTGTTAGTAATAAAAGTTTTTCATCCTCTTGTACCTCGTGTCACATGGGGAAATCCTCAAAACTTCATTTGTTTCCTTCAACTTTTAAGAGTAATAATGTTTTGGATTTAATTTTTTGTGACGTGTGGGGTCCTGCACCAATTAAATCATTGAATGGTGATTCTTACTTTTTGCTATGTGTTGATCATTTTACTCGTTATATGTGGATTTTTCCCTTAAAACATAAATCAGATGTGTGTGTTACCTTCAAAAATTTTCATGCTATGGTTGAACGACAATTTAAGACCAAGCTCAAATCTGTCCAAACCGATTGGGGTGGGGAGTTTCGACCTCTCTCTCCCTTTTTTACCTCTCTAGGTATCATTCATCGTCTCTCTTGTCCCCACACTAGTGAACAAAACAGATTTGTTGAGAGACGCCACCGACATGTGGTGGAAACAGGGCTTACTCTTCTTGCTCAGTCCGGTGTGCCTCAAAAATTTTGGCACTTTGCCTTTGACACTGCTGTTTACCTAATCAATCGAATGCCATCCAGAGTTGCTTCCAAAATCTCTCCCTTTGAACACTTATTTCAACACCCACCTGATTTCTCTTTCCTACGTGTTTTCGGATGTCAATGTTATCCTCACTTACGTCCCTATAATCCTCACAAAATGGATTTTCGTTCTTTACCATGTGTTTTTCTAGGATATAGTACATCTCATTACGGCTATCGTTGTCTTGACTTGGCCACAAATCGTTTATATGTTGCACGACACGTTCGCTTCAATGAACAACTCTTCCCTTTTGCTTCACAGTCCATCCCATCACCTACTCCATCTCCCACTGATCATTCTCCTTGTGTCTCCTCTTTTCCCTCCCACCAACCTGACATTCCCGACTCACCCACCGAACCCGCAGCCTCTACCTCCGGCTCATCCCCACAACCGGCCCAACCACAATCCATGGACTTACCTAACACCTCACCACAATCATCCCAACCCTCTTCCCCACCACAACCGGCCCAACAATCTTCTCCAACTCAACCCGTAAATACAGCCCAATCACCAGCTACATCACACTCTCCACCACCACCTACCCGTACTCGTCCTGCCAATCTTCGCCAAAACCCATCCAAACCTAACCGCTACGACCCCTCAGCCTACCATACCACCACAGGGTCCAACGACCTTGAACCTACTACTTTCACTATTGCTAACAAAAGTCCTGAATGGCGCCATGCCATGTCTGAGGAATACAAGGCCCTCATGAAAAATGGCACGTGGACTCTTGTCCCTCCGGTATCGAATGCTAATGTTGTTGATTGCAAATGGGTGTATAAACTTAAACGGGATCAAAACGGTACTATTACTCGATATAAGGCTCGACTGGTTGCCAAGGGCTTCAACCAGCAACCTGGAATTGACTACCATGAAACCTTTAGCCCTGTTGTCAAAGCAACCAGCATTCGTGTTGTTCTTTCACTTGCAGTTACATGTGGCTGGTCTCTTAGACAATTGGATGTGCAGAATGCATTTTTACACGGTGATTTACATGAGACCGTTTATCTGAGACAACCGCCCGGGTTTACAGATCCTACTAGACCGAATCACTTATGCCTTTTACACAAGTCATTATATGGCCTGAAGCAGGCCCCTCGAGCATGGTTTCAGCGGTTGTCTCAGGCTCTTCAACATTTGGGGTTTCAAGGTTCCAGGACAGATCCTTCATTATTTATCTATTCTTCTGCAGGTACTATCCTCTATATGTTAGTATATGTCGACGACATCATTTTGACAGGCAACAATCCGGCCGCGATTGACAGTGTGGTTAAGAGTCTGAGTTCCATATTTGCTATTCAAGATATGGGTGCTCTATCTTATTTTTTGGGAATTGAAGTTCAGTCTAAGGGTCCTGATTTGCTCCTTTCACAGAAGAAATATATTTTGGAGCTCTTGGCCAAAGCAGGTCTTTCACAATCTAAGCCTGTTAGCTCTCCCTGTTCTCCCTCGGTTCATCTAGCTCTTGGTGACAGTCCAAACTTTGATAATCCCATTCGGTATCGCCAGATTGTAGGGGCTCTACAATACTTAACATTGACACGTCCTGACATAGCATTTGCAGTAAACAAAGTTTGTCAGTTTATGCACTCTCCGACACAGAACCATTGGTCTGCGGTTAAACGGATCCTTCGATATCTACAGGGCAGTCTAAATCATGGCCTTCTCTTCCGCCGGTCCTCTAGCTCCACTTTGCATGCTTATACAGACGCTCATTATCACTCGTTGACAGCATATTCTGATGCAGACTGGGCTGGTTGTCCCGATGACCGTCGTTCCACAGGGGGGTTTGCTATCTATCTCGGTTCTAATCTCATCTCTTGGTCAGCTCGAAAACAACGGACTGTCTCTCGGTCATCTACTGAATCGGAATATAAAGCATTAGCTGATACAGTTGCTGAACTTACCTGGTTGGATTCTTTACTGCGTGAACTTCATGTTCCAATGAAGTCGGCTCCTATCTTATGGTGTGACAATCTCGGTGCCACATATTTATCGGCCAATCCTATCTTTCATGCTCGTACCAAACATGTTGAAGTTGATTTTCATTTTGTGCGAGAAAAGGTTGCTCAAGGGAAACTTGCGGTTCGGTTCATCTCTACTCATGATCAGATTGCTGATGTTTTCACAAAGCCATTACCTTCTGAACGATTTGCAATTTTAAGAGACAAGCTACAGCTCGTTCCCCGCGCTTAGCTTGAGGGGGAATATTAGACAACTATTATAGGTTTAGATATGTTTATATAATAGAGGGATTAATATGTAATTATGTAGTCTATTTATATCCTTTGTACTCCTTTATGATATTTACAATATACAAACACAATTACTCTGATTATCTTCAAAGACACCCTAAGTAGTTCAAGAAGATATCTTCCTACAATATGTTTGACACGCCAGGAGGTTTCTAGCCAATTCCATGGCTTGGGTACAAATTAACCAACAACAACTCTACAGTATTCTATGAGCTTCCATATTCACTTACTTCTGCACTGTTGCACTGGATATATTTACAGCATCTCATCAACAGCTTGAAAACAGGAATTGCATCCTGAGGAAATGAACAACATAGCGAAGCAATCGAAGATAAAAGATTCCTTGCAAATGAAGACGTTGTCGCTGACGATGACATTTGTATGACCAAAAAGTTTAAGAATGGTCTTAAGAATTCACAAACTCCCTCCATTCCCAAATCCTTATTCTGCATAATAAATAGAAGCACCTGTCGCACGAGCTCAGATTGAACCTCTGTTCGGGAAGAAAGAATCTGGCAACCATCAAACATCGAAACATCATAAATTTACAGTTTACGACCAATAATACACATTCTACACGGTCTCACAATCTATAAGAACTTTCTTATACACCTCATCAATCATAGTTCTGATAATAATTCCCTCTTTTATAGATGGCAATTAGCATATCAATTCTTCTAGTTGTCATCAACAAAAAAACACAATATAAACTACAACAATCTGAATTTCATGATCATCAATTTAAATTCTAAATTCATAAGTTTTAGTTTGCATACATATATTTATGGAGTTGGATCCGGTACAAATACAATTAACCTACTAAACCTACAAATATCTAGAGTAATTATCATTTGAACTACAGTAATTATTATTCCTCTAGTTGTAGACCTTGGTTTTAAATTGCATGATGCGCTCCAATGCCTTTGGTCCAAAAATCTGACACGCGATGCGAGCGCATCACATATGCAATGCGCTCTTTATAAAAAAAAAATACTAAGAAAATTATTTACATATAACAACTTATAAAAACATACTTCAACAAATAAAAACTAACATAATAAGAAGATAAGAGTTGTGCTTTTTGGTTTAAATCAAGCATACTAAAATGTTTCTAGAACAACAAAAAATGTGTATAGGAACCATAATAGTCCAAATCAAGCATACTAAAATATTAATTATTTAAAAAAAACTCAATCCATTTCATAAAATCTACAAAAAAATATAACAGACAATGCTGTTTCAATCAGAGCTCATTGTGAGAAATCGGCGCAATATTCTCGCATCAGGTAAACGCTGTGGCGATGCGCTCTCATCAGCACATCACGCATTACGCTCGCATTTTAAAACCAAAATGTAGAGTAATAATAATAACTAATCTAGTTCAAATTTAAAATTTACTCTAGTTATTTGAATTTCATCCCAACACTATATATTCACAGCTACAATAAGTTAATCTTCACCTTAACAAACGGATGAGCCTCAGACGACTGAAACCGAGACCGAAACAAAGCATTATCATCTCGAAACCCTAACCGAACAACAAACCCTATCGCTTTAACAAACACATTAACAAAACGCGAATCAGAGCCTTCGAGAGCTGACTGGAGTTCCAACAACGCTCTAGAAGCTTCCAATTTATAGTCCTTTACAAGGAGGCAAAGCTCTCTGACCGATTGGTCAACAACTGCAGGAGAATTAGAAGTCAGGCATTGAGCAATGGCTTGGATGGCCGGGTCGGATTCGGGTCGGGTAAGGGAAGTGGATGATCGGAGGTTGTTGAATATAGAGATGACTGCTAGTTTTTGGAGTGAGGGTTGAGGGACTCGGGTTTTTTCTAGAAGGTGATGGAATGAGTCCATGGTTGCTTGTTGATGGACGTTTTGTTGAAGAAAGGTATGTGGTGGTGTTACATGGAGATGGTGGTAGTGGTTCGCTTGGTTGAATATTGAAGGGGTTTTTGGCGTGTGTGACCCGGGAAATAAAATGTCGGGTTTAGAGTAAAGTGGCGGATATAGAGAGACGGAGACGGGAATTTGGTTGGTATCGATTTGATTTAACTTGTCTGCAAATGGAGACGGCATGGTCTGTTTAAGGTTGAGTTAGGGATTTACTACGCGCCTTCATAAAAAATAAAAAACTGTTATTGTAAAGGAATAAAAGAGCGTGAATTGCTTAGTTAAGATTAATTGTTGGACATTGAATTTTGAAGTGAGTGAATAGAGTCGATAAAGCCAAGTTCGTTGAACATGAAAGATAAATATCCAAATTGAAGTGTTTGTAAACTTAAACGAGAACTTTTAAATGTAAAATGTATATTTAAGTCTCTTGAGTTATTTTATAAAACTAAGATTGTGTATAAAATAAATTAAGGACTCTGAACGTTTTTGTACACTCAAATTATAGGTTTTTAAAACAACATGCACTTGTGTAATACTTGGTATTTCATAGTATGCACAAACTCATTGTTACTTTCCATCATTGTTCGAATACATTTCGCATTAAAATACTTTCAGTAAAACATATCAAAAAATCTCGTGAATCAAGAAAGCTATAAGTAAGCAAGTATTTAAGGGTATAAGGAACAGTCTCAAAACTCCTTGTTTTCCTCGTGTGACACATCACACCACGTGAGCTTTTTCTCCATTATTCTCAGTTTTTTTCAAATGGTGCGGTATCGTCCTAGATTCTCTAAAACTTAATTATTTTAAATTTAATTTAAACTTTTTAAATAAAAAGATTTTTAACTAAAATAAAATTTACATAATTAAATAAAAACTATATTAGTAAAAAGAAAAATACACAATTCAAGTAAAACTACTTAATTAAAATGAAAAACGCATAACTAAATAGGAAAAGCAATACAAATTAAACTAGTTTCCCCATTGGAGATGATTTCTTAAAATTTGTCCTATCGAAACGTGATTATATTTTTTGTTTGCGTAGCAATTTTGGTACTCGACATGGGCCACCTCAATCGCCCTCGCCATTCAGTAGCTCGTTGAAGACTTGATTAACTATTGATCCACGTTGCAGTGTGTCTGACCCAAACGTTGACTAAATTTTGGAAGATTGTGTTTCAAAATGATCTTGATGTGGCAAACGGCGTTACTTTTTGGACACTATCCCAAGACATAACCTAAGTTATCTACTCTACTTCGATCCAGCGTGTCTTTACCATTGAGAGAGATGATATTTTGGGAGATGGTAGGTGTAGAGTTTTGTAAAATGAGAGAAGAATGATAGGATTTGTGTGTGGAGATTTGGTAAAATAGTTGGTATTTTAAAGATTTGAAAATAAGTTTTTTTTTCAAATATCAACGATCATATGACTGTTTGGATTATCATCCTGATGCCCGATGTACCTTCCTAGATTTCCAGGGTGAAATCAATTCTCGTTTTGAGGGGGGTTCCCACCCGAGGTTGAGCTTCCCCATGTCCACCCCGGCTCACTCCGTGTTACTTAAACAATCTTTGTATAATAAATAAAAATGATTTTACATGTGGCATGTTTTAAGCATTTCTTTTAATTTTGGCAAATTAAGGTGGATTAACAATTGAACATGTGTCCTTCTGTGGTTCAAACTATTATAAAAGGCAATCCAATATTTACACATGTGTTCCCTTGTTCTCTTTTTTTCCCAAATAACTAACCCTGGTTTTTTTAAAGAATAGGATGTGAAATGTTTAGTTAGTGGGTCGTTAAGCTTATAGTGAGTGTCGTTTTCTTAATTTGACTTACGAACCAATAAATTTGAAATTAAGGTGTAACATTTTAAACTAAATGACCAGTTGTATAATTTAATAAGTGATAACCATGATAATATATTGAATATACTAAAACGAAATTAAAAGTTGCTTTTTTAAGTGGGTAAAAAAATTCTTATAATTTAATCCATAACAATTTTCGCATTGAACCCACAAATGCTTGTTTTTTTAGTTACATCCAGATCAGTATAACTTTCTCATTTAATTTGATCACTCGTTCTGGCATCCACGTTTTTGCTACTATTTCCACTTTCACCACAAATGGAAATAGAAATGTAATTGTTACTGGAATTGTCACTGCCACTTACAATGTAACTCTCAATACAGATTTGAGACTGAATATAACTGTCAATGCAACTATTGATGTGATTATTCTAAGTATATTGAGTATCATTCATGTAAGGATCGTGTTCGGGATTCTCACTCTTAGATCAATTATTGAGATAAGAAGATATATACATACATATATATATATATATCTAAATATATAGGGGGATAAAATGAAAACCTCCCCCAGTTGAGAAAACGCATTAAACCCCCATCATATCCATTCATTCTTTAAGATCAACAGTTATGCAATTATTTGAATATTTAATTGTATAAAGATGTTAACAAAAAGGACGTTTGGGTAAAATCGTCCAACACAAAATATAACATCTTCTACAAATAGTTCCTGGTATTTATTGAGAAACATCTAATCTTCTTCTCTCTTACACAACTTCTATATTAAAGGACATTCAGCATCATCTAATCTGTATCTAGTTGGTTATTATTAAAGGCTATAAAAAGTAGAAAGTCAGTTTTTTTTTTTTTTTTTTTGAAAAATAAGGAGCTCAAAAAGACAAAAACATTATAGTATGTTGTATTTTGTAAATTAAAAGTAAAAACTTATAAAAAAAATAAATCATATTACTTTGGGGCTTTGTGGTATGGAAATCACTTTTCTTGTTTGGATTACATAGATCCATTTAGTGCTTAAGCTTCGTTATGCTTCATTTATACATACATTACATTGTAAGAAAAATAGTAACATGTGTTTAAGATTCAAGCAAATGGTAACGGGTGTTCAAGTAAAAAACACAATGGATCTTAAAATCAAAAAGAAAAAAATAGTAAATTTGAATGAAAATGTGTTGATATTTGTGTTATGCACATCTAGAGACGTGTCACATCACATCACTTTCTAACCACCTCTTCAACTTTACCATATTACTATTACTATTCTATTTTGTTTTATTTTGTGATATACAATTATGATTATATGAAACAAATGTTGTCATATTCATTTATTATAAAAAAAAGTAATTGGGTATGTTGTCATATTCATTCATTATTATTTCATTTTATTTCATAAGGAAGAGATTATATCTAGGTATGTTATTTGTTTAATTAACAATAAGAGTAACACATGTTACATACTTTAAGACTTGATCAACAAACAACTTCCAGTAACACATGTTATTTATTAATGTAAGTTCAAGATTTTTCTCTAAAAAAATTCAAATTTAAAAACAAACTAATGTTATCAGGTTCAAGCCTCATGTAACAGATGTTTTTTCGTGACATTTTCGAGTGACACATGTTTCAAGCTATAGGTAACATATGTAAAATATAACACTAATGTGCCGATAATTTAACATGTTTTAGATATGTAATTATCCTCCTTTTTGCACATTTATTATGCTTTTTATCTTTATGAAATATAGCTAAAACGTTCCTATAAGATAAATGCAAATTCTTGGAAGTAAAAATAAAAAAGGAAGAATAAAGGCACATTTTGAGTGGAGAACAAGCTTCTGGAGGACAATGAGGTACATACCTTGTCTCCCACATGCAAGTTTTGAAGTCCAGGAAGGAAAACGGCACAAAAGACAAGGCACGGAAGACTTAGAAAGTTGTTTCAGATGCAGCACGGTCGCGCTCCGGGCGTGCACGACCGTGCACCTGTCCCGGGTTTCAACAAGTCAACATTTCCAAGCCAGCATGAGGCAAAAAGTCAACTTACAGAGTTGCACGGGCGTGCCAAAACCATGTGCACGGCCGTGCCAGATGAAACGTGTTCCCCAAGGCTCCATCCGACCAAGACTAGCAACTTTATTGACGAACACGGTCGTGCCAACCCTTGGCATGGGCGTTCAAGCCCTGAAGCCCAACAATTTCTTTGCGAAAGGATTCTGCAATAGTACCTGCTGTCAAGCATGGGCGTGCCACCCTTGTGAGCACAGTCGTGCAGCTCCTGAATTGCCTATAAATAGAGGCCTCCACTCCACACTTTGGGCATCCCTTCATCCATCCATTCCACCTGAATCTCTCTCACATTTCTACCATTTTTATGGTCTTGTAGGTGACCTTTGGAGTTTGGAATCACTCCATAAACACTACTAGAGTGAGAGCTTGAGAGAGATCACTACAAATCATCCCAAAAACCATATTTGATCCTTTAAACAACCACTACTGTGTGTTCTTTGAACAACCAAATTAGAGTGCATGTTGTAATGCCAGTCATTAGCTAGGATTCTTGAGTATTGTTGGGGTGAAGACTTCTTTGGTATGAATTATATAGTTTTTATTTATTAAGTGGTGTTTTATGTTCTTGTCTAATTCTTTCCACTTTAAAACTTTTTTTGATGAATTAATTAAAACTAACACTTAGTATTTGGTCTTGTGGGTGTTTTGATAGAAAGTGGAGGGACTTATAAGTGTACCCATGGTGTGTAACGACCCATGCACTTGTAAGCTAACCTTAACTCCACGTGTAGAGATTGACCCATTTGTATTTGGAAACAATCACACTTTGTGGCTTGATCCTCGGCTATCAAAATCTCACTTAGGGTCGGTACGGTCTTTATACTTGGTCCTAGTGATAAACCAAGACTTGGTTATGCGACTTAGCTTCATTGTCTATGTCTTAGCTTTGTCGCAAACCAAGAATTGGTGAACCCGTGTTGGAAGCGGACGGTCTTTAGCCTCTTCCATTACTATAATGCCGCACAGTTAGTAATTGGCCAATCACTTTTGAAAAGATAATTAATTCAAGTAGGGGATGCACGTGTTCTGGTTAGTCATGACTCCTTTATGATATAAAGTGGTACCTTGTCCGGCCATGCTCCGGTCGCCAGCAAGTTATTCATAAAAGATTAAAGTAGTTAGATGTCTTTATCGCAACATTGGGAGGTTGATTCTTCGGGGTTGGGCATGCACAATCTTAAGTAGTCCATCCCTCATTGTTGAGAGGTGAGCTCACCGGTTTGGGAGACCCTCGCTTTAAACAGGGACATATAAACTAGTTATGCGATAACAGTCACCTATAGAGAATGCAACCTTGCGCAACTCAAAGTTAAGCACAAGTGCACAACTTGAATACACCACTAAAACAAGTAATTACTATTAATCCATACCAAAGTAAGTCGGATCCCCAAGCAACACTTCTTTTTGGATATTGATTTCTATGTCGATTATTCTCGCTCTTTCTTTTTTATATCTTTAATTTTATTAAAAAGCAACTTAAGGCTGAGTAGGAGAAGTCGTGTCTTTGGGTTCGATACTGTTGATGCATAATGTGCGACTAGTGCTTTGGATTGCGAAATCAAAGTTGTTTATCTGATAGCGTAGGGGCGAACGTGGGAATAAGCTAGGGCGAATGTAGAAATTGGAGGTCGAAGGTAGAAGTTGCTGAAGAAAGGTTCCAGGTTCGAGTTACTGAAGAGGGCGAATGTGGAAAAACTCCACATTCGACCACACGCATGGGGCGAATCTGCAGGCCTATATAAGGAGAAACTTTATTTTATGATGTAACTTTTGCCATTTCAGAGTGTGTGTTTGTCTAGATGCTCTCTAGTGTGTGTGTTTGTCTAGATGCTCTCTAGTGTGTGTGTTTGATCTGAAACTTTATAATTCACTTGTAAGGCTTATTGTAATTACATTTTGACAAGTAATTAATGGAAATGATAATTGAAAAGGTGAATTTGTGCGTTTGATTCGATAACTATCATATTGTAACTGTTCTAGGGTTTCTGCACCTAGAATAGTAGACTTGTTGATCAAACCAATCTGTTTTTGACAAAACGATCCTCTACAGATACTCGGTACTTGCTTGAGTCTATACTACATTCGATAGGCGCACTTGCCTATTGTGTGGGTTTAGAACGATTAGCAATTATCGTTTTATTTTTTATAAATTTATAACTTGAACAAGTGTCTTAACTTAAAGTCCCAACTTAATTACATTTTTCATCAAGTCTTGACATTCCCACCGGGAAATTGTCATTTTAAGAAAAAAGAAGTTTAAGTGACTTAATCCACACGACATCAAACACAAACGTATGTTTTTTGTGTGTTGTAAGGCTTGTAACATATGAAAACTTATAACCCAAACAACAAAAACATATATTTTCACAAACTTATCTCAGCAAAAAATTCAAATTATAAACCTAAACAAATAAAAACATATAAAAAACCACTGAAGAAACATATGTTTGTTCCGGTCATTATAAACACCAAAACCATTAGAAGTATCAAACTCTACTGCTACAAACGGGTTCAAAGTCAAGTTGAGCACATGGTCCCCACTAGCAAGCCCAATACCGCCACCTTCACGTACATAGGGAATTTCAAACCTGTCTTGTGCAATAAAGAAGGCCATTCCATCACCATACACAGCCTGATCCCTGACATTTTTCACTGATACAATATAAATGTTGTAATTACATTTAAAACAATTGAATAATATACAGGAAGTTTCAACGTTTTAGACAAAAGTGAATTTTAACCTTTCAAGGCCAAAAACATCCTAAACTATTTCAATTAAAAAAAGATTATCACATAAATAATACAGCTTTTATAATTATATTTTTAACACTAAAAATTTATAAAAATGCTATGTCATTTTATTAATAAATTCATTATCTCTCCTCTCTATTGTCTCATTTTTCTCGCCTCTCTCTATGTTATTTCATCAATATAATCCATTATCTATCTCTCAAATTCAAATTTTAAGTAACAATGAATGTTACCAAGTTTCGTCATGTTACGAGGTAACATGTGTTTTTTATTACCATTATCATTAGATAATTATCATTATCAAACTTATTACAAATGTTACACATTTTACAAGAATTTTTACATATGAAAGTTTTTGATATTCACATATTTAAAAATCACAAAAAAACGTATGTTTTTGTTCAAAGTTTTTAGTAAACAAAAATAGTAAAATAATATAACATAAACAATAGCTTTAAATGGCGAAGTTACAATGTTATAACGCATTAACTTTTTTATAATAACATCTTAGTTCTAGATGGAATTTATAACAAAATAAAAATATAGAGTTAAAAATGCTCATTTCTTTTATTATTTTTCTAACTAAGAACAAAGAAAGTAAACCTTAAAACACATTAATCTTGTGCATTAGAAAATCTCAGCCAAAATATTGATTGATAAATTTCTAACATTGCTAAGATATAAAAAAGCATAACTTAAAATCCCCAAAGGAGCAAAAGGCAAAATAGGAACAACATCAGAGCAAAAGTCAAACAACACAATATATTCTATCATTCTATCGATATGAATTAATTATACTCATCTCATATATTTTTTACAGTTTGAAAAATTTTAAAAGTAATCAATATTGCAATCAACCAAAACCCAACTCCAAAACCATGTTTTATACATCGATAATCTCTACTCAGTTTTTTGAAATCATGTTATAAATAAACCCATTTGAATTTGATTAAAAAGAGTCACTATAAAAAACCATAAATCTAAACAGATAACCCAAATAAAAAACCATAAATCTAAATAAATAACCCAGATCTGTCATCACCTACTATACTGTTTAGATCGTCATCTTCGTTTTCGTTCAGATCCGTATGACGGTGGTTATAAGTAGTGGTAGGTTGGACAGTGAGTGAAATAACAAAACCTGAAGTTTCTTCATTTTCTATTGTATTTTACGATCTCATTTGCACCACTATCTTCACTATTCCTTCTTATTCTAGAGAGATAAAAATGGTCTTGTGATGAGAGAGAAAGTGAATAATGGATGTGTTCTTCAAACTTCAAAGACCAAAATGAGAGATGATAGATTTAAAATGATAAAAAAGAGATTCTTGAATGTGTCAAGAACATAGCACGAAAAGAGAGAGGTGTATTAGTTAATTGACAATCATGCCCTTGATCAAGAAAGTGAGAGATGTGATACATTCAGATAAAAAGAGTTAATAGCCAAAATCGTCCCTGAGGTTTGGTCAAACCCAAACCTTTTAAATATGGGTCCGTTGGCTTTTCATTTTTTGCCACATTCGTCCCTGACACTAACCCAGTTAAATATTAACGTTAAGTTGGGGGGTATTTCTGACTTTTTGCTTACCCTTTTATCTTTTAATATTTTTATTAACAAGTGGGACCCACCTCCCCCACCTTCTTCTACTCTAAACCTGCCACCATCACACACCACCACCACCACCACCACCTAAGACCTTGTTTCTCCTCTGTTTCTATTATGTATCATTGGTTAATTACAAGTTACCATCGAACCAATAACTGTAACACCCCGGTCTGAGACCCGAAAATTTTTCGCGCCTAAAACTAGTATAACGAGTGACCGAGTAATAATAATTATAAAGCCGAAACTAAAAACGTTATATATTTATTTTGACGAAATATTATACACGAGCATACAACGTGGTACCAAATCGATATCCTCCCCATGTGTTGACAGCACCATTTTAACTTCATTTGCTGGCTTTTAGAACAACCAGACGTGTCCCATTTGAAAGCCCCATGGCTTTATCTTATGCAAACACCACACACACACCTCGTGCAGCTCATTTCTTTTGACAAAAAATATGTGAAACCATAAATGGTTTCTAAAAACCCATCAGCCTCTCATCTTTATAAGAAACCCCAACCCTCAGACCATTCTTTTTGTTCTTGTAACCCATCCACACCTACAACCATACACAATAATACACACACACATACTAATACGATTTAGAGAGAAGAGTGAACTAGAGAAAGAGGGAGAGAGCAGACGAGTAGAGAGGAAGAGAGAAGGAAAAGGAGATCGGTGGACCTCCTCACTCCTGGCGGAGCTCCGCTAGTGAATCCACCACACAGGCGGCGAGAGAGCTGAGGGAGAGTTAGAGAGAGAAACCAGATTAGTGAGAGAGAGAGCCGGATGAGAGAGTGATAGTAGTTAAGTAATAATAAGTCAGAAATGTGATAATAGAAAGATCAGGGACTAGTTTTGACAAGTAGCGATAGTTTTAAAAGTTAGTTAATTCTGTTAGTAGCTGTTGTGTATAAGAATAAGCAATCAAGTAATGAGAAACTATGCTATGTTGATCGAATTCCTTTCCTCTCTGTTCTCTAATTCATTTTCATAGCTATCAATTGGTATCAGAGCCGTCGAACCTCTCAACCTCCGATCACCACCACTATCAACCACCGTGCTCCGTCGTTAACCACCATACTCTTCGTCAATTTTTTCTTTCCTGTTCTTGTTCGTTTCATTTGTTCTTTTCATTTCAAGCGTCGGTTTGATCATTGCTGATCATACCATTCTTATTGATCGACCAATTTGTGGTTAATCAATTCTGTGGATTAGTCATTTGGATTTGTTCATTATTTTTGTTTCTTTTTCTATCAATTCTTGACTGAAACCTTGTAATTGTCATTAATCAAGATGACAACCACTCGTAATCAGAATCTTGAACAGAAAATTCAAGAACATGACAACACTTTAAATCGATTAGAGGCAACTGCTGGTCAGAATTTGTCTGAAATTGAAGGGTTGAAGTCCTTTGCCCTAAAGAATGCTGAGAATTTGCAAAAGAATACTGACAATTTGCATGCAATGAAAGATCAATTAGAAAAACAGATTAATGAGATACTAAAAACCATCCAGAATCAATCTTTAAATAATAATAATAGGCATAATGATAATACTAATAATGTGATTCCTGATATGAATCGCACCACTCAAAATTCTCATAATGATAATAATAATAATATAATTCATAACAGTCTTCAAAACACTGGAATGAATTATAATTCACACAATAATAGATTGACAAAGATTGAACTTCCAAAATTCGATGGTGATAATGTTGAAGGGTGGCTTTGTAAAGTAGAACATTTCTTTACAATTGATCAGACACCTGAATCTTTAAAAGTGAGGCATGCAATTGTTCACATGTATGATGTTGCCCTGTTATGGCATCAATCATTTGTGCAGTCAAGGGGAGGTAATATTGATAATGTGACCTGGAATGATTACAAGAATGCTGTGACTGCTAGATTTGGGTTGTTATTAAACCAAGATGCTATGGGTGCTTTGGCATCCATTAGACAAACAGGTACTCTTGACAAGCTTAATCAAGATTTTGATATGGCCTTGACTAGAGTCACCATTTGTGATGAGTATGCAGTGAGTCTTTACCTAAGGGCCTTGAAACCAGAGATTGGTTATCAGGTCAGATTATTGAGACCTAAAAATTTGCCTAAGGCATACCTACTTGCAAGAATGCAAGATGAGGCATTAACTGCCATACAGCCTGTTCAAGCCAGAAGCACAAGAAACACTTACTCTACTTATAATAATAATAATAATAATAAGCCATTTACAATGGCCAACACCAGTAAAGTTTCTTTGCTTCCTAGTCCAAAACCTGTTAGTTCAAGGAGATGGACTCTGGCCCATAAAGAAATAGAGGAAAAGAAAGCTAAGGGTGAATGTTTTGGCTGTACAGAGAAGTATTCTCAGGGTCATGTTTGCAAAAATAAACAATTGTTCTCTATTGAATTGGTAGCCATTGATGAGGAGGATGAGATGCCTGTCTTTAATGAGATAATGAGTCAAGAAATTCAAGAACCTAAGATTTCACTAAATGCAATGATGGGAGTGCCATCATTCTCTACCATGAGGGTTCAGGGTTCTATTGGTACAAAAACTTTACATATCTTGACTGATTCAGGATCAACTCACAACTTCTTGGATGAACAGTTGGCCAAGAAAATGCACTGTCCCATCAAGAAGATTGCAGAGGTAAAAGTCACTGTAGCAGATGGTAATAAGGTGGCTTGTACTCAGATGTGCCATAATTTCCAATGGAAAATGCATGGTAAGTGGTTTAAAGCTGATGTAATTTTGATTCCATTGTCTAACTATGATATGGTATTGGGTGTGCAATGGCTGCAAACACTCAATGATATAGTTTGGAATTTTAAGGCCCTAACCATGAAGTTTAAAGTTGAAGGGCAGTGGGTGGAATTAAAAGGGATAGATAATAATGAAGTATCTTTGTGCTTAGTAGAAAAAATGGATGACTTGTTGAGAAGCAATGATCCATTTGTAAATGGTCAAATTTTCAGTTTGAGTACTAATGGTGGTGAAACTTTTCAACATGATCCAATTGTTTATGAGCAAAGTAAGGATACAGAATTGGAACAATTGTTGAGCAAATTTGATGATGTTTTTGTTGTTCCAACCACTTTACCTCCTAAGAGGAATTGTGACCATCAAATAGTGTTAAAGGATGAGAATGTCACTATTAATCAGAGGGCTTATAGATATCCCGCAACTCAGAAAGATGTCTTAGAGAAAATGACTAAAGAACTAATAGATTCAGGGGTTGTAAGGCATAGTCAAAGTGCTTTTGCTTCACCTGTAGTCCTAGTTAAGATGAAAGATGGAACATGGAGGTTCTGTGTGGACTATAGACAGTTGAATGAAGCCACTGTTAAGAATAGGTTCCCAATTCCATTAATAGAAGAGTTGTTAGATGAATTAGGGGGAGATTTTGTGTTTTCTAAGTTGGATTTGAGAGCAGGGTATCATCAGGTAAGAATGGCTAAGAAAGTATTCATAAGACAGCTTTTAGAACTCATCAAGGCCTCTTTGAGTTCTTAGTTATGCCTTTTGGCTTAACTAATGCTCCAGCCACTTTTCAGGCTCTCATGAATGACACCTTTCAGTCATTAATGAGGAAAACCACCTTGGTTTTCTTTGATGATATTTTAGTCTATAGCCCAACCATGTCTCAGCATGTAAAGGATTTGGAACAAGTTTTATTACTTTTGAGGAAGAACTCTTTGTATGCAAAAAGATCAAAGTGTTCCTTTGGTGGTCAAACTATGGAGTATTTAGGCCATGTGATCTCTGCAAAAGGAGTCCAAACTGACCCAGGGAAAATAACAGCTATTGAGCAGTGGCCTGTCCCTAAGACTTTGAAACAATTAAGAGGTTTTCTTGGTCTAACTGGTTATTACAGAAGATTTATAAAGGCTTATGGGGAGATAGCAAAGCCACTTACTGAATTACTAAAGAAAGATGCTTTTCAGTGGAATCAGATGGCACAAGAAGCCTTTGATCAGTTGAAAAGATCCTTGGTTAGTGCTCCTGTATTGGCATTACCTGATATTGAAAAGATGTTTGTTGTAGAGACTGATGCATCATCTACTGGATTGGGAGCTGTACTAATGCAAGAAGGTCATCCATTAGCCTTCCTTAGTAAGTCTCTATCCATTAGACAACAGTCTATGTCAGTCTATGAGAAAGAGTTGCTAGCTGTTTTATTAGCTGTAAAACAATGGCATCACTATCTCATTGTAAAGAAGTTTCTAATCAAAACCGACCACAAAAGTTTGAAATATCTGTTAACACAAAAGATCACCACTCCATTGCAACAGACATGGTTAACAAAGCTTATGGTTTATGATTATGAGATAGTTTACAATAAAGGGGTGGATAATACAGTGGCTGATGGACTCTCAAGAGTTAATGGGTTGGCATTATTTGAGATGGGTATAAGTTCTTTAGACCCTATGTTACTTCAAAGAATAAAAGACTCATGGGGCAAGATAGTCATTTGCAGTCTGTCATTCAACAGCTGCAACAAGGGTCAGTAATTCCTAATGTCAGTTGGGATGGTCATGTTTTGAGAAAGAAAAGAAGAATTTGGGTAGGCAATGATCCTGAAGTTGATGCATTCTTCTCCATTGGGGGGACATTCTAGTCATATTCCTACTTTAAAAAAATTGCAGAGCATTTTTTATTGGAAGGGGAGCTCAAAAGATGTCCTGGCTTTTGTCAAGAGTTGCCATGAATGCCAACAAGCCAAGTATGAAACTGTGGCAAGTCCAGGGTTATTACAACCTCTACCAGTCCCTACATATGTCTTCACAGACATTTCAATGGACTTTATATCAGGTCTACCCAAGTCACAGGGCAAAGATACAATTCTGGTCATTGTAGACAGGCTTACAAAGTATGCTCATTTCATTGCCCTTTCTCATCCATATTCTGCTCCTCAGGTAGCTCAAGCTTTCCTTGATAACATTTACAAATTGCATGGCTGCCCTTTGAACATTGTATCTGATAGAGACCCTTTGTTTATGAGTTAATTCTGGAAAAACTTCATGAAACTTCAAAGGGTACAATTGTCATTCTCAACTGCTTATCACCCTCAAAGTGACGGGCAGACTGAAGTTTTGAATAGATGCTTGGAAGCATACTTAAGATGCATGTGTATGCATAGCCCTGGTCAATGGATGAAGTGGTTAAGCCTTGCAGAATGGTGGTATAATACAACTTACCATTCAGCCATAAAGACAACACCTTTTGATGCCTTATATGGATTTCCTCCAAATATCCATATTCCTTACATTCCTAATGATACTAATGTGGCTGCTGTGGAAGAACTATACAGAGACAGAGAATTGATGATTGTTAAGCTTAAGGAATCTTTAGAACAAAGTAGAAACAGGATGAGGCAATATGCAGATAAGAAGAGAACAGAAAGATCATTTGAAGCTGGAGAATGGGTCTATTTGAAGTTGAGACCTTTTGTGCAGACTACATTGAGAAGAAACAAGCATTCTAAATTGGGGCCAAAATATTTTGGACCATTTTTTATTTTGGCTAAAGTGGGAAAGGTTGCCTACAAACTGGATCTGCCTGATGATACTCGGATTCACAATGTTTTTCATGTGTTATTGTTAAAGAGAGCTCATGGTCAGCATTTACCAGTTCTGCCTCTACCAGTGGGAAGTCGTTTTATGTTGCAGCAAAGAGTAATTGTTGATCATAGAGTGGTTGAAGGGGTGATAGCCAAGTTAAACAAGTTTTAGTTCATTGGAAGGATTTGCCACTATCTGAAGCAACTTGGGAGTATGAAGCTGATTTTGTTTTACGTTTTCCTGAATTTGCTGATTCTTGAGGATAAGAATCATTTCAGTAGGGGAGTTATGATAGTAGTTAAGTAATAATAAGTCAGAAATGTGATAATAGAAAGATCAGGGACTAGTTTTGACAAGTAGCGATAGTTTTAAAAATTAGTTAATTCTGTTAGTAGCTGTTGTGTATAAGAATAAGCAATCAAGTAATGAGAAACTATGCTATGTTGATCGAATTCCTTTCCTCTCTATTCTCTAATTCATTTTCATAACTATCAGAGAGAGAGAGGGAAAGAGAAAGATAGAAAGGTAGGTAGTACCACACGGCGGCACCGCCGCCTCCACCACCACTTCACCGGCAAGCCAGTTGATGGTAGTGGTTGTGATGGATACGATGGTGGTTGCTGTTGTTGTTAAAGAAGTACAATAATATTTAAGGAAGAAGAAGGGTGGATTGAAAGGTATGGTTATGGTTAAGATTCGGTCAAAATCAGTCAAAGGCGAGTCAACCCTTGGTCAACAAAAGTCAAGGCAGTAGGCTCGGGTCAAAACTGGTCAACTGATCAGTCAACATCGTTAACCAGAGACGTGTCGGGAGGTATACCATCAACAAGAGCTAGTTAGATTATTGTTATAAATATTTATCGTGTGTGACACGTGTGGATTGAACAAGCATAAATAACCTATATTATATATGTTATGTTGGACTTAGATACATGGATGTACGAAACCTTTGATGAAATAGTGACGACTAAGACCTGGACATTAGGCATATTCGGATACATACACAATAGCAATACGGATGGGACTTAGATAATAAGTATGACAAGAAAGACAATGGATGGCTGGACATATATATTATATATAGTTTTAGTGTTAAGACACAAAGATTGACAAGTTTGATAAGACTGAATACGAGACTTGGAACTTAGGAAATTGATATGACAAACAAATTACCAGGCGTGAAGATATATCCATATATCAGGCCCGGCTGAAGTGCAAGTGAAATGAAACTCCTGCTTTGGGCCCCCACTCTACAAGGGCCCCCAATTTACATGATTTGGGCTTGAAGTAACTGTGTTGGAATTAGGATTTCGGATTGACAATTAAATGGTTCTGGGAAACAATAGAAAGTTAGGTTAAAAGTGAAATAACAGGGGAGGACATGCAGATCTCCACTGAGTTTGGACATGGGTAAGTTTTTTTTATATTTCAGTTTCCAAACCATGAAATTAATTTAGTTGTTATAATCGTTACCGTAATGCGTGGTCCATGTAGTCGATTACCTCTGCGATTTCACTTCTGTCACGAGTATAGTTTGTTTGTTGGTAAGTCCTTTCTTCTCTCGCTCTTTTTACAAGACAAGTTGCTGGCATATTTGGTTACAGATTCTTTTTTGTTGCTGTTAGTTTCTGCAAACCTATGGAAGGTATGCTTTTTTCCTATAACTTTTATGTTTTTTTTGATAAATTAGATTGTTTAGTGTTGAGCTTTTAGTTTGTTAATCTGGATAGTTTGATACTGTAGTTATATTATAAATCAATAAAACAAAAAAAATGCGATCTCCAACTTTATTACCGAATTACTCCTTGTTATAAAAAAGTCTCTCCTGCCAATTGCTACTAAGTCTGCTTGTTTAGTGTTGAGTTGTTAAATTGAGATCCATGTGATTTTAAAGGGCCCCAATTTTTCTAGTCGCTTTAGGTCTCTAAAACGGTTGAGCCGGCCCTGCCATATATATAAACCACGATTAATATTATAAACTTTGTTAGTAACATTCAAGTATTATAATAGCAAAAGTCATTAGTAATTAATGTTATACAAGTACGTATCATTACTATCTGTGTTAACTTCTATGATTACAAATGCTACCAATAATATTATTACTTATTAGTTACAAATAATTCAATATGGAAATATTTACTAGACTAGTACATGGGATTAGATGCTCATAGAATATGAACCGATGTTTAGGCATCACTAAGATGAATAAGGTTATGAACTAGTGATTACAACAAGTAAACCTTAACAACCTAAGGTCCTAGCTTGTTCAGACGTTCACACGTGTAACCGCGATGATTGGTTACACCCATTGATGTTTATGATTACTATAGGACCTTATGTGCTAAGGACATATGGGCGCCCGACTTAGGACACTGTGTGACGTAACGTGATACGCTACCCAGGTGAGTTCCGTGTACCATTCCCCTTTTTGTGTTTTATAAACGTTTTGGGGTGAATACATGCTTGTGTGTGTCACTGAACTGTTTTGATGTGACAAGATACTTGTTGCCAGATAACCATACTGACACTCATTAACCCTAAGGGTTGGGCCACTTAATATGTGGGTAGTACTACTTGGGGAAACCCCCACACACAGTGGATCCGGAAGCCCGAAAAACCCTCCACTGAGGTCCACGGGACCGTTGTAACATATTTTGCCAGGGGAATCCATAATGGCAGAAGATGGATTCAGTGTATAGGTTTGAGGGGTCGCTTGTACATCACGTGTGTTAAACTATGTAAACTTGTTTGTAAAATGATAAACTGTTTTGGATCCACTTAACTAATACACGGACTCACCAGCATAATTGCTGACCCAACTCTTTTTAAGCATGTGTTCAGGTACTGCATTTGGATAATCATGAAGACGAGGTATATACTCGCTTGTGTGGAATAGCAATTATCGTGATAGAAGATTCAAACTATAAGCGTTGTGGAATAGAGCTTCTAGAGTTATGTACGTGTAGAGATCGGTTTGATTAGTGGATAACAACCCGCCAGCTGCTTCGACGACCGACGCGATTCGTCCCTGCATTAGTTATTAGTTAATTTATTTAAGTTGTGTATTTATATTTTGGATTAGAACTTGTATTAAACAATAAATATTAGTCATCGTTGCTACCGTTGTGCAAGTCTGTTACCAAACTGTTATTTCGTCCAGCCCCTCCTGGTCGGGTTGTTACAATAACCACCTCTCCCTCTCTGTCATCGTGAGCGGACAGTCACCAAGATATGGTGACTGTCATCGGCACTTGTAAACCTCAATCGGACCCCTATAATATTTCGATTCCTAATCTCTACTCGATAAGCCTCTGTTAAACCCGAGCCCTGTTCCGATAACCATCGAACCCCAAACCAACACCTATTCGATTAAACCATCACCTCCACCGCCTTGAACCTGCACAACCCTCCTCCTCCTCTTTTCTGGTCTGGTGACACTGTTCTTCTGCTACAAAGCAACAACCAAGCAGCAGCAGCAACAGACCCGTTTCCTTGTACAACCATCACCTCCACCGCCTTGAACTTACACAACCCAATCGTAACCCTAACCCACACTTAACCCAATCGTAACCCTAACCCACTCTTAACCCAATCACCACCGCCACTCGTCTCCAACTCCAGCCGCTACTGTCCTCGTCTGTGGTCAACAATCACCGGTGACAGAGGCGGCACTCTTAACTCATCTCTCTCGCGTCTCTTTCTCCCTCTTCGTCTCTCTCTATTTTATTAATATAGTTGGTTAAGGGGTGATAGGGTTGTAGGAGTGGTTGTGAGTGACCGGAAATCCAATCGGCCTCCGCCCCTGTTCTTCTTCTCTTCTCTCTCTCTCTCTCTCTCTCTCCCCAGAGTTGTGTGTGTGTGTTTATTGCTTTTTTCTGTTTTTTTTTATTTAAAAGCTAAAAATAGAAATAAAAATTTAAAATAGATAAAGTATATAAAATGTCTAAAATGCCCTCGATTTCCTAGGTACAAAGTCAAAAAAGCCCCTTAACTTAACGAGATAATTTAACTGGGTTAGTGTCAGGGACGAATGTGGCAAAAAATGAAAAGCCTACGGACCCAGATTTAAAAGGTTTGGGTTTTGGACTGAAGTGGCAAAAGTGACCAAACCTCAGGGACGATTTTGGCTATTAACTCAGATAAAAAAGAGACGGTTATTTTCATTATTTATATGCTTCGTTGTGACCATAACAAAATCCATAGCCAATTGTTATCTAGAGTCATGGGCGGACCCACTGAAAAACCAAGGGGATGGCCGCCCCCTTGAATTTTTTAATTTTAGTGTTGCATCTACGTGCAAATCTCGAGCGTCCCCGTGAAATTCGGACCTCGCTCCCCTTGAATTTGCTAATTAAGAAGAATAGTTGAAGCAATTGTAACTCAAGTAAAAGGAAAAACGATACAAACGGTGTTCACTGGAAAATGTTAATGATAGGGAGTGCTAGTCTAATTTTTTTAAGAAGATGATCTCTACAGGGGCGTTTTTGTAATTAGACAATTATACTAAAAAGTTTAGCTTCAAATAGATTGGTGACTCGTGCACCTCACTCTTTTCAAATAGTCAAGTTTGACTTAAAATTTACCTGACAAAAAAAAAATTTACTTAGAATTTATTAGCTTTTGGAAAGCAATTAATTTTGCTAGTTTTTTAAGGCAATTAAATATTCTATATATAGCAACTTGTCCCTCTCACATAAGTTACTATGCAACATTTTGCACGCTTTTCAAAAAAAAATAAAAGTGGCAATTTCGTAGTTTATTAGGCTGCCTGTACAAGTCTTCTTTGCCACCTTCCTCTCTCTCTCTCATTCTACCCCTTCTCTGCCTTCTCTATCTCTCCTCTTCTTCTTCTCTTCCTTCTTTGTCAATGAAACCGCGTCAGCCACTACAAACAAAACACACGTTCCACCCCTGCTCATCTCTCCCTCCTCTCTCTCGTAGAAACAACCGTTGTCGCCTTCCTAGAAATAAAACGTCACCGTTCACCGATAGAAGTATATATATAGATAACATATAAGAGATGTATGCAACTGACGGTCACAGGTGATTGAGACTCATCAACACTGGAAGTATATATATAGATAACATATAATAGATGTATGCAACTGACAGTCACAGGTTACATTCGGTAAGGCTACTGTTGTTGGTTGTGCAGGATTTTATGAAGCTTTAAGTTAGTCGTTTGTTTATGATTCTGCAATACTTAAAATGTTATAATTGTACATGTCATTCGGATCAGATTCAGGATCGCAATTTGGCATGCCACGTTTGGGGTTATTAAACATAGATTTGTGTGGCAAATTTTCCTTCTGCTGAGCATAAAGTGCAAGTAAAAAATGCCTTTACTTTGTTTTTTTTATGAATTGGCTACTATTGATAGCATTGACATCCTTTTCGGCTATGATTGTCACACCCTCAAAATCCACTTGCGGAGTTTTACCGCGAGGCGCATGACAAACCAGGATCCAAGTCAACGATCACAATAAACAAATCTAAATGAACATATGCAATTTCAAAAACATAGTTTAAAATCCCCAAATAGACGCCGTGCAACCCTAACTAGACGCCGTGCAGACGCGTGCGCCCTAGTCCCATTGTGCTACCTTAGCGACCTGAGAAAACATGTAAGAGTTACGTCAGCACAAAAATGCTGGTGAGTTCACAGGTTTGTAATCAAAGTACCAAGTTCAACCTGTCCATACTATAAACAATTGTAAACCAAAGTACGCTAGCTAGGCGTATGTTTTGTTACTACTACGATTGGAAAACCATTACTAACTCGCAAACTAGATGTTGTGCCCGAATAGTAAACCTGTTCCTGTTTGAGACAATATGCACCCGCCCGGCCCTCCAAGCCGACGAGTGGGGTTGGTCACTCCCAATAGCGCTATTCACATTTCCCCGTTGTGCAAACCCGCACATTCATGGTTCCCCCCGGGACTTCCAAAGATCGTATAGTAAACCATAGAAAACCCATAGTATGACAGTTGTTACCAAAACATTAGTTTAACACATGTTTTCTCCCCCGAAAAGTGAAACCAGTTAAAAGTGGGGCCGTAAACTCACCTTAGGTTGCGTTACTTCGTAATACGAATAAGATCAGCAAGCTATGCTAGCCCCGTAAAGCGGCGACCTAACATATGACAGTTACAAGTACTTAGACTAATAACCCGTAGGTTAGTTAGTCCCTAGGTGTCCAGACCATAACCAAGTTCGTTTGAAAACACTGTGACTGTTAAACTAACCCAATGTACAAGACCCGACATCCCATTGGTGACCCGAGACTCCCCGTGTTGTCCTTGCACTCTCAAACATACAATCATGCAATCACACTTAACATACGTTAAAGTCCAACAAGTTCTAGCACATAGTTCACGTATCACATAAATGTCACACCCCAACCGATGGCGGAATACATCGAGGCGCGACTTGTGATAGATTGTTCAAAACGAGAACCACACCACTCGACCGGAAACCACTATTCCCGTCACTGTACCACCACCATAGATACGAACAAGAAATCCTGAATCGGACCATAAGGAGGCGTATTCGGGTCATGGGTACAGTGCCGATGTATGTGTGCGTGTGTGGAGGAAGGCAGGAAAGGAAGAGACGAGGAAAGAGGGAGTTATGGAGGTTATAGGATGCTGCCGTGAACCACCAGGGGGTGGCGGCCGCTGGTGATTATGAGAAAGAGGAAGGGGTTGGAGCTTGAGGGGTTAGGCATGAGATGAAAAGATGATGGGTTATGTGATGGTGGCTAGGGTTTTGAGGAGGAAGAAAGTGATGGGAAGTAGAAGATTAAGGTGATTAAATAGGTAGGGTTTTTGTTAGGTGGGTTAGGTGAAGAGTTATTGCTCAAACGAACTAGTTACCGGCTCGGTTCACGTTTATGGGTTCTACTCGTTTAAATGCTAGATGGTTATTTTACGAGTTACATTTGTTTTGATCACATTAAAATGAGTATTTAAACTACGTTTTTGTTATATATGCTTTTAGTCGCATTTAGAAATCTACAAGGACAAATGTCGGTTTACCAGTATGTTATTACTTACAAAGCGTTGTTATTATTCTAAACGTTTAAGTTAGCGGAAAGACTAATTATAGTCACTCCCGAATAATAATTTATTCTATCGCTAACGCTATATTATTGTCAATGAATTACAACCGTTTTGTGAATTAAGTATTATTATTATATTATTCGAGAAAAGCGGGGCGTTACAGTCTCCCCTACTTTAGGAAATTTCGTCCCGAAATTTATATAGAAATGACTGTTAAGTACGGTTACGAACTCATGAAAGGATGTGAAAGTAAAGGTTATAGTCAGTGTTGTTGAGTTTGGTTCAGAAACAAACTTTTGTGTAATATAGAGAATGTTTTAGATGCTTTAATAGATTTTTGGATGGTTATGCTTAGACTTAATGCATGGTGTATTGTAACTATCAAGTTGAATAGAGTTTGTCCTTGGTCCGACCCTCAGTCACATCTTCGATACACCATTAGTGTTTATATATAGGGTGTACCGCAACTAACCCACCACACCTTTGGTATTTCAAATTTGTACTGAGCATCTACCAACAATCCTAAATAGAATTTCATCTCATCTTAACGTACCTGTAAATTCATGATTACGTTCCGGACCGCAATCGTCAATTTACCTTACATTAGGGTGTTATGTCTTTCTATGACACTAACTCGAAATAAAACAATGAATATGACGTAAATGTGTCCTAACTCTAAGAGCTAGTCATTATATTTATGACACGAACACGTTGGTATGCGACGACTTGACAACGTGATGATGGTGTATGCAGGTAGGCAAGCAAGTATAAACGAATTTAGGCATGTATATGAATATAAGCACGTATGAATTTAGGTATGGGCTACGACTAAAACTGGTTGTCTGGAAGGCTACATCCCAACGAGATGTATTCCTATAATTGTTGCAAGTGTAGTCCATGAAGTAACGTTTATGCATTTATTGAAATAAAAAGGGATCGTTTACTTTTCCAAGTTTAAGGGAGATTCAACATGAGTAATAGGATGTTTTAAGTTTTAGGTATAAGCGAGTTCAAATTTGTGGATACAATGTTTCCATAATAAATTTATAAGCATTCAGGAAGATTAAGTTCATAGAATGCCATATCTACTATAGAATATCAATTTTCAATATCATAAGGAAAATCTAGTCTACGTGTAATCTAGTCTTAGGTTTCATGGATAAACAAGTTTCATGTATGATCAAGTTGCAAATAGCATGGAATAACATCGAATTTCAAGTATCGGGTTTCATAGTTTATGAGAGGATGTATATGTATCAAAACGTATCAAGTAATGTATTATAAGTATAATTGTATCTTAGAAGGTGTAACTAGTATGCATCCAACTGCTAAGTAGGGATAACGGTATCTCCCAGTCGTTGAGTGGAGGTATGCATTAAAGTGAAAGTGTATTCGTAAGAGTATCAAGATGCGAATATGAATGTATAGGTAGACGTAGTTGTGATTGTATCATACAAAGATAAAGGTTTATGGATAATCAGGATGGAAAGTAATGTTTGAGTTTATTGAACAATGAAATAGTCATTCTCTAGGCAAGAGAAATTAATGAGTAATTATGCTTTGTAGGAGATAGAGGTGTAGAATGTGTTGGAGAATATTAATAATATGTAAGTCAATGATTGTAGGAATGGAGGACGTATATTGTAAGTGGATGATGGATGATAAGAAATTTTGATTTTTGGAAAAAAAAATGAAGTTTTTGGTCAATAAATAATCAAATTTTGCAAGGAATGATGTATATGGAATACAATTGAAATTTAAACCTTAGTTGTGGAAAACGGAAACGTTGTTGGTAAATAGTTTAACTCGTTAGGCTTGAAAATTTGTTGACATGTGGGTATAGACTAGTTGACATGAAATCAGGTTTATGACAATGATTGGTTTTTCAAAAATAAGAATTAATAATTTATAGACGTTTGCTTGCGAAAAGAGCTTATGATCCTTGTTATAACCCATGTATGGGAAGGTCAAGTTTCATACGTTGTCAAAGATTTTCAATTGTAAACCAGGTACGAATCTAGGTAAATAAAGGACTTCATGTTTCATGAAAGAAGAATTCATGTTTGCAAATATATTTTTTTAGCATTACGAAATCACGCATAACGAAAATAATTGTGTTCATGTTTCGAACAAGATTGTTTTTAGAAGGTACAGAGGAGATTTAGAACGGTAACAAGAAAATATGAAAGAAAATGGTATCGTAAGGTGTAGGTAAATATTTGTTAAAAATTTTGAATATGTTATGAAGAGATTCATATGGGTTGAATCAAATATAGCATATGTAGGATAATGTAAAATAATAGTTGGCATTATGTTTTTTTATAAATTAGATGTCAACAAATATTAGAAGGTTTAGAATAATAATTGGATCTTTAACTCATTTTAAAATGAATTTGGTATGATGTAAAGTAAATAAGAAAAGAATGTGAAATATGATGATATTAGTAAAATCATTTACATAAAGTTAAAGTTTTTGATGTATAAATATTTTGGAATTTCTATAATAATAAAAATTTATAATACTCGAAAATATTTATTTGATGTTTAATTTGAACACAATGTCATAAACGTGAAAATTTCGATTTGTTTAGAACATAACCTTTTTATATAATCGATTGTCAATCGATGTATAAGGTTGGAGAAAACTTTGTAAAGTGCATAATTGAAAATCCTTGATAATAAAACGCTTTAATATGAAACTAGATTTATTATAAAATACTTGATTAAAATATTTGAAGATATTAAAGATTAAATATTTTCAGAAATGATGCTGTTACCGATACTTTTGAGAAATTCAAAACTAGGATTAGACAGAAGTGAGACGGGTTTAAGTAATGCGTCTAGTAAAATGGACTTGAAGTTCGTTGCATAACGTAAGAGAGATTTACACAAGACTTGGATTGTGCCTGAACGGAACTGCGACTAACCAAAGTGATTCGAATTTACCGTTGAGTTTGGAAACATGCTTTGGCCTAATAGGTGGAAATACTCTTGCCGAGATTTCGGTTAACGGTATTCACCCTTACAATTACTACATGTCCATTCTCAATCGAAAGTTTAAGATTTTGGAGAGATGGGAAAATTCAAGGAATGGAACTAATCATCAAGGTAAAGGGAATCACTCCTAGCTTGATGATAAAGTTGCTATGATAATGTATAGGAATCAAGCGCTACCAAGATAAAGGGATTCACTCTTAACTTGGTAGTAGAGCTTTTACGAAATGAGGGAATATGAAAATAGTAATCAAGATGTGGATATCACTCCTAACTTGATGGTTTCGTTTTCAAAATGTGGAATGGTACTTACCCATAGAGTAAAGGAAGTTACTCCTAACTCTTTGGTAAGGTTTCACTAGAATGAGATAAGTGAATTTGTCATCAAGGTAAGGAAATCACTCCTATCTCGATGGTGAAACTTCAAAAATTTAAAAGGAATGAAACGGATTGAAAGTTGTCACCAAAGTAAGGGTTTCACGCCTATTTCAGTGAGTTTCTTTCGTTTGTGAAATACAAGTGTCTTTGTATTGGAGTATACGTTGCCTTAGGAAAGGCATGCATCTTTAAGGTTTATGAAATTGATATGAAATTGGTAAGAAGCAAATAGGAAAAATCAAGTATTTCAAGCATGTAAAGGAAGTAGTCAAATAAGGGTTCCTAACTATAGACTAGGTCAATCATGGCAATTTTCCTAATTCTCGTTTTGTTTCGATGGAGCTACTGGAGATGGGTTTTCCTTTTGGGTCTTGCCTTTGTTCTTCTGATTCGGGTATTGTGCAGCAAGGAAGGTGAGTCTGGGTTGGGTTTGGTTACAACTCAGACCAAGTTTTGTTGGGTATTGTTTTGGACTGCAGCTCGGTCAGGTTCAGGTCAAGTAGATTCGTTGTTGGTTCGATTCTGATGCTGTGGCTGGCAATGGTCACGACGATAAGGGGGCCAGTCGTAGTGCTCGGGTGAGCTTTGAAGGTCTCGGTCAACTCTAGTTGACCAGGTCAAATTGTTGGTCAAAGAAGTCAAACGAACCCGACCTGGTCAACACCAATCAGATTCAGTTCCGGTCATAAACAGTCAAACCAGTCGACACGCGGTACGGGACGAGTTACGTGTTGGTTTGCGAGCTCAAATATCGGGAAGGTATAAGCGCGCGCCGTATTATTTCTTTTACTTATTTTGAGTAAATTCGTATATGTGTTGATATATATTATATTTAAAAGTGTAAAACAAAGCGAACCGACTTGCGACTAAAAATTACCTTATTAACTTGAATATATATTACTTGTCAAAAATACAGTTTACTCGCTTGTTAGGGCTTTAATAACTTGAGCCATTTATCGCGTATAAAGATTTAGTTAATTTGTATTGCGTTTGGTGAGCTTGGACGGTTGATTTTGGAAAATATAGATAACTTCAGTTGTCTGGTTTCTTACAAAAACAGAGGAGACTCTGCCCAAATGTTTATAAAATATGAGCAACATATCGGATGGTCAAATCTATTATTTTGTACAATTAAAGCTACGTATTACCAAGTAAATTTTATTAGCAAACCTTACTCTATCATACTAGAAATATATATACTTATATATATAAACCTAATATATACACTATCCAACCTACGAAACAAGTTAACATTCGAGTCAAGTTATATAAATATTATTTTCTTAATACAAAGTGTGTCTTTAACAATTACTTCATGACGCGACCCTGAAAATAATATATTAAAGTATATATTTTAAATAACTTTACACGTACGCATATTTTCAATAAACCAAACCAAGTTATCATCGGTTCGTTAAGTTATACACATTACGACACGTATTGTTTACAATACGAGTCTAGGTAGTTGGATAAACTATCTTTAAAACTAAGAAACAAAATAAGTTCATTTGCATTAGAAATTAAGGCATCCTTTACTTGTAATAGGACACAAGAGATTCAGTCAATCCAGCTTCAGACATTGTTTGTTATTCTTTCATAATGCACCCAAAGGTGAGTTCATACTTGTCCCCATTTTTATTCTTTATTCTTTGGGGCTCAACATGTATCACTATCAAAACTTAAACGATTTCATACTCTTAATCTATCATGCTCAATCTATTAAACATACTTATATGCTAGTTGCCATGCTTACGATTCTTGATACTTAAACATAATTCATTAACTATTATTAGCCCACTTAACATGTATAGCGCTATAGGAGTAGCACCCCGCCCCCTTTATGGGTCATTGTTAAGAATCAAACGGACCTAGCATGAATATGTTAGGTATATGCAGTGGACTCGCGGGTTTGAGTTATGTTCTTTCTATGGTATGTATGTGCAATGCTATAGTATGAGATTCGAGTAAATCATTCTAATTACTACGAATGTAAACCAAAACTAGTATGCTCACCAATACTTTATGTGTTGACGGATATTTTATACATGTTGCAGGAAAAAGCTTGATGAGATGATACAAGAAACATCACTTAGGATTCGGCCTTAGAAACAAACGAAACAAACTTTATTTTACTTTCTGTTTACGTTGATGTATTTTCTCATGAACAAATTGTATACTTGTTGAATCTTAGATACGAATGAAATCTATTTTAATCTATTGTCACAATTTAGTGTTATGAAGTCTTTGAACAATCTATCACAAGTCGCGCCTCGATGTATTCCGCCATCGGTTGGGGTGTGACAATAAATAAGTCCGAGCACCTGTTACTACGTTATTAGGTATGTTACGGGGTTCCTATCATGTTCCTAGGTGTCAAATCGGGTCCCGGAATGCTAAAATACACTTACAGCAGCAATACAGGCGATTAGGAAAAGTCAACTAGCAATTACGTTGGTCAACAGGCAATTAGGAATGCTAATCGCCTATACTATAGGCAATTAGGGTCATGTGGTATGCAATTCAGGAGTTTATAGGCGATTAGGGTCATAAGACATGCATCTTTAGGCAATTAGGGTCATAAGACATGCATCTTTAGGCAATTAGGGTCATAAGACATGCATCTTTAGGCAATTAGGGTCATAAGACATGCATCTTTAGGCGATTAGCCCCCAATCACCTAAGCTATTAGGCGATTAGGGTGCCATAGCAGGCGATTAGCCTCCTAATCGCCTATAGCTTAGGCGATTAGGGTTGCTAATCGCCATTAGCCCAGCCGTTCCGGTTTTTCGCGCGTTTAACACTCCAAATCAAACCCAGAACGTGTGTAAACATCAAATATCAATCAAACAACCATATCAAACATATTTCAATCGAAATCCTTCGTTTAACCTCGTTCTATCAGCCCTGAATGCAACCATGTATCCCAAAAACAATACACATAGCATGAAACATCATATTAACATGCATAACCGAAACCCTAATGAACAATTACTCAGATCTCATCGACATGCTATCATCATCAATCTGTAACTACCTTAAAATCATGTTAACAATCATTCTTGAATCACCAAAAACCCTATCTTTTAATTATAAACACACATACAACATGCATAATAGCTAGAATCCAATTAACAACGATTATTAACGAATTTCAGAAGACCCATACGTATATAAACAGGTCTGGACCATTAGGGATTCAATAAAAACATTATTAAGGTTGCATGAATGAAAATCACACCTTGGTTTTATGATAGATTGATGTATTAGGCTTGAAATCGTGTGTTTTGATCCAAAATCGTGTTCCAGAGGTTGTGTGTGTGTTGGGGTGAGTTGTGGGATGACTAGGGTTGTTATAATGAAGTTTAGGAGTTCAAGTATTGTATTTATAGTCGTTTTTAGTCGTCAAGTACGTTGCAGGCGATTATGCAGCAGTTGCAGGCGATTAGGGCTGCTAATCGCCACCCCTTTAGGCGATTAGCCCCCTAATCGCCTAATAGACAAGGCTAAATGCCTAAAAGAAAGTGCTACTCGCCACCCTATAGGCGATTAGCTCCCCCTAATCGCCTATAGGGGTTGGTTCCCTGTATTTTGCGCGTTAAACCCCGTTTTAACATACGTTAACACATTTTCACATACCGACAAGTCACATGATGATTGTAAACACATAATACTTGCAAACAAACACATTCACACTCGTTCACCAATTCCCGGGACTCGAGACTTGTACGTTCCCTATGCTTTGACGATTCTACGAATCGTCACCCCTTGTACACTTGGTTAAGGACTGACATCTACTGATTCTCTAGACTGATATCTAACGATCCTCTAGACTAAAATAACAGTTCCCGAACCATAACACGACTCAACTAACCCAGTTAAGTATAATATACGCGTGACTCGCTAAGGTAGACTTTAATCTAGACAACGTTGTTAACCTGAATTTGCCGGGTGTCACAATGATGGCTGTAATGAAAACCGGATTTTAGCGTGGAATATGCAAGGAAAGCGAGTATGGTTTCTGTACTAGCAAACTGAGTTGGAGCCAATACACTCCTGTTTCCTTCACTGAGCCAAAATGTATTCTATCTATGTATATACAGGACTCAAATAGCTTGGCATGAAATAGGTGCGAATTCATATTGGATATAATAATGTATCAATGTACCATATTCAGTAAATAGCTTTAAATTTCATTTGCAGTTGAATATCAGTCTTGGAGTTCGCACACCAAAGTTTTAGCCTTTCTACACTCCGTTATGGTAATTTTTTTTGCTTTATACTTTAAAGACGATATTTGATATTTGATTTGTTTATTGAAAAATTACTTTTGTTGTCTTAAATAAAACCTTTTTCCAAATAGTAAGTAGCCTTTTAGCGAGTCATATTGTAATTTCAATAGACAAATCAACTTGGACTTGAGGTTGACGACATTTAAGGTAGGATTATAAATGCATCGTATATTTTTTCAGTACACAACCAAACTGTGTGAATAAGATGCAGGTTGGTACACTTTTATTATGTGATGATGCATTATGCTTTAGATTGTTTTCTTAATAAAATTTGCCAAAATTATGTGCAGGTAGTTGCAGTGTGATTCACACACTTAAGGTTTGTTTAAGCATGTCTAATGCATTAAGTTGATAGTTTAATTGAGTTCATTTATCATGGTTTTGTAGGCGGTCGTTCGTGCTTTTGTGCCATTCTATCCGGTTCGCATTGCATTGTTTGTGTAGGCCAAAAGATGCTTTTCATTGTGCAATTTTTCCAACTGGTATGTACATTATGTAAGACAAGTTGGATAACCTTTTGGCAAGCTTGGTACCTTTGATCTTGAACATTTGCAGTAAACTACTTTGATGTCAAGACAATCCTTTGGGTACATTTTGACTAAACATAGAATGGATGTTTTATTTAGCCTAATGCACAACCTCTAAAACATTAGAATGCAACTTTTTAAGGTGAACCGATCAAGATCTGAACCATCGCAACGCACGGGCTCAATCACCAGTTATCTTTCTAAAAACACACAATTATCTTTTTAAAAAAACAAACTCAAGGAGGTATTACCGAAGTAGAGACATAAACTCAAAAGAATAAACCTTTTATTTTACACAACTTATCACTTTTTATATATTTAAATTTTATTATGTAATAGTTTAGCGGGAAGAAGTCCGAGAAACCTGTATTTACTTTGTTTTTAACAGTCTAAGTTATACTAAATTCATCATTGGCGAGGCTCGAACCTTTGACCTTAAGAAAAACAACACCTTATGGCTTTACCAATTACACCCAAGCCCCCACCCACATATATGGTTACTTATACATACATACATACACATGCATGTGTGTATATACATATATTGTATTGTATGTGTGTATTTGTTTTTACATGTAGACATGTTTTTTAAACAATGCTTGATAAAGACTCAAAACTACATAATGACTACATCTTAAAAAACAAAAATAAAACATACAAAGCAAATGTTGTTGTATATCAACTATAACCTATTAGCAATATATAGAACAATGAGAGGATGGGGGAAATGTTTTCTTATTGATATCTCAATGTGAGGTACAATGGCTTTATTTATAGGCCTATACATTAATGATAATAGTAATGAAGAAAAGGGAGTTAAGCATGTGGATGGTCACTCTATTAATAAGTAATTCATAACACTCCCCCTTGACTATCCACATGATGAAATACGTTTAGTGATGCTGCCTCATTAAAAACCTTGCTAGGAAAACCCAGTGGGATAAAACCATAGCTAAGGGAAAAAGAGTGCAGCGCGTATTATACTCCCCCTGATGATTTAAGCTCCTTGAGTCGACACTTCGATCTTGTGAATGTTGAAGTCGAATTTGGTAAACAAGTTTTGGTAAAATATGCTTGGTTCTTTCTTCTTTGATGTATGATATTAATTTCAGGCTTCTAGTCCGTGTTCTCATGTGTGCAATTCTTTAAACAATGTCTTCATGTCAGACTTCTAGTGCCTCCTCTCGAATAAGATCAACGATCGTGTTGTTTTACATTCCCTGCATCAATAAGACTAACCAAACTTTTTTTCTACAGGTTAGTAAAATACAAACTCATGTCTTTCATACCTTGAAAGTATTAAAGTATTTGATTTTAAATCATTTCAATGTCTCCTCTCTGGAAACAAATTATATCTTATTAATAAAATCATATAAATAGATGATAAATGTAGTTGTGTATAACGAGCAAGAAATTGCATCAACTGCATTTAAATATCGTACTTATAGACTAATAATATTTGTGATAAGAATACTTTGTTTTATACCAAATGATCAAACTTTTAGAGATGGACTTTGACATATTAAAATGTCCAACATCTTTTGAATATAGTTTAATTGATATATAAGAATATCGTTAAATAAATGCTCAACTTGCGTACCATCTCTTCACGAGATAATGATATCATCAACATATCTTATAATTTTTATAAACATGATATTGTTGAATTAAAACACATGATCGAGTACCTCATACTCATATCTCTTTTCTTCGAGATAACTATCCAGTTGATTATACTATGTTTAACTCGACTATTTTAGTCCGTACATAGAAATTGTTAACTTCATATAACATATTCCATGTGCTTTTAGTTTCAATGCCTCTTGCATTTACAATCAGTCATGGACTTCCTTCCATGTACGTGAGCACACTCTTTAAGAGTTTTGCCTCTTAAACCTCATAATTTAGCATATCTTTTTCCATATCATATTCAAAGAACTCATCACCAATTGTGCCACTTTCATTTCGTGTAGAATTCTCATTCAAATAATTTTGCATATCAAGTAATTGGACGACCTTTAATACATTTTAAGTATGAGCTATGTCCATTGTAAAATGCTCCACCCTCTTTTCAAGATATACTTTGATGGATTGGTAAACATATCACACATTTACTCGAATTATAGGTCAAGCAACAAGTGCACTATGTCAAGATCTTTCGAAAATCCCCCTTTCAAAAGTTCTACAGAATCTCTCGATAATGCTCAGACATTATCACTGTAAACTGCGAGTGAACTTTTAAAAGGAAATTTTTGATACAAGCTGGATAATACAATCAAACTTATGTTGCTCATTATCGGGTTATCTCATGAGTTTTATAACACTCAACCCCTTTATTTTAGTCCATACATATTATATTACCTTAACATAATACTTCTTAAGGTATTGATATCAATGCTGCAGGCATCATCAATCCATCAAGGACTTTTCATCTTGACCAATTACGCAAATGCATTAACTCTTCAATTGGAAGAACAATAACATCTATTTCTCCAATATATATTGTACCATTCTTATACATTAAAGTATCATAATCACCAGGTTAAGTTCATAACCTGTGGTGTATTGGTGCACAATAATCACATCCTACGATGTTTCATATTACCTTTTAAGCACTTAGTTGCTTTAGGATACTCATGAGGAGTTCCACTTATATTCAATTCAATCATATAACAAACATAACTCAGAATTAAATCTATTTATTCTGATCATAACGTTCTCGAGAACTTACGTTACAAGATTTTGACACATTAAATCCTTCATCAGGTATTTTCATGTAAACTTTCAGTGTCAAGTAAATCATGATATTTATTAGACGTATTTCAATTCTCTCTTTGCATTACCAGACTAATAACATGATGAAAAATCATTGTATCCAACACTAGAGAATGCATCTCCTCATAATCAATTATGGGTCTTTGCGAAATTCTTGTGCCACCAATTTTACCTTATATCATTTTCTTTTCAAATGTTGATTCGCACAAAAGACCTTTTCGTATCTATATGTTTTACAACTTTTGTTTTATGGACTAGTGGTCCAAAACTTTTCTTTTCAATAGAGAATTCAACTCTGCCATATTTGCGTCTTTCCATTTTGGCCAATCATTTCTTTGTACTCATTCATAGGCAGATCTTAAATCTTGATCCTCATTTTAAGCGCTACATTACATAAAATTTATAACGACGTCGATTTTTTTCGATTCCATGCATTTCGTAGACATGATACTATATAACGAGATCTCTGTATTTTCAGGTACCTGTGGTTCTTCTGGAACCATCATGTCTAATGTCTTTCAGGAGACCTTTTTACTATGACCTCGACTTGACCATCTTTCTTACTTGCTCCAATTTCTCGAGGATTTTTATTCTTTGGAATCGACTAGTCTACCATGCTTCAGGCGTGCAGTAGGCTTATTACTAATATATGATTGTCCTTCCCGGACGCTCATTTTAAATGGAGCATTAGCAGTTGGTATATGTGACTTGATTAGCTATTCATCATATTTAGGTCAGTTAATGCGTCTGGTAATTAATTCGCTAATCTCTGTGAATGAATTATCCTTTGAACTTCTAGTTCACATTGTTTAGTACGAGGATCAATGATATTTCATTCTAACTTATTTTTATTTCCAACTGCCTTTTATCTCCCCCTGATGTTGAGAATGTTAATCCATTGAGATGGATATCAATTAATTGAGATGTAAATAAATCTCTTGTTGAAGGCTCTATGAATCATCTTATATTCCCAATCACCTTTTAAGGTCCCATCTCCGTGCGTCGTGGTGGATCAATTTCAATATATGTCGCACAACAAAAATCTTAGATGGGCAACATTTGGTTCCTGACCAAAAACCAAATATAATGGGGAGAAGCTATTACCACATATTGGCTTGATGTGAATATGTTATCGCATATAAAATATAACGATGAACTTTTGATCTCATGATTATTGACGATTAAATATGTCAATCTAGAATAATATGTTTGCTATCTTATTAGCTAAGCCATAATCAAGCAAACTTCAGGTTGCAAACTTGATAACCATTTAGACGATGCATCGATTTTAAATAATAAATGGTATCACGTTAGGATGTATCCTTTAATCACTTCCAGAACACTTAAGATACTTACCTTACTTTATATGACAAATATATAATTTCCCTTGAGAGCAAACATTACATGCTACTTATCAGCTTGAAAGATTTTCTAGTTCTTTGTTATGTTCACATCATCATTGACCCGGTGTGGTCTAACCGGTCATGCCAATAATTATCATGATCCATAAACTTCTGGTTTATGATCGTAATGAATCTCTTGCACTTGTATGTTATGTGCACTTATGTTTGTATAATACAAATAGAGAACACGAGAGAACGGTGTATTCTCATTCAAACTATCAAGTATATCACTTTTTCGTTTACTTTGTTCTCATGTAACTATTTTCAAATTTTGCCACTTGTTGCGGCCATTCTTATTATTAACATGACCATCATTTCGTGTATGATATTCGATCTCATTATTAACTTGGCTATTATTATAATCTTTGATGGTTGATCACATTATGACCATCATTGCAACTTTCTCAATTATCTCCATAATCATTACCTTTACTCGATCACAAGATATGATATGATTTCAAACTTTTCATACTCTCTTAATGATATGGTTACTTCAAATTATTAGACATGTTGCACTCTTGCTTGTCTAATACACGACAAGAAATACGAGAGAATAATATATCATTATTTCAAACATTCTTTTTATACACATGTTTCCCATATCTTATTCTCGTGTAATTACTTACTTAGTGTGCAACTTCTTGTGATCGATTTCAATATTAACATGTAGACCATATTATCAACATGACGATCTTTACAATTTCCTCGTTCACCATGATCGTGACTTCTATACCGATCATTGTATAATTATCACAATATTAACTTATTTGATCTCATTAACTTGAGCATCATAATCATTTCCTTAACCACCGTGATCATGAACTTTACACGAATCATTATACCATCACATTCACTCCAAGGAATGGATTATAACTACATAACTTTCATGGTGGAATCATTACAACTTCTTTAGTTATGTATATGATTACAACCTTTCACTGATCATTATATTATCACATTCACTTCAGGGAATGGACTAGAATCACACCACTTTCATGACGGTCGTTCAATATATATATTCTTTAACAATATTGTTGACATATGGAAACTGTTGTATTCAACATACTCTTATGAATAATCTTTTCATCACATGAAATAAATCGAAAAATTAGTGTATGACTTTAGAAGCTTCCACATGATGACCATTAGAGAGCCTCACACTTCATGTGTAGATCTTTTCCGACAATCTTATGATAATATGATCTAACATAAAAAGCATTCGTGCTGATAACGTGTTGTATATCAACTATAACCTATTAGCAATATATAGAACAATGAGAGGATGGGGGAAATGTTTTCTTATTGATATCTCAATGTGAGGTACAATGGCTTTATTTATAGGCCTATATATTAATGATAATAGTAATGAAGAAAAGGGAGTTAAGCATGTGGATGGTCACTCTATTAATAAGTAATTCATAACAAATGTATAAAATTTGTATTTCTTATGGATTTAGAATGAATATTGACGTATTTCTATTATGTACTTGAAATTTAATTTAGTTTTATCTTTTTATTATGTGACCCGACCTGATCGGAATCGGATCAAATTTTTTTTATCTAACGTTTATCATAAGACAACCAACCCTTAAAATTTTGCGCCCCTCCCCATGATAAATATTATATATGGCGTTGTTAAGAGTTAAAAGCACAAATGGAGTTAAACAACAAAGAGATGGTAGTGTGACAAATAAAACAACAAATGTTATATACAATAAGTTTTTAGATATTTATGAATTACTTTTACATTTTTAGATTTAAAGTATCAATTCTAATTAAAATGCTGTATTTTTTTATTTAATGTTCTATGTCCTTTCACTTGAAACCTGTATCTATAAAAGATGTTGGTTTGGCCCGTGTTCTATAAGGGGGGACGGGATGCTACCAGAATTGGTCACGGGTACCTCACTACCAGCACGGTAACACCACCGCCAATAGTGCTGGTAGGGGTCCCGTGAACCTTTTTCTGGTTCTATCTAACGGATGTGAACCCGTGAATTTGAATAAAATATTTTTTTTCTATACCACGTTTCCCCAACTATCATCATCACCACCATGAGTAACCATCACCACCGTTCTTCTTGTTCCCAACAACCATCGTCGCCGTTCTTCTTCACAGAAAGGGATTTCACGGTGTGCGGCCAGATGATGTTGAAGAAAAATGGAGAAGAATCAGATGAAGAAAGATATTTTGGAGCATTTCTTTGACTTTGACCACCACCCTCATAGAAAAAATGGAGAAGAATCGTATGAAGAAGAAAAATAGTGTGAGTGTTTGAATGATATTTTAGGAAAGATAATTAATTTTTATATGTGAAACAATTTTCATTGATGCCATAACTATACAACAATTCATTGCATAGGGTACAACAAGTAAGGCACTACCAAGTTGCTAAATGTATTATATAAATATAATAATAATTATATGTGAAAATAATTGATTTTTGATAAATAGAGGTTATTTATACATCACATAATAAGCATCTTTTATTAATAAAAAATTTTAATTAATTTTGTTTAAAAAAAACATTTAAGTGAAGTGAATAAGTGGAGTGCTGCCTCCAAAAAAGTGTTTCAATAAAGGAAATCAGTGAAGTGAAAACTTCTTCAGTGGAGCGCCCATTCCCCCTAAGGATAAGTAACCTAGTAAAATTATAAATGACATTACATTGAAAAATGTACAATTTGGGGCACGACAGGTTGACCTCGTATAAACTACCTTGCGAAAAAACAAAACAAATTGAATATAAGCTATCCACTCCTCTTAAGTTCTTACAATTATATACCATAGCAACTAGCAAGTTGCTCCTAAAACTTTTTATAGTATTTTGAAAAATCTTTGCTTGTGCGTATATGCCCAAACAGATAGGAGTTGGTGACTCATGGCTAATGTGTTGGTAGGACGGTAATGAGTTATCTAATGATGATAGCCTTAATCGGGTAGTTGTGTTTGGTATATTTTCGAGTGCAACTTGAATAAGGTTGTGTTATTATTAATGATGGTTACGAAGATGTTTTTAATCGTCTAAACTTGATTGTTAAAACTCACCCAATGTAGCTGGTGTTTACATGTATGTTAGATTATTTGCATGTGAGTGTTGCGGTGATGGGGAGTTTTTGGTTATGCATGTGAGGCTTCTCATGGGTCGATGTGGCATCAGTTTAGCTTTTTTATATGTCGTAATGGTTAAATAGCTATGATGTGAAAAACTTTATTGATTTAGTATGTTTTCCACTATGTAGTATTGTGTTAAGAATCATATTTTTATGTGATGTTGTCATTGGGGTGAAGAATGACAAGAGGAAACAAAACCCCATGAAAGTCTCGCTGTTTGAAGAAGGGGAACGCACCCTAGTGTCGTCGTCGCCAGAGGGATGATTAGGATGGAGGTGTAGGGTTTTGTAGAAAACTATGGATCTAACGTCTAAACTAACAAACAACCATAAACTCATACAACCAGAATGAGAAACAAAAGAACACAAGAGAAATAGCGATAAAACGGTGACAAAACTTTTATTATTACCCAAACCAGAAAAACTCCCAAACCAAACCCAGAATAGTTTCAGCAATCACTGAAACTAATAGAGATACAAGATCCTCAACATCTGCTGATGATAATCAGCAGATGATAATACAAAATACAAGACGAATACAAAGACTTACAATAATACAAACCCTAATACAGATGGTTGTAGAGAGAGACTAGACAGACTGACGAAGACGATCGAAATATCTTCTCGAACTCTCTTCTCCTTTTATAGCTGAGCACACTGAAACCCTATTTGGGCTCTTGGACCAGGCCTCTCCTTATAATCAACTTGGGCTTGTAACTTGAACTCCCTCAGCCCAATACCAAAGCCTGTTACAATAAACACACTAAACGAGCCCAAATAATATTGTTATAACATTTGAATTAATATCTTATACTTATTTTTCAACATGCCCCCATAATTCAAATGTTAAACAAGTCTATCATTCCCAGTTTTTCACAAAAAATTTTATGTTGATCAACACTTAAACCTTTTGTAAAAATATCTGCAGTTTGATCATTTGATTCAACCTTCTCTGTTTGAATTATACCACTGGATATTTTTTCCCTAATGAAATGAAGGTCTATCTCAAAATGTTTAACTTTTTCATGAAATACAGGGTTTGCAGCTATTGCCATAGCTGCTTTACTATCACTATATAGTGTTATTGGTATAGAAACTTTGACATTTAATTCATTTAACAAATTCCTTAACCAAATAACTTCACAAGAAGCTGAACACAATGCCCTATATTCAACTTCAGCTGAAGATCTGGACACTGTATTCTGTTTTTTGCTTTTCCATGAGACCAAAGAATTCCCAAGGAAAACACAATAACCTGTAACTGATTTTCTAGTACTTAAACACTTAGCCCAATCAGCATCAGCATAACCACACAAATTTAGACTTTCTGACTTCCTAAACAACAAACCTTTACCAGGTGATAGTTTAAGATACCTTAATAATCTTAGTGCAATTTGTAAATGTACTTTTGTTGGTTTATGCATGAATTGGCTAAGAAACTGGACAACATAGCTAATATCAGGTCTGGTTAGTGATAAATACAAAAGTTTTCCTATAAGTTTTTGAAATCCAGAAACATTATCAAGTATAGAGTCTGATTTAGACACCTTTCCTGAAACAACATAGCTTTGTTCTATAGGAGTGCTAACAGGCTTGCATCCTAAGTAACCAAACTCACTTAAGAGTTCAAGACAGTATTTTCTTTGTGTTAGGGTAATACCCTTTTCAGAATATAGAACTTCTATTCCTAAAAAATATTTTAATTTACCAAGATCTTTTATTTGGAAATTAGTTTGAAGTAAACCTTTTACTTTTATAATCTCCTGATCACTATTCCCTGTGATGACAATGTCATCAACATATACTAACAAAGCAACAAATATATTTTTCTCAGTTTTAATAAACAAAGAGTGATCACATATGCTTTGCACAAACCCTATACTAACTAACACATTGGTCAATTTTCATTCCATTTCCTAGGGGCTTGTTTAAGTCCATAAAGAGACTTAACTAGTTTACAAACTTTGTTTTCCTGTTTTGGATAATATCCCTCAGGAAGGGTCATATATACATCTTCAGAAATTGACCCATATAAGAAAGCATTATTTATGTCTAATTGATAAAGGGGCCAATTATTTTGAACAGCTATAGCAAGAAAACACCTAACAGTGACCATTTTTACAACAAGGGAGAAGGTCTCTCCAAAATCAAGACCTTCCCTCTGATTGTACCCTTTGGCCACTAATCTGGCTTTGTATCTTCTATTGAACCATCAGCTTTGTATTTTACTTTATAAACCCATTTACATCCAATGGGTTTTCTATTCTTAGGTAAATCAGTTAATACCCAAGTACTGTTTTTATACAAAGCTTCCATTTCCTTGTTCATAGCTTCCACCCATTTAGGGTCTTTGGAAGCTTCTGAATAGGAAGTTGGTTCTATAGTTTTATTTAGACTAGATACAAAGCACAGATTTTCACCAGATAATAGAGAATAGTTCACTACCTTATCAAGACCATACTTAACTTTACCATCTAAAACAAAATTTTCAAACCTCTTAGGTAACACAGTGTTCCTATGAGACCTTCTAACACTATCAAGATTGACATTTCCCTAAGGAGTTCTAACCTCATCATTTGAACTATCTCCCATGGATGGGGAAGCCCCTTTACAACCTGTGCTACCAGGCTGCTGGTCTTCATGATCAAGATGATCATTATGACCAACCCCCCTAGCAGCCCTGGGAAAGTCACCTTCCCTTGACCCAGGAGATTGTTCATGAGGATCATTGATTCCCCCTTCATCATTGGGAATATTATTATTATTATTATTATTATTATTATTATTATTATTATTATTAATAATAATATCCTCACTTATCACTTCTGAACCACTTGTGCTTTCATATAGATCAAAGAAGTTTAAATGATCTATGTTATCAAAAATAAGTTGTGTTTTTTCAAATTTAAATGGAAAAATATTTTCATAGAACTTAACATCTCTAGAATACTCAAATTTTTTGTTTCTAAACACCAGATTTTATAACCTTTCTTAAAAGGAGAATAACCAACAAAAACACACTTATCGGTTCTACTTGACAATTTATCATTTTCATTTAAAACTGTTTTAAAGCACAAGCAACCAAAAGTTTTTAAATGAGAAATAATTGGGGGGAATCCATATATAATCTCATAGGGACACTTACCACCTAAGACTGAAGAAGGAAGCCTGTTAATTAAGTAGGCAGCAGTCAGAACACATTCAGACCAAAAATTCAATGGAACACTACTCCGAAATAATAAAGCTCTTGCTATGTTTAAGAGATGTCTGTGCTTTCTCTCCACAACACCATTCTGTTGTGGAGTATAAGCACATGTAGTTTGATGCATAATACCATTTTTATTACAAAAACTTGTCATTTGTTTATTAACAAACTCAGTACCATTATCACTTCTAAAGATTTTTATGTTCTTTTTAAACTGATTTTTAATCAATTCATAAAAGATAGTAATATTTTCAAACACTTCATCTTTTCCTTTTAGCATATAAACCCATACAGACCTAGAAAAATCATCTACTATTGTTAAGAAATATTTAAACCCTTCTTTGCTTGTGACCCTATATGGACCCCAACATCTAAGTGTATTAATTCTCCTAAGTCTTTAGTTTTATGCTCACTTAAAGGAAATGGTACCCTAACCTGTTTAGCTTTATGACAGATTTCACACAAACCATGATTATTATTTTTAATATTCAAACTTCCTTTTAACACAGCAAGAACTTCATTTGCAGGATGACCTAATCGATCATGCCATAGACTTGACTCACTAACACTATTAAAACACATATTAACACTACTCACATCATCACCAACAAAATACAGACCATCATGCACTTTACCAGTCACCAGGACTCTCCTAGACTTGGAATCCTGAACATAACATGCATGATCATCAAAAAGAACACAAAGTTTATTATCCTTAGCTAGTTTGTGAACAGAAATAAGATTTACACAGTATTCTGGAACATAGAAGACATCAGACAAGATAACATTGTTGTCAAGTTTGATGTCTCCTATCTTAACAACCTTAGCACTAGTGCCATTTGGGTGTTTAACAGACATATTATATCCATAAACATCTAGACAATTGATCATGTTCTCATCAGTGCTAACCATGTGTTGATTAGCACCTGAGTCCATTATCCATTTTAACAATAAAAGCAGCCTTAACAAAAGAAGTGCACCCAGAGAAGTTTTTAATTAGATTACACACTTTTGTTAAAACTGATACATTTGAGAAACCATCAACAAAAATAGACTCACCTCCAACATTTGAAGGCTGAGACTCATTTGTTGGCCTCTCACTGATTAGGTTCATCAACTTAGAGATCTGCTCTGATGTGAAAGGCAAACCAGTAGCAGTAGAAGCTGAACCTTTACTGGAACCACTAGTTTTACTATTAAACACTTTACCAGAAACATTAGTCCTACCAGTCTGATTAACAGGTTTCTTTTTATACCCAGGGGGATAACCCACTAACTCATAACACCTGTCAACAGTATGTCCTAACATATTGCAGTGAGTACACTTAAGGTTAGGATTAGGACCCCTATTAGGATTCTTTCTATTATCATTGGACTGACCTGTTCTAGCAAGAAAAGAAACATTAGTTCCTTTTACATTGACACTAGCACCTCTATGTGACTCTTCTCTAGAGACTATGGCATAAGCAGTCTTGACAGAGGGTAATGGGTCTTGCATTAGCAGATTAGATCTTACAGTTTGATAAACCTCATCAAGTCCCATAAGGAACTGCATTAGTTTAATCAGACTGTTGAAATCATTAAATTTTCCAGAAGCTGAGCAAGAACATGTAGGCAATTGAATTATAGAATCCAGTTGCTTCCACATAGTGTTCAGTTTGTGGTAGTATTCAGAAACAGAGTTACCATTTTGAGTTATTGAATTTATCTTTTGATATAAGTTGAATACTACAGACCCATCAACCTTGTCATAGGTTTCTTTTAAGTCAAGCCAGACATCTCTGGCTAACTTAGAAAAAACCTGTCCTAGAAACAACTCTTCACTAACAGAATTAAGTAACCAAGTAAGCACAACAGAGTTACACCTATCCCACTGTTTTCCTAGGACATCATCATCAACAGACCTAGACACAGAACCATCAATGAAGCCATATTTGTTTTTGGCTTCAAGAGCAAGTCTCATAGAACTTGCCCAAACAGGATAATTATCAGTACCTTTCAGTTTGATACTGATAATAGACAAAGTACTAGTATCACTAGGATGGATGTACAGAGGATCCCCAATGTCTAATTTGCTAATTAGTGTATTGGGATTCTCTGTACCTCCACCACCACCCCCAGTGTTGGTGACAACACCACCACCACCAGTAGGATCAGTATCACCCATAGTAGTAACAACAAATAAGAACAAACAGACAGTAACAAACAGGGAATATAAAATATATAGTCCTAGGCAGAACGAAACTGTGTCAGTGTTCAGATGGTGGGTTCATCACTCAAAAGGTGCCCACCCAGATCTTAACACAGGAGTTCTGTTATTAACTATATATCTATATATGTATATATCAATAATATGAAACAACAAGAAGAATCACAAACAACAAGACAGATATCAGATAGCAGACAAGCAGAGATACAGCTAACAAACAGACAAGGAGAATGGAACAATCTCACCAGATTAACTCATAGTCTGTAACCTTCACTTAGGGTTACACGACCAGAGAGCAAACAGCAAAGCTTACAGCCCACTTTCAGGTCCAGAATCAAGATCCAAAGTCGCAGCCAACAATCGTTGACACAAACCCTAGATCTACAAATACCACCAAATGATAGTAATAGACAAGATCTACAAAGATCAAATCTATTATATGAACTAAAGAAATAATAATATCAGGTCAAGATCTATACCAGAGATCAAAACCCTAGAATCAAAAGAAAAAATTAGGTCAAGATCTATAATCAGAGATCAGAACCCTAAGACACAAAATATCAGGTCAAGATCTATATCAGAGATCAAAACCCTAGAATAAGAGAATATTAGGTCAAGATCTATAAACAAAGATCAAAAACCTAAGACACAAAGAACGAGAGAATAAACGTAAAAACAGCGGAAGACTCAAGAAAAACACAGAATCAAGAGCCTATAGCTCTAATACCATGTAGAAAACTATGGATCTAACGTCTAAACTAACAAACAACCATAAACTCATACAACCAGAATGAGAAACAAAAGAACACAAGATAAATAGCGACAAAACGGTGACAAAACTTTTATTATTACCCAAACCAGAAAAACTCCCAAACCAAACCCAGAATAGTTTCAGCAATCACTGAAACTAATAGAGATACAAGATCCTCAACATCTGCTGATGATAATCAGCAGATGATAATACAAAATACAAGACGAATACAAAGACTTACAATAATACAAACCCTAATACAGATGGTTGTAGAGAGAGACTAGACAGACTGACGAAGACGATCGAAATATCTTCTCGAACTCTCTTCTCCTTTTATAGCTGAGCACACTGAAACCCTATTTGGGCTCTTGGACCAGGCCTCTCCTTATAATCAACTTGGGCTTGTAACTTGAACTCCCTCAGCCCAATACCAAAGCCTGTTACAATAAACACACTAAACGAGCCCAAATAATATTGTTATAACATTTGAATTAATATCTTATACTTATTTTTCAACAGGTTTGGTGGTTGTGAGTTTTGAAATCTAAAAAACGACAAAAGTGTCATGGAGCTCTTTTCAGTTTAAAAAACAACAGGCATTTGGAGCTCACTCATTGTTAGATTGTGCAAGTTGGATTAGGTGATGTGGACATATTAAGATTAAAAAATAGTTTTATAATGCATGTGACACGCGAAAGCAAGGTGGAGAAGATTGATGACTAGCTAATCACCTCAGCGCTTAGTTTGCAGGGGAGTATCAGACCAAATATATATACTCATGCGACAATATAGGGTTATTTATGTAATATCTCATATTTCTAGTTCAAGTCGTACATACAAACTAGAATGAGGTTGCCAATATCATAATTGGAAATAACATACATAATAACGTGGGAAAAGAAATAGATCTAGCGCTTATAATAAAATTATAAGAACTTATGTTGTTATTTGAGAAAACAAATCTACCAAGTCGGACATTTAATGATTGAATGAGTATAGGGTTAAGCATTAAGAATCGATTTCCAACCCTTATCCATCTTGAGTTTAGTACATTCATTTATTCAGGTTATTACCTGACAAATAGTCAATGTCTATTGGGCCAAGTATAAAACACGATTTTACAATTAGATATTAGAACACCCATCTCATTGCCATCCCTATTTATTCTCAAACCAACTGTCAAAAATCTTAATACAAGACTCAAAACATTCATACAATCTACAACCAAACAGAACAAATACAAGAACAAGAGATATAGCGGCAAAACAAGTGACCAAAACTTTTATTAGTTAACCAACCCAAAAATCTCCCAACCAAATACCCAGAGAACTCTTCAAATAAGAGAGTTCTTGATATACAAAGTTTATCAACTGATTTATCAACTCAGTTGATGAAATAAGAAAATACAAAGACAAGAATGGAACGGTCTTACAAGACAAGATAAGTTGAACCAAAACAATACAAACAGCTCCTCTAGATTATCAAATCCTCAACACTTGTTAAAGAATCTGGAAACTCTAATCGACATAGAACAAGGACCAGAGAGAGAGAGAGAGAGAGAGAGAGAGAGAGAGGCTGTGTGAGATAACAATACTTTGAGACATGAAGCGAGATTATATAACAACGCCCACTAACTCTAATAATAACCACTTCTGGGCTGAAGACTAGCTAAAGCCCATAAGTTAAGCCCACAAGATATGTGTCCAAATCAGCCTAAGTCCAAACTTGGTCCAAGCCTTCATTAGCCCCCTTCTCCTTTAGCCCGAATCAACATAAGCCCACATATAATCCTCCTTCAATCTCACTTGCGCATTCAGCTCCCTTGAACTCTTAACCACCACACACGCAACACCCTTGATTTTATATTATATACCTGAAACATCTTATACAAAAGGATGAGTACACAAAAGACTCATATCTTACCTCTGAATTGACAAAGTTACATAGGGTAATTTAACACCAACCATACAAAGACCTCCATATAAGCTTGCACCGATGGCCTAGCACCAAGTGTTTATCCCCAAAAGGGTGCGGGTTCAATCTCCACAACACATACAATAGGGGGGATTAAGAAACTCTCTATAAATTTGCCGATCGGATGCATGGTTCTCATGATAGGGATGACAAAATAACCCGAGCTCGACGGGTATACCTAAAAACCGAAGCATTTGAGACTGGTATGTGATTGGAAAAAAACATTGCGGGTCTGGGACGACTATGAGATTAGGTAATACCCAACCCGATTATCCGAAACTATATACCCATTTACCTGAACCAAATAAGCGAAAACTTTTAATTTTATATTTATTTCCCCTCTGCCATTGTTTAGTAATGGTTCATTATAATATCTTCTTTATTTGAAAAATAAATCTTTCTTTTGAAATATATATTTAAATGATATTATTTGTATTTACATGATATATTTTTCAAGATTAATAATCTATATATACAATAAAAAAAACCTTCTTTGCTAACATGATGTTCATTTAGGTCATCTCCCCCTTTTGGTGTGCCACAATGGCATTCGGTAGGATTCAATAAAAAAATACCCTTGAGTGACACATGGCACTAGGTGAAGCTCCATCCTCGTTATTTATCTACAAAAGTCTTTATTTCTCTCATGTTTCCCTCCATAATTTCTAAACGTTAATAACTTTTATATACTACGTTTAAAAAAAATTACACAAAATTAACGAGCATTGTATTATCTTTCCAACGAGTACCATAGTGTTATACGAAAACAAAAAAAAAAACGACTTTTTTAGTGGATTTTTGTTCATACAGGAAAACACACACATCGTGTTTAGGTAATTCATTAATCATGTCTAGACAAATCACTAATAATACTAAAACCAGTAAATAGGAATTAGTTTTTCATCAAGAGCAGAATAGGTTAAAATCACTACTTTCCAACAAAAGCCACACATTCAAAACCACCGCCTCAATTACGTCTTGCAATGGCTACTTCTGCCCATGCTCATAATCCAAACGTACATTTTTTAATATACATTTTCATTATTATTCACATAGTTACAATTGTTGTTTTATCATATTTTAGTACATCAATTTTTATGTTACATCATAACACACATTTTATCACTTCATATTAGATTTGTCTATCCCGAAAAGCTTTCGTGATAAAACCTAATAATATTGTTATAGTGTTCTCCATAACATTATATATTGTATAAATTTGAAAACATAAAATTTTAAAGGGAAGTAAACAAATATATATACAAGAAAGTCGCAAAAGAGTATTTTTTCTAACACTAACGAGTATACCTGATTAGAGGTGAACAAATCGTTTTTTTTTTGAGGAACCGGTCCGCTACAGTGTCGGTTCCGTCCGGTTTCGGTCCCGGTTCCGTCGGTTCCAAAGACCGGTTCCGGTTTCGATTCCGGAATCGGTTCTTGCGCGCACAATTAAAAAAATAAGTAATAAGCCGATAGCAAAAAAAATAAACATAAAATTACAACTTTTATTATTTTTTTTAGGATTTCGAAACAAGAAACATGGAAAATGAAATTACAACTTTCTACAACGTGCTTTTTTTCGCCATTCGACATAAGACACAAGTCGAAATAACCATTTTCGTCAAAAAGTTCGGCGTTTCGTGTCGTCTCAAAAATTTAAACAAAGGTAGGCTCGTTTGTAGAACCGGTTTGGATGGGTTTGAAGATGAAGCCACGGAATGATGTAGTAAAAGCAAAGCAAAGCAAAGCGAACACGATATTAAGTGTATACGATAGCGGTTTTTGCGTTTTCGGGTTGTTTGTTTTTGCGTTTTTTAGTGTTGTGATCAACCAAACCATCCAAAACCTTTTTATACTAAACTAGGGTGGTAAAATGGTGATTTTGGGTGAAAAAAATGGCTAGTTAACGGCTATAAACGAACCCAACGATTAAAAAACGAATTTGGCCTATTCTAACGGTGGAACCGGTTCTGGGACCGGTTATTGAGATCGGTTCCGGTTCCGAACCATTTTTGGCTAAAATAGTGGAACCGGTGCTGGAACCGGCGGTTCCTAGAGAAACCAGAACCGGTTCCACTGTATACCGGTTTGGAACCGGAACCGGTTCCGGTTTGGTTCCACGGTTCCAGTTCTAGAATCGTTTTTTTTGTTCACCTCTATACCTGATGATTGACGGGTACATACTGAACAAATACTCAATCGACAATGGGCCGGGCATGAGATAATATTTTACCACCGGGTGTTCGTATAGTATTAGGCATACCCGCCTACCCGGTCCATTACCATTCCTATCTCCCGACCGAATCCGAGCCCGGACCCAAATCCGAGCCCACACCAGATCCAGATACTCTCCACATGGTCCCACGTGCATCCTTTTTAAACCAACCCCCACCCACACACACTAGACCAAAACAGAAGTCTCTAAACCCTGTAGCAAAACCCTAGAATATTCACCTGATATTGAAGATTTCTCTGCAATTCGTGTTCTTGTCATGAGGAATGCATCGGTGTCAGAGCTCAACGATGGAATCATCCGCAACATGGCAATTGGCGCACTCTTTTCCGATTTCGTGAGTGCTCACAATTTCATTCATGTGTCATTATGCACATAAGATGATCAATATAGCTAATTGCATGTCAATATAATAACAATTAATCAAGCATTTTGTGCACCTGTTGGAATGATGATGATTTTGCTGTATAAATTTCCTTTATAACTAAAGCGTAGTTACCCCCGCGGGATGCAGTTTGAACTTTGTACGTATCGAAACAGAAAGGCTGACGTTACCGAATAAATGCTTTATTGCTAATGTAACATTTTTTTTAATGGATCTTATCCTGTCACGTTTAGAAGACTATGAAAATGAATATGGTATCGGTACCGATATTAACTTTTTGATTAAGTCAATAAGTTATAAGGAGGCCAAATAAGGAGAGCCAAACATGGCCTAAGACAGTATAGATTCCGTTCTGCACGATAAAGAAAAATGTCACAATACTGGTACCAAATGCCCGTCCGTAAAAAGGAAACAGTACCCGGTACCAAATGCTCATCTTAAAAAAAAAGCTTTTAAATGGTGGTGCACGTTAGCACCGCCGGGTGGTGCACGTTAGCACCGCCGGGTGGTGCAAGTTAGTAAAGCCACACTAGCTATTCTAACATATAGGAGAATAAGTAGTAGAACATGCTTAATCATCTATATTATAATTATATACTATGGCATACCAAATACCTGTTCATCTTGAAGTGATTTATTTATGTGTTGAGTGCATGTTGACAGGGCACTAGTCTTGTGAATTATTTGACTGTGGTTAGCTAGTAATTTTAAATAGGAAAGGATGCTATTTTAGGGTTAAATATACTTTATTTACCCGTTGCCAAGAAGCAGCATGTGCATAATATCCAAAATGGTTTGGTTAAATGCAATTTGTAAAATATGAGAAAAATCAATTGAAAAAGCTTTATTGAAATTATTTAGACTTGTTATTTGTTGGATGTTTGGATTCAAAGAGAGAAACAAAGAATGAGTTGTAGGGGAAGATGTATAAAGGAGGCAAAATTTGTTGTTACATATTAGCAAATGAGGATGTTTATTTTACCTTGCCTTTAGTCTCATGCATAAGGAACTTGCCATTTTCATGGAACGAAAGTATGGGTGCTTTACGTTAGGCAACTGGCCCACTTCTGAGAATCTTTAGCAATTTATTGAAGGAGTTTGTTGTTTTGTGGTTTTTATTTGTTTTGTGCCAATTTCATGGGACGAAAATATGGGTGTTTTACATATATAACCTTGTCAGGTTGGAAAGATAAATGCACTTGATTTTCATCGTACTGCGGATCTATTGGTAACCACGGGGGAGGATGATTCTGTGCGGCTATATGACATAGCAAATGGCAAGTGCGTATTTTTCATTATCATTTTGACAAAAATGTTTATTAATTTGGTAAATGATAATGCTAGCCAATAGTTTAACTCTTTTTTTATTTGTTTATGTATGGCTATATTCTTTTCTGGTCATGATTTGAAATTATAGCTCGATGGACCAAGTGATCCTAATCTTCATATTTATTTGTGAACCACCTTAACAGTATATGTTGCTATTAGAGGTTGTGCCATTTGTGGTGAGTATCTCAAATGAGAATCACCTTTGTGGAGAGTATTTATGGATATGATCTTGATATAGTTAAAATTTAATTATATCTTTTTCGGGTGAGTAAGCATCGTTACTCTCAAAATAGGCTTTATATACCAAGTGATTAAGTCGGTTTACATCTTGGTGTCTTCAACCACCTTAGCTGTATATGTTGCTATTAGAGGTTGTGCCATTTGTGGTGAATATCTCAAATGAGAATCACCTTTGTGGAGGGTATTTATGGATATGATCTTGATACAGTTAAACTTTAATTATATGTTTTCGGGTGAGTAAGCATCGTTAATCTCAAAGTAGGCTTTAAATACCAAGTGATTAAGTCAGTTTACATCTTGGTGTGTCTTCATCTTCTAGAAAGTTTTTCAATATATTATATGTTCCCAGTGAGACTTTTTGGTCCATATTACTTGATATGAAGTTATAAAAACTGCCGTTTCTAAAAATCTGACTAGTTGACATATATGCTAAATTTTATCTATTTGTTCATCAAATTAACTACAGGTTACTGAAAACTACACACCACAAGAAACATGGTGCTGATCGTATATGTTTTACCCACCACCCTAGTTCTGTCATATGCTCTTCAACGCGCAATTTGGATTCAGGCGGAGGTAAGTGGGTCCCATCATGAAGTTACTTATTGGGACCTTTTGTTTTTGCAATGATTAAAGAATTGCTATTTTCATATCTCCTTTTTCAGAGGCTTTGCGTTATCTCTCCATGTATGACAACCGTTGCCTTCGTTACTTCAAGGGGCATAAAGATAGGTTAGCTTTTCTATCAACTTGTTTTACAAGATCATGTTGGTCTGAAAATTTGCATAATTGATGTGATATATGATACATCTTGATGATCAAGTTTCTTAATGAGGTTTCAAAAAAGAGGGTTTTACAAGTTTGTGTTCTTCATGATATTGGGCTTCTACTTTTGGCTCGGGATTATGATTTTATCTTTGTATAAGAATAAACTTTTGTTTGTTCAATTCTGACGTAAATTCCCTTTTCATCAGATGTACAATCTAATTTATTTATGAATTGGCAGACTGGGGTTATGTTACATCTGTAACAGGTCAGAAAGGTAAACTAAAAAGGATAGCTTAAAGGACACACCAAATGGGGTTTGATTTTTCGAAGTTGCCCAAATGTACTTTTAATGCATAAAACCTTCTAAATCATTTCATTCACACTTTGGATTATTATTGAAGTAATATAGTTTTTCTAATCTAACCATATTGGACGCACTAAGCCACTAACTACTAATTAAAAAATGAGTAGGTTTTGACAAAAGGTGTTCAAGCTCAACTCAACCCGACCCATTTTGACTTGTACCAAAATTTACTCGTTTCAACTTGTTGCCCAAGCCGCCTTTCTTTCCACATCTATTTTTTATGATAACAGGTTAGTGCCACTTGGTAATGGAGAAGGCGAAAGAACATTGTTGTCACACAAAATTTTGTACACAACATTGAACTTTGGTTTCTTATGTAAACTGTGTGTGTATAAGTGTATTATAATTGAGCTTTTAGTATACAAATAAGGATTCTTGATTTCTTTCTTTGACTTGCCATCTCTTGAAGTTTGATATTCTATTAATTCCTTTTGCTAAAGGGAATCATGTTGAATGTCCATTACGACCCTTTTTGTCATATGTGCATTATTTTTATTAATATGTAAAGGACTAATATCAAAAGTAACCTACTAAGTAGTATTATTACTGTGGGTGCAGGGTTGTGTCCCTATGTACATCTCCAGTTGATGACAGCTTCATGTCTGGTTCTCTTGATCACTCTGTCAGGATATGGGATTTGCGTGTGAATGCCTGCCAGGTTGGTGTTTAAACTTTATTGTTAGATATTGTGATTTGAGCTTATCTAGTTAACCAGTATTGGACTTTATTTAGTTTCTTAGTTTAGGTTTGTTAGGTTTATTTGGTTTCCTTTTTCCCAACCTTGTATCTTAAATAAATAGAGGTCATTACCTCAAGAGATAATACACACAAAAATACAGTTTTCCAAAGATTTTTTAGGATTTATGAATTATAATGGTCATGGAGAGGGCACTTTGCATCATAGTAGTTCAAAGCCCAAGGTGAACTCAAGACGCAAAGGGCTTGCCTGGTGCCATTTGGCACAAGGCGAAAAAAAGTGCACAGCCGAGACAAGCAAGGTTCAGACGGATTTTTGGCTGGTTTAGTCCGGTCCAGGCCATTTTTGGCTGACTCAAACTGTTTGACTTTAGCTTTGGCTGAACTGGTTCAGGCGCTTTCTGTGCAGTTCTGTGTTTGAGGCAGTCTAGCTGCGTCTAGGCGCTGCCTTGTGCACCTTTGACAACTATGCTTTGCATTGACCCCCTGAACTAAAAGAAATACAAAAAATAGTTGTGAAATGCAAATTAGGGATATGCCACACATAGGCTGATTCAGTCTCTTGTTCTGTTACATTTTTCTTTCCCTTGTACTTGGTTGAGATGTTCATACACGTTCTTGTGACAACTGAAACTAAATTATGCCATTGCTAGTATGTAACCTTGATGCTTCATAGTTGTTGCGTTTATCAGAAAATCTACCTGGATTACTAGCACTGACAAAATGAGGGGTCGGGTAACAAGTCAAAACTGGCCCAGGTCATGGTGGCCCGTGGCCCAACCGTCAAAACACCTTTTATTCTTTCTTGAACTTTATTAATATTTAGTGTGTTGAAAATGATTGCAAAACTTATCATTCACTACTAGTCTTAAACTCTTAATAATTTATTTAGTAAAGCGATTAAGAAGGTTTTTATGCATTTGGATACATATTGGACGGCTTTTATTTTCTTTGACTTGTTTGATCCCTTTTATCCGTTTTAGTGTTAGATAGAACTTGGATCTTTTAGCTTAACAATGTTGGCACGCTAGAGATATAACATAACCCAAATTGACTAATTTGTATATAAATAGGTCAATTGCCACCTTTGCGGTTTTCATCTAACCGACTGTGAAGTAAAGTCATGTCAGTTTGATTCGTTTGCATTCCATTCTAAAGCTACTTTGAATCAAGTAGTCCTGTTTTCTTCCATTCTTATTCAAAGTTCACTAGTTATAAGAATGTGCGTTGTAGAATGTAGAAAGATAGAAGTCGAAGACAAAACATATCTATTAGTGTGTGAATTAAAAATATTTGGCAATCAATTTTCCAGTGATTAATCATAAATTTTCCGAAGTAGATTTATGGTATGGATTTGTGCTTGCCACTTCACTTTCAGGGAATTTTACATCTAAGAGGTAGACCGACAGTTGCTTATGACCAACAAGGCCTTGTCTTTGCTGTATCAATGGAAGGTGGTGCTATCAAGTTATTTGATTCACGGTCATATGATAAGGTTCTCGTCTAACATTCCTAAGAGGACACAAATTTAAAAAAAAATAAAATATAATAAACTTACTTCTCATTCTTACACTTGAATATGATCATTTTTCATTTATATAGGGCCCATTTGACACCTTTCTTGTGGGGGGAGATATGGCCGAGATCTGGGATATAAAATTCAGCAATGATGGTAAATCGATGCTTTTGACTACCAAAAGTAACAACATATATGTTCTAGATGCATATAATGGCGAAAAGGTTAATTCATCTTTTGCTTTTGTATGTTGATTGATTATGTGTTTTTGTTTATTAATTTTTCTTATGCAGAGATGTGGATTTAGTGTGGATCCTTCTCCAAACACCACAATTGAGGCAACATTTACGCCTGATGGCCAATATGTGGTTTCAGGTATATTCTCTTGCATTAGTCTTTAATTTGACCTTTGTTGACCATTGAATATACCTGAAACTACATGTTGGTGATTTTTTTTTTTGTGAAATATAATTGATGTTAAAATCATATCACATTGCAGGCTCTGGAGATGGAACGTTAAATGCTTGGAGCATATCCACCGGTAGCAAGGTATTACAGAATTTTTCTCAGTTTTAATTTTCAAATAACATGGAAGCAATAAACGAAAAGGCCACCTTCTGCCATATAATACAGCCCGCAGTTTACATATAACAGGTCCTTCGGTGTACTTTTGGACCAATTACATTATGGTTCATTACTAAAGGTTGCAGTTTTGACCCATTTACGTATGAATGGGTCGATTTGGTTGAAGGAAATGAGTTAAACAGGTAGAATAAAAAATAGCTAAAAAGGAATTGAGTTGAAAGTTGCCTAAAGTTTATTTTTGATGCATAAAACCTCCTACTTGTAGTTGTACCCCTTTTTAACTTGTGCGGGATCCTTATAAATTGGGTAATGGGTCAAAACGTGTAAACTTTTAAAGTGCCGGTACGAACATTGTTGGATTTTGTCGGGCCACCCTGTAAGCACATTTTTATCTACTTTATTGACTTTTCAAATAAATAACATGTCAAACATGAGCACAATTTGTTCATTGGATACCTATTTTACAAAAGTAATCAAACCGTTTCTGGGAGGTTTTTATTCATTTGATTATCCGTTTTCATCCTGTACCTTTTACGTAAAACCTTCAACTTAACCAATTTGACTTCTTAGAAAAATGTCATTACTAAATTTGACCACCCATTTAGAAATCAAATGAGTCAAAATTGTCACCTCTAGATGTGGGTTTTATGAACGTAAAACTTCTGTTATGTTGATGCTTGGGAACCGTACACACGCTCTTTCCAATTAGTTAAAATATGGTTGACAGGTGGCAAGTTGGGACAGCAACATAGGTGTTGCGTCATGCTTGAAATGGGCACCTCGTCGGGTCATGTTTGCTGCTGCTGCTAAGGGGGTTCTTACTTTTTGGATACCAAAAGATACAAATTCAACTGCTACTGGTTTTGAAAGATAAATTCAGAAGTCAGCTTCAGAATTCCAGAAGTGGATTAGCAGAACGGAATCAGAACCTAAAACATATGGGAACCAAGAACCAAACTGTAAAGTATTGGTTCGGTCCCAAAACCGGACTGTCAACCAGACCTGAACTTTGAGTTTATCTTTCAATATGAATTTTTGACCAAAATGGTGTTTCATTAAAGTGTAAATTATCTGGTTTGGACAGGACGAGACTGAATATATATGGTTCCAGCTCGGTCTATCTGTCGCGTATCAACTTTCTTCTCTTTGTCAGTTTGTGAAAAAAATTGTTATGTTGACTTACTCAGTTTGATATGTTACATTAACAAGATTTGAAATGCCTAAAACATACGTTACTTAGGAATGACATTCTCATTTAGGTCGAGTTTGGTTACTTTATTTTAGTAGAAAAAACTTAGCGAACTCTCTTTTACTCGTTAAGGTGCAACGAACACTTTTATTCTTATTTTCTGTTATGAAAAAAACTGTACCAAAAATAAACAAAATAATTGCCTTCTATTTGATCATCACATATGCTTCAAGGAATATTGAGTTTAGCAGTTAAAACGGTTGGCGGTTAAGAGATTGAGACCATTTACATGTCTATGTCTGAGTTAAGGACAGAAACCAATGGTCACTAGCTTAGTACAATATTTGAAATCATTCCCTTCTAAGTGTGTGTAGTGGTGGGGGTTATGAGGGGGTTATGGTATTAAAATATTAAAAAGTAATAGAAGTGGGTTATGAGGGGGTTATGGAAAAATAGGGTGTAGTGGGAAAGGGGGGTTATGATGGGGTTATAAATGATTGGGTAATCATTGGTTTTTATTGTTTTATTATTATTATTATTATTATTATTATTATTATTATTAACAAAACCAATGGTTTTGTTATAAAACCCACCCACCAATAGTCTGGTGGTATTCTAAAACCATCTGTCCACACCCAAATAAAACTCAAAAACCATCCACTCATCCCTCATTATACACACACACAGACACCTTCATCGGAGCCACCACCGTCGCTGGCATCATAGCCATCACCGTCACCGGACGCTCTGCAACCCATCAAGTCCCACACCACCTTCATCTCCAACCATCACAGCCACCACCTTCAACCGTCACAGCCACCACCGTCGCCACCATCTTCTCCGGCGACACCATCTCCACCATCATAGCCACCACCTTGCAGTTAATAATAATAATAATACTAATAATAATAAGATAATAATAAAAAAAAAACTCCAACGTCCTTTTGTCAGCCAAAACGCTCGCCACCTCCAAAACGCTCACCCCCAAAACGCCCCCATAGCGCCGGCGGAGGCGGTGTTCCCTGGCGCTATGGGGGCCAAAACGCCCATATAGCGCTCGACTACACACAACCTAAAAAAATCTCTAGATTTTGTATCTCTTTGTTTATATTTTACAAAACGCAACTTGATGTTTTGAGCGATTAATGAGAAGTTTAGGTTTTTGGGGATTGATTTTCGCAACTCGATCCGATTTTCTTGGGAGAGTAGACATTTTGTGTGTTAAAAATATTTAGTGAGACAGGATAAAATGTATGTTAAAATAATCTAGAGAAAGTATAGGATACAAAGTATCCTTGACATGAGAAGTGTAGGAAGCCACTATAATTTGCCACCTGTCAATTTAACCAAACCATGATTAACCTAATTAAACCCAATTACAGTCAAATTCTAGGGCAAAGTAAATCACGTTCTATATACGGTTTCAATTTATAATTATGTTTTTTGGCTTCTCCAACAATTGAATCCATTCACGGATTCCAAATTCTTAACAGTGGAACATGATCAGTTGAATCAAAACCCTAACGATTCAGATTTCAAAAACGTTTTTGGCTTCTGCAACAATTGAATCCATTCACGGATGCGATAGATGAAGAATTCGAGAATGTAGGAGGCACCTGAAACTTACCGGAGAAGTTGAATAAAGACTAGAATGGCACTCACCAGAACTATTGGGTCAACATCAAGTCTACATGTTTACTGAAAAACAACGATCATTGAGGTAGTGAACAAAATGAAGAAGAAGAAGATTATTGCTGATCAATAAGAATATGAAGATGAAGGTGCGTTTTATGATTTTATGGGCGATTACATAAAAACGACGATCAATGTAGCATCTGTTTTTTGATTTTTTTTTTGGTGCGTTTTATGATTTTATGGGTGCGTTTTATGATTTTATGAGTGCGTTTTATGTTTTTATGAGTGCGTTTTATGGGGGCATGTCTTTGAGTGCTTATTTTGTTGTTCTGCCTTTGAGAGATGAAGGTGCGTTTTATGATTTTTATGGGTGCGTTTTATGATTTATGGGTGCGTTTTTGTTTTTATTAGTGCGTTTTATGGGTGCATTTTTAGTTTTTTTGTAGCTCTGTTTTTATTAACCATGCTCTGTTTTTTCGTTTGAAAACAGAACTTGAGTTCATAAAAGTTTTTTTACAAGGATAACGCACGTTTATACATTTCATCTTATTTATTTACGTTTAGATGGTTGTTATTTTATTTTGGAGTGTTTTTTCAACATCTGTATAATCCTCTGTTTTGAAAAAAACTAAGCATGTTTCAGAGCAAATCGACTGATCGCTTGTTATGAAATGAAAATTGCAAATCTATCGATTGTCTGTAAATGTAATCGTTCTCAAGAATTACTGAGATTTTGGCAGTTTAATTAAACCCTAAAAACACACGTGGGTGATTAATTTAGGATGATTTTGATTAAAACACAGATCGATGGTCAGGATTGCTTCTTACACTTTGTATTTTAAGGAGCCTTTGTACAATAGCCTCTCTCTATATATCTATTAAACCAAAGACACTTCTACAGTGTCTTTGGCTAAATTAAGCCACGAATGCATATCCCTTTGACATGTGCACAACTGCCCACCAATGAAGGGAAAACAAGTCCACGTATGGTGCCTATTTTTTGACTTTTTTTACCGACAACTATAATTATACTATATATAAAATCAAACATACTTTTAGCTTAACTTTATTTTCTTCCAATTTGACCACCAAACTTTTAGCTTTTAGGATTTCAAACTTTGACCACCCAACTTTTTTAACTTGTTACTTTGGTGAAACTTTTAGCTTTTAGTCGCGAATATTTTTTTGAAGCCAACGGCGAGAATAACAGTCACGTAATATTATCTTTTATGTCCACGAAACCCTCCACGCAACAGGAGCTCCCATAGCGACACACGATCTTTAACGTCCACCAAACTCTCAACGCAACAGGAGCTTCCGCCGCGAAGCGTGGGGTAATAGAATCCTAGTTGGTTTTTATAGGTGCGTGACATAAGTTTTATTATTTTAAATAATGGTCATAGTAACAGCTCTTTAACTGTTGCTCAACGTCCACTCCAGCGAGTGAACTAGGTTTTGGTTTTCCTTTTAGGGCTGCACACCCTGCTGCCATCCGAGCGCCACTCCATGTCTTTATATACTACTTTCGATAAAAATTTACACAGAATTTTTTACAGGTTTAATAAAGGTGGATTACTATTGCTAACACATTTAAGCTTTATTAAAAAACAATAATAAACATAAACAAAAAACCATTGAAATTGAGCACAAATCGAACAAAACTTGTAATATATTTTCCCAATCATATATGATGGATAATGCAAAAATGTTGGAACCCTTTACTTCGGACAAAATTTGGATCCTTGTCTTGTAACTTAGTTTTGGCTTGCTACAAGAGGAGGAATAAACAAGTAAGTTACAACAAAATATGAACAGATCTCACAAGTTTAACTTGGAAAGATTTACAGTATTCTCATTATTATCATCATGACAAAGTTGGCAATCTTCATTACAAGGCATTTGTTTCAACGACTGTTGTATGTTCTTCTCTAACCAAACCAGTCGTCTCTCAAAACTAAGCACTGCAGCATGCATACTCCTGACATCGAGTTGAGCCACTCGTGCACAGGAACGTAGTAGAATGTAATAATCTGCGTGTGCAGCATAAACATACGCACCGTCGCCTTTTTTCCTTGTGTAGTGTAAGTAATCATGTCTTTTCACTCTTTTCCTTGGAGGGATGTAACAAAATTTGTTCTCTTCCATGTTTGATTTCATTCGCCTTATTTCTCTATCTTTGTGGGGTTCCTTAGAGTCGGGGGTAATTTTGCCTTTAGGTTTCTTGGTCTTGTTCGATTTGCTTTGTGAATCATCTCGAGGTCTCTTGTGGAGACTATTCGGGCTCAAGGAACATAACTCGGATGGTTTATGATCCTACAAGAATCACCAAAAAAAAAAAAATCACACAAATGTAAACTTATGTACCCCATCAAGATTTCCATATATACAAAACCAAATTTTAGTAAAGAACTGCAAGAACGCATAGCAGTTCGCATAAGCACTTGTACGTTGTGTATGTCAAATACATATACATATAGCAACGGACAATAGATACATTGTTAAGAATAAATACAAAGACATACCTCTTTATCATGATAAAAATTCCAAAGGTCCTCTATTATCTTATCTTCCTCTTGATCCTCAAATGACAGTTCCACGCCAGCAAAAACCACATCTTTACAATATTTAAGATATTCTTTTAAATCCTTACCATGATCTACCAAACACAAATGATACAATATGTTAGACAAATATAATATTACAAACCAACACCACATATTGATAGATAAACAAGTTGATGACAGAATATAAGGCAAATCATAGGCTTTTTTTTTTTTTTTTATCAAGGCAAAGCATTTGAAGGGAATTTGTAGCATCTTACCACTTGTATCAATAAGCTCATTGTATTTTGAGTGGAGTAAAACTAAAATCTCTGTAGCGTCCAAGTTGGATTGTTCTGGTCGCTTACTATTATGCACTGCAACAGAATCATCTACATCTGAATGGCTGCTACTTGGCTGTGACAGCTCATCATCATTATTAACTTTTAACCCTTTTCCATCTTTTCTTTTAACCGCACAGGACAGAGACATTTCCCACTTCCCGAAACCATGGATATCGTAAAGAATCCTAATTGAAACTATAAGTATAGATAGTACAAAAGCACGTGTAGGAAGTCTGAACTCGTTTGCAGATAACCACATCTCAGGTGGCATAGACCACTCGTATATTCGGCATGCATGAGGGAGAATAATATTAACTGGAAGAGATAACTGTTTAAGATAACGGGAAGCTATTGCATAAAAGTTGACTGGAGGTAATTCTAATCCTATTTCTTGAGCAATACCAGCTGCTAATGACTCGAGCTTTTGCATTGAAATAGCTTTTGTAGGTCTAAACATACGGCTTGAACTTAGGGGACATGCATTAGTAGGGGATCCAATTTTTTCATCAATTTCAATAAAAGCAGCAAAATACGGAAGTTTTCCTTCAAGTGTCCACTTAATTATATCTGTTGACAAAATTGGTTCCCTTGCCAAATGGCATGCCAGAAAAGAAATTACTAAAGAGAAATATAAAGGTATTGTCTTGCTCACTGCTTGGTACCATATCATTACAGATCGTTTACCGAGTAAATTATGAGGCTCTGATTTATGCTCAGCCCTAACCTTAATACCTTCCGTCACCCCTGCAATGGAATAAACGTAATTTGGTTAGTTAACAAAAGTTTAAAAATCACTGGTTACGAAAAAAATAGTCTGCATATAAAACTTGAGATATTTGACAAACTTTTGCTATTTAATCAGTCAAAACCACTTTTGGGATTTAGTCAATGAGAAGATTAACCAATGCTAACATTTGACATTTAAATATCTCATCACACGCCAGTGCAATTTTCTTTGTTTCTATAATAAAAGGACCAGGAAAAAAAAGACCTGGTTTCTCTAAGAGGCTTTAAAATCTTAACAATTTAGGAACACAATAAAATAATTGCAGGTGCATGGTAAAGCAGCTAGCCACATCATTTCACTCTTTTTTTTTTAAACTTACAGAAAAGTATAAAATACCTTGCATTTGAGATTCTGATTCATTAATAGCCTCGTCAGCCCAATCATCAGAGAAAAGCTTAGTTGATGCTACAAATCTTAACCAGACAGGCTCAATCACGCCAACAATTATTGGACACACATTAAACTTTTCAACTAAAGCCTTGACCTGCAATTCGATCATTATCTGGACACCCATCACATATCTCTTCCTAATTTCTGAATAATAATCTTCATAGCCCAATTTTCTAGGCCCTGTCCCAAAATCAGCAGGCTCAGTAGGGCCCACCCCATCACCTGCTTCAGCATCATCAGCCTGTTGAAGTTTTTCCCAAAATTGGGAAAGCGGTTGCGACAGGGTGATGGGCTCAGGTTTAACAACAGCTACTCGCCTTTGAAAAACACTCCCTAGGTTCTCTTTGGTCAAAAGCATTTCATCATTATCAACAGCGGTGTCCCTAATTCCATCAGCTTGAGCCCCACATCGCTGGCAGTAAAAAAAGCCATCAGAACCGTCGTCCATCCCCACATACCCACAATCTTGGCATTCCAAACTCAATCCATTAGCCATCTATAAAGACACGACTTCATCACTATGTAAAATAAAAGCTTTAAAAGTCTTTACTTTAAATGTACTGCTGTCTGATTAAGACTATGCATCCCTAGCATTAATACCTATTCAGTATTCAGTTCCTAAACACTATTAAGTATTAACCATATTTATAAGAAATATGCAAGTGCATACCCAGCATACACAGTAATCTTGCCCCTGCCATCATAACGATAGTTTTTATAGTGGACGCCAGAGACAGGTCTGTTTACAAGTTGCAATTTCCATATAACTTGCCCAAAAAACGACTAGAGGTGGCCAATATTTCTCATCTATCAACTTATCTTAAATACAATAAACATAGAAAAATTAAAAAGCAGTTATCATTTTGTACCGCGTACAACATGTTATAATAACCATATTCAAGATTATAAAGTAAATACGACAGTTCAAGTTTAAGTCGCATAGCTAGAAAAGCTAAGCTGAAAATGATTCCAAAGCTTGTAGACGTAGTAACAAATACCAAAAACGTATACGTAAATGACCCATAGCTCAATGAGATAAAATATCTGTTACTATAATCTACAAAGCCACAATAGTCCAAGAACAAAATAATCGACTTCGAGCGGTTGGTAACACTTTCCTTGTTACATAAAAGATATCCATTTTTGATTCTGACAGAGTGTTGTTAACTGTTAACAACAAGCCAACTACAAATAAACAAGCTTAGACTAATTCAAAAACAACCCCCAATTAAACCTAATTAGAAAACAATGACTGATAACATGGTCACATGCTAACAAAACCAACAAAATCAAGCAACCTTTAATGATTTATGAGCTCCATATTTGACCTAAATCAGTAATAACGGATTGAAGGCTAACTGAACCGAAATTAACATGTTGAGTAGCTAAAATGTGAAATTAAAAAACTTACACACGCAGAGAGAGAGAGAGAGAGAGAGAGAGAGAGAGAGATATGCAGTTGATGAAAGCAGTATAGAGGATTGTTGAAGAATCGACGGCTTATTTTTGTAGAGTTGTCACTGGCGACGACGGTGAACGGTGGCGGCCCAAATACTAGTTGAGGGCTTTAATTCTTTATATGTTTGGGGGCAGGGAAACGTTAATTAAATAATCGAACCGAATTGATACTAACCGAATATCGGTACTACTTTTCGTTTTTGTTGGTTTTCAATAGATGTAAACAATGTGTCGATATCCTCATGGGCATATCTCTTTTAGTTGTCATGTTGAGTGTCGTGATTATACCGGTATTGTATTTGTCTATTTGACCGAACTGATATCGACCCAAAGCCTGTAGCAGAAAGAAAAGAATCCCGCTAGTTTTGATAATAAATGGAGTTTTAACGACCCAAAAGATGAAGAACAGTGAAGATAAAAAAGAGTATTTAAAAAACCGATGGGCTTACATTTGCTTTTAGCAAAGACATTTACACGTAGCTAAAATGATATAAGCCTTTTAAGCGGATTAGACTAAAAAATAAACCTTTAAGCAATGAGATACGAACAAAGTTTGGTAATAAAACCCAAAAGGTCACGTTATAATGCTTACAACTAGGAAATCTAAAATAGGGGGACATGATAAGGAAAATAACAATTAACCTAAACTACTCAACATCTAAACCTAATAAACAATGTGTGCATGGTACATATGGAGATGTGTGACATGCATGTATCAATTAGTGCCCCTTCAAATTGTCTTTATCCTATAGGACAAAACTATTTCTCCACGGTGGTCACTGTTGGGTTCATCCCAACGCATTCAGTGTGGTCTCAACTACGCACCATGGTGGCCGCCAGTCGCATGTTGCCATGGTATATGCGATCTGCGTTTTGGCAGCAAGGTTTGACTTCATGGAAGCAAACAATGCCTTGAATTTTTAACTTGTGTTAGTAGTTGTTTATTAAAGATGCGCATAGCCAATATATATGTCACTAACATTTACGTTTTTTTTTTGACAAAAAGCTTTCATTCACAAAAACGCCAAATCGGACTTCAAAGCGAAAACCGACGGCACACAACAATTACAACATATACAACGGAAAACGACTCCAATCCATCCAAACAACCCTATTACATTTTAATCTACTTTTGACCCATAAAAACGAATTAGACTTTATACTAGCCCCGATCTTTTCCACCGTAGGCCGCTTCACGTTAAACACCGAATCATTCCTCGCTTTCCATAACGCCCACATAGTGACGATGATAATCCCATGCACAATCTTTTGCCCCTTCTTGCTACCTTTAAAGCCCTTGTATATCTCAAGTAAATCTTTAATCTCGAAAGCAAAAATAGGGTCTAAACGACACCATCTACCGATCCCGTCCCATACATTAGTAGCTATAATACAATCAGCCATGATGTGCATCACTGTTTCGACGTTTCCATTGCACCAGGAACAGCTTAACTCTAAAATACCAATATTCCGCTTAACTAACGCCTCTTTTGTTGATATCTTATCCATTTGCGCTCTCCATGCCATAATCGAACATTTCATTGGGACCCAAGAGACCCATTTCATCACAAAACAGTCATCATAAGTTGTCCGCTGCATTAACATCTTGGTAGTTTCATTAGTGCTGTATTTATTATCCAAATTTGCAGCCCAGACCCAGTGATCTTGACCCACTGCCGTTTCTGTCCCTGCCACCACCTCGCACAGAGAAACCCACTCGATCATCTCCTCTGTACCCTGCACATTATCAACCCAATCTGCAATAATAATCCGCTGGTTATTTAGGACATTAGTGCGCTCAGATACAAAGCAGTTCTTATTTTCCAACCGGTACAGCAGGGGATACTTGAACTTCAAAGCACACTCACCAATCCAAACGTCCAGCCAGAACCGGACCATGTTACCATCCCGAACAGCAGCTCTAATAAAAGAATGCATCAGAACCGAATTAATCTTGAGCCCAGCCACTACTTTAACTATCGCTTTCCAGGTCCCAGACGCGTATTTATTTATTGGCAGAACATCCCACATATTGTTACTCTTATGACAAACCTCGACCACCCTTCTCCAAAGCGAAACTTTATTAGAACGAAATCTCCAAGCCCATTTGAAAATCAGAGCATCATTCACATCTTCTAATCTTTTGATACCCAAACCTCCTAGGTTCTTCGGAGTAGTGACTCGAATCCAACTAACCCAATGAATCTTCCTAACATCATTCGTACCCGACCACAAAAATTTCTTCATAATTCTCTCCAAGGCCTCAACAACTTTTTTAGGCGCTTTATATAAAGAGAAGTAATAGATAGGAAGGCTTTCAAGCACCGCTTTAATGAGCGTCACTCGGCCTCCAATGGATAACAATCTAGCCTTCCAAATAGCTAATCTAGCCTCAAAAATATCCATCACTTTCTTCCAACTTGCCACTCTATTCATATTTGCACCCACTTTTATACCCAAGTACTCATAAGGCAACCCATCTCTTTTACAACCCAAAGTTAAGGCCATAGCGTCCGTTTCATCATTACTAGTACCCACCCCATAAAGATTAGACTTCGCAATGTTTATTTTCAAACCCGAACAAACGTGAAAACATCTCAGAATTCTATCCAAGTTCACCATATTTTCATTAGACCAATCACCTAGAATAAGAGCATCATCGGCGTAAAACATATGGGAGAGTTCCATACCTTCTTTGTTAAGCGCAATTCCTTTAAAATCTCCTCCCAAAACCGCTTTATTGATCATAAGTGAGAGCGCCTCCATATATCAAGAACAAGAACGGAGACAACGGATCACCTTGTCTAAGCCCCTTATTGCAAGAAAACTCAAATGTAGGCGACCCATTTACCAACACCGCCGATCGAGCCGATTTTAGAATCCCCCCAACCCATGTACACCATCTAGGAGGAAAAAGCATTTGTTCCATTACCGAAATCAAAAAACCTCAATTTACATTATCGTACGCCTTCTCAAAATCGATTTTTAATAAAAAAGCTTTTTTGGATTTGCGCTTCAACCAAGCAACAACTTCATTTAAAATAAAGGGACCATCCAATCTATACCTCTCCTTTAAGAAAGTGGATTGCGATTCCGATATCACCTCCCCCATCACCTTCTTAATTCTATTCGCCATGATTTTTGAAATCACCTTACTTACGATACCGATTAGATTTATAGGCCGGTACTCCTTCAAACTCGTTGGATTTTTACACTTAGGAACAAGAGTAATGAAGGAAGTACTACACTCCGGACTAATAAAACCGTTATAAAAATCAACCAAAATCTCATAAAAATCCGCTTCTAAATCCTTCCAAAACATCTGTACAAAATGGAAATTAAAATCATCTGGACCGGACGCCTTATCCTTCCCACATTCGAACACCGCGATTTTTATGTCCTCCTTTGTAAACGGTTGAACCAGCTCTTCCCCCATAGATACCGGAACCGTTATGACATTCTCCAGATTAACCTTTGGCCGAATGCTACATGCTTCACTGAACATGCCCCTGAAGTGCCTCATAACTTCTCTCTTCACAATAGTCGGTTTCGTTTTCCAAACCCCATTAACATCTATCCCCGGAATCGCATTGATAGATCTCCTCCCGTTTATTACCCTATGGAAAAACCCCGTATTATCATCCCCCAAAGAAGCCCACTTAACCCGAGAGCGTTGTTTTAGATCCTTATTTCTTGCCTCATTGATCTCATTTATTCTACTTCTACACTCCTCCATAATCCAGCATTCTTCTTCTGTAACTTCTCTCTTCCAAGAGCTTTTCCACCTTATCCAACTCTTCACTACTAGTCTCATATTCCACATTTTCCTTCTTCACAATTTCAGCCGACCATATTCTTAATTTAGCAGCCAGTTTTTTCATTTTTCTAATCAATAAAACCTGCGCCAACCCATTACCCACCGCCTCTCGCAGAGTATTTCTCACCAACTCGACGCAACCCTCTTTTTCAATCCAGGAGTTAAACCAACGAAAAGATTTTGGACCAAAGTTTTTCGATACCAAATGTAGCAACAACGGGCAATGATCTGAGAAACCCCTCGGAAGTGCCCGAAGGGACGCATTCGGCCATGCATTAAATAACTCGTTACAAACCAAAACTCTATCTATTTTGCTTTGTTTATCTCCCCTCCCTTTACCAGCAAGAAACGTAAACTTCCTCCCTGTCATTGGATATTCTACCAATCCTCTTTCGTCTATCATCACCATCATCATACTCAGTTAATCCTCTTTCGTCTATGAAGTCGTTAAAATCCTTGGCCATCGCTTCATTATACCTGGTATTTTTTCGTTCCTCCGGACTCCTAACCGTATTTAAATCTCCCAAAATCAGCCAAACACCTTCATACCCCTCCATACAACTCCTCACCGCCTGCCAAACCGCCTGCTTTTGAGCTCTAGAGTTAGGACCATAAATATTAACTACATTCAACTTCAAGTTTGCATCCTTCAGCCAGCCACCCACTAATAAAAAATTCCGATTCTTAACAACATAATCTTTTTCAAAACATTTGTTATCCCACATCGAAATCAACCCTCCCGACAAACCCGTAGGATCGACGTAGTCAAACTCAAAGCTACCTCTACCCCAGAATTTATCCAGAAAACCACTTGTCAAACCTTTTATTTTTTATTCTTGTAACACTAAGAACCCCACCTCATGCTTCTGTCTTAGATCTTTCACCCAAGAACCCTTCCCATCCACACCCATACCTCTAATGTTTATACTCAAAAAATTCATGACTTAACCTTTTGTACCCCTTCTAAGTCTATTGAATCCCGAATAAGTGCTTGAAAATCTTGGAGCTCTACCTCCAATTTGCGACCCATAGTTACAGTACATAATACTTCCTTCTCCAATTGTTGCACCTCTTCATTTACCTTCAGAACTGTACCTTCATCTTCTAATTTATCTCTCGTTGGAACCTCATCCTCTATCCGCGTTTCCATCATCTCAGTATACGGTAACTCACCCTCAACAGAATGGCACACTCCATTTTCCTCTTCCACAGGGACAAATCCATGTACTTCAAAAGAATTAGAGACCAAAACCGGCCCATCATTTGTAATGTTTTTATTAACTTCATTCCCAGCCCAAATAAGATGGTCTAGCCCAAATATATCATCGTCCCCTTTTTTGTACTCCTTATTGGGCCTAGTGTTACCACTAGATGAACCCCCAGAACAGTCCAAACCTGACTTCACAAAAGACTTGAACTTTTTCCTTTTTAGAGATTTGGTGATTGATTGCCTTTCCGTGAATTCCTCCCTGTTTCCAAAATAACCTTCTTCTTGAACCTGCAAGTTTGAATTTTCCACCCTTTCTTTAGTAACCGCATCCCCATTGATTTCACCATTATTACATTCCATAATTGGCGTAGTAATGGCTACCGAAGTCGAAACTTTGACCGGCGTTGAACTGACGGCTCCGATGACTGAACATTCATATCTTCATCCAAGTTCCGGCCAACTTCCGATCTAAGACCAAGAACAAAATCTCCTATCCACTCTTTGTCGATCTCCGACACACAAACTTTGAACGTAGTTCCTCTCCACCGAACACATGCCGTCTCATGGATAATTCTTCCATGATTCACAGTGACACCAATGAAATGAAACGATGAATCACATGCCATTTTATCCACCCGTGCTTCTTTAACTACCACCCCGAACAGACTGCCAATATCATTAAGGACTCTGCCATCCGAAATACACAAAGGCACACCACTAATTTTGAGCCAGGCCACCCTTTCGAAGGGAAACGGTTGCCCTTCCCAAATCAAAGGACTATCGAAATCATCCTTTCTGCCAACCAATTCATCGTTTGTCATAGAAGCGTGCTCCTTGGAAGCAAACTCAATCAAAATGGACAAGCCACCCAAACATCTAACTTTACCTTCTCCTAACTTCATCTCCTTAAGAATGAAAATAATGTTTTGTGGGACATATAAGGACTTTACTCTCACGAAAATCGACCTCCCATGCAGATCACTGAATGCATCCACACTATCATCCACCACCACTGTTTTTCCCATAAACGCCCCTTGGCCGCCTCCTTAAAAGAAACATTGTTAGACATTCGAACCTTTTTTTCTCTGGAATCTTTTTGACCCATCCCATACCTACCTTCTGGCCGAAATTGGAAAGGACCCTTCCTATTTTGGTTGATTTCACCAGCTTCGAGTACGTACCTTGCCACATTAAACTTGAGTTTGAAATCTCCCATACTAACCTTTGATAGAAGTCTCAACATATCCGAACGGTCTTTCACGTCCAAGAACGACACAAACCCGAATCTCTTCCCTTCCTTGTTTCTTTTACGAGCAATGTATAAGTCGAAAATCGACCCCATACCTCTTAGTGCATTCGCCACATCTACCCCGCTACACCTATCTGGAAGATTGTTAACAAAAAATTTTGTAAGTCTTGCCTGAATTTCGACCGGAATAGGCTTCCGGCTGTTCTCCGCCATAGTTGGTATTTGGATTTTATCCTAACACTTAAGTAGTTACTGTACAAAGCATTAGGATCATCACAAACAAGACTCATTAAGTGCAAGGATAAAATGATGAATCAATGCTACAATGATCAAGATTAAAAACACAAGTTATAAATTCAAATACTGAATCAAGGTTAGGCCATGATCAAGACTCCTAAATTAGATCTACTGAATTATATTATTTTCTATTTTTTAATTATGTAAAGTTTTACTTTTAGTGAAATTTAGTTTTATTTGTGTTTAAATATATAAATACTTATGTAAAGTCCTATTTTTAGTGAAATTTAGTTTTATTTGTGTTTAAATATATAATTAATTATGTAATGTCCTACTTTTAGTGAAATTTCGTTTTATTTGTGTTTAAATATATAATTACATTAAATGTCTTATTTACAATGAAATTTCGTTTTATTTGTGTTTAAATATATAATTTAAAAAAGAAAACGGTTTAGGGTATTTGAAAGGAGCGAGCCACTAGTTCGAATCTGATTCAGAGGGGTTTTACCACAGTGGGTCTTCGCGCTGCAGGTTTTTCCTCAAACTGGTAACTTGGTGGATTTGGGTTGTCCAGTGGGCAACTATTTGTCAGTGCTAATCCAATCACAATTAAGGTGGTATTTAGTTGGCCATTAAAAAAACTTGACCGAACTTCAGATATTAATTATTGAAATCTTCAAAAATTCAATGTTAGTCATGAATGTTGAGTTAAGAGTGTTTGGGGTTGAGTTTTGCAATGGATTTTTAGATAATTGTGTTTTGAAATCATAAATAATCAGTTTTTAGTATTTAGGGAAGACTTATAAAAATTGATTATTTAGGTTTAAAAGGTTACAACTCAAAACGCATAATCTGTTTTGAAAAATCAATCCCAAATCCTGGTTATAATGCTATAGCGACAACTCAAAACGTATTGTAAAACTTCAGAGTTTGATACAACTCAAAACATGCTAGAAGGTGTAAACTGTAAAACCTTTTCTTAAAACTTAAAAAAGGGAATAAAGTAAAAATATATATATACAAAAAGAGGTTACGTTGACGGTCACATCAAACCCCACCCACCCTTTCTGTTTGTTTTGGTAACGTCCGCCACCTGAGCTCCGTCATGGCCCCGTCACTTACGCTGTTTTCTTTCCACCGACCACCACCACCACAAGCCTAGCGACAATGTTACAGAACCGTTTGAAGTTTTTAATCTTCCTGATCTGTTTATTCTACTAGACTCAACAATCAAATAATGAAATACATAATATTTTAAGGTTCCTATTCTCTCTTCCACTACTTTAATCATCTCTTATGCAGTATGTACAAGTGCATTAAGCGACATCTTAGTTCACTTATCTTCTATGCATTACTAATTGAAGCATCTTAGTTTTGATTTTGGGTGCATTCAAATGACATGTTATGGTTTGAATATGTTATATGAATATATTGTTATGATTTTGTAAGTAAAACCACATGTTTTTATTTGTTATTTATGGAAACACATTATTTTTGAAAGTGTTATATGTATTATTGAAACGGTTGGCGGTTAATTCGGTTATTGTCAGCAGGAATCAACTCTGTCATCTATAACTAACTTAGTTACAGATAATGATTGACTTCTTTCAACAGTAGCTCACAGTGGCCTCTGATCGAAGTTGCCGGTTACTTTTCATCGCCCAATTGCCGTTGATAGCGTAGTTTTTATTGATCAATAAGTTACCGCTAATCAGTTTGTAATGTTCACTGATGACGGTTTAACCATGCAGATCAGAAGCATTTTTCAATGGCTTTCAAGTAGGAAATCAGTTATTCACCTGTAGTGGCTGCATCTTGCTGATGATCAGTTTAACTAGCCCGGTCAGCGACACCACATTAGGGGCTCAACACCTTGGACCCTTGAGCTTCTTCGGTGCAAGATTTATTGCGCGTACACTTCATATCTCATGACTCATATAATTGTTTAACGTATTTTATATGGTCTTAAGTAAATCCTAATTGACATTACATGCCTGGTGACACTAAAATGACTAACATAGTGAAATGGAGTTGTTAACTTGTTATTCAAATCGACTTTTGTATTGAACAAATAAACTAAGTTTTTTCGATTTCTTTTGTCAAATGTGTTCATTAACTATAGAAGTATGTTTTGTTTTGATTTTCTGTATTAGTGACATGTTATTCCCAAGGTTGAGGTGCTACTATTATTATTAATCTACTATGTAAGTATATCTTCATTATGGTTCTATACCTCATTTGATTTTGATTGTTTTTGTACCATGTTTCAATTGTTTATATTTATTTATATGATAGTTTTTATAGTAATTTTAATGAAGGACAATCTTATTGAATGCTCATTGCATGGAGTGGGACTGTGGGAGCTTTATGTTCTCATTGAGATGGTACTGTTGTTCAAACTAGCTCTGTATATAAACTTATAAAGGTCATGTGTGTGCATGAGTATGTTTGTTTTTGTGTGTTTGAGAGAGGGAGAATGCCACCGGATAAGTTTTATGGAAACTTACTTAAAATAATAATAAATAGATGTTTCATACATTTCACTCAAGCACACAATATATTTATGCAAAAATAATACCGCATCTAGCTTTTGCTCACATTTCTCCTAAGGTATCTGATACAGTAAGTCCCTTCTGAAGTCTGAACCATTTTCACATTTTTATTTCTTCCTTGGGAGAGTCACATCAGGATCCATCTTGCTAACCAGTCACTTGAGTTTTCGCTTTTGGCGATGTTGATTTTGTAGGAGAAGAAGACTTGCCAGTTATTGCTTTCTTCACCTTGGCGATTGAATGTTTGACCTTTGAACCAACACCTGATAAAATATTATGAGATTTCTTATGAGCCTTGACTTCCATGTCTTTTGATGCTTCCACCATAACAGGTGCATCAGAGCATGAACCCATTGTTTCATCTTCTTCATTATCCTCCTCTTCTTCGTATTCTTCATCCGTTTTTACAGTTTCTTCTTTCTCTACTTGTTGATCTTTTGTCAGAGCTGAATCTTTCTCTCCAATTAAATTTTCAGCCACTTCTGAGTTTCCTTTTGCTGGTTCATGCAAAACGATCTTAGCTGGCTCTACTGACTTAGACTTCTCCTTTTGATCTACGGAAACTGTTGTATTGACTTTCAAATTTCCTGCCTCTGGAGTCAATGACCTTGCGACTGGCTCCGCTTGCTCATGTGATGAATCTATTTTCTCAGTTAAGATCTTGCTCTCGGTGCTCTCTTTTGGCGACTGTTTTTCTACAGTGCAAACTGGAACGTCGTATTTTGGTATTTCTGCATGAGGTTGACTTACTTTTATAAGGTCATCTGGGACATATTTTTGAGAAATTTTCAAGTCCTCTGTAGCTGCAGTATCAAGAGTCCTTGTTGCATCAAGTTCCAATGGCTCCTGCAAAAGATTAAGTGTATTAGTTGTGGGAATGGCTATTCATCTAACTCGGTTGTAATTATGTCTTTTTGCGTGCATAAGCCCTCTTTCATTTTTAATACCCTGTTTTTTGTTTCCGTTTTGTTTTTGTGTAACATTTTCAGTTGATGATGATGTTACCTGCTTCGTTCCAGAACCCTCTTCTATGGGTTTGCTTTCGTCACATGTTGACTTAAGATGCTCGTCGTCTTTTAGATTTTTTTCTCCTGCCTCATGCAGTTCAAGCGTCTCATTATTAGCTTTGTCAGCTGTTGCATCCATGATGGATGGAACCTCACGGTCCGCACTCTCAACTTCAGGTTCCCTTGTTGAAGTTTTCACCTGTTTGAAAAGAACAACAAATATGACTCCATTATAAATTAAACAGAACATGGAATTGAATATGTAGTAAATGAATGCATGATGTGGAAGAAAAGTGCATACATCTTCAACTGGAATCACATCCTTTATGCTTTCATCTACTTCTTTTGTCTGCCCGTTTTGATTTTCTTGGTTGATAGATTCCAATGTTGCGTCTTTTGTGTCGGGATGTCGTGGTTCACTTCTTGAGTATTCTACATTGCTCACTACATCAGCAATCTTGTCTTCAGGTTTCACTAGAAGCATCTCAGGGGAAGCTTCTGGAAGATAGTTTGCCAAAATCGCAGAAGTTTCCTTACACTCGGGGACTGTTTCAACCACTTCAGTTGCAATTTCAGAATATCCAGTGGTATTTTCTTTGACTTCAAGCATATCAATATGGTCTCTGCTCTCCTCAGATCTAACTTCCGTATCTTGCTTTGTAGAACTCAATATTGGATCATAAATGGTTTTTGAGTCATCTACCCGTGGCTTATCAAGTGTTTCTTTCTCCTTGTCTGTCACCGTATCCTCCAACCTTTTGAATTCAGAAGCAACAACTTCACTGTCGTCATTTGATTTTTCAATGACAGTGATTGTTTCATCCTTTACACTTAGGTTCTCAGCTGTAAATTTTGCATCTTCTGTATCTTCAACCGATTGTTTTGTCTCAAGAAGTTCATCAGGCCTTGAATCTTCCTTTTCAACCTGTTCAATGAAAACTTATATTAGCAAATTTCAGGAAAAAAAGCAGAATTATTACGAAATTATCTTTAAACATTAGAACAGACCTGGCAAACATCTGTGTCTGATGTCCATTGAGTAAGCTTAGCTTCCTCATTGATTATATCTGTGATGATTTTACTTTCTTTGGCCTTTTCGTCTTCTAGAAGGACCTGTAAACAAGGGGATGATTAATATGCCAACCTAGGATCTAGTTGTTTATTTATTCTAAGTGAATACAGGAAAAAATCACTTGTACTAATGATTTATTTGTTGCTAACCTCATCTATGGTAACATCTTCCACTGGTTTATTTCCAATTATGTCATCTTTCCTTTCTACACCAAAGTTACTCTGCACCTCCTCTTCAATACATCTTTCGTTGATACTTTTCTGGTCTTCTGAGAAATTTTGTAATTCAGATATCGGTTCTTCATCCTTTTCTTCCAAGATCTCTCTGTCTGCTAACTGAGAAGGGAGTGCACCCTGTTCTTCAGCAGTTTCTTGTATTACGCAGGACATGTCTTCCCTTGTTTTCATGCTATCTTGGCCATTCGAGGGAGTATCGGTAGATTCTATTTCTGGTAAGTTAACTTGAAGTTCTGAAGACTTGGAATCTTCTGGAACTGGAACTATTTTGTTCTTTGCTTCATCTATGCTGTCATCTTTTACTTCTTCACTGACTGTGATAGTCTGCTCAGTATCCTCATGCATTTCCACTTTTGATGTTTCTATAATGGAAGATGCTTTTGGCAAACAACTGAGATCTTCTGCAGCCTGTATATTCTCTATTTCTCTTTGGCTTTCTGTTTTCACTTCTGTCACTTCAGTGTTTTCAACCGGTATCGGCTTTGAGTCTTCCATCTGCTAAATTGATTTTCATCTCAAAATTGATATAATAATAAATGAAGACACATTGAATTATAGTTTCCTTCTTACTAACCTCATTTGCCAATTCCTTTTGATCTGGTGCTGATGTACCATCGAGTTCTGTAATATATTTATCGTCGTCGGAAACCTGTCCTGTAATTTCATCTTTTTCCTTTTCTTTTTCTGTCTCCACAGCAACCTGCTTGATCCATATAACATTGGTATGTAAGCAAAACTTTTCTATTACCTTGTGAGCTAGAAAATCCTTTTTTTATGTACCTCGTCAGTCAAGATGATATTCTTTGTTGTCACGTGCAGATTTTCTATGCCTTTAGTCTCGTTTTCAGGTACAAGTGTAACATTCTCTTCTGTATGTCCTTTTCCATCTTCTAAATCTTTTACGCTTATATGCTCCAACTTCGATTCCGAAGTCTGGTCATCTGTTATGTTTTCAGATGTGATGTCTGATTGTTCTGGATGAGGCTTTGTTTCAATGGTAACTTGATCTTCTTCTATTACAGGTTCAGATGTGGGTTCGAGTTCTCCATGTATTTCAAGATTCTATTATGCAAAAAAGAAACAGAGAAATGGAATGGCACTAATTAGAAACAATTATCAGTACAAGAAAAGATGTTCTTTTAATTTAGTTAATACATACAATGCTATGCTTCACATGGATTATGTGTCCTCATGCTTGTTAAGTTAAATTTTTTTACAAGAAAATACAACATTGGATGTCATAAACTCATAACATTATATGTGTGATGTAAGAAAAATTCATTGAAAAAGAAGAATGTGATTTTGATGATATAAGTGCGGTCATGATCTCTTTACCTAATTACCTTGCTAAACTTATGGAGCCAATATTAAGTGTGCTCTCATGGTAAAAGTTAAATCTCTAATTTATGATTATTCTTCCTGTTTGTATTAAAATGTATTATATCTAAATTAAAAAGAAGGAAAGTAAATAGTTTTCTGACCTCTTTAGTTAACGCCTTCTCTTCTATGATCAAGTCGCTACTCTTTGCTTCATCACTCTCAGTGGGTGCTTTTGTGAGAATTTCCTGTTCTTTATCTAGTGCACTTGAAATTTCATTAGTTTTGGTGTCCTGTTCTTCCACACTGTTTTCAGCTGTTGTTGCTAAGACAATGCACTTTTCCTTCACTTTCGAGGCTTCTGGGTCAGCAACTACTTTGGGAATTTGTACATCACAATCAGATTCAACAACCTGTGTGGCTAACTTCTCACTTTCTGAAGGATAAGCAGTAGATACTATGCTTGACAAGTCAACTGATTTTACTGTTGCTTCATATGTAACTTCTGGCACACAACTTATATCTTCTGAACCCTGTAAATCTTCCTGTCCTATCTGGGCATTTACATTCACTTTTGTCACCTCAGGTTTTTCAACCGGTATTAAATCTGAGTTTGATATCTGCTTCAAAAGTTTTCATGTTAATACTTCTAGACTTTAAGAGAACAATTTTTAGAAAAAACTTTGTTAATCTGAACTGACCTCATGTACAAATTCCTTTTGACTTTGTGCTGATTTCTCCTCAAGTTCCGGAGAATAAGTATCTTCCTCAACAATCTGTTCTTTGAGGTCATTTATTCCCTTCCCTTTTTCTGTCTCCAAAGGCACCTGTTCAATCTAACTTTCATGTAAGCAGGCCTCTAGGATGTCTTGATAAATAAAAAGTCAAGCGATGTAATTTTCTACTCACCTCTTCAGTCAAGATGACATCCTTTTCCATCGTACTGTAGTCTTCGGTGCTATTAAGTTGATTTTCTTGTGTAACTTCCTCTTTCATGTCTCTATTTTCAAACAGTGAATTTGTCTCACTAGTTTCTTTCGATTGTGTAACGCTTTCTTCAGTGATACAGAATGAGTTCTCTGGTTGCTGTGTTGATCCATGTGTTTCAAGATTCTGTTTTGCATAAAGACATGTAAGTAATGAGCTACAGAATAAATAGTGAAGCTAAAATGTAGATAGGCAAAGGCATATATGTTAAGCACACAAAAAAAAGGAAAAAAAAACGGTTTTTCAACTGTATGGAAGTTATTTTTTCTGTCTGACCTCATCACTTGAAATCTCTTTTGTTGCAATCCTGTTTTCTTCATCTGCATAAGTTTCTGTTTCTGAAACAAGACACTCTTCTTTCATCTTTAAATCTTTTGACTCGAGCATTACTTCAGGTACATGCACTTCAGAGACAGATTCAAGATCTTCTAGCGGCAAATTTTCACTTGCTGCTTTTGCCTTATCTAAATTTGAAGTATCATCTATTGAAGTTTCCACTGAACCGGAGGGCGTTATATCTTCTTGAGGTTCCACTGCTGTTGGTTCATTTAAATCAGTTAATTTTTCCTTTGATACTTCATCTTGATTGTTGTTTTGTTCTTCAACAGGTTCATGCTTCAGTGTTGAGATTTCAAGCTCCTTCGTAATTACATCTGGTAAACACTTTTCTTCTTTGGTAATATTGTCGTTTATATGCTCTGTACTATCATGGGATAAATCTTCATCCTTTATGATATTGTCTTCTGTCTTTTCACTTATGGCTTCAGTTAGACATGCCTTAGTCTCCTCGACATTTTGTTCCTTAGTTTGTTCAAGCTCATTTGACACCTGATTAGCATGTTTTTTTAAATATGACAATCTTTTAATCTATCTTTATCATAAAATAGAAAAGGAAGGAAAGTCCAGTTAAGTTGGGTTGTTTTCCAACATACCTTTTGAGTCAAGGCGGCCTCATCTTTCATCTCAGTTCTATCTTCTGTTGTGTCAGCTTGGTTTTCTGCTTCTAGTTCGGATTCTGTTTTCGTATTGTTCTCCGCATCCGCTTGCTTTTCTTTAATACTTCCTTCAATGGTTTCTGAATAAGTGCTTACAGGTTTGCTGACACTTTCCTCAGGTTGTTGTTCTATTTTGTCTTTTGCTTCATTCTCACACTGCTCACTTGCCTATATGAAAATTGTATGTTTAGTACATAAGAAGAATCGAAGAAATGAAACATGATAGCACATATAGAGGCTTTAAGTCTGAAAAGTCTTTGTGGAAGCTTTTTTTTCATCCTTTGTTCACATATGCAATTGTTAGTTACTCATACCCATGTAAAATGAAGCTCAAAATAAATGCAAGAAAAAGATATCATGAACAATAACGCAATTGTAATTTTTTTCTGACCTTGTCACTTGAAATTTTTTTTGTTGTAGCTTCCTTTTCTTCATCTAAGTGTGTTTCTGTTTCTGAAACAAAGCACTCTTTTTTCAGCACCAATTCAGGGGTATGTACTTCAGAGACAGTTTCAAGATCTTCTGTTGGCAAAGTTTCAACTTCTACCCCTTTCTTCTCTAATTTTGAAGTGTCTTCTGTCGAAGTTTCTAATGAAATGGAGGGTTTGATATCTTCTTGAGGCTCTACTTCTGTTGTTTCTTGTAAAGCAGTGACCTTTTCTTTGGATACCTCATCTTGACCATTATGCTCTTCTACAGGTTCATGCTTTAATATGTTTCCTTCTTCTTTAGTATCATCATTTGTATCTTTAATGCTTTCATGAGATAAATCTTTGTCCTCTTTCTTGATCTCATCTTCTGGATTATCACTTATGCTTTTAGTCGGACATGGGAGAGTCTCCTCAGCATTTTGTTCATTAGGTTGTCCAAGCTCCAATGATTTCTATTTAAGAAGTGTATCAAGTATAATTAGATACATATTTACTATAAAAATCAACAAGTAAATGTGCGTATGAGGTTCTTAATATGGTATTATAGTTTAAGCATCAAAGTAGTAAGAATAAGCAAATAAAAAGCAACAACATATTACTTTGCTTACACCTGAGATGAGAGGTAATGCACTGCAAGTTTTAGTTGAAATGATGTACAAGTAAAGCCTTTTGGAGTATTTAGAGATTACTTAGAATGAATGTGAATTACCTTTTCAATATCAATTGATTTGTCCTCTGCTTTTTCTATGAGGATCTCTTTAGACAATGCACGCACACCCTGCTCCTCCTCGACATGTGCCGCATGATCAATTGTTGTTTCTTTTATGTCCTCATTGGACACATCCTGTGAGCTTGTAACCTCAACCTCATCACCTTCGACTTCTGCTGTTTTGATCTCGTCTTCCTCTTCTAGTTTTTCTTCTTTGCTCTGTGCTTCATTCTCATTCAACATCGTACTAAAGCTGTCAAATTGTTTGACCACTTCTTCAGATTCAACAATTTCTGGTCTTTCTTCACATACTACCTCAACCACAGGGCTTTCTGGTTTCTCATCATACTCTATGGTCTCTTCATCCTTGTTTTCTTCACTTGCTGTAGTTTTTTCTACATTTTGTGTTTGTGTCGAGCTGGAGACATCAGTGGTAATGACATTCAACACCCCTTGTTGCTCCACCTTTTCTTTTATTTCATCACTAGATTTGGTTTCTTCAGTATCCTCATTTACATACTCTCTAGTTTTGACATCAGAATTGTCAGAAAGTTGTCTCTCTTTAGATTCAGTCTTTGTTAAGTCACCCTCTTCACATACTTCCTTGACCAATGGGTTATCTGGATTTTCTTTTTGATCACCATCACGTTCAGCAGTATTTTCTTCATTCTTTGTAGGCTCTACATGAGATTCAATTTGTGTAGAGATACAAACATCCTTTTCTTCAGTTGTTTCAACACTTGGTTTGATCTCATCATCATGCTCCTCTGCTTTTTGTTCTTTTTCAACGTTTTCTCCATCATACTGCTTAGTTTTCTGTACGAAAAGTAGTTTAATCATATAGGAAAAAAAAGAAAATGAAACATGGTGAGTTTAATGTATAGGCTCAAAGTCGGAATGGTGTACGAGGAAAATGATTTTAATAGTTAAAGCTACTTAGGATGAACATGAATTACCTCTTGAGCAAAAACCGATTTATCTCCTTCTGCTTCGCCAATGACCTCATTTGTGATTGTGCTCAGACTCTGGTCCTCTTCAAAATAGGCCACCGTGGTAGCATGTTCACCCATATTAGTTTCTTTAATATCCTCTTGTTCCTTTTCGAGCTTTTCCTCTTTGCCCACTATTTCATTCTCGTCATTCTTCTCGTCCTTTTCAATAGTTTCTTCATCAGGTTCTATTTGTGTTGAGCTGTTGGTGGTAATGACATGCTCTGTATCTTTTGTTTCATCACTAGATTTGAATTCTCTAGTATCTTCATCTACGCCTTCTCCACTTTCAATGAAGTCACCTTCATTGTGGTAGTTCTTTTCTTTCAAGTCTTCTTTTTCTTCAGATACTTCATTCTGTGAGCTTGTAATGTTGTCCTCACCTTGGCTTTCTACTGATGTGTTGACCTCTTGATCTTCTTCTTTGAAAGTTATTATTTCAGTCTCATTTAATCCTTTTTCAAGTTCAGTCTTTTCTGAGCTAGTCTCTTCACATACCTCCTTAACAATCTCTTGCTTGATTTCTGCTGCTTGTTCTGTTTTCTGCATCCAGTTTAGTGTCAAGGTATGTTAGATAAAGCTCAAGATAAATGCACGAAAAAAAATATAATGAACGTTGTGAACATTTTTTTGCTGACCTCATCACTTGAAAATTCTTCCATTATAGTCACCTTTTCTTCATCTAACTGTGTATCTTTTTCTGAAATATAACACTCTTCTTTCAACACCGACTCTTCTGATCCCGATTCAGGGATTTGTACTTCAGACACAGTTTTAAGATCTTTTGTCAAACTTTCAGTTTCTTCCTTTTCCTTCTCTGAGTTTGAAGTGACTTCCGTTGGAGTTTCTGATGAAACGGAGGGTTTATCTTCTTGAGGCTCTACTACTTCTGTTTTTTCATTTAATTCTATGACCTTTTCGTTGGATACTTCATCTTGAGCACTATGCTCTTCTATGGGTTCATGCTTTAATGTGCATTTTTCTTCTTTAGCAATATTATCATTTGTATCCTCCACACCTTCAAGAGATAAATCTCTGTCCTCTTTCTTGATCTCATCTTCTGGAATTTCACTTATGATTTTACTCACGCATGGGACGGTCTCCTCAACAATTTGTTCATTAGGTTGTCCATGCTCCAATAACTTCTAGTTAACATGTTCGTTAAGTATAGTTAGATATATATTCACTACAAGTATCATCAAATTAAACTACATATGAGGTTCTATATATGGATTTATAATTTAAGCATCGAACTAGTAAGAATCGACAAATAAAAAGCTGCAAAATTTTCACACACTAATTTTTTTTTTTGCATATCTTTTTATTAATGCATTGCAAGTTTTAGTCGAAAGGTTGTTAGAGATTACTTGTAATTAACATGAATTACCTCTTCAGCATCAACGGATTTGTTCTGTGCTTCTTCTATGAGGATATCTTTAGGCAATGCACTCACACCATGCCCCTCCTCAACATGTACCACAGTGGTATCATGCTGATCAATCGTTGTTTCTTTTATGTCTTCAATGGATGCATTCTGTGAGCTTGTAATGTCAACCCAATCACCTTCGACTTCTGATGTTTTGATCTCGTCTTCCTTTTCTAGTTTTTCTTCTTTGCTTAGTGTTTCATTCTCATTCAGTTTCGTACTGAAACTATTAGATTGTTTTACCTCTTCAGATTCAACAATTTCTGACTTCGTTGTCTCACATACTACCTCATCCAAAGGGCTTGCAGGCTTCTCTGCTTGACCATCATTATTCTCTATGGTCTTTACATCATTGTTTTCTTCACTTGCTGTAGTTTCTTCAATAATTTTTGTTTGTATTGAGCTGCAAACATCAGAGGTAATGACATTCGACTCTCCTTGTTGCTCCATATTTTCTTTTGGTTCCTCACTATATTTGTTTTCTTCAGTACCTTCATCTACACCCACCTCTCTTGATTTGACATCAAAACTGTCAGAAAGTTGTCTCCCTTGAGTTTCAGTTGTCGATAGATTATTCTCTTCACATACTTCTTCGACAACTGTGTTGACCGAATTTTCCTTTTGATCACCATCACGTTCAATAGCATTTTCTTCATTCTTTGTAGGCTCTTCTTGAGATTCATTTTGTGTTGAGATACAAGCATCCTTTTCTTCATTTGTGGTTGCATGTTCGCCCATCTTTGTTTCTTCTACATCCTCTTGTTTCTTTTCGAGATCATACTCTCTGCTTACTGCTTCATACTCGTGTCCAATAGCCTTTTCACCATTCTTTTCTTCATTATCTATTGTTTCTTCATGGGTTTCTTTTTCTGCCTTTATCTCTTGTGATATTGATGTGTCTTCTGTTGAAGTTTCTAACGAAGTGGAGGGTGTGATTTCTTCTTGAGGCTCTACTTCTGTTCCATTTGAATCGGTGACCTCTTCTTTTGATACTTCGTCTTGACCAGTATGCTCTTCAACGGGTTCTTCCTTCAAGGTGCATGTTTCTTCTTTAACAATATCATCGTTTGTATCCTCCACACTTTCATAAGGTAAATCTGTGTCTTCTTTCTTGATCTCATCTTCTGGATTTTCAGTTGTGATTTTGCCAAGGCATGAGTGGGCCTCCTCAACATTTTGTTCATTAGGTTGTCCAAGCTCCAATGGCATCTAGTTAAAATGTTTATTAACTATACTTAGATATATATTTGCTATAAGAATCAACAAATAAAACGACTATAAGAGTACGACTGCAAGTTTTAGTTGAATTGATGTACAAGTGAAACCTATTAAGTAGTTATTGATTACTTAGGATTAACTTGAATTACCTCTTCAGCAACAATTGATTTGTCCTTTGCTTCTTCTATGAGTATCTCTTTAGGTGTTGCACGCACACCTTCCCCCTCTTCGACAAATGTCACAGTGCTATCATGTTGACCAATTGTTTCTTGTATGTCCTCATTGGATACATTTTGTGAGCTTGTAACATCATCCTTGCCACCTTGGACTTCTGTCTTCTGCATTTAGTGATGGTCGAATTGTGTTAAATAAAGCTCATCGTTAGCAAGAAAAGGGTATTATTATCAGTAATGACGCTGTATTTCTTTCTTACCTCAGCACTTGAAATTTCCTTCGTTACAGTTCCCTTTTCTTCATCTACGTGTGTTTCCGTTTCTTTTAGCACTGGCTCTTCTGATTTGGGCACCAACTCGGGCATTTGTTCTTCAAAGCCAGTTTCGAGATCTTTCGTTGGCAAAATTTCACTTTCTGCCTTTTCCTTCTCTGAATTTGAAATGTTTTCTGTTGAAGTTTCTAATGAAGTGGAGGATATCATTTCTTCTTTAGGCTCTACTTCTTTCGTTTCTTCTAAATCGATGACCTTTTCTTTTGATACTTCATCTTGATCATTACGCTCTTCAACAGGTCCTTGCTCTATTTTGCATTTTTCTTCTTTAGTAGAATCATCATTTTTATCCTCCACGCTTTCATGAGATAAATCTTTGTCCTCTTTCTTAATTTCATCTTCTGGTTTTTGACTTACGGTTTCACTTAGACATGGTTGGGTCTCCTCAACATTTTGTGGTTGTCCAAGCTGCAATAATATCAAGTTAACATGTTTATTAAGTATAATTAGATATATATTTGCTACAGATGTATGTATCTGTATATACACACATATATATAGTTTGATATAATGTACGTGTGTATATACATATATATTCAACACATCAACTTTCTTGCATCGCTTATGATCAAGGCATTCCATGTTTTAGTTGAAACGATGTACAACTAAAACCTTTTAGAATGGTTATAGATTACTTAGAATTAACACTCATTACCTCTTCAGCGTCAACTGATTTGTCCTCCGCTTCTTCAATGAGGATCTCTTTAGGCACTGCAATAACACCCTGCCCCTCCTCAACGTATGCCACATTGGCATCATGATGGCCAGTTGTTTCTTTTATTTCCTCTTTGGATGCTGTTTGTGAGCTTGTAACATCATCCCCACCACCTTGGATCTCTGATGTTTTGATCTCGTCTTCCTTTTCCAAGTTTTCTTCTATGCCCAGTGTTTCATCCTCATTTAGTGTCGTACTTAAACCGTCAGATTGTTTTACCCGTTCTTCAGAATCAGAAATATCTGACCTTGTTGTTTCACATACTACCGCAACCAAAGGGCTTTCAGGCTTCTCCGTTTGACCATCACCATTCTTTATGGTCTCTACGTCTTCGTTTTCTTCACTTGCTGCAGTTTTTTCAATATTTTCTGTTTGTGTCGAGCTGGAAATATCAGTGGTAATGCCACTAAACACCCCTTGTTTCTCCGTATTCTCTTTTGTTTCATCACTATATTTGATTTCTTCAGTAGCCTCATCTACACTTTCTCTAGTTGTGACATTGGAACTGTCAGCATCGTTCTCAATAGCATTTTCTTCATTCTGTGCAGCCTTCTCTTGAGATTCGGTTTGCTTTGAGATACAAACATCCTTTTCTTCAGTTGTCTCAACTCTTGGTTTGATTTCTTCTGTATGCTGTTCTTGCTCATTGGATGCATTTTCTGAACTTGTGACATCATTGCCACTGCTTTGGACTTTTTCTGTTACGTAAATCTGTTGTTCCTTCTCTTGATCTTCATCTTTTCTCACTGTTTCATTCTCATTCAGAGCCTTACTAGAACTGTCAGAAAGCAATAACCCTTCTTCAGATTTGTTTGTTTGATCATCCCTCTCAACAGTCTCTTCAGCAATCTTTTCTGTAGATTCTTCTACTGGTTCCGTTTGTGTTGAAATGCAAACATCAGAGGGAAGGTCATTTATCGGTGTTTGGTGCTCCGTTTTCTCACTAGATTTGATTACTTCAGTGTCTTTATCTATACTTTCTTTGGCCTTGACAACTTCACGTTCGTCATCTTCATTGTGGTGGTTTTTTTCTTGCAATTCTTTTTCAACCATCACGTCTTGTGCACTTGTAATGTCAACCTTACCTTCATTCGTTTCTAACATGTTGACCTCTTGTTTCTTTTCTTCTTCTCCACATACTTCCTCAATCGAGGGGCTGTCAGACTTTTCCTTCAGACCATCATTATTAGTATCCTCTTCTTCATGTTCTGTTTTCTCTATTTCAATAGCCGGCTTGATTTCTGCCGTTTCTTCTTCTTTCTCAATTTTCATGACGCTTTCCTCAGGATTTTGGTCTATCTCTTCCTTTGCTTCCTTTTCGCACTCCTCACTTACCTATAAAGAAAAAAACATTTTTAGTATATAGGAACAAATAAAAGAAAACAAATGGAAACTTAAATAACAATTGCCTCAAACTATGTGATCAAAACTGTGTGGCATCTTTGCTTTGTCAATCTTCATCTAGTTGTTAGCAATAGTTGTTAAAAACAGTTTCTTCTTTATAATACCATTTCTCTAAGCTTTATAACTTATATAGTATCATTTTAGATAGGCGTACAACGCCTTCTGTCTATGCTACATGTACATAATCAAGTTGTATCTCTATTCAAAGACGCTCTTATTATGCTTTAGAGATCTTGCAGTGGTGTCAAAATGGGTGAGTTAGATAACAAGTCAAAGCACATAGCTCTTTGGTATGGGTCAGGTTGACGCAAAACACTTATGCAATTTGATAACTTATTGTTATTTGCTTAAAACACTCTAAAAAGTTGTAAGCATAAAAAACACACTTTGGGTTTGACATGTTCAACACTTCAACTCTTTTGACCAATTTTAATGAAGTTTATTGATATGGCCCAGTTGACCCACCACAGATGAAGCATAAATGGGTCAAAACATTTACCTTCACTTCTTGTTTAGATACCATGTAGGGAATACTATATACTGTTATAGTATCCAAGATATTCCAACTATAATGGAAACTGCACTTATTCTTTTTACTCTCAAAAACACAGAAAGTACTTAGGATGGAAATTATTTACCTCTTGAGCAACAAGTGATTTGTCCTCGGTTTCTTTGATGAACTCTCTAGGCTTTTCATTCAGATCTTGCTCTTTGAAATCGATCGCTGTGGTTGCATGTTGAACAGTGGTTGTTTCTTCAATATCCACACAGGGTGATTCCTGTGAGCTTGTAACACCATCGCTATCATCTTGGTCTTTCTCTATCGTGCTGAGAGTTTCTTTCTGACTTGGCGCCATGCTGTTGGAAATTTCTAATCCTTCTTCAAGTTCAGCCTTTTTTGGGTCAATAGCCTTTTCATCATCCGGTTCTTCAGTTCTGATACTTTCTTTGACAAGTGCTGTTTGTGTTGAGACACAAACATCAGCATCTTTTTCTATGCTTTCTTTCGCTTTAACAACTTCATGTTCATTATCTTCACTATGCTGGTCCTTTTCTTGTAAGCTTCCTTCAAACGTTACCTCTTGTGCACGTGTAACAAAATCCTCATCCTGATCTTTTGCTAATACATTGACATCTTGTTCCGTTTCTTCATGTTCTTTAGTCTCCACTTGAGATGTTTTTGTTGAGATGTAAGCATCAGAGGCGATTGTGTGTACCAACTCAGTTTGCTCCCTTTTCTCTGTCTCTACATCTGGCTTGATTTCTTCGTCTTGCTCAATTTTCTCGACGCTTTCCTCATACTTTTGTTCTTCTGAGTCCTTTGATCCAATTTCATGCTGTTCACTTGCCTACATGGAATTATTTATATCTTCAGTTTATGAGTACATTGAAAGAAAATCTATAATAATGTATATGAGTATATGACTAAGGTCCAAGTTCATAATAACAATATTTGTAGCAGATTGGATTCATAATTCTCATCCAATTATTAGCCACAACTTTTATAAATGGTGTCATCTTCACAATGCCATTGTATTTAAGCATTTATTATTTTTTATGTAATTTATCATTGTAGACTGGTATATACTATTAGCGGATATAAGTTTATAACTGATTGTGTTTATATTTAGAGATAGATATTGTACTTATTCTAGATTTATCTCTTTCCTTATTTTGTGCTAGGGTTTGTTATTCTTTGGATCTATATATATGATCCTCTTCTTTGTATTATAATTCATTCAATCAATAAAACCTTTAGCACTTTTATGGTATCAGAGCCTTGGCTCTCTACCTAATCGTTTTTTTTTTCTTTCCCTGCACAGCCTCGGCTGATTATACAGCTTCGGCTGCACCATCCCTGCATCGCTTTCTTCTGCAGTAGCCTGTCATCCTTCTTACACAGCTTCCATGGCTGTCGATGACAAGTCTTCTACCCCAGAATCGTCTAACCCTACACCAAAATCAAACCTTCACCCCGCATATTCCGTCACAAACATACAAAGTAAGATCCGCACCTTGGATGGCAAGAAGGTTACATATAGTTCCTGGATAAAACTGTTTCGGCTACATGCTACGGCGTATCAGGTTCTCGATCACATTGATGAGACACCCCCACCCGCACCTGATTCTCCAGATTATACATCTTGGAAAGAAATCGATGCACTTGTTCTTCAGTGGATCTATGCCACTTTATCTGATGACCTATATCCCACAGTGATGGAAAACGCCACTACGGCTCGTAATGCGTGGGTTAAATTGGAAAAGAAATTTTTAAGCAACAAGAAGGCTCGCGCAGGTGCATTGGAGACGAAATTCTGCAATCTTACACTTTCCGCCTGCAAATCTTTAGATGATTACTGCCAACAATTGAAGGACCTCACTAATCAACTCGAAGATGTGGATCACCCAGTCACAGAGGACCGGCTTGTCCTCCAGCTTGTCCGTGGACTCCCTGCTGAATTCGATACAACTGCAGCCTTAATTAATGCCAACAATGCGGACTGGGACACCGCCAGAAGCATGCTGAATGATGAGGTAATACGTCTTGAGGCTCGACAAAAATCTTCCAATTCTGTTTTACTTGCCCAAAACCACAACCAAAACCAACACCCACAACCGAACCATTACTCCCCATATCCTCCAACACACACACAACAACCCAATACCCATCCTACTTATTATCGCGGCGGCCGAGGACGTGGTCGTGGCCGCTCCTACCGGGGCGGACGTGGCCGCGGATCTGGCAGAAATCAGGGACAGCAGCAATATCACCCTTCTTGGGCCTATCAACAACCCACATACCCTCAGTGGGCCTGGTGGTCACCACCACCATGTCCTTACCCCAGCCAACCTCACAACCAGCCCACTAACAACCATCAGCAGCCTTACAACCACCCCTCAGCCCACTACTCTGCTGCCCCACCAACCAATTACCCTTCCGCCCCACCTCAACAGGCTGCCCCACCTCAAACCGCCTATTTCCAGCACCCAACAGCCAATCCCAGCTACGGACAGCAGCCTCCTGTCCCACCAGGCTTCGGCCCAGCACAGCAGCCTTCACAGCAAGCGTACAATGCGCTCTGCCCCTCTGACATCGGCGCTGCCATGGCTTCCATGAACCTCACTTATGATCCAAACACCATCATGGATTCTGGCGCTGGAGGTCACGCCACAGATGACGCAGGTATGATTAAACGCCCTGACTCTTTTCCTGTTTGTAGTAAACTTTTAGTTGGCAATGGCGAGTCCTTACCAATTCAAGGGTCTGGAACAGGGTACCTGTACCTTCCCAACCGTACCTATATCCTACCCAACATTTTACATTGTCCACAAATAATTAAAAAGTTGATTTCCGTTCGTCGTTTTACTCGTGATAATTGGGTTTCAATCGAATTTGACCCTTTTGGTTTTTCTTTGAAGGACCTTCGAACTGGGCGCCTCCTTTCCCGCCACAATAGTACCGGCGATCTCTATCCAGTCACCAAACCTGAGCTACCAGCCCAAGCATGCTTCCTCACTACCACATCTCGGCCATGGCATGACCGTCTTGGCCACCCTGGCGCTCAAGTTTTAGATATTTTATTTCGTACTTTTAATTTTCCATGTAATAAGACAAAACAGTCTACTTTTTGTCATTCGTGTCAATTGTCAAACAGTAAACGTTTACCTTTTTATGCATCTTCTTCTTTCACTTTTGCCCCATTTGACATTATTCATTGTGATTTGTGGACATCACCTGTACTCAGCAAGTCTGGGTACAAATATTATATGGTCTTAATAGATAACTACTCTCACTTTATTTGGGTATACCCTTTAAAATATAAATCTGAAACCTTTCCCACCTTCGTCAAATTTCACCGCCTAATCGCCACACAGTTTAACAGAAATATCAAAACATTCCAATGTGACCTAGGCGGCGAATTTGACAACAATGCTTTCAAAACCTTTGCTACCCAGCACGGCCTTCTATTTCGTTTTTCCTGTCCTCAAACCTCTTCACAGAACGGCCGTGCGGAACGAATGATCCGTCGTCTTAATGACATCATTCGCTCCTTGCTAATCCATGCCCATCTTCCCCCATCCTTTTGGGTCGAAGCCCTTCATACCGCTGCATACCTACACAACATCCTTCCAACAAAACGCCTTAACTTTTACACACCAACTTTTGCCCTCTATCTCCGTCATCCCACCTATGACCATTTGAGGGTGTTTGGTTGCGCCTGCTACCCAAACACCTCTGCCACCCAACCACACAAGCTACATCCTCGCTCTATCCGGTGTATATTTCTCGGATATCCACCGGATTTTCGCGGGTATCGTTGCTTCGACCCTACCACGGGCAAAGTCTCCATCTCTCGTCATGTCACCTTTGACGAAACCACATTCCCTTTCTCTTTACCCACCCCACTCAACTCATATACCTTTCTAGACGATAATCCGCCTCAGGGTTTTACTTTTAACCGTTCCCCAAACATCTCCCCTCAGCCCTATACCTCCCCTCCTCCGCCCCCACCCCCACCACGTCCCCCGCAAACCACCTCCCCGTATCCAATTACCTATTCCAGACGGCCTAAACCACCATCCACCCAACACCCACAGCCACCCATGCCCTCAAACAGGCCGTCCCAGCCTTCCGCCTCTGTCCAGCAATCTGCTCCGGCTCCAGCCGGACCGGCCACCACAGGTCAGCCGATGCCTGCTACTTCATCGGCACCCCCACAGCCTACCCGACCACCACCAACACATCCAATGACCACCCGTTCCAAATCCGGTTCCCTTAAAACCATTCACTACACCACCCACACCCCCACTATCTCACCCATTCCCACTTCCTATACTCAGGCCCTAACCGACCCGAATTGGTCGCGCGCCATGCAAGCTGAATTTACTGCATTACAGGAAAATGAGACTTGGGAATTAGTCCCACGTCCCACTAATCAGCCAGTTATTCGATGCATGTGGCTGTTCCGGCATAAATTTAAATCTGATGGGACGTTAGAGAGATATAAGGCTCGGTTGGTCGTGAATGGAAAATCACAGACTGTGGGGATTGATTGTGCGGATACCTTTAGTCCGGTGGTTAAACCGGCTACCATCAGGACAGTGTTATCCTTAGCAGTCTCCAGATCTTGGCCTATTCATCAGTTAGACGTGAAAAATGCTTTTCTACATGGCCACTTAAATGAGACTGTATATATGCACCAACCTTCGGGTTTTATTGACAGGCGGTACCCAGGTTTTGTTTGCAGGTTGAAAAAATCTCTCTACGGCCTCAAGCAGGCACCACGGGCTTGGTATACCAGGTTTGCCACCTATATTCTATCACAGGGTTTTCGCAGCAGTGTCTGTGACAACTCATTATTTGTGTATACGCATGGTGCAAATGTTGCATATCTGCTTTTATACGTGGATGATATTGTGTTGACGGCCTCTTCAGATGCTTTTCTGACTGATATTATTCAGAAACTCTCACGAGAGTTTGCCATGACCGACCTGGGTCCATTGCACCATTTTTTGGGTATTAAAGTTACTCGTCGACCCACAGGCTTATTTTTGGATCAGTCTCAATATGCCAAAGACATTATTGCTCGTGCTTCTATGCAAGACTGCAAGCCATGTGCTACGCCGGTCGATCTTTCTTCTAAGTTAAGTGCCACCGACGGTCCTTTATTTCATGACCCAACCCTTTACAGAAGTCTGGCAGGGGCCCTACAATACTTAACTTTTACTCGGCCAGATATATCCTATGCAGTGCAACAGGTTTGTTTATTTATGCATGAGCCTCATGACTCCCATTATGCTTTCATGAAACGGATCTTACGTTATCTCCAAGGCACGGTGGATTATGGGATTCGAATGGTGCCATCCCGTACACACTCCCTCACTGCCTATTCTGATGCTGATTGGGGTGGCTGTCCTGACTCTAGGCGGTCCACCAGTGGCTATTGCGTTTTCTTGGGGGATAATCTCATTTCATGGTCGTCTAAGCGTCAACCCACCGTTTCACGCTCTAGTGCAGAGGCCGAGTATAAAGGAGTTGCTAATGCTGTTGCAGAAACTACATGGATTCGAAATTTGTTACTGGAGTTACACGTCCCTTTGACACAAGCCTCGATTGTTTATTGCGACAATGTTTCGGCCGTTTATATGTCAGATAATCCGGTTCAGCATCAACGTACAAAGCATATAGAGATTGATATCCATTTCGTTCGAGAGAAGGTGCGTATTGGTCATATTCGTGTTCTTCATGTTCCCTCATCTTACCAATACGCGGATATCTTCACTAAAGGTCTCTCTCGGCAGTTGTTTCATTCTTTCAGATCCAGTTTGACCGTTTGTCCAGCGACCGATCAAACTGCGGGGGGCTATTAGCGGATATAAGTTTATAACTGATTGTGTTTATATTTAGAGATAGATATTGTACTTATTCTAGATTTATCTCTTTCCTTATTTTGTGCTAGGGTTTGTTATTCTTTGGATCTATATATATGATCCTCTTCTTTGTATTATAATTCATTCAATCAATAAAACCTTTAGCACTTTTATATACAACGCCTTCCATCTCTATTACATATTATGTTGTTTCATATTTCTAACTATTATGGAATGCACACTTATTAATTTGCATACTCATAGGTAGAGATGGCAAAAGGGACGGGTCAGTTGGGTTGAGTAACGGGTCAAAATTGGTCATTTTATTCTCTGGTTACTTTTCTTGGCAATTTTTGTTTTACGTTTTTCCTGATTTTAAGCAAATGCAACCCGGTATATAATTTACCCATTATCCAATAAATACAACCCCGATTGACCCGTTCCCATACGCCAAAGACACCAACATAGCAGCTTTTCGTAGAAGTTAGAAATTACTTGGATTAAACATTATTTACCTCCTGTGGATCAACTGCTTTGTCATCTGTTTCTTCCTTGACAAATTCTTTAGGTGTTCCATTCAGATCCTGCTCCTTGAAATCAGCCACTACGGCTGCATGTTCTTCTGTTGTTTCTTTTAAATCCTCACAAACAGCATCTTGTGAACTTGTAACACCATCACTGTCACCTTGGTTCTTCTCCGACACGTTGAAAGCTTCTTTCTTACTCTGCTCGACGCTGTCAATAAATTTTAATCCTACTTCAGGTTCAGACTTCTCGGGGACATCCTCTCCGCATACTTCACCGTCTATGGTTTTTTCTTCAGGTTCTGTTTGTTTTGCAGCCTTGTAACTTTCGGGTGTGTTGCTGGGTACATCAGCAACGACCATGGTAACTGAGAGTGCTTGGAAAAAAATTCCACTCTCGTCGGTTGGTTTACCGGTTTCTAGTGGTGTATATACAGTTGTTGCCACTAGGCTGCTAGTTTCAAGCTGCTTCACTTGGTTTCCAGGAAGTTCAGTGACTTTTTCCTCAAAACTTTCACTTGTTAATGCATTCTCTTCCCTTTCACCTTTCTGCAGGTATTTACATATCAGAATAAACTATATCATCATCATCATCATACTCAGTTAATCCTCCCTATAGCAAAGCTAAGGTAGGGTCTGAGGAGAGTAAGATGTAGACAGCCTTACCTCTATCCCTAAGAATAGAGAGGCTGCTTCCAGTGAGACCCCCGGCTTGATGTGGTTTGGTATCAAGCCTTGGACATAAGGCACAAAACACTTAGCAATCGGGACAAACCCGATCGGTGCATGTACCCCTTTGTCTTTTGGCTATCAACGCCACCACATGATGCATGATTAACCGTCCGTCGTTTTTTACGTTATTTTCATGAAATTGGTAAAATAACGTTAAAACTAGTGCAACTTTACTTTTGCCCCCCGAGGGCCACACATATATACATTATATGCGCACACCGTAAGTGAAGCGTATCAGAATAAACTATATAATGTACATAAATTATGCTGAGAATATTATTATATTTGCTATGACTGAACTAAAAGAAAGATGTTATGTTGTCAATGCATTTGGAGATAATTAATTAAAGTGCATGTATATAAGGTAAATCACATATACATGATAACTCGAGGTGCTAATTTTGACCCATTTACTTATGAATGAGTTGATTCGGGTTAGCTTCTATCCCTACGGGTCAAACAAGTAAAATAAAAATAATAACTTAACAGTAGCAGGTCAAACCTGTTCAGAGTGATGGAAGTGTATAGTTTAATGCTTAAAACCTCATAAATCTTTTTATATAAAAAATTAGTTTGGTATTGGAAATCAAGTTTTTTAATCATATATGATACACTCTTCTTTTATAACCAACTGTAAAAAAACTTAACAAAAAGTGTTCCGACCCGTGTTGATCCCCACGAATATTCACCAGTTTCGGTCTTAACTCATTTTGGCAGGTCACCAACAGTCCCCGCAGAGAGTAATATCTTTTCGGATTTAACTGCTTTTTCTGATCCTTGTTTTTGAACCTTTAAACCATAAAAAGAGTTGTCTAGGCTTATAATGTTATGATCGCCAACTGATCGTAGTTATGAATAACACAGATGGCGATCTTACCACTAAAACAGTTCAAACTAACTCAAACTTTTTTTAAGATTTTAAACAAATCTGTGATCAAAGAAATCTGTGATCATACTATAAAATCGGATGATTGGTTCATACTCATGCAGGCTCAGTAGTCAGTATATATACAAGATCTCCATGTTACTTTGCTAAGATCTAGATTCAGTAACATCAGGTAAATAAAGTACACAGATCATAGTTCATTAGTTCATCATACTGCATAAAAAAAAAAAAAAAAAAAAAAAAAAAAAAAAAAAAACTAAACCATATATATAACTAAAATACACAGATCATAGTACCTTAGTTCATCATACTACATAAAAAAGCTAAACCATAGATATAACTAATACAAAAAAAAAAAGAGAGAGAAGATATAAGGTATGACCAGTAACCTTTAAGAATACAGCTTCCTGAATATTAGCTTCTGTTGCCATTATTGCTGATGCAAAGTCAAAAGCAAAATCTCACAGTAAATATGTGTAAGATGATGCCTGAAAAACTTTGCTTTGAGATGTCTTCAACTTTCAAAACTCATACTATATATATACACAATTATATGTGTGGTATATTTGAATATATCTACACCTTAGGGTCCCTTGATTGAACTTATTAGTAAAGTAGGAAGATGACAAAAATGCCACTTAGACAATGCTTTAAGTACATTTCAGTGTAGGCCTGGTTTGTTATGGTGCTGAATCATGTATCACATGCTTAGCCAGGCTAATACAGAGATTTTAGGCCAACTTGCTAATAATTCATATTGTTTCATATAGTAAGCGGAATGTACTTCTTCGAATTCTGAGAGTACAAGTCTGCAATGCATGGAGAGTGTTATGGTTTAGTCTAGAGTTGCAAAAAATGATTCAAATTATTTCATTCATAGTTGTCAAAATCGCGCCTAGGCACTGAGGCGTACTATCGGGGCTGTTTTCAGGCTGATTTCCGGCCAAATTCAGGCTAAAAGTTGCCTAAACCTCTAAAACATCCTAAATGAGTTATAAACAAGTCCTAAACAATCCTAAAACATCCTAATATAGCCCTAAACAAGCCTAAAACATCTCTAAAATCTCTAAAAAAATGTATTCTATACTATGCGCCTAGTTATAAAAAGCCTTCGTTTTTTATGCGCCTTGCGCCTAGGCTCCAGGCTCGGCCTATGCGCCTTGTGTGTGCCTAGGCGCTTTGACAACTATGATTTCATTGATAATCGAGTTTTGGAGTTACGGGTGTCAGTGGGAGCAATCTCTATTCCCTGGAATAGAGGTAAGGTTTGTCTTATCACAACCTCTCTAGACCCTAATAGCTATGACGTGTGAGATTGTACTGGGTACGTTTGTTTGTTGAATAATCGGCTTTTGGAATAAAATAATTTAGGAGGCCTTTTTTACATGTTAGACGTGATGTTGTCGCTCTTAAAAGGAAAACCAAATGGTATATAAGTTCGGTTACATTGATCATGGCAAAGGGCACATCTTAAACTCTCTTTTTGACATCATGTGGTGTTTATCAAATTTTTAAGCAATATCAGGTGTGACAAGTTTAGGATCTTCTGATGTGATTATAAATCTAATCACTAGCAGAAAGTGGGCAGTTCTGTCATTCTATATCATGATACAAGTTGGCTAAAAGTCGGCATAGAGTTGCTTTCGTGGACCAGACGTGTCATATCTCTTATCGACTTTGAAGAGTTATGGAATAGATCAGCTTCCTAATTTGTCAAAAGATAACCATAATGATATTTAAGACTTTTAAGCACCAACAGAAGTCTGTTTTATATATTTAAACTTAATGTAGCATGATTATCAATGTTTGGTTTATTGTATGAACAACACAACACAGGTACCCAGCCTGTCAAATTTATAGGCATAATTTAAGATCAGACCAGGTTGCATGGGCAGGAGGTGCCAAAAGATTAATGAATCTGTTGTTTTTTTCACTGGTTTATGGTTTGTTTATAAGTGGAGCGAAAACACAAAATCGCAACTCTTTTAGAGAGTTGATTGAGATGAGCTAAACTAAACTGTTACATTATTCAAACATCACGCCACTAAAACGTTTGAGGAGGTTCATCCTCAAACGTCGCTAAAAAAAAACTCTTGGATGGTAAGTTTCATGTTGATTTTTTTCATTTTAATTGGCAAGTATCATGATCATTTATATTTTCGTTTTCATTTTCATTGGCATGTTCATTGTTTTCATTGGCATGTTCATTGTTGTTTTCATTGGTCTCTAGAAATTAAAGAATACAGATGGTAGGTCATTAATCACAATTTAATATTCATTTTAAGACGTGGCAAATGCTTTTTCTGAGTCACAAAATTCAGAGGTGGGGTGGAAATTAATATGCATTTTTTTTCCTGTTTTTTCATCAGAAAAACATATATTTAATGATTTTTCATACAAAAACATAGTACTTTCTTTTTGTTCTTTTCGTTCCTTGCGTATTTTTAAAATATTCAACTTGAACATGAGATAATAATTTCATTTAGAGAAATTGAATTTAAATACTCAAAACTATTACTCGTTGGTTGATATCATATCACCCCCAATTATCACTTTAACTATCAATACTCTCAACTTTTATCCCTCTTTTCTTGTGTCACCCCCAAGCTAACCAAACACAAACTCAATTAGTTCTTTCGATGACGTGAATTATTTTTTTCTACGTGACATTTTTTCTTACATGACATGCTGACGTGGCAAAATTTTCCTACGTGACATGCTGACATCAGCATGCCATGTGGTGAAAAAAATGCCACATCATCAAAAATAAACCTAACGAAGTTAGTGTTTGGTTAGTTTTGATGTGACATAATAAATAAAGTGTAAAGTTGGGAATATTTATAGTCAAAGTAACAGTTGGGAGTGATATTAGCCTATTAATAATAGTATGAAGTATTTAAATCCAATGTCCATTTCATTCAAACTACAAAATCAATATGAGGGCATACAAAATTTGAACCCTAAAATTGTTATTATTGTTATAACTAAGAATTTAACAAGTAAATTATATAGTTTGTACCATCTAAAATTGAAATTATAACTATAATAATAGGCCTTCTCATTTGAACAGTAATTTCTTTTTTTTCAGATTTTTCTATATGAATAAGTATGTTTGGTTTGAATAAGATTAACATGTTATTGGAGTGGTGTGGTGGTGATATGATATTTGTTATAAAAAAACTACCCAGGTTCGAAACCTGGTTATGGCCAATTTTTTTTTCCTTCCCCACTTTTGCTAAACACATGGTTGCCAATAGTATGGTTCCAGCAACGTCACACTTGGCCTTTTGTTTTCATCACACCTGTGCTCACTCTCTCCCCTTCATGACATCTGTATTCCACCCACCACACCCTACTCCCCCTTCTTTGTTTCTAGATCCCCCTTCATTTTCACACAGAGTTCTCCCCGTTCTTTCATTTTCAAAACAGAGGTGCGGTTCGTCGGAAAACCGGTTTAGCGGCCACCGTTGTCACTTTTCCATAACAAGGTAAGAGAGTCAAACAAACCTTAACTAATTTGTTCTTTATTCAAACAATTGATCTCACTATTAACTTTTGTTACAACAAATTCAGGATGAAGAGAGTCATTAAGAGAGAGAGAGAGAGAGAGAGAGAGAGAGAGAGGCTGAGAGAGAGGGTGAGAGAGGGGTCCAAGAGATTACCATAGAGACGCAATTCGAAGTGGGTACGTCGATTTCGATCTCTTACCTCCCAGTTTCCGTATTAATATGCATAAATATTTATCTGAACGCATTTTTCTCTTGATTTGGTTCAGAAATCCTTAAATATTCGGGTGACCGCAAATGCCTATGAGTTGTTCGACGAAATGCCAGTTAGAAATTCATTTGAGCATACGTTAATTAATCATGAAAAATAAGAATTACTTTTGTAATAAAGTTAGTTGGGGTAGTTATGGGTAAGGATCTACTGAATCCATACTATCTGTCCATACATAAGAGTCTTTAATTTGATCAGTGTACTACTTGATGCCATATGTTTTGATTTACTTCATGAAAAAAAGAGGAAAAAAAAAGCCTTTTAATTGGTGTTATGTTGATAAACGTTAACGTACTTTGTTTTACATTAACTACCAGCATAATGACATTACATCTGATGATAATTACTCAAGTCACATATGATGCTTCAATATTTAGGTTATTATTATTATTAATAAAAATTGGAATTGTTTAATTTTGATTGGTTTTTAAGATCTGTTGAAGATGGTTTGTAAGGTTTTGGAATTGTATTCAAGATTATGACTTTGTCTGCTGCTTATAGAGTTATAGATCCTTTGTAAATAAGGTCATGCTTTCTGGGTGTGCTAAAAAATTATATGTTTTTGTTAGAAAATATGGAAATATTTATTGTTGTTAAATGGATTTTGTGTTCTTTGACTGGTATGTCCTTTTTGCTTGAGAAGGGTGGTGATTGTTTATAGATTGTATATACACTATACAAACTTGATTGTAAAATTACAACATCAATGCCAATGTCATTAACCACAACAAAGGATTCAAAAGCTAAACACTTCATTGGTTACAAATTTAATTTTTAAATGAATTTATTTTTATGTAAAATAATAATGAAAAGAACATGCTCGATTACTATTATGACTAACCTCTGTTCGTTTCCAGACGAATGATTCCGGCTGTTTAACATTCATAATGCTATGCTTTACGAATCATTTATAGTTAATAATGCTATGCTATGCTATGTTATGCTTTGCAAATCATATACATTAGAGCAACTTCAATGTGTAGTCTATTATGTTTCTGTTCTTCACTCGATGGTGAGGCTTGGTCGTTAGCAAGTTACATTCTATCACTTTTTTTTTATAGAAAGTTTGCATCTACTTTCATGTTTTTTGGTTTATGACTTAGGGTGCTGGGCTGTTGCTTACTTTGATTTGGAGGGGGGGTTTGCGTGGACTCTATGCGTTGCTATCCCAGGTAATGGATTCCGACTTTGTTGAATTGCGGTGTCAATCGCAAATGAATCAATTGTTAGATTTTTGGTTTTTAAATTTTCTCAATAACTAATCTGTTGTAGTGTTACTACAAAAACTATATTATTATGGTTATGATATAAAATTATTAAATAAGAGGATTTTTGGGGTTGTAAGCATTTTGATGCACTTTAGGCGACTTTTGAATAAATTACAGCCCGAGATTGCCCCCTCTTTGTATTAATATGTTCCTGATTCCATTTTTTGCGTCAGGTGTTCTTACTGTACTGATCTTATACATCCAAAGTGGCAAATATGGGTGGGACGGACGCGTTGCATAAACATTCAAAATGGATTCGATTTTAAACAAGTAAATCTTAGTTTGGGTCAAAACATGCCAGGTCAGGTTGCTGGTTGGCCATCCTTGAGGCACCGTTTTTCTTACTTTTATTTAAAATTGTAGTTTATACGGATTTAGGATAGAATAATATGGGGTGTTGTACATTCATATATTTTTCCAAATGTTATCCCATGTTCTCATACGTTACCACTTTTTAGTTTCAATTTAGTGCTCTAAAAACGTTGTATGTGGAGTTGTAGTTAGATAAACAGGTTTCCATATCCACAACATGATTTACTTTGTACCACAATAATTAACACTTTCAATTTCTTGAGTTTCTGGCCAGATTCTGTAATCATGGTTTCTTCACCTTTAGTTTGTTATTTGTTTAATAAGAAATAACATGCTAATTTGGAAGCTAAGTTCTGGTCCTTTTCAGTCATTGTAATGATTAATGAAAGAATAAGACCATCAAGTTGGAGTACATACCCTACCTTATAGATGTATTGTGTAATTGCTTGGTGATTGCAAAAACAAACAAGTTTACCGGACACATATGACACATATGTTAGAAGTTGAGCGACCGTTGATACTGGTATCAAGCATTTAGGAGGTTATATTTTAGATGCAGTTTGAATAGCCGCAACGCGGCGCCGGATTAAAACCTAGTTATAATAATATTAGAACAAAAAAAGAAGAGAGTTTTGATCAACAAATTGAGAATAATATGATGGTGGAGTCAATAATGCAGTAACACATGGTTGCGTACGTCAACCGACCATATCCTAAAGTTTTATTGGCTTTGTTCGCCGCCCCTTCTTTCATTGGACGGTCCATGTGGCCCACCCTTGGATGACGTGGCATCCACCAAATCCTTTCAACGATTGTGACAGTAAGCAGTATAAAACATTCCTTTCTATGTAACTCATGATACATCATTAAACTATTCGAACAATTAATTTACTAAACTTATTTTGTAAGTTACTTCTACTAATTTTGTAAGTTACTTCTACCATAATTACCTAATATGAACATGCAAGATACCTTAACAAATAGTTCTTACGTTAACACTAAGTCTCATTACCCCATCTTGATTTGGAGATATCATCACCAAAGGCAACGGTTACCTACATCCTCAGGTATGCTGTCACATCGATGCGGCAACTATCGATATCTTTAGACTCGTTGATGCCTCAACACATCATAAGACTTCATCACTAGACTCATCTATACCTAACAGGCAATGACTGCCTGTATTTCTAAACATCTCTAAGATGCTACACACAAAACACTAGACATACTCCCGCCCAATTGTTGCCACTAATACCCTAGTTTCGTAGCTAAACACGATCCCTCTAGTAATCACCCATCCAAGGTATAGTTTAGCTACGAAACTAGGGTATTGGTGGCAACAATTGGCGGGAGTATCTCTAGTGGTTTGTGTGTAGCATCCTAGAGATGTTTGGAAATGTAGGCAGTCATTGCCTCTTAGGTAGAGATGAGTCTAGTGATGAAGATTTATGATGTTTTGAGGTATCAACAAGTCAAAAGATATCGGTAGTTGTCTCATCGATGTGACAGCATACCTGAGGATGTAGGTAACCGTTGCCTTTGGTGATGATATCTCCAAATCAAGATGGGGTAATGAGATTTAAAATGTAAGAACTATCTGTTAAGGTATCTTGCATGTTCATATTAGGTAATTATGGTATGTGTATTAGGAGTTCTGTTGTGGTGTCATCTGTGATGCATGATCATGAAGTGTTAATGTATACATAGTGGCCTAGTGTCCCAATTATGCAACACTGGTAGAGTCATATATTAGACATAAACGAGCTATTGAGAAATGGGTAATAGGTTAGTAGGAGGATAATGGGTTAGTCAATGAGAATTACCCTCATGGGTTAACGTTGTTGTGCATGGGGTCCGATATGTTTTCAACTACAACTTGAATAAGGCTATCTTAACAATAATGTTGGTTTTGATAGATGTCTTTAAATTGTCTGGACTAAAATGCTAGAACTCATTGAGCGTAACTGACTTCTTCATGTATGCTAGATTGTTTGTAGGTGAGTGTTGAGGTGATAAGGAGCTCTTGGATGTATATGCAAAGCTTCTCATGGGTATGTGTGGCATTCGTTTATCTTTTATGTGTAGTGGTCTAATGTCTGGCGATAATACAGTTTTGATGTGAATTCGATGTTGTTTTTAATATAATTTTCGCTAGGTAATGTCGTATCATGAACAGTCTTATTGTGTGATGATGTCCAGCTGTAAGATGACAGATTTAGGGCCTTACAGAAGGTCATTTCAGCGTCGACGATTTGAAGATGGAGGGTTTGAAGGTAGATGGTGTGAGCATCGACAGTTTGATTGTGGAGAATCTTAAGGACCTACTGGTTCGATAGGAAATGGATAATCGCCACCCGTATCTCAAAGGTAATATGGTCTTCTGGAGTGAATTATGAGTTGGAGGATGTGTCCCAACTCATGCTTGAAACTGTTTTGTCACAGGATTTATTGTTTTGTCATACGTATTGTGGTCCGCTCAGTTCACTCAATGACATAAATGTTCTCCAGCAATCTCCAATATTTCTCACTCAAGGAATGGAATTGCAGCTAAGTGTCTATTTCAAATGAATGGACATACATACAAATGTGGATACTATCTAATCTAATCGATGAATATACCCTACTTGGTCAGCGTTTGTAAAAATATTTCCATATCTAATCTTTCTGAATGAAAAGAAGTTTAAGAAAATGCAAGAGTCGGTAAGAAAAGATGTGGAGTGCGCTTTTGGTGCTTTAAATGGAAAATGAGGCATACTTAGGCGACCCATGCAAGCTATGACTGTAGACAAGATCAGGAGCGTGACATATGTATGCATTATATTGCATAACATGATCCTAAAGGAAGAAGGAATAGCTTTCTCATTGGTCCATGTAACGGATCCTCGCGTGCAACCCGTTTTTTTACAATGATGCCCTTGTCGAGTTGATGGATCTAGGGTTGCAAACGAACCGAACGAACACGAACAAGGACTTGTTCGTGCTCGTTTGTTAAGAAAAATATGTATTCACGAACAGTTCATGAACCTTACCGAACGAGATTTTCTGTTCGTGTTCGTTTGTTAAGAAAACACTCATGTTCGTTTGTTAATTTGTTCATGAACGCACGCAACATAAACGGACATTCATGAACACAAACGAACAGAAAAAAATGTTCATGACGGAAACAAACACAAACGAACATATAATAACTTTCTAATAAAATCGAATTCACATACATATATTTACCTCCTATAAATTGTTTATTTATTTATTTGGGTAAAATAAATAAAAATAAAAGAATATCAAGACAATTTATAAAATATAAAACCCTTTTTAAACTATAGAACACAAACAAACATAAATGGACATAAACGAACACGTTACCGAACATAAACGAACGAACGCGACCTCTGTTCATGTTCGTTCATTTAACTAAACGAATGAAATATTTTGTTCGTGTTCGTTCATTTGTTAAACGAACGAACACAAACGAACTTCCCGCCGAACGGTTCATGAACTGTTCGCTGAAAGTTCAGATCGTTTGCAGCCCTAGATGGATCCACATACACATTCCTAACTTTGATTTGATCTAGTGGCACATCTTGCAACTCAAGGTCTACTCTACCTCGATGAGCAAGATGAAGAATAACTTCATTGTGTGTGTGTGTGTATATATATATATATATATATATATATATATATTTGTTTCTTTTGTTTTTTATTTGAATTATGTTTTTTATTTATTTATTTGTATTAATTTGTTTAATTATTTTGGTGTTTGAATTATATTAGTTTTGTGTTTAATGGTTTATTTATTTTAAATAAATAAAAAACTAAAAGTTATAGGGTACTTGTGGGTAGTACTGATAGTGATTTTAGGGTTTGTGGATACTTGATGGCAGAAATGATCTAACAATGCAAGATTAGTAGGGATGGCAATCAAATCCGAACCCGATGGGTAAACCCGAAACCCGACACATTTGGGACGAATTTGGGGTCGGGTAATTAGGCATGGGTCCAGGTATGGGATTAGTTTTTATTTTTTTCACAGGTTTGGGATTTGGTGATATACCCATTTACCGACCCGATTACCCGATAAAGTATACCCTTTTAACTGATAGATACCCAATATAATTTCTTATATATCTTTTTAAATATGTATGCATATTATATCTATTTGTCCATCTAGATCGTCATCTTGTGCTAAAAATTACCAGAAATTAGTGTATACTATTTGTTATCTATGTCTTTAAGTGTTTTTGTATGTTTTAAGTATTATATATATATATATATATATATATTAAATTTAGTTAATTTTTCATTAAAATAAGCAGTCAACAAATTACATCTGGATAGTGAGTAAGCGAGCAACAAGCTGCGACGCTATCCCCTTTATATTTATACATTATAATCATTTACATATATATATATATATATATATATAGGGGAAGGATAAATTGAAAACCCTCTTGAGTTGAGAAAACCTTGGAAACCCACGTAAAAAATCATTATTTTTTTTTGAAAAAAATAACCAATGTAAAAAACATGTTTTTAAGCATCTTGGGCCAAAAAATATAAAAAGCGCCGAAGGGATTTAAAAAAAAAAAAAAAAACAAAGTTGCTAAAAAACATATGTTTTCAGGTATTTGTTGTTATAAAAGCTGTTGTAAACATGTGTTTTCGCAGCTTTGTTTATTTTTTTAAAAAAAATCCCTTCGGCGCTTTTTTTATTTTTTTGGCCAAAAACACTTAAAAGCATGTATTTTATATTGGTTATTTTTTTCAAAAGAAAAAAATGATTTTTTACATGGGTTTCCAAGGTTTTCTCAACTCAAGTGGGTTTTTATTTTATACTTGACCTGACCTATATATATATATATATATATATGGTAGGGATCATACGAGAACCAACTTTATTGTGAGAACCATGAGAACCAATGTGAACATGGGGCAATTTTGTAAATATCACTTAAAACCTAAAAAAATCTAAATCATCCCTCCATAAAAGCTTCATCTTCTTCACCAACTCTACTCTTTTCTCTTTATCTTCTTCTTCATCACAGCTAACTTTTTCTGCAACTTATTATCGATCATCTACCTCCACTAAACAACTCTACAGTACTACTCATACTACTACTACAACAATACCTTTGCGTACTACCTACCAACCAATCAATCCTCAACAAACTCAGGTACGAAATTAGTCTTGGATTTAGCTCCTTGAATTTTAATAACAGCGGTATCGTAAGATCTAGCAGCTTCTTCAGCTGAATTGAAGGTACCTAGCCAAACCCTAGCTTTACGAAACAGATCTCAAATTTCTGCAGCGTATTTACCCCATGGTCTCTTCCTTACGCCTCTATACCTAATTTCTGTTGTAGATCCTGATTGTTTGATTGCTGGTGGTCTGATTGGAGGCATGGATGAGGAAACTGGATAAGGAATTGAAGAAGAAGAAAAAGAGGTAACACTTTAAGAAAAAGAGGTAAAAATGTCACATTGCTCATTTTTTTTTTGACATTTTAGGCTGGATTATTTTACATTAATCAAAGTACATGGGAAATAAATAACCACAAATTTGTCTCTTCCCTAAAAGTAAAAGTTATATCCAGTAAATGAAGATGGTAATTTGTCAAATTGTGTTACATCTTGTTGTGATTGTACTGCTCGTTGCTTATATTAGTTGTGCATGGAATAGAAATTGTAGGACATTAGATTCATGAAATGAAAGTATTATAAGTTGTTTCAAGTTTTTATCTTGTGTAGTTTTATGTTTTGGGCTTGTTTTGAGAAACTGTGTTGTTAGTATTATCAAAACGTAGTTAATGGCCTAAAATGTAAAAAATTGACGAGGTGCCATTTTCTGATATGCACATGTGCATTAATATTGTTAATGCACGTGTACAAAACGTAGTTTATAATGTTAAAAGTAATGTTAAAGCACATACTGTTATAATTAGGCAATTAACAATAATGCACGTGTGCATTTGTTTTGTTGTATTAACAAAGTAATGGTGTTGCACATGTGCATTCAAGTTGAAATATCGGTTTTCTTATGCGTTTTTATTGATTGTAGCTAATAGATGGGAAAAAAAATCAAAGAAAGTAACATTTGTATTACAATCGAGGGATAAAGGAACAAAAATGTTACCGGATGCAATTGAAGATAGTAACACGATTGTTGATCAGAAATTTGAATCAGGTTGGTATTATTTGTGTAGTCCGGATGTACTTGGTAGTTACTTTATTCCGTTTATTAGTTATGTTCTTTATTTATTGTATAGCAGAAACTAATTGAACTCCATTTGATCTCCCAGAATCAGAAGCTGATAATGTAATGGATGTTTATTAAGAAGTTGAATCAAGTTGTTATTATGTATTAAGTACATTTATATTGAGATGCTTATGTGCATATGTGTAGTTTTATCTTTTGAAATATTAAATGTTTGATGTTTACTCACACAAAATATCCTATGTGCAGGTTTGGAATTAAAAAGGAAGGTTCAAACGAGGTCAAACAAGCAGAAACATATTGAAACGACGAATAATGATGGTATGTTGATTTGCGCAATATTTAACATATATTGTTGATTATGCACATGTGCATAATTATGGATGAACGTGATATATTGTGTTTTATGACAAATGTGTGTGCAGATGCAAGTACAATAAAGAAAAAAAATATCAAAGCGTATTAAAACGGTGGTAATAAAGTTAACTCAAAAGAAGGTTATGAAAAAAGCAAATTGGCGTTTGAAACAAACACGTGTTACACAACATCAACTTTGGTTGGGGATAAGGAAATTGTCAAACAAACAAAGAAGTTTGTATAACATTTTGTGTAATGTATGTTTGGTTTAATATTTTGTTATGTTGGTGAACCTGAGGTTGTGAGATAATTAGAATTTTGTATGTAGGTGGTTAACATAGTTGGTTTGTAATATGGATATTTTCTTTTTGTTATCGGTTGTTTTATTGAGTTAATAAGTTTGGTAGGGACTACATGTAGTTGTATGATAAAAACAAATTTGTATAAAAACTTTGTTATTTGAAGGGTGATGCATGCATATTTGTATGCCTGAAAGTTAAACCGCTAAAAAAATCTAACTATATTAGTGAAATGCACATGTGCATGCAGTACACGTTTCTATTTTATATTTCTTATATAGAGGTGTTTTAAGTTTATACATGTTTGTTGTCATACACGTGTTTTATTTTCAATTTATGTTATATAATATGCATGACTAAACACTTGACGAGTTCGATTGTATTTTATATCTTACTTTGCGTCTATTTAATGATCATTGAATAAAATTTGTGACCCCTTATATATATGTATCGCGTCCATTTAATAATCATTTAAGTATGGTAATTCACAATTCATTCAAAAGTGTGATTTAATAGTGAAATGCACATGTGCATACGGTGTATTTCTGTATATATAACAGCGAAATGCACATGTGCATCAGGATGACGTCATATGACGTCACAAGCCATTTTTTTATTTTTTTTATTTTTTTTCGAATTAATAATGCAAATTAATCATTTTGGTGTTTTTACTTTTTTTTATTTATTTAGGTTATATAATTTTTTTTTATTTTTTTATTTTTTGATGGAGGGGTTTTTGTAGACACCTTCATATTTACAAAAATGCCATCTGTTCACACTGGTTCTTTGGTTCTCTCCCTAAATGGTGGTTCTCAAATGATCAATCCTATATATATATATGATTTGGTTCAAATGAGAACCTTTTCCCAAATTGAGAACTGGGAGAACCATTATGGACCACAAATTTCTCTAAGGCAAATTTTTTTTTTGGTTTAATCGCTGCTTTATATACAGGAATTTTTATTTTTTTTCAATATACAATGTGTATAAGTGCAATATACACATATGTATAATCCAATATACACATATGTATAACTGAAATATACATATACGTATAACTGAAAATGTAATATACACATATGTATAATTGCTATATACACATATGTATAAATGAAAAAAAAATAAAAAAAAATCCTTGCATAAAAACGTGCGATTAAAAAAAATTTGTCTTTATAAGAAATGTGTGGTCTAGAATGGTTCTCTTAGTTCTCAAATAGGGTTGGTTCTCTTAGGATCCCTACCCTCTCTCTATATATATATATATATATATTTAATAATGCTAAATGTAATTGGTTACTAGTTACCCAATAGATACCCGATGGGTTTATGGTCGGATATACCAAATGGACAAGTTTTAAAAACTAATGGGTTTCTCAAAATCCGCGGGTATACCTGATACCCGATGGGTAATTACTCGACACAAACCTGACATGTTTTGGGACGGGTTTGGGACAAGCATACCTAATCGGTATGGGCTTGGGATTACCTAAACCGTCCCAAACCCGACTCATTATCATCCCTAAAGATTAGGGTACTTGTGAGTTTACCCTAAGTGAGTAAGAACTCATATCCGCATAATATGACATGAAGTGAAAAATGTAAAATCATAACACATAGTCTAATTTTATTTTTGCGAAAGTAAGAAAAGGCAGTATTATTTTAATTACCTTTTTTTGTTAACCTGAAATATTGAAATAAGTATTTTTAAAGCATATATGGTTAAAATACGAACATACATATAGGAAAAACTGAGGTCTTTAATCTTTTTTTAATCAATTTTTTTATAAATAGATTTGGATTTGGGTTGAATTACAAACATCCAACTCACATACACGTAATATTTTGTTTTCTTGAAAGTTACAAATGAAAAGCACAATTGGATGGACAATGTGCACCTCCTTTGGTCCCATGTCATCAAATTTCTATAAATCTCATTGTCTCAATAAATGTCAATAAAAAATATATATATCTAGGTGGATTTATGTACTTAAAGAATATGCATGTTGGTATAATGGTATGGACCGTTATGATATGCACCATCGTTATCTTAAGGTTTATTAGATTTTAATACTCCTAACTTTCAGTGTTTGACCGGTAATACTCCCAACTATAGAAATGTTTACCAGCACTCCCAACTTTTAAAATATTTTTCACTGGCACTCCCAAACTAACCCAGTTAGTTTGTTCAGTTAGTTTGCTGACATGACATGCTGACGTGGCCATTATTGCTGACGTGGCATGCACGTGAGGATGACACATAAGATGACACATCATCTTCCACAGCATGCCACGTCAGCAAACTAACTGAACAAACTAACTGGGTTAGTTTGGGAGTGCCAGTGGAAAATACCTTAAAAGTTGAGAGTGCTAGCAAACATTTCTGTAGTTGGGAGTATTACCGGCCAAACTCTGAAAGTTGGGAGTATTAAAATCCAATATTCCTTATCTTAATAATTAATAAGCTTATGTCACGTAAATGATCGAGATTTATAGGTTTGGTCATGTATTGAACTCATTAGAGGAGTGACCCTAAACCCTCGGGTGACCCCTGAATTTGTTATACACCCTCCACATATGCTATACAATAATTGTTAAAGAACCTCCAATCGGCATACGTCTAATCATGTGGAGGTGATAAGGAGCGGGTGTGCATGTGAGCACAACGTTCGTGATGGATCATGAAGGGGCACAGGGGGCAAGCCAGGTAACGCGAACTTGGCATTCGTTCGTAATGAACCACGTTACAGATGCTCTTAACGTACTTCAAAAGATATGAAGTGACAAGGAACTCAAGTATTCTAACACTTTTCCACATAGACTCTTACGTTCAACATTTGACTCAATGACGATATGTACATATAAAAAGAGCACTATGTACTCTTTTGTGGTATAAAGATATGATACGATATTATTGTAATGTAATATACCAATATGTATACACTATTATAGTCCCATGCCTTGATCGAAATTTATGGATTTATTAGTATTCTTAGTATGATGTTTCCAACACGCCATGTAAAGTACTAAATACGCATTAACAAACAAACGATAAAAGATTCATATAATTTTCAATGTCTCTTTTTCAGGAAATGACAATTTTCGAATATTTAAAAAGTGAATTGTTATTATGTAATTATTGATTCCCTATCGAATATGGACAAACATGGAAAATTTCTATCCATTGTTGGGTCAAAACGAATATGAGGTTTTTTTGAACGGCGACTTTCTTATGAGTGACCCATTGTTACGATGCCAACTGAAGTCGTCACCCCGCCAAGGCTGGCCGAACTCCGTGTTCTATTGGATCCGAGCCAGCTTGTCAGCCTCGGTGGCATTCATTCGGAAACCGTACTTCCTCCACACGAGTTGCGTCGCTAAAGTAACACTCGGTTGAAAACCGGGGTGACGCTCAGGATCGAACCCCCTCGGTGAGTTAGTCACCATCATTACGCATCATTGCCTCACCATTTGATGCAGATGAGGATCGAACCTAAGTCTCGTAAGAAGAATCGTTGTTTTTAACATTGAGTGTGGATGTTTAATGCACTAAATGTACGTCCAATAATGCATTAAGATAGTCATGGTTAAAGTCTATAATCCCTAACTTGACGTATTGACATTGGTATCCTTGATAAAGTGTGATGGAACGGGTGATATATTGGTTGTGCAATAGATGGTATATACGGTTTATATAATTTTTTTAAATTTTATATTTATTATTTAGTTCAATTACAATCATGAAGATAATGAAAAAAAGTAGTAGTTGGAAAATAGATACATATCATTGGGTTAGGATTAAATACACAATGAAAGAAAAATAGGAAAACGTAGGAAGGGTATCAAACGGACTTCGATTGAACTCATTTAAACGGCATTGGAACCGTCTCATCGAACCCTACGATGTTAGTTTTTGGGTTTTTGTTTTTTGGATCTTTAGCTTGTAGTTTTTAGAACTTACGTTATATCATTGTGTCTTTTATATGGTATTGTGTCTTTTTCTTATTTTCATCATTGCGTCATTTTTGCGATTTATTGTGTCTTTTTTCTTAAACATTGTGTTATATTTTTTGGCATTGTGTTATATTTTGTGGCTTATTGTGTCATATTTCGTGATCTATTGTGTTTTTTGTATCATTCTCACCTTTCTCATTTTTGTTAAACTGTGTAGAATAACTTGATCCACATATCATATATCATATTTTTAATAGAATTTTAGAATAATAATGTGTCGATACGAAGTAGTTTGGTTTTTTAATTTAAAATACTATTGACGTCGGCTATCAAAAACCGTTTTGGTTTAAACTCAACCGTTCGATCAAGATTTAGAGCGATCTCAGCCGTTTAAATTAGACGGTTTTTGTGTTTAGTGACGGTTACTCAATAACCGTTCCCTCCATTTTATGTAACCGTCCTTAATTCGAATTTAATAATTGTTCCCACTAATTTTTGAATTCAAACTTTTTCATACTCGCCTGTAAATAAAAGGTATAGATGCATTATTCTCCTTTGTTCACAAAAATTTTGTTGTCCAATTCTCACTTTCTATGCTATGCCAACAACATTCATGTCATAAACATATCTGCAACTACTAAACATATTTGCACGTAAGTAAGTGCTTGTATGTCTTCATGTTGTTCAGTGGCACTTAATCACGATCTTAATTCTTATATGGAATGTTCATTACAGAGGAGGAATAGCTCTGTTCTCTGTAAACAAAAGCCTACTCTTCAATGTAATTTTTTACTTTCATCTTCTGTTTGTTGATTCTCTTCAATTATTAAGTTCTTAGCTTACTTTAAACAAATGGGTACTTGCCTTCATGTTAATTTATAATGATTTGAATTGTAGTTGGTTATGTGGATCGGGTTAACATAGAACAACCCTTTTGTTATTATTATAATTGGGTTTGATTTATGGTGATAAATTGTTTAGGTGTTTGGTTTATTATTAGTAAATGTTTTGTTAAACATAGAATTATGTTTATGTTATGTTATGTTTTGTTTTGTTTTGTTTTGTTTTGTTTTGTTTTGGAGTTTATGTTTGCTGAAGATTATAAGCATATTAATATGTTTGATAAAGGTGTGTGTTTCTGTAAGTTCATCCTGTTTTGATGGTGATTGGTCTTCTTCTGCTGAATGGTGAAGGTAAAAACTGACTAAATGAATTTCTCATTGATTTTGTTAAGTTTAATTTTTGCATCAAATATCTAAATAAAATTCTGTCAATAGATTCTCTTATGATTCTCTGGTGATATTTTTGCAATTCTACGTGCTAAATGTTAGGTTTAAAAAAGTGTGCTTGATGTTGTGGATTTTGTAGGTTTTAAGTACTTGTATTAATCCTGATTTGTGCTTTCATTTATAAACCACCTGTTGATTTGCATAAATCAGTTACTTCACATTAGGATTTTGTGTCTTTATGTGAGAACCTAAATGGGTTTAAGTGATCTTGAAGATTATAATATTACTATTCTGTTGAAATTTGCAGGTTGATTTTTTTATCATCTTCTAATGTTATTTTTGTCTTGTGCAAAGACTTTTCTTTATAGATTCATCTAGCTTTCTCGATTATATTTTAATGTTACTTCTGTCTAATGCAAAGACTTTTTATATGTTAGCACAAACCATGGATCATCATCAATCACGGATAATTCACAGAATTTAGAAACCCGTTCAAATGGCTAATTACATGCTAGAATCAATCTTTGGTAATTAATTCTTTTATAACTCTCCTTGTATCTCTCTTAAAAATGTTTTCATTCCTTGCAAATACTTGGCCTATAAATACCATATACGTCAGTATGAATAAAATGTAATCCTAGCGTATTTGGCATTTATAGGCCAAGTATTTACAATGAATGGAAATATTCACGAGATAGATACAAGGAGATTTATAAAATAATTAACTACCAAATATTGACTCTAGCATGTAATTGGCCATTTGAACAGGTTTTCAAATTCTGTTAACTTTCCTTGATTGATGATGATCCATGATTTTTGCTAATATATAATAGGTTCATCCTAACTCCGAAGATAATATACTTAAAAAATTGAAATTATTAATGAAAGAAGATGCTTAAAGTCTTTTACTTGCAATAGTGAAAGTGGGTATGTCATAAGACAAATATTTGTGTTATTTTATTCTTTACTACTTCTTTTTTGTAGTTGTTACTCGTTTTTTTATTGCTAGCTTGAAGGCTTCTTGGTTTATGAAAATATAGATCTCAATTAGTATTTACGTATGCATGGACGGGTCGGGTAACTGTTGACTTTGCTAGCTACTGATGAAGTAGTCAAACTACTAATGAGGAAAGCTAACTAACTAACGGACATTAACAGAACTCTATCTAACTAGCTATCAGTAGATTAAGTCTTCAGAAGTAATGACTTCAGCAGTTGTTGTCATCAGAGGTTTGAACTTCAGCAGATGTTTGCTTTCCTCATCAGTAGTTAGCTTATCAGTTGTTAACTACTTCATCAGCAGTTTCTTTCATCAGTGGTTAACCACTTCATCAGGAGTTTGACTACTTCATCAGTAGTTAGCAAAGTCAACAGTAACTGATCGGCTAGGTTCGTGTTAGAATGGGTTCAGAAAAAAATGGGTACAAATAAAAATGGATTGTTTAAAAAAGTAGTTATTTTGGTTTGGATCAAAAGAGGTGTGACACCCCGCATGTTCAGGTTCCTAAATTAACTAAACTCTAGTTACCTTTATTTACATTTACAACATGCTACTTAACTAGGGTTAGTTAGGTGAGTCACATGTTGCACAGTTATAAACTAGTAACCGCATAACAGATGTAATTCGGGGAATTAGCGAACTACGTATACAAGTATTGAACCCTGAACGTTGGTGAATTAAGAAAATAGATAATTGTGAATTAATGGTTTGATATTAATTGCAATTACGTATTTCTGTGAATCTATGTGCAAGCTCTTATGTGATTAGGTGGATTTAAACTAAACGTGTTATCAAAAATCGTAATCGATGAACCGTTAGGATGGTTGTGGTCTAAATACATGGGGTTAAGCTTGGTATGGTCCAAAAGAATGAAAACATCAAAGAAAACATGCAACACATTGGACTGGACAGCGTGAAACGAGCCGAGGAAGAGTGAACGACCGTTCACTATTTCCGAACGGCCGTTCGGAATGGACTGATGCGCAAAACCGACTTTAACCCTCTATTTAAGCAATCTTAAGCCCCATGCACCACATAACCTCAACCCTAATTGTTCAGAACAGCCCCCACACGAAAAATAAACCATCCAACACCTGCTAAAGCTCAAGAACATCATCCGGGAAGGTTAGAAGGTGTTCGGGTCTTGATTGTGAAGAGCTTTGGGTATATCGTTTTAAACTCTTGTGTTTTAACCATTCTTGATTATGTTTAAACACCATATTATGGTTTGTCCGGATCTGAAACAAAGTTATAAAGATTAAAACATGAGTTTTCAAAAGATTAACATGTTAAACATAGGTTTCATGATGATTATGTGATTATGTTTGCATGTTGGCGTATGTTGTTGATTGTCGATTTGTCTAGGGTTTGAAGATGATTGTATTCCTGGTTAATCTTGCATGTTTTGGTCTTGTTAATGTACTAGGAATGATGTATGATGGTTATTTGAGGTTCTTGATTGATAATATACACCTAGGGTTTCATATAGTTGATGATATTGCATGTTTAAAATCTGGACAGAATGTATATGTCGACTTATAGGCTCTGTAACTTGACCTAAAATATTGGTTTTGATCGATTCTTGTTATGTTCATGTCGTACATGGTCTTATCTTTCTGGAATGGGCAAGATCATGTGATTTGGTGTTCGTTTGATGTGTTTTTGGAATTTTATTTGAATATGGGTCAAAACTAATTTTCGGATTTAAAACATAGGTCAACTTTAATCAACTGTAACTCGAGTTATATTTAGAGTTAGGTTATGAAATTTGGACAACAGGTCGATATTGGAAAAACTAGGCATTTGCAAGTGGATTCATCCCATTTGGATTAATACACAATTTTTGGGAATTTTTATCGTAAACTGACCTTTTACGAACATTTTCAGAACCTAGTTGTAGTATTTGATTTTTCATAGTTTTTCAACAAGGTGTTGTTACGAAATAAAAATAGTGAAACGAAAAATGGAATCATAGGAACGTTCTGTAAAAGTTTGGTGGTCTAATTCTTTGTGGAAGTATTTTTAGCAAGATCGTTTTGGCGATGTACAATCTGTCCTAAAAACACAGATTGTAACATAAATGCATATGTGCTTATTTGAGGTCTTATATGCTTTGATTTTGACTTGAACTTGCGTGTACACTTGTTTGAGATGTATTTGAAGTGTATAAATAATATTAATCATAACGTTCACCAACATGTTCGTAGGGGTTTACTTGTACACGTAGTTACACTTTCTGTCACTTAAATGGTTTCACAATATTAAACGTTTTGGACAAACGGGTTATGTGGTGTATTGTATGTACACACGTACTCACATGATATCTCATATAAAAGGGAGTCAGTAGCACGTCCTTATTTGCGAAGTTTGGATTTTTAGCTTGCAACCTAAGGTGAGTTTCACTACTTTTTCTCAAAAGCATGCGTCTCTGGTTGGAGACACGCATATTAATTCCTGGTTGGGAATTATTTACTTTTCTAGTCCGGTTTGGGACTACTTTTACATCCCGGGTTTTAGGGTGCTTTGGTTCACAGGGTGAATCGGTTTTTACTAATTCACAATTTTGTGTCCTTAATGAACTAAACCAACTCTATCATTGAAGTCCTTCTAGATACCGAATGAATTGTTGGTTGGCAAGCGGGTTATTAGTTGATAGCGCTATTAGGTTTCACAAACCTCACATCGTGCTGGGAGCACGGGTGTGAACTATATTAACGTATTATCATTGTTGATAGGCAATGATGCAAGGCACTTTGCTCACTGTTGTGGGATCTCGTTGTTTAGCAGTTCGGTATTACCTGTGTTTAGTTGTCATGAGTGGGTTAGCTACCCCTGGCATTTGATGAATTAGCGGTTACGTGGTTTTGGGAACCTACGCTCATACTTACGTTACTTTGTGAACTCACCAACATTGTTTGTTGACCCACTATGTACATGTTTTTGCAGGTAGTTAGCTTCCGGTGCCACGATTAGAAAGCACTGCACGTTTCACTGCATTTGGGTCTAGTGCATACATCTAAACTACATTTTATGCTTTTATGTTTTCTTTCATATGGCTTTATCTTGGGCGCGTTGTTTTGTGCATGGTTTTGAATTGTCTATGTTTGGCTTACGCTTCTGCAACTTAACTAAACTTTTTGGTTAAACACTAAACTTGATTTTTGAAAACGAACTAAATGGTTTTGGCATTTAGGGTTCGTTCATATGACTTATGGCTATGGGATCCTGGTGTGTCACGCGCCTTGCGGTATAAACCCCGCAATGGAAAATTTGAGGGTGTGACAACAGGTTCAGACCATCATTTGAGATAATGGGTCATATAAGGTTTGGGTCTGAATGGGTTCGGCCCGAACTGGGTACAGGTCAAAATGGGCCCAGACCGCCAAATGGTGTAACGGGTTGTAGCGGGTTTAGGTCCAAAGGCTTCCAACCAGACTGGGTATGAGTCAAAATGGACTTTTTAAAAAAGTGGTCATTTTCGTTTGGGTCAAAACGTGCCAGACCACCAGATAGGGTAATTAGTTGTATCGGGTTTAGAGTTATAGGGCTTCCAACCAAAGTGAGTATTGGCGTTATGGAAATCCTACAACCCATGTTTATTAGGAAAATATAAGGAATTGTAATTTGTTATTGTTTTTCTATCTTGTTGTTCTTTATTGCATCTATCTCTAAATGCAGTATCAACGGACTGTAAGTAGTGCACATAGTTTTGCCAAAAAATATCCAATTGAGTTTCGGACCACATCCATCCACTGATCCACCCTATATTCGCACATAGTCAGGTCTACGTGGTTGCATCGCGTGCAATGTCTGATGCTAGCATATGATTTTATGTGAACAATAGTGTGGAAAGTGTAACAATAAACTAACAAAGAATGTTGTTTCTTGAGAACTTTTTTATAATTTGTATTTTATCTGGAAGAGATTATATAGTTTGACAGTTGTATCTTATTTTTATTTTTATATTTAATACTGTCGTTTTTTAATACGGATGCAAACAAAAAGAAAAAAAATAGATATTCTACACTTTTTGTATAATTACATTGGGCTACCCGTACCGAGACGGGTATAAAACTAGTTGACATTATGCCCGGATCCTAAATAGTTAATGAATTGATGTAATTGTATAGGGTTACATTGAATACAAAGTATTGTTTTTGTAAGAAAGATAGAAATGATTTAATTCTATTGATCTTGGATTTAAAATGTTGATAATAGTTTGAGGGAAAAATATAAATATTAAATTAAAATAGGGACATAAAAAGAAATCACATTTGTTGACTTTCTCTTTCACACAATGTTAAATTTTTAATCATTTTAAATCTTCTGTAATTTTTTCATACAACATTTTTTTTATAAAAAAACCACCGTAATAACGAGCGTTTTTTATCTTTAATATGGGTATGATATTGCTATTAAAAAATACGTGCTAACTGAGTTTTTTACTCTATTGTCTCTTCTGCTCCTCCATTGTGTATTTGTGTTATTAGTATGCACATGTGTGCTATGAATAAGTTCATTTTATTTTTTAGTTTCTACATGTTTTAACTATGTTCATTGTGTTTTTGTATGCTTTCAGTTATGTTTTACTCAACTGAGTTTTTGAATTTTCTTTCTTTTTTTCAAATATATAAAAATTGTGTAGTCATATTAAATATGAAAAAAAATGCTTGATATTTGTGTGTTATAAGTCTATTCGTTGTATTTTTTTAGTCTGCACATGTTTCAAATTTGTCCATTGTGTCTTTAGTCTGTCATCAGTATCATCCCTGTCATCCTCATTCTCTAGATGGTTTGTCCATATATGTTCAACCAAGTCTCATTTAAGATAGGTTCATATTTCCTCATAGTGTATTTTTGCCCGGAGAGCACATTTCCCAATGGTTGTTAGTAGACTGACGTCGGTACGATGTTCTCTTTGTAGTGTTAACAACTCGTGTCTCCCTCGTCTTTGGATATCATATTATGTAGGATGATGCAAGTGTACATGATGTCCCACAATTTCTCCATATGCCATGAGCGTGCCGGTTGTGCAACGATACTCCATCTTTTCTCCAACACTCCAAAGGCACATACAATATCTTTCCTAGCTAGTTTTTGTTTTTTTATAAACATGTTGTGGATTTATTTCAAGAATCCGATGTATTACAATTAATTAACTTAAACTATGGCAATCACAAGGTTATAAAATATGTAGGATTTATTTCAAGAAAACATTTTGGAAGGCCTTGATGTTTGCCTTATATAGAGAAAGTATAGGATACAAAGTATCCTTAACGTGAGAAGTGTAGGAAGCCACCATATTTTGCTACCTGTCAATTTAACAAAACTATGATTAACGTAACTAAACCCAATTGCAGTCAAATTCAAGGGTAAATCAGACATTATATGTATAACTGATTTACGTAAATCACGTTCTATATACGGTTTCGATTTCATAATTACGTTTTTTATTTTCAAATCTGAATTTTTGTGATACGATTACAATGATGCTCTGTTTTTCAGTCAATCATCAATTTTTTTAACGATTGATTACGATTGATGATCATATGATTGATTTAGTTTTACATCTTTTGATTATATGTTGTTAATCAACAAACAAAGAATCGTGGATGTATTGTACAGATACAAAGATGTAGATGATAGAAATTTTTATTATCAGTAATTGTATGATGAAGAAGAAGAGACATATTTAAACGCACATCCATTGCAAAATAAACGCACGTACAAAACATTAAACAAACTCACACCAATATTAAACGCACCTTTATATTTACTTCCTTTGAAACAAATGCACGTTCGTTAAAATCAATAAACAATCCAAACACACGCAAAACCATCTTTTGTAACCAACCTTTCGTGACTCATTTTGTAACAGCTTTGCATTTAGAAATCATCAAATAAAACAAATTGATTAGTCATTCAAACCATTGACTAGCTAATCAAAACTGATCGAAAGATTATGCTTAACATCCAACCCGAATAACCATCCCCATCTCTACCTCTCTTGGCCTTCCTCTGGCCCATTCAACTCCAACCGTCGTCGCTTCCGCTTACGGTTTTGCCGGTGAACCACCGGTGTCCAAACGAACCCCGTTCGAGGTAATGAAACTATCCACCAACTCGTTTTTTTTTCTTCTTGTATCTAAGCCTAAATTTTATTCTTGTACGCTTAAGTTTCATAATAAAAATGAGAGCGTCTTGAAAGGAGGAGATGAATCGGTTAAGCTTATGTTCATTTCTTTTTACGTATAACAAAAGGCAAGAACATTTAAACGCACGCACACACCAAAGGTGCATTTGGTTTTATTATTGATTAGTCGATAAAACTGGTTACTTGAGATGACTGCAAAGGAAACGAACAAGTGATTAGACATTTATGCAATTAAATTTAATAGGACGTATAGAAGAAGAAATCTAAAGAGGAGAAGATGAGATGTACCGGCTTCAGATGTGGTGGAGACGGTTGTCGGCGATGATATTATTATTATTATTATCTTCTCCGGGGAGAATTGAGTTGAGTCCAATGATTTTTACTTTTCTTTTAAACCCACGCACACACCAAAGATGCGTTTGGTTTTATTAATGACTAGATCTTTGCCCGCGTTATACGCGGCTCACCAACGTACAATTATTTTGAGAGGTAAAACATATAAAAAAATGTAGCAGAAATATTTTATTAAGATTTAAAAGAAACAAATACACATTCTATTCAAATATCACTAAATATTTCTTTATACACCACATTTTTTGTTTTAGTCTTCACTTTCCCATCAGCATCAAACCATGTTACAACCCATCGAATACTGCATGAGGTTTTTTTTTTTTGACAAAGTATTATGTACAAAGTACACTAACGTAGAAAGCGTGAGAAGCCATAGTTTTTTGACACGTGTATCAAGTCTGTTATATCATAACAACTGCATTCAGGGGTACAATTGACATTTACTTCCATCAATTAATCACATTCAAATTTTTGATTTTCGAATCCCTGTTTTATCGTTCATCATAATTCTTTTTTCGTAACTGATTTGCACGATCAATTCATTCCTTTCATTCCTTAATCAAAACTTTAATCAAAATCCGTCTCAATCGTTCAAAGTTCTTCATCGAGATCACTAACAGTTTGTAGAGTTCATCATGTTTGGTACGTACTCTGTTTTTTATAACTTTACTTAATTGTAATCGTAACTGTATTTTTGATTTTAATTGTTTTGATAGATTTAAACAACGAACCTGAAATACTAAACGAAGAAGAAGATGATACTGTGAATCCTTTTAATCTGAATTTTGAAGAGCAAGCTGCTGAAGAGTGATTATACAGATATATTGAATGCGTTTTTAGGGTTATTGAATGCGTTTTTAGACATTTATTGAATGCTTTTTTTTTTGTTTTAATGCATGCGTTTTTAGGGTTATTGAATGCGTTTTAGACATATATTGAATGCGTTTTTAGTTTTATTGAATGCGTTTTAGACATATATTGAATGCGTTTTTAGTTTTATTGAATGTGTTTTAGACATATATTGAATGCGTTTTTAGTTTTATTGAATGCGTTTTAGACATTTATTGAATGCTTTTTTTTTGTTTTAATGCATGCGTTTTTAAATTTTTTTTACAGTAATCTTAGACAATGCCTGTCATGGCACAACTTGCTTCTTCTTTCTCCTACCTCACCTGTTTTAGGGTTTTCAAACCAACTATTAGCAACCATTTAACCTAATTACATACGATCAACAATAAAGGGGAAACATAACCAATTCCTTACTTGTTTTACGTTTCTGAACCATGATTATCCTCGTGTAGCTTCTGTTTTCTTCGATTTAGGGTTTTATTTCGTAGTCTCCACGTTTTTTTCGTATGCTCTGTTTTAATTTTGGGAGAGAATTGTGTGTTTCTAAATTTTAACCGTCGACAATTAAAAAAGATACTCCGGCGGTTTTATGAAAAAAATTCAAATTGTTAATTTTGTGATTTGCCTCTTTTACCCTCAGCCATTAATGAAAGACGTGGTTAATTAATGTCCGAGGTTGTTAGAAAAAAACGCACTGGATCAAAAATGGAGGGCCAGGATTACTTCTCACGCTTTCTACGTTAAGCATACTTTGTACAATAGCCTCTCTCTTTTTTTTTACAAACTATAACTTTTTTTGTTTATATCAAGTGTTTGTTATTAAACTATTTCTTTATGATAAATTTAACTAGGTTTTTATTTAAAATATTAACAAAAATAAACTTCCTTAGATAGGGGTTGTTTTACAACCAATCACTCATGGAAATTATGTTTAAATGTCAATAATTATCATCAACTACACTTAAAGATAGCTGAAAAGAAAATCATTTTTAAACAATGTTTTGAATATCATTTCCCTGATATCTTCTCTTTTGCACCTGGAGACTAGAGTCCTCAATACAATCAGTTTAGTAAACAAAACTAGTGTTTTCGAATTACGGCGCGTTGCGCCGTTGGCCATGATCTACGCAATGGGAGATCGAACGTAGGGGAAAGAACTATACGAACATAGGCGAACGTAGACGAAAGAACTGTATGAACGCACACAAACGTATGCGAAAGTACTATACGAATGCAAACGAACGTTGACATAAGTACTTTACGAACGTAGACGAAAGAAGTATACGAACGTGAACGTAGAAGGCAGAATTATACGAAGGTACACGAACCTAGATGAAAGTATTATACGAACGTAAACGAAAGTTGGTGGCGAAAATAGGAAAAAAAAAACTTAACCAAAAAGTCGGTGTCCAAATTGGGAAAGAAAAATAAAACAACTTACGTTGACGAACGGAGACGAACGTACTGTACGAACGTAGACTAACGCCGCATAAAAAATTGCTATACGAATGTCAACTTGGGTTAAAGATCGGGTGTTACAGATTAACGGAGACAAACGTATTATACGAACGTAGGCGGACACTACGTAAAAAAGAAAGAAATAAAATGTGGCAAAAGTAGGGGAAAAAAAACTTAACCAAAAAGGGTGTTACAGACGAACGGAGACGAAAGTACTATACGAACGTAGACGGACACTACGTAAAAAAGAAAGAAATAAAATGGGGAAAAAAAACTTAACAAAAAAGTTGGTGGCCAAAACGGTGGAAAATAAAAATCGTGGGAGAAAAAGCTAACCAAAAAGTTGGTGGCCAAAATGAGGAAAAAAAAAGAACACCTAAAGAAAGGAAAAGAAAATGTGGCCAAAATAAGAAAAGAAAAACTTAATAAAAAAGTTGTTGGTCAAAACGCAAAAAAAAACTTAATAAAGAAAAAAAAAGAGGCGGGAAAAAAAGCTTAGAAAGTAACTATTTCTAAGATCTAAACGTTTAATATATATATAATATTTATGTTAGATTCATTGGTCATGTTAATTTATTAGTTTTTATTATTGTTATTTTTATCTAACCAGTTTTGAGCGATCCTTTTAACGATCTATATTCTTAAGAGTCAAATTTTGACCTTTTGGGATTGAACATTTCTCTTCTTTAGTTTCCTTGATTCGTGTGACAATTTCCAACTGCACGAAAACAAAGAAGTAATTTAATATGTATGAATGTTCAATGAATAAATGAAGATTTGCACATATATACACATACCTATATATACACATACCTGTGTAATTTTTTAACATAGTTTGATGATATAGACAAAAGTTGCTACTCCACCACCAGCTGGTTGTAATGGCAACGAACAGTTATTTGCAATTTGGTTTTTCCTTCTTTTATCATTCATTCATTCTGCAGTGAAAACGGCCAAACAGGGATCTAAGAAAAATGAAAAAAAAAACAAAAACGATGTGCCTGTTAAAAGTCAACAGCTTGACTCAAGATTAAAGTAAATAACAACAGATCAATCTGTTTGACAATGATCACGCAGAGATATCACTTTACAATATAAAAAACAGAAGTCACATGCTGGAATTAGTGACCAAACTATTTCGAATTTTAACTAATGGAATAGCAAGCAGACTCAATAACCAAGCAATTCAATAATTTGGAATAACACATTTTAGATTGAAAGACAAACATCCGAATTAAGAGTTGAAACCATATGAAACATAAAAACATTGATAATTGAAACATTAGATTGGGATGAATTAAAGGGGGTAACAACATATAAGGAAGACCCTAAATCAAAAACTATATTACAATAAAAAATGCACCTAACAAAATCAACAATTAGATTTAAGTGAATATTAGAATCATACCTATGATTAGACAACCGCATAAATATCCAGAGAAGACGGGGATAATTTCATGAAAGGTAAAGAGATACAAAAATCAGTGACAAAATAGGAATAAAATCAATGAATCAACGAAGACACTGATATGAACATAAAAAAATCAAACCTTTTGAATGAACACCAATGGTGGATCGAAGGAATGAAGAAGACGAATTGGAGCCTTCAATAGCTAAAATCGCCTTCAATAGGCATGCACCATGCGTGTCCTCAATGCTCGTCTTATTCGCATATTATACACCTAAGTGACATAACAACCAAAATAATCTGGATTGGTGTGCGTCATGCCTATCTGAAGTGCCGTTTTATTCGATCCTTGCACCTAGGTAAACATGTCTAAAACAACTAAAATAGCCTTCAAAAGCATCGAAAACGCACACGGTTCCAATCCCATACTCTCGAAAAAGGGCTCGAATTCGTTAATTAGGTTTACTAAAAAAAAATAACAAAACCTTACGTCAAACATTAACAAATGACCCAACAAATCACAAAGATTTAGTTTCCTACGGCATATCACTAATAAATATTCCAATCAAATCCTTATTGGAATCAAGAAAACAACAAATCCTATTGCAGACTTTCTTCTGTAAAAAACTTAAAATAACCTATTTTGACCCTTCCATTTTGCAAGTCTTAAGGCCAAATCCCTAACCACCTTAGATATATTGATCACAAAAAAAGACTTAATAACCACCTTGCTCGATTTGCTTATTAGTTGTCTCACCTATTCTTTTGGTTGTACTATGCCTTACATTGAACCTCAATGATATTTCCCTTTCGTTGGAGCCTTCAACCAAACAACCAAATTAAGAGAAAGAACAACCAAACAACCTATAAAACTGTAACGTTAACCATACTCGCTATAATTAGCATCGTAACAATTTCGAAATGAAAAGGAAACAAACACTAAAGCTCATAACAAATCCATTTAGTCATTAACAAATATTACTCCATTAAAACAAAACATTACAACATATTCTCAGCAAGTACATGATAGCATCATAGCAGCCTTAAGTGTAATTTGACAACTGTGCAACACATATGTAATGTATGATATACAAATGTTGGTATATCTGAAAAGTGTCTTCTAGATGTGGAACAGAAAGTTTTCCTAGGCATTTCACCTTCAAGTACCCTCTTGTGATTAACCTTTGCCTAGTATGCCCCCTTCTAAAAAAATAATCAAAATAAAAATAAAATCAAAGGAACCATTCTACGTAGAGTATTATAATGATCCCATATGTACCAACTTATGCAAGGCTAGAACCTATATGAACACTTGACAGCCAAGCCATTATATTTGATGAGTTGAGCCCAAGACTTGACATTCTGACTTTTTTAAGAACCACTTAATTGGAGCCCTATTCTACCAAGGGTAAAGTCATTTATATAAGTCATGCATTCATGAGAAAGTTTAAGTTTGAACAGATAATAGTTTTTGTTCTATTGATCAATTTTAGGCTTAGAAGAATGTGTAAATGAATATATAGAAACTGTACCATAGTGAGAAGATGATCATCAAAACCATAAAGAACAACAAAAAACACCTAAACATTGAAGTAAATGAGAAACATGAACCATAATCACACAAATCTGAAAAGTAAAACATAAACCACTAAATCGAAACCTAAACACAAATCCATTCGTAGCTTTCTTAAAACATCAATTGAACCCTAACTCGAAACCTAAAACATTTTTCCTAAATACAAATTTAAAACATAAAGGCAGAATTATTATGAATAATAATAAACGAAAACTAAATAACAATTAATCAAACCTTATAACATTAGTTGAACCCTAAAATCCCCTAAATCGATACCTAAAACATAAACCCCTAATCGAAACCTAAATCATAACAATCCATTCGTAGCTTTCTTAAAACATCAATTGAACCGTAACCTAAATACAAACCTAAAACATAAATCCATAATCATTCTCAATAATAATAAACGAAAAATAAAGAACAATCAATGAAACCTTATAACATCAGTTGAACCCTAAAAACCCCTAAATCGATACCTAAAACATAAACACTAATCAAAACCTAAATCATAACAATCCATTCGTAGCTTTCTTAAAACATCAATTTAACCCTAAACCGAAACCTAAAACATTAACCCTAATTCGAAACCTAACACATAAACCTTAGTCTTATCAGTCAAACACTAATCACTCATTAACCCTAATCAGTCTTAATAATAATCCATTAAAAAATAAAGAACAATCAATCAAAACTTAATCTTATCAGTCAAACCCTAAAAACCCCTAAATCGAAAGCTAAAATATAAACCCTAAAACATCAATACAAAATCAAAACAATTAACATGACTGAACAATAATAAACAAAAAACCAAGAACAATCAGTAAAACCAAGAACATCAATACAAAATCAAGTATATAAATAATTGAAATCAGTCAAAACAGAGACAACATACCTTAATCGACAAAGAAATCTGGAAAAAACACGAAAAAAATAAAGAGAAAACATTGACACGAAGAACGATTGATTAATAAAGAATGGAAGAGATAAAACCTTGGATTGAAGATGAAGAACACGGTAAAAGAATGGTTGATTCGAACGATCGCCTGATTAGGGTTTGTGGAAATGGAGAGGATGATGACACGAATTTGAGATACAGGTTATGTTCCATCTGATTATTTAATCATCTAAATTTTGTAAGGGAAGAAAGCTTTGTAAAGGAAGAGTATAAGGAAAGAATTCTTTTAAAAATTAGGAAAGTTAATAATTGTAATAAATGAGAATTGTCTCCTTCAAAATTCAACATATTAATTAATTATAATGATTTTTGATTTAAAAAAAAAGAAAATTTTATTAATTCTCTAAAGGTGCCATGTGGCTTCACAAATGGAGGAGAGATAATTGCCAGGGGGGTAAATGATTGCCAAGTGTCCAAAATTGCTTCTAAATATTATATGTATAGATTTTTAACAAATGTGCGTTTGTTTCAAAAGGAAGTAAATATAAAGGTGCGTCTAAAATTTATAATGTGCGTTTGAACATATGAACGTGCGTTTAAAAGCCCCTGTTATCTCCAACTTCGTCTTCTTCGTCAACATCTTATTTTTAACCTAATTTTTATGTTTAAACGAAAGTATTTGACAACTAATACGAGCGTTTATTGAAAATTGTATGTTTTTCGTATGCTTAATCGTCCTAGTATAATTCTCTGTTTTTCTAATTTTTATATTCAAATACTGATCTTTACGTTTTCGTTCATTGTAATCAAATGTTTTTTTTTTTGTTATTTTGATTGTCTAATCATTCAGAAACGTTTTAATCAAATTGAAATGATAAAAAATCAGGTTTCGATTTTAGTCTGTTGTTTTCGATTTGAAAAAGTTTTGAACGTTTTTTCCTAATTTACCCTTGGTTAGATTCGGCCGACCATGATTAGGGTTGTTAATTACCATCTTGCCACCGTCTTAATCTAATGGCTGAGAATGCTTCTTACGCTTCTCACGTTAAGGTTCTTTGTACGCTATCTCTTCACGCCTTATATAAATGTAATAAACTCATTATCATATTCTTGTACTTTTATGTCCTTTAAATTCAAATCTAATATTTTTTTTAGCTTCTTGTATAATATCATCGAAAATATAGGCTTTAAAGGCAAATGAAAAAAGAAAGTAGGATCCACAGCTATGAAAACACAGACTCCAAACGACCTTTGTAAAGGGACAAAACATTGTATGTGATGGGCACATTCAAAGTATAGGCAAATCATTTTTGTTGAGGCACATGATACCATAACATCATACGGTGTGCCCATGCTTTTATAACAATTGAGCCAATTTGCATGTTATATGTCCCTCATTTGGTATACGATAGAGCCGAACATGGTGGTTTACCTTATATGGGATGCTCGACATCTTGTACATACTTCCCTAACAAGACGACAGTCATTAATTGACTTAGAATACTAATTTGATAACTGAAACGAAATTATATACTAGAGTTAGACGTTACAACCCTTTTAGTTATTTGTAGCCAGTATAATGAGAAATATTAGATAGATAGATAATAAAAAATATAAAAAGGGTCAAACAGGACAAATGAGTAAATAATGGTCATGAGAAGAAGAAAAAATAATAGTTTGGATTATTATTCTAAAATATTTCACTTGTGTAGCAAATTTAAAGTTATTTATAAAATACATAATAATATGCTAAGAAAAAGTTGTCGAGCCCAGTGGCAGATCTACAAAGGCAAGAGGGTGGGCATATGCTCACCGTACAACCCAAGTTTTTTTTTTCTTTGAAAGGCCCAAGTGCCCAATGCCTTATAGGTGTTTTGTTTGAACGACCCCAACCTAATTCGGATTTGATCCCTGCCTCCCCTTATCGGTCCATGTTCTTCGCATCTTCCCCTTCTTTTGGCCTTCTCCCCTTCTCCTTCTGGCCTTCTATGTTGGTGGCTGTCGAGCAATCGAGTATCGACTATCGGAACTTGGAAGCCACGGTATTGGGTGTCTTTTTAACAAGAGAGTGAAAATGTTTGTGAAAGAGGAAGTCATGAGGTAAAGTAAAGAAGAAGATGGATTTTGAGTATATTTCTTTTAAATATTTTTGAAAGAGATGTCAAATTCTTAGTTTCTAATTTATTTCCAAAAGTATATATTTCTTTTCATTATTTATACTGGTCTTTGACGTTAATCAACTATTATTGATTTATTATATCACATATCTCCAATGTTTTAAAAACCGGTTTATACCGGCCGGTTGAACCGGTTATACCGCTTACCGGTGTCTTGGCCGGCACGAATTAGTACGGTATTTTGGGAAAACGGTATAGGATTTGAACCGCCGGTAAATTCCGGTATACCGGTTTATACCGCTATACCGGTACCGGCACAAGGTTAAACTTTGGACTTTATCGACCCGTAGTGAAGGTATAAATAACATGTGTGGTGAGAAAGAGCATGAACCGGTTTCTTAAACACAAAGTGACTTATATATATGTTACTTATCTTATGTAATTTTAATAAATTTTGATTATTGGTAACTTAAACTTCTTATTAAAGATTGTAGAAAACGAATATGGTTGTACTTTTGTTGATGAGGATGGCGATGATTATAAATTTTATCTTTTAAGAATCATAAACTTGATGTATTTAACACTTGAAGGACATAAACCTAGTATTCCCTTTCATATAAAAAAAACTTTGTATGGGTAATTTTGGATTATTTTTTGATAATGGATTCACTTTTGAATTATTTTTTATTATGAAATTGTGTACTATTGGATTACTTTTTTAATTGAAGTTGCATTTTATAGAATTATAGGTTTAAGTAGTCAATCCGGTTGAACCGCCCGATACAACCCGGTTCAACCGGTTGAACCATTTCTGAGTCCAATCCAGTATGGTTAAAAAACCGGTTTTTAAAACATTGCATATCTCCTTCTTAAGGTCTTGAGCCTTTTTCATGCCACCTAAAAGGTTAGCAAATCAAATTATATCTATTTGCCCGGTATACATGTTTTGGATGTGTTAGTTTTATCACTTGGGTAGTGGTTAATTTAGCATACTTAGGGGCTGTTTGGTTGATTAAATGCTGAATCATTAAGATGTCTGAATGGTTAAGAGGCTCTGAATGATTAAGTGCTGAATGATTCAGCTATACACAAAGTCTGAATGGTTCAACTCTTAATCATTCCATTCAGAACCTTTTTTTAGGTTGAAACAAACAGTCTGAATGCTAAACCATTCAGAACTGAATGGTTCAGAGTCTCGTTAAGAGGCTACCAAACAGGTCCTTAGCCTAATATGTCATTTGACTCGTTTTCCTGGTCCATTTTGGCATATATGACCCGTAGTGACTTGTCTATGTTGTGCCCATCTGACGAAATTTTTGGATTTGCCACTACTCACACTAGTCGGGTCAACAAAACTTAACCCAACTAAAACAATTTATGCTAAAAAAAATTTTACATTGTTATCTGATCATATCAATTTGCAACCTCTAAGCTATGAGGCATAGCTAACTGAATATGAAGTATTTAGAAGTGCTAACTGAATATGAAGTATTTAGAAGTGCTAATAAGGTTATGTTTATATTCTGTTATAGGCGACACATATGTCGTTTCTCTCTTGATACTTGTTTACCCTATGGTTTCTCGTGATTACAACGTTCATTCCACAACCACCAAGTAAACCACACTGCCCACGACCAACACCGGACACCACCTTCCCTTCGTCTATAATCTATTCGGTGATGTTTTCGCCTCTTCCCCTCTGTTTTCCTCTGTCTACATCGAAATCCTTTAATTAAGAGAACCAACAAATTATACAATGACACATACAAAGATAAGGGAATAGGTTAAAATCGTGATTATTGAAAAATATAAGCAAGAAAGAAAATATATTTTTATTTTGATTAAAAACACAATATATAAGTTAATCATTGTTTAATTTATTTTCATAAGAACATGTTGTAAAATCTACACAGAGCCCATGCCACCACACACATAGAGTAGATGTAGGTTTTTCACATGAAATTTTAATGAATTTGATTGGTCAATAAACCTAATCAATTATCGTTGCATGTGTTTTTTACGTCTGAATATATACCAAATAAGAATGTTTAAGAGGGACGGGGCGCAACCAGATTTGGTCACGGGTACCCTATTACCAGCACGGTAACACCGCTGCTACCGTGCTGGTAGTGGATCCGTTGACCTTTTTTCTGGTTCTAGTTAACGGATTGAAACCCGTGAATGTGAATAAAATATTAATATTTTGTATCCCACCGTCCCTTACCAGACTTGTTAAACCATCGATTTCAATAGATGGTGAAGATGAAGAAGAAAGAGGAGGAGGAGGTTTGAGATGGAGAGATGGTTTAAGTAATACTATGTTTGAGGAGGGCAGAAGGTTTGAGAAGAAGCAAAATAGAAGGTTTGAGAACAAGCAATTTGTGTGTTAATTATTATGAACCCAATCCCAACTTGACTTCACGTATGGTTTAAGTAATATTGTGTGTTAATTATTAATTAATCAAAATTTTTAATTAATTTTATTTTAAAAAATAGAAAAAAAAAACATTTCAGTGAAGTGAATAAGTGGAGTGCTGCCTCCAAAAAAATGTTTCAGTGAAGAAAATGAGTGAAGTGATGTGGCAGTGCAGGATTGGTAGAAATCAGTGAAGTGAAACTTCTTCAGTGGAGCGCCCCTTCCCCCTAAAATATTAGAAATAAGAAAACCGATGAACCTTGTTGATTTTGTGTAAATTGAGCATGTTTTTGTTATTATTATTAAATGTTTTGGTTAATCGAACCTGAAATGTCTTGTGGATTTCTGTTCAAATACAGGTAATGATTTTGACAAGAAGCAGTCAGCCAAAAAACTTTTAAGAAAAACCTATTTTATTGAGTTTAAATTTTTAGTTATTATGTTATATCGAATGTTGCATCGGCATCCCTAGGGATGTTCACGAGCCAAGTCGAATTGAGCGGACCTTTACTCGTGCTTGGCTCATTTACAAATCGAACCGAGCCGATCGGCTCGTTTACAATCGATCCGGAAACCGAGCGAGCATTGTTCGAGCGCATATTTTTTCGAGCGAGCATCGAGCGAGCGACGAGCGGCAAGTGTTTTCGGACAACCATAAATTTGGGATGTTTCCTTTAATATTCTCGCTGCCTAGTGATGACTAAGGTTTGATCGTTCGAGAATGATGCTCTAGTTAAGGCCTGTGAGGTGATGAGCATACTACAGAGAACAATTGTCATGTTGTGGCGTAGGTTGATAATGAGAGATGACTGATCGTGAACAACTAATGGGAATAGGAAGTCAAGCATGTTTTTTCACGACTTAGGGTTTTACAATCAAACTTAGTGTTAAATTATCATTGGATTGACTAGGCTAATAACTATAAATATAATTGTATTTATGCATATATTGAGCCAAATCCAATATAGTAGTATGTATTAAACTATAAATATATTTGTAATTAATATGTATATATATAATAAACTAATAAAAATTATATCGAGTCGAACCGAGCCGAGCGGACCCTTGCTCGTGCTTGGTTCATTTATAAACCGAACCGAGCCGATCGGCTCGTTTACAACCGAGCGGAAAATCGAGCGAGCAATTTCTAAGCAAATTCCGAACGAGCGATCGGCGAGCGCCGAGCGTTTTGAACAGCCCTATGCATCCCTAGGGTGTTTTAATAATATATTATTTTATTTTATTTATTTAAAGGAAAAAAAACGATAGAACGTAAGATGGTTACAGAAGCAAACTATTTAGGGAAGAGATATTGTATAAAGCCCCTTAAAATAAGAAGCATAAGAAGCAATCTGGACCATTAGATCAAACCCAGATCAGATCCTCTAACCCACCTTCTAACCCGAGCGTTTAAATGAAACCAGGGGTAGATTAGTCAAAAACTACTTTAAACAATCATAATTTGAAGCGCCAAAATGTCGACGGTTACTAAAATTAAAAAACAAATCATTGCGTCTCATTTAATTAGGGTTTTTCAAAATCAAACACACAGAAAAAACACACACAGACGATTGAAATCAACAAAAACAAACACACAGAGACGATCACGAACACAAAAATACAAACGATCAACATGTCTTCCAAGAGAAATCAAGGTGCGTTTCTTATATTTATACTTTGAAAATTAACTTCGACTTACAATTTATAACTTCTAAAACCAGAAAAACCTTCAAAATCATTATTACAGGTAAAACAGGGAGAAAGGGAAGCAAAATCATACATGACACATCTTCAGGTATGAACAAAAAATCATTATTCTATTTGTATCAAATCTGTTTACTATAACTAGGGTTTTATGCTTAGTATGTATGACAAAGTATAACTAGTGTAGTGTACTCATTTTGAACCTGTAAAAACATTAATGCGTCTGAAGTATTTCATAAATGCGTCTGATTACTGATGTTTAAATTAAGTTGAATGAATGCGTCTGTTTAAGGTTAATAAGTGCGTCTGTTTGTTACCACTTTGCATTTTATAGAGTGCGTCTGTTTGACATAATGAGTGCGTCTGTTTCTTTCCACTTTTTAGTTACTGAATGCGTCTGTATATATGTCTTAATGCGTCTGTTCATGTACAGACTCAACATGGAATGCTTCTGATTTTGAAGATGGACCAATAAAAAACCTAATTAATATTAAAAAAAGGGTTGAAAAGGTCAACCCTGAAGCTGCAAAGAGGTTGGGAGAAGATGTTAAAAAAATGACACAAAAGTTACAGCAAAAAAAAACAACAAGCTGTACAAGAACTTTCGGAATCATCAGACGAAGATTTCCAAAGGCCTGTTAAGAAGCAAAAGGTGGAAAAAGCTAAGAAGGAGAAGAAGAAAATAAAGGATCGAGAGTTTGTTGAATACAGGGATATTAAGTTAAAAATCAGATGCTCTCCTGCTGAATTTGTTGACAGCATGAAAGAGTACACTGACGAACAGAAAGCTGAGGTAAGGAAGATGGGTTTTGGGTCGGTTTTAGACATTAAGATTGATCAAATATCAACATCATTGGGTTACTGGCTGCTAGTAAACTATGATGAGGATAAAAATGAACTCAATGCTGGAAATTGGAAAATCAACATCACACCTGCATTGGTGAATGAAGCTTTTGGGATACCAATGGGAAAGAAGCAGGTGCTAGAATACACAAGGGCAAGAAAGGGTGTTGACTCTACGATTGATGAGTTCAAGGGTCAATTCGATAGAAGAAAAGTGACTGTCAAGATGGTAACAAACGCTGTTAAGTTACAACAAAAACGTGGAAGGCTGTTCAGATTGAATTTTCTTGTGCTATGGAACACAGTTTTCGGCGAGATCACAAAATCAACCACAATCAATCAAAGCTTTTTTCATGGTGTGGATAATGAGGATGAGATTCCAAATATGGATTGGTGCTCGTACCTGATCGAATGCCTTAAGAGGACAAAAGCAGGATGGAAAGAAGACCAGTATAATGGTCCAATTACAATGCTGAGTGTAAGCATTCAAAACACCTTTTTTTTATTACTAAACGCATTAATGATAATTTAAACGCATTTGTAATTCTAACAAAAAAAAAATTGATATGTTGAACACATGCAGGTTATCTACACACATGAATATAACAAGAGGCATCCATCTAAAGTAAGAATTAGCATACCGGCAATTTCTTACATTACAAGTAGTTCACTTGCGGCAATGGAAGAACATCTTTATAACCAGCAAGAAAAAGCATACCAGAAAATTTTTACATAGATCGACGTTGAAGAAGATGATGTAGATGATGAAGCTGAAGATGATAAGAATGATGAGGTCGATGCAAGTGTAAGAGATGAGGAGGTCGATGTGGTGAACATGCTGGTAACAATGCAAGAGAAACCAATTGAGGATGATTACACTTTGCCATTGGGAAGAACTCCACAAAAAAGGATCACCATTGAAGAAGATGATGTTGATGAAGAAGGAGATTGGAGACAATATGAAATGAGTACCCAAACACAACAAATGTTTGAGTATTCAGAAACTCAACCACAATTAAGTTTGGTTGAGAAGGGAAAAGAAGCAGAATATGAAGCTTCAATGAAGGCAAAAAAGGTACAACAAACGCATTCACATACATAACAAACGCATTCATTGAAAAAACCTTTTTATAAACAGACGCACCCACTGCACAAACAGACGCATTAACTGAAAAAACCCAAAAAATGATCTTTGTAAACTCTAGTGGTTAAAACAGACGCACTCATATATAAAACAGACGCATTCAAAAAAACTACTTGATCTTTGTAAAATCTACTGTTATAAAAACAGACGCACTCATATATAAACAGACGCATTTACAGAAAAACAACTGATCTTTTTAAATCTACTGGTATAAAACAGACGCATCCATAGATTGAACAGACGCACTCATTTAATATATATACATTGATCTTTGTAAAAAACACAGGTTTGGATCAAAACAATGGAAAAGAACATAAAGAAATACGAAGCAATACAGAAAGAGATGGGGGAAATGGTAAAGGAGGTACGAACCAGATATTTATGGGTTCCAGAGTTGATGCACTTGTGCGACAAGTGGGACGCCTTGAACACTTCAGTTAAGGAAGCTAAAGTTGTAAAACAACATGTTGAAGCTGAAAAGCAAGATGTTGAATTGCCTGGATCTTCAAACCTGAATGAGGAGGGGAATGGGGTGGAAAATGCTGAAGCGGCTAAAGAGAAGGAAGCTGAGGTTGTCAAAGAACATGTTGAAGCGGCTAAAGAAAAGGAAGCTGAGGTTGTCAAAGAACAAGTTGAAGCTGAAAATCAAACTTCTGAAGTGCCTGTAGCTTCAAATGTGAATGAGGGGGGAATGAGGTGGAAATGGATGCTCGGGCTGTCGAGGAAGGGTTGGGAACTACAAATGAGGAGTTTGATATAAGTGATACAGCACTAAACATGCTGCAAACTGTCGAACCAGGTGTTTATAGGGTTATAGATGTGAATGAGACAACAAAAGACCAACCTGTGGAAGGAGTGGAGGCTGAAAGAACACAAATATCATTGGAAACACAAGAAATGATTGAGGCAGCAATTAAGAAACACCAAGAAAAAAAGAATCCTCAGGAAGACGAAACACCGGTGAAGGAAGCAGTGCAGGAAGAAGGGAAGGGAAAAGGGAAGGGCTTTGCTGGTTATGATAAACCAGCTAGGGACAGAAACCCTTCTTATGCATTAAGATCACCATACGCCGGGAGGCAAGTCTGTCCAATCGAAAAACTATCTCCGGATGAAACAAAGATTACACAATATATGTTTGCCCCAATTAGAGAGTTAAATGTAAGTGTTTTCTTCAAATTTGTTTCTAATACAAACATATACAATTTTCTAATTTGTTTTCATATGCAATGTTTCAGAAAATAGTTTACTGGGATGAAGGTGGAAATGAGGTGATGAAGGTGGTTTTTGAAAGTTTATTTCCGGAGATATGGATTTGTTTGAATGTCATTGACGTATGGGCAGACATTCTGAACTATGAGGAGGCTGAGAGAAGGAAGGAGAAGAAGGATGGGCCTATAAAGAGACTGTTTCTGAGTAGCTGCATGATAGTAAGTTACAAAACACAAAAACAGACGCACTTATACATCAAAACAGACGCACTCTATTACTGCAAAAAAAAAAATAGAAACAAAACAGACGCACTTGTACATATAAACAGACGCACTCTATTACTATAAAAAAATAAAAAACCAAAACAGACGCACCCAGAACAAAAACAAACGCACTCATCTTCTCTAACTGTCTGTATATTTTTTTTTTTCAGCCTCCAAACTTCTATGAGGTAGGTGTTCCTTGGGAAAAAATTGAAAAGGTCTACACGAGCAACCTTGAAGATATCTTCAGAAAAATAAATGTAAAATCAACAACTGCAACCTCTTTGTACGACTTTGACCTGATTCTTCAACCGGTGTGGATGGACAAGCATTTCTATGCATTGGCTTTTGATGTGAAGAATGGGACAACAGACTTGCTTGACAACTCTAAAGCAGGAAAGATCTCATCAGAACGATATAAAGGCGTGCCAGAAATATTGGTATGTAATTATAACTTATACCTGCACACTAATATACTAAAAAATAAACTAATGGTTTTTGACTAAAAATATTCACAGAGAGGCACTTTGTATCGGGTGTGGCAAAAGACATGTCCGAAAACACCGGCAATTGAAGGACTTAAAACAGGTCATATAACAAGAAGAGAGATGACATGGAGGACTAAAAAGAACCATGTAGACTGTGGTGTCTTCACCATGAGAACCCTCGAAACCTTTAAAGGTTATCAGTCATGGAACCCGGGGTTTTCAGCCGAATCAGAGTATCAAAACAAGCAGTTGATTGCATTACGACTCAAGTACGTGGCAAAGATAATACTCTCCCCATTCAACCTACTCAGGGGAGAAATAAGTCAAGAAGCTGAGAAGTTTGCAAAAAGGCCATATAAACAAAGAATGAAAATGCTAGAGAATGCACTTTCAAAATTAGAGAGGAGGGTGGCTGCTTTATAAACAATTTGAATGGTTTTCTTATGTCATTATATTTTGAACTTTTTAAATGCTAACTATCTGATGTATTTTCTAACTTACTGGTTTAGACGCACTCATCAGAAAATGAGTATATATTTGGACGCACTTATGCTTTATTATATATAACTATCAGTAAATGTTTAGACGCACTCATGTTTTTTGTCTGTTTACTTTGGACGCACTAACTGATTTTGAATTCTAACAAATGTAACTTCAAAACACACTTTTATTAGAAAAAAACAACAACTACAACACAAAGTAATAACAAGACAAACATATACATAGTGGTGTTTACATAGACTTTAAAAATTGAATCTTAAATTCAATAGAACACCTCAAAAGAGCCATGCATTTTGTAAGTTGTTCGACAATATTAACATCGCCATTGTTTGCATCAATCATGAACATAACCGACAGTTCACGAAGACTTGAGTCAGGCATACGCAAAAGAAGTTTGGAAATTTCATCTCTCTTACTCATGCCATCATTTATCCTGTTTAAATTATCAGCCAACCGACCCTGAAGAGCATAATCTTTTGCAATTTGATCTTCCATCCTTTTGATCATTTCAGATCTTGCAGATGAAGATGATGAAGCCATTAGAGAAAAAAATAAATTATAATCTGTATATGAATTTGAATGTGCAAATCAATTTTCAAAGAAAAGCCTTATATAAAAAGGATAAAAAGAAACAAACAATAACAAAATGACAAAGATAAAAAATCACGAGAATTACTGTTCTTTTCTTATTCCAATAATATCTCTTCCCAAAAATCACATGTAAACAGTAATTAAATACAGATAAAAAACAGACGCATTCATGATTACAAAACAGACGCATTAGTAAAAAAACAGACACAACTAAAGAGTTAAACAGACGCACTCATTCGAGGAATCAGACGCATTCATTGATCCAGTCTTCTGCTCATCTTCAAAACAGACGCACTCAGTTCTTCTTCAGACGCATTCATTGCTACCATCTTCAAACTCTGTTCATTGATCCAGTCTTCTGCTCATCTTCAAAACAAACGCACTCAGTTCTTCTTCAGACGCATTCATTGCTACCATCTTCAAACCCTGTTCATCTTCAACCTCTGAAAAACCATCGAAACTTGAATTTTTTATATCAAACCTGAAAATCTTATAAAATTCGTTCAAAAACATTAAAAAATAATAAAACAAAACATATAATTACAAATTAAAAAAAACAAAATCAAATTTAAATTTAATCTTCGATAAACAGAGTACTAAAAAACGAAAATTATGATTTGGTTTGATGAATAACAGATTGATATGATGTTGACGATCATGATTTGAAACGAATATGATTTGAATCTCATTAATTTTTTAGAATCATCAGGTTAATTAAAACGTGATTGAAGGAATTGAATGATCGTGTATATAGACGACTTTACCCCTGGGATAAACCAGAATTAGGTTAATTAAACATAACCAGAGTGGACAGGTGGCGAATTTTGGTGGCTTCTTACGCTTCTTACGTTAAGCAACTTTATACCGTATACTTTCTCAACTATTTAATCATGATATTCTTCTTATTGATGTCCATCTTATTATGTGAACCCGTTATCGATAAATTTACGGGAACACTACTAATACCATACTAACTAATGAATCACATGAAATGAGATTTGTATTGAACATATGATCTTCAAGAGAGTTAAAAGAGAAAATCGATGGAAGTTGGATATACAATTAACTTGGTTATGACTAACAATTTTTATTATTATTATTATTATTATTATTTTGGGAAATATGAGAGAACAAGAGAGCAAATGCCCAAACTCAAATCTGTTTTATGGAGTGATATAGAGGTGCACAAATCGGGTTTTCTTAATACCCGGTTTCGAGTATGGAACTGGTTCCGGGTACGGTCGGGTATTACTTCGACCGGGTATTAAAAGAACCGGTTCCAGTTCCTAGCATAAAAAACCATACCCGGTATGCCGGTTCCGGTTTTTCAATACCCGGTTCCGGGTATGGAACCGGTTTCGGGTATATCGGGTATTAAAAAAACCGGGTACACTGAGTACTGAAAAAACCCTGGTATATATATTTATAACTAGTCACCGATTTGGTATTATATATTTATAACTAATTTTGACTATATTTTGTTTCTTTAACCTGTAAGATATGCTAAAATTCTGAATATATTTTGGTGATGTACTTATTTTTATCTATGTTTGGATACAAGTTTTACTTAGAAGAAATATTTATTTTTATCTACATTTCAAATATAAGTTTTCTTCATAATTGAACAACACCTATAATTGATCTTTTTCTTTATTGCGATGACAGTACCGATACCGTCCGAAAAACTTCGGTAGCGATGTTAGTACTCGTTTTTTATGGCTTTTAGTGTAAATTTCATTGAAAATGGAGTTTATATTCAAAATATGGTATATTTTTATATTGTTGCAAGTTATAGTGTGTGTTGGTATCGGTGACGAACCGTACGGATATCGTTTCAACAATATTGGTATGATGTCGATTTCGATCAAACATCCATACCAGTTTCAATATTATCGAAACCATTACGTCTTTATGGTTGTCGATTGATGTAGAAAACACATTTAGATATCTATTTGGGCATATCATGACTTTTTTTTGTTATCTCTTTCGGTTGTTATACCGAGCTCTGGTACCATACCAGTGACGTAAAAAACCAAACTAATACCAACCGAAATGTTATTTTTAACATTGCATCTACGCTTTCATTCACATTTTATTTTTAACTTACTTTACCCTTGCGGCTTTCTTATTTTATCTACGTTACTCGCTGCTTACCGATACAAATAAAATTCTCGCCACATCCCCACCCTAACACGAGGGGTAAATCCCGCAAATTAATAATTATAATCCTATTGCAAATTACAATTTTCTCTACCTCTATTCAAACCCCAACTCTCAAGTCACTAAGTTTCTTATTCAGTTGATCTTTCATCATTTACACATTTGTTTTTTTACCGGAACCTACCCGGCATCAGTTCTATTTAATCGGTAGCAGAAGCTGTATGTTTAAAAAATCAGGTTAAAATTGCAACTCCGGTGTAATCGATAGAACAAGCACTGTGCTGATTGGAGGAAAAGGCGATGTGATCTTAAAAAGAATAATGTATAAATTAAATGATATGAAAAGGAGATTCAAGATGGTCCTATGGTCTAGTGGTTAGGACATTGGACTCTGAATCCAGTAACCCGAGTTCAAATCTCGGTAGGACCTTTATTTTTTGTTTATATAAAATCTAAATCCCTTAAAAATTGTAAAACATGTGATCAAACATTTACCAAACTAAAATATAAATTCTTATTGTATATTTACCTTTATCGATGATTTTGCTTTATCAATTTTAGAATACGCTAGATATATTTAATATTGATTTATCTGTTTTATTTATACCGATTTAATACCAACTAACAAAGTAAAAAAACAGAAAGTGGTTCACATGAAGTTATGGAACCTGTTTAGACGATGCAATCGACCCAACGAATGGGATTAGTCTGATTTGTTGTTTCACGAAACCGAAATCATAGGTAGTGCTTATTTCTAGAATTTTGGCCAAACCAATCAAAACAAATCAGTAACACTCTGATCATATGGGTCGAATGGCAAAAATGGTCACGCATGGCGTATGACTTTGTCAATAGTGTGTCTCATCACATTAGTAACTTATGTGTCAATGTTTAAAATTTGGTGTTACTATACACACACACACACACTCTTACGTCATTATAAGGGCTGAATGGCGAAAATGGTCACTGATGACCGTCTGTCGTCAAGGGTCATGCAAAAACCTAAATAACCTAGGTAGCTAGGGTAAGTCAGGTATCGAATTCACGAGGAGCATGTGGTTAGTATTGCACCTTTTGTTTGATTATTTAAACTAAAAAAATTAAATCTAACTGAGTTGTATGTTTTGAGTTTTAAGAAAACGAATTTTATAAATTGTAAACAATAATATTAAAGAAGTAACCCCCTCCAGGTTTCCGGTTCAATGATTCACCCTACCCTTAGTTAGATGATTGGATACCACATAGACATAGTTTTGTTGAACGATTGTGATCCGTTCTTACTTCATGGGTTGAATTGGTCTATAACTATCTTATTATCCTATCATTTAGTTTCTAAACTTTCATGAATGGTGGAATTACATTATCCTATCTATTAGTTTCTAAACTTTCATGAACAGTGAATGTCATTCCTGTAATTCCGGTTTTTGGTTGAGGACATTCCTGTAACATCATTTGATGGGAATATTGTAATTCCTAAGGAATTGTTGGGTAGTCTTTTAATTTGGGGTTTTTATGGGTATTCAAACCTTCTTTGTTGGGTTTGTTCAATAAGAAACATTAAAGATGCTGTGATGAAGACACCTAAGCCTTGCAATTTGGCATGGCAATAGATGAGGATGGCAGGTTCTCTGCTCACCTGCAACCTCTATTGTAGCCGATGCATTTTTGTAGGCAGATCCGAGCCTAAGTGAACACCAAATAATCCATGTATGACCCTTTGGTTTTTAGTAATTGGCTGACTTTACTTTTCCTGATTGGCCATTAGAATCTTAAAAGTAAAAGAAACCTGGTCTGAGGAAGATCAACGATTTTTTTGCAGAAAAAACAATTGGATGCATAAGGTATGTATTTTTTTTTATTAATTTATGCTTTTGTTGACGTTTGCATTAAACATTTAGGCGAGTCACACAATCAATTGGGCGCCCAAGTTTGTACCAGAGATACAACCTGATCCGACACGTAACAACCCGAACAAAACAAAGATCACGTTAAAAAATGATGCTAAAGGTAGAAGGAACAGTACATAAAAACAAGAAATGGACCGCATGTGAAGATCCAATTTTACGTCATTTTTTATATAATCATGTTTTAGGTAAATGTTCATCAACCTTTATGGAAGGTTGTTATAAGGATTTGATAGTAACTGCGGTTTTAGGAGTTAAACCGCATAGTGGATTTATTGTTGCCGTGGTTGCCTGAAAAAAAACTTGGTAGAAAATATACATATTGAAGAAGATGACGCCACAAGAAAAAAATGGGTTTGCTAATGTTCATGTTTGTGTATTCGATTAATGTTATTAACGGGTTAAAGGGTTTATTTTTGATGGTTTATTATATAAACATGCTTTTCTTAGTGCATTGTTCCATATATCAGGTTGATATTTACAACGTTGAGTGCTGTACGTTGATCAGGTCACCGATCTAGAGTTCTGGCGAGTTTTCCGACAACGTATATGAGGCTGAATATTAACTCGACAACCACAAAGGTTAGTTTTTATTATTGTCAAATCATAAATCAATTTGCTATGATTACTTTATTTTGGTTATACATAGAAGTAGTTACTCTTAATTCTTTTAAATAAAGGTGTGGTTATTGAAGGTATTGTTCATGGTGGCGTTTGGTATACTTACTTCAACGTATGAACAATTCTCTAAAGTTTGTATTTGTGCAATCTTTTTTAGTAATAGAGTCTGTCATTGCGTCCTAGGCAGATTCGTTATCTATTACAATTGCATGATGCCCTTGATTAAAATTGGTTGTAGCAAGCTTTTCGTCTCCCAATACACGTGCATTCATTTGCGTATTTGGTTACCTATAATATGTGGATATTGGGGGTCTGTCTGAACATTTGAAATGATATTGTTTTCTGTTGCAGGATGTGTTTCCTAGAATTAACTATCTTTCAATCACATTTTCAATGAACAACTTTCATGTGGTAAATATTATGGAGGTCGGATATTCGAAGGCCTACATTCTATTTTTTTCCTTAATCTTCACTCACCACAGTGTCTATCCCTGACCTCCCAAAAACCATAACTGAAACATGGCCGGGTCGTCGTTGCACCATGGTTGGAGATCGGTGGTTAAGTCGGAGATAGACCAAATCACCAAATACTTTAATGATATGATGTCAGAATGCAGTTAACGTTTACCTCATCCTGGAACATCGATCACAGACAACGAAGTTGTCTAAGGCTTTTGACGCCATCACTTTATGCAAAGTGGTCTCAATGAGACTCCGATCACACTAATTCCGATGCGCTGACAGGTAAAGACGAATATATACTAAGTTGATAAAATAATGATAAATTGCAGGTAATCGATAGTATATATTTTAAGATGTGTAGAGCTTTTTATCTTACCTCCTTTTACAATCGACACCAGCCTCTAAGCACTAATTATCTGCTGATGTTGAACCAGGTGATCGCAAACGAGAGAGGGATGAAGAGGTAGTGGGCAGTTCCAGAGAGGTGTGGTGTGAAGATGCAGGTCAGAAGCGAAATTGATGGTTGACAATATCTATCCCTTGCTACATTCGTTGTTCAAATTGGAATTTAGATTACAATTTCATCTTTTCATTTGATTTAGGATTTTCTTTTACTGTATATTTTTTACTTGGTTAGCAAAGTTTCATGTGACAAGTATATGTATACATGTTGATTTGCAATATTATGAAATCATGTCATGTATCCTGATAGTAACTTTCAACCCAATGTAATAGATCTATATTACCAACTTCATTAATTACATCGTTGTTGCAAACGTAAAATAGTAGACCCATTTTAGCGCATATTAGAAACATTGCATGATTTCTTATTTTGTAAATCGATTTGACGCCGCCGCAACGCGCGGCTGGATAAACACCTAGTTATAGTAACAAATCAACCCAGCTATCAATCTCATCTCCAAAGCCCATTTAAATTCTTTGATGTTACCTGTGTTCCAAGAATAATATAGTTAATAACGAATTAAGTAAACTTCAAGAATCCATTTAATCCCATTTATGACATTCATTTGTTTTCTTCTTATAATCCTACGATACAATGTTCCATAACACAATTTGTATTATTAACAGTCTAATATGAATTCAATACAAATTTATATTTCAAGCTCATGGATTCTTGACATCTATAAATTATATACAACTCTATATAATATGTTTTAAACTAAATCAATGTGTTTTATAACTACATAATATATAATAAAGTATACCTAAAATGTACCGATCAAACACTAAGATACATACAAAATTAGCATATTAATAAGGTATTTTCACAAACACATCAGTCACGTATGACGTATGACTTTGTCAGTGGTGTGTGCCATCACATTAGTAACTTATGTGTCATTATAACATACGACTCATATAATTTGAATGAATGCCAGTTCATAAAGTCATGTCCGCATAAACATTATGGCATATATGATGAGTTAGTAGAACACATCCGTTACTTTCGTGTCATTACAAGTTCACAACATGTCATACAGAGCATATGATTTGAATGAACACCAACTCATATGACCGGTAAGAACATTGTGGCATGTATGAGTTAGTTAAACACATCATATGACCCTATATGACCATTTTCGCCTATCATACAACCAATATAACACGTCTATGGTGTTTCTTTAGCTTTGCCCTAAAAACTACCTTCAAATTGGTTATCTTATATCATTTATCAAAAAGTCTTTTTTATAATAATTGGGTGATAAGTGAGAATAAATGGGTAATAGCTAATAAGAGCACCCACAATGTACAAATCTCAAAAACCTTTACAAACCACCACCTTAGCGTCGCATCATATTTACAAACTTCCCTAAAAAAACTCATACTTTTCCCGCAATATACAAACAAAATAAGAAACTAATGATTCATACCTATTCCCAATAACTAGTCTCGTGTCTTTTTGGTTCATGTTCAGAAATAAATTTGATATACTTTTCCCTGTTCAACATAACTATACCCTCGTTATCCTTATCAATGTATTGGGTTGAGAGAGTTTTGTGAAACAAAAACGTTTTTCATAGTGCTTACTACATTATTATTATTATTATTATTATTATTATTATTATTTTTATTATTATTATTATTAAAAAAAACCCTTTCAAGTTAAAATTATTGTATATCTTAAAAAGCATGGTCGGTGACTATGCGTCTATGCCCTTAAACTTTTTCAAAGTGACAAAACTTACCCCTTTATAATTGGCAAAAACCATTTTTTAGCTTGATAGAAATGACCCTTTTTAATTTCTAACTTGACAAAAAAGGCACCCTTACTTTTTAGCTTCTTTTTAACCCTCAAACTATTGATATGTAACCCATTACACCCCCAAACTTCTCTATAATATAAAAAGTAACCCTCTAGCTTTGCAAGTGTCACGTTGATCCCCTCAAGTTTCTAAAGTTTTGATCTTACCATAAAACTAATTCCTTACATTTTTATTTTTATGGTTGTATCGGTATAAATCAAGTTAACTTTGCTTGAAAACAAGTCTGGTCAAATATAATACGTTTTGATTTAACAATTAAATTCATGTTGGTATACGTTTTGACATAAAGGGTCGATAATAATAATCTACACATAATCATGCCGCAAATGGTATAAATTCGAGCTTGTCTATATTTTGATGTAAATTTGGTGTACTTTTTCGTATAATTTTTAGTTTGTCTATGTTTCGACGTAAATTTGATGTTTGTTTTCATGTTTTATTTTGTACGTTTTGTAAATACGATCTGACTCACATATTATACGTTTAGTCCGTCTATGTTTTGACAACGCCGCATGCCGTCGCAACACGCCACAGATAAAAATACTAGTTAGGCTAAAAGAGTAAAATCAAACCTTTGAAAAATCAGTCAGACAAAATTTACCGTTTTTGGAAGGTTGTTTGGCTCAATAAACTAAAGCATATTATACTTCTTCAGAAGCATTTGATCAAACACCTGGACTGCAACCAATGAACACCACTCAAGCAGACACCAACCTCATCAATGGCCATATCTCAACTAAATTTCCATCATCAAACTCTTAATAACAATCCCATCCATCGTTTCACGACTACATTTTCACACCACGCAATTCTTCGTGTACACAGTTTCGGTTTATCATCTCTAACCCAACATTTAGTTCCAGAAGACAAAACTAGGGCTACAAAGTATAATTCATCACCAAATTTTAATACATGGGTTGATTTTCTACCTGGAAGAAGCTGGTGGCACTTAAGAGAAGAAGAAGAAGATGAAGCTGATATGGTTGTTAAAGCAGCCAATCCGGTTACTGTTTGGTATGTTCTTCAAAGAATTTGGAGACTGGTGGCTGATGATAAACTGGTTATATACATTGGATTGTGTTCTTTGACTTTTGCAGCGGTATGCTTGTTTGTTTATTGACTGTTATTGGATTTGCATTGCATTGTATATTTGTTAGTTTAGTATGATTTTGGGATTATGTTGTTGAAAAATGAATTTATTTGTTGTTAATTATTGATTTTTATATGCAGGTTTCAGAGATATCTATGCCAAGTTTATTGGCAGCGTCTGTCTTTGCAGCACAAAAGGGGGAGTCATTGGTGTTGTATAGAAATTTAAAGATGTTGATGTTTCTGTGTTTTGTTTCGGGAATATGCAGGTACGATGAAAGTTAGGATTTTAATGTTGATGCATAAGCAGTCACATGTGTATGACCTGTTAGTTCATTGTTTATTATGTATGCTATATTTTATTGACGTAACGAGGAATTGATAATATAATGTGTTTATATTTATACCCTTTAGGCCTTTAGTAACCGTAGGAAAACTCTTTTGAGGACTCGGAGTGAGTGTTGATGGAAGACTCTAATTCCTTAGGTGTATGTGAATATCATTTTAAACATGTTGTCATAATGTCATATTTGTGTAGCCATATATTAGTCATTAGAATAAAAGAAACTACATGTCTATATGATTTAATGATTAGGCTTACGGCTTACGATAGTAAAACATATGCTAGTGTTTTGAATCATTTGCTTAGTGGTTTGTTTTTGAAGTTCTAGCTACTAACTGAGGTTACTTCTTGTGGATTACAGTGGACTACGAAGTGGTTGTTTTGGAATTGCAAACATGGTCTTGGTGAGTGAATCTTCTTGGAAGTTAGAACTTTAAGGATGGTATACTCTATTCGTAACTTTAGCCTTCGGCTTCTTCACATACTCTCCCTTAAACAAGTGAGCACTCTGAAGATTCCACAACTATTTGTTTGTACAACAAGTTCTGGAAACAATTTAAGTTTGATAACTAGATTCAGCATGTTTGCGAAATTGCATTTGTGTGATCTCTGTAACCAATGATTAATCTGTTATATATTGAAAGTTTTACCCGGAGGAAATATTATATGGTCTTTCGTTTGTTGTATGCAAATGCTTGCCCACTAATCGACACTTCATATGATTTGACAGCTCAAGCGTTTAAGGAAAACTTTATACACAAATCTATTATTACAGGTGTTTTTTTAGCCTCTTAGCAACCATATACATCATGCTTACTGTATTTACACACATTTACTAATCTATTATAATGTACGTTTCTTATTTTTTTTCAGGATGTGTCTTTCTTTGATAGAGAACCAGTTGGAAATTTGACCAGCAGGCTCGGGGCAGATTGTCAAAAATTGTCGCATATAATTTCAAACAATTTACATTTGATAGTACGGAACTCTCTTCAGGTTGAAACTTTTGTCAAGATCCACATTCCTACTTATTAGCATTGTTTATTCTTATCCATGTATTCTAATTTGTTAACAAAATCTCAGGGAACGGGAGCACTGATTAATCTGTTGACATTAAGTTGGCCTCTTGCGTTGTCATCTTGCTTTATATGCATTCTTCTGTGTTTGATCTTTCTGGTTTATGGATGGTTAGTACCCAAAGTTTCTATATTAAAAAATATACAACCAGTCATCTAGATGACATGACTGGTGATATCGTTATATGATTGATTTGTTAAGACTACAAATTTGAGCCCTTTTCTATGTACGTTCAATAATTGAGCTTTCATATCTTTCTGATTATAGTAATGCTTCTCTTCATCTAACATATATGGGACCGACCTTAATACGGAAGTCACATTCACATAAAAAAAACAGACCTTATGGACATCTATTATATCACAGTTACATAACAAGTTCTTATTTGCTTATACATCTGCTTCCATGTAGAACATTTTTTATGTGAACGCATCTTACTCGCTTTATGTTGTGCTCACCATATTTGTGCATTCCTAAATGGTGTTACTATCTTTTCTGTCTGAAAGGTACCAGAAGAGGGCAGCAAAGCTTATTCAAGATTCAACCGCTCATGCCAATGAAGTAATGACTAACCTGCTTTTTACAATTTTTTCCAAGCGTTCACTAATCTTCTTTTGACTAATTTGACCATGACTATACTTTGTCTGCTCCTCATTCCTCAAAAATTCAGGTTTCTCAAGAAGCTCTTTCTTTAATTAGAACTGTCCGGGTTAATGGAACGGAAACAAAAGAACATGAAAGGCAATTACATTTACCCATGATTTTTTTATTTATTATTCTAAGGTCTTTATAATTAGTTTGGAGTTAGAAAAAAACTTGTTTTTGTTTCTTTAACTTTGTTACACGACAGTCAAGACTTAAGATACATTAACAATCATGGTTTAAAAAAACGGGTGAGGTGTACGCCTCGAGGCGCGCCTCAAGGCGATTCTGTAAGAAAACGAATCTGAGGCGGCGCCTAAGGGTGTTATTTTGTACGTGCGCCTCATAGAGCTGTGGCGGTAACAAAAATTGCGCCTCAGGTGCACCGTGCACCTCAGGGGTTTTTAATGTTTATTTTTGATGTTTTGGACTTTTTGTGCCAATTTCAAGTGTTCCATGTCTTTTTAGTGTGTGTTTTTGATGAATATGAGGATGAAATTAGTTAGTATTTCATTTTTTATAAGATATATAATAGTTATATTTATTTTTTAATTCCGCCTCAGGCTTACGCCTCGGTTCCCCCTTGAGGCGTACGCCTCGTGAGGTGAAGGGAAAACGCCTTGAGGCACGATTCCGTACTTTTAAACCTTGTTAACAATGTTAATCACCTAATGTTTACTTAATGCTTCTAGATATAAGCAATGGCTGGACAAACTGGCTTTTGTAAGTGCAAGAGAAAGTGCTGCCTATGGACTATGGAATTTTAGTTTCAGCACTCTCTACCGTTTAACGCAGGTTTACTGAAGCCTTGTGAAAGCCCTTTATTAAAATAAATGTTGATCAGTTTTAATATGATTTACTATAGCATGGACGATAATAAATGATCTACAATTCTGAATTTTTCTCTCCACCTAAATTTTTAGGTTGTTGCTATTATACTGGGAGGAATGTCCATCTTGGCTGGTCATACGTCCGCTGAGCAGCTTACCAAGTATGTATTGTACTGTGAGTGGTTAATATATGCAGCATGGAGGTTGGCAGACAATTTTTCATCATTACTTCAATGTGTTGGAGCAAGTGAAAAGGTCTTTCAGCTAATTGATGTCTTGCCTAGAAATCAATTTTCAGCAAAAGGCATGGAACTGTTATCTTCTTTCATTCGTATATTCCTTCTTTAAGGACTGGATCGTTTTAAATCAGAAAAAAATTACAAATGTTTGCTTTCATCTTGGTAATGCATTCAAGGGCTTGTTTCGATGCAAAGAGTCCCTCTCTTCTATTGGTATATTCTGGTGCAAGGAACTCCTTGCTTGATTATATGTCTTCATTCAGGACCATCTCAGTTGAGTATCTATCTCAATGGTAGTTTCCAGGATAACCTGTTGTTGATGAAACACTGGCAGATTGGATGGGCCGCACGGGTCGAGTAACGGGTCAAAGTGGGTTGGAATAAAATGTGTGAATTTGTAGGGTCAGTCAAGACCAGTTGGAACTACCTGCCAGCACCTTTTTGGTTCAGTTTTTTTACTTCATAAATATTTTTTATATTAATTATGGTCACAGTATTATCATATAAATAATGTTACATTTTTTGTTAGTAGAGTAACTTAGAAGGTTGTAAATACTGGGGTATACTTGGGTGATAATTGAACCATGTGGCCCATTATCGATAAAATTTAACACGTAAACGACCCATTTTCACATTAATGATTTGAATTTATCTCCCCACACTCTAATCATGAGTGAGAGAATCCTTTAAGTTGGAAGTTTGTGTATCTATTTGCGATCTACTCTTATGACAAAAACTCTTATTGTTTGCTTCAGCCCTAACTGGCTTTGTTATCCCGTACAGGAGTGAAGTTGCAGAAGCTAAGGGCACAAATCGAGTTCATAAATGTCTCATTTCACTACCCTTCACGAACAAAGGTGCTTTCATTTGTTAAAATGTAGAGTAGCTTTATAAACCGTGCTGCTTTAGTTTGCTACTCGTGTTCCATTTTTAATGCATGTTACTAGGATTCTTAAGTTTAATCTTTTGAATTAGGATCCTTAACCGTGGTTCATCTCTTCTACAACATTTTAAATTTGTATGGGTGGCAAAAAGGGCGGGTAAGGCGAATTGGGTTATGGGTCAAATTGGTTGGGGTTGACCCGCCAACATTTTTCCTTGGAACTTTCATAAATAATTCTTATACTAGATTTGATTAAAGCAACTATTATTACATGACTGATCCGATTTTATTGAATAAATCAGTTTAGGAGGTTGTGAACACTTGAGTGTGCTTTGGGAAACCCTTAAACCATTTACCCTGTTTCCTTTTTAGTTCATCTTTTTAACTTAACCAACAAAATAAATGGTATGTAGTTCCCACTCTACTAAATTGGCATTTTTTGACAAAAACTTTGCAAAGGCCATTACATGATCATAGTTGGTCTGTTTAATACAAATTTGACCTGGTTAAAGATCTACTTCACTTCTCTGTGTGTTGATATCTTGATGGTTTTAACTGTTAGCATATTTCCTTCTTTTTTGTGGTTTAAAGGAAACCACTGACTTATATGTCCATTGCTACAGACACCCGCTCTAGATCAAGTCAACATCTCTATACAACCAAACGAAGTGCTGGCAGTTGTAAGAACTTTCATTCTCATACATTTTTCCCTTTAATGCTGTAGTAACTAGTAACCACATTATCTTTGTCCTTCAGGTTGGTCTAAGTGGTAGTGGGAAAAGCACATTAGCCCATCTCTTACTTGGTCTGTATGAGCCAACACAGGGGCAGGTAAACAACCATTTTAATATTAATTCCGTTACCTGAAGACGCAATTTGATCCGCTTATGTAAAAATGGGCTAGTTTGAGTTGTGTTTTCTAGGCTCGCAAACCTAGTCAAACTCGGTATATGAACCTCAGGCACGAGCTCAGTTAAGCTTGGCTCGAATCGAGCTTCTAGTGAGCCGATCTGGAGTAGTCCCTGTCTCCCTGAGAATTCCCCACTTTTGCTGATATTGTAATTTGTAACTAGTTAGGGTGTGTTTTAGATGTGCTTACAAAAATCAATATTACATGTTTGAGTAAAGGTGTTCGATTATAGATTCCTTATTATCTAGGTTCAAAACATATCGTATGTAAAGAAACGAGTAAGATAAGTGATTATTGTGATGACGTAAACTTAAACCCTATACCCAGCGTTTGTCATCTGATTTTGACTCTTCAAGGTGCACATCCAAACACTCCTTTAGAAACATGGATATTTGATAAACTGCACTTGGTTGCAGATACTAATTGAAGGTCATCCACTCAAGGACTTGGACATGAGATGGTTGAGAGAGAATGTTGGATATGTTGGACAGGTTCCGAAAGTGCCTTTTTAATACTTAGTGTTTTTAATAAATAAACATAAAAAGTTGTATATTATTTATATTGCAGGAACCACATCTATTTAGGATGGACATAAAGTCAAACATAAGTTATGGATGTTCAAGGAATTTGAAGCAAGAAGATGTGGAATGGGCTGCAAAACAAGCATATGCTCATGATTTCATTTGCTCTCTTCCTGATGCCTATGAAACTCTAGTTGATGATGAGCTTTTAAGCGGTGGCCAGAAGCAAAGAATTGCAATTGCTAGGGCCATTGTTAGGGATCCTGTTATTTTGATCCTTGATGAACCCACTAGTGCTTTGGATGCAGAAACTGAATACTGCATTCAGGTTTAAACTTCTGATATATATATTTGTAGGCATCCATTTGTTAGGAGTTCATATTCAGTTTGTTTATATTTTTGTGGTTGGTTTTCTTATATCAGCTCTTTTTTTTTGTTTATTATTTGTTTTTTTTGTAATTGGTTTATTTAAACACTCAAAACTGACAGTTCAAACACCCCCTTAAATGGGTTCTTACAGTCACTTTTAATTTGTGTAATATAGGATTTGATGATGAGATTAAAAAATGAGACGAAGGCGATCCTTTTCATAGCACACAGGTGTGTTACAGTTTTTTTTTTTAATTACAGAATTGAGATGTGTGGTTTAACAGTGAACACATTCACAGGCTATCAACAGCAAGAGCTGCAGACAGAATTGTGGTCATGGATCAAGGCCGAGTTGCTGAGGTATCGTTTTACTTCTGTTAATAAGCTGGGTTAACATTGGGTTACGGACTCATGGTTGTAGAATCGCTAGGAGCTAGTCGGGCTATGGGATACCAACTAGCAACTAATAGGGATTAATAAGTATAATTTTGCAAATACTTAAAAGATTTTTACCAATTTTGACCGAAATATCACTGATTTGACGGCCTTTTGTCCGATTCCCGATTTTTCGTCTGACTAGGTGAAATTTAAAATGTTATGAATTCATTTAAATATGGGTCAAACGACACTAATTGGAATGAAATGCTACTTAGAAATTATCAGTTAAATAAGTGGAAAGTTTTAGTAAATACATGTGCTAGCGCTACTGTTGAATAGCAGTTACTACTACTAAGCTAAACATAATTCCTGATTTTCAGTAATAACAACTTACTACCGAGTATTATCATCTGTCGATGGTCATAAGCATTTGCCACTTGTAATTTAGTTACAGATTTGAAGATCATTTTTTGCGTTAAGTCTTCTTCTAGTGCCAGAAATCATAATAATAGCCTCTTGAACGAGTGTACACTCACACAGTCACACCTCCCAACTCTTGTTACTATTTATTTATTGTAATATCTTATTTGGTTCAAGCGTACTAAAATAATAATGTTGATGAAAACAATTAATTAATATTAATAATCATCTTAATTATCCGTTCAAGAGAATTAAATGTAAGCGGTATTACTTTTAGTTTGAAATATACTTGTTCCTGATTGATGATTATATGATGACGGGTAAACGTTGATGATATATGCAGATAGGTGATCACGAGACGCTTTTGCATAAAAACAACGGATTGTATGCACGATTATTTCACCTTCAAAACACTGGCTTTTATTAATTACATCATCCATCTCCCATGTTTTTCTTCATAATATTATCCTAAAGCTTCAAACATGCAAGCTGTCTCTTATTAATTAATTAATTAAACAAACATACATGCATACATACATACATCAACAACCTTCATGATCAGTAACTAACTTAACTAGCTAGTAGTGGATTAACATTAAACTAAAGTTGCTCAAGAGCTTTTGTGGAGAAATCTTGAGGCTGAGGAACCTGTTGGTGCGGCAGAGGCCGAGCTCCTGTTTCCGGGATCTTAATCTTTATTATCTCAGCGTCTTGACTTGATTGATTAGAAGATCTAGATCCGATTTGGTCCTTGGCATCATCTTGTTTTGGATTAATAATTCCTTTGTTTTGGAATATGGTTTCATCGACATGGACTTTAGCTTTGAGCTCCTGCCATGGAAGGTCTTTGGGATATGTTGACTCTTTATCTTCCATTATTTATGACTTATGCTGCTTTCTTCTCTCGAGAGCATTTAGTGTTGAACGTGCCACAGTTTTGGTAGGCGTGTTTACCTTACATGAAGCCACGTCACCTTGTACATCGCAAATTGGTGTACTCTCACTTCAAACATATTATACGCTATTTAAATAACAAGTGTTTATAAATAAAGATGTGGAAATAAATGTACAAGTTGGAAAAAATACTTGAGATAAATGAAAACTGGACTTGCATATATATCTTTTTTTTTTTTTTTTACTTTTGGATGGATATATATTTCAATCGAATTTAAGTGGAAACCATAATTTGTTTAAGACGAAGATAGTACTCGGTAAAAAACATCATGAGATTAAAACTAAAGCCCAATTCAATACAATCTTAACTAATTAAAACTAGCCTCTTATTTACTATTAAGAGGTTACCTCTTAATAATTCATAACCTCTGAATGGTTAAGAGGTAACCTTTAAGTCTAAATAGTTAAGACTTAAGAGGCAAACATTAAGATGTAGTCTTTTAAGTTTTAATGACCATTTAGAGGCTACTAAACAGCCCCTAAAAGTTTAATACAACACTGACGCAAACATTACAACCAAAGAAAATCAACGTCACCCAAACAACAGGTATAATGAATGTAGGTGAATATGGTTTACCAATATTATGCTAATAGGTTAAAGTCTTTTTTCTATCATTGAATGAATTAGATATATAGTTAAGCACTTAACCCGAAAAAACAAACAAATGTACAAGCTCAAAAAGACAGATGTCTTTAATAATACATAATATAAATATATATAACCCCCATTATTTGGGTTATTCAAATAGGTTCGAATAACATAAACTGATATTCAAATTCGACTTATTTATTCGATTGAATAAGCAAAAATTCGAATTCTACTAATTTTTCAGATATTTGAATTCGAATCGAATTTCAAGTTATTTGAATAATGAAAACCCCTAATAAAGATGACATGTACCTAAAGTTTTTAAAGTCGGTTCTTCTTCATCATCATTATTATTAACTTCAAAATAATAGGAAAGTTACAACTGGAGTCAGGACGGCAGGTAAGCGAGCAACAAGCTGCGTCCCAATCTCCTTCTGAATGACAAACCGTATTCTACCGAAAACAAAGGCTTAGTTACTCGGGGTCCAGGTTGTGCACAACCCTATTGATATTGATAATAACTTCAAAATCAATTTAGAATTGTTCAAATTCACTAGTAGTTTCTTAGTTCATATAACTTATATAAATTAGTTCGTTAGAAATTAGTTCGTTAAAAACTTGAGCAACTTGTTTGGCTTGAGTAACTCAATCCTTAGTTTGTATAACTTAAAATAAAAACACACATACCAAATAATAACGAGTCAAAGTAAAAAAACAAGAGAGAACTAAAATAATAGACTAATCATTCTAGGTATTATCTTGCTTTGCTCTTCAGAAGGATCTCATCTCATAATTATCCATGATTCTTTATGTCTCTAGCATGACCACTTGAAGAAATGTGGAGGGGAGTAAATGTCCGATACTACCGGAAGAAGTCCTCTTTGGATAATAGGTACTATAGTTGGTATTCTTGTGATTGGTTTAGTATGCATTTTCTTTTATGGTTCATATTCCGGATTGGGTTTATCCCTGTAGTAATCGAATGAATTGAGTTGTATACATGAAAGCATAAGAACTCAACGAATTCCCTTATTTGTTTGTCTGAGTTTAGGGAGAATGTCCTGTTGAGTTCTTAATTATTATAAAATTCTTTTTATAAGTTCACTAGATAAGTTCCGTTTACTCAACAAATTTGTCCCTTCCCTTTTGTTTGTCCACTACTTTTTATATTTTTTTTATATATAGTATGCATAATTATTACCATTATAAGATAATAAGAAATAAAATACATAATAACTAGCGGTAGGATCATCAAACCATTACTCAATTCAACTGCTTGAACCATTTGATATGGCTGGTTAAAGCGTTTCTGAGCCCTACCCGATACGTTATAAAAACCAGTTTTTAAAACATTGCTTGCAAGACCGAAACACCATTACGTATCACCTCCCATCAACTTTAAAACACTAAACCCCTTTAAGGCCACGTTGCATCCCTAATGGGCCAATTAGTCAACCAAAACTCACGACCCATTTCCCATCCACGCGTTCCATTAACCCATCACAAACCCATCCGACTTATCTAAACCGTTCGCTAGCCCACTTCACCTTACTCACCCGGTCACCAATATAACCCATTTTACACCGTTGGATCACCCACACCCATCTGCTAACAATTGGGACTCAACTTCATCTCCCATTTCGTTTGATTGCTACATTTTGTGGCATATGGTACGAATGCAATCTGTTTTTATTTATTTATTTATTTATTTCGATTTTTATTTATGCTGTCGCTGTTTGATTACGCATCGATTAGCTATACCTAGGGATTTGATTGGTTACACATTTTATTTCAGCTTGTTATAGATCTAATTTGACTTATTTTTTATTTTAATTTGATTCGGATATAAGTTTATATTTCTGATCTATGAAAAGTTTGGATAAATTATAAATAGAAGTAATAGAAGAAAGATTTGTACTAACCTTAGAGTTCTGCCTAATTTGAGGTATAGATGGGTAAACTTTGTTCTAATTAGGTTTGTTTGTTTGATTTATTATTCTCTGTTGTACTTTGATCTCTTTCTTCTGTACTCTTTCCTGGTTGTTTTTTTTTGAGTAATATACCTGTAATCTTGAGCTCGAGCAATCGTTGATCGGTGTATGTTTTAGTAGTTTGGGGAAGGTGTATTAGGTGTTGGTGAGATGAGTTTCTTTATCTTTTGAAAATGTTATGTGTATTTATAGATAGTGATCTTATGCTATGTTACTTGTTGCCCATAAAATGGATCTGAATTCGTCACTTATTATGGTATCTTGTATGGTAATCCTAGTTTTTACTTGAACATTTTTTAGAGTAAGATTTTTGCCGTTTGTTTGTAGATACTCTAAAGTTTAAAATTAAAGTATTTAAACCTTGGTATTAAAAAGCTAGAAGCGTACTGAGGCGCAAAGTGATTGTATAATTATTTCATTTTATATATCTCATATGTTTTTATCAAGCCGGGGGTCTCACCGTAAGCAGCCTCTCTATTCCCACGGGGTAGAGGTAAGGCTGTCTACATCTTACCCTCCTCAGACCCTACCTTAGCTTTACTATTGGTGGGATTAACCGAGTACAATGATGATATGTTTTTAGCATCCCTTACCTAGAGTTTAGCTATAAATAAGCCTTATATTTGTTTTAAAAGATAAATAAATAACCTACATGTACTACCTAATATCCCTGCTGTACAACATCCTGCTGCACAAAAAAGGCCATGTATGTAAAACACGCGCCTTATGTCACGGTCACCCGAGGCGCAGCCCTTTGCGCTTGAGGTTGCCTCATGCCAAGTTTTTGCCAATAAATCACGCCTCGCCTGCGCCTCATGTGAAACACGTGCCTTATGTCACCCGAAGCGCAGCCCTTTGCGCCCGAGGTTGCCTCGCGCTTAGCCACACCTTTTTAAACCAACATTTAAACATGACTGCATTATTATGTTTGCATAAGTGTGTGTTTTAATCCTAGATACCATAAAAAGTTTATATATTATTAAGTATTTGGCATTGACTGACTTGTTTTGTGTTAGGCACCCATGAAGGGCATTCTTTCTCTGCAACGGGCTGCTTTGTTGAGGCGTCAAAATGTTAATTGGGGGCTAGGTACTAGATTATTTAGCACTCAATCTGCAACAACTGCTAATACCGCACAGCCACCACCACCACCTCCCCCTCCTCCGGAGAAGACTCATTTTGGTGGTTTGAAAGATGAAGACCGTATTTTTACCAACCTTTATGGTATACATGACCCGTTTCTCAAGGGTGCTATGAAACGTGGGGATTGGTACAGGACTAAAGATCTAGTGATCAAGGGTGCTGATTGGATAGTAAATGAAATGAAAAAATCTGGTTTGCGAGGACGTGGTGGTGCTGGGTTTCCATCTGGTCTCAAATGGTCATTTATGCCTAAGGTATCCGATGGTCGTCCATCCTACCTTGTTGTTAATGCTGATGAAAGTGAACCAGGAACATGTAAGGATCGTGAAATTATGAGAAATGATCCACATAAACTTTTAGAAGGATGCTTGATTGCTGGAGTGGGTATGAGGGCAACTGCTGCTTATATTTACATTAGAGGTGAATATGTGAACGAGCGGCTTAACCTTGAAAAAGCCAGAAAAGAAGCCTATGCAGCTGGGTTGCTTGGGAAAAACGCTTGTGGTTCTGGTTATGATTTTGATGTGCATATCCACTTTGGTGCTGGTGCTTACATTTGTGGTGAAGAAACAGCACTTTTGGAGAGCCTTGAAGGTAAACAAGGAAAGCCTAGATTGAAGCCCCCTTTCCCTGCTAATGCAGGTCTATACGGATGTCCAACAACTGTTACAAATGTAGAAACAGTTGCTGTGTCACCTACCATTTTAAGACGTGGGCCCGAGTGGTTTTCTAGTTTTGGGAGAAAGAACAATTCTGGGACCAAACTATTTTGCATATCTGGTCATGTGAACAAACCGTGCACAGTTGAAGAGGAGATGAGTATACCATTGAAGGAGCTGCTAGAAAGGCATTGTGGCGGTGTTAGGGGCGGATGGGACAATTTATTGGCAGTAATTCCTGGGGGTTCATCTGTACCATTGCTTACTAAAGACATATGTGAGGATGTCCTGATGGATTTTGATGCACTGAAAGCTGTGCAGTCTGGATTAGGGACTGCAGCTGTTATTGTGATGGATAAATCTACTGATATTGTGGATGCCATTGCAAGGCTTTCTTACTTTTATAAGCATGAGAGTTGTGGTCAGTGTACACCTTGCAGGGAGGGTACAGGATGGCTTTGGATGATTATGGAAAGGATGAAAGTTGGGAATGCAAAGCTGGAGGAAATTGATATGCTTCAAGAGGTGACTAAGCAGATTGAAGGACACACAATTTGTGCATTGGGAGATGCTGCTGCTTGGCCCGTTCAAGGTCTTATTAGGCATTTTAGGCCTGAACTCGAGAGGAGGATCAGGGAGCGTGCTGATAGAGAGTTGCTTCAGGCAGCTGCTTGATTCAGGTTTGCGTTTGCATTATGCTGTTTGTTTGTGATGTTTTACACAATAAACAAACAATACAACTGGATCATTGATTCATTGTTGGTAATGTCAATGTCACTAAAAGCATACTTACGTGTTTACAACCTTCCAAATTTATTTATTCAGATAAACTAGTACCAATTGTATCAATATTTTAGTAATCGTTTTTGCTATCGTGATGATTTATTAATTATTGATAAAAATCTACCCAAATGCTAGGGTCAACCTAATCGGGCCTAACTTGTTTTGACCCGTTTTAAAACTTTACCATTTTGACCAGTTACCCATTCTGCAGCACCTACTCAATTTGCCACCTATAGTGCATGCACTTGCTCAATCTGTCTCGTCTGTGCAAAGGGTGAGCCTGTCACCTAGGCACAAAGCGCTTAAAAAGCGTGCGCCCTTGACAAGGAAGACGCACTATCTAAACTGGTCGTTTTGGCTGGTTTCGACTGTTTTAGACTGTTTTTGGCTAGTTCAGACCGTTCGAAACTACTTTTAACCTGTTCAGACAGGTTTTTCGCCGGTTTTTCCCTGTTCAGTGCTCCTATGCACGTTTTTGTTGCCTTCGCCTAGGCTCATATAACTAAATAGGTCTAAATATGATTACTTAAGTTACACTATGTAAATAGATAACTTTTTAAATATCAAAGTTTATGAGGTTTCACTTTAGGTGACCTTTGATTCACTTGACAAATTTCATTTATAAGCTATATTTTTGTAACTTCAGTATTTTGATCTTCTAGACACAACATGAGTTGACCAATTCATAAATAGATTGATCCAAGCTGTCAGCTCTAGTAACGGCCTATAAGGCTATAATCAAGAAGCTAGCTCTGAACGAAATTAAGCAGAGTTGGTGACAAGTCGATATATCAACTGATGATTTGAATTTTTGGTATGCTTAAATAATAATTATTTAAGCATACCAAAAATTCAAATCATCAGTTGATATATCGACTTGTCACCAAGTATTAAGACAGGCATACGGATCATTACTAGATTCATAGAGGGTGGTTTTAACCCCCTTTATGTGAAAACACATCCATTGGGTTGAAACCGGTGTGACCCATCATCAGTAAGACACTACCCACAGCGTGACCTGTTATTTCATTAATGGGTTCAAACCGCCACTAAGAATATCGATAAAGATATATCAACTGGGATTTAAGTTTTCGGCAGGATTCCTTTTTTTCTCATTCATTTTTGTTGACTTTATAATTGTTTTGTAGGTGGAGCTCTGCAATATGTGGAATAAAATGCAGAAGCAATCCTGGATGATATTACTGAACCTTTTAGGAGCATGGTTTGAATTTAAGGATTGTATCGAAGTTCGATGTGACTGAAAATAGCATCCTCTTTTTGTAACTGGGGTAACCTTTGTTGTTTCAGTGTGTTTTAAGGATACGAGGACATCCTATGTTTACTATTGAACATACTTCATTTAGACATGTTAATAAGCCAAATGCAATGTTGTAATGGTGCAATTTCAAGCTTTTGAAAACTTGAATTTCTTTGTTGTTACAAGCAAGTAAAATTAACTTATTGGATAGCATTCAAGAACGCTTTATATCGTATAAGAGCATATTTATTTGTAATAAAATAGATCACAGTAATTTCAACATAAACGAGGATTTCAGTTGACCAGAATGTAGTTGTCTAGTCTGCATGTCAAAGGCACTTTCAGTTGATTGATTGATATGTTTCGGTCTATTGCCATGTATCAGACGCTGCACATTTGATTGCGAAATCTACGGCTACATAGTTACATTTCTTACTTTCAGTTTTTTTTCCTCGTAAGTGAACTTTTACTAAAATTTATCGAACTTGGGACAAACTGTTGTATTTATAGTAAACTTAAAAATTATCAATTGATGTGTCTACATGAAGATGTATAAATTTACATGATTGCTACTGGATGCTTACAGAGATCTCAAACTGGTAGAGGTGGTAGACACTAGTCAATACATAAGAATTCATGTGTTGTGAAGAGGCTTTAAGGGGGGGGGGGGGGGGGGGGGGGGGGGGGGGGGGGGGGGAAAGTGTATGAGCCATAATGCACCACATAGGCAACAGGTAGACTTGGTAGTAGCGGCTCTAAAGAGGTTTTATTATGAAATGTGGTATTGAGTTGAGGTGAATATATGATTGGTTGTATATTATTATTATTAACTTTTTACATAGGGTGGTCTCCTTCACACCCATGTGTGGTGGTCTCTACGCCCTCCCCCATGTGTGGAGGCCTCTACACCCATGTGTGGTGGTCTCTACACCATAGGCACATTCTAGTTGGCAAGGAGCACAACCTTGTCCTAGCCCACAATGCTCAGCTTTGACTCAGCTTTGACATCGAATCACCAACTATTTTCAATTGTAAGTTGCACAATATCAAGATTGAAAGTTTTGTGCATTAAAAGATTGATTTCAATATGTAACGATATCATGAACTTGTTGGTACATATCATGAAACAACCTATAAAGTTTCAAATTCTATATAACAACAAAACAAAACGCGTGAACAGTGAAATTTCTTTAAATTTGGACAGATTTTGTTTGTTATTTACGTCTTTTTGCCATTCTATCTTCCGTCTTTTGTAATCCGCATAGATACTTGCGAATGACTGTATGTCCCAATATAGCAACTACCAATATAGTAGGCTAAATTCAAATTACAATATCAAGCATATTACTATAGTGTTTTAGAAATATAGTTTGAAACGGTATTTATTATTCTATCTATAGATATGTGTATATATTTGAACATGCTGGCAACAACAATATGTGTGTCCGCACTTTTTTATACGAAAATTAAGCGACTTTTCTGTCTTGCAAGTCCTACGAAGTTTGTAAGAGCATAAATCCAACCAGATCCATCGTACATACCCAATTGCTCAAGAACATATATCAAACCCGTTAACACCCGCGGCGAAGCGCGGGTACACTTACTAGTTTGATACATTTTAATTTTTTTGTTTAACCTTCCTTTTCTTTTATCCTTATCCACAAATATTTTTCCATAACCATTTTCCTTTATACAATTCAAATAAGCGTATTATTAGTTCTGGGCCAACCATTTTTTTTGAACGATTAACTTTTTTAGCACTCTTAATTCCACACATACCTTGTATTTGCAAGGAAAACTCACAACCTTACATTAAGAGGAACACCATACTACAAGACCATTTCGTCATGATTCTAGGGCGACCCATTTATTTATTTGTTTCAAACCTAATAACTTCATCTCTAAAAAAATAGCCAAAATTAGTACTTTATTGAACTTTTAAAAAAGTAATCAAAACATATAAAATAAAAAAAAACCCACAAAAAAAAGACCGCTAAGATTTTTTTTTTTCCTGGGTTTCATAGAGTCCACTGGTGTGTATCCATCTATCTTCTTCTTCCTAATGGCAATGGCTTCCCAGATTCCCACATTCCGTAAGGTTTGATCATTCTACCTTTTTTATTTATTTATTTATTTCACTCCTAATCTTACTACAAATCCATTTCTTTCGCCTTATAAATTTTGGAGTGAATTCACTTCCTAACGATCAACCTATTTCTGTCTGCATATTGATGTCGATTCTTTTTTTTTTTCGAATAAAACAGCCACAGATGATGAACCAGATCGTGTGCAGGAAGAAGGAGAAAGGACGAGACCAAAACCACCCCTATAAAGTCATTGAAGTTACTCCTCCACCTAAAAACCTTGGCATTCGCTGTTTCCCATCTGTTAAGCTTCCTTCCACTTTTATCATATTATCATGTTTTGATTTTATTATCTGAAGCTTATTATTATTATTATTATTATTATTATTATTATTATTATTATTATTATTGGGGGGGGGGGGGGGGGTAGATTAATCGACTCGTTTTCAATTGGATTGAAATTGAGTGTATTTGCTTGTGTGTCTGCATTGATGTATTGGTTTGTTAATTCATGAGTGTATGTTACGCTTATATGATTGGCGATGTGTAGCTTGGTTTAAAAAAGCCTGAGGTGCTTCGAGGCGTTTAAAGCCCAAAAGCTGAGGTGAGAAAATGCCTACGTGAGATATCGTCTATGCACAACCAAATAAGCTTTATTTACAACTAGAAGTTGCTTCTCTCTTATTTGTTTTCCATACCAACTCCTTTTTTAATCAAATAAATCTATCAATGTCTATTTTAGAAAAAGGTTGGTAAAAATGTTTATTTTTGTAATTTCCTTATACATATATGCCTCCTACAAACCTTGATTTTGACCAATGTTGACTTAGAAGTATGAGGCGCCTCCGCAAGCCTTGATGCATTTGCCTGAGCGCCTCAGGCGAGCCTTGAAAAACCAAGTTGGGTAGTTTAGTATTTCCGTCAAACTGAGTCTATGTATTAGGATGCTGATGATCATTATCAAAGACTTTTGTCTGAATATTTATATTGTATGGTTTCTCCGGTCTGTATAACTACCACAAATATCAAATCCTGGTAATCAGTGATGTTATGTGATAACTTCAGCTCTTGTTTGATTCGTTGTTGATGGGAGGATTGACCATGAAACAATGGAACTATTTGTTTATAGCCTTTCTATATATCCAGTATTGTTTAGATCATCAAAATCTAGACATATAATATTGTGGAATCCTAAAGTATGGGGGTGTTTGGTTTACTTGAATTTGATGGAATAGAATCATGAATATTGATTGAATTGATATCCGTTGGAATTATTAGTTCCATCAGATGAAGAAATTGAGCATTCATTCGTTAGAATCTCCGGTTTTCATTTCCATTCACTGAACACTGCAACTCCAATGGATATAATTATATGAAAAAGAGTATACTTTATTGCTGTTTGTAGTGGGGCGCGAAAAGTCTGCCACCTCACGTTTTCATGCCCCCAACACCATTACGCGCTTGTTAAAAGGGGCGGGGCGCCAATGCGCCCATTGTTATCCCAGTAACGGGCATCGTAGGGGAGGTGTGGGGCCAACAGCCAACTCAAAACTAACCAATCACACAGTTTATTGTCTTCTCTTTAATTTATTTTTTAGTTAAAACCGCTACACCCTTTGTGAAAGGGTGTTTCTAGTTAAGCCTACGTGGCAGTGACATGTCACTTTAACAATGAAGTATAGTTCAAACTGCTACACACAGTCTTAAGCATAGCCCTTCTAGCTATGTTTAACATTTTTCATATAATTACTACTATCTAACAAACTACTTCCGTTTATTAGCGTCAATTATTATATGATAGTTTAGTTATTTATATTAATAATTGTAATTATAAATTGAAGTTTTATACCATACACCAGCCTTTACTTACATCTTCTTTCCCAATTTTTTCATTATATGATAGTTTAGTTATTATTTTCAATGATATTACATTTATATTATGTTAGTTTCATTTTAATCCAATAATTTTAATTATGTGCATTTATGCTTATGATGCATGAGCTTTATTTGTGTGATGGCAGAACTTGCAGTGTGGAGATGGTGTAACAATCGAAGGCCAGAATTACACGATCTCAGCAGTGACACATAGATACCAACTCCGGAAAGGTAAATATGAACCTAGCGAGAAGAGGCTTGATGTCCTTTCCACCGGAAGATACATACTGAATTTATATTTGGAAAATCTATTAGAACAATCTTAAAAAAAAAACAAAAAGTAAATGTAAAAATCTAGTTTGAGAGTCCTATTAAGTAGTATAAAGCAATGTACAAGTTTCACTATGTACAAGATGCTATCTTATCATTACTACAAGTTTCATCACCTTTTGCTCTCTTAGTTTATTATGATTCTATGAAAACTTTTGTTGCAAAAGAAACACACTCCTTGACACATTTTTTTACATAAATTAATCAATGAATGATCTTAACAAATTTTACGGATGTTGTTGTATCCTATTTTCTGTTTTTTCTTAGTTTTCTGCATAATTTTTCATAAGACTTTTTGTATTTATAGATGGTTTAGAAATATATATGTATTTATAGGTGATTTCTGTTAAACTGATTTCTGATAGATATTGTTTTAAGTATTTCATCACAGTATAAAATGTGTGTTATAGTTATAAACTATAGTGTAAAGGTGAATAAGAATATATATGAATGTTATTCCAACAGAAGAGACCCTCAATACAATCTATAGGCAATAAACTAATACACATAATACAATCTATACAACTAAGATATCAATTTTAACTTGAGATGCACCAGCTATTGAACCATGTTGCACCTGTTTCAAAGTATCAATAAACATTGTCCGCGTATAAATATGGCGCGTTATAGGTAAAGATTGGTCTATGAGTGCATTATGGATTCATAGTTATACTCGACGGTGTTCATGATATCAGATTGGTACGTCAAAGTTGTGAAGTACTAAAATGATGTACTGGATGACAATGGAGAAGATACTGTTGCACTAGTAGATGATATATAGAAGAAGATGCAACTAAATATCACAGATTGGTGTACGAGAATTAAAAAAAAAATATATAGGTATATGTATATCACATGGGATTTGCAAATAAGAACTTGCTATGGTACATTCTATTCTATATATATTAAACGTAGAGCTCCTTTGAACAGTAAAGGGGTACTTTGGGGTTTCCACATTTAAATTAATCCAATCCGTCTTCCATATTCTTCTAGTCCTTCATCACTTCATCTTCATGGCATCTCCATAATAATTTCCATCTTTCTGCATTTTCCTCAGATCTATCTCTCTCTGTATCGAAAACCACCGCCTCTCTCAGTTAAAACAACCGCCGTATGGCGGTGTTGTTGGGTGTTGATGTGACAACGAAAAAGAGAGTTCCGAGATAGCGAAAGGACAGAGACAGTGGTTTCAGCGGTGTTACAGCCTCTTCGTCAGCGTGGTGACTGGACGGCGACAGTGGCTTCAACGGTGTTACAACCTATTTGTTGGTGTCAATAGCACGTGACAAACTTCCGACAACTTACCGTTAGGCCTTTTCCTGTTGCATGCTCGCTATTTGGTTAGAACACCTATAGCTGAACCTTAATCTGAAGACTGATGTTGATTTAATGACTAGGTAACTTCGGGTGGCAGATGAAGACAAGGGGATGAGCTTGGCCTCAGGGAAAAACGAACGGCAACGGTGATCAGTTCCATATCCAGAGATTGTGGTGTTGACGGTGCGCTCAGTAAGGGACTGTTCGGTTTTTTCTTATTTTGTTTAGCTCAAATGTACATATTTATGGAAGATACAACTTATTTTAAGTTTTACTTTGATTAAACTGCATTTTTGTTTGAGATATGGTGTAGGTATTTGATGATGTTATCTGGAATACATAGTACAACCTTTTATCTCATACTAAACCTTATTAAAACGAGGTTTTGTTATATATCTTTTAGGAAAACTTTAATACGGAATTTGTTATTTCACCTACTTATTTGCATTACGTTGTGGTCATTCTTATAGTTAGGAATATAGTTAGAAATCTACTTTGAAATAAGGAATGAAATTAAAAAAAAAAAGGTTTTGAAAATAAATCCTACGAAAGTTATTTTTGTTCAGTGCTTTTCTACTTTGCATTTCACAACTTGGTTATTGGATTGCCAAATTAGCGAACTCAGTCTCAGTTCATCCTCCTTGGTTTAGTGATACCCGAGTCAATAGATTTCTATGAAGATGTAAATATTATTATAATTACTATTGTATAAAATATTATTAAAATTACTATTCAATTTGAAACACTATTCATTTAAGTTCAATTATTAATATATTGTAATGCTTGTGTCACACTTGCACGATGCTGGAACCAACTCTAAATGTGTTGAACATAATTTGTTTAACCCGATTTAGTGGCCCGTTTCGCAGTTGAGTCGTCGACAAAATAACAACGTGCGCACTGTCAAACACACTAGTTATATTTATAATATCGTTGTTGTCGGTTTTGAAACCGAAGCTTTTTATTTAGGGGAAATGGAATTTTATAATCCCAACTTTGGGAGGTTGGAAGGGAGCAGTCCCAACTTGAAAGTTGTAATATAACGGTCCCAACTTGTCAATGTTTTTATTCTAATGGTCCCAAACTAACCCCAGTTAAGTTTTTCTGTTAAGTGCCATGTGGCATCACACGTGGCACAGTATGTCCAGCTGGCAAAAAACGTGGGCCCCACTTGTTTTCTCAATTAAAAAAATCTATTAATTATTTATAAAACTCTTTAAATAATACTAACAAAGAATTTATATATATACACCACCACCAACCACCACCAACACCATCACCAACCACCACCAACCACCTGCCACCACCACCAACCACCAACCACCTGTTACGAAGAACCCTAATTCTATACTCGATCAATTGACCAACGATTCGAACCTGTTAATCAAATTAATGTTAGGGCTATTATAGAAAAATGAATTCCGAACAAAGCCATACTAAATAATCATACTAACCTGTTCGTTTTCGAGGTGTAATCGATTAAAAAGGGTGTTCGGCCACCGAGCATAAAACCAACGAATTGGAGCTTGATTTGGATGTTTTTGATGGGGGGTTTTTGCACAGAATGGATCGACTAAGATGTAGGAATGATTATATGGCTTCAATTCGTGGTATTTATAAATGATTCAATAAGTGGGTTTGTTAAAATATTAAATCTGACAATTCAGATTGTTCTGTAAAGTAGCAGACCATGATTATGGAATTCTAAGTGCGATTTGAAGCTGGCAACATGTGGGTATGACCAGATTTGTGATTGGGTTCAATTTGAAGGTGTTAGGCTCGTTTTTGTCTATCGGAGATGGTTGTGTATTTATAAGGTGGTGGTGGGTGTCGTCGGAGATGGTGGTGGTGGTGAAGATGACGGTGGTGGCAGGTGGTTGTGGTGGTGGTGAGTAGGAGGGAAACAGAATTTTTAAGGTGGTGGTGGGTGTCGTCGGAGATGGTGGTGGTTGACGGTGGTGGCAGGTGGTTGTGGTGGTGGTGAAGATGATGAAGATGATGGAGATGGTGGATAATGGGCCCACCCTTTTTTTTGACAGATCCACACTTTATACCACGTAGGACTGCCACGTGTGATGCCAACGTGACGCTTAACAGAGAAAACTAACTGAGGTTAGTTTGGGACCAACAAAATAAAAAAGTTGAAAAGTTGGGACTGTTGTCTTCCAACCCCCAAAATTGGGATTATTAAATTCCATTTCCCCTTTTATTTATGGAAATTTTTGTAGTTTTTGGATATAATTAGCTAGTGATAGGAAGTTTAGTGATGTTTGAAGTTTAATGATGAGTAGTTTTCCTAATTGGACAATTACCTAACGATTTATCAATGCTTAATGAGCTCGGGAAGTTTCTATAACTAGAAAGTATCTTAATGAAGGCTATAAATTTTAGGGATGTTACAACATCATTTACAAATTTGGGTTTGGATTTTATCTTCATGGTTACGAGTCGGTTAGGGGAGGGGCGAGTGGCGACTATGTTGGTTTGAGAGATGGGAAGTTGTTTTACATTTGACTTGCTTGTGATGTTATGGTGACTGTAATGGACTAGCCCCTTAATTTAAAAACAAAGAATGATAAACGTAAATCTTATGAAGCCACAACACAATGCCAATTACTCTTTTGTTAACATTAACAATGGGTAGTTTTTTTTTGTTATTATATTATGTACTGTAATTGGTTAATGAATGATTGTATGGAATATTCAAAAAGGCGAGGTTCATGTCATACTAGTTCAAGAATCATGTTGCTTGCACGTTTTCATCTCATTTTTGTATGATTTGTTGGCGTATGGTGATAAACATGGAATATTAAAAACATTTTTTTAGCATGAGTGTCTATTTGTGATTTTGTTAAATTTAATGATATAATAATTAGATTTTATACATGTAAGATCTAGAATACCATTCACATGTCTTAAAAATATGATCTAACAGTTTTACAATAATGACTAAAAACAAATGTACAAGAGACTGCGATGACCATATCTGGGATTAGGCATTTGTGGAGACCGTAGAAAAAGGTGCAAAGCATTGAAAAGAATACGCGGTGGGGATATTGTTGATGATATGTGAAAGTAGTAGAAAAACATATAGAAGGATGATGTTAGAGCATGTGTAGTGGGGGGCTTTATGGCACTTGTGGAGACCGTAGAAAAAGGTGCAAAGCATTGAAAAGAATACGCGGTGGGGATATTGTTGATGATATGTGAAAGTAGTAGAAAAACATATAGAAGGATGATGTTAGAGCATGTGTAGTGGGGGGCTTTATATATAAAGCCCCCATTCCTGATTAGTTTACGTGGCTGCTGAGTCAGCATGGAGAGAGAAACTGAAAAAGGGGTGTAGTGGTGGGCTTTATATATAAAGCCCCTTAATCTGATTGGTCCACGTGGATTTTATTTTTTATATTCTTTTAACTCAAAATAATTAAAATAAAAGGTAAATAAATATAAAAAAATTACAAATAATATTAAAAAACACACAACTAATATTAAAAAAAAAGTTACAACTAAAATTAAAAAAAAGTTACAACTAAAATTTAAAAAAAAATTACAACTAATATTAAAAAAAAATTACAACTAATATTAAAAAAAACCAAACACACTAGAGGTCATATTTTTTCAGGATTTGTTGCCTGTGAAGCATTGCAAGGCGTAGCGCGTCTCCTTCGAGGTCTTCGATCGATTTCGACAAAAACTCAATGTCTTTTTCCCTCTGCCTCGCCTCTTGGAGCTCGACAAACCTTTTATTCTCCACCACTCTCTGCTGCATCGTCTCCAAATGTCTTTGGCCAAGGTCGCGAATATCTTGAAGTCTACGGTTCATTTCTTTGAAATCTTCCTTCAAGCCACCACCAGTGGATCCTCCGATACGTCGAGCCAGGCTCTCACTAAAGCATATTCCTCGTCTTGGGCCCAACGTTCTATTTGCTTTTTTTGACGAGGTTGGGTAAGATCTTTCTTTTTATGCGAGCGTTTCCCGCGCCCGCTCCCACTCCCACGCCCGCGGCCCCCCCGTTGAGAACCCTCGGGTTCGTCGGTCTCCACTTGAGTTTCTGGCACGAGCTCGGCCTCCTCTTGAGAACCTTGGCCATAGTTTGGTGGAAGAAAAAATTGGCCCGGTTGTCCATAGTTTGGTGGAGGATAAAAGTGACCCTGAAGTAGTTGCGCGTATTGCATTGTGTTCGGGTCAAACTCCGACCAATTGGGTGGCAGTGGAGTAGTAGTGTTTGGCCTCGAACCCGGGCGACCCGGGACCCCGAATGGTGAACCGTATGGAAACATGTTTAGTAGGTGTGTGTGTTTTTTAGTTTGGAAAGTGTTGTATGTTGTATGTGTATGTGTATATTGTGTTGTGTATATATAAAAATTTAAAAAAAAAAATTTAACCGTTCAAAACCTGGTCCCCAACGGTCAAATTTTTTTGACCGTTTCCTTTGTCCTCGCCACGTGTCAACATTTCGTTGGTTGGTTGATTTTGAATTTGGCGTTATAACTATAAAGCCCCCGGTGATTTTTAGGGCATAGCGCCCAGGTGTTGCAGTGTAGAGGGCGCTATAGTTCAATTTTTTTGACAAATAGCGCCCCACTACGGGTGGTCTTAAGAGAACGAGCAATCCTGGGGTTATGCATATTAGCATTGATGGGTCTAAACACGCTAAAGCATGCGCTAAGTCGTTGCTTCGGCTTTTGAGGTATTGTTCTAGTGACTTAAGAAGTGAAAGATCAAAAAATGTGGTTTTGGAACGGGTTATGGGTGAGATTGTTGGTGAAATGAGGGGAATTGAGGATGGAATGGTGGAGGAAATGATTGTGAGTCTTAACATGTGAATCTTGTTACAGAAACAAAGATTGTTTCTTCTGTGATTATAAATATTAGAATTCATTTTCATATATGGGTTTAATCATATTTCTAGAGTTGTATTTAATATATGTAAACTAGTTTCTAAAAACTAAGGAAAGAAAACATTTTCACATCAACCCAACCTGATATATAAACTTAATTACTTGGTTCATCGTGTAACGGCAACACTTATGTTTTGATAAGACTATGTGTTGTGGTGAATGAACAGTATGAAAAAAAAAGTGTGCCATGTAGGCGTCATATAGACGCGGTGAAGGGTTTCACATTTAACACCCAAGAACATGCGTTATCTAATATTTAAAAAAAAAAATCAAACCTTTTGTTCATACATGTTCGCATTTTTTAAATGTTAAAGGATCCCACACCATGAAATCAAATTGTAGAAAAACCATTTGTGCGTCCCATTTAGGGGCTGTTTGGTAGCCTCTTAACCAGCCTCTTAACCATTCAGGTCTGAATCATTCAGCATTCAGACTGTTTGTTTCAGCATCTGAATGGAATGATTAAGTGCTGAACCATTAAGTTAATAAGGGATGCTGAATGATTCAGCTCTTAACCATTCAGAGCATCTTAACCATTCAGACCATCTTAATGATTCAACACTTAATCAACCAAACAGCCCCTTAGTTACATTTATGCAATGATTATGTTTCAAAGAAACGCGTAACATTAACAATATGAGTAATGTGCGTTTGGCAACAAAAAACGATACCTATCAAAATAATGAATGTTGATGGTGTTAAGAGCATGTGCATCATACTAAACAATAAACGACCACCATCTCTCCTTCATATCAGACCCAACAAAAGCTTCACGGACGATCACACCCTCTACTCCCCTCTCACATTCTCCCCACCGTCCTCCACAACGAACCCAACGGCATGTTCACACACATCCCTCTTGAATATGCCATTACATACCTACCTAAAAATAATAAAATCCAAATTTAATAAAAATAAAAACAATCAAGAAATGAAGAAAAAATGTAGAAAAACCACACATTCAACCTACCTAATATCCAACCCTACAACAATGTGACCAGTTAATACCGAGAGATATTTTTATTATTATTTCCTATCCACATCACCACTTTATTAAAACCCATCCATTCCCTTGCCCTCCACTCTTATCTCACCTCTCTCTCTCTCTCTCTCTCTCTCTCTCTCTATCCTGTTCCGGCATGGCCACCACATCAGAAAACAGCACCACAGACAACATTTCAACTGAATCAGTAATCGTAGACGATGACGTCACCTACGGTTTCCAACGGCCGGAGATGTTCACCGAGAAGCTCACCGGATCTGTTAATCCGTACGGCCGTCACGTTTTCTTGTCCTACAAGTCTCATGAAGAGTGGCCTGCTCGTGTTGAGTCGTCTGAGTCCGATCCCCTTCCTAAACGCCTTGCTGGCGCTATCAAGAACCGTAAGAACGATCTCGCTGTTAAGGTTCGTTTTACGTTTATTAAACTGTGTTAAGTCATGTTTTGATGTGTTTATGGTTCTGATGAGTGATTTTTGTTTGTGATGTGGTTTTTGTAGACTATGTTGACGATATGTGAGAGTGGTGATGGAACTGGTTTATCTGATGGAGATGTTTTGGTTTTTCCTGATCTGGTTAAGTACAGGTATGGATATTGTGAAGTTTTGCTAGGGTTTTAGGTTTAGAATTTTGCTTTGTGTTTTGTATTTGTGTTAGTTACTGTTTGATTTGATCTGCTACCTGTTGTTGCTGTTGTTTTTGTTAAATTTTAAAACGTAACAATACTCGATGTCGTGTGTAAATTAGTATGAGTGTTTTATCGAACGCGTGTAATTAATGTGAAGCTTTTAAGATAGTGAAATGTTAGGTTAGATATCTATTTATATAGTTTTGATAAATAGATGCTTTAATTTGCATATTTATTGTTCTCTGAGCTTGAAATTGATGTTTAGTTTTCTGTCTAAACTCTAACACTATATATATTTTGCTAATATGCACTAGTGTAATTAGATAATAGATATCGATTACAAAAACAGCGAATGCTACTGCCTACTAGCATTAGTTGCTCTTAGAAGAGATCTGCTTACCATTTCTATAGTATAATCTTATAGAGCATTATCGAAATTTACTTCAGCTGCGATAGTGTATGTGTGGAATTGTAAGTGTATGTAGAATTCTGCTCTGTGTTTTATATTTGGTTAGTTTACTGTTTGATTATTTGTTTTATATTTGGCCTCTTGCTGTTGCTGTTGCTTTTGTGAAGTTTCAAAGCGAAATAATACTTGATGTCATTAATATGAAGCATCTGAAATGGTGAAATGGTAAGGTCAGATATCTGTTTACATAGTTATGTTAAGGAGATACGTTATTATGCATAATTATTGTTTTTGAGTTCGAAATTGATGTTTTGTTTCTGTCTAAGCTCTATTTCTTTATATAATATGCACTAGTGTAATCAGATATTGATGGTGAAAACATTGAATGCAACTAGCACTAGTAGCTCTAGAAGTTAGAAGAGATCTACTTACCATTTCTATAGTATAATCTTACAGAGCATTACCGAAATTTGCTTCTGCGTGTGATAGTTTCGTTGTTAGTTTGGTTACTTATTGGTTTTGTTGATTAAAGGGGTTTGGAAGAGTCAAACATCAATAGTTTTGTGGAGGATGTGCTTGTGAACAGCAAACCATGGTCTGCAGGCACAGAGGAAGCAGTGACAGGTTCATATGTGTTTGTGTGTGCTCATAACAGCCGAGATAAAAGGTGTGGTGTTTGTGGACCGGTTTTAATCGAGAAGTTTAATGAGGAAATTGGAGTGAGGGGATTGAAGGATGAGGTGTTTGTGGGTGCTTGCTCGCATGTTGGGGGTCACAAGTATGCAGGGAACCTGATTATATATAGCAAGGTTCAGGATGAGAAAGTTTCTGGGCACTGGTATGAGAATCTGCTGCCCTGTTTCTTTATTTCTTCTTAATTTTGTTTAGACCGGTCTCTTTATCATTACGTGATGAGTTCTTTTTTTATATATGTATGCTCTTCTGTTATTCTTATATTGTAGGTATGGTTATGTTACTCCAAGTGATGTGGCTGATTTGCTTGACCAGCATATCAAGAAGGGTGAGATCATCGAAAGGATCTGGAGGTACCATCTTCTCTTCTTATGTGCTTTATTCAATAGATTGTTTAGTGATTTACCCAAATCGACTCTTGTATTACACATATGGGTTAAAATGGATCTCTACAAGGTTTTGCATTATTGCTTAACACGTTTTACTTACCATGGTGTGACTTGATTTAATCAACTGCAGGGGTGAAATGGGTGTTCCTCCTGTTGAGAAAGCTGAGAAGGCAGTTGAGCAGACAGTTCCGAATGGAAATGGTCTGAAGGAAAACACAAAAGACGAGAAGGAAAACAGCGGAGGCTGTTGTCAAGGTGCCAATGGATTCTCATGCTGCAGAGATGATAATTCAGAAGCGAAAAAGTCTACCTACAAGTTTGACTTCTTCACTAAAAAATGGGAGCAACACGAGATTTACACAGCTGCTGCTGTAGTTGGAGCTGTTGCAACTGTAGCTGTGGCATACAGCCTTTATAAAAGGTCACGCTGAGTTTTGCTCTCGTGGTTGCTCGGGTCCGTTGTACTTTGCTTTTTTTACGGATAGTATTACAAACTTAAAACTAAATGCTCCATGTGGCAAGGATAACAAGTATTTGTTATCACTATACATGAACCTACTAAGATTTTGTAGGTATACAAACCTAGTATTCGGTATATCGCCCTTTCTGCAAGGGTACAAATTAGCATATGACTGGTATTTTGATGATCTGATTTTTTAGTTTCGTTTTGAACCTCCTGGTACCATGTTACAAGTGAGATGAATAAATGGTACATCAGATCAAAGGGAGTTTGGTTTACAAGATGTTGATGCATGTTACAATATCGCTTGAAGTTGTAGTTTCTATGCTAGTGTTGATGTGTTTTTTAACAGGTTTTTTGTCTCATTTCGGGTTTATATCTTAGAAAACTGCTTCGATTTGGTCTTTGTGCTCAATCATCGCTTTGAGATGTAATTATCATCTTAACCCATGCTGTTTTTTTCTAGGGTTCAAGTATTCAACGAGTGAGTTTGAGCCGTTAACGTTAACTTAGGTTCAGGCTCATCGTTATACAAGTTAAGCCAATTGGGATAATGACTGATTTTTCCTTAAAACTGAACTAGATCGTGTAACTGAATCGAGTTCTAAAACAAAAAGATTGTTTAAATGACATACAAAAGGTAATTAAACATTTTTGTGATCTCGATAAAGATAAAGATGGGATGGATAAAGGCATAAGAGCATTCACAGTAGACACTCTATAATAGTGTGAGGGGAGCCTCTATATTATATAGAGTGGGTATAAGTGGTTGTGAGTAGAGGAGAGAGAAAATATATAGAGGAGACACTGTTTATCAGTAAATTTGGAGGAGACACTGTTCACCCTCCATAATTTTTTAATATTTTTAAAAGTGGTTGTGAGTAGAGGAGAGAGAAAAAGTAATGATAAAAGTATAGAATAAGTATTATTAAATAAAAAAAGAGAGAGAAAGATAGTGATTTTTAGTGTAGTTATAGAGATGGAGATGGAGTATTTAGTGTGAATGCTCTAATAAAGCATATAAAAGGAGAATGTGCTTAGCAGTGTGTGTTGTTTGTTATTCAAACAATCTTTCTATTTTCAAAAAGATGAGGTTTGTATGTAGAATGGATTGAATTAAGAATTCTATAAAATGATTAGCACAAAGAAAACTATTAATAAATTATTACTCATGGACCTTCAGGCATAGACTAGTTGGTTTGGTCATGCGATGAGAGGAGGGTCTGGTCACAGTTTCGAACCCTGGACTGACCTGGTTTTCATTAGTTGATTTGTTGATGGAAAAACATCCGATTTTGTATTAGAAAGACTAGATTCCAAATTAGGTGTTACAAATCAGACTAGACCGATAAACGAAGTTTGGGCTAACCGAATTTAATTCAATTCCGTACTATATCGTTTCTATTCAACTTTACAATTTGCCTTGAGTTTTGCACATTCTTATTATTCTTTACATCTAGTAATTCTTAACTTGATTCTAGTATTTGTTAGACTATGTGTTGCGGTAGATGGAGGGTGGGGCACAAGGAGGACGTGTGGAGGAGCTTGCGGCGTGCAAGCGGCAGTGCTTTAAATTTTTTTAATATTAAAAAACACACGTTCTTGGGTGTCAAATGTGAAACACTTCAATGCCTACATGGCACCTACATGGCACACTTTTTTTTTAACATTTCATATTCACCACAACACACAGTCTTAAGAAAATGGAAATGTGGACGTTAAGCGATGAAACAAGTAAGTTTATATATCAGGTCGGGTTGATCTGTCAATACTTTCTTTCGTTTGTTTTTAAACCCAGTTTACATATATTAAATACAACTCCAGAAACCTGATTAAGCTCATATATGAACATGAATGTTGATATTTACAATCACAAACAGAGGAAAAAACCTCTTGTTTCTCTAGCAAGATTCACATATTAAGCCTGGCAATCATTTCCTCCACCATTCCAACCTCAATTCCCCTCATTTCACCTCTATCAATCTCACCCATAACCTCTTCCAATACCACATTCTTTGATCTTTCACTTCTGAAATCGCTCGAACGATCCCTCAAAAGCCGAAGCAATGATTTCGCGCTCCCTTTAGCGCGCTTGGTCCCATCAATGCTAACTTGCATTAACCCCGGGATTGCTCCTTCCCTTAAGATCATCCCTCTATATGTTTCTCTACTACTTTCACATATCATCAACAATATCCCCACCGCGTATTCTTTACAATGCTTTGAACCTTCTTCTACCGTCTCCACAAGTGCCTGAATCCCAAATGTGGTCGACGCAGTCTCTTGTAGCGCATTTCCAGACAAAGAAACTATGTTTTCGAGTAATCCCATTGATTTTTCGACTAGTTTTGATGATTTTTCGGATTGGTTTATGAGGTGGATTAAAGAAGATGATGTGCATGGTAGAAAAATGGAGGGAATATATGGTAATAGGTTATGGAGGGTGACTATGATGTCAAGCTTTGCTTGAGTGCTATTGTTTTCTTGAAGGGTTTGAATTAGGATCTCAATGGTATCACAAGCAGCCATTGATGGTTTGTTTGGTGTGCATGATGATAAGATTAGAAGGGCTGCTATTGCATGATCAGTCAATGGATGGATTTGTGATTGGATTAGGTTTAAAAGTAGAGGAATTGCTCCTGATTTTGCTATCCTGATCTTGTTTCTGTAAAATTAACACATGAAGAGTTAGATTGATATAATAATCGAGACAAAACATGATATAGTGTGTGAAGGTTGAATATCAGGGGTTGTTCAAAAAGCTTGCAGCTTGCATGAAAAAAGCTTGTTTGGAAACGATCTGAGCCCGAGCCAACGCAAGCTCACTAGTTGACTAGCCAAAATTTTAATATATAAATTAAGACCTGGTTTTTGATGTATATAAATTATGAATTCTGTAGTTTAAAAAAATCTGTAATATGTTATATGTGTATGACTATGTTGAAGTTACGGATTTTCTGTTTGTTTTTATTAACATTAATGTGTAAAAATATGTTTTCTTTTATTTATTAATATGTGTAAGAAATAAAAAAGCTAAATCTTTTAGAAAATAAACGAGATGGTTTGACGAGCCACGAGATGGCTCAAGCATTTTACGAGCCAGCCGGTTTGGCTCAGTTCATAAACGAGCCGAGCTCAGCCTAACCTGGCTCAGCTCGGTTACAAAATATATTTATCAAAACAAAGTAACAAACCTTTCGCTGCCATAAGCGAGACTGAGAAGAGCGAAAATGGCGGATTCTATAGACTTAAAATCTCTAGGAGCATGAAGCATAGCTACAATTGCAGGAATGGCTCCATTTTCAACCAGTTTGTGTCTCTGCTTGTTGGTTAGATGAGTAACTGCCTCCGCGGCTGCAGCCTTGGCTTCATGATCACCGAACAAAAGCGCTTCAACCACCTGCCCTTCCGCCATCATATCAGGTATGTTTTTTATCACAAATGAAGCAATATATAAGTAGTTTGTTTGCCCTGAATCTTGGATAGTTGATATTGCAAGTAGATTGATTGATGCTCTTTTAAGAGTAAATTTGGATGAGAAGCAAAGTGTACTATTCCCTATGGACCAACAGCTTTTTCCGGTAAACGTTTGGAGTTGGGGATTGGGATCTTTTACAACTTTTCTTATATAGATCGAAGAACCTGCAATACTTAAAAAAAAAAAAAAATTCACCCCATGTGGATTGTGCACAATCTTTGTTCACTTGCCATTTTTATATTTAGTATTATCCTTTCCAAATCTAGTTATATTTTTTTAGAGGCTTAGTTCAGTGGAAATCCTTGTACAACCTTAACCTAGCGGTCCCAAGCTCGAACCCCTACCCACACACCGGTGTCCTCCTTACCTAAGCTCAAACCGTTACGTGGAGTTTTAAGATTTTGTTATTACATTCTAGCTAAAAGTGTACATAAGTACCAAAGAATCATATAACATCACTCAAGTTACAAAATCTAGCTAAATGTGAGATAGGTAGAAAGTTATTTAAGATTTTGTTCAAATGGTTATATTCTTTTAGGTTGTTTCATTAGAAATTACTTAGCAGGGTGATCGTTCGATGAGACGTGGAACACGTGCACTCTAAGTGTATGCATTATTCGGTTCAGTTTGGTTATTAGCCTCAACCGAAAAAAAAATGAAGTCTTTGGTTAATCGGTCTTATTCACCAATTAACCAATCGTCTAATTGGTTTGTTTTTTAGTTAGATTGTCGGTTCTATTAATTTTGGTTAATAACCAAAACCAAACTTTGGCTCAATTTTTTGCTTAAAAGTACATGAAATTGAGGTATAAATATATGAAATGAAGGTATAAGAACTAAACTATATGAATACATCAATGGTTCATTTCGGTTTGGTTAATTTGGTTCGGTTTTATCTGTTTTTTGTTTGTTTTCGGTTAAAGATTCAATTATTGCTCACCATAGACATTGTTAATCACGTAACATGTCAAATTTTTTTAATATAAAAATACTATACCCAAATTAAAGATAATTAAAGGCTCACTTTTATGGTGTAAGTGTGTAACTTTTTTAAAGAAAATATGAACATACGAAAAAATTATGCTCGTTTAAAAATCATGGGGTGATTTAATTTATATACGAGAGATAAAGTGTAACTACTAATTAGCTATTCAGAATTTGATTAAAGATGAGTGAATTAAAATAAAATTAAGATAATAGGTTTAAAGTGTAATTGATGTTTGAAAAATTAAATTATTTTTATTTTAGGGTTGTACCTTATGCATTGTTAAAAAGTTTTTAACTTTTGGTTATCCTAAAATACCCTTATAAAATGCATTATATATAATATATATTAATATTTTCATATCCTACTTCTAATACATGAATCACGATTCCATATAATGTCACATGTTAATAAGATTTCACCCCTAAAAAGTCGTCTTTAATCAAAATTAGTTTTTTTTTTTAAATTAGGTTAAAGCTAGCTTGTGCATAGAACCAACATGTCTTTATCCCTTTGGTCTTTGATACCTTTGGCTCCTTAGCGCCAGAAGCTATTCGTTTCTTGACCAGGGTCTAACGGGTCGTCCACAGCAATAGTTCATCTCCAGGGGCGCAAGGATTTGTCTTTGGTAGACTAGGGATCGCAATTCAGAAAGGGGTTACGGCGCAGCTTGTTACCCGTCTATCTTCAATTGTAACTATGATTATCGTTTGATTAGGTTAATATCATAGAATGAAAACATTTCTTATTTTAAATCTTTATATTAATATTTTTCATTACTAAAATAATGTCTTTAAGTTGATCAATATTTTTTGTTAGATTATAAACATTCCCACAAAATCCATTATTACTTCAAATTATATTTAATTTATAACTAGAATTTCTACCGCGCGCGTTGCGGCGCGCTGCGGTGATTTCTGCTTCATCTTGAACTTTTTCTTTACTCGATTACTGCATGCGCAAAACTTATTAAGAGTTGTATCGTGATAGGAAATATTTAAGTGGTTGTCATGCACTCTAAATTGCACTGCAAAGCATGGCATTTAGTATTCATTATCAACATCACTGAGACAACCTACGTGTTGTTCAAATTGTTTGCTATTGTGTTTATGATACAAATGCTAGCATATGGAGTACAAAAGTATCATTGGCTTTCAAGTACTGCTGTTGCTATGGTTGTTATTAAATTTTGGTTCTTTCAGATATTCGTGACTTCCGTATGGTGATCTTGTTGGCGTGTTGAAGGTCTGTATTGGATAGATGTGGGTGGCTTGTGTAGTACCAGTGTTTGCTAGCTGAGTAGGAGACTACTGATTCGAGTGTTGTTAGTGACGGTCATAATGGTTTTGATACACCATTAGGGAAACTAAGACCTTTGGCAAAGTGTTCTCAAGAAGATAGTATTGTAGAGGAAAAATAATTAATGTGGTGATTTCACCTTTGACATTCAATAATTTCTTACAAAACAATTAAAACAAATAATTTTTAACTAAAAATAGACAATACAAACATCATATACTCACCTATGAAGGGGTGAAGGTAGCAACATCAGAGATCAATTTAGGATAATCAGGGCCGGCCCTGAGCATGGGCCGGGTGGTCGCTAGCTCAGGGCCCGGCTCTTAAATGGGCCCTAGCGTTTTTTAAAAATATACATATTTAGGATATATATTTGTGTTTTATACATTAAATTCTTCTTAGTGGAGTTGAAAAAACCATGCTAAATTAAAAAAGATGTCTCAGGTTCAATCATTATCTCTAGTACCAAAATCATTTTTATTTAATTCATTCCTTTTTACAAAATTTTGGGCCCAAGTTTTTTTCGCCTAAGACCCAAATTTTTTGTAGTGTTCTTGGAGACGGCCCTAAGGATAATCATCATGTTATAGCTCCAAGACATTCTCAGATGATCCAAATCAGTGACCTCACACAACCATCATCCAAGCAACATTAGCCGACAGACGATAATGACAGACAAAATCGGAACTTAGCGCAACTTCAAACTCGGCATTGTTGATTTCAACTTTCGCTTGATTATCATTCAAAAACCCTAACTCCAACTCTGTTCCTAATACCTAATTGTTAATCAAACACTTAGTAATCAAATTTGAAACAACAAAAAAAAAGAGGAGAAGGAAGATAGAATTTAGTAATCAAATTTGAAACAACAAAAAAAAAAAAAAAGAGAAGGAAGATAGAAGTAGGCGTGGAGGATGAGGAGGGTTTTGGTGGAGATGTGTGGCCTTATAGGCTAAGTAAGGTTGTGGTGGAGGATAATCACGTGCAAAGGAGGTAAAAAAAATGAGAAAATCAAAACCAACCTAAGCAACCTCGAACCTGTGACATCTTGGAGGATAAATGACAACCAAACCACCACACCAAGAAACCATATTGTTGATTATCTCAGCAAAAATATATTTATAAGAAAACTACAATGTAAATTACTATTCACCCATTTCTAAATTAATACATAGTATAATTTGTAATGATAATTATATTTTGAACTAAACCTTACCAAAAACAGATTTTTATGAAATTCTTTTATATTAGATTATAAAGATAATGATATTTTTGCATGTTTTTTTATTAAATTATGCAACAAATTCTCTTATATCTTTGATGAAAATTATTTCATTCCTTTATTGGATGACAATGTAAAAATAATTAAGAAATTTCCTAAAGAACTAATGACTGTGACAAGAGTTTAGTGCGTCGGGAATTAATTACTATATGCAAGATATTGCAAGCTTATGAAATGGTTCAGCAAACCTACGTGTGTCATAGTGGTCTGCAAATAAAACTAGTTTCAAATAATATAGGCTATTTCAAAAGTTCCATAGAAAATTGCCATGTACAAGTTTTGTCTTGTTTATACGTTTTTATTTACTAGTAGGGTGCCCGCGCGATGCAGCGGGAAACACAAACACTTCTACGGGTGTGTATGGTTGGGTTCAGTTCGATTGTTAGCCTCAACCGAAACTAAAATCAAGGTCATCAGTTAATCAATCTTATTAAACAATCAGTTCCTTGGTTCTGTTAGTATGGTTAGATTATCGGTTTTTAGTCCGGTTTAGTTAATTTTGGTGAAAAACAAAAACCAAACTTTGGCTAACTTTTTTTTGCCTAGAAGTACATGAAATGGAGGTATAAATACATGAAATAGAGGTATAAATAGGCCTGTAAACGAACCAAACGTTCATGAACTGTTCGTGAACTTGTTCGGCGGAAGTTCATTTATTTAATAAACGAACAAACACAACAAAAAAATTTGTTCGTTTAGTTAAATGAACGAACATGAACAAACGTTGTGTTCATTCATTTATGTTCGTGAACGTCCGTTTACGTTCTGTTAATTATGTTCGCTTAAGTTAATTAATTACATAAATAGTTATATTTACATAAATATAAACATAAATTGGCTTTAGCTACTTGTATAATATAGTATTTTTTTACTATATTATACAATTAGCAGACCCATATCACTTTAAACAATGGATATGTGTAACTAAACCGCGCTATGCGGCGGCGGCGACAATATACAACTCGGTACTCGTTTTCGGTTAGTTTATCAATCCTCTAGTGGGTTCAATAGTGCTTTGCGGTGGGTAAACCATTTTTGACAAAATTTAAATAGAAACGTAAATGCAACGTACCAGTGGTACCATTGCCACGTGGGCTTTTGTAGGTTCAACTTCAAATGCTCATCATAATCATGTAGGTTCAACTTATGTGACTTCAATAGCAGATCCACATGGCGAGCGACCCATTTAAGTGTAAAGACTAAAAAATGACGTTATGGATTAGGAGACGGTTATATCTCTTTTTACGAAGTTAGTTGTTTAAAGTGTATATTATTGGAGACAAAGTGATATGATATACAAGGCTTGAGCTTTTTATATACACGTATTCAAATTCATATTCAATATTAGAAATATTTCAAATAAACCCAAAGTATCTGGCAAAAAATAGGTTGCAGTCGTTCATAGATCTCATTATTTGTTCCGATAGTGAACACTTCAACTCTATATGTTTGAGTTTTAGATCATCAAAAACATAACTAAAATCGTAACATGATTTACTACCTAGAACAACCGAATATGAAACATATATGAAATTCGAGATGAATTAAACCATAAAAAATATATAGGTTTTGTTTATTTCAAATCTACACCATCAAATTCCAATTTTAAAAGTAGTTAATCCTGTAGTAAAATAAGATAATAGGATAGATAATAGCACAATACTTAATTTATTACTAATCTTAATGGATCTCTAACATGTGAATGCATTGATCAATTAGTTAATTTTATATCATGTTACAGTTGGTCATAGCCAGAAAGCTCACATGCTCCAAGTTTATGTAAGATTTTTCTTTTGTCTAAAAATTGTTGACACCTTCAAGTCTTTGTAATGGGGATAATCCTTTGCACTAAACAAGAAATGTCAAAAGATTAACTTTTATATCTATATACACTGCCATAAAATGATCAAATATTACTAATTTTAATCGATAAAACTCAACTGAAAATGACCAGGATTCACTTGTGTAGACCAAAATTGACATAGTTAACTATTTTGACCCGTATTTAACTAATTTAGCTCATACACATACATCAACATTTACACCATCTGAAGTCATGAACAACCACTACCTTCGTCTACCATTGTCCCATATTATAACGTTAGGCTGCACAATTGTCATCTTGTTGAAACCAGTTGCCAAAAGCGATGTCAAATGGCAGAAAGAGGAAGTTAAAACAACTGTGGAGAATGATTCTTATTGAATTACTTTTAAAGTTGCTTGCTTTAAAGACTCTTACAACTTTGTGTATATATATACAAATATTTAAAAACAATCCACATGAAAATAACATGATTAATAAGCTAAATCAAGAGTGCAACTGTGATCAGACCTCTAAATACCTGTTAATAGCAGCTCAAAACATGAAAATAACATTATTAATAAGCTAAATCAAGAGTGAAAAATAATTATACTTTTTTGGTTGTGATTATCTAAACCTATTAGTCACAAAATTTTTAGGTTTAACAACCCGCTTCTATGATACACTTTGTTGTTCTAAGAAAAAAGACAATCTATTTATATTTCCATCATATATCTGGAACATGTATTGATAATGAGGTACAAAATATATCATCAATTGATATAATCAAGGGTAAAAGATACCTCTGTGGACTGTGACATGGAGGCATGTCACCAATTTAGATTGACAAGATGCTGCAATACGTAGTAGAACCATCAGAGCATGAACATACTACTAAATAAGCAAATGCATGACACTTATATAAATTACACCAAACCAGAAAAGAAAAAAACAAGTTAGAGTTGAGGCTAACCGGATTCAGCTTGGTTTTTACTAATTTAAAATCATAGTAAGTAGCAAAAACTGAAATGGGACTGATCGGTTAAAGTGTTAAACGGGTCTAAATCCATCTAATTTATTTAAAGAACAATTGTAATTGTAATAATAGTAACTAGGTTAGAGTCCTGGGTGTACACCCGGTACAAACCGAGTCAAATAAGAACGTTATTTTATAAATATTATAATATACAAGTTCTTATTTCTTGCAATGAACAAAACTGCGTGACCACCATTAGCTGTTCGTTAAATGATCTTTGTTCATGTGTTATATTGTCACTATCTTAAATTAAAAAAAAAAGAAACAATTTAACCAATCAAATTATCAGGTTTTCTTATACCTTCCTTACGAAAGCCCATATACCGGTGGCTCCATTATTGGCTGAGTCAATCAAGCATTGTCTGTCTTTTGGCTCTTCTTTTTTGACCCGAGCCCAATAGCCGAATCTACACAAAAACTGCACCACAACAACCACCAATACAAACCACCACTAAGTGGGGGAGTATAAAATAGAAGAAGTTGATATGTATTGTTGTTATGCATCTGTGCTGAACATTAACAAAACCTAAGAATTAGAATAAACCTCTGTGGCATCATCCATGTGAGATTCATCGTAATAGACAAACAATATGCAAGACAAATGCAAGTTTATGAATCTATTTTGTTATACATCCAACATGATACAATTATGCAAATTTATAACATTTGCTTCATGCTAATGATATCATTACATTTTGTATCGCCAAATTGAAAAATAAACTACTTCACTTAAATCACTTAACCCTATACCAAAATCTATTTTACCATCAGAGCTTCTTGATGTTGGTACATCCAATCTTAAAAATTCTGATTTGAAGATAAAAATTTTCACACATATATTTCATCCAGTAGGTGGTCTGCATAAGTTAAATACATTCCATCATACTCTTAACATATGAACTTTTGTCTAAACTAAAACAAATTCAACTGCACAAATTCTGATCTTTTACTCTTCTCTTCCTTGTCTTCAATCGACATCGGAGGTGATTCAGGTTTTCTGCAACACATAGTTCATATTTGTTTAGAATAGATATAAATGGCCACATAAAGACATCACACAGTCAAGCATAACACCAACAAAAAAACACATAAATATGAGGTTGCATTTGGTTTTACAGTACAACACCTCATACTGGGAACAGCTAGACAGAATCAACCTTGAGCACTGAATTCTCTCTACCAGAGTTACGACAGTTTATAACCTGGTCCAATTGGTTAGCATTATATTGTCAAGGCCCCCTAATTCACTGGTCACGGTTCTCATGAGTTGTGATTACCAAAAAACTAAAATGAGTCATCGAACCAGCGTATATTATAAGATGTCAAGATTCACCTATTATTCTAGCAAATAAATAAATACAAACACATCTTTAAACTAAATAGTAGTTCCATAAGACCAACTTCTGACGATCCAATATATGAAAGAGAATGAGCTTAGAGATTTCCCATTATATGTTACTCAACATGGTAGACATGGGCAATGTACAGGTAGTTGCTTAATTATAGGTTCAATCTATATAATCTATATATTTTTTTCTAGAAAATTTCCAATGGTGTGCAGAAAATTTACACAGTATTTAGATAACCAACTTCCACATTAACAATGTCATGGTGAATGATACATTGACAAATCAAATACAACTAAAGCGCACACATCAGTTTATTAAAAGTCAACAAAACTCAATGTACAAAGAGTTTAGATTACCTTGATGAATTCTTGACCAAAACAAACTTTTGCTTTGAAGTCTGGTGCCTTATTTTCAACTAATGGTAGTACCTACATAAAGAAACAAAATTTGGACAAACGATGTATATTAAATATTAGTGTTACTAAAGATATGAAATGTTATATGTTAATGTACTATAAATGTGAAATATAACAGCTTTACTTTATAATACCAACGACTTTTTAGGACCTGCGCGTTGCGGCGACACCAGTTAAGTGAACAAAGAATGTTACAACAGATAACAAAAAGAAAGTGAGCATGATTCCAATGGTTCCTGGTCAATAATTCAAATGCAAACTTTAGTCCATTTAAATGAAATTATCCTCTAGAATACTTGGATTCAGGTTATGTTAATATCTAACTGGTCAAATAGGCCGATTAGGAACCCAGAAATCATCCAAATACTAACAGGATCTCTGCTGAAATGTTTTGTGATTCTGTATCCACCAAAAGGTCCTAAAGCCATTTAAATTATTGACCAATTTGATATAAACTTTAAAAATATAAAGAGGGAAATGGGTTCATACGTGAATAAAAAACATCCCGTTGATCGAGTTGAGGAAAATGGTGCAGTGGAGCTGCTGTTAGGATCTGACCCGTTCCACAACCATTCCAACTTTCGGCGGCTCCATACAAATGAAATTGCGTGGCAATATATGTGAATAAAAAAATGTTTCAGTTCTTACTTAGAGTATCGCAATAGCATTACCGATAACAAAACCATATGAAAGGCATTATCGAATAACCATTAGAGAGGTTACCTCTCCATACATTTGGCTTACTTCATTAGAGATATCACATTGTCTCTACACCTGAAAAACATTCTAGTTGATATAAAGCTTAGCAACCGCTATCGGACCACCTCATAATTGAAAAAATTGTCGACACTCATTATGAAGGCGAACAAAAATTAAGTTTCCAACAAAAAAAATTCTAAAATATTGAACACTACCGGAGATTAAAATAAGGGTTGAAAATTGACTTAAAAAGAATTCAACATTAACATTAAGAATTGCTTGTCTTAGAACATAAGTGGCACGTTAATAAATGGGTTATGAGCTTATTGTGTGCATCCCATGCTTGAATTGTGATGATTCGATAAAATATTAAGCCATCATTACTATTTTACAATTGTTCCATTAAAGAAGATCCCATATTATTAAGCTTGATGGCCATGATGGATAAGTGGTTGGTGTAGATTGTTATGCATTTTGTTTAACTGTACCATTGCTTATAATGTGTTGGCATGCCATTATTTTTATTAAACTAAACATTTCAATGCAGACTTAGCTTTGTTTATCAACCTCCAAGTGCTCATTTTTACTTGTATAATTATTAATACTATAATTACCAACTTCTTCTCCTCTCACAAAAGGCACTATTCATGAATAGTGACTAACGGAGTTACTATTTAACTCCGTTAAGTTACTATTCAACTCCGTTAAGTTTCTATTAACTTAACGGGGTTACTATTCAACTTCGTTAAGTTACTATCAAACTCCGTTAAGTTGCTATTTAGCCTTTTTTTTTCTTTTTCCCGTCAATAGTAACTTAACAGAGTTACTATTCAACTCCGTTGAGCTACTATTGAACTCCGTCAAATGACTGCACACCTCCGCCAGTAGTAACTTAACAGAGTCACTATTCAGCTCAGCTAACTTACTACTCAACTTTGTCAAGTTACTACTCAACTCCGTTAGGTTATCACTTAGTTACTATTCAACCCCGTCACGTTACTATACAATTTAACTTCGTTAACGTACTACTCAACACCGTCAACTTACTACTCAACTCCGTTAGGTTACTACTTAGAAATGTCACAGATACTTAAATATGTCTGCATAATTAGACCGGTAAAAAAAGCGCGCCACGAAACGCGCGAGCATAACTCCGTTAAGTTACTATTAACTTAACGAGGTTACTATTTAACTTCGTTTAAGTTACTATTTAACCTTTTTTTTCTTTTTCCCGTCAATAGTAACTTAACGGAGCTACTATTCAACTCCGTTGAGCTACTATTGAACTCTGTAAAGTTACTACACACCTCCGCCAGTAGTAACTTAACGGAGTCACTATTCAACTCCGCTAACTTACTACTCAACTCCGTAAAGTTACTACTCAACTCCATAAGGTTACCACTCAGTTACCATTCAACTACGTCACGTTACTATACAATTCAACTCTGTTAACTTACTACTCAATTCCGTCAACTTACTACTCAACTCCGTTAGGTTACTACTCAGAAAGGTCACAAATACTAAAACATGTCTACACAATTAGACCGGTAAAAAAGCGCGCCGCGAAGCGCGCGAGCATATATCTAGTTGTAAACATTTGGTCAAAAGTCGAAAGTCATTATGACCTGAATCTTAAATGAATTTGTCTCAGGGGTATAATAAAATAGATTAGGTTACATTTTGGATTGCTAATGAAAATCATTTAATCTAAGCCGGGGAACCTAATCAAGCCGAAACAATATTGTATTGATTTGCAAACTTAAAAATTTGCAGATCTAACCACAATCATTTGGGATACCAAATCAACGATAGAAAAAGAAAAAAAAGAACATAAAGGTCGAAGTGGGATGAGGTACTCACACAAAGATTTTTCTTCAAAGACAACATGAGGGTCAACTACATCAAAGATGAGGAAGCCGATATGAATCAATAAACACCAAAAATAGTGACATGTCAACCATAAGAACATCATATAGCCAAAATAAGATAGTATGACAATGACACGGAAAACTTACCAAGTAAAATAAAAGGAATCAACCGCACCTCAAAGCACCTTCATTCCTGCAATACAATTTGCAATGTGAAATCCATGTTTCAAGACAGTGAAGGAAAACCCCCAAAAATATAGATCAACTTAATAACAAAGAAAAACACTTAAACCAAGCATCAAAATTTATGTATAGGACATAAAGTCAAGTATTATTTGAAAAGTTGTTTCAAAATTTATGTTTGAACACAAATGAATCAAATCAAAATAATAAAAATAACAATCCATTCTTGAAAGCCCTGAAATAAAAGAAGGTGAAAAAAAATTAGGGATACAATATATTGCTCAACACCATAAAATCGTAGAAGGTGAAACAATAACAATAACAAAAATAACTAACGATTCCTGAAAACCTTTAAATAGTAGAAAATGAAAAAAAGAAAAAGAAAACGAAATCGAACCATGGGGATGATTAAGTCGTCGTGAATCAGAGGAACTGGAGGATTAGAGGAATCCGACTAATGAATCCGAAGAAATAATGGTGTCGAGACTTCATCAATAATCTCCTTAGTTGCGATTGTCATGAGCCTCAATTAGGGTTTGAGGGTTGTAATGGGTTGAATCCAAAATGAAGAATCATCAGCAGGGACCTTTATTTCCATAGGAACCCTAAAACCAAACAACACATTCATAAGAAAAACCGAATTAATCCGTAACAATTCAGAAAAATAAATACAAAAATGATTCAGAATAGAAAAGATGTTTTATGTAATAGACGTTTGATTTAGGGTTTTGATTTCCTGAATCCCAAATCTTATAATCGATATATAGGTTGGCTTTGGTGTTTAGGGTTGAATGACTTGATGATAGAGGTGTAGGGTTCTGAAAACAAAAACCGATTGTACATCAATAGCAAAACCTAGATCGTTAACCTGATGAAAACCATATAATCAAGGGTTAAGAACAGAGAATCATACCTTGGAGACGCACATTAGGACCAGATCCGCAGAAGATTTACAACAGGCAGAGATCGATTAAGGTAGAACAACCCTAGTTTTTTTGAAGGAGAGAATAGGCTGCCATCTAAAATGAAGATGCAATTGAAAGGTAGGGTTGAAGAGATGAATATAGATATCGAGTTAGGTTTTAACTGTGAAAAGAAAAAAACTATATATAGCCGGGTTTTAGGGTCAGAAAACCGGGTCATGGATCGGGTATTAGAAACCATACCCGAGTTAAGTGGGTCCTTAGCCCTAGATACTCTTTTATTAGTAGAGATAGATAAGTTGGAGCTCTAAATACAAATATGGATCCATGAGACTCTCTCTAAGGCCTTCATTCAACCCAAGTGACCTCAATTATTATATAGATAGATTGTAATAATATTTATAGTATAGTTCTTGATTGTATTTAATACATTAAATATTGACAAAAATAAGTGTTGGCTCGTAGGCACAACCTAATCCGACCCATTTTGATCTTTTATACAAAAACTAATCGAACGAAGGCGCGCTGAGGCGCGAGGCGCATCAAGGCTCAAGGCCTGTCGCCTTTTCACTCAATGCCTAGAGGAATTCACCGAAGCGCCAAAAAGGCGTGCTTTTTGGTGTTTCTTCCTGGCTTTTTAGGCTTGAGGCACACGCCTCTTGGACATGAGGTGTTTCTATGCTACAGACTGTTGTAACTTGGGTTTTTTGGCTTGTACATGTAGGTAAAAGAAATATATAAATGTGTTGCACCTCAGGTATGAAAATCATGCCGCTTTTGCGCTTGGTGCCTCGGTTTTAGACCTGCCGCTTTTGTGTGCTTCACGCTTTTTAAAACCAAGCCTTAACCCATTATGATCCTACCCAACTTTCCCAAGGGTTAATTAAATATAAATTGGTTTCAATCAGTAGAAACATACCTCCCAATTGCAAAAAGAAAACATAGCTTCAGCATCCCTATGACCCTAGTTACTAAGTCGAACACGATGTTGGACCTATATTCTCGATTTCAAGTTCATCATCAATATTTCAATCAATATCCCCATTCTCCTCATCAGAAATGTGATCATCCTATTGGCCTATACAAGTGAAATCAATATCAATATGTATGTGTGAGGGGGAAAACATGGAAAGCAAACACTAAGATATGAAAATATAGTGTTAAGGAACAAGTACCATTTCTCTATGATTTTTAGCCCTGCAGAAAGAAGCGTTCAATCTATCTAGCACAAAGAAGAAGATTGGCCATTAAAATCAAAGAAAAATTACAACTTTCATAACTAAGATCTAAAGAGATAAACTTAAAGGTATTAGGATGTATACACACCATTCCATCAATTTATGTGAAAATCAAAATTGAAAATAAACATACAACTCTTTAAACTCTACCAGATTTCACACAAGATATAACACTTTTCTTGCTTAACATCTCAAAAGAGGTTCAAAACTTCAGAACTGGTAAAACCACACAAACAAAAACTGGTAAAACAAAAAGATATGGGTCACATTAGACTGAAAGAAAAAAAGAGATTACGGGTCAGGAGAGTTGGAACAAAAGCGAACATGTTATCCGCTTTACGTTACTCTATCCTTAGTTTTATAAAGCGAACAGCGCAAAAAAGTGACAATGTCTAAAACTGAGGTGCGAAGCACCAAGCGCAAAAGCGCACCAATTTTCATACCCAAGGCGCAAATAATTATAGAACTTTTTATGTATTTCCTATAGGTTTCTAGCACCATTTACCCAATATCTTGAGACACGTAAGCTTTATATATCTTTTAATATGCTATTGCATACATGTACAACCTGAAAATCATGTTGTACAACAACCTAATGAACAATAATACGAAAAATATATGTGGCGTGCGCCCGAGGGTCAATTTTTTGCTAAGAAATCGCGCCACTCGTGGGCTCTATAAAAAAAGTTTACATGAAGCGACTAAAACCGCAGGGGCTTGAGCCTTGTTGAGCTTTGAGCCTAGGCGCACTTTTTTTAAACCAAGACTCTATCAGTCGTCACCAACCCACCAAACACAAAGAAACGCTCTACATCTTGATCCAAACCCAGGCGGGCACTTTTATTAATCTATGCATTATGACCCAAGCTCATTCTAACCCAAACCCATCCCGGCCATGTAACCAAACCAACCCGCCCATTTTGCCACCTCTAATTATAACTAAATGTTGACTCCTTCATCCCAACAAACTAACAACAGTTATTTTTAGCGGGGCGGGGCTGTGTAAAGTGTTCTCTTTTCATCATAATTAGAATAAAGTAGAATTAAATTTAGCTCCATTCTCCATTGAGAAAATCTACAAAGAAAATAAGGAAAAAATGTTTTTGAGAGGGTTTAGCATCAGTGTGTCACATTATATACTTTTTACATATAATGGTCTAAATACATACGGGTAGGAACCAAGAATGCTAATCCTGAATTAGGTAAGCAGCCAAATTGTTTCCAACTTTCCAACAATATTTTAAAATTACCAGGTCAGTCCACACATTTTGAATGCTTCTATTTTCTACCCAACTGCAACGTCAGCGTAAAATCCTTTAAATCTCTACAATATTTAAGATCTTATATAACATAAACAAATCAGCTATTCACTCGATTTTAGCTTCAAAAGCCACAACAGTAGTCATGAAATTGCAAAATAGCTGTATTTCAACAAGATTTCATCCCACAGATTAATTTATTTTAATTTATTATATCACATTTTAGATGTTTGAAAAGATAATCAAGGACTCACTTATTCACCGAAATCAAACCTTTGGTAGCCAAAACACCAAGCTCATAGCTTGAGTAGTCGCGAGGCCCTGAAACAGAATGCAAAAGTACAAACATCCGTGCTTATAAACGTACTGTACACAACATTGATACAGAAAAAAATAGAGGTAAATGAGAATTCAAGAAGTTCACTTGTATAGCTGCTAATACGCCTCATGGACCACCTTCATGCTGAACTAAGCCCATTGTTGTTTCATCATCAGCACTATATCTGCAAGATAATGGGAATAGTTTGAGATAGAAAAAAACACTTTCTTTTTAAATATGCAGTTTAATTCCTAATTGCTTGACAAAATATAATGAAAATAGTTTGAGACTAAAAGAATCTATAGTCTCCATCTCTGATCATAGATTTCACACTTGCCTCAACTTTCCATATACCAAGTCCTCATATTATGTTATAACACTAATTTAATAAGAAAAACATAAAACTATTAATTTATTAAAACCCAACAAACCCTAAAACTCTTCTACATCCATGCTTTAGTGAAATGAAATAAAAACATGAAATAATCTAAACGTTATCATTTCATTTGAAGATGAGTAATAAAGTTGAACCCTAGATCTGGCCTCTTAGATTCAAACAAAAAACATAACTCAGACCTTTTTGATATATAGAAAATAATATGTATTCAAACAAACTAAAGCATAAATCGTCACGAAATAGGAGCGTATATTAGAAACTATATACTTATTCAATCGCTAAAAAGTGATTCGAATCAACAAGAAAACCAAATCAAACCGAGTTAGGTTCCGATGGCGAAGGAAGAAGGAGCTCCGCTGGAGAGGCCTCGCCTGATCTGATAAGTGCTAATTCGGTTCGGATAGACTTCATTTTTCTCCAGATGAATGAATGGAAGCAGGGTTGGGGTATCTTATTGTTTGGGAGTGGCTACGAATGAAAACACGAACGTAACCCTTCCCCTCATCCTCATGAGATCTTAGCTCATCCTCCACTTATTTAGGCTTTATAATAGAACTATATAACCTCTTTTAATAAGCTTTGCTTCTAGAAGCAGTTTTATAGTTTAAGTTGTTAGGCACTAACTAAAAGACATATTTGCCCCTAAAAAATCATTATTATGTGCATCAAGTGTTGTACCTTAAGCAATCATATTTGTATTGTTTAAAATTTAAGAAGTCCTTACCTCATGCATTATAATATAGTATAGATGTTAAGGGGTATATTATAGATAAATATATATTTTTATATCTATTAAAGCAGAAAGCGGCTCAACCGATTGGTTGACGCCGCCACCCTAATTAAAAAAAGATTTTTACACATTTAGTCCCTCTATTTTTTAATAACTTTATAAAATGCCGTTTAGACCCCTTTAGTTTCAAATGTTTTAGTTTCACATCGTATTTTAATTCTTTTACTAAATTCACGTTCGACATAACGTTGTCGAAAATTAGTCTGGTTAAAAATAGTAATGTTAATTCGTTTACTAAAAAACGATTTCCTTGCGTGCTTATTCTTAGGTAAGAACTTTTTATGCATTGTTTACGAATCGTGTGTCGACTACCGTTCGTTCTAGCTCAGTTCGTCGCGCACCTACCTTTTAATCACGTGTTCGTGCGCTTGGGTCCCACGTATGGCGTTTTTTACGCAATCATATTTATTTTACCGGGTTAAATACGTGTCCGTGGGGCAACGCCCGCGGGGCTAATACTAGTTTAATTTAAAGTAAAAGGGTGTTAGTTCTATTGTAATTACTTGCGGCTTTTTAGTTTCAGTTATTTTCTTTCTTCAAGGATATCCAAAATGTAGATATAGGCTTAAGATTAGGGGTGTTCAAAATCGGATAATCCGAATTTCGGATATCCGAATTTCGGATATTCGAATTTCGGATAATCCGAAATTTTGGATAGTCAATATTGAGATCCGAATCCGAATCCGAAATTTCGGATATCCGAAATTCGGATATCCGAAACTTCGGATTCGGATTCGGATCATCCAACGGATAATCCGAAACTTAAAAAAAATTAAAAAAAATAATAAAAAAACTATAAAAAAACGTCCTCCTTTATGCCTAAAACGTGAACCTATTAAAAAAACAAAAATCGAAGTTAGATAAACGAAATTTGAACCAAAAATATATAAAAAAAAACTTATTATTTTGATGGAAAGGAGCTGTGGAGGTCGGATACGAGGTGGACGGGGGCTGTTATAGAGAAGAGAAGAGGGAGCAGCAGCTATGGATTAGAGGAGTATGTACTTAGAGTTAGAAGGATTAAGAATTTAGGATTGTTTATTGTGTTATGTAGTGTATATAATATTATATATTTATATATATATTTTTAATATTCGGATTCGGATAATCCGATTATCCGATAATTTTCAAAATCAGGATCCGAATCCGAATCCGAAATTTCGGATTATCCGATTTTCGGATATCCGAAAATCGAATTATCCAAAATTTCGGATAATTCGGATTCGGATTTTCAGATTTTTCGGATTCGAATTTTGGATTATCCAATTTTGAACAGCCCTACTTAAGATGCTTATCTTTGTATTTCGGTTATTGTTGTATAGATTCTTTTACATGTTCACATTATTTTTGAAAGAGTTCACATAAGGTTTTGAATGTTTATACATTTTGTACAAACTAACAGCAGTAAAAATGAAACATATTACCTTAGTGGGTTTTACTAAATTATATGGTATCTAATGACTAAACGGGGCCTTGTAAAAATGAAACATATTACATTTTGTACAGACATGGGCTCTGGTCAGAGGTATTCAGATGTAACTAAACGGGGCCTTGTAAAAATGAAACATATTACCTTAGTGGGTTTTACTAAATTATATGGTATCTAATGACTAATCATGCCTAGAGTATGATCTAGTTTCTTGAAGCGGTTATTATGGTTCAGCTACCATCGTAACCCGTCCAACCCCATGACAACCGTCATGCTCGAAAACTCAAACGTTGAAACTATGTCTAAAATATACTATTGGCGTCGTTTTAACACTTAAACAATACTAAACCAGTTCAGTCGCAATCGTCAATATGCCCACACTTGACATGATCCTAACCAGAATGAGACCATGAAGTGAAACATGAGTGCACTTGTAAACAATAATACTTTGGTTGTGACATGGCCTCTCATACTAATCAAATTAGGTGTAAAGGTTTTGTTTTTGTCATAAATTTGATACTACATGGAAACTTAAGCATTTATTCCCAAATGTTTCTCTCAGTTACCTGTTCTGAATTATGATGAAACTCCTAGTATTAATTAGTTGTGTGAGATTGTACTGAAAAATATGATACTAGTATGATCCATTGATCCTATAAAACACACTAAACAAAAATGAAAAATAAAAAATATAACATGTTAGAACTCTTATATTTAAGAAACTTGATATAACTTGATAGTTAGATTATGTCCTAGAAGTCAAGCTAAGAGTCCAAAAATCAAAGTGTGAGCCAATCTAACGGCTGTAGACTCATCAAACCACCAATAAAATAGTGTGTATATTATATATAAAATTATATATAGATAGTAGATGCACACTTTCACATACAAGGTTTTTTAGGGAGCACATGAGTATCTATCCAAACCCTCATTATTCCGAGTGTGATCTCTGACCATTTTACATGGCTCCTAAATTCCATGTGCAACCTTTTTTCTCTCCAATTTATGGCGTACGGCTTCTTTTTTCTCTTATTCTATTGACTTCTACTATATATGTTGCCATACCCTTCTGTTTCACTCGATTAGTTCTATGTTGTTATACCTAATTATGCTAGTAGGAATCTAACGAATTAAAGGTTCGTGAACCGTTGTTTATGAAATGAGCAAACTTTTTGGTTCATTCAATTAATCGAAGGCACATGAACACTACATTTATATATGTTCCCTAAAACGGTTTTGGGCCCCACTTTCCTACGACCCATAAATTTTAAGAAAAAAAAAGGTTATTCATAGATAATTTGGGCTTTGTGACGTATAATTACTCATACAATGATGTTATATATTTTTTTTTAACAAAAAGGACCTCAATTTTATTATTTGTATTGGGCTCTAGAAAGCTTGATACGACCCTAATAAAAGCAATTGATATCATAATTTTATTGTACAAATCAGTAATAAGCTAGGTCCCCTCTTAGCCTATTTTATCATACTAAGATTACTCTTAATAAAAAACAAAGCTTAGAAAAGTTGAATAATTTCAGTTTGGTTTTGATGAGGAGGGGGTCCAAGAGTAGGCAGATTCTTATCTAAGCCAGCTTAATAAGGTGAAGCAGAGCATAAATGACCAACCTTTAAACGGACGTAACTTGGGCTACGATTAGAGTTATGGGGCTACGAGCAGGCGATAGAATGGTCTCAATGAGCTGGATCACATAGCAAACCGGCCAAATGTCATGCCGAATTCCTTGATTATGGATCTAATTTCATCAGTTAAAGATTTCCCCATATTTCATCAATGTATAAAAAAACATATTATTTAGCACACCCCAAGTAATATAATAAATGTTTTCCGTTTGCCGTTATACGGCGGTGATATTCTTTTTCCGCAATTTAAGTTGCAAGTGAAAGGGATCTGATTTTTAATACATGTACTCTATTGATGGCATTCTTTATGGAATTAAGTGAAGTTGAGGCATTCTTTATTCCAATTTGCATGAAATATCTGCCATTTGTTTCTTCGCCTACCTACTTTGGCTGATATTATTAAATTAAATCAATCTTCGGGTTCAATGTACAAATTCTACCGCCCGGTTTGTGAGGTGGTTGTTTCTAATGAAGTTTACCTTTCAAAAAAAAAGTATCCTAAGTAAAGATATGGAAAGCAAACCAATATCAACTTTTTTTTTGAACGGCCAACAAATTGGAATCACTCACGGAACACTGGAGTATCATCGCAGTGTTGCCACGCGATCATATTCCACCACCAAGTCACCAATTCAGGAGGAAACTCATAATTATGGGAAAACCCCCTTTGTGAGATTCGAACCCAGGACCTTATGGCCCCTAAGTCTTATCTCACCACCAAGATACCACTAGGCTATAATGCCTTGGGTGTGTGCAAACCAATATCAACTAGTCGACTTCCTGATCTCAAACTTGCTTCAATAGTTTCAAGTTTCTTCTACGGGTATTCATCGAATTGCTTTTGTTGTTCTTCGGGTTATATTCAAATAGGTTTCCTCGAATTGTGATCGTTATGAACTGAATTTGAATCCGAACTAGGAAAATTGACTTAAATTGGTTTGAATCAATGTTGATTCAAACAAACAGAATCTATACTTATAATAAACCAAAGTCATTTTAATGACATGGCATTTAAAGAGGCATTCTTTTCTTTGAGTGTGCCATGTGTCATCCCATGTGGCATTGATGTATTTTAGGAAAAAAAAATTAAAAATAAAATTGGATTTTTCTCTCTTATGTTTCCTCCCATAATTTTTAAACGTTAATATCTTTTATATACGAGATTTTTTAAAGAAAAAAATTACACCAAATTAACGAGCGTTTTATTATCTTTCCAACGAGTATCATAGTGCTATATAAAAAATGAAAAAAAACGACTATTTTTTGTGGGGTTTTGTTCATACATGAAAAAAACTCAAAATGTTCATGTAAATCATTAATCATGTATAGGTAAGTCACTAATTATGTTTAAATCAATAAATATGAATTCTATTTTCAACATGCGTTAGCATTGAAGTTATACATTGTTTTAGGTTAGATATTAACATTAGAGTTATACATTGTTTAAGGTTAGGCGTTAACATTGGAGATAAATTTTTAATTGTTTTAGGTTAGGTGTTAATCGAAGCTTTCTTGCATGTAACCGTAAAACGAATCATTCTATTTCATATGTAAAATTAATATGTCATATTAGATTTCTCAACCCCGGGACGTTCCCGGGGTATAATCTAGTTAGGAGATAAGACATAAATATGTAACTCGATTCGGTTTGATTTGGTAAAAGCACTCCTTATATAAATAGAAAGCACTAAACTATTGCAAAAAACAGAACGAAAAAATCTAATTCATTTAATAGATTTTGCTTCGTACATGCAAATGCTTAATTACATGGGTAGGTTATGTTATGCACGTAAAAACTATGTGTTCACATAAGTATAAATTTTGTATGTTTTATCTATACATATGTCGGTATTTGTTTCTGTTTATATATGCTATTGTAGGAGAGAAGTGAGAAACAATGATCACATTTACACTATTTTCTTTTACTTTAAATCTTTTAGATTGAAATATTAAATGGTTAATATATTTTTGTTCTCGAAATAATTTGTGTTGTGCCTAGATCTCGTTGTATGTTTAAATTAAGATATCCAAATCGAGTCATTCGAAACTCACAAATTCGTAACTCAACTAGAAAAGCAAATTCTAATTCAAACGGTCACAAATCCGATTCGAAAAATCAACTGGAAAAAATCGTGGGAAACAAACAACTCAACAAGCATGAAGTTTAACAAGATAAATCATACCAAAAAAGTAGATGTTTGTTTTGGAAAATTAAGCTGTAGAATCAATAGAACTAACCTTTTGTGAAGTGTGTCACCAACAAGAATAAAAATGCAGGTGATGGTTATGCTTGTACGGATGTTAGAACGAACTCAGTGAGGATATTATTGAAAACAAGTTTTAGAAAGGTTTGATTAATGTGTAAAGCGTAGTAGACGCTTTCAAACCAAGTCAATAATAAGTAGAAGAGACAACAAACATATCCAAAGCAATGTCGTGATTGTATTTTGACCAACTTTTGCAGGATTCTATCATGCAAATCAATCTCGTGATTTCTCTCACCAAAACTGAACATATTAATCGAATCAAAATCTGTTTTGTGATCAATCAAATATTAAAATCAGTCTGACTGGTGCCATATGGTGATTTTACAAAATCATTTTTTTTTTTTTGGAAAATTAATTAATGGGTGGTTGCTAATTTGTTCGTTGTAAGGGCACCTACAATAGTGGTCAACAAACGTGGCTATGTAATCACATGTCCATCCTACTTGGGGTTGCCATTCTTATAGTCGTAATCGGCTCCAAAAACGTCCCAAAACACGTTCTCTCTATCGGCGCTTCTCATATAACTTGTTTTTGGACACTCTCTTACAAGAACGTCCATCCTCACGCCCTCATCCACATTACCATCTCTTAGAAAAAAAACCGCCCAAAACCATCCTATTATGGTGCTCGAAATGGGATTACCATGTCTACTTGATGAAATTAAAGTAGACAAATTTCTTAAGACCTTAAGCGATTCTAGTTTATATCTTAGTTATTGAAAATTATAAACAACAAAGTTAACTTGTGACTTATTATAGAACATCGGATATTGTAAAATGTAGAGGAAAGATCCGGTACAAATAACTTTTTTGGTAAGAACTGTGAGAATCAAAGGAGGGTATTTTTTTAAAAAAAAAATTTTTAAATTTTTTTTTCCCCATATTGTTAAACATGTATTATAGTATTGAAAACTAAAAAAAAAAATTTGGTGTAGAGTAATTACGTGTAGAGTAATTACATAATTACTCTAGTGTAAACTAATGTATTTACCTTAATGACGTAATTACACTAAAAAAAAAAAATTTTTTAAATTTTTTTTTTGTATTATTCATCTAGAAAGAATGTTTAAGCACATGGGAAAAAAAAATTCTAAAAAAAAAATAAATTTTTTTTACCCCCTTTAATTCTCACAGTTCTTAAAAAAAACTATAGTATTTGATCTTTACTCGTAAAATGTAATCCTTATTTTGGTGATAATAAAAAGATGTGACACAAAGACTTATATAAGCACTCGGTTGTTTATAACATACATTTTAAGGGACAACAAAACAAACAAATTTATCCACTAAAATTTCACTCATAGACAAGCTATTGTAGGGTTTGGAAAGGCATCCCGATGATTTCCTTTATCCTATGCTAAGAGAGGTTGCTCGCACTAAGACTCCACCTCTAAAAATCTTTTCTTTTTGTAAAGTATACCAACCCACATTATATAAAGTGTGGCTAAGGGACTCAAAACAACAACAAAACCAAGGGTATTACTATTAGACTGTCTGTAGCGGGCTAACGCCTAGACACGAGGGCTTGAGGCCCAATGGGCGTGAAGACCCTAACGCTCCTGCACACAATTAAGTTTTACAACCAATAAAATATTACACCTCACCCCTTTTATCCTAACTAGTTTTTTTCCCGCGCGTTGCCGCGGTTGAAATTTGACCATTACACTCGCTATAACCAATAAAAGATATACCAAAAAAATATATAGTTGTGATACGACTAACAGCATAAAAGATGGGTAAAAGCAGAGGTAAAAGTATATACACTAATTGTGATAAAATCGTAATTAACAACCACTTTTTATCCAAACCACACTGTGATAAAATCATCCATTCTTTGTCCAAATAACACACATTATTCCTTCTCTCATGGATTTTGGATTTACAGAAAAATAAGAAGAGCTGATATTTGGAAAGAAAAAAAAACAATCCTATGTATGCACCCCCATTGGCCCATTTCTGCTCTCTCTCTCTCTATACTAATCTAGATCCACCGGTTCACCCAAAGAAAACCACCATCGCTGTTGTTGTACTAACCCTATGTTTTTCTCAGTATTTCACCATCCACAACCGCCACTCGCGAAGACCATCGCCATGACTGTCGTGAGCCACCGCCATAACGAATCAACCAATCACCAGAAAGCGTATTTACAACCCCAAATCACCGTCGGATCTACCGGAAATCATGACATGCAGCCGCATCAGTCAACCGTCGCTGCTGTCGGATAGACAACAACAACCGATTTGTAAATCTAGACTTGCAGTCTCGTAATCTGCCCTCTTTGTTCCGTGAGTTCCGATTTGTGTTTGTCCGGTGTTTAAAACCTCCAAGGTCGCTTATCGCCTAGGTAGACAACATCACCGAAGTAAACAGGGTGACGATGGTGGTGTTGTTATGGCAGACACAGCAGGAGTGGTGGTTCTTCTGGAAAACCTTAGGGCTAGCGTGTGGTGTTAGATGGTCTGGTGGTTTTGTACCCAAAAAAGCAAAAGTGAAAGAACAGAAGAAGTGTGTGCACCCTTGAAAGACATAAGCCAAGAGTAGGGCTGTACACGAGCCGAGTCGAGCCGAGCCAGGCCCAGCTCGAGCTCGAGCTCGAACCTAAACCGAGCCAGCTCGGCTCGGCTCGTTTTTCTGATCGAGCTGAAAAGTCGAGCTCGAGCTCGGCTCGTAAATGTTCGAGCCGAGCTCGAGCTGGCTCGAGCCAGCTCGATATATTTTTTTTTATTTTTTTTTTACTTTTTTACAAATATTTATTAAATAAAAAACAATAAAATTAAATAAAATTACACATAATCATGTATATTTTTTTATTTTTCTAAATAAAATTACACATACACAAGCCTAAGTCGAGCCATATGTCGAGCCATCGAGCCGAGCCACGAGTCGAGCCATCGAGCCGAGCCACGAGCTGAACACCCCTGGCTCGAGCTCGGCTCGACTACAAAACGAGCCAGCTCGGCTCGGCTCGAAAACAAAACGAGCCTCTTCGAGCCGAGCTTTTTTCGAACTTTTTTCGAGCGAGTTTCGAGCGAGCCTCGAGTCGCGAGCTTTTTGTACACCCCTAGCCAAGAGGATGTGGGAGTGGCAGGAACGTAAATAAGATTTGAAACTTGTCCAAAGATTATACTGTTCATAAGAAGCTATGTGTTTTGTTATTATATATAATGTATTTATTTAATTTAAATATTATTTTAATAAAGTGTTTAATAAATCACTACAAGCTTTTTTAGGGTTTAGTTAGTTAAAGCTTTACTGGCTACGTGGAAGTGACGTGATAAAAACTTTTTCATTTTTATAGTTAAACCACTATGCATAACCATAACAAAGGTGGTAAGAAAAATATAGTAATAACAAACCGAAAGAATAATAAAAAGACAGTGAAATTGAATAAAATACACTTCTAAAGAGTACATATTGATGGACAAAGGCATGAGACTCGCCATACCAGCTCATGACAAGTAATAGTGGGAAGCCCAAGATCTCTTCAAGAGGAGATCAGAATTTTTGCCTAAAAGATACACTATTCTTTTTAGGGGGGCGGGTCCCCCTTTACATAGGTCCGCCACTCACAAGTAAACATTGCAAGAGTAATATCAATCGATCACATGTTAAACAAGAACAAATAGAAAGAACTAGATGAGTATGTTAAATCTAGTGTAGTCAAAGATGGAAACAATGGTACCATCATTATAGCCACAAAAAGCATAAATCCATGTCTAAGAGCATGTGTACTCGGGCGTTGTTTGAGGGCAAAAAAAAAATAGCGCCCCCCCAACACTGAAACAGGGGGGCTCTATTTTACAAAAATCAGGTTTGGCTCTATATTTATAGCGCCGGGTGTTTCTCCCCCCCTCCAATCATCATCTGCCAACTCATCCTCTCTCTCTATTTTATTTTTTTTAATTTAAAAGATATAATAAAATATTAATAGGGGTTTTATATATAAAGCCCCTACCACTACACCCCTTTTTCAGTTTCTCTCTCCATGCTGACTCAGCAGCCACGTGAACCAATCAGGAAGGGGGGCTCTATATATAAAGCCCCCCACTACACATGCTCTAATAATGAGTGGATTTCAATCTTGGTGTCTAGACAGGGATTGTTTTTCCATATATGAATAACTGATTATTTTTATGGATTAATGCTTAATTCGATTAAGACACATGATGGCGCCATAGTCACTCGCTAATGTTAGACATGTCTACGATCTAAACGAAATCTCATTTATTAAGGCTATTAGATATTTAGATGTGGGATTCAACTGAAGATCAAGTCTTAAAAATTTCAAGGAGCACTCCTATATATACAAATGAAAGCTTGAAAATAGTTTTTATTGAAAATAAGAAAGAAAAACAAGTTAAAAGAAACTACAAACGGATAATGTCATGAAAATGTTATAGTCAAGTGTATGACTCGGAACTCTTTTTATAGAGCTAGCTTGATCACTTTCCAACCGATATCTCCTTGGTCTCTTATTGATTTCAAGACTCTAGAGAAAGTTTGGTCCAATTGCTCTTTTAGATTACTATATTTTTCTATTATTGTGGTGTGTAGCTTGAAGAAGATGACTATTCTGTTGGTATAAATAAATAAAGAAAGATTCAACGATTGAAAGGCAAAGGATATGCAAATGTAGGGAAATAAGTAACAAATGGGTTCAATGAACCTTGTACTTAACTAGACGATTTATTGTTTCATTTGAAACAAAAAAGTGTGTGGTAGCCATGAGTAGTTGACTCATGAATGTTAAATCGTTGACAATTTTTTGGTTTCGTAATAGGTTTAGTTTGAAGTCTCTTGTTTGGAAGGATTGGGTTAAAAACTCGTTGTACATGTTATAGTTGGTTGTTTGGTTTTCCGCTCCGGTCCCCTCTTTGAGGACTTGAGTGTGTTTTTTGAATGAAAGTGTGTTAAAAAAAAAAGTTGATTCATGATTGTAAATGGGAACATGTAATATTTAAGGCACAATTGATTGGAAAGGCTATAATCTAGGGATGAGCCGAACCATAGCCAACAAACTAAACCATCTGGGTACCCAATGGTTTGGTTATAAGTTTTAAACTTTTATGGTTATATACGCATAATCAATTGAAGTAAAATGACACTAAAACTAACATTTATATATTTTGTATTTTTCTATGAGTATTATAATATACTAGCCGATTACCCCGGGAAGGTCCCGGGGTTGAAAAATTTAATATGATTTAATAATACGGATCAATAATTCTCATTTGCGTTCACTGACCTGAACCATGAAGCAAATGTGGCGCAAGTTACAATTCCTCAGCACCACCAACCATCGGTCACCAAAGCCTACATCAATAACAATGGCATACCTACAATAACAATCATCAAGTAACTATTCGACAGTCAACCATCACCATTACAGTATCACATCCATTAAGTATTTTAGCAATTACTTAAGCTAATACGGTACCATTAAATCCCATTACCATCTATACCTGTAATGCGAATACCAACCTAAAATAATGTATAACTCTTACACCTATCATAAAGTGTAAATAAATGCATAACTCTAATATCAATATTCAATACCTAACCTAAAACAATGTATAACTCTAGCATTAGCACCTATCATAAAAGGCTAAAGAAATGCATAACTCTAATGTCAATATTCAATACCTAACCTAAAACTGCCTATAAATCCAATGCTGACACCTAATACTTCAACATGAAGAAACACTAAAAACCTAGCCGAATCGATAAAGGATACATGACATATTATATGAAGCGTCTCAAAATATTAAAAGAATCATCACACATCCCACAACCTTTTCTTTTATTTCAACTAATATACTATCACAGTCATAACTCACAGCTCACAACACAACTTCAAACCCAATTTTAAGCCTAGTAATCTACAGCTAGATAAATATCTTCAATATCCATCAAATCTTAACCAATATAAACTTACAACACTTCAAATTAAATGCCTTCAGTAGTTATCATACCAGATCTTAAACCATTATCCCTAACCTCTTTTTTTTGCTACAACATTACAACTAATCATGTATAAGTGATTATGAAATAGTTAATGGTCTGACTGAAAATGAAGGAGTATCCAATGACAATACAGAGGATAAGGAAAATAATGAGTCAGCACGAGGTACCCTTTTCACAGCACACGCCTTCCAATTTGCTTCTGATTTGATAAATATCTAATGCGATATAAAATAACAAACTGTACTTATACGGGTCGTATAGACTATAGACCTTTTAATAAAACAATAAGGGGTACGTTTAGCCAACCCCGTCAGTCAATAATCAGTTTTCATCAACTTTTTACTGCTTCTAAAAATAATTACTTTGCCCTAAAATCAAACTAAATATCAATTCAGTGGCATATCAAACTAAAGAGGGCTTTCTAATAAATAACATGAATAATAATAATAATAATAATAATAATAATAATAATAATAATAATAATAACCTCTAATCTGAGATTGAATCTAATAAGCTTCTGAACATATTCAATAACATCTTTCCGTTTCTCTTCAGAATCCAAAGTCGGGTAAATACAATTCAACACCTCACGTGCCGGGTCTTCCGCCAAGGCCCAAGTCTCGACCCGAATAGAATCTGGATCCGGGTTACACAATGGAGCAGCAAAAGACGGGCGATCCTCATCCATCCCAAGATCGCCCATTCAATAACAAATAAAAAAAGGAACACCAAACAAATATTATGTGTTGTAACGCAAAACCCTTCAAAGATTCAGTCTAAATTTCAAGAAAGTCGGTCACTTTAGGTATAACTAGAGGGAATGCCCGCGCGTTGCTGCGGGTAGCTAATTACTTTTTTTACACACGTGTTGTGGATGCTTATGTTTTTTCTTGTCGTACGTTGCGCGGCGGATTTTACGTAATTTAATTTTAAAACCAGGTTGCTTATGCAACTAATATATCAATTCACGAAGAGCAACTAAGTATAAAGAAAAAAAAGTACCATGAAAACAATGTAAGAGATGGTAGACGATATTATGCATACATAAATCATTACAAAACTTCACATCATGATTTGTGGTCGTAGCGCCTTTGATTGAAATTCCATTTACACCCGTCACCTTCGGGGATTTTCATTTTTTTAATTGTTGAAATTGAGACTTTAGATTCAGATAGATCATATCTTATCATTTTTTGAACGCTTCTTTTTGTGCTCCTAGTAGTGGGCGAGGGGATTGCTTTTTCCTTGAACAGTTCTTTCAAAAAACGAATATATCTGATTCATGAGTCACAACAAGACAATTCATGATTCATACGAAGAAGAGCGACAACGGGTTTTCCAACAAGCTTTACAAGGAGGTCCCACTTCCCTCATCGGGTTCCTCTCTGTTCATCATGGGAAGGTTGCCAAGAGTTAGAGACCACGCGCGTCAGACAGTTTCGTACGGAAGATTCTGCAAGCTGATCTTCTAATTCGTAAGTTCAATTCCTACTGGATGCACGCCAATGGGACCCTCCAATAAGTCTATTGGAATTAGCTCCGTATCAATGTCTGTTTTTTTTTTCATATATAGAATCTCACTTTTTCCTAGATCATTCTTGATAGGAATATTTTTGAGTATACTAACAATTTTTTCTTTTTTTTTTCTGGTGGAATTTTATTTTTAATATATTTTTTTCATGTAGAAAATTTTATTTCATAACTCGCAAATTACATTAAGATAGTGTCCAGACGGGCAAGATCCCTTCCTGGATAGCAAAACCTAGTCTACTAAAAACTAACCCCTGCCCCTTTGGACTCTGGTCAGGAACCGAACAGCTTCCGGTGCCAATGAGCCAAGGGGACAAAGGCACGATTTTCTTCAAGGCTCTTACATGCTTTTCAACTTTCTTCGACATTGCCCTTATCATTGCCTGCCCAACTACAAAACCATAGTTATTAACTTGGTTAAAAGACAATTCAGTAGGAGGCCTTGTTAATTTGGTAAGAGTAGATCAGTATGAGGCCTTGTTCAAAATGACAAAGCAACTCCAAAATACTTATTCATGCCAACAAACCCAAAATTACTCAACTTCGTTTGGCGTTACACCTTCTTTCGATGACCCGTCATCATCCATTTCTTCTACTTCCCCATAAAAACACGAATGTGGCAATCACACAAGCCCATTGACTTATCCCGAAACCAATTTGATTGATTACTAACCCATCGTGTACAAAATTTAATGAGGACTTACCATAACACTTCAGCACCACGTTTAAAATAAGATTCGCATGTCCCCCCGACTGAAGCGAAAGGAAACTATCGGATGTTTGTAATATATATTTTTTTTAATCACATCAATCAAACAGTTGATTTCGCAAAAAAAAATTTATTCCAGGACAAAGAAAATTACAGTTGATTTTGTAATATTCTAACCAATCTTTAGTGTTAGAGTCTACTTAAGTATACATTGTATCATGAAACCAAATAGACAAAAGGAAGCTTGTCAATAATAATAGGTTTCTTCAAAGTAGAGAAACAATATTATTCTCACCTTTGGGATATCCGGATCTAAAGTAGCTATGTATATTATCAGAAGTTTCATCAAAGTTCCAAGTTGGCAATGCATGATCCCTCGTGACCTGAATAATTAAATAATCAATTAGATAATACCAATCAGAATAGAGCATGAACATGTAAAATGATCACAAAGAAGTCTTTGAGCCAATGGCAGCATGCAAGACCCATTTTTTTGTATTCTTAGAATATGTTTAAGGCTACATGCCAATTCTCAGAAAATGTGGACCTGTCGTCAAAAGTCAGTGTGGAGCATCTAGACAAGAAATGGGGTTGAGATGCAGCCGTGAAAGTAAGACATTTGTCGGCTAAAGATGAATAAGATATGATGTTCACGTACAGAAGCTGTTGCGGTCTTCTGCTGCCAAGTTCTAGTAATCGTGGTGTCCTTTATCTAGAAATAAAGTGTTTGCAAAGAAATCTTACCAACACTATTATATGAGACTTTTCGTTAACCTTGAAATGCATGAAGAGAATCCTTCAAATCCCCCTTCACCAAATAATAATCATGTATGCATCTAACCTAATAATCAAACAGAAATCGCAAATTAAAAACTTAATAAGTCGTAATTTAGTATTTTATAGACGAATTGGAAATAAACGGGTCTAAATTTTGTAGATGAAAAAAAACATACCCACCAGATGTAGTCTACAACCATGAATGTGAGCTCCTGCAAGCAGTTTCCTTTAGCAAGATATTTAGGGTTCCTCCCAAATATAGAATACAGAGTAGAGTGTATCTAAAGTTTCTTTTAGATAACATGTATTATCATACTGAATCCAAAATCATCTATTAGAATGCATTAGATTTCTATTCATCAACATTTTGTCAATACTCGACTCGACCCATATCGTTTTTTCAAACAAATTAATTTCCATTGCCTCCTACACCAGACATCTCGCCTTGCATAATTATATTTTGTGATTAGTTATGAGTTTTCCATGTCAGCACTAAAAGCAAGTGGACCAGGAGATCTTGGTCTTGATTCGAGTATCTATTTCAGATACACGCCATTAGAATAAGTCAATACCGATAGTACCCAAGATTCACCATTGTTACACCTAGGAATCAAAATTTAATGTTAAACAATTCTTTATTTTTATTGAACTGACTTGAAACCTGTAGTAGAGATTATAGATGTTGACATGGTGTGCCTATTAATAGTACATATGAGGAATGATATATGGGCATTCAAGTTTTAAAATCAATAAACCATCTAAGGAACAGATGGCTGAATGACAATGAGATCCACATAGTACTACCTCTAGCATTTAGCTAAAGGGGTCGGGTGCCCGGGTTGACCCGTTTAACCCATTTATACTACATTTATTTTTTTCAATATGTTTTGTCATAAATTAATTTTGGTCATGTATTTTATGCGATACACATAACTTAAAATAGAAATTGGTATATGATTTTATAACTAAAACGTAAATGTTTTATATACGCTTATGTTTTTTTGTAAAAAAATGAATTTTAATATATTGGTTTGTGAAAAAAGATCGGGTTGAACGGGTCGTGTTCAAGTCAACCTGCGAATATCTAGGTTGGGTTTGGGTTCATATCTATGACGCGCTTTTTGGGTTCGGGTTCGTGTAAAATTTTCGGGTTCTGGGACCAAACACAACACGTTGAACACCCCTACTAATAAAAAAATATTGATAATAACATATGTGAATCCAATTTTACCTTAGTAAAATGATCTGGTTGACACAAAAGACGAGCACTTAAAATTCCCTGCACACATTTTCTAACAATAACCTTTGCAAAAGGTCTTCTTATTTACCTGTATAGCTTGGAAAAAAAAAAGTGATAATAATAAGGAACATGCATCTTTGTGGCATTTTAGGTGCATTTTAAATATTAGTTCTTAATTAAGTCATCAAAGTGTATATATAAACTTGCATCTCACAGTTATTGTTTTTCTTTTAGCATGTGAGAGAGATATATGGTGGATCTACATACATTGTAAGATCGTGGATTATCGTGCAGACCTACTAATCTTGCAAGATGAGGTTCCCTTTTCTGTTATCTTTCAACCCTTGTTATTCTGCATTCGCCTTTGTCTTTGTTAGATGTAGTTACAAAAGAAGTGGCCCTTGCGTCTTCCTGCAGTTCTTTCCTATGTTTCCTTTCCTGCGTCTGGTCATTTGTAGTTATAATATTATGAAATTGAAACATTACTGAACATAATAATTTCAAATTGGCAATGCAAACGGTAAAACCAAACCCCTAACATGGATGGCGGCCAGGAGCCTAGTCAAATGATGAAAATTTAGAGCAAATGTGACTAAAAAGAAGACCTGAACATGATCTGAAAGTTAAAATGTTAATAACATATTATCAATATCTCATCAATTTGGTCGACTTTCGAGTAAGAAGCAAGAATTATGAATCAAAGTAGCTGTAGAATACCCGTTTCTTTTCAGCCTCAATTGTCTCTTCTTTAGCTTTCACTTCCCTGGACAACGAACAAAAGAAGATAATAAGAAAAGATACAACAATTCACATGTGTGAGCATTAAACATGAAGCTGAAAAACAAGAGAACACAATTATATTCATAAGGGACTATGGTATAAGCACATTTGCATAGCAACTCCTCAACAACCACGTTAATTAGGTCTAATTAGGTCATTAATTATAGATTGTGATCGAACTATTTGAGAGGGAAGTTTGTTGAAGGTGTCAAGGAAGACTGAGAATTTTATGTGGTGATTCTTTGTTCCAACAAAGGCTACTTCAAGATTCTGCACCGTAATTGTTAGGATGGTAATTAGATTTAGGGGTGGAGTAGAAGAAGAAACTGAAACTAATGTTAATGTCTGCAATTAAAGAAATTGAATTGGAGAATTGAAGGGGGTCGATTAAGCTGGACATAATTGTAGGTGTCTTCTTCAATGACTCATTCATTGGTGATAACGCTGATGATGATGAAGAAGGAAAACGAAAGGATCATTGTAAGAAGGCAGGGATGGAAGAAGGGTAATGTTGTAAAATTCTTTTGATATTATGAAGGAAGAGGTGGGTAAAATGTCTAAATTACCCTTCTAAGTGTCTTAATTGTCACAACTATTCCGATAATACCCTTAATTTTCTTGCATAAATATGTTGTACATGATGCTTCTTAACTTGTATGAAAGTTCAAATGACCATGTTGGCCATCACTCCTCCTTTATAATGTATTATAGATAAGATGAAATTGAAAACATGAGTTTAGGGTTTATGGAGAATTGAAGGTGATGGAGGACGGTGGGACGGAACAGAGGAGGAGGTGGTGGGAGGTCGGTGATGGTGGGAGGTCGGTGGTGGTGGGAGGTCGGTGATGGTGAGGGTTGAAGAAACGAAAATATAAAAAGATATTGAGAGCAGGGAAGGAGAAGAGTGAGGAAGAATTAGGGATATTAGGGTTTGAGGGACGGTCAAAGAGATTGATGAAGAATTAGGGATATTAGGGTTTGAGGGGAGATGGGATAATATTATAAAAACGAAAAAATTAAAAAAACTTAAAATTTTCACCTCATTATGCCACGTGGCACATTCAAGATGGGGTTGAGGCCACCATTGAACGCCACGTCAGCAAAAGGGCTTTGTTTTATATATATATATAGATGTTGGAGAAAGTGTGTTATAATTTTGTATAAATAACACATTGGCCACTTATTCTCTTTTAAAAATTTAAAAGATTGCTGAACTTTTATTTGACACTAGTAAGGTGCCCGCGCGATGCAGCGAGAAACACAACACTTAGGTTGGTGATTTAGGGGTGCATAGGATGATTCGGTTTGAACTTGAGCTATAACTCTACGCTTTGATGCGGCCGTGCTTCTTTTAAAATGAATATTATTATTTCATAGTAAGATAAGAGTCAAGTTACATCAAAGGAATAATATTGAACCATTTAGTTTACCAATACAACAGTCTACTACAAATTGTGCCATATTTTCATTGTAAGTATATAGCTACAAAAGAGAAAAAGAGAAAGATTTTATTCTTTACAAAGTATGTCATATCTACCTTCCAATGTGATAATACAAAAGAAAGCAGTTGTTTTTTTTGTTGATGATGTTTATCGAAATACTATGGTTAGCTAGTCAGCATATTATTTATGGTAAAAGAAGTTATGGTTTTGTTCCAGCTAGAACAATTTTCAAGGCTTGTGATTGTGGTTACGCTTCTTTTTACGTGGATAAGATATATGCACATGTTCATACTTGTAAATCATGTATCAATGTCATGCAACGAATTCAGGTTAAATATGTAGCGAATTAGTTTTGACATAACCAAGCAAGCCAAAATTTTGGAACTGCAGAGAACAATAAAAAGAGAAAAGTACTATGAATATAACTTCAAAATATGTGTTAAATATATCAACAATAAGCCATATTTTGAATTTCATGATAAAAAACAATGAGTACAGGGCCTATTGATCGCAAATAAAATGATAGTAAGAGGACATACTTGATGTAACTTACAAAAACTGAACTCCCATATATAAAACTTTTGTAACTACGAGAATGATTATTTACTAAAAGATTATTGAAGAGAAACCAAAACTTAAAATTTCAAAAGCACTTGATGAGTATAAGGAAATACACATCCAATCCATCAATTTAAAAATACCTGGCAATAGCGTAATTGACTAAGTAGAAAACCCTAAAAGATAATCTGCTCATAATCGCCTACATAAAACCAACATTTAAAACCCTAATCAAACCACTCAATCTAACAATCAAAATAAGTTAAACCAACATAAGAATTCTTTTCAAAACTCATCTAAAATGGAGATGCAAGAATAACATTTATAACCTGATAGGCTCCTTTTCACTTCTAACTTGCACAACAGCATATGTAAGAGTTGATGTTGAGTGAAATGGTAAATTTCTTTTACTAATATAGTGATGATAGGAGCTTCAATTTCACTCAATTGGATTTATGGCATATTGATTGAAATAAGACCTTTGGTGTGCTTTGGCGGTTTTATGTGTTAAGCACCTTAAAATTAAGTTGATAATTGGATCAATTTAATATACTTAGTTAAATTACTATTTTATCCTTTACTAACTTCATTAGGGATATTGTACCATATGCATTACATGTTGTAATTTCTTAAATTTTGTTGGAATCCTTCCCTCATGCTTTATCTATATTACATTATAAAGAGTGAGCAATGGGTAAAAAGGTCCAAAATGTCAAAGTTAAAGTGGCAACTTAAAAGTCACAAGTGTAATTCTCTAAACTTGACCACTTTTCTTCCTTTTATGCCCTTATCAATGCATTAAGATGCTTGTACTATGTGATGCATTAAGATGCTTGTACCATGTGCTTTTAACAATTTTGACATCAATAATATCACCATAATCACTAATAATATCCCATAACTCACCATAATCACTAATAATATCTCATTATGTTGTGACTTTACACATGTATAACTCTTGTCTCTTTATTTACTTATGTATTAATGTAAGTGCCTATATATAGTGACATTTGTATATGATGTTGAGATCAATGAATAAGAATTCTACATTCTCTTTTCTCTCTATAATCTACAATCCTTTTTTGTTACACTTTGTTGGTTGCTAATTGGTTGTTGTTATACAACACGTTATCAGCATGAATGCTTTTAAAGTTGGATCATGTTATCATAAGTCTAAGTATCACTATTGGATCCGTTTCTTTTTAAATCGACTTTCAAGGAACCTGGAATCCATCAATGTCACATTAACAAGTTTTATTCGAAAGTCTTACATGGACAAAGATCAAGGTATGATTAATTCAATTTCTCTTTAGTCTCAATTTCTATCAGTTCTTATTTGTTAGGTTGGGTAAGAAATTCTAATATGAGACTTGGTAAGAAAAACTAAATAATATATCTTATAGATATCCAACAGATTATAATTAATTTGATATAGAAATGTATTATCTAAAGTCCATTTTGTTATTATCATGCAATGTATTTTGATTTAGTTATATAACTTAAATTCTATTAAAGTTGACACATATAAGTTACGAGAGTGATTAATTATTATGAAATTACTCATGATTAACCTTAATGTAAAATATTTTTTATTTATTATGTAATTAATTGAACTAAGAAAAGGGTTATCTATACTACATTATAAAGGAGGAGACATGAGCAAATATGTCCAAATTGTCCAAAGTTAAGATGACATATGAAGAGTTCCTTTCTTCACACCTAAGATATCATGAAAATTCTTCCAATACTACCCCTATTTGCAAAAGCAACTTGTATACTTTTTGTGATATTGAATGAAATGGTTAAATGCACATTTGCTATGAATGTAGAAAAACTCTAAAGGTTGGATAAAAAAAAATATAGTTTCTTTTCAAAGCTTAAATAATGAAGAGAAATGGATTACTTTCATATAAATCGTTTTATATTCAAAGACAATTTCATATATATCGTTTTGCATTCAAAGACAATGGAAGGAAGACAGTATATCTGTACACTTTTCCTACAACTTGGTGGGCTAACACGACTACGATTGTGCATTGTTTAAAAAAATATACTTATTTTAATCGTACATAGAGTGCCATCAATAGGACATAATAGTGTGATTCTAACCTATCGAATAAACGTAAGTAAACAGTCGACATTACCTTTTTTGGTAGAAGGCGTGGGTGCAGGCTCTGTGTCTACACGCAAGACCGTGGCTGAAATTATCAAAGTACTAAAAATAATGAAAAAAAACATGAGATAATTGGTTTGTTATATCCCATTTCTAACCGAGACAAGAGGCGTACCTAGTTACTTGGTCTTAATATAGTATAGATAAGACATAACTGAGTTTATCAATTGTATTAGCTTAAACCCATCCACACTTCCGAAAGTTGGTTAACCGAAAAACCAAACCATCTTTTCCGTTAATCGAATTTACTAAATCATTATAACCAAGCCTAAACGGGCATGAAATTTTAAGAACGAAACCATTGGTTATAGGTTCGATTTTAGTCTATAACTGAACTGAAATATGCTCACCACTACTGTAAAAAGGAGGTACCATGTGTTAGCATTAATAATGTTTTCTAACATGTTACGAAACATAGTTCTATACATGTATTACTTGTGTTAACAGCCATACTTATTTTAGAACATCCTGATCTTAAGATAAACTTTCTGCATGGAAAATTAGACAAACATACCTTCCTAAAACAATCTAAAGGTTTTGAAGTTGAAAGAACAAAAGACATATTTGCTTTTCTATCAAAATTTTGATAACGTATCATCATTTTAAGTTGTAATATGTTAACATATGCCCATCGGGTCTAAACATCGTACAAGATATTGCAGAAAAATGGATTTGAATGTACGATTTAGGACAGAATAAAAATTAGATCCTAGGCATCTACGAGATTAAAATGTTGTTAGGTTAAATACGACTCGAAAAATAAATAAATAAAAAATTACATCTATAAAATATTACAAGACGATGAAATTTTACACTCAGTTTATATCTTTGCAAGGGTCATGCTTCATCCCTTCTACATCCATGCTTCAAATGATTTTATCTTTTAAATAGTATAGAAGAGAAAAAAAAAATGATAATTTATACATTATTTGTAAATCGCATAGTATCGCATTTACTCGATAAAAGATCATACTAGCAAGGGGTGTAGTGGTTTCAAGCCTCTTTCAATCATTACTCAATTATTATTTTTTATTTAAATTTAAAACAAATAACGTGCTTGGTGGATGAAAATTTAAAGATGTCAATTGGTTCATCAAATCTCCCTTGCCTCGTTAAAAATTTCACGCCAAAACCCACCTTTCACATTTGGCATCCCTGGAGGCGGTGTAACCAAGTGAAATGGGACTCTAAATCCCCATTTAATGCCTATTTGGTTGACCACACTACACATGGTATAATGAAAATAATAATAATAATAATAATAATGATAGAATATTCATATAACAAATTGTAGTTATAAGTATCTTAAATTGAGTTTATTTGATATTAATTATTTTAATTGAATAACAATATACTCAGAAATCTATTGATGTTTTGATAAAGAAATAGTTATATAAAATTCCTGCCATAACGATTTCACTACAGAAATCTAATACATAGAAATGGTATTCCAGCATAAATTTCTTTGAAACACGAAGTTTTATTAAAATAATTTTTTTATCGTATGCTGTAACGAGCGTCGGTATCGTACATGTTCCGTGACGAACCTAATCGATACCAACATAGGTACCAGTATCAGTATTACCAAAATTGATAACAGTATTCATTGTTATGGTGTTCAATCAATGTAAAACACCTATCAATACCTTTTAATCATATCGCGACTTTGTTTTTTTTTAATTTCTCTTTTGATTTCTATACCGAGTACCAACACTATAATGATAGCATAACAAACCGATACCAGTATCGATCAAGTTCTCACCGCATCACTCACAAAATCCTACTAGTTTTACCCAAACGAATCATATGTAAAACAATCCATTGCCTCTTAACTTTGTGTTCCCGAGTTAGCTTAAAGGAGAAAGCAAGGAAAGGGAGGGAAAGAAACAAATGTGTGTGTTCCTAAGTTTTTTTATGAAGGAAAGGAAAGGAAAACGAGAGAAAGGTGTGTTCCAGAGTTCATTTTATGAAAGAAAGGGGAAAAAGAGAGAAAAAAAATAGAGGAAGAGAAAAGAAAAAAAAGAAAAGGAAGAATTTTTCCTCTTCCTTTTCTTTTCCTCTCTTTAGTTAACTCCGAACTAAGGGCATTCACATCACCCCCATCAAATTATTGTGAGTGTATTTTAACAAGGAATATAATAAAATAAGTGTTTGTGAGTAAGATAAAGGTAAATATGGTGGAGGGGATGTAGAAGGTTTTTTAAAATGAGAGATAAATTTTGAAAAGTATGATTTTTTGTTATATTATAAGGCGTAAAATGGTGGAGGGGGTGTGATTGCTCTAATATGGCTTAGTTTTCTCTTATTGCTAGGCCTGTAAATGAACCGAACGTTCATGAATTGTTCGTGAACTGTTCGGCGGGAAGTTCGTTTATGTTCGTTTATTTAAATAAATGAACGAACATGAACACACGTTTTGTTCGCTCATTTATGTTCATGAACGTTCGTTTATGTTCGTTCATTTATGTTCATTTATTTTTGTTCGTTTATGTTCATTTAATTAAACTTTACTTTATTTTTATTATTTATTTCCCTTTTTTTAAGTAACCTTAATTCATATTATAATATATATAATATATTTGATATGTTTTAAAAACTTAACTCTAACCCTAATATTCTAAACATATCAGCCGCTCTCCACACTTCACAGCCCCACCTCCCTTTTTCTCTACACTCCACAGCCCTACCTTTTTTTCACTTCGGCCGACCACCTCCACAAGTCCGCATCCAGCCTCCACAACCCTGTCTCCACTCTCCACTCTCCAGCCTCTAGCCTCCACTCTCCACTCTCCAGCCTCTAGCATCCACAGCGCCGCAAGTATAACTCACCTTCTCTTATCGTTTTTTTCTCTATAGCTTTGTTCATTTGTGTTCGTTTATGTTCATGAACTGTTCCTTTAGGTTTTAAATGAACGAACATAAACGAACACGAACATGACAAATTTCTTAATGAACGAACACGAACACAAAAATGTGTTCGATTATGTGTTCGTGTTCGGTTAAAGTTAAATGAACAAACACGAACATGTCTGTGTTCGTGTTCGTTCGGTTCGTTTAAAGGCCTACTTATTGCATCTAACTCTAATTAACCGGAACCAAATGTCCATTTCATTATTTCCCAAAATAAATAAAAAAAATTAATACAATTATCCAAAAAGAAAATATAATATAATATAATATTTAATTCCAATATAATATAATAAAGAAAAATTTATTTATTAAACTTGACTTTAGTTTTGTATTTTATTGGATGGATGGTGTTGTTCGTAATTGATTCTATTTTTACGCTTTTTCTCTTTTTTCCTTGTCAAATCTCCTCTTCCTCTCCAATCCCTTGTTCGTAATGCTCTCTTTATTCTTACTCTGATCCAACAACCAATCTATCCATGGCCAATAATAATAATATCATCAAAGAAGGCGATCGATCGCCCAGAATCATCTTACATGAACCTACTGGATCAACCGTCGAGGTTCCTTCATTTCTCCTTTCTTTTATATCCTAATTATTATACCTTTGTAATTTTATTTTATTTTTGCATTATGTGTTTTTTATCAGGTTTTTGACATATTATGTGACTTTATGTCTTTTGTTTGAATTAGTATTAGAGAATATTTTTAGGTGATTAGACTTTTGCTGTTAGGTTACTGGTTAATGACCTTAGGGCACGATTCTGGAACTGGATTATATTATTTGAGACTTTTGTGAATTGTTGATTGGTGGTTGTTACTATTGATCATTGTGTGTTTATGATCTGAGTGATTAGTTTACTGAGTTTTCGCCTTTTCGGTCGTAATTAGAAACTGTGTAGAGTGATGGTTTTAATTTGAATAGTGCGTATCGGATACGACTGTTTTAAAATTTTGATGTTACTGTAGTAGCTAAGAAATCTAGGGCACTGATTGTGGATTTTGGTACTGCTTTTGTTTAATTTTTGTTTATATGTTTCTGTTGTGTTTTTTGCTGGAAGAACTGTTTTCACTGTATCTTACTAATTCTTAATCCTTTATGACAGGATTCTTACTGTTTGATTTGGTTTTCTTTTGATATATTTAGGTGCTCTTGTATGGAGCTCAGGTTACTTCTTGGAAGAATGAACGTAGAGAAGAAATACTTTTCATGAGCAATAAGGTAAAACTGTTGCACTTTTTTGTTGTGATTGTTTGAAAAGTACCGTTCCGAAAAGCTTATCGTTCTGCTGTTTTTAATTTGCTTAATCGCTTGTATGCAAGACTGTTAACTTGTTTATCCAAAGAAGTGGTTATTTATGTTTGTATTTGATTTGCGTCTTCAATATGGAGTGTTTATTGTTTACATACAATGAGAAAGAGAAGAATGTTGAACACTTTAGGTACGAATTCAGCATTGACGAGTTAATGATTAAAACGTTACAAATAGGTATATGGTTTTAAATATGTATTTGAAACTTTTTACTTTCTTTTTTTCGATTGCAATAGTTCCCCATGCTTGGAGACGTAGTGTCGACTAGCTTTAATGAAACGTATGTTTGATGTGTATTTAATTATGGCATGAGAAATATTGATCATAAAGGTGTCAAAGTGCTGGAAAATTGAGATTGTGATATTGTTTATGTGTTTTAGCTTCTACCTGTCAAAGGCTCTTAACAACGAGTACTCTTCTACTGTTCTAGTCTAGTAATAGTTTTTCCTGCTGTGATGCAAACAGGATTTCAGTCTACTGTTGACATCAGTTGACTTAGTTTCTCTTAATTTTGGGTCACCAATATTCTGGGCGGGCTTTCCATTTATATAATGTGGATGCTTGGATACGGTGGCCACTTTTATTTTACTCTCCTTGGGAGATTATTTTATACTTCATCTGAAATAAGTAAGTTTGTTAAGATTCCGGATTGTAACGTCATGGCATATCTTATTGTAGTCCGCTCTTCTAAATGTCATTTTACAGTTCCCTATCGGTGTATTATAGACTCCATAGTTACCCTTAAAGCTGTCATGTCTTGTGCCCCCCCCCCCCCCCCCCCCCCCCCCCCCCGGCGCGCGCCATTTATTTCTGCATGTATACCACATTATATTGACATGAGGACTTGCTATGGATGCAGGCAGTTTGGAAACCACCTAAATCTGTCAGAGGTGGAATACCCATTTGTTTTCCACAGGTTTGAATTGAACAACCTTCTCTTGTTACCTTCTTTATAATGCCTTTAACTGTCATCTGTGCATATTGCAGTTTGCTAATTTTGGTACACTGGAGCAACATGGATTTGCCAGGAACAGGCTATGGTCACTAGACGATGATCCTTCTCCTTTATCTCCAGCTAACAATCAATCAACTGCAGATCTTTTATTGAAATCAACAGAAGAGGATCTGAAAACATGGCCATACAGGTACTTTGTACATCAATTCAGTTATGAAATTATTGGTTACTTTGTTTATATCTAAAAAAAACTCAATATGGAGCTAAATGCTTGTTTGCAAATGACTTTGCAGATTTGAGTTGCGGCTCCGCGTTACTGTCAGTGCTGGCAAGCTTACTTTGATCCCTCGTGTGAGAAATGTAGATAACAAGGCCTTCGCATTTACCCTTGCCTTGCGTAACTATTTTTCTGTATCTGATGTCAGGTTTGCCCATTCCATCTTATGATTATTAGTATTCCAGTCTGCTTATCCAGAAGTAGGACTATCTATCATAGCTGCTAGACATTATCAGACTTATCATTCACATTGATACTTTCCATTTCGTTTATCTAAAAGATAGGAAATATAATTTTGCAGTGAAGTACGTGTTGAGGGCTTGGAGACGCTGGACTATTTTGATAATCTGTCCAAGAGAGAAAGGTACACAGAGCAGGCAGATGCCATTACTTTTGATGGTGAGGTAAGACATGGTTTTATTTTACCTTTAAATGTCTTACATTTAAAGTTCTTTTTTTTGTTTTTTTCTTCATATAAATGTCTGATAGTTTTATCTTTCTCAGATTGATCGTGTATATTTGAGTACACCTACTAAGATCGCCATAATTGACCATGAGAGGAAGAGAACAATTGTCTTGCGTAAAGAAGGCATGGTGGATGCAGGTTTCTTTTCCAATCTTCACTTTTGAAATAGATTATCCAACTTTTATCCCAAATCATGCACATTGTTTATTGACTATTGTTAACTATCTTGTGCTATACTTTGCAGTGTTATGGAATCCTTGGGACAAAAAGGCAAAAGCAATTCCCGATTTGGGTGATGAAGACTATAAAACCATGCTATGCCTTGATGCTGCAGCTGTTGAAAACCCAATCAACTTAAAACCTTGTGAAGAATGGAAAGGTCGTCAAGAGCTGTCTATAGTTTCCTCGAGTTATTTCAGTGGGCAGTTGGACCCACAGAAGGTTATTAATGGCTTACATTGATCTTCAGCAACATTCCAGGTTTCTTACTTGATCTGCAAATTAATGTTGCTGCTGCCTGCTTATTACATTGATTTGGTGTTTAGGGTTCTTTAGGATATTTGCAAAAGAATCTCGTTATATACAACCATGTTATCCAAGTAGATCAGTGAGAATGTTGGACTTAGCTATGATCTGATCCACCAAATACATCTGGTATAATTAGATCAACAAATAGCCACCCTTTTATAGTTATGAACCGCTGTTATCAATTTTTGTTATATGGTTCTTGAGCAACATAAATACACACACACAGAGACTATATGTATCCATTCAGTATTGTTTTTTTTTTGTTTTTTTTTTTTTTACTTTTGTGGTATTGTTTTGCATATGAAACACCGTAAGAATCTCATAAATGTGTTATTTCAACAACTTTAAAACTGCTTAGTGTAGCATTTAGATGAGTGAAAGTAGGGACATGCCAAAATTTTCTTTTGCTTCCTTGTCTAACGGGTTATCTCCCAGATACAAATAGACATAGGCCCTGCAGAGCATTTCACTTTCAAATTTATTTACCACCTTTCCATGCACTGCATCGTAAAAAACACATTCTAATAAGGTTAGGCAGGTTGGATAACAGGTCAAAACATAGCACTTGTTGAAGTGGGCGCTTGGGTTGACCCACACGCTTTTGTAATTCAGTTTTTTAATTATTTATGTCAGATTTTAATTTACTGAAACAGTATTGTTACGATACTCAAGTAAATTTTCAAATAAAGAGATGTATGAGGTTTAATGCATTAAAAATGTACAGTACTTTGGGTGACTTTTAACCCTAGGTACATGTTTTTATTCAACCCAGTTCTCCATTTGAAATAAAACAAAATCCAATTATAGATAAACGGGTCAAAATTAACATCTCTAAACTTACCTTTTGTCTCTAGAACATATCCTGGTTGGCACGTGATCTCAATTTCGGAACCAAGAGTTAGCTTGATGCCATCTTTCGCTTCCCCCAAAATCCTTCATAAGTCATAACCAAAAACAAGCGTTAGTTTGATGCCATCTTGGCTCGCCTTGCCAAAAGTATAAGCCTTGGTTTGGTTCAAATAGTTAAGAGAATATCTTGGCTTGGCTCATGAGAGCTAGATTCATATGCAGTCATAAAGTTAAACCTTTAAACCACACTAGGCTCGGCTCAATTAGGTTCACCAAGCTGCCAAGCCCAAGCAATTCTAGCCTCGAGCTCCGCTCAGATAATCTATGGGAATTATGGTTACCTCTTTGTGAGGTCGCTTTTTTCACCACCGAGCTTCTTAACAGCTGCTCCTACAGTTTCATTAAAGTTGTTCCGTACCATGCTCGTAGTAAGATTAGAAAACACAATTACCATTTTCACTGTGATCCCCACTGGATTATCAATCACAATTCTATACATCTCTTCTGTGAACTTTGTTTCAGCTTTCACAATCTTCGACTTCAAAACATCCATCAGTTTTTGGGTATCCGCGTATATCCCTGCCAAAAATACGTTATCAGAAGTGGTCCATACAAGATTGGTAGTCGGATGCATCTGGTGGGTTTTCATGCATCCGACTACCATACCCTACATCACATTGTACACGTACCAAAGCTATACACTTTGAGCGAAAACCCGAGCACATTTTTCTTTCTTACTCCAACAGCTTTCAACTCCTTCCCATCACTTAGCCTAAGTGGAAAGGAGATACCCGTTTTTGGTTCAACTTCAACCGACATCTCTTTCTTGTCGGTTTCACCATCCTGAGTCGTTTTCTCTTCTTTGGTGTCTCGGTTTCCGGTTGTCGACAGCGTGTCCGAGTTCATGTTCGACATTGGATTAAGTAAATGGTGAAAAGTGGTGTGTAAGTCAGTCCAGGTTCTACTCTTATATAATAAAAGGAGTTTAAGACATGTTAAAGGAGTTAGATTTTGTGACGGAAATTTAAAGCCGTTTAAGTAGTGGGCTTCCGTTTTTTAGGATATTGTAGTACCTTATGGTTGTACAACTTTGGATGGTGAATGTACAACACACTAATGGATGCGTGAAAGCAATAAACAAAGTGACATCCGTGTGATATGTATGTATTCGTAGTTAGGAGAAAGTATGCGTGGTTTAATAAGTTGCATTGTTCGAGGGACCTATACACAATGCATACCGTGTGAATCATATAGCATCCCTTCGTGCAAGAATAAAAGAATAAAAAATGATTATCTTCTTTTTTTATTAAATCTAAAAGATTTGGATCCAATTCAAATCACTCGTTCATATTATTCACCTCTAGCTACATGTGTCTTTTTGTATAAAAACATAGCTCGTGTATGGTAACAACATACAGTTGAGATTCATTACTAGGTTCGGTTTGAAACATGTTTGGGTTCGATATTTCATCAGCCTCCACCGTACGATTTGAAAATTTGTCGATCAATCAGATCACATCATCTACAATCTACCAACTGGAGTTCCTCCTTCAGATAAAAATTGCTCCAAACAAAATCTAAGCCGAACCTAACTCCTCGTGTTAGGCAGTCTCCACCGTACAAAGGCTAAAATGGAATGAAATATTAGTGACAAATTGTTGTGAGCTAACAAACTCAACAATCGCCACTCTAGCATCAAGATGACAAGATCCCCCAGAAAATACGCTACAATAATCTCAACTAAATTCGAATCGAATATTTGTTGTTTGTCAAGTAGGATTGACCAGTCTCCACTTTACCATTTGAGTTTCTGATAGACTCGTAGTTGATCTATTAGTTGTTGTTTGTTCATTTCAGTATCAGAATTCTTTGATTGAGTGAATGAATTTGAATTCCATCAAAGATCAACCTACACATACTTTTTTTTTGTTAGAATTGAATTAATTTAAGTTGCAGTTATGTTGACCAAACAAAACCTTTTTTTCGATATATAAATGTTGGTTCATAGCATTTGAAAATTGCTAGAAATATACGATATTTATGTACTCATCATGGTCCTGCATTGAACGAGCACTAGGTTGACAAATTTTCATTGACTTATTCACCTCCTCTAGAAACATGACATATTTAAGTTTTCAAAGTTCCATTGACAAAATTTGAAAGCAACTTGCTTACATACCATAACAACTTAGAGGAGGTGAATGTTTTCCTTTTTTTCTAATTTCCTTACTTTTCAATTACTTTTGTTTAGCTCTTGTAAACTTTATGATAAATTTGGTTCTGGGGCAAGTAGAAAAAACAGATATCTGTTGAGCTAATTTTAAATTGATTTTAAGTGGGTATAATTTTAAACTACTGGACAAGTTTTAAGACCATCTGTCATGGTTAATGCCTTATAAGGGGCTTTTTTCACTACATCAACATCATAACGCCTCTTTAAAAGAATGTGTAATGGTTAACGCTCCTTGATGCTCTTTCATTCGTTACTTTCCATATTTTTCCTTCTCTTTGAACATTATACTAGAAATGTCCCTCATTCTTCAGGCCCTTATTGTAAGATTGGTAAAAGACTTGATTCCATTCCATTCAGTAGGGTTACAAATATATAGAGATGAGTCGGGCCCGTGGGCTACGACACTGAAACCCTAATACTATATTCCAATACTCCCCCGCAGTCAGAGCGGTAGAGAATCGGACTCTCAGACTGTAAGAATATGAAAACATTAAACAAAGAACAATAAAAAAACTAGTCTTGATCTCGGTTCATGACAAGTAAACCCAAAATCCTCTGTAAAAAAAAACAAAATCCACGAGTTGCTATAGTTTGGCAAATATAATCATCCATATTCTTCGAAGGTATCCTGAAATGCTGCAAAAACTGCAGTGGAGGACCATAGTCCTACAAAGGAGCGGCGACGGCTAGACACGGTGATAGAACTGTAGGATCGCTAACATAGATTAGGATTTTATTTGATTTTGGTCCACGATGTCCCATGCCTTGGTTGAATATCTTCAACACTACAAATATGATGGGTATCCCAAAACAAGAATAAAAATAGAAAAGAAACAAGTCGACACCAGACGGCCGTGGTCGTGAGGCAGTGAGCCAAACCGAAGGCCCGTCGGTGGCAGCGGACCATGGTCCGACACGAAGAAAAGAAAGAAAAGAAAAAAATAGACACCCGGTGACCGTGGTCATGCGGCGGTGTGTCAAACCGAAGGCCGGTGACCCTAGTCAGGCGGCGATCTCTGATGAGGTGAGATCCATAGATATGGATCCAATCAAACCGTGGCTTGCACGTGGACAATTTACCATGAAACGAAAAGAACTTCGGTAATGGGAAAATATATTGAGGACATTGTGAGAATTGAAACGGATAATTGATGATGATGAATATGGATGATGTAACCTACGTTCATTGAAAAGAAGCCAATAAATGCCAAACCAAAAGATGCAACAGAAGAAGAGAGCACCAAAGATTAAAGTGGTAATAATGATGTCAACCAATTAGACACATATACCTAGATTGAGATTAGGCACCACACAAAGAGTGTAATAATACGGCCGAATGAAAGTGGTGGAGCTTTTTTTTTAGGTGGAGGATTATGGTCAAAAGTTGCGACAATCAGGGTTGTGGAACCTTGAACCGAAAACCAAACTTTATTTGAACTAGAAATTGAGAATAGAAAGACAAATCTGAAAAACAAAGGTGGGACAGGGCGGCGCAACGGCGGTCGCGGCACGCCGCCCTGTCTAGGGTTTGAACTCGGTGACGACGGCTAGGGTTTGTATGTTTGTGGTGGCACGGTGGTAAGGAAGAAGGTAACCAGAACCCTAAGGCTCTGATACCATGTAAGATTGGTAAAAGACTTGATTCCATTCCATTCAGTAGGGTTACAAATATATAGAGATGAGTCGGGCCCGTGGGCTACGACACTGAAACCCTAATACTATATTCCAATACTTATAATGCACAGGGGGACAAGGTTTGGGGCGTTATAAAGCGCATCGATGCCCCTATAACACATGGTTTAAATGAGTTTAAACTTTACTAGTAGGTAGTGATAAGTAAAAGAGTAATAGACTTAATTTAAAATGGGTTTTAATGTTTAGCTGGCTTGAAATAAATAAAATGTTAATGGGTTTAAGTATATACATTTTTCTTTAAAAAAAACATAGATAACATATACAAAAAAATTAATTTCGTACCCTTGGGGAGACCGGGCCTTGGGCCGTCCCCCTCCCCCGTCCTCCCTAAAAGCCGACAATGGTTGCAAGTAAATACAAGAGGAAGCAGTAACACAAGATGTATAATAGTTCGGGGTGAGTGTTTATAAATTCACCTAACATCGACTTATCGTCTTCAATCTTCAACCAATGTTTGTCCTCAACTAAAGTCGTCACTCTAAACCAATAGATATCATTGCCATAGCGTCTTACCATGTACGTGGTAATTATTTATTCTCGTTGCACTAAGTTTAGTTATGATCACATATCACCAATACTATCTTAAGACTATGGGGAGTGGAGGGGGGAGAGGGAAATGAAGCGTCATGTGGCACGTGTGGGATCCGTGCTTGAAGGGTGAAAATTATGGGGAGTGGAAGGGGGAAAAGGGGGAGGGGGGAGAAATATTATTATTATTATTATTATTATTATTATTAATTGCGTGTTGAAAATTAAGGAAAAAAACCAGTCAATCAAAAACCTCCACATCTTTCCACCCCCGCCCCACGCCAGTGAAGATCCTCCCGCCCAAAGGGCTCACGCCAGCTCCCCCCCCCCCCCCCCCCACCCACCCACACACACACACTCCCTATACTCTAATAATCTTTATAGTGATCACCAATCTATCTTCTCATCGAGTTAGTTTAATAATTACTTCATTTTTCTTATAAGTGTACATACAAGTATGCATAAAGTTTCCAATGTGTACTTTTTGTAAACATAATGAATACTTATACGGGGAAAGTTTTGGTGTGTGCGTGTCCATTATGAGATGGCGAGGATGTGGGATCTAACTCCTTATGGGGCCTATACCCGTATGTTCGTGACGTGTGGGGCTGATCCATGAGGAGTTTTTTTTCTTTTTGTTTTTTCTATAATTCTCTACACCTATTAAATGATAACAGTTTTAAATAATTAAATTAAACAATTAAGTGTCAAAAATATAAATTTTCTCATTTTAATAATTTATTTAAATTTACTAAATAAATGATTTTCATTATATTTTATCTTAATATATTATTGTTATTTATAAATGATAAATCTTTATTTTTTTTATGTCATCAATCAATGGCTAATGACATCCAACATACAAATTCTTCATAAAAACTGTCAGGTTTAACAGTTGGATTTATTCAATTCATGTAATACATGGCTTTCTAACCTAACCTAGTTTAAGTTATACGCATATGTTTTTATCTTAGATGTACTCGAATATAGAGGAATCATAAATAAATAAATAGAGAAGAAGAGAACACATTTTAAACCTTCATTTGTTAATATTTTATGACTAATTAATGTCGGTCTTGATCAATTTCACGTACGCATTATACTACCAGTCTTTTTAGGTCTAGCTGTTTTTTGATTCATGATTTCTTAATCACACCGAGATTGTTAATTATGTGTCGTCTTCATCAAATGGATTTTAATACCATATTCATTCAAGGTGGATGGAAATACATCAGCTTGCAAATATATTGGCCGGTTATGTTTACAATTTTTAACTTTTTTGGTAAAGAAATTTTTTGTTTTATGTCATAAATGCATTTTGTTGTTTAGCTTGATAGAAACTCAAACTCAATTGAACGAACATGCAATGCTGACATTAGGGGTGTTCAGAATTCGATTCGAATTCGAAAAATTCGAAATTCGATTTAGTTCGATTCGATTACCAAGAATTCGATTCGATTATTAAGAATTCGAATTCGATTCAATTCGAATTCGAGTCCAGTAAATCGAATACGAATCGAATACGAATTTATGCTTTTAAATTCGATTCGATTCGAAATTCGAATAAAAACTATACATGTATATTTTTTTAAATATATATACACACTTACACATTGTTATATACACAAATATATAGATTGAAAAATAGAACTTTTAAATTTTGGTCAAACTCTAAGAACCCATAGTCTATACAACTTTTACCATAACCATATTTTACATGTTTACCTTATACATCACTAAACTCTAACAAACTATACTATCTACTATTTTTACTGTTCCCGTATTTGACATATTGTTGTTTATCAATTTTGTAGATTTGTATTTTATATGTTAAAAATAATGAGTTCGTATTAGTTTTAAAACTAAAATTAAAACAATTTATTATTTATGGTGAATTTGAACTAAATCGAATTTATTCGAATTCGATTCGAATTCGAGTTTCTTATTCGAATCGAATACGAATCGAATAAATTGAATTTTAAACGAATACGAATCGAATACGAATTCAGGTAAAAATATTAAAAATTCGAGAAATTCGATTCGAATAATTCGAAAATTCGTTATTCGATTCGATGAACACCCCTAGCTGACATTGTGGTATGTTTTTTAGGTACCTTGTGTTTTTATATGTTTAAATTTCTTGTCTTTTGAAAATATAATTAAGCACTGATTCAATGACTATGTTTCAGAATATAGATTTTAGAGTTAATAGCCATTTTCGTCCCTGAGGTTTGGTCCAGTTTGCCACTTCAGTACAAAAGTTTTTTTTTTTGCAATCCCTTACCTGTGGTTTGGATTTTTTTTGCCAAATTCGTCCTTTTCACTAACCCAGTTAAAAAATCCCGTTAATGTCAGGGGTAGGGTTGTCTTTTTACCAGTCAGGGACGAATTTGGCATTTCAAACTTGCTCTTCCCTCCCCTGAAATTTCCGGTAGGTTCTTGCCAGAATCCGACCACCGGATTTTATTCCGGCCAACCCAAAACCCGGTTATAAGAATGTTTTAATTCGTTTAAATGTTCCCAAAACGTTTCTCCATCTGTTCTTATTCAATTCCTGGTCTTTATCGTACATTTAATCCGTTTTAATCGTGTATTTAATCGAGTTTTATGAAGGTAACCGTCGGAACTTTATGTCAAGATCAAACGTTCGATTTTGCCTAACGACCTTATATACTGATCATTTAAATACATCACACAACCTTTGTGCATCACAAACCCACTTTTAAACAAATCAAAACGTGACCAGAAGGTCTGTTAATCTCGACGCAAAGCTTCGAACATGTGCACCTCGTTTTTTTTCCGTATGCCACATTGTAAGTCCGAAACTTTTATGTCGTTTTGATTGTTGTTTAACTCCGAGTAAAAGCCCTTTATCATTGTTGCTTACTCATGTCCGATTCGGGTTAATTGAATCTGATTCTAGGGTTAGGGTTCTTGAAAGTTAAGTTTGTGGAAGAAGATGATGTATTTTATTTAAGTTTAAGTTATTTTGATTTCAAATTTATTCAACAAACTTGCTTCTTGGTAGAGTGGTTATGTATGTGTGATTCCATAGAACAGACCCGGGTTCGAGCCTCTCAACCCGCGGGTCTTTTCTTTATTTTTAAACTTTCATCATTAGGCAAATTCAGTCCCTCAAGGTTAACTGAATTTTAAATGCCAAATTCGTCCCTGACTGGTAAAAAGACAACCCTACCCTTGACACTAACGACATTTTTTAACTGGGTTAGTGAAAAGGACGAATTTGGCAAAAAAAAATCCAAACCACAGGTAAGGGATTGCAAAAAAAAAAAAACTTTTGCACTGGAGTGGCAAACTGGACCAAACCTCAGGGACGAAAATGGCTATTAACTCTAGATTTTATGAATTTTGCGTTAAAAGTTTGGGTGAAATTGAGCACAACACACCGATTTTAAGTATTTAACAACTATAATTGGAATCTAAATAAATGAGAAATGTAATTGAATGGTTTATTAGCTAATTAGTTATAGGTTTATGATCGTAGTTTGTTGGTAAGTTGAAATTGTTTTGATCATAGTATAGATTCATAAAATCTTATTTACATTAAGCTTAAATCATTCATGACATAAAATTCACACATAAACACATTTAGATAAAAGGTTATGTCAACTCGAGGATTCACGGACTAACCAAGGCCCAAGGGTACCCATTGGTTTACTTTTTTTTTTAATCTTTTAAGATGTATTTTGCATAATAACTTAAATTATTTGGATATATATGACGTTTGAATTTAAAATTTTAAAAATAGGTTGACAAAGTTTAACATACCTTCTTAAGAAAGAATATAACATGTATATTTAGTACAAACAAAATTAAAAAAAAAAAAAAAAAAAACAGGTTAAACTTATCATATTCGTATCAGCCCATTAATACGCATGTCAAGATAGTTGCATATGTATAACACGTTTTTTGAGTTAGATATAATATTTTTAGATTCATATCATGTTCAACCCGCAAACAACAACTCTAACCTAACCCCTACTCCTAATAACCCAATTCCTACCACATTACTATTCTATAAACTTCCTAATTTCCTATTAACACCATTAAACATATCTACACAAATCTTAAATTATATGGTTTTAAAGACAAAAAAATATTGATATTTATACCAAGTGACAAAACTCAAAAGCCTATGAGAATCTATAGATTGTCGCTTGTACGAAAAATCAATCCCAAAAATTAAAATTAAAATTAAAATTAAAAAATTATTCTGCCCATCAAATTCAATCACATATCGCCCAAATCTTCCTTTTCTTCTCACCAATTTTTTTATTATTAAATTAAATTAATATTTAATATTATTAAAAAAAATATTAAAAAAATACGACCCGCCGAGTTTTTGTCAGAAAACTATTCCATTTTCTCTTCCTTATCTTTGCCGATCAACAACGCAACTCAATCCCCACATAAAGCCTACAACTTTACTCTCTTCTCTCTCTCTAACTAACTGCATACATTTGTTCTTTATTTTCTTTGGATTTAAAAATTGAGCATGTGGGGTTTCGATTCTTGTGTTTAATAAAGTTAATCTGAGATTAATCTTTGATATTAAAGTGGGTTTGGATCTTTTTGTTGTGGGGTTAAGTAAAGATGTGGACTTGAAGGTTTGCCTGCCAGGTGTTTGTGAAAAGTCCCCAGTGAGCGTTTGGGGATAGAGAGTGTGAAAAAATGGGATCAGGAAATGGGTTTTACTCTACAGGGGAGTTTAGTTTGGAAGCAAAGTGGTTGGTTGATCCTAAGCTTCTTTTTGTTGGTCCAAAGATTGGAGAGGGTGCACATGGTAAAGTTTATGAGGGCAAGTAAGTTAGGTTTATTATTTTATTATGATTTTTTTTATTTATTAAAATGTCATGTCTTTTGGTGATTTTGTGATCATTGGAAGATAGGATCTCATTGGTTAATGATATTTGATTGTATTTTGTGGGTTTCAATTTTTAAGTCTTGAATTGCTTGATCACATTGTTGGAATATTGTTTGAAAGTGATTATTGTAGTTTGAAGATTGGAGTTAAATAAAGTTTCACACCCAAAATCGTGATCTTGAATTCGCAGTTTTGGTTGTTTTGATTCAAACATGCCCTAAAGATTATGATGTGTTTTTTCCTGCATTTAAGGTGATTTAGCTGTTTTTCTTGATTGTATGATTTTTTTACAGATATAAAAACCAGAATGTTGCAATTAAAATTATAAACAAAGGTGATACTCCGGAAGAAATTGCAAAGATTGAAGGACGTTTTGGGCGAGAAATTGCAATGTTATCTAAAGTTCAACATAAGAATTTAGTAAAGGTAATGTTTTGATATCGTCATATTAATGATGTAGCATTATGATCTTGAATGAATATCAGATTTTGTAAATTCCATTGACCATTACGATTTGTGACCACAGTTCATCGGAGCGTGCAAAGCACCAATCATGGTTATAGTAACTGAGCTTCTTACTGGTGGGACATTAAGGAAGTACCTGGTTAATATGCGGCCTAGGGGTTTGGATACACGTGTTGCTATTGGGTTTGCACTTGATATTGCTCGTGCAATGGAATGCTTACACTCACACGGGATCATTCACCGTGATTTAAAGCCAGGTAAATCACTTTATTCCTTATTACAAATGGCTTCGCCTTTGTTACTCGTGTTTATTCAATTTATTCACATAGACAAGGGCTTAGGAATTAGATCATTTTTAGAAACTTGAGATTGTGATCAGACGATCAGTAGTTGCTTCAAACATGTTCTTTGATTGCATACAATCGTTGACCATTATTGCCCACACCCTTTCACCGAGCCCATAAACAATAGCTCAATACGCATCGAAATCTATTTTGTTTCAGAAAACTTGCTGCTGACAGCAGATCACAAATCTGTGAAACTTGCTGATTTTGGTTTGGCAAGAGAAGAATCATTAACGGAGATGATGACTGCAGAAACCGGAACTTACCGCTGGATGGCCCCAGAGGTTGTCTATTTTGAAATAAAATAATTTGCGGGTTCTTTTTTGTTGCTTTTCTGCTTCATATTATTAAGTTTTCAAGTACATGCGTGTTTCCAAAAAAAATTTGTGCGCTCGTGTGTAGCTTTACAGCACGGTGACACTGAGGCAGGGAGAGAAGAAGCATTATAACCACAAGGTAGATGCCTATAGCTTTGCAATCGTCTTGTGGGAACTCATACACAATAAGATGCCATTTGAGGGCATGTCAAATCTTCAAGCAGCCTATGCAGCGGCTTTTAAGGTATGTATATTCCCTACAGTTGGTATTGTAATATTATTGTTATTGATAAAGAAGACCGACCGAACGTTTTTGTTCAAATGAATTTATGAATCTCAGCCGTAGATTGTTGTATGCTGTGTTGGTATGATATACTTGCATCACAATCGTGTTTGTTTTGTTTCTGCAGAATGTGAGACCGAGTGCTGATGACCTCCCTCAAGATTTGGCACTGATTGTGACATCTTGTTGGAAGGAAGATCCAAACGCTCGACCAAATTTCAGTCAAATAATACAAATGCTTCTCCAGTATCTATCCGTTGTCAACCCACCGCCATCTGAATCCGCTGCTGCGATCCCACCTCGGATGTTCAACGTGTTTCTACCCGAATCTCCTGGGACAAGCACCTTAATCTCAAAGGAGGATGAAACAACGAAAACACCCATGCAAAACAGCCCCCGAGGGGGTACATTTTCGTGCTTTTACCAGTGTTGTTGGTGACCATTCATTATATAGGATGATGGGGTTATGGACATTAGATGATATGTATAAGGTGTAAATTGTTTTGAACTGACTTAGATGACATAGGTTGGTGTGATCAAAGTTGTGGTTGTAATATATAAGAACCGTTCCAAAGGCCCTTCAACCCACGCACAACTCAATAAAAGATCATTCTTCTTTTCTTCTTTTGTTTTTGTTTGTTTGTTTGTTTTTTTACATTTGTTGCTGATGATAGTTTTGAAGGTCAAACTATAAGAAAACGCTAACGTTAGAGGACGAATGTTCAAGTTCCTATAAACCGTTCCCAACAACATAGTTGTTATAGTAGGTAAGCTATATATAGTCATGTTCTGCCAATGAGGTAGTGATTGAGTGGTTGGGGAAAGACTTGGTGTTCCTTGTTACAGATGCATATTTGTGTCTCTTGCATTAGGATTTACAAGATAATATCAAAGATTACGAGTTTTTGGTACAAAGCTCTTTTGGTTCGCGTGATTGTGAGGTCGAACCAGCGTTTCTTTGTGAAAAACCGATCCTACACTTGTGACCCAGGTTCGATTCTCACTCTCCTCATTATTTTCTACGGCATCCAGGTGAAGAGCGAATATAGGTGGCGCCTGTTCTACTCGGATGGAAGGCAAGGTTTTACCGATTATTCCACTGTCTTGCCTTTGGGCGGGTGGAAGTCGGGTTTCTACGCATCTGGGAGAGCCAAGGGGCTGGCAGCGGTCGAGTAGTCGATCTTGGCCACAGCCATGTCACGGTGGTAGGCACGTCGTTCCTTGCCGGTCAAAAAAAATATATATAGTCATGTTCTCTTGGAGTAAAAATGTTAAATGCAGTATACATGTAAGAATGTTTATATTGAGTGGCGAATCTAATTAACTAATTATGTAAGTGATTAGGTTTGGTAAACGATATTTTGGTATGGGAAAGATAATACATAAAGTAATAAAGTTTAGCTGCCAAACATTTTACCGACCCTAAAGTGTGAGAACAAATTTATTGGGTGTCTTGTATCTTTTTGGTCTTGTTAACAACTTTACACATGAAGACATGTAGTCACAACTTACGCAACAAGAAATTCTTGTACCAAGTTTTACTCACGTGTCATTTGATATAACAAGACGTAAAGAAATTTTTACAAATACATGAATCTAACATGTTGTGTAGTGGGGCTTGAAAAACATAAGGTCCCTGTTTCTTATTGGTTTATGTGACAGCTAAGTCCATAGGGCTTGAATTCAAAATGGAGTGTAGTGAGGGGTGGGAAAAACATAGCGCTTGGGGGCTTTATTTTATTTGTTTTGACCGTTCCAATTTTCAAACGTTGGATATATTGTTTGTTACACGTGGTTAGTTAATTGTTTTGTTGCACAGCATGATTAACATAGCGCCTGTGGGGGGGGGGGGGGGGGGGATTTTGCAAGATAGTGCCCCCATGTAATGGTGTTGGGGGTGTCATCTTCATCTTCACGCTGCCATTCACGCCTGAGTACACCTGGTCTAATGGTACAAATATATAATTCTTGTATTATTTTAATATGTAGAAATTAAAAAAGTCATGGGGTTCTTACAAGTAGGAGACACACTAATGGGTTCGGTCACCACAAATTATTTATTAGTATATGGTGGTCACACACAAGTAAGTTTTTGAAGTTCTCCGGTGAGTTTCAAGAAAATTTAGTGGTCTCCATGCCATATAAACGGAAAATTACGAGAATAGACATTTTGACATTTTTTATTCCAAGATAAATATTGACTTTTATCTCACTCAAAAATAAATATAGTAATTTAACATTGACTTTTATCTCACTCAAAAATAAATATAGGAAAAATTACAGAAATCGTCCTTTATATATGTTTACCTGTTTTTACAGTAGGTGTTCTTAGAATCGTCCTTTATGTTGTAAAATATTGCAGCTGTCGTCCTTTAGGCCTAACCTAGTTAGTTTTTTTTATTAAGTTTGGTCATGTGGACCCACATGAGGGCAAAATGACAGTTATACCCACATCTCTATCATCTTTTATCACCACCACCACTTACATTCTTCAATAACCACCACTACCCCCACCACATCCACCACTAGGCCACACCACCACCTCTACCACCAACCTGCCACCACCACCACCAAAAACCTGCCTTGAACCTAAAGCTCCCAAATTTCATCAACCCTGCAATACTAATACCTAAAACCAATAAATAATCTCCACATGTGGGAAGCTGCTAGTCCGATTAATCCGGTAATGCCGCCTTTGGGTTTGAATAAGCATAATCACTCGACTGCGTCTAATCCGGTTATGCCTAATCTGGTGATGCCGCCTGTTGTTGTAAGGAGTCTTTCACCAATGCAGGCTGCAGAACCGATTGAACCGGTGAAGACGTCGTCAACGGCGACAATGGGATTTGTGCCGAAGCTACCGAAGCCGAGGGCGAAAGATCCGAATAAGAGGGAAATGAATATGGAAGAGAAGCAGAAATTGGGGTTAGGGTTGCAGAGTATGCCTCCGAAAAAGATGCCTCAGTTGCTGCAGATTATACGGAGCTTGATCGGTTTGTTGCCAACTGGGTAATGGTTTTCAATCAAAAATGGTCTGGAACATCTCGTCAATTAAGATTAGTTTATTAGGCGTTATGGAAATTGGAAGAAGGGGGTGGAGTGGTGGTGGCAGGTGGGGCATTGGTGGTGATGGTAGATGATGGTGGCAATGGTGATGGGTGGTGGTTGTGAACAGGTAGAGAGAGAGAGATAGAGAGAAGAGAGAGTAAATTGTTTTTTTTTTAATTTTGGACCAAAAGTATAAGTTAATTACACAACTAGTCCCTAAAAGAGTAAAAAAACAAATTTACCCTCATGTGCAATGCACATGACTGGATTTAACCAAAAAATCTAACCAAGTTAGTGCTAAAGGACGAGACTTGAAATATTTTACAACATAAAGACGATTTCTGTAATTTTTCCATAAATATATAAAAAAAACAGACAAGCTAGGCCAAATAATAAAGCTAGATTTACTCGGCACATTTAAACTTGAAAAGTATCAAACTACCATAAAACATTCGATCAAAACAATACATGTGTAAGAAGCCGGCTAAATCTTAGATGGTTCGTAGGCGGCTAAATTTTAGCTGGCACGCTTCTCTAAGTCGGCTCTTCTTATAAACCTGATAAAATCTAGTCGACTTATTACACGTGTTATGCCATTATTAGTTTTTTTTGGACTACATTGGACTTTTTGAAAGATATTTGTGTCGACTAAATGACATCCTTTTTTTTATCGGCAAACATCATCTTTATTTCATCACCCAATTTTTTCATACAAGTATAAGCCTAGCAAGGCACTAGACAATACATTGCTCACCAATTTACCAGCCCATCTATACTAGAAATTACAATACAGGGACATTAAACAAACGCCAGCTCTCCCAATCCCATCTATTTCCTTTCACCTTGTGCTTTGCCCATAGAAAAACCATGGCTTGAGCTTCTCCAAAGATTGCAGCTGGACCCGTCCTTTTCCCGGAGAATATTAGAGCATTACGAGCTTTCCATATTGCCCAACACACACCAATGATCACCAACCTGACCCATTTTCGTTTATTCGACTCAACTCCTACAGTCTTATGCACATTAAAGATATCCCGAACATTAAACGCATACACTGGTGGAATTTTACACCAAGCACTTACTTGTGGCCATATACATGACGCAATGAAGCAACCGGTAAAAAGGTGATCCGCGTCTTCATCCGCTTGTCTGCAGAGTTTACATGTAGTAGAACCGTGTAGAATACGTCTTTTTTGCAGGCCTAACAGGGTAGGTAATCGGTTTTGTTCAGCTCTCCACCCAAAAATACTCACCTTCTTTGGAGCTCCTTCGACCCATTCGAAAGGGTAATACGGAACAACAAACGGAGGCAGCAGCTGTTTGCAATAAGAGACCGAAAAGGAGGCGTCTGACCCTCCATTCCACATCCATTTATCCACATTTCCAGCCACTTGCACACTTGAGATAATAGCCGATAATTGTGACAGCTCCAATATTTCATTTGCAGTCATCGGTTCCCTCTTCCATCCCTAGGATACTCGTCTGCCCGCCACCTTAACATCCTTAATACTTTTCAACCTGAACAGGTTCGGAAACTGATACATTAAAGGTCCTTCCCCAACCCAGAAGTCCACCCAGAAACGGATCGACTCCCCATCACCCACCACCCCTTTCAGCAAAGTGCGGAGATTAATATCCTTATCCATCAGATCCTTTTCAACCTTGTTAATACCTGCCCAAACGCCGGAGATTCCCGGCTTTATAGGCAAGTATGACCACCCCCCAGGATGGAAATGAATCGCCGAGACCACTTTGGACCATAAGGCTGATTTCTCCGTCTTGAAACGCCATCACCATTTCATGAGAAGACTAGTATTTATGTTTTGTAGGGACCCCAAACCATTTTCCATCGGACCGATCACCTTTTCCCATCAAATCCAGCTTGTTTTGGCCTTGTTATCATCTCCTCCCCAAAAAAAACGTCTGTGTAAAGACTCTAAATCTTCAAGAATTCCTTTCGGGGCCCTGTAGAGCAATAGGAAGTAGAGTGGCAGGCAATCCAATGTGGCCCTGAGAAGCGTTAACCGTCCCCTAAACGACAGGTTTTTTGCCTTCCATTTGGACAGCTTTGCTTTGAAATTATCTACTACACAACTCCAATACCGGGTCTACCCCATATTAACACCTACAAGGAGGCCGAGATACTTACATGGAAACTTCCAACGTTACAACAAATGAGCCCAGCCACCTGTTCAACGTTCTCTTCGGCTACACCCACACCAAAAAGATTTGTTTTTTTGCACATTAATTCTCAGCCTATATATAAGGTGAAAACACCCCATTAGTCGAATCACTTTACGGATATTTCCTTCACCCCAATGTCATCTGCGAACATCAAATACATTAGGACCGCCATTAGGTAGGTTAACATCTTTGATGATGTTCAGTTGCTTTGCTTTCTCTACAAAACCGGTTGGCGTTTTTTTAGTTGCTTGCTTCTAACTATGTTTATTTTTGTAAAGGTTAACAATTAATATTTATTTTTATTTTTTAATATGTAAACATATTTATTTTAGTGATTGCCCATAATTAACTTGTGGAGACTCCCCACAACAAAGTCTCTAGTAAGACAATTGTTTTTACAAAATGGATATAATGAACTAGATCATACCCCGGGAACGTCCCGATGTTGAAAAATCTAATATGACATATTAATTTTACATATGAAATAGAATGATGCGCTTTACAGTTACATGCATGAAAGCTTCGGGTAGCAGCTAATCTAAAACAATTAAAAACATATCTCCACTGTTAACGCCTAACCTTAAACAATGTATGACTCTAATATTAATATCTAACCCAAAACAATGTATAACTCCAATGCTAACGCATGTTGAAAATAGAATTTATATTTACTGATTTGAACATAATTAGTGGCTTGCCTATACATGATTAATGATTTACCTGAACGCTTTGTGTTTTTTTTTCCTGTTTTAACAAAACCCAACAAAAAATAGTCGTTTTTTTTTCTCCGTTTTTTATATAGCACTATGGTACTCGTTGGAAAGATAATAAAACGCTCGTTAATTTGGTGTAATTTTTTTCTTTAAAAAATATCGTATATAAAAGATATTAACTTTTAAAAATTATGGGAGGAAACATAAGAGAGAAAAATCTAATTTTGTTTTTAAATTATTTTTTTCCTAAAATATCTCAATGCCACATGGGATGACACATGGCACACTCAATGAGGAGAATGCCTCTTTGAATGCCATGTCATTAAAATGACTTTCTTTTATTATATGTATAGATTATATACGTGTATCTATGGATCTATAATAAAATGTTGCCTTATATACTAAATGACATCGGGGCATATCCCAGGGTTCCTTCCCTCGGTTTGGAAAAAATAAACATTTTTTAAAGGCAAATTTCATTAAAAAACGACAGGGGGATCTCCAAGGCGGAAACCCCCACTAGAATTGAACAAAATTGAACAACTAGTATTATACCCGTCCGCTGGGACGGGTTCCTGAAATTTAGAACATTTAAACTATGTGTACATGAAGATCTCAACAACGTTTTATTCAGTTGAGATTAGTAGGCGCAAAAACTGGTTAATTCCCGTAAATGTTAACTCAAACTTTGTTATTTATTTGGCGTAATAAATAGACAACGGTTATAAATTCGGAAAACAACCTTAGCTTTCAAGTTTTACTGTTTACTCCAGTATGATTATTATGTCGTCTGGAAACTAACTTATGTGTTTACAATTATAAACGGCCAAATTATACTCCATTGAGCGTTGTTAGAACCCGGTACATTTTATAATTATATAAATTATTGCGTATAGTACATATTAATTTATATTGTGACATCAACTCTCTAGTGAGAACACGCAAAACATATCAATAATAACTTCAAATACAATTATCATTTAGGAATGCATGTAAACCATAATCACAACTAAATTTATTATAGTTTATTAGAAGAGCTAATAGCCATTTTTGTCCCTGGGGTTTGGTCAAATTTGCTGGTCCAGCCTAAAAAGTTTTTTTTTCTACCACTGGACACCCGAGGTTTGGATTTTCGTGCTATTTCCGTCCAAATTGCTAACTCCGTTAAAAGTTAACGTTAACTGGGGGCAATTTTGACATTTTATCCTTTTTTTCGTGCTATACATCTTTATCTCCTCCCCCCCCCCCTCTCTTGCTATTTCTCCCTCTCTCTCACTCTCTCTCTCCTCCACCACCTCTTTCGCGTCCACCCTCCTATATCCGCCACGTCACCATCATTTCCCTCATCAACCACCGTTCACCGCCTCCTCCGCCTCCACCCACCCATTCCGCCACCAAACACAAAACTTACAAATGCTCAGATAATAAAAACCTTAAAAAACCTACCTGTTTCTTCAATTCACTCTTTCTTGATGACAAAGCAGCAGGCAACCTGGGCAATCGATCGAGCCCTCCACCACAACCACTGTCGACCACCACCCAATGCTCCACCTTCACCCCACCTCCACCCCACGACCTCCACTCAACCGTCTACCTTTTACAACCTCTGATGAGCATCCAAATTCTTTCACCACCACCGAACACCATCTACAACCCACCTCCGTCATCTACTTTGTTCACACATATAACCTGCTCCACCACTTACAACCCATTTGGTCTCCGATGAACTTTAATAATGTCGGTGGTTAAAAATTTTTAATTTTTCAAAAGCATGTTTATAAGTGAAACAAGCATGCAAAATAATACACGGAAACTTGCTACAAATATCCCATTTTCGGACCCAACCAAACGCGCATGCAGGGCTCTACGAACATCACATTGTTTAAGGTGGTTAATATAGACATCAAGCCTCTCGATTATTTACCGAAGCACAACATAATCAAGATCTTTATAATGTTCTATGTCTGTGAGATGGTGAATATATGTAAAAGATATATACTTTTAAGTCAAAGTATTTTTCAAGAAACAAACTTTTAGATCTTGTTGAAATTAATTTAAAACAAATTTTATTAAATTGTCTATTTTTTTTTTGTTCTGGTGCTATATTTGGGAGTAGTAAGCCTGGTTGTGAGTACAGATGGAATGCAAACATCTAGAATGACATTATATATATCAACCCTTGAGTTTAATCAGTAACATTCTCCAAAACTGAATTTCCTAATTGCATATTGCATCAATAAGGAAAATAAAACATGAATTAGAATGAATACCATAATTTGAAAGGTTGGTTTAAAGTCACATGTGCTCTATGGATCTGTCATCAAGATTACTATCCTAGGTGCAATTTGAAATTAACACAGAAATATAAACTCAGTTTAACTTTATAAAGTCAAATCTTTTACTTTGTGGATGTATAATTATCATAACTATCCTTATTGATTAATCCTCAATTTTATCCTATTTCTCGTTTTTTTAAAGGTGAACTTCATTAAAAACGGGGCGCGTACTCAAAGCGAGTAACGACCTAATAAAGCCTTACAACATATACAAAGGGTACTTTGCCTAATCGACCCATCTAAGATCCTTAAAACGCGTACGACTCTTAAGCCACAAAAATGACACCGACTCAATACTCGCAACCATCTCAGAAGCCTTCGGATTCTTTCCTGCAAATAACTTATCGCTGCGACTCTTCCAAATCGCCCACATAGCAGTAAAGATTGTTCAGGTTAGGATGGCCCACAAATACTTTTTTTTAACGACAAGGAACGATGTGCTAACCACCGTGACACCGGGCGCTATGGTCAAGGTCGACTACTCGACTGCCACCAGCCCATTGTTCGTCCCTTAATTTTATATGTGAATAACTAATACGTTAATTATAATAACTAAAATGATACTATTACAGTAAAGGTCCAAAATCTTTGCATACTTGAGAGGTTGACTTTGGGTGACTTTCAGTTGTTTGACCTGTTCCCGTTTTCATTTTCTGTTTAATCTAATTTTTTGTATAAGATAAAATACTAATAGGAAATTTAATACACAACGGATAAATAATTTGAAATCAAATAGAAACGGATAGATCTAACGGTCTCTCGTAATACAGAAACACCACACAAGAAACAATTAGGGCAACTAAATGAGAATTAAGATACAAATACACCACTTGACTTTAATCTAGGCTCCAAGAACACCATCCAAGATGCCCCTCTTAAATTAGCATAAAATCAAATTAATCAACTCAAAAATCCATTCGAGAAAATTAACCTAAAAAACTCATTCATAAACTCACTGCCTCTTTTCATTGAACTACATCCTAAACATGGGATAACTACCATTGACCACTACTAAATATAACTAAATTAAAAATGCTAGAAAATAAAATAAGCTTGGAAATTAAATTGACGAACTTAACATCAAATGATAAAATGGAAACAAAAACGTGGACCAGTCTTGCATGGGTGAATGGGTGATATTCCGGGTTATGGGGCGGGATGCACGGGCCGGATCAAAGTGGAATATTGTTTGACTGTATGTACATCAAATACATTTTCATCTTCTGCAACAATACAAAATAAAACGAAACATGAGGAATGATAAAGAGGATTCAATGCTGGGCATTCATCTTGTTTATTCGATCTTTGCATACTGAATTCACTAAGAAAATCCAACAATTATAAAAGAAGATTAAACTAACATCAACTGCCAATTATATAAAATAAAAAAACCCCATTAAATTGAAGCATTTTAGCATAAAATTCTGAAGTAATTTCACCTTTAAGTGAAAACGAAAGTTGGATGAATCAAACTTACTTGAACCCAGGAGAGATGTATGAAAGAATCAAACTTCAAGTTAAGACATAAACGAAACGAAACAAATCGCCATGGCTGCAAAATTAGAAAAGAGAGAAGTAGGAAGCTCTTGTTAGTTAATATTCAGGAAAAAAAACCGCCACTACTGCAAAAGTACATTAATTTCCCCATAAGAAGATCAGACGAAAAAAATAAAGATTTCTGATATGCAACCTAGATCCAACAAAACCAAAATGCCATGATAACTTTAAGCAAATATGAATCGAATCTGAAAAAAAAAGAGCGAAATTGTAGCTATGATACCATCAAAACTGAATGAATCGCTTGAATTGAAACCCTACTTATATTTCGGCGTTTTGATGAACATGAAGGGAAAGTCTACGCCATTTTTTGTTGGCTGAAGGTTTGAAGTTGAGCGATATTGGTGTGGATGAAGCATGAAATGAAATTATGGGAAGACAATGACCATAAAAGTCATGAGAAAAAGGTGGAGAGGTGTAATGAAATTATGGGAAGACAATAGCCATAAAAGTCATGAGAAAAAGGTGGAGAGGCGTAATGAAATTATGGGAAGACAATGGCCATAAAAGTCATGAGAAAAAGGTGGAGAGGTGTAAAACTACCATGTTTGCATAGACTACTTGACTAGAAAAAAATAACCATCTTCAATGCCTATTTTAAAACATGAGGTAGTGTTTGGTATGATGGAATGGAAGAGAGAATGGAATGAACCATTACGAGGTAATGAAAAATGGTGTGTCTGGTTGGTTAAAGGAATGAAATCACCCATTCCACAAGGCATTCCATTCCCTCAAAACCATTCCATCCACCCCCCATGTTTTTTTTTTCATTCCATCCCTCATTCACCCTTTACTAACAACACCATAACCCACCACCACCACCCACCACCACCGCCGTCACCACCCACCATCGTCGGCGCCACCACCCTCCACCGTCGTCGACGCCACCAACCACAGTTTCCGTTACCCACCACTACCGCCGCCACCCACCACCATCAACACTACTAACCATCGTCACCCACCCACCATCACCGCCATCCATTGCCACCACCCACCACCGCCGTCACTACCCACCACCACCTACCATCACCACCACCACCACCACCACCACTACCACCACCCACCACCGCCACTACTCACCATCGTCGTCCACCCATCATCACAGCAATTCACCTCCACCGTCACCACAGCCACCGCCGCCGCCACCCACCACCGCCGCTACCCGCCACATATCACCACCCACCATCATCGCCCCTGACCGTCACCCACCACCGCCACTCACCACCGCTTTTATTCCATCATCTTTTCTTGCCTATCCAACAACAAAATAATGTTTTGTTTCATTCCCCCATGGCAACCAAACAAGACAAGGAATGGTAATGATCCATTCCATTACCTTGTCAATTCCATTCCCTCGTCCATTCCATTCCCTCTCCGTTCCATTACCTCATACCAAACAGACCCTGAGAGTAGTGGGAGAGTTGGCCTATTTTTTAGGAGTGAAAAAAACTTCCGTATCAAAAATGAAACCGCCAAATTTTGGTAATAACTACCAATTTATTGTGGTCAGGATTTAATATTAGAAATAACCACCTGATTTGAACGATTGAGATCACTCCAAAAACGGTTATTAATGTCAAAATGGGCGGTTACTACCTTGGTGAACAATATAATAATAATTAGTGAAAATCAGTTAAAATATACAAAAGAAATCCCCTAAAAATAGTTCCTGGATTCGCCACTGAATATCATGTGAGTAATTTATTTAATGTATAGATAAAGCGTCTTCAAAGTTCAATTACTTCATGGGGGCCAAACATCAATCGCATGGAGTCTACTACAGAAAGACTCAAAGAGTTGCAAAACAATTGGTTTAGGAGGAGGTAACCCCATGATTTTTTTTAATATGGAGATCGTTTGAGTTTCATCTGGTGCGATTTGCTTCAGGTGGGCCAATGGTTTTATCACAGTGGGTTTTCGGGTAGTAAATTTCCCCAAGAATGATGGGTGGACAGCGTTGTTCGCAGGGCGTGGGTGGACTTTTGCCAATGGACTTACCCTGGTGGCCAGGCTTGTATAGTATTTGTTGGTCGCTAAAAAAGAATCTCATGGAGTCTACTAACTAATGGTCATTGGTTATTTGTTTTTTGAAGAGCAAATTGATCAATGGAATTTGAACTCTCACCTCTAAGATAAAGAGAAATACATGATATAACTACACAAGTCTCCCAATAATTAGTAAATAGATTTAAATGAGGAGTCTTGATTGGAAAAACTCCGATATGCAAGTAAACGTAGATGCGTAACTCTTAGTTGAGTAAGTCGTTACTATATACGTTAAATTGACATAACTATGGAGGTAGAATACTCTTAAAGATGGTTATATTTGTGATCTCTCTTTAACCTTATGGGTATGTTTGGTAAAGAGCTTTTAAGAGCTTCAAACTTCAAGCTTTTAAGAAAAAATCCATACTTAATAAAAAGGCTTGTTTGGTTGAAGGAGCTGAAAGCTTTAAGGTTGGAGAAAAACAGGGGCATCCCTGAGAATTCAGGTGTCTGGGCCAAGCCATGAAAAATGTGCCTCTTACCCTTAAGCCTTGACGAAATAAATAACGTAAACTATTGCTTTAAACGACGATTAAAGTATTACAACGAATTAATTACATACCGTATTAAGCGAATAGGTAACCGAGGCTGAATGAAGGTTCTTTAACATTCTTTTTAGCCCAAAGCTTTTGAATTAGGTTGGGGGGAAATTTTATTTGCTTCTGTGTGTCGCAAGTTTCTTCTATTCTTTTTTGCTTTTTTTTATTTAGTTAAATTAAATGAGTAATGAGTTTTTAAACTTGTTATGAGTTACTAGTAATTGGGTTATTTTGTAATTTAAAAGATGTATTTAATAGGCCCGAGTTTAAATGTTAAAGATGTGTTTAAAATTTTTTTAAAATGTGCCCCTAATATTTCCGGGCCCTGGCCGGTTGACCTCCCCGGCCAACCCAAGGGCCGGCCATGGAGAAAAAGCTTTATAGTGAAAAACTACTAGTAATAGTTTTTAAAAAAAAGCTCTACTAGCTATAAGCTTTTAATTAGTAAATGACACAAATACTCATTCTGTTTTAAAAATAAAATAAAAACCTTATTTACATTTTTGTCATTTTATACATTTTATTAAAAGCTCCAGCTACTCTGCCAAACACCAAAATATATTTAAAAACTTCCCGCTACCAGCCACCAACTAGTTTTGCCAAACATCTATAATCTATAACTTATAATAAAAGAATTGAACTTTGATGATGTGGCATTCAATAGAGGCCTCAACCCCTCCTTGATTGTGCCACATGGCATCACGTAGGATTTTTTTAATTTTTGAGTTTTTTTAATAAATCTATATATATTATAATTATTTTAGGAAAAGATAACAATTTAAAAACAAAATTAAATTCTCTCTAATGTTTCCTCCCATAACTTTTAAACGTTAATATCTTTTATATACGAGACTTTTTAAAGAAAAAAATTACACCAAATTAACGAGCGTTTTATTATCTTTCCAACGGGTACCATAGTGCTATATAAAAAACGGAGAAAAAAAACAGCTATTTTTGTGGGGTTTTGTTTTCAAATATATTTTACTCTACTAATAAATCACAAACAATAAACATAACTTAATAGGCAGAGATTCTATTTTTTTATATTTGAATATGATAACTTATGGCAGAAATTTGTTTAAAATAAATAATAATATTATTATTATTATTCATTAATCATGTATTGGCAAAACATTAATTATGTTGTCATATTAGATATTTTATTATGTTATATTAGATATTTCAACCCCGGGATACCTCCGGGATAAAGCTAGTACCCTATATCAAGCTTAACACTCGCAACAGGGCTCCAACGTAAGAATGATTGGTGATGGCGTTCTCATAGGCTGAGGCTGCTATATACATAATTGACTAATACTACCAATTCATAAAATTTAATGTTTTCATCATGGTGTAAAAAACACGTCCCACAGGTAAGAAAGCAGAAACACACATTTACATGTATTGATGTATATATTAAGAAGAGAATTGCGAGAACCACATAATAACTTGTATAAGAAACTGAACGAATGATAAACCCCTTGTAGATTCCTATTAATCGGTAGAAATACCAGCAATTACGGAAACAAAACCTAAATTTACATTACACTCACCCAACTAATGATCATCTCAACTTCATTGGTCTCCACCAAGAGACATGAAAATACATACAACACGAAATAAGTTGAAAATAAATTTACTATTTATTTTTTATTTGATTTTACTTGTTTTCTTGCATCGATACCGGCACTAAGTATAGCAATTGACATGTGCTTTACATCGAGGGAAAACCATAAAAAAGAATGTCCGTACCGGTTCTGGTGTTGTTCAGTCAGTATCGATTCAGTTTGCCTTCAATTCCATAACTTGAACCATGTTTCCACATGCATAATCTACATATAGCTTTTAGGAATTTCTTCTTCTAACTCCTTGAATTCCCATGCATCATCGACCGAGTAGTCCCCTGTAATACAAGTTAATATTATTTCGACTTAACTTCTCAAAGAAGCAAGAGATATTAGGCATGTCACAATGGGTTCGCGACTACGGGTCAAACAGGTTGGGCTGGCCGAGCCCTCAACACTATTTTGTCTATCTGGGTGTAACTTTAAAGAACTAATTATCATTAAAACAACTTAAGATGTTTTATTTTTATCAAATAAACACAACACCCAAACTGACCCGTGTCCACTCCCATGGACATAAAGAACAATGAATCAAATGACTCTATTAAAGCATTAGGGATTTAGGGCTCAACAACTTACCAATTGAATCTCGCCGTAAAGCAGTCATATGAGCACAGCTGCGAGAACATCACATAATCGACTTATCTTAATGATTTTAACGATATGGAGTAGAAACGTGTGTTATAACTTATAAGTATGATTATCTAGGTACCTGTTAAGAGCCTTGGCAAAATCTGCACATAAGGATCGGATGTATGTCCCTTTTGAGCATGTCACCCTGAAAATAACATTTTGCCTGCAACCACAAAAAACAGATGGAAGGGATCACTATCTTGTTATTATTAATACGGTATGATTGAGTTAACTATACGGGTGGGGTGTTTGGATGTTCATCTAGAGTGACTATTGTAACTTAAAACTAAACAAATAACCGAATACTTGATTTTGATTCTCTTAGTCGCATTAATCAAGTAGTGCTTCCTTAAATGACATAAACCTAACATGAAAATTGCGGATTTGGGTTAGTTTAAACGGGTTTAGGTTAGTTTCAGGTTGCACCGACAAACACATTTAGCTAAAGAGAAATGAGCATAGAGTTTTATAGCTAAGAAGGTCGCTAAGCACGAAGCAGCCTGTTTAGAGAATCAACATGTGTTCCTGCCGTTTGCTTTTGACACATTTGGATCCTTGGCACCTGAGGCAATATGGTTTCTGAAACGAGTGCAGAAGGTGGTCCCACAGTGACTCGCAGAGCCCTAAGAACCTCTGTTGCAAAACAAGGCCGAGTTGACCGATTACTCCCCGAGTACTCGCTCTAAGGTAGGTCGCCGAGTATAGCCGAGTTAGCCGAGTACTGCCCGCATAGGCCGATTTGACCCCCGAGTACTCCCCCGATTAGTCCGAGTACTCGCTCCAGGGTAGGTCGCCGAGTACAAGGCCAAACCGAGTTTTGCAACACTGCTAAGAACCAAGGGTTTGTATTTAGCAGGATAGGCTTTGCAATTCAAAAGGGGATAGCGGTGCAGCTTGTTGCCCGCTTACCCACCATCTAAATGTAACTTGTTTTAACCATTTATTAAAGATTAGACTTTAACTTAATTAAGCATTAAACGCCAACACCTTTGTTTTATAGCTTAAATGTGATTGTTTATATACATTTGCACTTTTTGTGGTAAATTTGTATTTTTGGAGTATTAGCATTAATATAAAATAAAATAACATTTCGGGTTAAACGGGTCGCGTTCGTGTCAACCCGCGAATGTCGTGGTTCGTGTCAAATTTCTGGGTTTGTATTGGGTTTGACCTGCCAACTCACAAACACAACTCATTTAACACCCCAAGCAATCACTGATTACTTTCTGAAAGAATATCGGATATGGAGCTAACCTGTCTTCAAGACTTCGCTCAACGTGAAACTCGAATATTGATATCCGTCTTGGTGAAAGTTCAATACTTTCTCCTCTTCTTGCTTTCTCATACAACCTCTCACCTCCAACCTATTATGAAGATTGAACATCATTTACTGGAGTAAGTATATTAAGATGGTTTGAAATGAAATTTAAATAATTACATGTTCAATATCCGATGTATCAATAAACATAGCGGTAAGACTTACTTTAATGGCGGAGAACATTGGAGGTACTTGCCATATTTCCCCAGTAAATGATGCAGCGGCTTTCTTTATGTCATCGTCCTTAATGTGCTCCCATGGCTCTCGTTGTATTACTGGCGAATCAGCATCGAGCGTTGAGGTAGCTTCCCCTAACCGAAGGATCCCACTGTAACCTTTAACCATACCCTGAAATCTGCAGAACAAATCATAAAAAGTCCCCCTTGATGTGTGTTTTAAAAGTTATTATCTGATTACTTTTAACTTTGAGTCACAAATAATCTGATACTGGTTATTCGATATTAAGTGATGACTCTCGTAACATTTACGCATAGTCCAAACGCGTCAAATGACATGGAAATGGAACATGCGACATTTTCTGAGTTTCACTTAAAACATGAAGCCGTTAAGATAAAACACTAAGTCTTACCTATCAACCAACTTTGTTGCTTTGCCAATACATACAATAAGCAAACCGGTTGCCATAGGATCAAGGGTCCCTGCATGCCCAACCTGTTACAAGCAACATACTCATAGGGTAAGACCAAACATAATCTTGGTTCTAAAAAGTGTGAGGCATTCCGAGGCGTTTAGGTTTAAGGCCGAGGGGCGAGGCGTTGCTCTATGTACAACCAGAAACTGCATCTCTCTCATCTCTTTTACATATCAAACTTATAATCAAGTAAATCATTCATAATTTCTTCACCCCTTTGGTTATTTTTACATATCTGCCTCCTACAGTCCTACTAACCCTAATTTTGACCAAATTTAACCCATATGTGCATGAAGCGCTGCCTCAAGGCCCTAAGGCGTGCTTTTTAAAACCAAGAACATAATAATGGCAATAGGCTGCTACAAAACAATAAAAACATACCTTCTTTACGTTGACCAGGCGGCGCAACTTCCCACAAACCGTAAACGAAGTCCATCCTGTTAAACAATATATAAGCACCATCTTTAACAAAATGTTTCGACTTGCAAAACATAAGGGGGTGTTTGGGATTGATTATTCAAAACAGATTATGCGTTTTGGAAAAGCAGGGGTGGAGCTGCTTATAAATTATTGCGTTTTGGTAGCCTAAAAAACTGATTATTTGTGTTTTCAAAACGCAATCCAAACACTAAAAACTCATTATCTGCGTTTTCAAAACGCAATATTCTAAAAATCAGATTCAAAACGCAATCCCAAACACCCTCTAAGACACAAAAACACAACAAACAAATCACACAATGACATGTTTCAATTCACAAAATTGTGCATTCTAGCTCTAAAGTCCCTGTCAAAAAGTAATCTTTTTACAAACTACTAGTAACAAAACAGTCATCCAACAAACACTTATAATCAATCATGAATCAAACACAAGGATATTATTGTCAACCTTTAGGCTTATTAACCAAAAGAGCAGCACCGGCCGGCCCATCCCATTTCGGAGGCAGCCCCAAACTCCTCCCCGAAACAAACGGCATTGTCTCATCGACCTCATCCGGCACTTTCTTCAAACACTTAAAAAACTCCTCAACCTTCTTCTCAGTAACATCCATTTTCACATCTTTCCCCTCCTCAAAAAACACCAACCCCTTCTCATCCTTCATCTCCCCAACCCCTTCATCCTCAACCACCTTCTTCTTCTTAACCGCATTCGATCGACCTGGTTCAAGAAACGCCTTGTCAAAACACTGATCAGGAAAAAACTTCTTCTCCAATTGATAGACCATCTTATAATGCTTATCTTTTTCCCAAGGGTAAGCAAAAGCATCATAAAAATACAACTCTTCCTCTCTTTTATGCAAAGTTTTAAGCTTTACAATTTCTTGATTCAACTTAATAAACTTACTATCATTCTTACCATTATTATTATCATCATTTTCTGAATCTGAACCATACATTCTCTTCTCCCTCTTATTATAATACTTCCTCTTAGACTTATCCATCTCATTGTCCAATAAAAATGCTTCCTTTTTATTATTATCATTATCTTTATTATTATTATTATTATCTTGATCTTGATTATTATTATTATTATTATTATTATTATTATTATGTGGGTATGATTGTGAGGTTAATTTCATATCAACCCAGTCATCAAAGTTTAAGTGGGGGTCTTGGGGAGAGGTGTTTGGTGGTGGTGGTGGACGACGGTGGTGGTGGTGGTGGGGTGATGGTGGTTGAGATGGACGGGATATTATTAATTCGTATTGGAGAGGGAAAGGGGTTTTGGTGGTGGAATATGAGTGGGATAAGAAAGGTTTTATGGAGAAGGAGAAGATGGGTCTTGGGAAGAAGGAGATGAAGGATGATGCACGGGTTATGGAAGTGAGTTTCGCCATTGTTGTGTGGATTGGTTGCAGGTGTGTGTGGAGAAGGGGTTTGAACAGAGACTGTAGAGATGGTACTAGGTTTACAGTTTGGACTGCAGTTGTAGCAGGCGCAGGTGTAGGCGTAGTCAGGGCTCAAAGGGTGAGTCTCGGACTCTCGGAGCTTAATGTAAAGCGCTTAAAAAGCGAGGGTTTTTCTAGACAAAGCGTATAGTATAAAAATACAATTTCAAGGGTTATACATATTTAAGGCTTCTTTGCGACTAGTTTAGGGGTATATTTGGCAAGGAGTTTTTAGGAGCTTTAAGTTTTTAAGAAAAAACTCTTACTTAATAAAAAACTTTGTTTGGTTGAAAAAGCTTATGAGAAAAAGTTCTATATTGAAAAGCTAGTAGTACTAGCGTTTAAGAAAAAGTTCCTACTAGCTACAAGTTTTTAATGAGTAAATGACACAAATACCCATTCTATTATAATAATAAAATAAAAACTTTCCTTACAAGCTTTTAGTTGTGCCCATTTTAGTCATTTTATATATTTTATTAAAAGCTTCAGCTACTCTGCCAAACACCAAAATATATTTAAAAAGCTACAGTTAACAGCTGGTTTTGCCAAACATACCCTAGGTTGATTTTAGGATTGTTTAGAGTTGATATAACTGTTTGAGACGTGTTCAAATGATTTTTTTGCCAAAATTATGCCGGAACTTGGCATGAAAAAATGTGCATTGGAGAGTGAAAGTGAGGCTTTTAAAGCGAAGTGAGAAGCCTCTGTTGGGACTCAAAAGTGAGTGTCGGTGCGCGCCTAAGTGAGCCTTGACAACAGAGGTCCATACAAGCAGTGGCGGACCCAGGATTTTGTATCAATGGGGTCTCATTTTTTCAGCGTTGAGATTTTTCACAACCGAACTTTGGAATTTCCGATCGATCGGGTCACGTAGGGTTGGTCCGGGTGAGGAACATAATAGAATACAATTCCAAAATAAAACATCTCCCAACACTTACCGTTGCAACCTGTTTGACCCATTCATATGAAAATGAGTAGAAATTGTCATCTCTAATCAACATATGTTGCATACCATAATTGGTGTTGCAATGAAACTATCAAACCAACTAAAGGCAGTTGATGGCCAATAACATCATATTTGAAGATACCAAGTTTTAAGTCGCCAGATAAGTTAACAACAAAAGATGGAGCTTGCTATAAATGGAATTGCCTAAATATTGCTTTTCAACAAAACAAAAATACAAAGGTCTTATGACATATAGGAACTTAACAATGAATTAAACATGTCATACTTGATGTAATTTTGAGGATTTTAACCGGTGATTTCACTGAAAAGAAAACAAAATAACTAACACGTGCACCCAAAAAACCCAAAACTATGTTTCACAATATCTAAAACTAGAATAATATCACACCAAAAATACATGCACCCATTTAAGGAGGCACAACAACAGCATATGGTTTCCAGTTTTCAAGAAAATCACCCACAACAGGTCTATCAACCGGAGCAAAGTAAAATGTCTTTATTTTCTATAAAAAAGGTTAGTAAAACAGGGTATATGAGATTTGAACTTATGACCACTCACATCCAGTTAGTAGAAATTAAGGGATTTACCAATGCACCAAGCTTAACATTGATTGTATGGGTTCCATCTATTTATTTTTATGGGGTCCTTGAAAATTTTAACATACCGTCTCTACTATATTTTTGAAAAACATTGGGGTCCCGGGACCCCGACCTACATAAGGTGGGTCCGCCCCTGCATACAAGCCATATGATTGAAATAAAATGATCATGTGGGTTGTATAAGAGGCAAATCATAAGACGTGTATAACATGTTTGGCTGGCACATAAATGACTAAAGTCTTAACACTTGTGAGAGCAGGCTCGATATACACTTTTAGATGTGGTGTTTATATAGATAGCATAGCCCTTATATTTAGCAATGGTTACAAAAATATGACCGAAATAAACAACATACGTATTGATATGATGCATAGCATAAAAAACAATAAAGTAAACTATATCCATTGAGCCGGGTATAATAAAATAACCACTTATATCATGCATGTGGATTGCATGCCTTATATCCCGCACTCTAAGACGAGCATCGGTCGGTACTGGTTCTGTTCGTTTTAGTATCACAACTGAAAGAGTAAAACCGTAAAATAAATTGTAATAAGCCAAATTATTAAAAAACTATTACTTAAATAATAACAGAAGGGAAAGAATATAGTACCAAGTATCCTTAATTTATAAAGTGTAGGAAGGATTAAGAGGGCGCCACGTTACTGACGGTTTTTTGGATAACACGTTTGTTAATTCCTGTTAGCGGCAAATTAGACATTTTATCCATCCCTGTAATCACGGTCGATTCTCCCTGTGATTTCTAATTTACTGGAATTACGTAATTGAATTCAAATTCAAATCAAATTCATAACCGACGAAATCGTCTGAATTCAAATCAAATTCTTAACCGTTCACTGACCTTGTTCTTCTTCATTCGTAACCTGCCATCTGTTCATATTCAGAACGACACATGTGACCTGCGTTTTGATTCTTTTGAAGGCTACTTGCGTGAACATAATGTTTTTTTTTTTAAATCCTTCTCAGTGATTGACTTTTGAACTTATAACATGACTTAATTGTGTAGTTTTGAACTTGTGTGGTAAAAAATGGGTGTGGCATCTCAACATTACTTGAAATGAATTTGTGTGATGAAAAAATGTGATAAAATTGAACTTACGTGATAAAAAATGTGTGTGATATCTCAACATTACATAAAATGAATTTGTGTGTTAAAAATGTGTGTCGGTGTGTGTGGTTTTTGAACTTGATTTAAAATTTGATAAATTAAACTTGCGTGATAAAAAAATTGATAAGTTAAACTTGCGTGATAAATATATAACCTAACGTTAAATAATGGATTACAATTATATAAAACTAGTTTTTGCCCCGCGGACGTTGCCCCGCGAACACGTATCTAACCCGGTAAGAATAGTGGAGCCGAATGAACACATAGTTAAAAGGTAGGCGATCTACGAAGTGAGCTAGAACGAACAGTGGTCGACACACGATTCGTAAACAATGCGAAAAAAGTTCGTACCTAAGAATAAGCACGTAACAATTAATGTTTTTGACGCCGTTAAATCGACTTACTCCGGTGGTGATGGGGATGGTGGAGCTGACGGTTGCGATAAGGTTGTTGACGGGCGGCTACATTATTATAATGATAAAGATATTGTAGCGAGTTCCCACGGTAGTTGTAATTTATTATATATATATATATAGGGTGAGGTTCCTGTACAAATGTCATATTTCGTGAGAAGTGTGAGAAGGATTAAAAATTGATATGTAGGCATCGATTTTTGAACTTAGTCATGCTGTTTTGGATTGTTTTGCCTAGAAAAACACCAAACATAACAATTAAAAACCGAAAACAATGTATTTTAGGCTTAAAACTTAAAACACCATGATAAGAACACTAAGCAGTGTGTTTTAAGTGTTAAGTAGTGTGTTTTAGCTGTTTTTTAAATTGGATGACTATAATACATTGCATTGTGTTTTATATTGTTGTGTTTGGTGTTTTTTACGTTAAAAGAACCTAAAACATCATTCCTAAATCCAAAACATGATGCCTACATGACAATTCTTAATCCTTCTCACATTTCTCACGAAATATGTCCTTTGTACAGGAACCTAAACCTATATATATATATTTAGCAACTACTTTGTGCAATACTTTTGGTACCCGAATGTACAACCTTTAAAGCATGCCATCTTCTAATAAATTATTGTTTTCACCTCTCTCCTTCTCACTTTTAAATGCAAAGAAGTCTCTCTCTCTTCATCTCTCATGCTCTCTCTCTCTCTCTCTCTCTCTCTCTCTCTTTCCTGAGAAGATAGCAACCTCGAAAACTTTATAGATAATATCCACAAATTTGTGTATATGTGCCTGATGTCTAACGAGAGAATGATATGGTCCAACTGTTGGGTTTCGCCGACTATTGTCTTGGGCAACAGCACCGGCGGCGGCACAACCGGCCACAGTGGTGGTTTTTCCCTTTTTTGTTTGTCGGTTTACAGTTGCTGAGATTTGTTGTGGGTGTTCCTTTCGGTTTCTTTGTCTCTCTATGTTGAGGGTTATAGCCGGACGACGATGATGATGGCCTGCTACCTGGTATGGCCTCTGTTGCAACCGTAGCGGCTCTGAGTCGTATAAGAGCGTCTTTGTGTTATGCCGACGATGGTGATATGTAGATATGAGTCGATTAGTTTGATGGTCTTCGTCTATATTGGTAATATTTACTGCTTTGCCCCTTTATGTTTTTTGTTTCACCGTGTGTTTATATTATGCTTTTTTTCCTCTATGATGATTGTTGATCTAAGTCGTTTAGTTTTCTTTCTATGATGATTGTTGATCTCGGTTTTTATAGAGAGATGGAGAGGAATGGTGGTGGCGTATGAGTTTTTGGTTGGGATTTTAGAGAGAGAGGGGGAGGAGTAGTGGTGGTGGTGGTGGTAGTTGGTGTGGTAGCTGGGCATTTAAAGAGAGAGAGGGGGGGAGGAGGAGTGGTGGTGCCTTAGCTCTTTATTCTTGGTGTTTATATGTGTGTTCTTGGTGTGTTGATTTTTTGTTGTAAGAACTACTAATGTTTTATGATGGACACTCTAATGGTGTGACATCTTATGAGGTTGACATAGATCTTAAACTGAATACATTGCAGATCTGGTTGCAAGACCTTTATCAGTATATTTTGATACAAGTCTCATGTATTGGTTTCAAGTGTATGAAGGAAAGTCCGAGTGCTCTTTGTTATTTTATTCGTGTTTAGGATTTTAAATGTCTCATGATTCTGAGTCACAATCTTCAAAAAGATAAAAGACTCATGTTCTAATGAACTTGGGTCATCTAATTCAATTATTAAGTCTAACTACTCATGCAACTATTGCATAATCACTCATTAATCTCCGGCAAACGGAGGATCATGGGGAGGAGGGTTTTAATGATGAGGAAAATATTAATGTGGACACACATGAAATGGAGGATCATACTAAGGAGGGAGTGGGTATTGAAACTGACAAAGGGGCTTTGGAAGCTGAGGGGTCAGGGCCAAAACACTGTAGCAATGAACCGGTTCTTGGGGGGACCGAAAATGTAGGTTCAAGGGAAAGTGGGGGTTTATTTAATAATGGTGAACCGGTTGTGTTTAAGTATGCATCTATGAACATATTTAAGGGGGCTAAGGAGGTTGGGCCTAAGCCTATTGGGGATATTAATGATATTGTTGGGCCTGCACCCAATACAAATGAGGCCTTTAATTTGTGGACAGATTTTATCACAACTGACGGGGCAAAAAATAAAAGGAAGAGGAATAAAGGTGTGCAAACTTGTAGGAGGAAGGTAAAGGTAAAGGATAGGTGCTCATCTCCTGCAAATACATCGAAGACTAATGAGGAGGCAAGCAGCTCTTCTTGCTCGGGGGGTGATAAAAAGAAGAGACGAAAACGAAGGACACAAGGCAGGCTTCCGGGGTTGCAAGAGGCCCAAGATCGGGGTGAATCCGAGCTGAGGAACCTTGGTAGTGTGGAGGACGGTTATGAATCGGACTGGATGACGGATGATGGTGACGTGAGTGGTTCTGGGCCACCGGTGGAGACGGAGTTAAACAAATGCGCGAGGGTCGTTGTGAACCACAAGGCGGAAGTTGATATCACTTTGGGGATGGGTCAGGTGGTGGGTTTGGGGTTATCCGGCTTTGAAGGTGCACTGGAGAGAAGGATTTCAGAAGAACTGGCGATTGAGGGTAATCAATGAATTATTTGACGTTTAATTTAAAAGGGGCGGGTGGGGTTGAGAAAGCGGCGAAAGTCAGAGAATTGAAGAGCAAGTTCAAGTTGTCGTGTATTGCGATCCAGGAAACACAGCTGGCGGCCATGACAGACTTTCAGGTTAGTAGATTTTGGGATGGATCACCTTGTGAGAAAGTGGTAGTAGATGCCACGGGGAGGTCGGGTGGTTTAGTAACAATATGGAATTCATTAGTGTTTAAAGTGGATGTAGTTAGAAAGGGGCGTAACTATGTAATGGTAGGGGTAATTGTGGGAGGGATTTGGATAGATTGTTTGTGGTTAACATATATGCACCTAATGATCCGAGTGCGAGGAGAGAACTGTGGGAAGAAATTCTGGGGTTAAAAAATGAGTTTAACGGGAGATGGATACTTCTAGGTGACTTCAACGATGTTAGAAGTGAACATGAGAGATTAAACTCTGCTTTTGTGGTTGCCAACGCGTTTGCATTCAATAACTTTATCGCGGAAGCTGGGTTACTTGAGTATAACATGGGCGGGAGGAAATTTACGTACATATCCTCGGATGGGTCAAAACTTAGTAAGCTGGACAGGGTACTAGTCTGTGATAGTTTTATGGGTAAATGGCCGAGTGCGAAACTGCTAGCTTTGGACAGGGATGTGTCAGACCACTCCCCGGTTGTGTTGTCCACTTCAGGGGCGATGTTCGGACCATGCCCTTTTAGGTTTTATAACTCATGGCTGGGTGAAGAGGGGATAAATGAGGTAGTTAGTGGGGGTTTAAATACGGAGGTGGAAGCAACCTGGAAGGATATTATTTTGAATCTGAAGCTGATGTGTGTGAAGTCTAATATCCAAAAATGAAAGCTGGATAAGGCAGATGATGAGGAGGGAGAGATCAAGAATGCCCGGTGTACTGTGAAAGAGCTTGAAGACGTGGCTGAAAATAGGTCATTAGATGCGTCAGAAAGGGAGTCGTAGAAGACGGCTAAGTTGTTGATAAAAAAGTGGGAGTGGGATAGGTTAAAGGATCTTAGACAAAGGGCGAAACTCGAATGGGTGCTCAAAGGTGATGAAAACTCAGCTTTATTTCACGGGGCGATTAATAACAGGAAAGCTCGGAATAGCATAGCTGGATTATATGTGGACGACAATTGGGTGGAAGACCCGGAAATAATTAAGAAAAAGACGGTTGAAAATTTTAAGAATAAATTTGAGGAGCCGATGCCATCTAGGCCGAGGATGTCAGGTGAGGGATTTAATAAGTTATCAGATCAGGAGGCCAGTGAATTGGTGGTTCCTTTCACCAAAGAAGAAATTCGGGAAGCAATTAAAGACTGTGGGAGTGAAAAGTCGCCGGGACCTGATGGCTTTTCGTTCGCATTCGTTAGGCAGTTTTGGGACAAACTGGAGGACCACATGGTAGCAATAATGGACGAATTCTTTACTCATGGGTCTATTCATAAGTCGTGCAATTCATCGTTTGTGGCTTTAATCCCCAAGGTGAATGATCCTTTGGTGTTCTCGGACTTTAGACCAATATCCCTTATTGGGGTGATTGGCAAGATCATCTCTAGGGTGTTGGTGGGCAGGCTAAAGAAAGTGCTTGGGAGTGTGATATCACCGGTTCAGACAACATTCATCAAAGGAAGGAATATATTTGATGGGCCACTCATCGCTAATGAATTGGTGTCGTGGGCGAAACGCAAAAAGAAGAAGCTACTAATGTTCAAGGTGGACTTCGAGAAGGCGTACGACTGTGTCTCATGGAAGTTTCTTATCACAATAATGCATCATATGGGGTTTCCTACTAAGTGGAAGTTGTGGATTATGGGGCTACTTGTGACCGGTAGAGCATCGGTTCTCATTAATGGCACACCGACAGAAGAATTTCAGCTCAAGAGGGGGCTTAGGCAAGGCGATCCGTTGTCGCCGTTTCTTTTCACGATGGTTATGGAGGCACTTAATGTTATGATGCTGAGGGCAGTGGCGGCGGGAACTTTTAGTGGGGTTAAACTACCAAACCAAGGGCCGGAAATATCACACTTGTTCTATGCGGATGACGCTCTATTCTTGGGAGACTGGTCGGAAGACAACGTGCTAAATCTGAATAGGATACTTAGATGCTTCTCCATTGCTTCGGGGCTTAATGTGAACCTGATGAAAAGTAATCTATATGGAGTGAATGTTGGGGACAACGAGGTGGATCACATGGCAAATCATTTGAGGTGTAGGAAAGGCAACTTGCCATTTGTTTATCTGGGTCTACCTGTTGGTAGTAACATGAAACGTTTGGCAAGTTGGAGAGTGGTAATTGATAAATTTCATGCTAAATTGTCTTCCTGGAAGGCGAAATTTCTTTCTTTTGCAGGTAGGGCAGTTCTCATAAAGGCGGTGATAGGAGCTCTCCCAAATTACTATTTGTCACTATTCAAAGCACTTGTGGGCATCATTAAGACTTTGGAGGGGCTTCGGAGAAGATTCCTTTGGGGCGGAACATCGGTAAGTAACAAGATTAAGTGGGTGGCTTGGGATAACATAACAAAACCAAAAAGGATCGGGGGGTTGGGGGTGGGTAATATTGAAGATCTGAACATCGCTCTCTTAATAAAGTGGTGGTGGAGGTACAAGATGGCCGGTGACCAGCTGTGGTGTGCGGTTATTAAATCGATACATGGGGGCCGGTCAAAACTGGGGTTTATTCCATGGAAAAAGACTTTTGCTGGGGTTTGGTCCAATATCGCTGCTGTACAGAAGGCTGCAGTGACTCGGGGTTTGAATGTTGAATCAAAGTTTCTTTGTGAGGTGGGAAATGGCAAGTCTACCAGATTTTGGGAGGATAAATGGGCTCTAAACACGACTCTAAAAGAAGAATTCCCAGGAATAATGAATCTGTGCAAAGAGAAAAATTTGATGGTCAGTGATTGTTATAAGCAACTAAATGGTATTACTTGGTGGGACGTGCCGTGGACTAGGCTGCCAGAAACAAACGCTGAATGGGAGGAGTTAAACCGCCTCTGGCTGACGATTTCTAAGCAGAAAATCTGCAGCAAGCCTGATAATTGGGTGTGGGTTACAGCAGGGTCGGCGAAAGAGTTTTCGGTTAAGCGAGTTAGGGGGGATCTGCTGCAACTTTCAGGAACAGGACAACAGTCGTCGTCTTTCTGCTGGAACAGAATGGTTCCGCCAAAAGTAATGGTTTTCGTGTGGCGAATAATAAGAAATGGGCTCCCAACTGCAGAGGCATTGTCTTTTAGAGGCGTTCAAGTGGGTGACGGACTGTGCAAACGATGCGGAACTGAATTAGAGACGATCAACCATATTTTTTCTGGGTGCGTGTGGGCAAGGGCCATTTGGTGGAACATTGCCGAGTGGTTGAAGCTGGATGAGTCAAAAAGAATGGAACAAGTGGAGAGGATTATTGATCGCTTTGTTTGTCAAAAAACTCCGGATAAGAAATCGTTGGTGGTGGCTGTTGTTATCTGCTCGACACTCTGGAAATTATGGATTAAAAGGAATGAAAAGATCTTTAGCAATATGCATACGGCGACACCAATATTGTTGGAAGATATAAAGTTGGAGACTTTCTGGTGGATGCTCAAACGGGGCCGGATCGAAGGAATACAAAAGGCGTCTTGGTGGGACTTCTCATTGTTTGATAACGGTTAATGGGCTGGGATGGGAACGATATGGGCTCAGGGATGTTTCCTTTTAGCATTAATTAATTGTATGTGATTTTGGGTCGGCCCAGGTAGCTACTTGCTTAATGTGCCTGGGTGTATACATTGATGTAATATTTTTGGTGAAATGAAGTTTCGTCTGAATGTTAAAAAAAAAAACTCATTAATCTTTTTTTGTTTCAGCTGGGCGAAGATCATAAACAAAGGAAATGGAATCTTTTTCGGCTCTGTACCTCTTAAACTTTAATACTATTTTGTTTAACCTTTCAGCTTTAAAGGTTGAATGCCGATCCATGTTAGTCTATTAGGTTGGTATATAAATGCATTAACAAGCTACCCGGTAGTCGCAAGGCACGGGTCAGATTCTGTCTTGCTTTTACATCATACTTTTGCAAACGTTGGTATTGCTCTGCATAAGGTGGCCTTACTTGGAAAAACACAACATTGTCGAGACCTGCGACGAAGCGCGGGGTCCACAACTAGTTATTTATACAAATATCTGAATGTTGTATATATGAAATCAATATGCATGGGTCCCAGCTAGCACGAAAGGAAAAATTCTTCGAAAAAGATATAACACTGTAGCGCAAGAAGAAAAAAAGAAAGTAGGAAAAAAGCAACTACTATAGTTGATGGTGACGTTCGCTACAGTGATTTTGACTCCCTCAAATGTTATATATAATAATGACATCCAGGAAGGATGATAGCTAGAGAGACTTTCAACACCATGGACGGTAATTTTTGAAGATTTACATATTTACCTCTTGATTCATGTATGTATCATTGTGTAAATTTAATTATTATTTATTTTAATGTTAATAGATCATGGCATCATTTTAATATGTGCTTCTTCTAGTCAATATGCACATCACATTTTCATCCATGATGTTCCACGTTCATGTTACTTAAGCATATATTTCTTTTAATTATTTCTTGTTTAAAGTTGGTTAAAAATAGTAGTGGGTTAATCGTGTTAGACCACTTGGAACCCGGGAAGTTTATTCATGCATTATTAGTTATTTTCTTAAGTTTAGTAGCAGCGGCTTAGTGGGCTAATCTTGTTAATTTCTTTTTGGTTATAAGCCTATAAAAAGGCAAGCATGTTTAATGTTATGATCATGAATGAAATGAATTGAGAATCTGGTTTCTCTCTAATGTTATATCTGGTATCCTCATCTATATTTCTTTGAGCTTTACCTACTCAACGGGTTACTTATCCGATTGGAACCACATCACATTTCTTTTACTTCTAATCTGTTTTAAATGTTAACTAGTAGGTTGCCCGCGTGATGCGGCGGGAAATAAAACCACTTCTACGGGTATGCATTGTTTGGTTCAATTCAGTTATTAGCTCCAACCAAAAACAAAATTATCAGTTAAATAATCTTTTAACCAATTGGTTAATTGGTTCGGTTTGTATGATTAGATTGTCGTTTTTCAGTCCGGTAAAGTTAATTTTGTTAACAACCAAAGCCAAACTTTGCTAAAGTATAATTCTACTAAAGCATGGCTTAGGGACCCATCTTTTTTGGCCCCATTCTAAGATGTTATTTTATATTTGTATTGGGCTTGTTTACGCAGTATGGACTGTAGTTTGTTCTTAAAAAAGAAAATGTGGTTAGGTTAAAAAATGAAAGCGGGAAAGTGAGGTCTGGAATTCGAATCTTGTAGTAACAGTGAAAGGTCGTGCATTTGCATCGTAAAATCACGATCTTCGAAGTCCAACTATCTTCTGTTTAATTTTTGTTCTGATTCTTTCTACAATCAAAATCAAGATCGAATCCAAAATATAAAGTGTTGTAATTAGCAACTTAGCTTATTCGAAATCGTCAATCAAAATTGTTGATTTGCTACGCATCACTTAAAGGTAAATTGATAATCTGTTAATGTTTGTTCACTTAGATGTTGATTTGTGTAGCTTACGAAATATGCAGATAATTTATGACATGATGTGAATGATAACTTAATGTTTTTAATAAAATGCTAGGTCTTTATTGATATTTATATGTAAATAAATTTGAGATTGAAAATAAAAATTATGATTAAAATTTGTTATGTTTATATTATCATAATCATATATGATACTTAGATTTTAGTATTCATATTATGCTTTCAACTTTAGCATGTCTTAATGTCATGTACTCTTGGTTTTGTTTTATATCAGATATCTTTGGTATTTATTAAATTAACTGTTATGATTATACATATAATTGATTCTTTTTAATAATTACAATTCACAATCCATTAACGATTACATAAATTATCCATTGCACTCTGTAACCCTGTTTAGCATCGTAGCACTTTGGCAATCACTCAACACCCAAGCATCAAGTTTGTTAAAATGTCATATTAAGAAATAAAAAAATTAATGTACATTGAAAGCCGATTGGGTAAAGCTTTCTTTTGTTTCTTTGATTCATTTTTCTCGCACCCGTACAGATGATGTTATGATTTTCGACCGTGGTTTCTCTTATGCTCAAATCCAAAAAGTGATTAGGTAAGTTGCTTACTTCTATATTTTTTGCCCAAATTCAAATCTAGCAAACATATCAGGTTTGAAAGCAAACTATTGATTTTCTTTTTAGCTAAAAGGGGTCAAAATTCGTTTTATAACCCCAAAACGATCAATTTTTTAAAATTAAAAAAAATGTTAGCAATACTATACTCAAATTAAAGAGGATAAAATGCTCGTTTTTATGATATATTTTTCTTAAAAAAAATATTAACGTATGAAAAAAGTTATGACCGCTTAAAGGTCGTGGGGGTGGTTGCCTTAAAACAAGGGGAAAATGTAACTATCATTGAAATAAGCGAAAGTTGATTAAAATTGAAGGAATTAAAGTGTAATTAACATGAGATACTAAAGTGTAAAATTGTTTGAATGACTATTTTATCCTCATTTTAAGGTTGTTTATAAAAATAAAGTTCTTAACTTTTGGGTATTTTAAACTACCCTTTACTCATGAATTATATATAGTATAGATAGACTGGACTTCAAATAACCTTTACTTAAGCAGAATGCAAATGTTTGTTGTTTCTTTTCTTGCGTTTTACTGGCCCTTGTTGCTTTCTGTCTTGGAAGGCTTCAAGGTAAATTAAAAGTCTTACTTTTGGTGTTTTTTGATGTTCTCTATCCAAAAGGAAATTGAGAAAGGGATGGATGAGATGGTAGAACAAATAAAAACAAAGTACATTTGGTGTACTGAGTTAATGGAAAGATGTGCAAAGTGGGTTTCATTTAAAAGTAAAAGAGTATGTGGAAAAGAAACAAAAAATGATAACGAGAATGAGAAATATAATGATACAGAAGATGATGTTGTTCGTTTACACGGGACGTCCTCCCAGGAGCCAGGGACGTCCTCGCTGTAGCGGCCGCCCGTTGATGACACCACGCAGCAGCAGTTGCCCCCCCCCCCCCCCCCGTACGTAGTTTTATTTTGATGTGATGTATTTGTCTAGTACACTTGTTTACATTAGATTATGATATTTTTCTGTATATTATGTTTTGACATGCTTGCTTATATTTGTCTTTTATTTATATAAATGTTTGTTTTACGTTTACATGCTTATCGAGATGACAACTGAAACAAAAAACCGCTTACACGCATTTCGAGACGGTAACGGTAACAAAGTAAAAGCATATTATATAAATGTTTGTTTTACACTGACACGCTTATCGAGACAACAACTGAAACAAAAAAAGACATACACGCTTATCGAGACAACAACTGAAACAAAAAACCGCTTACACACATTTCGAGACGATGACGGTAACAAAGTAAAAGCCTATTATATAAATGTTTGTTATACGCTTACACGCTTATCGAGACGACATTGGAAACACAAAACGACGTACATGCTTATCGAGACGACAACTGAAACAAAAACCGCTTACACGCTTATCGAGACGATAATGGTAACAAAGTAAAAACCTTTAACGTAAATAACGAACCTAAAAGTATTTATGTGCATCAATACGGCCCGTATGGGCCTCTACTGGTCGCAGAGAAGATATAGTGTTGTTCATTCCATTCCAAATGAAGGTAAAAGTATTCATGTGACCCTATGCGGCCTGTAGGGGCCTCTACGGGTCGCAGAGGGTCAAAGTCAATAATTACCAATGATTGGCAATTATTGACAATGATTGAGACATTCTCTACGGGCTGTAGGGGCCTTTGCGACCCGCGAAGAACCCTCTGCGATCCGTAGGGGCCTCTACGACCCATAGAGGCCTGTGTAAATAAGTTTTTTCAAGCTGCAAATAAAAGGCGCCTAATATTAATATTTATTTTGTGTCATTAATAATTTTGGTTTTTTTTAAAAGAATTAATGAATATACTATATATCCTATTTTAAAATGATATAATCATATTACGTATCATTTGATTCCTATCATTTATGGAAAACGTCTACTTACGTATACATTTATGCCGTACAAGCTATATGAAACATTAAATCTATTCACATATTTATAGAATCGTGTGAAATCCAAGTTTTCTTTTTAAAACATTGTTATTAAAAGCTTTATGAAGCATTAAACTTGATTGGAAATTCTTGATGTTGCAACTTGTCATTGTTGTTGTTATGGTTTCTTAGACAATATATGCATTATGCAAACTACTAAAACTAAAACTATGTGACAACTTAGAAATGGTGACTGTTTTTTTTTTTCTTTAGTTTTAATCTATCTTAAAAAAAACTGTTTGAAAACAACATATTAATCAAACAATAAGTAATATCTTAAAAGGTTAGAGAGACATCATGACATGATACAAAAATGTATAATAGTTCACGTAAATATTAACTAATTCACCTTATATAGTTATATTCATTACTTTATCGTGTAAACCATGAGTTATTACATTGCCTTCTTTAGATATGTAGGCTTCCTTCTCCAAATGTCTTCTTATGTTTTCATTATTTATTTATTTTGAATTTTGAACTTAACAACTCAATGTCAAGCTTACATATTATGAGATTGAACGTAGTGGACCGCTATATGGGGATTATAACGCCCCATAACGCCTCCAACACCGCCCCATTGGGCTTTATGGGGCATTATGGGGGGGGAGCGTTTTGTATACAACGGGCGTTGTAATGTCCAAATCAATTTTATATTATTATTTTTTAATCAGTTTTCATACACTCTTCTTCTACACCCAATCAAATAATAATATTCTAATCCCCATAACGCCCCTCACCCACTACACCTTCTTTTTCCATAACGCCCCTTCTATTACTTTATAATATTTTATTCCCTATAACATCCTATAACGTCCATCCACTACACATGCCCTGATGCATGAAACTTGGACGTTAATGGGACCAAATGATGTTCTTGTCATTTTGGCACTTGAATACAGGTTGTCATGTTTACAGTTGTACTTGTATTGACGTACTCTCTTTGTGCAGAAAAATGATTCTTTACTCTCATACAGGATTGGTTTGTTGATATTATTGATGGTTCACTTACACTGTTCAAAAATCCCAAATAAACTTGTCAATAGGATTTTTTTTATCATTTTATAAATTATTCTAACAATTCACTACTCTTTTGAAAAAACTGAAAAATTGATATATTTTTAGATTTTATTATAAAGGGGAATTGGAATTTAATAAATTAAACTTTATTTAATTCGTCTTTAATAAATTCTCAGTAAGAGTTTTAACTTTTACATTTAAATTATTTTCCTCTAATAAGTTTTTATTAACTGAGAACTAACCCAGTTAGTGGATACTAACATGACATGTTGACGCTGACATGGATACTGACATTGCATGCTTACACTGACATGGATGCTGACGTTGATGATGACATGGACGCTGACACGTCATCATCCACTAATTGGGGTAGTTCTCGTTTAACAAAGCTCATTGTAAGAAAATGTTTTGAAAGTTGAGACTGTTGTAAAGAATTTTCTAAATACAAATTATTGTTGGCTAACAAAACAAAGTTTGAATTATTGAAATCCAGTTTCACTATTATAAACTAAAATTGAGAGAGTTCGTATATCATTTAGCTTTATCAAAAGTTTTGAGACTTTTTGCTACTTTCCTTTCAATTTTACAAACTATTTACTTTTTAAACAAAATTTCACTTTAAAATGTGAATTAAGGTATTTCTTTTATCTTTACTATATTCTTTTAACCAATTTGAAATTAAGATCACATGACCTTTCATTCGTGAGGTTTAACTCATTATCTTGCAAGTAAAATGTGTCGGAAGATACCTCAATTTATTCAATGAATATAAAACACATATCTTATCATGATTATCCACCTTCATCTCATTTTGCACCACTTCTTCTAGGTATTCTAGATCCTGCCAAAATTGGCTGTCACAACTATGGAAGAGTAAATATTCATATTTGCTTCATGTTAGGAAGTTTTGAATCGTTATAAAATCATACAGTAAATTTAATTTACCTAAATGAGACATATGTGAAGTTTAGTATTATTAAGATATTGTTCTTTTTATGTTTAAGGTTTAAGGTGAAGTGATAATTGTTAAGATGAAAATTATTAGGGAGGGAGGCGCGTCACCCTTGGGTACCCTGATCCCATCTAATCATGCATTGTTATATTACTATCCTGATTCACTACCTCAAAATACTTTTTTAGAGGCAACACTAAACTTAACGATGAACGCTACTTTTACACTCTTCTCTCTCCTACCATTCACGACATCTACAACCCCAGCCCGCTACCCGATTTTGGTTACCCGAACGGGCAAGGTGCCACCCCTGGACAGGTAGTGGGTACCCGGACGAAATTCAGGTAGCGTCCCTCCCAAATAACAACTAAGTTTCGTAAGTGATATGGTTAGATGGTAAAGTGTTTCTCCTCGATTCAAGTGGTGTGAATTAAAATGTTAGTAGTTGATTACTTTGCCCCATGTTCATAACTTTTCCATTTAAGCTACTTAACTTAATAATATGAAAATCTATATTAAAAGTTGAGTAATTTTATATTTAAAAAATAAAATAAAATGAAATAGAATTTGATTCATTAGAGCATTCGCATCAGGTTCTACAACTCCATCCATCAAATTACATTAAAAACCACAACATTGTCTTTCTCCTCTACAAATATATAATATTTTTTATACTTTTATCATTATTTTTTCTCCCTGCTCCATTCACAATCATTTTCAAATAATATTAAAAAACAAATTAAGAGGAATAATGTCACCCTAAATTTAGGGATGAAACATTTCCTCTCTACTCCAATTACAATCACCCAAAATCACTTTTTAAAATATATAGAAGGTGGTCACAAAAATATGCCGGACTTAATGTTAATGCTATTATTTAAACCAATACCAAGTTAAGATTAATGATATTATTATCCTTGTTAAAAACCTAACGTGAGATGTTTTATTCAAACCACCTAACAATAGAAAAAGGAGTATAACGAATTTATCAATAATATAAGTATTTAATGACCTAATTTATTACATAGTACTTAATATTTAATATTTATCACAGTTTGTTACTCAAAAGCCAATTTTTAATTCACAAATCCAAATTTTGACAAAACAAGATATTTTGAATGCATTAAAATTTAAAATCCAATAGTTTCAAATGTGTCACACCAGGATTCCACGTGGCATACCTTATGAGTAAAAGAAAAAAAAAAACCTCCCATATTAAGATTCTTCAGTTACTCTCTAAAATTTAAACTTTTTAATATTATTCCAATTTTTATGATAAAAAGATAATTATTATTATGATGATGAAAAGAAGGATTAATCTCGTCTTTTCAATTTCTCTATACAGATAAAGTCATACACACACATCCTGCATCTGCATGTATATATATAGAGACAAAATCTGTATCTACACACCATTCAGCCCCTAACTGCTTGCTTTGCTCTGTTTTTTTTTTAATCTAATTCAGAGCAAAAATTAATCCTCTGAATTAATTTATCTGATGGCTGATGTTTATTCTACTTACAAGAAGCGAGATGATATCTGTGACGCTGTTTGTGGTCAGGTATATTATAATTAAGTTATCCAATTAGGGTTTTATAGTGTTCATAACAATTTCTGTTCATTTTTTTTATTATTTTAACGAATTGACGATAATGCCCTTCGATTTGGTTCTAAAATCGTAACCCCTTTGTTAATTTTGCCCTAATTTTGAATTTTGGTTAGATATTATGTTATTGTGTCCGTACCTCTGTTTTCTAGGGTTTTAAGAATTTTTTCCCCAAATTAGAGGTTTATTCAATTATTTGTTTGATTATTATTATCTGTAAAAATGTTTAATATTTAATTATTTGATTGTGTGCAGGAAGTAAGCAGGATATCAAGAATTAAGTGCATGATTCAAAGTCTTGATTTTAGATTAATAATATTATTATTTGTTATTATTCCTACTGTGTTCATGAGTATATACTTTCATGGACAGAAAGTTACCTACTTTTTAAGACCCATATGGCAAAAGCCCCCTAAACCCTTTATTCCAATCCCTCATTACTATCACGAAAACGTGTCGATTTCGACTCTCTGCAAGCTCCACGGCTGGACCGTTAGGGAGTACCCTCGACGAGTGTTTGACGCAGTCCTGTTTAACAATGAAGTTGACATGCTTACGATCCGATGGAAGGAACTTTACCCTTACATAACACAGTTTGTTCTCCTCGAATCCAATTCGACGTTCACTGGCATACCTAAGCCACATTTCTTCGCGATTAACCAAGCCCGGTTTGAGTTTGTGAATCCTCGGTTAACCTACGCCACGATCCCTGGTGGGTCGAGAAAGGGGTGGAACCCGTTTTATGAAGAGGCGTATCAGCGAGTGGCTGTCGACCGACTGTTGCGAATCGCAGGCATTGAAGATGATGATTTGTTAATCATGTCGGATGTCGATGAGATCCCAAGCGCGCATACAATCAATCTGTTGCGATGGTGTGATGGGCCGCCGCAAGTCATGCATCTACATTTGAGAAACTTTTTGTACTCATTTGAGTTCAATAAGGAACATAAAAGCTGGAGGGCTTCGGTTCACCGATACCAAAAGGGTAAAACAAGATATGCTCATTACAGACAGACAGATTACTTGTTTGCTGATTCTGGTTGGCATTGCAGTTTCTGCTTCAGAAAGATCAGTGATTTTGTGTTCAAGATGAAAGCTTACAGTCATTCTGATCGCATCCGGTTCGCTCACTATCTTGACCCGAAAAGGATACAGAAAGTGATCTGCAGAGGGGATGACTTGTATGATATGCTTCCAGAGGAGTTTACTTTCAAAGAGATTATTGGCAACATGGGACCAATACCTCATTCATATTCTGCAGTTAATTTGCCTGCTTATTTGTTGAATAATGTTGATGAGTATAAGTATCTTTTGCCTGGAAACTGTGTAAGGGAAGGTGGTTGATTGCAGTTAGTGATGGTGTGGGGAGCAGAGGATTTGATGGTGACATGGGCAATGCATATTTTGGTTGTACCGTGCAAGTAGTTGATGCATGTTTTTGACATGTAGGTAGGGCAATGGATTGGATAGATGTTGGTTGTAGTGTTTTTTTTGTTTGGTATGCAGCCAATATATAGCTTTGATTTTGGGATATGTTTATGGTCATGTTTCTGCTGGTCCTATGTAATCCACATTTATAGTTATGATTATTTTGATAAATAGGAATTTAGTACCAAACCAAATGTTAAAAGGAATGTTTTTTGAATCGGACCGGACATCGAACCAGTGGTTTTACTAGTTCATTGATGAAGTAAGTTCCAAAAAATAAAAATAACCATGCTTTATGTTTTGGTGTGAATTTAAAAATTTTGATAAAGTGTAGAAACTAAATAATATATGGAGTCTCATATACTATGGGAGTGTTTGTTTTCTTTGAAAAAGCACTTCTAACCACTTATGTCTGCACCATGCAGACGCGGGCAGACATAAGGGACCAGCAGACCGTTTGTTTTTTAGAAGATGTCACACCTAAAAACCTCTTCCCCACCTCTTCCCCAAGCAGACATGGACCAACCTCTTTTTCCCTCTTCTCACACAAACAAAACATAACACCCAAACCCTCTCATCCACCCTCATCTCCTTCCACCTCTCATCCTCTTCACCACCCAAACCCTACCCGCCACCCTGCTGCTCCGGCGCCGCCAGGCTCCGGCCGGCCTCCTCCTTCCCTCCTCCTTCCTCCTCCTTCCCTCCTCCTTCCCCCTCTGGCGCATCCCCTCCTCCTTCCTTCCTCCGCGCGTCCTTCCCTCCTCCTTCCCTCTTCCTTCCTTCCTCCGGCCGACGGGTATCTTCTTCTTCTCCGGCATTTTCGTGACTACAAAAAAGGTATGTATTTTTGTTTTTTTTTTCAGATTTGTTATAAGTTAATTTTTTTTTTCAGATTTGTTATATAAATGTTATATTATTTGTCTTAGATCTATTATTTGTTATAAGTTATCTTTATTTTCAGATTTGTTAGGGTTTAGGGTTGTTATTTCTTATGTTTTTTTTCAGATTTGTTTTTTTTTTAAATCAGATTTTTTTTTTTAAATCAGATTATTTTTTTTAAATCAGATTTTTTTTCTTATGTTTTTTTTTTAAATCAGATTGTTTATTTTCAGATTTTTAGTTTATTTTCAGATTTTTTTTAATCAGATTTTTAGTTTATTTTCATTTTTTTTTTCAGATTTGGTTATGTTTATTTTCAGATTTGTTAGGGTTTAGAGATTGTTGTAGTTGTTCATGTTGTTGATTTGGGATTGTTGTTAATTGTTGCTTAGATTTGTGCATAATGTTCATATTTGTTGTTAAGATATTGTTGTAGTAGTTCATGTTGTTGATTTGGGATTGTTGTAGTTGTTCATGTTGTTGATTTGGGATTGTTAAGATATTGTTGTAGTGGTTCTGATGTGTAATGTAGTCGATTTGTTGTTAAGATATTGTTGTAGTGGTTCTAATGTGTAATGTAGTCGATTTGTTGTTAGGATATTGTTGTAGTGGTTCTAATGTGTAATGTAGTCGATTTGTTGTTAAGATATTGTTGTAGTGGTTCTAATGTGTAATGTAGTCGATTTGTTGTGAAGATATTGTTGTAGTGGTTCATATGTCGATTCTTGTTGTAGAAATGGGAGAGAAACAACAATGGTCAAATGAGCATATAAAATGCTTATTAGAGACTTGCATTGAAGAGATAAACACGGTGGGTAGGAAAGGATTGAGTATGCAAAAGGAGTCGTGGAATAAGTTAGGAAAAGTTCTTAAGGAAAGGTTTGGGCTTGATTTGACTCAAAAACAGATGAAAAATGCATATGACAATTTGAAAGCCAAATACACAGGATGGGTGTATTTGAAAAACAAAACTGGAAACATATACAATGCTCAGACAAATACTTTTACCTTAACGAATGAGGAATGGGAGGAATTTAAAAAGGTATGTTTGTATGAATATTTTTTTCACATCTAACTATAAATAAAACCTATAACTTTTTTTTTTACTTTGGGTTTAGGGGCATCCAAAGGCTGGATCATTGAAAACAGTTCCATTGCATGTTCCAGAACTTTGTGCACAATTGTTTGATGGTAATGCTGCCACTGGGATGCACAAGTGGACCTCAACCCAAATATCAGCGGTTGGATCATCTTCTTGTCATCGTCCCAAACCACTTTTGCTTATGGACACCGTTTTGCATGACATAGATGATGATGCCGACACTGGTCATCAGACCTTTGAGCCTACTTTTGAGACTATGCCCGATCCTACTTCTGAGCCTACTCCCGATCCTATTTCTGAGCCTACTCCTGAGCATACCACCCAGCCTAATCCAAAGAAAAAGGCAAAATATTCAAATTCATCTACCTTTGACGATGATTTGCAAAAGGCTCTACAGTATTTGATTAAAGGCAAAGAAGGGCCAACAGTTGTTGAGTGTTCAGAGAAGCTAACCATTTCCGTTGGTTACGCAAAGGAATATCGTCATTGCATGTTTTGCGTTACATAATTTTATAAGGAAAGAGGGCTTCAGCGATGAGTTCTTTACAGAATACGATCAACCGAATGTGTCGTTAGGAAATAACAATGTGCACGTTGATGCTGATGAAGAAGAGGTTGAGGTACACGGTACTGCATCGGATCGAGAATATATGACCCAATTACGAGATGAAATTGCCGAGCAATTAATGCAAAGTACGGAACAAATTGTTTGAAAAATTGTTATTGTTTTTATTTTAAAAAACGTTATTGTTGTTATTTCAGTATTGTAGAACTATTATTTAAATTTAAATGTTGAAAAAACGTTATTGTTGTTATTTCAGTGTTGCAGAACTATTTATTTTAAATTTCAGCTTATTTCAGCAAACTGCAGAAGTTAAAAAACAAACAGTCTTCCTCTTGCAGACTGCAGACCTTTGGTCCACCTCTTCTCCTGCAGATGTCTGCAGATGTGGTCCGCAGACTGCAGACCTTTTCCTGCAGAAAAAACAAACAGCACCTATATGAATTTTAAAAAAAAGCATTGAAGGAAAAAGTACAAACAACAAAAAAGAACTAAAAAGTTGGAAATGTTAGGTTGAAATGTGCAAATCTAAGAGGACTAGTTGTTGGGTTGAAACGTGCAAATATAAGAGGACTAATAGGACTGGTGTCAATTGTGTCCGGTTATAGTTGTTGGGTTGAAATGTGCAAATCACACACGACCCACGTTATTATTCATGTCAAAGTTTTGAACCAAAACACGCACACGTTAGTTCGGGTCAATTCGAACAAGATGTATTTAATCATTTATTTTGTAAATGACTCAAACATGTTGACGAGTTATAAGCATGTTATTGGGTTCTAAGTGGATTATGAGTAACGTGTTTAAATAGTGAGTTTAAACAATTTTTTGAAAAACAAAATGAAAATAATTTAGAGTCCGCAAAATAAATGAGTAAAATTAAGACGTTTTTTTTAGCATTGAAGATCTTGAAAATAATTGGAAATTGCAAATGTATCTTCACAAAAGATGAAAATAGGAAAACAAAAATAAAGTTAAAATTTAATTAAATACTTAAAATGCTTAAACGGGTTAACTGGTCAATCTAAATCTGACATGGGGTCAACATGAACGACGACCCAATTTTTAATTGGGCCGTGTTAGTTGATTAAAAACTTGTTTTTTTTTTATCGTGTTGTGTTTGAATTGGCACCCCTAGTATTCAGGTATGAGACCGAGGGGCTGTTTGACAGTCTTTTAATGAATCCATTAAAAGACTACCTCTGAATTAGATAGTATTAAGTGTATTAGGTTCAGTAACAGGATACCCATGTATCCGTCAAATAAGCCTTTTACCTATTAAGTTTTAAAATAATGTTGAATGAAAATTTTACCGCTTTATCCATTTACACGTGTTCATAACACTCAACCAGCCACTCACGCACCACCTCCTCCACCACAAATTAGTCGGTCTGAGCCAAGTCAGGTCTTTTACTAGTCCAAAGTCTCTTACCCAATCATTCCTCTTAATGACACAACACTTACTGGTACAGATGTTAAACGCAAAACCCCTGAATATGATATTAGTTTTAACAAATTTTACGAGTATGAGATGGATTTGGTATTAGGTGACAATCTTTTTTTTTTTTTTTGAACATTAAAATTCATTAACACCGGCTAGCACTCAAAACAAGAGCCGCCAACTTAAACAAACATATACAGAGGATAAATAGACCAATCCCTCCATACAATATCATTAAATTTCGACCTATACTTTAACCATAAAAAAGACTTGGATTTCACCTTTGCCACGACATCCGTAACTTTGATCTCCTTATTTTGAAAGATCCTCTCGTTCCGTGTGTTCCAAATAACCCAAGAGGTGATCATGACAATACCTCTAATTATCTTTTTCCTCCACTTACCGGCATGGACATTGTTGTATAACATCAGCAGGTCATCATAGTCGTATGCAAAAAACGGCTCTAGTTTACACCATTTGCACACAATACTCCAAACACCATAGGAAAAACCACATCCAACCATCAAATGGTTGATGTCTTCACTGTCTATATTGCAGAGAGGGCAAATCACATCCGGAATATTTAATCTTCTCCTAGCCAAAGCCACCCTGGTAAGTAACCTGTCGCGAATGGCCCTCCACGAAAGAAGATTGATTTTAATAGGAACCCAACCCTCCCAAACCATATTATAAGTAACATGACCCATGTCAGCTTCTACAAGCCTTCGTTTGCAGTCTGCAACTGTAAATGGGCCTTTAGAACCATCAACCCAGGCCCATTTATCCTGTCTCCCATTAACAGCAAACCCCGAGAGCAGTCTGCCCAGGTCTTGCAATTCCGATAGCTCTTCCACAGTTCTCGGGTGTCTTTTCCAAGCTCCCTTGAACTGCAAATCAGTGTTCCCTGTCATCATCCTCTCACTTACCATACACCTCTTGGATTTATCGAGCTTGTATAAACACGGCCATCGAGTCTTAAGTGAAACATCACCAATCCAATGATCAAGCCAAAAATGAATTCTATCCCCTTTCCCTACCACCCCCCTTATCAATTGATGAAGAGCTTTATCTTGTATCCGAATTGAATTCAGGACATTAACAAGAGCTTTCCAACAATCAGGAATGGATCTTTTCACCGGAAGAAAGCACCACGAACCCCTCCTGCCATGAATCTCCTCTATAACTTTCCTCCATATGGTATTCTCCTCCACGGTGAAACGCCACGCCCATTTGGCTAGAAGAGCCACATTAACATCCGCCAATCTCGAAATACCCAACCCCCCTTTAGTCTTAGGAGAAGTGACTACCTCCCAAGACACCCAGTGGATTTTATTCACTTCATCCGAGCCGGACCAAAGAAAACTTCTCATCAATCTTTCCAAATCCTGTAAAACCTTCACCGGAGCTTTATAAAGAGACAAAAAGTAAATAGGAAGGTTCGATAAAACGGATTTAATAAGTGTTAACCTCCCCCCCCCCATCGATAAAGTCTTTGCCTTCCAAGAAGAAAACCTATTTTGAACCGTTTCAATCACTGGATTCCAGTGACAAACCCGATTCATGTTCGCACCTACCCGAATCCCCAAGTAATCAAATGGTAAAGCTCCTACTCTGCAACCAATCACCGAAGCCATACCCTCCACATCCGAATTCTCAACCCCTACACCATACAAAAACGACTTATGAATGTTGATTTTCAGACCCGAACATAAGTGAAAAACCCGCAGCACTCTAGCCACCTTTTCCAAGTTATCTCTTGACCAATCTCCCACAATTAAAGCATCGTCAGCATAAAATAAGTCAGAAAGCATGTGCGATCCTCTACCAAAACTTATGCCCTTTATTTCACCCAAGTCCACGGCTCTAACCAACATGCAATGAAGAACTTCCATGACCACCAAAAAGAGGAAAGGAGAGAGAGGATCTCCTTGGCGAACCCCCTTTTCACACTAAAATTCAAACGTAGGGGACCATTCACAAGAACCGCCAAGCGAGCTGAAACTAAAATACGTTTTACCCACGTGCACCATTTACCCGGAAATCCCATCTGATCCAATGTGTCTAACAAAAAACCCCAGTTCACGTTGTCATATGCCTTCTCGAAGTCAATTTTCAGCATAAACGCCTTTTTACCCGCTTGTTTAACCCACCCAGTTGTCTCATTAATCAACAGAGGGCCATCCAGAATAAATCTCCCTTTTAGAAAGGCAGACTGTGTACTCGAGATGACTATTTCCAGCGTGCTCTTAATTCTTTCAGCAAGCACCTTGGACACCACCTTACTAATAATCCCCACTAAGTTAATGGGCCTATAATCCTTCAGACCCACCGGAGTTTTGGATTTGGGAATTAAAGTAATAAACGAAGAACTGCAACCCCTACTAATGACACCATGCTCATGAAAGTGCTCGAACATATTCAGAAAATCATCTTCAAAAAATCTCCAAAAATGTTTCAAAAATCGAAAATTAAAACCATCCGGCCCCGGCGCTCTATCCGACCCGCAATCCATGACAGCATCTTTAATTTCTTCCTTTGAAAAATGAGCGACCAGCCTATCCCCCATACCCTCTTGAATTTGCTTAATATTCGGACATCTAATCAATGGCCGAACCTTAACATCCTCCGCAAAATGTCTTCTAAAGTGTTGAAACACCTCTTTTTTAACCAGAGAAGGCTTCGTCACCCAAACCCCATCTACCAAAAGACCCGGAATCGAATTTGAAGCTTTTCTCCCATTGACAACCCCATGAAAGAACGCTGAGTTTTCATCCCCATCAATGGCCCATCTCACCCGAGCTTTTTGCTTAAGATCTCTATTATGGCATAAATTTAAAAAATCCACCCCTTTCCTACACTCTTCCAAAACCCAAACTTCCTCTTCCTCTTCCTCTAACTCCCGGTCTTCCAAAGCAATCTCCAATCTCTCCATTTCCTCTTTCATACTACCCATCTCCTCCCCTTCCTTCGTCATAACATCCCTCCACCAATCTTTTAGGCGCTGTCTCAAGTACCTAAACTTATTATTAATAATCTCATCCGGTTTGCCCTGACAGATACAATCATCAAACGCTTTTATAACCACCCCTTCACACTCGCCCCTACTCAGCCAGGAGTTAAACCATCTAAACGGCTTAGGGCCGAAATTAGTATCCACCAAAGTAACCAGTAGGGGGCAGTGATCAGAATACTCCCTAGGTAAAGCCCTTAGGCAAGCGTAAGGCCATTTGTTAAAAAACTCTTGACACACCAGCACCCTATCAATCTTGCTTAATTTATGATCTTTACCTCTACCAGCCATGAAAGTAAATTTGAACACTCTCATCCAATACTCATTCAATCCCATATCATCAATAAATCTGTTAAAGTCAGCAGCGATCAGAGGATTGAACCTAGAGTTCCTTCGTTCTTCCGGGGCCCTAACAGCATTGAAGTCACCCAACAAGACAACCATACCACTACAACCAGACAATACCCTAGCCAACTCTCCCCAAAGCCTCTTTTTACCCCCAGCTCTCTGAGGAGAATAGACGCTAACAAAATTAATCAAGGACCCATCAGAAATTAACATACCTGAAGTCAGAAGGAAATTTCTATTTTGAACCGTGGAAATTTTCCTAAAAGTCTTAGGATTCCATAAGTTCGCAAGACCTCCAGACCTTCCAGACGCGTCTACAGCATCGAAATCCAGCGACCCGTCACCCCAAAGAGAAACGGCATCCGTACGAGTCAAACCTGAAACTTTAGTTTCTTGTATACTAACAAAATCCACCCCATTCTTTTTTCGCAACCCTCTTATCCATGTCGCTTTTCCCCCAACCCTCAACCCCCTCACATTAACACATAAGAAATTCATTTGAGACCCACCTGTACACCTTCACCTTCAATGGCCTCCTCAACCAACTTCCTCTGATTCTGGATTTGAGCTCCCAATAATATCCCCATTCGCACCGTTTCATCCACCTCCTTATTAACATCTTTAATCGGAGCAGTTGAGCTTATTTTTTCTGGTAGAACGTCAACAGCCTTTGAGCTAATTTTTTCTTGTATAACCTCAATAGCAGGGGTGCACGGCTCTTGCCTCTTAAGAGGCTTTGGTGTAATAAAGTCATCTTCATGATTATCATTTATAAAATTTCCTTCTTGCCCTTCAGTATTTCCAATATTATCTTCCATGCCATCCTCAAATAAATCCATATCATCTAAAATCTCTATGTTACTTGGGCTATCAGTGAGAACCTCCACCTCAACTAAGTCCACCCCACCTTTGGGCTTCTTGGTCACTTTGGCCTTTTCCAAGCTACTAGAGTATTGTAAATTAAAACGGCCCAACTCCATTTTGTCAACCTGTTTCTTTTTCCTTTTATTAAAATTTGATTCCTGGTCCCCACCCCCAATATTATTATTATCACATAATATCTTATCAAAGTCAAATTCTATCCCAGGAATAAAATCCTCCTTGTAACTCCCTTCCATAAAATTTGTCTTATTTAAAGCAACATTCTTACCTTCCAGAACCGTTTCCGAAACTGACGCGGCATTAACTTCCTTACCAAAATTATCACCGGGAACAGTTCCGGCCACCTGTTCTGTACCGACGTTACCAACCGTATCGTCTTCCGGTGTTTGTTCCATGCTTTCATCCTCTGCGTTGACGTTTTTCGAGCCATCTGCCATGGATCCCTCATTCTCGTCGTTACTCGTTTCCTGTTTATCTTCTAAAAATTCTGGTGCCCAGTCTCCCAAATCCTCTTCGACCCAAACCTTGAATCGTTTATTCCTCCATACAAGCGTCACTTCATCCGAAATCCTCTTACCCTCACCGACCAACATCCCGATACACTCAAACGATAAATTTGCATCATCATCTGAACGTCGTGGCCTATGTATGATCTTCCCAAACAAATTAGCCACTTTGTCAATAACCTCTCTACGTAACAGTTGAACCGGCAAGCCTTTAAACCTAAGCCATGCAAGGCGTTCATACGGTAGTGTTTGTCCTTCCCAGTAATCGACCATAGAAAACCTCCCTATCACTTCCTTAGCCTCCTTGAACAAATTGTCAGCATCCTCTTTGCAGAAGAACGTTACCATCACCAAGAGACCCCCCAAATACTGAACTTTGCATTCCGCAGCGGCCAAATCTTTCAGAATAAGATTTATACTTTTCAGTGCATCTAGGTCGATCATCCTGAAGATTAACGCCTTTCCATGTGAACTATCAAACGCCACCAAGCCATCATCTATCTTGACGATCTTCTCATCCACAACTGTATTACGCTTACCTGTCAACATCTCCTGAAAGGACCTCCCCCCTAAGAAAAAGTATTCGCTGAAAACACCGGTTCAGCGTTTGTTTACCCATATTTACTGCACTTCCCGTCTGCTTCTTGTACTCTCTGGGCGGAGGTCCAATCTCCCCCTCCTCAAAAGTGAACCTTGCCACGTTTGCCTTTAGCCCGAAATCCCCCATCTTAACCCCACTTAGATCTCTAACCATTTGTGCAGAGTCTCTGACATTGACGAACGTAATAAAACCAAACATGTTGCCGCCCTTATCCCTCTTCCTTGCAATGTAGAGATCGAAAATCTCCCCCAAAGGACGTGTGAAATCAGCCAGCTCTCTCCCACTACATTTATCCGGCAAGTTTGTAACAAAGAACTTCGTTAGTCGACCTTGAAGCTTCTCCGGTATCGGCTGCTGCCGGCTTCCCATTAGGGTTGTTGAGAGAATGTGGTTATATTTTAGCCTGTTGAAGTCAGAAGGAAATTTCTATTTTGAACTCAAAAGATAATTTTTTATTGGGTCTAAAATGAAGTCAATTACTATGTTCATGTAATTAAATATACGGGACTATTAGGTGACAATCTACTTAGAGTATCTTACCTAAAACATATATGTATGTATGTATGTTTACCCGAAGTCCCGAACCATACTTCTGTGCCTTTTTTTATTTTTTATTGAGTAATCTAATAATTTATTGACTTTCATTCTTTTCCCTATCTAATTGGTTAATTATATATATATACAATTTGTAAATTTTGGTGTGAGTACATGTTACTGTAGCTAAATGTCCCATCAAGTGTCTTGCTGCCAACGATCCTTGCTTTACACGTATCAACCGATGTCGTCTTTTCTTTCTGTCTTTCTTCCTTCATTTGCAGGTGTCTTTCATTATTGACTCTATTTTCTTCTTCTCGAATCCTACTTTGTCTTCAATCGGAGTCCATTTCCTGTAACGACCGCCATCTCCGAACACACCACCACTGGTAAGCGGCAGAAATGAGGCATCTGACTATTTTCAAAGAGAGGGAGAGAGAGAGAGAGGAAAGAGATGGCAGGTGGTAAAACGGTTCAGATCCGGAGATGTTCATGAAGATTCTCGAGCCCCGATGAAGGTAAAGACTGGTCCAGCGGCTATGGTAGATCTGAAGATTGGTGGCAGCAACGACCCAGGTAAGGTCGGGATGTTTTTCTGGTGTCCTTCAACCCAACGAAGACGAAGACGTGTTCCCGGTAATGACGGCGGCGACAACTACGATTCCATCAGGCTCCGACGAGGTATATCTGTTTCATCTACTTAGAATCCCCTCCACCGCCGTTGTCGGTAATCGTATCGTCAACTTGCAATTCTATTGTGTAAGCGTCCTATTTTTGGATTCCTTTGATTTTAAGTATTTTTTTTTTGCTTCAGGTTCTTCTGTTGCAATGGGGAAGACCACAAAGGTGTAGAAGATGGTACGGAATATTTGTTTGTTTAACCTCCACTAATTACTTTTGCTTTTTTGTACATAAGCAAGTGTAGATGAGATTGCTTCACATGACTCAAATATGCGTCTTAAAATGCTATGAACCACTGTAATAAAAAAAGTTGATTACTTATTACTTTGTTGAATTAACATTGTAACTCTTTGATTTTTTTAACAAGATTTTTAGATTCATTTTAAATAAATAACCGTTGGTATAAAAGGGTAGCTTTCACAGGTTAGTGACATTTTTTAACTGTCTTTCGGGTACTATCTTTACGAATCGTCTGCCGCCCACCGGTTTTTTCCGCAAACCGCATCGTCAGGTAAAAACGCTTTTAGTATATCCGTTGCGCGCCGCCGCAACGCGCGGCGACGGTAAAATACTAGTATAAATAAAAATGTAAATGCATATTAGAATTCCAACGAATAATTTTAAATAAACAAATGGATATACTTAATACTCGACTGATATGAAATACGGTTTTACAATCGAGTATGAAACCATAATTATTAATACTTATACCAAGCTCGTTTCATTGCTATCTATGAGTAATTTCTTATTGAGTAAATAATCATATATCAGTCATGGATGACCTCTTGGTGACATCAAATACTGATAATTGTTATATCTAGGTAAAACTCAAACGCAATGACGTCCAGGTTGATGATCTCGAATTTGAAGTAAAGGTTTATTTTGACCAGGTGTTTTGAAGAACAACAAACATTATGGTCTTTTGTATACAATGTGTTGTTAGAAACTTAGCTTGTGTAGGAAACTTGATGTCCAAACTAATTATAAGGGTTATAAAAATTTAAACAATTTGCTATATTGAACTCTATTTAACAAGTTGGAGCCAAATTCCACTTTGCAACTCAATACAATTATAAGAGAAACTAGAGTGTAAAAAAAAGTAAACCGTAAAGAGAACATAAAAAATTTGTGAGTGATTACTACTTAGGGAAAGGAGTTTGGCTAATCACTATCAAGAAGAGGAGTTTGAGTGGTGATAACTACCATCTTAATGAGACGTTTAAGAGGTAATCTTTACCACTTAAACAAATTTTATAACCGAACTAACTGATATCCAAACCAAAACACCCCTATAATCATGCAGGGTTAAGTTATCTTACACAGTCTAACAAAAATGAAAACGATGAGAATGATACAAAAAACACAATAGATCACGAAATATGACACAATGAGCCACAAAATATAACAGATGACGAAAATTATAACACAATGCTGAAGAAAAAAGACATAATATATCGCAAAAATGACACAATGCTACATAAACGGCACAATGATATAACGTAAATTCTAAAACTACAAACTAAAAATCCAGAAAAGCTAAAAACAAAAATCGTAGGGTTCGATGAAACGATTCCAATGCCGCTTGAATGAGTGCAATCAGAGTCTATGTAATACCCCTTCCCACGCTTCCTATTTTTCCTATTTTTCTTTCGGTTGTATTTGATCCTAACCTAATTAGACATTTATTTATTTTTTCAAAAATCTTTTACTTAATACCTTTTTTATTCTAAAAATCATTTTAATCTTCCCAAGCATATTCATAAAAGGAAAAATCTAACAAATTCTATGTTTCGCCTTTAAAAAAAAAAAAACAAATTCTATGTTTCTCCCAACAAAAATATTATTGAGTTCTGCAAACAATCATCATCTTTTCCACAACTTTATTATTCAATAAAAGATCTATCTACACACATATCTCTTCAACACCTGCAAATTTTCTCCACACAAGCTCAATAAGCACACAAATTCTTTCATCTACGATACGTGAGTGTTGCTAATGCTCGATCTTTTCCTATTTATTTTTCTATAATTTCTATCTGTTGACTTACCGTACAAATCTTTAATTCTGACGGATTATTTTTTTTTATCTTTTAAATGAATCAATCATGTACAATGTGCAAATGGGTAATGTGGGTTTTTGTTAATTACCGTAAATTAATATCCTTTTAGTGTGTTTGTTGGATCTAGGGTTTGTTTTGTTAATAGAGTTTGATAATATGTTGGTTTTTTTAAATATGATGGAATTAAGTTGGGGTTTTTAGTTAGAATAGAAATTAAATGACTTTAAACTGTGTAATTAGCTTCCTATTATTTTTTATTAGTTTTAATGAATTTAAGCATGATAGCACAGTATATTTTGGTGCTTTGTCCTTAAAAGGTTGACCAAGAGTTGACCTTGATATAGTTAGCCCTTGATTGGTTATGTATCTAGTATCTTTAACGAAATTTTTGTTTGTTGAGAGTTAATGTTTTTTTTTTTATAAAATTAAAAAATTTGGTTATAAAATTATATTACGCGGCGAACTTTAAAAGTTAGTATGTGAACAAGTGAACAACTGAACACACACATACAAGTTAAAGTTGGCTTTTTTTCGCTTGCATTAATGGAGGTATCGTCTCGTTGTTGCCACTGTTAGTTCAAATAAATGAGCTAATTGGCTTTTCTTTTAAAAAACAAATGATTTTAATGGAGGTATCGTCTCGTTGTTGTCACTGTTAGTTCAAATAAATGAGCTAGTTGGTTTTTCTTTTAAAAAAACAAATGATTTTGGTTGTAGATTTTTTATCGTGTGCTTATGTCTAAAGGCTACATTTATGTCTATCATATCCATGGTATATGAACCTGAATCTCTTCTTAAACTTAAAGTAATGTTGCTCTAGTTACTGATGTACTGAAAGTTGTATTTTTTGCTTTTATATAACCATTTAAAAAAAATTACAGTAAACTTTGTGGTAACATCTTCGTACAATTGTAACATTTCTTTTCAGCGTAACTAAAATTTGATTATGATTGATGGGTTTAATTGTTTTTGTGAGTTCAGCTTATTTTCGTATTACCGTTATCAAAGAGAAGTTTCAATGTTAATGATTAATTTAGTATATTTATCAAGTATCTGTTATTCACATGACAACTATAGAAGTTTAGACTTTAGAGACCAAGGGATCGTATAAATACAGGTTACTTTAACAAGCATCCTAACTATTTTTCTCGTAGTGTTGAGTAGGCATGTGAATAAATGAAATTTGATATCAAACGAGCTTATGAGTAGAGGTTGAAGATATGCCTGAACACCATAAATTATATATATTTTTCTCTTAATGCTGATGTAGCATAATGCACTTGGAGGATGGAATTATAGAAGTGACAACCAAAGTGTGAAAGTTGAGGTAACTTGAAGTATGCGGATATACACAACATTTCGTTGATCAAACTTCTAATACCTTTTTCTTCTTTTTTCCTTCACGCCAAACCTCAGTGTTCCACCGCTTATATATTTAATTGGTAGCTGGAGGTTGAAACTGAAGATGACTAAAATCGATGGACATTTAACGTTTAAATGCTCACAGATTATAAATGATTTAGGATCAGTGTTCCATAGTTGTTTAAGCAATAAACTCACATAATGACTTGTAACTTGGATATTATTTACAACCAATTGTCAAATCATGTCTAACTGAGACCGCCCGAACGCCCGAACTATTATCATTGGCCCCAACCATCCTTCCAATATTTTCTGTACAAATTTCACCCGTTCCACCTCCATCCCTTTTCCTATGATAATCAAATTCCCTTTGATCTGCATCTAATTACTTTGTTGTTTGTAACACAATTGCTACATTTTTTTGCAGCACATTCAAAGATCTAGAGACAAGCTTTGTAATTTCTTGAAATTAGGGGAAAATGTCCTCGCCGGATATTTCTGGAATTTTAGATCAATCAAAGGAGCTTGATCGTTTAAGGAAAGATCAAGAGGATATACTCCTTGAAATCAATAAGATGCATAAGAAGCTACAATCAAGTGAGTGTCATGCCATCTTTACAATTTAGTAATTTGCCTTTATACTGTCTTTATCATCGTATTCTTGGTATGGAATCCGTGGTTTCAATATATTAGGAAAACATCAGTATTTTAGAGTTTGGTATCTATGATGGATATAGCCGATCGAAAAGGATCTGTTTCTTAACTAAGTTTGTTGATATTGTATGAATATACCTAAATCGCATATTTGTTTTTTTTAATGCTAAGAGTTAGTAGCTTACTATGTTAAGAAATTCTGAATATTCCAGAATGTGGTATGTGCAAAGCCGACATGTATTGTAGATAAAAAACTGGTACCGGTAGACATCTGGGTAGATTTAACTTAACCATCACCTCGAGAATTAAAGCGCAATTGCCTCGCCTCGCCTGAAAAATGGGCGTAGGCGCAAGAGACGATGGCTTTTAACAACTATGCCATTTTCTAGTTTTTTTTTTTTTCTCAGAGCAGTCATGATGGTATCATTATGGTTGTATAATTTATGTTGTAGTGTTCATCTGAAGTAGATTGTATATATTTATTAATCCATGTTCTTAGTTGAATAATATATTTTAATTGTAATATTAATCCTCTTACGCATGCAGCTCCTGAGGTGGTGGAAAAGCCCGGTGATAATTCTCTTTCAAGGCTTAAGATGCTTTACATTCAAGCAAAAGAACTTTCAGAAAGTGAAGTAGCGTATGTCTATCTTTAAACTGTTACTTTCGTTATTTTGTTTTCGTTTAACAGCAATACGTACCAATTTTATTTTATATATCTAATCTAGTTAGATTAAATTTTATTTTATTTTGGGTGCAGTGTTTCTAGTCAGTTACTAAATCAGTTGGATGCTTTGATACCTTCTGCGCCTCCTGGGCAACAAAGGAGAAGGATGGGTGGTAATATGCATGATAAAACCTTTTCTTCCCTTTTTTTTTCTTGTTTAATATGATTTTGTGATTATCACAATCGTCAGTTTGATACTCATATTTTATAATATATAAGATCTTCATTAATCAGAAATAATTTGACAACTCTGTTTTTTTTTCCTTCCGTTATTTACAATCATATTCTTATATAAAAGGCTTTATGAGGTTATATATAATACAGAAGGTAATGATCAGAAGAAGAAAAGAATGAAAGCTGATCCAGATGTACCAAGGCTTTCTCCTTCTCTTCGAAACCACCTTGATCATCTTGCCAGCTTAAAGGGTGAACAGGTAATTTCACACCTTTTTCAATCTATTTTTTTTAATGTTTAATGATGATTTTATTCTCGAGTTTACGATAAATGTAACTTTTAAATGTAACCTTGTCAGGTTGCTGCTAGGGTAACTCAGGAGGATGCCGACAAAGATGAGTGGTTCATCGTTAAAGTAATTCACTTCGATAGGGAAACACGAGAGTAAGTAATTCACATGTAGATGTATCAGTGTAAATTTGAAGCAGTTTGTTGATTATGGAACTTTCAGTGTGCTAACGTGAAATCGCTTAATCTGTTAGTCATATGTTCTGTCTACACATTGCTAATTATTTGAAGTTAAAAAAAAATTGTATGTTAGGCACGTTGCATGTCAGCGTGAATGTGATCTGCTAATGCTTTTAAAGTTACAAACCAAAAAGAAAACATGTATGATTTTTACTGTTGATAGCTTAATAGCTTATTAGCCTATAACACATTTCATATGTTGAGAGAATTGTGTGCATATGTGGTACAGTGGTAGTTTATTATGTGACTTTTGATGTACTCTTTCGTATCTGTCTATATGATTTATGATGTTTGGCAGATTTGAAGTTCTTGATGAGGAACCAGGTGAAGACGAAGAACCAGCTGGCCAGAGGTATACCGTGTTTATGATTTGATGCCCTAACCTAGTAGCATTAATGGGGCACTTTTGAACCCTTTACCTGGAAATGGGTCAATTGCTGTTGTTTTTTCAACTTTCAACTAGCGAAAACTGAGCAACCAACTTGACCCATCTGGCTTATACTATAAAGTTCATCCTTTTTAAACTGTTACCCAACCCGTCTGATCTTTTCATTTTGCCACCTTTAGATAGGGCCGCTTTTGATTATGAAAGTTTAAACTTGGCACCTTTTGAATTTATGCTTAGATCAATGTTTCTGGCTTTTAGATAAAAATGTTTTGTTTTAAATGTTTTTAGGAAGTACAAGCTGCCGATGTCACACATTATACCTTTCCCAAAGCGAAATGATCCATCAACTGCTCAAGATTTCCCTCCTGGAAAACATGTATTGGCAGTTTATCCTGGAACCACTGCGCTGTATAAAGCAACGGTTGTGAATACTCGCAAGGTAATTTTATTTCATACACCTTTCTGCTGTAGCTTTTCATGTTTAAGCTTATTTTATGTTCCGTTACACATAACTAATGTTTGTCGTTTGCCTGTTGTTGCTGGACCCGGCGTGAAAAATGACAGAGGAAAACTGACGAGTAAGTTTTAACGTATCTAACCTACGAAACTACTTGTGAAAGATATACATTGTGTTTTTACCGCAAAACAGGATCAAAACTAAAAAGGAACACAATTAAAGCCTCCCTAATTGTTTTAAGCAAAGATTCAAAACAATATACTTTGGTGCATTGTTATAGATATATATATTTTTTTTAAATGGAAAACAAAGTGCATTGTTTTACGCACCCTTGCCCTTACTTAAAATAACATGTTTTGACCTGTTACCCAACCCGCGCATCTTCCAACCTCTAACATATAGTGCCTAAGTGTTTGAGAAATCACTTGTTTGACCACAAAAGGCAGCCACATGCCATTTTTTAATAGCTCACTTGACTCGTGAATTGGTTTTTCCATTTTGTTGGGCAGTTATGTTCTTGAATTTGATGACGACGAGGAAGATGGGTCCTTGCCTCAGAGACATGTGCCCTTCCACAAGGTGGTCACCCTTCCTGAAAATCATCGGCAGTGAAATAATAAACAAGATTGACTTGACTACCCATGAGGTTGTATTTAAACTGTCTTCTCGTGTGTCTTGTAATATAAACCAGACCAAAATGTTTTCTATTAGTTTAATATATGTATCGAGGATGTTATGTTGTTTTAGGTTTGTATATTTTAATTTTAAGGAAAAAAAACTTGTTTTGGTTGGGTTTATAGTTAAGTGTAGAACTTATTGACGTTGGTTCAATTTATTTGGTTTAAGGTTTAGACATGATGAATGGCTTTAGGTTGTGGCGATCCGTTGGTCAGACGAGTATACTTGGTCAATGAATATGTGGTTATGGGACAAATTTATTAACTATGTGCACGGCTGGACCATACCTTACAGAACCGTAAAACCAAATCAATCCTGTGTTTCGGAACGGCAGACAAAATTAAATTAGTTGCTTGGTTGTGTTCTTTTTCTTGGTTTTAAAAAGCACCTCAGATAGCGATAACGCTTCATAACCAGTGTGAATCGAGCACCTTTCCCTGAGGTGTGTGCTTTTGCCTTAGGCGCTTGTGCATTTAATGGTGGTTTCCAATTAACGCAAGTTGGACGGTATTTTGTCCAGTTACTAGCCATTGTGATGAGCGTTAGCCCACTTGCCATGTCACCACTTCGGAGTGATGCATCGAAACGACAGCGCCATTCTTGGGCACCATTGTGATGGGTGTAAGCCCAATAATGAGCACCAACGGTATAACACCCACCCGTAACCCTATTGAATTCAAGGAAAGGGGGCGCCAAAGAGTCAAACACCACTACACATCAATAGTTTAGTTGGTGAGAGCCCATTGCATAAGTGACAGTGAAGCGACATTAACCTTTTTCACTCACTAACTAATCCACTACACATGATCTAAATGCCTCACGCTTTTAAAGCCAATTTGATACAAATCAAATTGAGATTCTGAACCAGGAAAATGAACAAAATTCAATTTGAATAATTCCGTGTCAAATTCAAGCTTGAATAACACCCTGAAATGACCACTTAACAGCCCTAGTTACAAATCTGTATGCACTTACATGGGCGGGATTGCGCGAAAAGCTTTACAAGAACTCAAATCCAATACTTATACGCCCAAACTCGACTCGACTTGATACGTGTTTCAAGCTTGTATCTGGATAAACTTCAACTCGCTTGCAGCAATACATACAAGTAAATACAATAAAAATCTCATTCCCAACAAACATCTATAGTAGAGCATGATCTAAATTTCAATGGTAAACAGAATTCCCATACATGTAAAATTGTTCAAATGCATTGAAGGATTAAAACTCTACAAGTGATTGATAAATTAGATTTAAATAGATATCCAATTGTTCAAATGCATGGGAAGATTAAAACTCATGACTTGTTGCATAAAAATGTATCCATCTATAGCTGTGCGCTATCCCCTACTTTACTCAAATGTACGCGCTTCAATAAAAATATATCAGAAGAAAATATGGCCAATATACGTTCTGAAATCTGCATCGCCGGCTTCCTCAGTTGATCCAAAACATCCTTAAATGTGTTTGAACTTTGAAGTCCGAATATAAAAAGAGTATAGAACTGTTACCTGGTTGAAAAATAAAGATTCAAATACTTGCAGCCTCCTCATCATCATTATCATCTCCCCATAACTGTTTTCTAGCAATTACAACTCTTTCATTGCTAAGAGACAGAGCATCGGTTTTTGGTTCTACCTCCAATGAATATCCATCCCATCTTAAAGCAGTCAAGAACTTTCTTATGTGGTCAACTATGGTTGACTTGTCTCTTATGATAACAAACCCTTCGGGCCTTAGCATACGATCCATCTCAATTAGTAAATCTTCCACACTGCAGCCGCGCTCCTCAATCTCTGAAAAAACCGACCATGCATGAAGCAGGTCGTAAGTGCGTGGGTATGTAGAAAAAGATTCACACCTGCAAAGCACAATCTCATTAGATTTTTCTTGGGTTGTGACTTTTGAAGATAGAATTGAAAAATGATGAGTTTTTGAATGTGTTATGGCGAAAGTGCAAACCAATCATGAACTGTTCCAATTAATCCACGGTCATAAATAATTTTCAATTTAGAAGACGCATTAACTGGAGCAACATTCATCACCCAAACATCTTTATCCTTAAGAGCAGCAGCAAATCCACCAAGATTTGAATTCATATCCATCACATTTCTAATTGAATCTTTCTTTATCACAGATCTCATCTGCTTCCAATATTCGCTCACTCTCTGAATCCATGTGTTCTGTGTCACATCATGACTCATGAGCATATAGCCATAGACCATGTAAAACTTAACTACCAGTATATAAGTAATATAACTAACAACAATTGGTTTATTAAACTTGGACGCTTACAGTGTCTTCTTGGAACTGATCATGACTAACACCAATTTCATCAAGGCGAGGAGGTGGCACACTAAGCCTACTTGGCCACGGTTGAAGTCCACTACTTTTACCCTTGTGCATTTCTGTATTATCCAAAGATATGTATAAAGAAGGTGATACACAACATTACAACAGTTAAAACTTAAAACCATACGATTAGATACCACTTACTTGTAGAGTATGGAGTAATGCATGCATTCATCTGTACATTCCAACTGACATCTGGATCATTATCTGAACTGCAGAGGGGTGGGTTAGTTCCAGGTGCTCTTTTAAGGAAACAACTATTACTTAATGATTTAGCCCATATAACTGTTTGATCTCTCCTTGAAACAACTCGCCAACACATCTTTTTCAATAGATCGTGCATGGCATTCCAAATTCTTCTATTTTCCTCATCATGTGCATATGCTTCTGGTGAAGAATAGACAAAATAACCTCCTGGTCTAAGCAATCTATCTAACTCCAAAAGTAAAATCCCATCCCTCTGTAGCCAATCTATCCTACAACGCGAACAATGGGCCAATTCAAATGATCTACTTGGGTAAGGAAGTCTTTTGGTACCCAAGACTCCTAAAGTTGATGGAATCCCACGCTCAAGTGCAAACTGGATTTGATTTTGATGTACATCATTCGGTGCAAGAGACATAGCTATTATCCCTAGGGGTAAAAGATAAGCCCCAAAACTCGCAACACCACAACCCACATCAAGAACCGTTCTTATATTGCCTCCATTGTTGAGTTTATCACCGGGAAACTTGAGCATCTATATAATCATAATGGTTACGCAAGTTAATCAAACAAAAGCATACCCTAATTCCACAAACCATAACTTAAAAAGTGGTAAATGATATCAGGATAACCTACCGATGCAATCGAAGCTATGTACTTATCAGCACCATAATGAAAATGAGTTCCTCCACCAGGAAATCTAATCTTTTCTCCCAACACCGTCATCCAATTTTGATCTGATTTCTCTTGCGCAAGATGTGTATGAGGTATGTTCGCCTTCCAAACCTCATCCCTACTCTGAGGCCACCTAATTGGGATCTACATACAACACCCATCATGATCCCACAATCCATACCTACTTTCTATTTACCTAATAAAAAACTAACATCATAATCGAAAACAAACAGAAACAAAATCACAAACCAACCTTGTATCCAACCGGAGGGGGAATAAGACAATTATATCGTCTCGCTGCAGGTGGACAATGCCTTTCATAATGCTCCATTAAGCTCAAATTAAGCTTCAACTTCAACTGGTATATAAGATGTCTATCCAAACAAGGTATCAACTCCGAATACCTCATATCACAAATCTTCATCAAAACAAACAATAAACAAACACTGATCAAACAGACCCACTAGTTTATCCCATAGTTATTCAAAGCCCTCGCTTCATGTCCCTAGGCCCATTTTCCAATCGAGACCCTTTAATCACCAGGCACACTAAGTACCAATTTATTATTATTTTACTATTATTTAATGCAAAATTATTGATCTTCTCTACAATATAAGCTTCCACAATACCGATTTAAACAACTTTCCATCCTAATCCAGTTTAGAATTTTAAAACTTTCAAGTTTTGAGATTACATCTGAATCTTCACTATATAAAAACTTTTGGTATTAATTAGGTGATATACTAATATTAACTGTTATATAATAGCTTTTATTTATTTTATTTGAAGAATAATATTATTATAATAAATAATCTCTCTTTTATAATTTTCATTTAAGTGCGCCTTTGTGCCTAGTTCCTAGGCGAGGCCTATGCGCCTAGCGTCCTGAGTGCGCCTAGCGTCCTGAGTGCGCCTAGCGCCCTGAGTGCGCCTAGCGCCCTGAGTGCGCCTAGTGCGCCTAGCGCCTTGAGTGCGCCTTTGATAACTATTACATTACAAATAACTTAGTGCTATTATAACAATAACATGAAATAGCACATAATAATAATAATAGCAATTTGGTCCTCATAGTTTTTACATAAAACATAACTTGTACAATACCACTAGAGGTTTCGGTTTCGTTATTTTCGGTATCGGTATTTTATACCGGTACCGAACCGATACCTTACCATCACAACATTCAGTTACAAGAAGAAGAAGTGAACAAGTACTTACAGGCAAACTTTTAGGAACTTCAGGATTCATTTCATGATCATCAAACAACTCATCGAAATAATCACGTTTCTGCACAAAGCTTCCGATGACAGGATCCGTACCGTCATCGAAGGCAACAACCTCTTCTGTTTTGCGTAAGGCAGGAGCAAACGTAGCGCCATTGTACAAACAAATCAAACCTAGTAACACAATTAACCCTAGCAGAAGCTGTTTCAGTAGCTTTTTCCGGCGAATGAGTTCGCCGGCAGTTGATTTCATTTTCCGATAAGATAATAATAATAACGGCGCCGGTGATTGAATGAGTTTCAGGTTGCTGGTTTGTTAGATGGAAAGTGTAAACCCTAATAACTGTGGATTCATGTTTTGTCAAGGAAGGTATATGTGAGTGAAGTGTTTTAAGGTTATTAAGGCAAGCAAGTTGAGAGTATATAAGGATATAATAATAATATTATAATATTATTTTGTGAAAGATCTGAGTGTGTGTGTATGTGAGTGAGAGAGACGACGGGATTGGGAGGGTCGGACAGCCAATATCCGCCGTGGACGTGTGATCTGGGTTGGAATGTGTAATAAAAAAAGTTTTTTGACTTTTCTTTTGGGTATTTTATTATTATTTACTTTTACCACACCTAAGCTTGACAACATTCATTTGTTTCCGCCAACAACTATAAACACATAGTTAAAAAAAAAAAAAAAATTGTTTTTTTAACTTGCTTAAATTATATTAATTCGGTTAACCGGGCTCGAATCCTTCACCTCGTAAGGAGGAAGACTCTTAGAGAGGACGGGGTGCAACTAGTGAATGACACTGGTATCCCACTATCAGCACAGGTAGTGAGATTATGTTAGTTCTGTGTAGGGTTTTCGTGGGCTATCTCATGGTTGTAGAGGAGAGAGAGATGCAAAGGAGAGAGGGAAACCAGAAGTTCCATGGATGCTTCACGGGTGGTGTTGCCGGTGGGTAGGGTTCACGAGTAGTGGTCTAGTTGGCGAGCTGCGATTGGTTCGTTACCGGTGCTCCACGGATGCTTCACGATAAGCACCCTGTCCCCCTTAACTCTAATAGTTTTACCAATTCTACTCAACACCTTAACCCAATTTACCCATTTGTTGAGGTGGTTATTTTCTCTACCGCAATTACAAAATCAAAAAAATATATATTAAAACGTGTTTTACAATGATTTTGTATTGGTTTTGGTACTGATAGTGTAAGCATATTGGAAAATACCAAAATCGAGTATCGGAACCAAAATAAAAAATGTATGTAGGCATCAGTGTTAAAAGCACGTGTGAAAACTACCCGGGTTGTGGCTAGTTTTTTTTATTTAGGTTTAAATCATTGACGGATCCAAGAATTTACATGAATTTGGACAAAATGCATATAGTAAAAATTAACCCTGCCAAACAAATGTATTGTATAATGAAGAGTAAGATAAGATAGACTAATGCATGAAGACAAACTCATTTGACTCAGTGGTTGATATTCCACCAAAGCAATACCATTTTTTTTGGAAGGAGTAGATCAACTGGTAAAGCTTTTGGGCTCCCTATGGGAGACCCCGGATCGAATCCCAGCGGTTGAATTTCTGCCGCTCTAGCGGGACCGATCCCCTCTACAACCCCAGGCGGGAACCCCACTTTTAAATGGGTAAACCCTCCCCCCCTCAGAATCGAACCCATGACCTCATTCAGTCAAGCGTCCTATCCCTCATTGGGGTGGCCAACTGAGCTAGCCCAGTTGGTTACCAAAGCAATACCATAATATCCATTTCTAACACCTATCATACAATATATAAATGGTGGTAGATTAGGGTTTACAATTTAGAAAAGGGTGGCGGTGCAACTTGTTGCCCGTCTACCTTTTATTTTAATATAACTTGGCAAGTTTTAAGAAATGAAATCTATGTATTTAAATGACAATGGACTCTCAAATAGGCAAAACTTATCAAACCTGAATTATTTATTTCCTATCTATTAGTTCCCATAAAATTATCTTATGAAACCTGCATTTCTCTAATTTTTAAGTTAAACGTAAGGAGATAAAATAAGTTGGACCATGGTCCGTGGACGTCATTATGTTTTAAGGGTTTGGATTTGAGGGCTATTGGATTATTGGTGGGGGCGTGGGGCCTTTTGTATTAGATTAAAGATGGACCCAGTTTTAATGGTTGAAATTTTGTGTTATTGGGTCAATTCTGAGTTGGGGCTTCTCCACTGAGGCTAATTGATGGAGGGAAGTAGACGTGCACATATCGGTTTCGGTTCGGTTTGGTTCGCTCCTAGTTTTGCCGGTTTAAAAGTCTGGTTTCGTTTTCAGTTCCGATTCATAAATCAATTCATGCGCACACTTTTTCGGTTACTCCCAACTGGGCTTAATGTGATAATGTCGCACCGTTACCATGTGCGAAATCCACGGTGCGTGACTAATTGATTCAAAGACTAAGGCATAAAAGACAACCATGATTACTATTAGTACGCATAGTCAACTACATTGTTTAAATTCAACCAACAAACCAAGTTCAACAAATAAAATAGTATGGTTTATTTAAATATCTAAGCTAGTCCTATATGAGCATGTATTGAGCCTAGCTTTAAGCATGACTACCTGAAACAAGTAGAAAAATTGTCAACTATAAGTAGTTGGCCAGATACATAGGTTTAAAAAATGATCAAATAAAAGCATGTATACAATTCATAACAAAGTTCAATAAACAATACATTATAAAAACAGTTACATAACGTAAATGTTCCCAATCAAACCTAATGACATGTTCTCTTGTGGCCAAATGTTTGTCCAATGTTGTATGATGCAGATTTCAATCACCCAAAACCCTAACCGGGAAGATGGTTGGGCTTGTCACACCTATAGCCTATAGGCCTATAATTGTGCTGCCTTGCAAGTTGATGATTGCGTAATGTTCCTTGTTACAATGTTCATCATGTCGACTTGTTTAAAATAATTTCTTTTTTTACAATAAACACATGTTATGTTTGAATTATATTTTGTAAAAGATTTTGTTTTGTTCAACTTGCTACATGTTCCACCCCAAAGGATAAAGACAACAAAAAGGGCTATTATCTCACCTTAGTTGATGAGTTTGAGATTGTTATTAAGTATGCAAACGAGTAAGAATGACGCCCTAAAGTAACAAGACACATTGGTTTAGGGTCTATAAGGGTCTAGAGTTGCTTTATGGTTCTTTTTTTTTCCAGTTTTCATAAAATGCAAAACCGTAACTAATTCAACAAAATCGTAAATTTCAATTCTGTTTTTTTCCGTTTTTTGTGATGTTTGGTTGTTTTTGGTTCTGTTAAATCGGTTTTCACTTTTCTGCTCACCATTAATACAAGTAGTTAAAATGACCTAAAATATGAATGCTTCAAAGCATACAGACCTCGTTACAAATGATCGAATACCAATAATTATGTTACAGCCTTTTTATTTCTAGATAAGCTACAAATAGAACCAGAAAAAACTCAACTGAACATACTTCAAGTTTCCATATTCAATCCCGATCATAACTACCATTTACTTACACGGGAACTCAAGAAAAAAGTGCAGCGACCATAATTTGTTTCCATCAATCGATGTACACAAAGAAAAATGTTTTTGAAATTTCAGCATCCCTTTGATTATGTGCAATATGATTCTTTACTCATACCCGACCTATTTAAAAGTCAATCATACTATTTTCTAAACCATATAATATTCCCAATTTGCATTAAAAAAATTCCCCCAAAAAATAAAAAAACAAACAGTGTTGATAAACAACACATAACTAATTCATCTATGTATGATTGAAATCAAGTCCTAAATTTCACTATCAAAACATCCATATTCTAATCAAGTTATGTGGCCTACAACTAAACCTAACAACCCAACCAAACCCAACCCAATTCAAATCATTTCATTTCATACTAACAAAATAAAAAACAAAACAATGAAGAAATCAAATAGACTTTCCTATAGACTTTCCTCCCACCATGTGCAATAAACAACACTCTTCACTCAAACAAAGACTTCCATAAACAATAACTAGACGTGGCAAAATGGGTGGGTTGGGTTGGTTTGGGTGTTGGGTTAGAATAGGTTTGGGTTAGGATGGGTGTGGGTCAAGATGGGTAAATTAAAAAAATAGGTTAGGATGGGTTGGGTCATGATGGGTTTGGGCCTGGATGGTTTGGATTAGGATAAGCTCACATCAAAATAGATTACCAAATTAAAAATTTAAAAAGTAAAAAAAAAATTAAGATAAAAAAAAATTTAAAAATAAAATCTTAAGGGATGCGTAATATTTCATTTCGAACCGCGCCGGTTAACAACCCGGACTGTTTCGACTTGATTGACCCGTTATCGATCTGGACCGTGGCCGTTAACGACCCGGACTATTTCGACCCGACCGGACCCGTTAGCGACCCGACCCGAACCGTTTCGACCTGACCGTATCCGTTAGCGACCAGGACCGTTTCGACCCGGTCAGGCACGTTAGTGACCGGAATCGCTTCGACCAGGCCGGGCCCGTTTGCGATCCAGACCGTTTCGACCCGATCTGGCTCGTCAACGACCGTGTCCGTTAGCGACCCGGACCATTTCGAACCGGTCGGGCACGGTAGCGACCCGAACCGTTTCGACCCAGCCGGGCCCGGTAGCGACACTGCCTGTTTCGACCAGACCATTTCAACCTGACCCGTCCCGTAGCGACCCGGACCGTTTGGACCCGATCGGGCCCGGTAACGACCCAGCCGTTTCAACCTGACTCGTCCCGTAGTGACCCGGACCATTTCGACCGGACCAGGCCCGGTAGCGACCGGGACCGTTTAGACCCGACCGGGCTTGGAAACGACCCAAACCATTTCAACCTGACCCGTCCCGTAGCGACCCGGACTGTTTCGACAAATCCGGGCCCGGTAGTGACCCGGACCGTTTCTACTCAACCGGGCCCGGTAACGACCTAGACAGTTTCAACCTGACTCGTCCCGTAGCGAACCGGACTGTTACGACCGGACCGGGCCCTGTGGCGACCCGAACCGTTTCTACCCGAACAGGCCCGGTAACGACCCAGACCGTTTCAACTTGACCCGTCCCGTAGTGACCCAGACAGTTTCGACCCGAACGGGCCCGGTAGCGACCCGGACCGTTTCGACCCGACCGGGCCTGGTAACTACCGAAACCATTTCAACCTGACCCGTCCTGTAGCGACCCGGATTGTTTCGTTCCAACCGGGCCCGGTAGCGACCGGACCCTTTTGACCCGATCGGGCCCGGTAACGACCCAGACCGTTTCAACCTGACTCGTCCCGTAGTGACCCGGACCATTTCGACTGGACCGGGCCCGGTAGCGACCCGGACCGTTTCGTCCTGACCGGGCCCGGTAAAGACCGAAACCATTCCAACCTGACCCGTCCCATAGCGACTCGGACTGTTTCGACCCAGCCGGGCCCGGTAACGACCCAGACCGTTTCAACCTGTCTTGTCCCGTAGTGAACCGGACTGTTTCGAACGGACCGGGCCCTGTGGCGACCCAGACCGTTTCTACCCGACCGGGCCCGGTAACGACCAAGACCGTTTCAACCTGACCCGTCCGGTAGGGATACGGGCCGTTTCGACCTGAACGGGCCCGGTAGCGACCCGGACCGTTTCTATCCGACCGGGCCCGGTAACGACCCAGATCGTTTCAACTTGACCCGTCCTGTAGTGACCCAGACGGTTTCGACCCGACCGGACCCGGTAACAACCCGGACCATTTCGACCCGACCGGGCCCGCCAACGACCTGACCATTTCGACCCGAACTGGCCGGTCAACAACTCAGACTGTTTCGACTCGTTCAAGCCCGTTAACGACTCGAACCATTTCGATGAGATCGGTCTCGTTAACGACCCGTGTTGTTTCGACTTGGTCATCCGTTAACGACCTGAACGGTTTCGAACCGACCGGGGTTATCAACAAATGCAAAAGATATAATTTTTTGTTTTTAATGACATTTATTTCTATGAGGCATTAACGCTTTTGGTGTTGGGTGAGTTTTAATTCAGATTTGTATATGATTATCTAAAAATACCCATCCTGACCCATTTGTTTTTTTTAATTTACCCATCCTGACCCACTTACTTATATCATACAATTAAAATTACCCATCCTAACCCCCTTGAAAATTATACTAAACCCATTTCAACCCACAAAGTCAAATTTTAAACCCAAAATAACCCAAACTCAACCAAATGGGTTGAAATTGCCAGGTCTAACAATAACCAACTAATTGACCCCCAAAAGCAACCTTTCTTTTACTCAACCATTGGATTCCAATCCACAAGTCAATAATTAGTCATGCTCTGTTTGTCTTTCCCTTAACACAATCCAGGTCTGTTCTGTTCATCTCAATCACTTTAACCAGATTCATTTAATTTCATTTTCCTTTACATTTTTACTTCCTTTTATTAAATCATCAATTTTACATTTAATTTCATTCCAATTTAAGATCAAATTACTGTTATTGTTCAATCAAATCATCAGATCTGGTTTACTTATTATCGATTTATTTGTGTTATAATTGTTGATTAATTAATAATAATTACAACGTAATTAAATTCCGGTGTCGTAAGCGATAGGTTGTTGACGTGCATACGACTAATTTAGCAATTTTTTTTATTTTTATAATTAATCGATTTACTATTAGTCGTACACGATATTATTGCAGCAATGTCTATCTTCTACTGTCGGCCAAGTTTCTTCGTAACCGCTTATTATTATTAGGGTTCCTGTAAACCATCACTATTTTACTCTCGTGAATGTTTACGGTTGAAGTATTATTAGTCAATTTTTAATATATATTGGAAAGTTGCAGATAAATTGATTTAGATTTGGTTGTGATGGGGGGAAAGAGTTCAAAAGAGGGGAGTTATAGGCATTCGCCGTCGTTTCAATCGAGTTCGTCGTATACAGGAAGTCAGTACGGGAGTAATCCTCAGCAATCTTATTCATATCCGCCGCAAAATATTCAGAATTATCCTGTTCAGGAGGCTTATCCAGCATATCCACAGCACTATGCTGCGCCTTTTCCTAACACTGTTCCTCCTCCCGCTCCCGCTCCGGCTCCGTCTAGACCGCAGAAGAAGCTTGACCGGAGGTATTCGAGAATCGCGGATAATTACAGTTCGTTAGAACAGGTAGAAAATTGAATTGCTTGCATTATTTATTATTAGTTATTTGTATGTGTATGGATCTATGGTCAGTCGGTCTTTGTCAATCTTGTTGTAGGATTATTAGATTATAAGTATACTATATGATTGAATTTTGTCTTTACTGTTTGGATTGATGCTTGTGTATGTTGATATTTCTTAAGGTGATTTTTTTTAATCGTGAATACGGCATACTTTTGTAATATTGTGCATTGTGTTGTATTATGTGCAAGTTAGTGCTGATAATTTGTTTTTTTTGGTGGAATTTTTATGATGGTTACGTCAGTGGAAGTTATTTCATTTGTGTGTAGGATGATATTTTTACTTTTTGTGCAGGTGACTGAAGCTCTTGCGCGTGCAGGGCTTGAATCTTCTAATCTTATTGTTGGTATTGACTTCACTAAGAGCAATGAATGGACCGGTAACTTTATTATCCTTGTTTTTTTGGTTAAATACAATACTTGAGAAGAAACGTGTTACCTATTTATTGGCTAAAATAGGTTCAAGGTCTTTCAACAGAAAAAGTTTACATCATATTGGAGATGGTTTAAATCCATACGAGCAAGCAATAACTATCATTGGGAAAACATTAGCTGCCTTTGATGAGGATAACTTGATTCCATGTTTTGGTTTTGGAGATGGTATAGTTCTGTAAGCTAGTAACTGTCATTTTTAGTGATAATTTAATAAATATGGATCTTAAACGTCACATTTTGCTACCAACTGGCAGCATCAACACATGATCAAGATGTTTTCAGCTTTTATCCAGAGGAGAGGTTTTGTAATGGTTTTGAAGAAGTATTGAGTAGGTACAGAGAAATCACCCCCCATTTAAAGCTTGCAGGTCTGAGATATACTCTACTGTTTTTCTTTAAATTTTGCCTTTTATGTAATTTTAGCTGGTGGTTTTAAACTATCTTTTTGTTTGACGTGTTGTTACAGGGCCAACGTCATTTGCCCCTGTCATTGAACAGGCTATGACTATCGTTGAGCAAAGTGGGGGCCAGTATCATGTGTTATTAATTATCGCAGATGGGCAGGTAGATTTATATCTTTGATCAATAAGATTTTCTTTGATTTTTATGAATTGGTGCTCGTTGATATCTAACATCTGAGCATATATATCACAGTTTATGACATTGTATTGTGATGGGCTTGCAGTACCATGTCTACAAATCATAGTTTGATGATTATAGTGTCTAGTAGTTTTCATCAAAACTGAATCATTATTTATGGACGAAGTTACAGAATACTAAGCGGGCTGTATGGGTTGAATATCACCCAACATCTTTTTTTGAAAGCATGCTATTAACTTTTTTTTATTAATATTGTAATAATATTACTTTTGTAATCATGATTCATGAACCCAAGTCATTATCCATAACTAATGTAATAAGACAGACAAAAACGTAGGCCAACACAACCCGATACGGACAGTTTTGACTTGTGCTAAAAAAATGACATGCTAAGTCTCTAATTATATTGTTGTGTAGGTAACAAGAAGTGTTGATACCGAGCCTGGTAATTTGAGTCCACAAGAACAGAGAACCGTAGATGCCATAGTTCAAGCAAGGTGTTTGTCTTCAAACTTTTGTACAGATTGTCTTGTATGAATTAAGTTCAATGTTTCTCTGTGCTCTTAATTAAATATAAATTTCCGCTTCCCATTTTTAGCAAACTTCCACTCTCGATCGTATTAGTTGGAGTTGGAGATGGACCTTGGGATATGATGAGAGAATTTGATGATAACATCCCTGCTCGAGACTTCGATAATTTTCAGGTAAGCAACAATACTACATCCAGTTTTATTTCCATGGGTGTTACCATTTGAGATACTGTAAATTATGCCTGGCTGTTGGAATATGTTTTGATGTTATTTTATTTCTGTATGCTAGTTTGTCAATTTTACAGAAATCATGTCCAAGAATGTGCCTCCAATTCGGAAAGAGACGGAATTTGCTCTCTCAGCTTTGATGGAAATTCCTACTCAATATAAAGCAACAATTGAACTTAATATACTAGGGTAACCAACTCACTTTTATTTTCCTTATTTTACATGCTAGAGATTAAACATAACTCAAAATCAACCCATTCATAAGTAACCAGGGCCAGGGGAAATGCAACCTCTACGTAACTGCCTTTCTTTACTAATTTTCAGCGGCCGGAAAGGGATTTCTCCAAACAGAGTTGCTCTTCCTCCACCGATTTATTCTGCATCCTCTTTTAGCAGCTCAAAAACATCTCATTCAAGTAGCTTTCAGAAGGGCTCACAGTCTAACTATGGTTACACTAGTCCTGTTTCTGCTGCTGGATCCAATTATGATCAAATGAGTTCTCAAAGCACAACTCCACCCGTTTCAAATTCTACTTATGACAATCAGGTACAAATAGCTCTACTTACATATGAGATCCCACACTTCAGACATAGGAAGTACTATTATTTGCATACCATGAATAAAAATTAGTTGTTTTTTTTTTTTTTTTTTTTTTTTGTGGGGGGTGGAGGGGGATCAATACCTGTGGGTTTTTGGTTAACTTCTAAATGGATCATGTTGGCTTGAGCCTGAATACTTTTTTCTTCCATAAATTTTAAAGCTTATTAATTATTAGTTGAAGTGTCATGATTTATGAGTTTTTATGCATTTAAAAATGTTGGGTGACTTTCAGCATGTTTGACACGTTTCTTTTTTGCCTAAAATGTTTAATCGCTCAAATTGACCCACTCATAATTAAATGGGTTGACATTTCAACCCCTGCCTCCTTTGTACTTGTAGTAGCTACTTCTTTTTTTTTTTTTTTTTTTTACATCTTTTACTTGTTAAGAGATAAAATATCACCAGAATCAAGCAAACCAATGATATGATGGTTGAATTTGCCACCTCTGCCTCCAATGATATTAGGCTTTTTGGCCTGCATTTAGTTAATATTGGAAGTGGCAATTTTGATCCATATAGTTATCAAAGGGTAACTTTGGGTTATCTTTCATTGCTAAAAGCCTAGCTCCAATGGGTAAAAGCCTTTTTGGTTAAAAGGGAAAAGGATCATAGGCTTACAAGTTGCCCGGATTTTGTCTGTTTTGAAATTTATCGCACAATCCATTCGTGTTGCCATTCATGTGCTTACATTTGTTACTTCCATTTGCCTCCCCTTTACTTACATATATGTTGCAGGTATGCCCCATTTGCCTTACTAACCCAAAGGACATGGCTTTTGGCTGTGGCCACCAGGTACTTGATTACCTTCATCTGTATTCTTCAAGTCAATTGAGTACATATAGTCAACTCCATAACATGTTTTTTTTTTTTCTTTTTGCAGACTTGTTGCGAGTGCGGGCAAACTCTTCAGTCGTGCCCTATTTGCCGAAAATCAATTGAAACAAGAATAAAGCTCTACTAGATTTGCGATGTGTTTATTTGCCAATGGTTCTAATTTCTTTTGTTGCAAGCTCAACATGTTCTTCTGTATTTGGTGATTTAATAATTGTTTGCGTGAGTTTTGTTGTTTGTAAATGAAAGTGGACGTGTCATTGTACAGCTATCCGTTTGGATTTTTAATTTTGTTTTATTGATGGTATTTGATTCTTTCGCCTTTTAGGCAGGATTTTTTTTCATGTTCACTCCACTGTGTTTGACAATGAGTTGATAGCTTGTGTTAAGCCGAATAATCACCTATTTTTTTACTCATATCAAACCATTGGCGACACATCCACAACACCGACTGTCTTGTCCGAGAACTAGATTTATACTTTTTTTTAAACGACCGTTTGAAGGTTTGAAGGCAGAGTCATTTTGGTTGAACTCGTTTTGATACGAGTTCACTATGGTTGTATTGACTAGGACCTAGTTTGACCCGAATTAGTTTCGACCCTTTAGCCAAACTAGTTTTGACCCTTTAGCCGTTCCGACTTATCCATTTACAAGGGCTTAACCATGTACAAAAGATTATATATTAAAACTGTAAAGAAATATAAAACACAATTTAACCGAACAATGAAGTTTAGGAATTATGATATTATTAAAAAATGGCTAAGTACCTTGGGGACTTTCAATATGGGGCGGGAACTCCCAATAGTGGGGACTTTCAATTTAACCGATCGTTTGTGCTTCACAGCGCGAACAGGTTCTTAAGCTCCTTCCATGCGGACGGGTCTTTGGCTATGCTCACGGTGGATTTTTCGAACGCGTTCAATATGATTGACCGCACTGCCCTTCTTCGAGAGGTCCATCAACGTTGCCCGTCTATCTATCCATGGGTCCAGTTCTTATATGCCCAGCCAGCTAGGTTGTATGTTAGGTCCCCTCCTTTCCACCCTTGCTTTACACCCTATGGTTCTCCGGGTACAACAAAATTGTAAACTCCCATTTCATGCGTGGTACCTGGATGATGGGATGCCACCGAAGTTGCTAAAGCCTTAGACATTATCCGGCTGGAGGGGCCATCCTTGGGGCTTCAATTTAATATTAAGAAAACAGAGGTTTTTTGGCCGTCTTGTAATTGGGTGAAACTTCGGGACGAGCTTTTTCCCAGTGGGATTGGTAGGCCAGAAAAGGGGGTGAAGCTCCTCGGAGGGGCTGTTAGCAGTGACTCTTATTTTATCCGCGAATTGGCAAGGCGGAGGGCATCGTGAGCGGTTGAACTTATGAAACTCTTACCCTGCCTCAGGGATCCCCAGAGTGAACTCCTCTTGCTCAGGTCTTGTATGGGGGTTGCTAAGTTGCTTTTCAGGTTACGGACTTGCCAACCCCCCATGATGGATGAAGCAGTGTCATGTTTTGACAAGGGTATAAGGGAAGCCATTGAAGACATAGTGGTATGTGGGGGGCCTTTTTTTGGTGACCTACATTGGCGGATGACGTCTTTTCCGATGTGTATGGGAGGATTAGGGCTCCTCTCTGCGAAGGATATCGGCATGTATGCGTTTGTGGCGTCGCGAGCTCAGTCCTGGAACCTTCAAGACCACATTCTACGAAATAGCGGGGTTTTTGGCGCAGACTTGGACTATGTGCAGGCTCTCTAAAAGCTAAATGACTATCTCCCAGATCTTGATATTGACGGTTTTTCTAACAAGGACATCGCCCCCCAAGCCTCAAAAAACTTTGGCGAATGCCCTTTTTGGCAAAATCGCTCAGAGCCTGGGGGAAGTTTTTGGTCTGTCCCCCCAGTCAGAGGGCAGTTATTGAATGCTTGCAAAGCCCCCATGCCCAACATTTCCTGACTGGTATCCCGATCGAAGGTCTAGGCCAAAGCATGTCCGCTATTGAATACAGGGCCATTCTTAAATATCGTCTGATGATCCCATGTTCCACGAGGATGAAATCTGTCCGATTTGCCGTAAGGCCTGCCTAGATGAATACGGGGAACATGCGGTTCATTGTAAGGAGTTACCCGGTTTCAAATATCGGTATGATTGGGTTCGAGACATTCTGTGGGACATTTTAAGACGGGCTGGGATCTCAGCCATAAAGGAGGCCCCTGTGAACTTCCTCTCGGATCCAGCAGAAGGGATATCCACCCTACGACCAGCAGATCTCCTTGTCTTTGGGTGGGCCGGGGGGAAGCATGCTTGTGTTGACCTGACGGGTGTATCTCCCTTAGTTGGGTTGAGGGATAGTGGCTTCGTAGCAGGGCAAACGGTGCGGAAAGCAGATGCAAAGAAGGTAGAAAAACATGCTAAAGCCTGCGAGGAGAGCCAACATGTTTTTGTACCCTTGGCTTTTGATACCTTTGGCTCATTGGCACCAGAGGCTACCCGTTTCCTCACCAGGGTCCAGCGGGTTATCCATAGTAGTGTCTCGGCTTCGGGTGGGCAGGGCTACGTTTTTAGTAGATTAGGATTTGCTATTCAGAAAGGGGTGGCGGCGCAGCTTGTTGCCCGCCTGCCCGTTATCTTGATGTAATTTTCTTTGTCCGGGAATGATTGAGAAGAAACATAATGTGAGAAACAAAAGAACAAATGGTGTAATGGCAACAAAACTAAAGAAACAAAAGAACCCAGTGTAACCTTGAGCAAACTCGTTTTAATATAAGGGCATGTTTTGACTCGAGCTTATTATGAAACCTTGACCCGATATCGATCCCGAAAACTCCCAAAACCCAATACTGATACCGATGCCAAAAACATATGGTACGGTACCGGTATGGTATCGGTATTTTACCTTAAAATACTGATACCATACCGATACTGAAAATACCAAAAACCTCTAATTCTATCTATCTTACCCAGTAAATCCCACAATTAGCAAAGCTAAAAGTAGGGTCTGGGGAGGGTTGGATGTAGGCAAACCTTACCCATATCCTTGCAGATAGAGAGGCTGCTTCCAGAGAGACCCCCGGCTCGACAACACATAATCGAAAAGCAAACAACACTAAAAAATTAATAATGAGCTAAATTTAGAGAAACATTGGAAGAGTCACGTAGTAAAACAAAGGTATATATGTTATCAAAAAACAACCAAATAAAACACCCCAATACAAGTCACCCTAACTGACCTCCGACCAACTTAAGAAAAAGTCGGGGCTCCTATACCAAAAACCTCTAATGTGAGTACCAATACCGAACACCCTCGATTCAGTATGGGATCGGTTCAGAATCAATATCAGTTTGGTATTCGATAATATGTAGTCCCCAATATGTTCATTTCAAATCAACCATACCCATTTCCTTAATAAGTTATGACCACACAAATATATTGCTAATATTCAGAAAAAATTATAAAATAAAATAATAGACAAAAAAAAACTTTATCCATCATGTGTACATTGAAGATTAGCCACAACAAAACATCTCACTTCTCACCAAGAACCAAACTTTCCACATGAACACTCTCCAATCAACCCTCAAACCATTCAAATGGAACCCAATCTCCAAACCCACAACCCAAACCAACCCAATAACAACAATAATAATATCCCAATCTTCTTCATCATCATCATCAGCAGGCAATATTAAACGCACAGTCCTCACAAAAGAAGGTAGAACCAAACTAAACATATCTCCAGACAAAGACTTCTATGCATACCCAAGATTTGTAACCCATGTAGACAACAACTTCATTAACACATTAACCAATCTTTACAGAAACAAGTTAAGCCCAGGCTTTGAAATCCTTGACCTCATGAGCTCATGGGTTAGTCATTTACCTAAAGAGGTTAACTACAAGAGAGTAGTTGGACATGGACTTAATGCACAGGAGCTAGCCAAGAATCCTAGACTTGATTACTTTGTGGTTAAAGATTTAAATAAGGATCAAAAGTTTGAGTTTAATGATGCTAGTTTTGATGCAGTGTTGTGTACAGTTAGTGTTCAGTATTTGCAAGAGCCTGAAAAGGTTTTCGCTGAGGTGTTTCGGTTGTTGAGGCCTGGAGGGGTGTTTGTTGTGAGTTTTAGTAATAGGATGTTTTATGAGAAGGCGGTTGGGGCGTGGCGAGAAGCTGGGACGGGGTATGGGAGGGTGCAGTTGGTGGTTGAGTATTTTCAATGTGTTGATGGGTTCACTGAGCCTGAAGTGGTGCGGAAACTAGGCGATGGGAATGCGAGTGATGGTTCGGTTTTCGGGTGGGTTAAAGGGGTTTTGGGAGTGTTGTCTGGTTCAGATCCTTTTTATGCTGTTATTGCTTACAAGAATTTCAAACCTGTATATGATTGATATATGAACCCAAACGTGACATGAGTAGTAGTCGTTTATTTTTATTTTTGTTTTTTTGTGTATTAACACTTTAAATTACAAATGTACTACTGGAAATACAATGCATATAAAACAATGTTTGATGGTACTCATTTTTTTTTATTTATTTCTGAAATCTTGATGTAAAATACTCAAGAACATGTTGATGGTTTAAACTGAAACCGATCCGAATTCGTTCAACTTAATTGTTAGTCCTGTAAATTCTATACAACGGATAAATATAATTGACCTCCAGACATCAAGCAAGCCCCTATAGCTCAGTGGTAGAGCGCCAGTCTTGTAAACTGGAGGTCTGTAGTTCGATCCTGCATGGGGGCAATTTGTTACCTTTTTCTTAAATCTTTTTTATATCAAACAAGCCCCTAAAACTTTTTGTAACTTTTAAAGGTTCAAACTTTTGACTTTTATTATAGTTTCCTTTGTCAGCATAGTGTTCATTGCATAAATGGAAATTAGGGTACTAAAATCTTGTGACAAATTAGATGCTCAAATTCTCTTTGTTTCTTGATCAAGATTTGATTATTAATTGTAGTCTTTTTTTTTATGTAAATTGTGTTGAAGATGCCATATTGCTTGATGAGAACTTTAATATGATTGGTAAATATTTTAAAACCTTTGTATATCACTTTTAATATTGACTGGCCAAAGTTCTTGCAAGGACACAAGATGCAATAACAATATGAACTTTAACAAAGTTTAAAATGCTTTATTTTTTCATGTATGATTGAATGATCTTGAAACAGGGGAAAGAGCAAAAAAGCTTTCCAGATACAGGTGCATTTTGACAATATATATTCCTGTGTAGAAACATTTATCTACTTTTTGATTCACCAAATGCTTTTAAAAAAAAACCCGAAAACAGCAACTATTCAAAAAACTTCAAGGTTACATTTCCACATTAGAGTCTGTGGATAGTCATGTAAGTCATGCAAATGAAGTTGGGCTACCGGCGATAGGAAATTTAGGGGCGTGCTCGCTGTACTCAACAATGGCAGTTGGTGGAAGACGACCAGTGCAAATCTCATGAACCGTTGTGAACAAGGGAAACATCTCTAACCAACCTTTGTGTTTCAAAACTTCGTATACCTCTTTGGCTGTCGAAACGCCCTTCAAAAATCAAGGTGTAGATGCATTTTCAGCGGTTTTGGTAAGTAATATGACATTATGTTATGATGTATGAAAATGCATATAAAGGCCATTGTAGTATTGAAGAAGTTTTGTTTAGGCTGCTTAACTAATAACAAGTTTAATGGAGGCTTAGCCAACCAACTATGTAATCGAGTTCCTTCACATTGAGCTCGACCAAAATTATAGCGTAAAATGACCACTATACCCTTGAATTCAACTTTAAGTTTCAAAATAAATGAAAAAGTAACCTAAAATTAACAAGTCTTGTTTCACACGATGACAAATCTAACTATGATGGTCGTTACTATGATGGAATAGAAAATTTTAAAGTTGGACAGCCAAACAAAACATTTGCAATAGCTCGATGGTCGTTACTATGATGTAATAGAAAGTACCTGTAACTTTTGTCCCTGCAGCATCTCGGCTTCAAGATCATCAAAAGACCTGCAGATCATAATAAAATAACTAAATATCATATTAACCATTCATGAGGTAAGACGCTAAAAGCCCAAAAGACGAACCTTTTGCCACCATTCTTGGCAAAAGCCTCTGCACATTTCCTGTTTCGTCCTCCCACTGCCATAGCAAATTCAAACCATTTTGACGCTATAAAACGAAAACGGAAAGAAACAAGGAAAAAAACATGTTCATGCTTACAGCAGGTTGTGATAAGATCAGCAACACCACAGCTTTCAAAAAATGTGCTATCTTTAACCGAAGAGAATAAGAGCTTTGAAAATGCTTTCATTTCTCTCAATCCAATTCTCATTATTGCAGCCTGGAATAATTGTTTAAACAAGAAAATAATCAAGATAATAATAATCTTTGATTATCAATGTTCTCTTTTCAAAGTTTTTACGTTTACCTTTGTATTATTTCCCATGTCTAATCCATCCACAAACCCTGTCCATATCAAAGAAAAATCGTAAATTGTGATCAATATAGCTGACTGACAAATAATTATACAAAGGCAGCAAAAAAATAAATAAAATAAATCAAACCTGCTGCTATGGCAACCACATTTTTCAAAGTCCCACATAATTCAACTCCCTCCACATCTTGACACTATATTTGAACAAATACGAAAGATATCTTTACAATAACTCAATATATAAAAACCACAAAATTAGGCAAACGGGCGTTGAATGTGCATTTGAAGGTAATAATCTAATTATGGTGACTTTGCATTTTCTTTAAAGCTAGTTGCAACAAAATTACTAAACTAATAACAAGTTTGTAAAACATTCAACACCACAAGATGACCTTTTACTATAGCTAATTATCTAATCTGATTATTTTATTTTATATTATATTATATTTACTTGCAAATAACACATCCATATCCAATAAATCTCAAAATAACTCGGGACGATTATCAGATTGCACTTACAGCTGAGACCGCGAAGTAAGGAGTGCTGAATAATTGCACCCATTTCTCTGCAATCTCTCTGTTTCCCCTATATCCTACCGTTGCTTCGCTAAATTTCTCAACTGCAATCTGCTTATACATCATTAGGTGTTTACCATTTTAATACTTGATTATTACTTTTAAACAATTTAGTCGAACATCACCTCGTTAGCGATGTTAGCACCCATAAGAACACAACAGTTAACACCCAACTGTTGTGAAATTAGGGTGGAGATCATACAAGGACCTTCTTTCTTGACCTCCATCCCTTTGATCAAAGAAATTGCTTGAGCATCACTCCTAATCTTTCCAACTAACCTCTTGCAAATACCCTCCATAAATTGATGTGGGGTCACAAACACTAACATGTTTGCATCCCTCACTGCAATATTAACCAAATAACTTAAACACAAGTATATAAAGAATCCTAATGGCTTAATTTTTAATAAAATAATCTTTATCAAACATTTTGTCCCCCCTGAATTTCAAGACATCTAAACACAACTGTTAAGGAAGACTATTTGCATATGCACTAAAATAATCAAACAAAATCATCATTTTTTAGGTTCAGAAAAGAATGCATAACTTACATACAAGTATACAAAGAACCCTAATTTTTAGTAAATTAATCTTTATAAAACATTTTGTTCCTCTTAATTTCAAGAAATCTAAACACAATATTTAAGGGAAACTATTTGCATATGTACTTAAAATAATCCAACAAAATCATCATTTTTTAGGTATAAAAAAAATTATATATTACATAAATACAAGTATATAAAGAACCCTATTTTTTTAATAAAATAATCTTTATAAAACATTTTGGTCATCTTAACTATAAAAATCTAAACACAATTGTTAAGGGAGACTATTGGCATATACACTAAAACAATCCAACAAAATCATCTCTTTTTAGGCTGATAAAAGAATGTATAAGTTACATACAAGTACATAAAGGACCCTAATTTTTAACAAAATAATCTTTATCAAACATTTTGTTACCCCTGAATTTCAAGAAAACATCTTTTTTTAGGCTAAGAAAATCATTGTAAAGGGAGACTATTTACATTATTGCATATGCACTTAAAGTAATCACTGTTAAGGGAAACTAGTTGCATATGCACTAAAATAATCCAACACAATCATCTTTTTTTAGGCTAAGAAAAGAATGTTTATGCTATGCACGTGATCAATGACCATAATAATAACATAAAAATTCCAAGATTCAATTTTTTTTTTTTTGACAGGAAGTTGTTGACAGGTGATGATGTTACCAGCATTTTCAAGATCTGGGTCAGCAACAACATTACACCCAAGCTTAATCCCAGGTAAATATTTCACATTTTCCTGTTAATCACACATAAAAAAAAAATCAAGATTTTTAGATAAAAATATAGGGGGTGTTTGGGATTGATTATTCAAAACAGTTTATGCGTTTTGGAAAAACAGGGGTAGAGCCAGTGGCGAAGCTTGACCCGAAACTTCGGGGGGACGGAAGTCACCGGGGGGTCGGAAACCACTAGTTTCGGGGGGTCGAAACCGTATATACCAAAAAAATTCTATACGAATACTATATAATCGGAACTTTTGAGTGAAAATTCGGGGGTCGGCCGCCCCTCCCCGCCCCTAAAGAGCTGCGCGCACTTGGTGGAGCTGCTTATAGATTATTGCGTTTTGGTAGGCTAAAAAACTGATGATGCGTTTTCAAAACGTCATCCCAAACACTAAAAACTACGTTTTCAAAACGCAATAATCTAAAAATAATATCAACAATTATCTGCGTTTTCAAACCCTAATCTAAAAATCAGATTCAAAATGCTATCCCAAACACCCTCATAATCTTGAAAAGAATAATATTAACAATTACGTTGGTACGATTGATGACATCAGTGAGTTTTTGACCACATGGTAATATTTCTTCAAAGACCCACATCTTCACTTCATCTAATGATTCAAGATCAAACATCGGTTGTCACGAAATTATTTAAAAAAATAAATAAATAAATATGAAATGCAATTGAATTGAATTAAATGTAATAATAAAAAAGAAAAAAACAAACCATGAAAAGATGGGAGTTTGAGAGTGTTGGAGGCAATGAGTTTAGAAGCAACACTGCCCCAATTGCCACTACCAACGATTGTAACCTTAAATTTTGGAGGCTGTTGTTCATCACCATTGTTAATAGGAGCCATGAATGTAGAGAGAGAAACAAGAGAGAGAATGAAATGAAGAATGAGGGATTGAATGTGAAGAATAATAATAAGGAGGAAGAAGAAGAAGAAGAAGGTGGGATTTGGGCGGAGAAGACAGACACGTAACCGTCGGCAGTTTCGATGCTAAAGGTGTATACAATGTTAAAATAAGGCGATGTCCTCTATACCAAACATTATGGAATTTTTCATTTCAGGAGTGTGGTTATTATTATTTATGAAATTATTTTTCTTATACTTTGCCATTTATGGTTAACGTTCTTATATTCAATATAACTTTAAAATTTCAGACGTAGTTGAGTTGGTTAAATGAAGCTAGTATAAAGATTAGACTATATAGTGTGGGGGTGTCATGGGATTGTGATTACAACTATGTGGGCGTTATGGAAGGAGCGGAACGAGACGGTTTTTAAAGGAAAAGAGCCTAGCGAGGTGCATATTGTTTCTATGGTTAAATCGCTATCTTTTCTTTGGGTTAAAAATAGATCTAAATGTAATAGGATATTGTGGAAAGATTGGAGTCGTAACCCGTTGTATATGTTGTAATGGTTTGAGCCGTCGGTCCCCACTTTGAGGGCCGGTTTGGCGTTTTGTTAATGAAAGTTTTTTGTCAAAAAAAAAAAATATAGTGTGGGGGTGTGAAACACCATCACGTCACCAACTTCACCCCCTATGTGGCGTGAAAGCTGGTGTGAGGGTAAAGTGGATGGTTTTGGTTGGTTGTTGAATTATGAATGATTGTATTTGGTTGATGAATTAAAAAAACACCCCTCCTCCACGCCCAATCACCCCGTGGTTTTTGGGGCTTGGACGGGAAATCCCCATTTGCTGACGTGGTTGCCACATGTCACTCCATGCCCCTTCACCCCCATGACCACACCGTATAGGTGTCAGGGGCGGATTTAGGTGTCTCAGGTGGGTTACCGGGAACTCACTCAATTTGAAAATTGTAGTGTTAATCTATATATAAAATTAAAATGGAACCTATAAGAAAATATTGAAGGAACCCATAACTAACAATACAGAGTGCTCCAATGGTTGAGAGCCCCTATCTTATCCGTGAGGTACTCGGTTTGAATCCCTTATGCCTCAAGTTTTTTTTTCATTTCTATTTTTTGTTAATTCTAAACCAACTTTAGGGTTTGATAGAGAAAGAAACAATTAGTCGCCTCTTCTGGTAGTAAGATGAATAGAATATAATATGAATTTAATTTCTAGTTTTTTTAGGGGTGTAAACGAGCCGAGCCGAGCCTGAGTCTGACTAGGCTCGGCTCGGGCTCGTTAAGGTTTTGTGAAGCTCGAGCTCGAGCTCGGCTCGGTTCGAGCCTACAATCTTGAGCTCGAGCTTGGCTCGCTAGCAAAATCCAAAGCTCGAGCTCGGCTCGGCTCGAGGTGATTTGAGAATCTCAAACGAGCTCAAAAGCTCGGCTCGAGCTCGCAAAAGCTCGGCTATAACTTAGGCTCGCGAGCCCAATCGTTAAGGCTATAACTTAGGCTCGGCTGTAACTTAGGCTCGGGCTCGGGTTCGGGCTCTAGCTCGTTAAGGCTCGATTAGGCTCGCGAGCCCAATCGAGCTTTGTATCCAGGGCTCGAGCTCGGGCTCGATAACTAAACGAGCCATATTTCAGGCTCGGGCTCGGGCTCGTTAAGGCTCGGCTTGTTCGAGCTTTTTACCGAGCCGATCCCGAGCCGCTACGTGTCATTTACACCCCTAGCTTTTTTAATGTTAACTACTCACTCATTTTCTTTCATCTTTTTGCACAAACCAACCCATAAATGTCATGTTTTCTTTCATCTTTTTGCACAAACCAACCCATAAATGTCATGTAGTAAAATTTAGAAGATTAATAAAAGAATTGTAGTTTGATATAAATAAATATTCAAAAGACAAAATTACATAAATCAACCTTTATATATTATCAAAACTACAACCTATACCTTTTAGTATGAAACTCACTCAAACCAATCTTTATGTATATTTTTTGTTGCAGTTACAACCTTTAACACAAACTCAGTTAGTTTGTGTCGTTAAGTCAAGGGCAAATTAGTAATTTTACCTCACTTTTCATCTTCTTTCCCTCTCTCTTTGTAATTGAGTTATATATATAGGTATATGTGTATGATTAACAGAAGAATCGAAGAATTAACCCCACCACTACCACCACCACCACCATCTCCACCGTGTCTCCTTCCTCTATGCAAGACCATTACCACCACATTCACAACCTCTGCCACCCATCACTGGTTCCTCATCACCCAACCTATATCGAAGGTGCAAATCTGTCCCTGACCGTCTAAAGCTAAACATTCATATAAATGGTCCCCTGGTTCCATCATTGACGAAGCCAAACAATCATCGTTGACGACGAAAATGGTCCTCTGTTTCATCACAGAAAACAGAGACGGAGAAGTCGAAGCTAAACAATCATATAACGAATCATTGGAGCTAAGGATGATGACGGTGGTGAGCTGAATGGTCCCCTGGTTCAAAAAAAAATTCCCGCCAAAAAAAAATTGAGTAGAGGAAGATGATGGTCGGAGGACGTGAGCTGAGGAGGATGATGGTGGTGGTGAGCTGAGGATGATGATGATACGGTGGTGGAGCTGGGTGGCAGATGTTATGACAGTGGTGGTAATAGTGGTGCACGGAGGGAGGAGGCACGATGGGGATAGTTGTGGTGGTGGTTCACACGGTGGTTGTGATGGTGGTATTATATGGTGGTCAACGTGGTGGTGGTGAAAACCAGAGGTGGTGGTGAAAACATAGGGAAGAAGATGAAAAGAGTGGGTAAAATGACTTATTTACCCTTGACTTAACGACACAAATTAACTGGGTTTGTGTCAAAGGTTGTAACTGCAACAAAAAATATACATAAAGGTTGGTTTGAGTGAGTTTCATACTGAAAGGTATAGGTTGTAGTTTTGATAATACATAAAGGTTGATTTATGTAATTTTGTCTATTCAAAATGCCGGTGACATGATGCCTTGAAGGTCAAAGGATTCAATTCTTTTCTATCATTGACGTTAATTTCTATTTTATATTATGTTTATTGTTTTAATGTGTTTTTGAAAATTTGGTTAAGGTTGTACAATGATTTCCACTAAAATAAGCCTTTTAAAAAAATGTGTTGAAAGTTTGAATTTAGGAATGCTAATTTTTAACTAATTGAAACCTCAATTTGATATTAGGTATTACGCACACGAATATTTTAAGTTTTTTTCAGAGACAACCATCATCAAACATTGAATCATGATCTTCAATGAAACATGTGAAAACGGAATTACATAATAAGATGGGTGATGGATACATGAACGACTCTTGTATTTGTTACACTGAAAGGGAGTTATACAACAAGTGTCGATCGAGAATTTAATGCAATGTTTCCAAAAGATAAAAACTCATAGGGAACAACTGTAGGTATATTTTTTTATCCATAAAGATAATCGTATTTCTATTACATGCTTTTAAATTTCTAACGACGATATTTTTTCATTATTGTATCATATTTTTTTTATTTGTTAAACCTTACTCGACCCGAACCGTCAAACAGACTTGAATCCCTGAACTGACCCGAAACTTTTTATGTTCGGTCATATGAAATTGGAGCACCTAAAAAAGTGAACCCAATGAAAAAAATCCTGGATCCACCACTGCGTATAGCCGTAGGGAGAGGTACCAAGTTCGAGTCTCGTAAGTGGCAAGAAGTATTGAGAATTTTCTGTGGCTACACCTTGGATTGTTTCCGGGTTAGCAGAATGGTGACAAGTTATGCTCAAATTCATAAACATTAAAAACAATAGAAAAAAAACTTTAAAAATTCTCTTAGTTTCAGGTAATAAGAAATAAAAAAAATATACATCAAATTTCCAGGGAGAAAAATACATCAAAGAAACTCTAATTTTGTTCTTTAGTTTAAGATATGTTTTTTTGACTTTTTATTATAACTTTGGTTTTTGTAACTTTATTATTATCCACCAAATTTAACGATTCCAAAAATAAGAATAATAGTATTTGACGATGTAGATTGAATTCCATTTTTTCACTCTCATTCATGGCTAGCTGACAAGCATTTGAGCTATTGGTTTTCAGTTAAAAAAGCAGTTTAAGTTTATTTTGATGTATATCTTTCACATTAAAAACGATGTTTCACACGATATCCTACTATGTATCCGCGAATTATATACAAACGAACACGTCTAAAAGGTAAAAATCAACCATCGCCATCCACGCACTTTTTATAATCTTTTTTGTGATTAAGATTGCAACTATATTTTAATCTCTACCGTTTTACACTATGCACAAAATTTGATTGTTTACCTTGACTTCCGAGTATATAATCAAAATCTATGATTGTCTTTTACATTTTCATAGAGTATCTCTTCTTGTTTCCATACAAACTAACGACATAAAAAAAAATGAATAACATATACAATAATGTTTGTATTCCAATTTTTCATGTTATTTCATGATTAATTAGTTGACGAATGACTTTAAGCTTTTCATATTTAGGTTAAAAATTCAGTTTTATATTTATTTTGATGTATATCTTCCACAATATAACAATGTCTCACATAATGTCCTACGAGGTTTCTACGAATAATACAAGTGAAATTTAATTAAGTTTTTTCTCTCCCGCCCTTTCACCAATTTTTTTTAACCCCTTTTATAATTGTATCCAAGTGAACATGTTAAAATGTGAAAATCAACCATCATCATACATTGATTCACCAACTTGACGCATCAAGAGTACCCGCGCGTCTCAAACCCACCTTTATCCCAACAACCCCATGATGAACAGAGAGGTACCCGATGAGGGAAGTGGGACAATGTTCAGACCTTGGCATATTTGGTTACTTACTAAAATCGCCCGGGGGGGGGGGGGGGGGGGGAGGGGGTGGATTGTTAGTGTAGACGATTTGGAAGATATAATCCGAGGCCATGTATGGTTAGGTTCCATTTGTATACTTGGTGGAATTTGGTATATCTTAACCAAACCTTCTATATTTTAATTTCTTCCGTTGAAAACAAAAAAAAATATTGTTCCAAATAAGTTATAATACCATGACCTTCCGCCACATAGTCAAAATGGGGAATCGACGAAGCTAAAATTAAAATATGCAATATATGATATCACTGAAACAACGTACGAGTTGAAATTCAGTTTTGTTATTCTATCATACAAAGTTATAGACTTATAGAGATTTGGGTTGTTTTCCATGAACTTATCTTGTGAAAGAACAAAATCCCTGCTTGTACAAATGATTGAATGAAGTCTATTTCCTTACTGACAATGAGATACGATGAAGAACGGTTTGACCATATCACGAGATTGGAGTAAAGAAAAAGCCATCAACTTAAGAGATCAAAACACATTTTTCTAGAGCGTCTAACTCATACTTTCATTTATTCTACTCATAAATTCTCAATCTCATGGAGAGGGATCTCACTATATATGTAACACCTTGATAAGTTGATATCACTTTTGATGACAAAAATATCCAATTACCAACCCACTCAAATGACATCAATAGTACCAAAACTATTAGGCAGGTGGGTGTGACTGAAGCCGCCAGGGAACACCGTCCCTATCCTAGCGGCATGGGTATGGACAACCTAAGCTTGTTGAAGGAACTGCATATAGATACGACTCATGTACAAGTAGTTTAACTCATTATACAACCTACAACATTGAGGGATGTGAAAAATAACTACTGCTTAGGAAATAAGTGAAGTGACGCTGATGTGAAAGAGAGACAGTCAACGACTCAACGATGTTAGGGATGACACCTATCACCCTTATTCCGTTGATACATTAATGACATGAATGTAAAAACTAAGATGTTATTTTCTTTATAAAATAATTAAAAATATCCGTTTTATATGTACCAAACAATAAGGTACGATACTATTTATGAATGATATTGTAAGGTACATATATAAATAAATATATGCAATCAAATTCAAGTCATTGACTACAAGGTGCAAGAATGAACAAATGAGAGATTTCAGATTTGGCTTAAGACTTGTGTTTGATGCTAGCCTCTTAAAACACATGCGGCAGTTTGATTCTCTCTTGATACAACAATCGAACGATTAGTTTTGTCTCTTTTTTTATTAGAAATTAAAAGAAGTGGTAACATGTAGGTGAACAAATTATGGAGTGGTTTATAAGAACTAGATTGATGCTCGCGCGCTTCGCTGCGCATTCTAGGCATAACAATCGACATACGTGTCTATATGTCTAACCTCTCTAGTATCCAGCCCTTTGATGTCATTCCGGATGAAATTGTGTATATATACTGATTACACCACAAAACCGCCACGAATGTCATTCCGGATGAAATTGTATATATATAATGATCACACCACATACCCGTCGCGAGTTGCGGCGGTGTCAAAACAAATATTTATGTCATATCAATGTTGTGTATCATTTTAAAAAGATGTTAGAATAAGGCATTGTTTTGTTTATCGAAAAATTTATGCATCACTTGTAAAAACCTCTATTTTATAATTTTAAAGTATGTATGATCCATTTCAAGGTAACCATTGTACGGATCTATGACATTGTATCTACCATGATATTTAATAGTTATTTATAAAAGTATTATATTTCAAGTTTGCTAATGATTTTTTTTTACATACGGACCAGATTGAGAGTCACCCCTTTTAAATAATCTCTCTCACACTTTCTATCTCTTTTTTTTCCTTTTTTTCATAGCTCCCACTGAAATGTTTTTATCCCCACCATTCGCCTTGTCAGCATTGAGAGCCACCACATTTAAATAATCAAACCAAGAATCCATATTCTTGTTTCCCATGCCTGACCCTTCTTTTTCCAACACATCTGAACCCTCCTTTTTTCACCTCAATTTAAAGTAGACGATTCATGATTATCGGCGTATTATTATTATTATTATTATTATTATTATTATTATTATTATTATTATTATTATTAATGCTTTCCATGCTTGAATTTTCAAAGCCACTATCCCCATGAGCACGAAACCCAAGCAAGCTCTTTACAGCTTTTGTCTGAATCGCCCGTTACTCCGGTGATCCTTCATATTCCAATTGAAAAACTTCAGACCCAGTATCGCTCTTCTCCTTCATTAATGATTAAACACATATATTTGATCTTTTTTTCTTTAATTTCAAATCATACTGAATAAATACAAATCTTCACATCCTAATAATCTCTCCCCATATCCCTCTTTTTTTCTCTCCAATTACCTACACACACAACCACCAAGATCCTCTTTCACAATCACCCAACATCACCGTCAATGACCCATTGTTACCAACACCCATCACTCCACCACCCCACCACCGAACACCCACTACCAATCACCCCGTCACTCCACCACCACCGAACACCCACCACCACAATCTGACCCACAACACCGAAACCCACCATCACCGTCTCACCTCCACCGTATAAGGAATCCACTGCCACCACCATCATCAAAGTAAAAAAAAACGAAAACAAACAAAACAATCAACTCAGATCTACAATCATCATCGTCGTTGCAAAATAAAGGGGCTCAGAGGCCGCCATGGCTGCAACCAGAGTTGCCATGCCAAGTAGCAGGCCATCGTCATCGCCAAATCCCTAAAGTACTCAAGTCTCAGATGAGTAGTCATCGACAAAGCCCAAGTTGTTTATCTCTCTAGAAAATGATTCACCTCTGTTTCTCTCTCTAGAAAATGAGACCATCATAGGTTCGTCGTCACCATAGATGACGGGAACAGAAGCAGCAGATGGAACCAAAGATAGTAGGCTGGGAGAGAAGACAATGGTTTAGAGAGAGAGAAGGAGAGAATAAACCATTAGAGAGAGAGAGAAAATTATAGAGAGAGATACCTTGGTAAAAACACTTTTATCAAAGAACATAGAAAACGGTGGGATGAAAACGTGTCAAGTGAAAGAATCAAGCAATAGACACGTACAAAAGCTTGGGGTGACTTTACATAAACACCCTCAATTCATGTATTAGAATTACGAAAATAGCCTTGCACTGTTCATCTCCCCTTTTCAATTATACATAGTATAATATATATGGGTGAACTACTAAACTATTGAGAACATGTTTTACCTTTTTTCCTCTTAAAATTTTTTATATCAAACTCACTACTTTAAACACTGATATCTCGTCCTTATTACCTTATTTTTAACTTATCTTAGGTTGTTGCAAAGCACTCAACAAGTGTAGATGACGTTCATTATTTTCTCTCATGTCTAAAATCTTATTATGTTGGCAATTAAATGAAATATTTTTTTAGAACTCCAAACGCTCTTTTAATATCTTTTCTTGCCGATTCTTGCTTCTTTGTAAAGTACTTACGTTTATCTTCAAGTTGAGACGAATAAGCTTGAACATGTGTCAACCACTCGTCGTAAATACCATCAACCAGGTAATACCCGTACTTGAAATAATGTTCCCCATTAGCATAAAATAATTGTGCGGGCTCAATCCCGTCGATGATGCCATCGAATATAAGTGATTGGTCGATAACATTTAGGTTGTTATTCGACCCACAACTCCAAAAAAATGTTTGCCAAAACCAAAGATCATGCAACATGCGTACAATTGAGACTAACGAGTATTCCGGGAAAACCATATTTTTCACCGTGAACCTCGTATATGCGTTGGATATCAAACAATGTTGGTTTACGCAAATATCTTCGTGATTAAATGGATATGATTCAATACGTAAAGATATATAGTTTAAATGCGAGTAAAGATAATTTACAATAATAGTTTAAAAATTATAAATAGTAAGTAAAAGATATATATATACCTTGACAAAAAAATGAAGTGAATCTCACACAATTTTTTCGGACATTGCTATATATTCATCCATTGTGTTTGACGAAAGCCCATATGCTAGTTGTCGAAGAGCGACTGTACATTCTTGTATAGAGGTGAACCCTAGTCGACCTCTTGCATCTTGTCTTTGTTTGTAAAAAGGATATCGCTCCGGCAAATCATTTGCTAAACGCATAAATTGTTGTATGCTCATTCGAATACGTCGCCTAAAATGTTCTTCAAGGCTAAAATAGTGTCGTATCAAAGTTTCGTTAGCTCCCCCTCTATCATGATCAAGAGGTGGTTGTCTAGTTAGCCGGTGTTGCCTTTGAGACCACGCAATCATGTAGTTAACCGTTATCCTGCCCGCTTTTATAATCAAATCGTCTTCCTCTGAAGAATCGAACGAAGAAAAGTTATTCCATTCCATTTTTTGTGCTGAGAGTGAAGGTGAAAATGAGGAGAAATGCTTTATGGAATGAGTGAGGTCTTTTTTTTTTTTTTTTTTTTTTTTTTTTTTTGTAAATGAAGTGGTTTTGTATTTTAATAGGAAATAATGATTTTTTAAGGTCCAACGGCCCTCGCCAACAATAAAAAAAAGTAGCCAATGGTCATATTTACATCGTTAGCCTACGCGACCAGGCTTGCTTGTGCTCACTTGCACTCACCACGTGCGGGGGTTGTGGTGTTCGCGAGCCACGTGGCTCGTGACTCGCTCGCTAGGGGTGTTTATAAAAATCCGAATCCGAAATATCCAAAAATCCGTATCCGTATTATCCGAAATTTTGGATTATCCGAATTTCGGTTATCCAAAAATCGGAAATCGGATAATCTGAAATTTCGAATTCGGATCCTATTTTCAAATGTTTTCGGATAATCGGATTATCCGAATCCGAAATACTAAAAAATATCTATATTATATATATAATATTATTTACATATATACTCTATAATCCATTCCAAGTTAACCCTAACCTTAAACTAACATAATACGTCTTTCTCGGATCCGAAATATTAAACAATATAATATGTATTGAATGTTTGTTTTAAGTAGATTCGATTTTAGATTTTTAGCATAAGAGGAAGTGATTTTTTTTAAGTTTTGGATTATCCATTGGATTATCTGAATCGGAATCCGAAATTTTCAATCCGGATTCGGATCTCAATATGACTATCTGTAGAAATTTAGGGTTTGAATATAGTAAAACAATCTGATCTAAAGGACAACAACAATCCACAACATAAGAAGAGAATAGCGACAAAACAGGTGACAAAACTCTTATTAAGCCAACCCAAATCGTTACCCCCCAAATACCCAAGAACTTGTTAAAACACAAGTTCAGAGAATAATATAAAGTTTAAGAGATTCAACTGATTGTTAAGATCGGGCGAACTCTTATAGTGAAGAAATACAAGACAATAAGAAAATCTTACAGACTGAATCAAACCCTAAAACAGAAAGACGAAGATCAGAAATACAAAGAGAGGGAGAGAGACGACTGCTGTGAATGATCAAAATATCTCTGCACAAACGTTTATATACTGAAGCCCTAGAAGACCCTTCTCGAACATCTTAGCTGGACCATAAGCTTCTGATGGGCTCCTGATGGACTTCTTTATGACTTGGGCTATTAGACTAAAACATTTCCTGCACAAACTTTTTATACCACAAAACAAGCCCAACAATATAACACAATAAAATGTTATATAATGTGTTTAATATTTGAATTAATACCATTTATTTTAACATCCCCCCTTCAATCAAATATTAAACAAATCTTTCAATTTCAAATTTTCACAAAAAACTTTGTGTTGTTGAACAGTTAAACCTTTAGTAAAACCATCAGCAACTTGGTTTTCAGAACTAATTTTTATAGCCTGTATAATTCCAACAGCTATATTTTCCCAAAAAGATGAATGTCAAGTTCAAAATGCTTAATCCTGTCATGAAACACAGGATTAGTGGCTATAGCAATAGCTGATTTGCTGTCATAATATAGCTTAAGAGGTAATTCACAAACAACCTTTAATTCTGTCAATACATTTCTGAGCCACATCAGCTCACAAGTAGCACTACACATGGCCCTATATTCAGCCTCTGCCGAAGACTTGGATATGGTACTTTATTTGTTACTTTTCCAAGAGATTAGTGAATCTCCTTAAAAATACAAAACCCTGTCATTGACTTTCTAGTATCCAAACATTTATACCAGTCAACATCTACAAAACCATACAGTTTAAAATCTTTTCCAGGACTGAACACTATACCCTTTCCAGCAGACATCTTTAAATACCATAACAATCTTAAGGCTAGTTTAAGATGTCCTGAATTTGGCTGGTGCATTTATTGGCTCAAAAACTGCACAACGTAACTTATATCTGGTCTTGTCAAAGACAAGTAAATAAGCTTTCCAATAAGCCTTTGGTAACCAGATATATTTTCAAGAACTTGGTCATTTTTATTACTCTTTACACTCACAATATAACTTTGTTCTATAGAAGTGTTTATAGGTTTGCACCCCATGTAACCAAATTCTCCAAGTAATTCAAGACACTATTTTCTTTGGGAAAACCAAATACTTTGTTTATCATATAAAAATTCAATCCCTAAAAAATACTTAAGTTTTCCAAGATCCTTAATCAAAAAAAATTGAACTCAACAAATTTTTAATTCTATTTATTTCAGACTCACTGTTACCCGTTAACAATATCGTCTACATATACAAGCAACACAACAAAGACATCTTGTTTATTCAAAACAAATAGAGAATAATCACATATGCTTTGCACAAACCCTATTTCTAACAAAACTTTAGTTAATTTTCCGTTCCATTTCCTTGGTGCCTGTTTGAGGCCATACAAGGACTTAATCAATTTGCATACCTTATTATCACCTTTAGAATATAACCTTCAGGTGGTAACATGTATACATATTCATAAATGGAACCATATAAAAAGGCATTGTTAATGTCAAGTTGATATAGTTGCCAATTATTTTGAACAACCAAAGAAAAAACTACTCTAACAGTTACCAATTTTACAACAGGGGAGAAGGTTTCCCTAAAATCAATTCCTTCCCTTTGGTTATAACCCTTAGCAACCAACCTAGCTTTAGATCTCTCAATCTCACCATCAGCTTTATATTTTATCTTATAAATCCATCTACACCCAATGGGTTTCCTACCACTAGGTAAATCATTCATGACTCATGTTTTATTCCTATATAATGCTTCCATTTCATTGTTCATTGCTTCAACCCATCTAGGGTCTTTTGCAACTTCACAATAGGAAGCAGGTTCAACATTTTTGTTTAACACAGAAACAAAATATAGATTTTCACTAGACAACCTAGAGTAATTGACAACCTTTTCAATACCATATTTTACTTTACCATCAACAACAAACTGGTCATACTTTTTTTAGAAAAACTAGACATCCTAGATGATTTCCTAATGTTACTTCCCTCAGATGGGTCAGGCTCATCATTTGCTAACCCTGCATCATTGTAAGCCTTATCAGGATTACTACAACCAGAACTACTCTCAGCCTGATCAAGACCAGGTTATTTAGTAGTTGAGGGAGCCTCTTCTGATTTCTCACTAGCTAGGTCAACATGAGTCTCTTTGGTTCCCCCTTTATCATTAGGATGTTGGTTTACCTCAGTCATTTGACTAATTTCAATGTCAAAAAAGTTTAAATGATTTATAGAACTATTTTCAAAATCAGTCACATTTTTAAGATCAGTTTTAAAAGGAAATATTTCTTCATAAAACCTCACATCTCTTGAATATTCAAATTGTTTAGTTTCTAGATTCCATAGTTTATACCCCCTTTTAAAACTAGAATATCCAACAAGAACACATTTTTCTGCACAACTTGAAAATTTATCATGTTCATCTAAAATTGTACAAAAACAAAGACACCCAAAATTTTTCAAATGACTGAGGTTAGGAGGGATCTCATAAACAATCTCATAAGGACTTTTACCTAGTAACATAGAAGAAGGAACCCTGTTTATAAGATAAGTAGCAGTTAAGATGCATTCAGACTAGAAAGTAAGAGGTAACCCACTTTGGAACAGCAATGCCCTGGCCATGTTTAAAAGATGCCTTTGTTTTCTCTCCGCAACTCCATTCTGTTGTGGAGTGTAGACACAACTACTTTGGTGTATTATTCCCTTGTTATTACAAAAATTACTCATTTGATGATTAACAAATTATGTCCCATTATCACTCCTAAAAGTCTTAACGGAATTTTTAAACCGAGTTTTTAACATTTCATAAAAAGATATCAAATTATCAAAAACATTACTTTTATTTTTCAAAAGATAACACCAGACAGTTCTAGAAAAATTATCAACTATGGTTAGAAAATATTTAAAACCCTCTTTATTGTTACCCTATAAGGCCTCCAAACATCTAAATGAACCACATCACCTATCTCTTTAGTTTTATGATCACTTAAAGGAAAAGGTAACCTAGTTTGTTTAGCCTTATGGAAAATTTCACAAGGTTTAGAAACAATTTTCCTAATTTCCAGGCTATCTTTCAACATTGCTAGAACTTGGTAAGAAGGATGACCAAGTCTGTTGTGCCATAAGTTGGATTCATTAACATTACTAAAACAAAAATTTTCAGAACTTACACTAGCTCATACAAAGTATAAACCATCACCCTGCCTACTAGTCACCGGGGTTTTCTGGCATTTGGAATCCTGAATATAACACTTATTTTCATCAAACAAAACAGAAAGTCTACTATCTCTAGCAAGCATATGCACAAACATGAGACTAACACAATAATCAGGAACAAGAAATGTATCAAACAAAGTTACATTCTCAACAATCTTAATATCTCCAATTTTAGTAACTTTGGCACTAGTGCCATTAGGATGTTTAACTTCTAAGTCATAACCAGAAACATCAATACAGTTAAACATATCACTTTCATTATTTGCCATGTGTTGGTTGGCACCTGAATCTGTTATCCAACCTTTTGTTAAAAAATCTTTTGTAAACTTTGAACAACATGACAAGTTTTTAATAACTTTTCAAGATTTATAAGACAAGACACACTTGAGAAACCAAAAATGTCACACTCTTACCTCCAACATTGGAGTTTTGTGAATCACTTCCACCTTTCTCACTTATCAGATTTAGAATCATAGATATATGTTTAGAAGAAAAAGGAACAACAGCAGTAGAACAAGAAACAAGAATAGATTGTTTACCATTGCACACATTATTAGTCACGTTGGACCTAACACTTTGACTAACAATTTTCTTTTTGTACCCTGGGAGATATCCAACTAACTCATAATATCTATCAACTGTGTGTCCAATCATGTTACAGTGAGTACATTTTAAATTTGGATTTGGACCTCTATTAAGTTTTCTTCTATTATCAAAACTTTGATTTGTTGTAGACACAAAAGAAAGATTTTGAGTTTTAGAGTTAACACTAGAACTCTTATGTGATTCTTCCCTAGATACAATAGCAACAACATTTTTCAAAGTAGGAACATGATCACTAGTTAACAGATTAGTTCTCACAGGTTGATAGATGTCATCCAATCCCATTAAAAACTACATAAGTTTTATTAATGAACTAAAATCATTAAAGTCTTTGTAGCTTGACAAATACAACTAGGCAATTGAACAATAGAATCAAACTGCTTCCACATAGTATTCAACTTGTGATAATATTTTACTACAATACTACCATTTTGTCTAACAGAATTAATCTTCTGATACAGATTAAAAACCATAGAAGCATCAACCCTATCATAAGTCTCTCTTAAGTCAGTCCACACTTTAGTGGCCAACTTAGAAAAAACTTGTCCTAAATAGAGTTCTTCACTAACAAAATTAAGTAACCATGAAAGCACAACAGAATTATACCTATCCCATTGTTTTGCCAAAACAACATCAGTTTCAGATTTAACACATGTTCCATCTATAAAACCAAGTTTATTTTTAGTTTCAAGAGCCAATTTCATAGCATTAGACCATACTGAGTAATTCTCAGTTCCTTTTAGTTTAAAACTAACAATGGTTAGACTAGATGTATCACTAGGGTGAAGAAACAGAGGGTCTCCTATGTCCAATTTACTAATTAAAGTTCCTGGTTCCACAGCAGGACCACCAGAAATAACAACACCATCATCCATATTGAACACACAAAGAAACACAGAACAAAGAACATAATAGATCAAACAAAGTTAGCCAAAGACTAACTTAACAAAATACAGAAAAAACCAACCCTAGAGAGCGAAACTGTGCAGGTTTTCAGATCATGGGTTCATCACTCATAGGTGCCCACGCAGATCCTTACACATGAGATCTTTATTAACTAGTAATATATGTATATAATAGAATCAATATACACAAAAGAAAACAATCAACTAAACAGGAACAAGAACATAATTCAATAATAAACCAAACGCAGAAGACAAGTAAAACTAAATCACAACGCCGGTCCACCCTAACCCGGCCAAGACTTCTAGACTCAAGAAACAGACAATAGAGAATAGGAATACTTACAGAGTACTCCAGCAGCCAAGCAACAATAATCAATCAAACAAAGAAAAGTAAACTAGAAAACTTACAGGTTGCTAAGCTTCCATATCCAAACAACTGACTTACAGATGTAAGTCAACAAACACCAGAAAAGGCCAAGATCTCAGCACAAATACCAAGATCCTTCCAATAATAAACCGATAAATCAGTAAGACAGAAAATAAGAATCAAATCTAACCATATAGATCTGAGATAACAAGAACTAGACAACAACTCAGATCTAAACAGCTAGATCTAAGAACCACAGCGAAAACTACCAAGACACAATAAAAAAGAATGATAAAAGAGCCCTTAGAGCTCTTATACCATGTAGAAATTTAGGGTTTGAATATAGTAAAACAATCTGATCTAAAGAAAAACAACAATCCACAACATAAGAAGAGAAATAGCGAGAAACAGGTGACAAAACTCTTATTAAGCCAACCCAAATCGTTACCCCCCAAATACCCAAGAACTTGTTAAAACACAAGTTCAGAGAATAATACAAACTTTAAGGGATTTGACCGATTGTTAAGATCAGACGAACTCTTATAGAGAATACAGAAATACAAGATAATAAGAAAAATCTTACAGACTAAATCAAACCCTAAAACAGAAAGAAGAAGATCAAAAATACAAAGAGAGAGAGAGATGACTGTTGTGAATGATCAAAATATCTCTGCACAAACGTTTATATACTGAAGCCCTAGAAGACCCTTCTCAAACATCTTAGCTGAATCATAAAATCCTGATGGACTTCTTTATGACTTGGGCTATTGGACTAAAACATTTCATGCACAAACTTTTTATACCACAAAACAAGCCCAACAATATAACATAATAAAATCTTATTATGAACCACTTGTATAATGTGTTTAATATTTGAATTAATACCATATATTATCACCCAAGGCATTATAGCATAGTGGTATGTTGGTGGTGAGATAAGACTTAGGGGTCATAAGGTCCTGGGTTCGAATCTCACAAAGGGGGTTTTCTCATAATTATGAGTTTCCTCCTGAATTGGTGACTTGGTGGTGGAATATGATCGTGTGGCAACACTGGTGGCACGATGATACTCCAGTGTTCCGTGAGTGATTCCAATTTGTTGGCCGTTCAAAAAAAAATACCATATATTATCCAAAAATCAGATAATCCGACTTTGAACACCCCTATCGCTCGCGCCGGGCTGCTCACGTGCCCAGAACACCTAGTCTTACTATGAATTTGATAGTATCACCAATTTGTTGTGGTTGTCGCCTTTTCCAACTTTTACCGTCAACCCACATTATATCATACATCATAATCATAATATAGTAAGAGTAAGATGCAATTTTGAAGTTTAGTTTCTACACAGGTTGCATCTAACATTTGTAGCTTGTTATGCATCAAAGTGTAAAAACATCCAAATAAAAAAACAAGATATCATAATCCTGTTTTATTTACTAAAAAAATTGGCTAATACTAGTGAGTAAATCTATTTTTCAATTTATAATTTAGATCACAATCTATTAAACCTTATTTTGACTTTAGACTCATGTTACGTTTCTATGTGACACTATCTATCCCTTGTTATTCGATTTTCGCTTTTTGAAAATCATTCTCGCTTGCATGCTCGATATTGCCCTGACATGACTCGACATTCGATGCTATGGTCTTCATGCATACTTGATTTCTGTCTTAATACATATAGAGTATTGGTAAACATAAACGTAAAGCCTTATACCTTCTCCAAGGAGTCCCATCCGAATAACAAATTTTAAAACGCTCATGGTCACCACAGATACATCCAATTCTCCTTCCCACTCACCGATCTTAGATTTTATTTTACACCCCATGTCGATTGGCTTGGCGTCCCCGTATGCGGCTATAATCCTCCCACTTGTCGTTGTCATCTTAAGCGCTTGTATTTTAGCTTCATCATTAAGATAATTTTTTTATTGGCTCCTATCTTATTCCTTTGTGGGTATCTCATTTACCCCTATGCCTACGTATCGAAGTTCCTCGGTCCTAAACTTTGACTCCATCATCATCTCCCCCAAACCTTTGTTTTAGCCATTTAAGGCTCGTCTTGTGCTTTCCTTGCATCTCGACTTTACTTTAGGTGACTCCTCTTGTGTGGTGATGGCATAAATGAGTTGCACTGACTCTAAGCATACATCCCTATGGACTTTAATTTGGCCTGTCACAAGGAATACATACTTTACTTGTGGATTTTCCTTTTCCCTAACTTAGAGACATTCGTGTTTTTTGTTTTGTTTTTGGTCATGCTCATGCATACCCCCTTCCCCCGTTCTCATCGCCACAGTCTTCAAACCTAGGCTTACGTAGTCTCTTTTGGCTAGGTTAACAATGATCCACTATTGATGCCCCCGAGGCAAGTTCCTGCGCTAGTCACCTCTTTAAGTCTAATGTGCCGACTATTGACAGCACATTTATAACTGTATTTTACTCGATTTTTATCGCTTATCATGCATTTATCATATGCATATTGCATTAGTTTGTGAAACACTCGAATTTGGGTGAGCATAGTCTACATTGATTCGTTTTAATTGTTTTTGTAGGTATGGAGCGATCGCAAAGGACGAAAATGGGCATTGGATAGATTTGGAAGCAGTGTTGTAGAACTCGCTAGGCGCTAGTCGGCCGGTGGGATACCGACTAGGGATTAATTGGGATTAATCATGATTAATCGGATTGGATTTATATATATATTATTCCAAATTTATACATATATATAATGCTAATTTTATACCTTATATGTATAAATTTAGGAGTTTAGGCGCCAAATATAAACTAGTGAATATGGAGAGGAGTTATATATTAAAATACCTAAACTTAGATAACCCTAATCACCTCCATCGTTCACTATATCCCGTTTTTTCTTCCTCATTCCTTCTTTCATCGTACGGAACCATCAGACGCAACTAGAGTTCATGGAGTTTCATCGATTTTGCTTCTAAATCATGGATTATCATCCAATTTTGAAGTAAGAACTTGTTTTCTTTGATCGATTTGCTCCAGTTTTGACCCGTTCGAATTCATTTTTTACCTAATTTTAGTTTCTAGGTCTGACTAATCGGTGATTAATCGGGATTTTTACAACCTTGTTTGGAAGGATAAAAGATGATTTGAATATATACTAAAAGTAATTTGAAGATCATGTTAAAGGAAATTGAATTGCAAAATTATAGTGAGACGAATGGAAATCATAATATTAGTGGGCTGCAAATAATTTTTGAAATTGGGCCTATAGTCAAAGAAGTGGCGAAAGCCGAAAAGTAATTCTAAGGATGTAACTAATGCTTAACCATTAAAGCCCACTCTAGATCATGATTAAAAATCGTCAACATATACAATAGTTATTTAAGAGTTACGATCAATAAAGTTTTTGTCCGATTCTAAATCATTGTAACTTTTCTTTTGTTATGTTTGTTGATTAAACTATTGAATTTGATGACTTCCTTATTAAATTATTAGGGTTTTACAACTTACACACCATAATATTTCAACAAATTTAAAAGAAAGTAGTACTCATTTCTATATAAGTATAGGTTTTCTTTGTATGATTCCTACGTTACACGATATATTTCGACAAATCTAAATTCGGTCTACATGTTCTTTTATGTCTATTTCTATGAGAAAATATGTGTCCAACAAGCTAAACCTAACATATTTGTAGCAAACGTCATCTAAAACTTAAACCCTAAACCGAAAAAAGTAAATAAGAGGTTTAAGGTTTAATAGACGAGTAAAAATATTAAAGGAGTAAAGTGTTAGCAGAAAGAAATATTAAACTTGTATTACATGGCTACCTAGACACCCCGATGGCTCGCTACTTCGCTAGCTCATTCGAAGGTTACATATGTTATACAACTTGAAGCATATATATGGTGATACTAGGGACTAATAGTCTAATTAATATCACATATTATTGGAATGTATATATCTCCATTAGGGTATTATCATTGTTTATAAGCATTAATGAGCCCGCGGCTTAGTTAGGAAACCTAACTAGGCCGTGGGTTCAATGCTAATAAACCCTAATGATAATATATACGTTCCAGTACATATCGCGTGGTGATAGTAGTTATACTTAGATTGCTGGATTATATTATGGCTTGAAATCATTGTGCATAGGAATACGTCGATGAGGCAATGAATAATCTTCCTCTGCCCACCAATGGCTTTGTCCATCACCACCACTGCCGCGACCCACTATTCTTGTTTTATGATCCATTTGATGTTTTAACACATCTGCAAGTTACAACCAACGGTTTAGACAACGACGGTGTCATTCAAAATAATGTCAACACATAAGCGAGCGAAAGACCAAACCTGTAAAACGATAATGTGGTAGTCGAGCAGCAGCAACGTTGTGATACGGGCATGACAGCAAAATGAGACAAGTGATGGCAATCTTGAAAACCTTTTCCATGCAGCTAAACACTTAGATCAAATGTTTCTATTTTTTCACCTTAGTTTTGTGTGTTGTTAATGATATGTTGTGAGTATTTGTATATGAGGTTTGTCCACTGTTTAAGATTTGAACATGGAACAGTGACCTCGATTGAAGAAACAAAACAAGTGGGGTCAGATCAAAGTTGGAACAAAATTCTAAAGTTTAATCTTTATATACTAAATAATACTAATAATCTAACCTTTGGAATGTTGGGTGTGGTGTTTCTTTTTCTTCTTTCTGCGGCTTCTAAATGTATTTTTTTTATTGATCAAGACCCAAGAACCAAGGTGATAACACATATGCAGTCGGGTAAAAAGCCAAAACGGGTCATTTTAAAAGAGGTCAGTCCGACCCGTCTACACTTTTTTTTGGAGAGTAGTGTTTCAGCGGTAAATCCCGTGTTGCAAAGCGACCACTGCCCAGGATCGAATCCCATAGGAACCACACGGGTTTCTCTTTCAAACCCAACGGTTATTTTTTCGGTGGAATGTGGGAATCGAACCTAAGACCAAAACCGGGCAGGAACTCTCCAAGGAGGTAAACCTTCCCACCTCAAATATGATTATAAAACTCTTATTATTGTAATAAATAAACTATGCATATGCATAAAGATTCTGAAATTCCTAAAAATACGTTGAAACTGTCAAGCCGAACTGCTTGGCCAGTCTGGTCGACCCAGCCAACATAGCCGGTCTTGTTTGCCGTTTTTCCAAACAAGACCGTGAACATCCCTAAGTGAAACTACTATGAAGCTTTTGTACATTAACATACGTCTCAAATGAATTTCAATTTGTTTAACCCGTTTCTTATTGGTTAAATATATAAAATATAAAGTAACTTGGCCCGTTAGAGATATAAAAGGAGTGGTCAAGACATGTGAAGCTATAATACAGCCAAAGAGTAGTGTAGTACTTTGATGTTTACTTAAATTAAATAAGGCATAAAGATGGTCCCCTAATTGAATAACTAGTGATCATCTTAACAGAGCCCCATGAAGATCAGAAACTATAGTAAAAGCGATATTCTAACCTCAAAAAAGAATATCATTATAGGCATACATACAACATAAGAAATATGCTGAAATCATGGTTGCAAAAGTCGCTAGGCGCCTCCTAGTCGGAGTCGGGAGTACTCGGGGAGTTGTCGGCCTAGTCGGAGAGTACTCGGGGAGTACTCGGCCTAGGCGTAGAGTAATCGGTACTCGGCAACTTACCTTGTAGCGATTACTCGGGGAGTACTCGGCCTTCGAGACCTTGTTTTACAACAGAGGCTGAAATACACTTGAAATCACCACTTAAGTTGATACTATAGTGAAATGAAATAACTGAGAATTTTGTATTATTAAAGTTGTATCTAATACAATACGAGGAGGTACAATATATACTAAACAAAGGAGGATTTACAGGAGCCAATCAAGCTCTTTACAGTTGTCATCTTTGACCAAGTAATAGTGGAAATAAAACTGTGATTTGATAGGAGAAAGTTATGGGATCCTTATTATTTGGAGGAGGTATTTTCGGTATCCTTAATACGCCCCCGCAAGATGGAGGCTCCATTGGAGACTCCAATCTTGGAGCGAAACTTGACAAATGGTCGTCGAGGGAGAGGTTTTGTGAGAGTATCAGCCGGTTGGTCTGCTGAATTAATGTGATAAACTTGTAGTTGGCCAGCCGCAACCTTTTCCCGAACGAAGTGATAATCAAGGGCGACATGTTTCATTCTTGAGTGATACACTGGATTGGAACATAGGTAAGTTGCCCCCATGTTATCACAGTATAGACTTGGTGGTGTTGAGGGTAAAATATGAAGTTCTTTGAGGAGGTTTTGAACCCATGTGACTTCAGCTGCGGCATTAGCCAAAGCTTTATACTCAGCTTCTGTAGAGGATCTAGAGACTGTTTTCTGCCGAGTAGACTTCCAAGACACGATGTTTGATCCAAGATAGAGAAGATATGCCGTTGTAGACCGTCCACCGTCATGAATGCCACCCCAATCAGAATCAGCGAAGGCGTTGATGGTTACTGGTTCGCCTTTCTTTAAGAACAACCCATGATGAATAGTTCCCTTTAGATAGCGCATGACACGTTTTAGAGCCTGCATATGTTTTGTTGTGGGTGCATGCATGTATTGAGACAATTTGTTGACTGCAAAGCTAACATCGGGCCGAGTGAAGGCAAGATATTGAAGCGAACCAATTATTTTCCGATAGATGGTTGGATCAATACGGGATGAACCATCAACCGGCGAAAGAGCTTCCGAGGAACTTAATGGGGTTGCAACATCCTTCGCACCGTCCATATGAAAATTGGTTAGGAGATCACTGATGTGTCGGTGTTGCGAGAGAAACATGCCATGAGTTGTTGGTATGACTTCAATGCCCAGAAAATGATGGAGGTCCCCTAGGTCCTTGAGAGAAAATCGTTTGGACAGTAAGGTGACAAAGTTGTTCATGAAGCTTGTATGGTTACCTGTTAAGATAATATCATCTACATAGACTAAAAAATACATAAGTATCCCGTTAGAATTATACACAAAGAGCGAGGCATCCGAGTGAGATTTTTGAAAACCATAATTTAGAAGGAACGTTTTAAGTTCCATGTACCACGCCCGCGGTGCTTGTTTTAGTCCGTATAGAGATTTTCGAAGTTTGCAAATGTGATTTGGAAATTGCGGATTAGCAAACCCGGGTGGTTGAACCATGTAAACATTTTCATGAAGAGTGCCTTGTAAAAAGGCATTGTTGACATCGAGTTGCCGTAAGCTCCAATTGTTAGAAAGAGCAAGAGAAAGGACAACTCGAATGGTTACGGGTTTAGTGACCGGGCTGAAAGTCTCAAAGAAGTCTTTCCCCGGTTGTTGATGGAAGCCTTTCGCGACTAAACGCGCTTTGTACTTGTCAATAGACCCATCCGGTTTTCTTTTTACACGGAAGACCCATTTGCAACCAATGGGTGTATGTGTAGAAGATGGAACAAGGTCCCATGTTTGGTTGTGTAGGAGAGCATTGTATTCGTCATCCATGGCTTTCCTCCACAATGGGTCTTTGATGGCTTGGGAGACACAAGATGGTTCGATGGTAGGAGGAAGCGGGTGGACTGTGGTGTGATTGACAAAGCTGGAACTATAGTATTTTGGGTTTGGTTTCCTGTTTCGGGGAGGGAGAGGGGGTGAGGAGGATGGTGTGTTGTTGTTTGGAGTGGCACCGTTTGACGGAGTGGCGGTTTGTGCGGATGGTGGGTCAGTGGTTGAGGTGGTGTCGGTGGAGGGAGAGGTTGTGGGTGCGGAAGCTGATGTATGATCGGGTGTGGTGGAGTCTTGGGTAGATGGATGATTGGTGTTTATTGGTGTGGAGGAGTTAGAAGGGTGATTCATCGTGGCAGTGGGTGAATTAGGAGGTAATTGGTTGGTTGAGGGTGAGGATGTTGAGTGGTCAGTAGGTGGGAATGGTGTTGATATAGGAGGAGTTGAGGGATTGGATGATTGGGGTGGGCCACTTGTAGTTGGAGTTTGGATATTTAGGAATGATGTGTAGGTATGGTCAGTGGGTTTTGAGGTTTGTGTATGACAAGGGAAAAGGTGTTGAATAAACTCAACATGTCTTGAGTGGTATAATTTTTTTGTTTTAGGGTCAAAGCATTTATATGCAGACTTTGAGCATGAGTAACCAAGAAAAATACAAGATGCTGATCGTGGTTGTAGTTTGGAGGTGGTATAAGGGCGAAGCCACGGATAGCAGAGACATCCAAATGGTTTAAGTTTGGAGTAGCTAGGAGCGACATTGAACAACACTTCATAAGGTGATTTGTTATTCAAGATTGTTGTGGGTAGACGGTTTATGAGATAGGTTGCAGCTTGGAATGCATATGACCAAAATGAGGATGGTAGATGGGCATGGTGGAGAAGGGCAAGGCCCGTCTCGACAACATGTCGGTGGCGACGTTCAGCCACACCGTTTTGCTCGGGTGTGTGAGGAGGTGTAGTGTAGTGAGAGATACCATGAGTGGTAAGAAAAGATTTGAGACCAATGTATTCGCCGCCATTGTCCGTAAAAAGGGATATAATGGGTGCTTGAAAGTATTTTTCTACTAGCGACTTGAACTGTGGAAAAATGATTGCGACATCGGATTTTCTTTTTAGTGGAAATAACCAAATATATTTTGAGAAATAATCAACAAATATTACGTAATATTTGAAACCGTCAATGGATGTTTGGACGGGTCCCCATACATCTGAGTATAGAAGTTGCAATGGTTTGTTAGCAACAAACGAGTTTTTACCGAAAGGTATTTTGTGACTTTTATTTGATGAACAGGAATTACAATGGAAAGACTCGGGTGACACTTTATTAAACTTAAGTCCTAATGTAGACATTATAGACTTGAAGACTTGAAACGAAGGATGTCCAAGGATATGGTGCCACGAGAGTAAAGATCCTGTTGAAGTTGTGTTGATTTGATGAGAGGTTGTGGTTGGTCCATAGTAAACGTCATTAACGTTAATGCCCCGCATGAGATGCGCCCCCGTGCGTAGATCCTTAACCAAGAAATAAGAGGGAAAAAATTCAACAGAAACTCGGTTAGTACGACAAACTTTAGCAACGGAAATAAGATTATTGCGAAGGTTAGGAGCAATTAAGATATTATCTAAGAAAAGAGGTCGTGAGTTTGTATGAAGAGTTTGTTGACCAATATGTGTAATGGGAAGAGTTTTACCATCACCCAGAACGATCTCGTCCGGGCCACCATATTCGGAAAGAACATGCATGGAGTTGCGATTGTTGGCGGTGTGATCGGAAGCTCCGGAGTCCCACATCCAAGTGTTCGAACCTGCCTGTGGAGAGGTGTGGTTCACAGTTGGATTTGATGAAGAGGAACTGTTGGTAGTAACTTGGTGATCACGTAGGAATCTGCCAAGTTTTCGACATTCCTTGGTCTCGTGACCGGGTATGTTGCAGTAATGGCAGAAGAGATTAGACCGATTGGTGCGGGTATTTGGTTGTGTAGGTGTGGGTCTGGAAGACCATGAGGGGGATCGGTTGGGTGAGGGTTGGTTGGAGGCTGATGAGGGTCGTGAGTTTCGATTATAGGGACGGTTTTGGTGGGCGCGGTGAGTATGGTTGACAGTGGTAATAGTGGGTTCGGGTGCCGATTCTTTGAGAGTGCGTTCATGATCAAGAAGCTTTTCAAAGAGGTCGGGAAAGGCAATGGTTGTGTCACGGGTCTTGAAGCCAGCCACAAGTGAGGCGTAATCATCGCCTAATTGATTCATAACATGAATGACAAGGTCTTCTTCAGGGATCGGATTTTGAGTGATGGCGAGTTCATCAAATAGCGATTTCATATCATTGAGATATTCTGTGATTGAGCGAGAACCTCGTGGATTTTTGGAAAGACGAGACTTTAGGGAGATAATGCGAGAGCGCGAACCACTCGCATAACTCGAATTAAGGAGATCCCAGGCTTGCCGAGCGGTGTCGGCTGAGGATACAATGGGCTGAATCTGATCCGAACAGCTGCCGAGGATGGCAGAGATTATCATTTGGTCTTGGCGGAACCATTTGAGGTAATCCGGGTTTGGTTTTGTGGTTGTGCCTTCGGATAGAGTTTTGGATGGAGTTTGGTCTGGTCCTGTGATATGAGTGTCGAGTTCCAGGCCTATGAGGGTAGAGAGAACTTGTTTTCTCCAGGAAGGGAAGTTTTGGGGTGTGAGTTTGATTGGGAAATGGGTTGAGGCTGTGATGTGCACAAGAGATTGGGCTGCCATGGTGGTGAAAGATTGGCTGGAAAAAAAAAGAAAAAGATTGGAAATGGATCGGACTTTGCTCACAAGAGCTTTGATGGCTGTGATACCATATAGTGAAATGAAATAACTGAGAATTTTGTATTATTAAAGTTGTATCTAATACAATACGAGGAGGTACAATATATACTAAACAAAGGAGGATTTACAGGAGCCAATCAAGCTCTTTACAGTTGTCATCTTTGACCAAGTAATAGTGGAAATAAAACTGTGATTTGATAGGAGAAAGTTATGGGATCCTTATTATTTGGAGGAGGTATTTTCGGTATCCTTAATAGATACCGACTTGGGGGGTTGAGGGGCTGCATTGAATAGCTGTGTATCGTTATAGCAAGTGTCCCAAACGGCTTTCGATGCATCTTTAGCAGTTGCTTATGAACTTTAAGGATTGTTTGCGCATGACTTCATTACTCGTTTTCTCACACAATCCTTCAGTAAAAGAAATTATATTATGTTGGAAGATGTAACACTAAATTACACAGGATAAAATTAGATAGCTATGATGATGCAAATGAGTGTCCCAAGTCTTCATTTATGTCACCATCCTACTTTTATTCACGAATAGGAATAAATACAAAACATCAAAACTGGAGTTAGCAAAATGGGTGGGCTGGATAACACATCAAATGAGTAATTTTGTTACGGGTTGGGTTGACCCATAACACCTGTTTTTAAGGCTTCATGCATTAAAAAAACACTTTGGATGACTTTAAACTTTGACCCATTTCAGTTTTAGTAAGGACGATTTTTGACCCATTTCATTTTTAACACTGTTTTTTAATATTACATGGTTGACCCCTTAGAGATGATACATAACCCGAATTACGCAAGGTGTGGAATGCACTCTGAACTTTGTAAATAATCTTCTAAATCTGAAAGCAAATGAAGGCGGATCATGAAAATTGGGATCAAAGGGAAACATATCTACACGGCGATTGAAATGCTGAAATCATCTTCCTCCTATGCTTCACCTCCAGTCGTCTTAAAATCAAAGTTGTCTATTTGAAGCACCAATTCCAAGCATCTATGTCTTCTCAGCATCAAAGTTTGCTCTTGAATTAGAAAACAGTGAGGTAATTTAACAACAGCCTCGCGTCTAAAGGTTATACGCAGAGACTTTAAAAATTAAAGCGTCTGGAGACTTTACACGTGTAATCGTCTGATTGGTAGACGCAAAAAGTAGCTCGTCCCTGTTGTTTAGACACAGTAGATGTTTATTTTGGTAATTTTTGTTGGTCAAATGTTTATTTTGATAATTTTCTCTTAATATTATATTATACTATGTATAATTTAAGACTTAAGATGAACAGTGCGGGTCTTTGATCTTAATCCGTTCATTTCTTGATTTGTGATGCATGTTGTTGTCCACGTGTACAGATAGGTTTCCCTCCAGCTGTTTTTACCCATCACTACGATGCTTGATCTGTGATGATGTTGTTGTGCACGTGCATAGCTATGCTCGCTCCAGCTGTTTTTACTCATCATCTCTGACGCGTGTCCAGCCTTATAAACTGACCACATCATCATCACTTTCATACAACATCACCGTCGCAAAGAACGAAAGAGAAGAGAGAGAGAGAGAGACGAGAGTGAGAAGAGAGAGAGAGAGAGGAGTGCCGTTAGTCACCATCTCCACCCACCACAACATCATAACCAACGTTAACAGAGAGACAGAGAAAAGGGAGAGGGAAGAGAGAGAAAGAGTGACTGGAGGGTTACCACCTTCATACCATCACTGTTACACCACCAGACCATCATCGTATCATCGTCTAGAGAGAAATAGAAAATGGAGAGAAAGAGTCGGCCTATCACATTCCTTCTACGACAATTTTATGTGAAGGGTTTCTCATAAAACCCACCTTAGCGTTAACATTAACATTAACAAATAGATTGAACTTGGTTAATCGTAAAACTTGCAGGTGAGAGGGAAGAAAACTTTGATGGTGATTCTTTGAGAAGTCACCGACCTCTGGCGAGAGGTTGCCAGAAAGTTTCGCCAAAACACAGGTGAAGTAGAGGAGGAAGAGAGTGTAGAGAGAGCGTGCGTGGCAGGCAAAAGTTGAATAGGTTTTTTTATTGTATTTTAAGACATGACAACTCCTGCTTTAGCCCATAAATATTGTAGGTGTTAGAGCATCTCCAATGCTTGTCAACATAAACCACTATAAACCGCCACGTCAGCGTGCCACATCATTTTAAACCATTCCAAACCAAACGCCACTTTTTTCCTTTAATCCCAAACCATTACAAACCTCCACCTCATCACATACTTTTCCTATTATTTAATTTATACCTCACTCACAAAAAACTTTTTTTTAACTTAATACTAAAGTATTAATGAAGGTCCCACCATTTCTCAACAAACCGGTCCACTGGAATGGACGAACCAAGGTTGGTCAAACTCCTCCAATGGCAAATCAAACATATGTTGGTACGTCCATTTGATAAACCAAGCATTGGAGATGCTCTATGATCAGTACCTTTATTTTTAATTATTAAGAAAGTAACATTTGATATAAGGGGATGGCATATATGATCTCAACATTGTTTGTATTTCTCATTCTATATTTATGTTATCATCATTCGTCACAAATTACCGAAGCGACTAAATATCACAAATTGAGCATATACCGACTAAACAACATTAGCCGCGGCATGTAATCGTTTTTATAGTTTTCTCAACTTTCACTTCGGCGGAATAAATTCTTTGACCACAAATTTATTCGCAATAAATTTTTTTTGGCGTCATAAATTATATCGAGTGTCTGTATGATATTGGTACTAAATGAACCGATTGATGCATAATGAACTGGCTCAATAATGATCGAAAGAAAGAGCGCCGCGAAGCGCGCGTGAATTTAACTAGCTAATATTATGAGGACAAAGCTTAATTAGGATATATAGGGGTTAATCTCAGTAGCCATGTGTAACCGTCAAATGAAAATAATACGGTCAAATGATTAGTTTTCCTGTCAAAAATATCGACCCCTGTAGGGGTGGGCTAAATGCACCCCATTTTCTTACTTTTCGTACATCATTCTTAAAATACCACTTTAAAATTGTCAAATTTTACTCATTTAAAAATCCTCATTTTTTAATACATTTAAAAGTAAGGATAAGCACTACTAGAAAAGTGACATTTTGCTACAAAATTTTCTTACGGAAAAAATGCGTCCTAACAAAATGAAATCTTTTAAGTCTCGTCGATTTAAAGCACCAATTACAAGCATCTATGTCTTCGCGACAACAAAGTTGGCTATTTAAATCAAGGTATAGCCACCCATATAAACCCTCCACCACCTTCATTCATTAATCATCTTCACCGTTTCATTCACACACCGTCACTTCTCTACCCTCATTAACAACTACAGTTTCTTGCACTGGTAACATTTTTATATAAAATATAATTTCAGCACATCTGAATTTTTATTATCATTTGTATCTAAGTGGTTTATATTGTTAAATAATCATATCTATAATGACCTTAACTAGATTAAAGGATAATATATGTATAGAAAGAACATACCACTACACGGTCTAACATTTTTCACAATACCTAAACTTAGTTTGTTTAATTAGTTCATTATATGTGGGTCCGGGAAGAGAGTGCACAAGAGTTGTTTGCTAAAAGTTCACTTTTTTATCCTTTTTTTATCACAATTCTCTAGTGAACAAATTGGATTGTACATATATATAATCCACCTTTTTCTTGTTGTGCTATTAATCATGCTATGTTTTAAACGGGGTGTTATGATGAAACAACCACATAAAGACTCAGTCTTGATATAACTTGTTGATCATCTACAAGAGAAACAAAGCTTAGATTTCTTGATTTTACTTTCTTTTTTCAATTTAAAAAAAGTAAAATGTTTTGTACATATGGTTTGAGTTGAATTTCTGCATTTCAATACTGGAAACATGCATGTATGTTATTCCACTAAAATTTTAATCCACCGTGTCCTCTTTTATAATTACACCAAAATTACAAGTTCCAACCTTGTTTATAAAGCACACAAATCAATCTTTCACTATGTTTTTTCATGCAGGTTTCAACCTTTAGTCATATGATGTTGCTTTTTAATCCCATTAAAAGCAATTCTTGAACTAACAATTTTTTTTTAAAAAAATTTGTAGTGACTTTCCAAAATTTCTCTCAAATTTCAGTTCAAACTATAACTATGCAGATATATCGTGTTCAACCTGACACTGGGATTGTATTTTCTCGCTCTACCCGTGATGTTAATATGTATTTTTCTTATGCTTAATGTGGACTACGTCTAATTGATTCACCTAAAAATTAAACACAATGTTATTTATCAATGAGATGTTACTTTTAGATGGCTCTATGTTGTGTGGATCGGATTGAGATTAAAGCTAATGTATTAGATTTCTGAAATTTCTTTTAAATTAGTTTAAGAGTTTGTGAAGACTCTAGCATGTATAGCGCAAATTCACTTATTCAGTTATTTGAAGCGATTAATACTACAAACAGAAAATGGGAGTTCTTGCTGTCAAATTCAAGGATTACATGTTTGTGGAACAAGTTGGTCAGATTAGAAAGAAACTGTGTGTTGGACAATCAGCTTTATGCACGCTTTTAGGAGACATGAAATTTGGGTGTGTGATTTATTGATTAATATGTTTAATTACAAAACTTATCATGTGAGATTTTGTTTCATCCTATGTTTTAAAGTATTAATTAAGCTAAAAAAATTCATTAATATGTCCTTTAGATGACTTTCAACCCATCCAACCCTTTTGACCCATTTTCTTTTTAGTTTGATCCTTTCGCTTAACTCTACAATAGATATGTGAGTGTGACCTTTGGGATAAGAACAGTACTGTTCCAATGTTATACCTTGATATTGTTGATAATTCCATCATTGGCCCTTTCGAAAGTATATGTTCTTTAATTGTTGATTAGTATTTATTTTTAACATTTTTTTTACCGTTATAATTGGTTTTATTTACCCTTTAATTAAATCAATGGTTAGAAGAGGCGAATGAAGGTTTTCACATTGGCGTTTCTCGGCTACCTGGATTACAAGGTATGTTAATTTGTGTGTTTAATGAGAAAAGCGGGATATTTTAAGGTCTACTTGTATATTTGGTTCTTTGACATACAAATCGTTTTTTTTTTGGTGTTGGTGGGATAAAGGCATTGGAGCAGAGAGAGAAATTGACAGGAGATCAAAACGGTATGGTTTATGGGAGAATGCTCATGAGCGAAATGCTAAACGTGTTCTTAGTTTAATTGTGGAGTTGGAAGGTAATGGGTTAAAGTGAGGCAATATTTATCTGAACGTGTTCCCGAGATCTACATATGTCTTTTCAAGCAACTACTATGAGGTTTTTTTAATTTATAGGTTATCTACTGCATTTTTTATTGATTTAAAAAGCATTTGTTATTGACCTACAAGAAGTCACAACTTTGCTTTATGTTTGTTAAATGACCTCTAGACCATTTTGGATTTCATAAATAACATGCAGATGCTCAAGTTCACCGTGCAACTCTACGTCACGTGCAGGAGGTGGTTTATAAAGTTCAGCAAAAAAGCCTCAAAACTATAGTCTTGGAGGTAGTTCATTCTGGATCCTCAGTTTTTTAAAGGATCGTTTTAAGAGGAAACATCACATGCTAGGGTATTGATTTACTAATAGACATTGAATAATAAATATTATTGTGGATTGAATTATTATTTTTTAAATGTTATTTAGTATTGATTTGTTTTGTAAATATTATCAGGCTTTTACACTTCTATCTGGCCTTCACATTTTGGTTGTATGTTTTTTAATATATTTGAATTATATTTTGATTATTTATATATCTATGAATTATATGTACTTTATATTGGTCATTTTGTGTAATACATTGTTACTAGATAAAGTATCGTGGTTACTGAAACCAAGACAATATTTGGAAATAATATTGGTATTCGCACATTTATTCCAAGAATTAATATGATATCTTAAGGGAAGATGTCCTTATGTTTCGGAAAAGACAATTTCCATGTGTATGCAATGATGATCAACAAAAGACAATTGCAATCACTAACTCGAGTTTTGTTTGCATTTAAACAATCTGTAATCACCCATATACATCTACATGTACTTTCAAAAGTAAAGTTTGAGTAAAATTAAACGAGGAAAGGAAAGTTACAAATCATAAAACAAATGGTATGTACAAGTTAAATTGTTTTTCTTAAGTTTATTAATGTATCTTAGGGGTGTTGACTATTGATTATTTAAATTAATCCTACATTGTTGTAGGTTAACCGAATATATCAAACATTGTATAATTCATATATCATTTATTGGGTAACATTAAACTTTTTTATGATATTTTTCAAGTAACCCAAATTCATAAGAATTTGTAATGCTCTATATTTATAAAATAACTTTTTCATTTGACTTGGTGATGTACTGGGTGTACACCCGGGGCTTTAACTTAGGTGACCATTATCACTTGCAAACTAACTTTGACTTATATAAAGTCAAACAGTTCATAACTTGGTAACATATAGCTGTACGTACGTTATAACCTGCCATGTATGTTATGTTAGATGGTTTGTCATTTTACTTGGGGATGCACCGTGTGTATACACGGGATTAGCTGGATGTTTACAGTTTTCGTTTGATTTGCATATGTTGGACAACTTTTGATATCTTGCTGCAACTTATTTAGGTAACCAAATAGTTACATAAATGCAACTTTTATTTTGCAGCCATGAAATCTCTGTTTTTTCGCCGGTTAAAATATCCGTTTTGAGGGTTCGGCGTGTTTGAATGAAGTTCGGTTTTAAAAATAAATACAGATTACATTTTATAAATATGCTAAACATTTTAAATATATTGTCACTTAGGTTGTCATTAGAACTTTCAAATCTAAATCTTACTTACATAAAGTCAAATACAACATAACAAGAAGCATATAGTTTTATCTACATTATAACTTATAATACGCCATAGTATGTTATGTTAGATGTTTTTGTCATGTGACTTGGGAATCCACCGTGTGTCAACACGGGTCTCTAACCTAGTTAGGATATATAGGGGTTAATCTCAGTAGCCATGTGTAACCGTCAAATGAAAATAATACGGTCAAATGATTAGTTTTCCTGTCAAAAATATCGACCCCTGTAGGGGTGGGCTAAATGCACCCCATTTTCTTACTTTTCGTACATCATTCTTAAAATACCACTTTAAAATTGTCAAATTTTACTCATTTAAAAATCCTCATTTTTTAATACATTTAAAAGTAAGGATAAGCACTACTAGAAAAGTGACATTTTGCTACAAAATTTTCTTACGGAAAAAATGCGTCCTAACAAAATGAAATCTTTTAAGTCTCGTCGATTTAAAGCACCAATTACAAGCATCTATGTCTTCGCGACAACAAAGTTGGCTATTTAAATCAAGGTATAGCCACCCATATAAACCCTCCACCACCTTCATTCATTAATCATCTTCACCGTTTCATTCACACACCGTCACTTCTCTACCCTCATTAACAACTACAGTTTCTTGCACTGGTAACATTTTTATATAAAATATAATTTCAGCACATCTGAATTTTTATTATCATTTGTATCTAAGTGGTTTATATTGTTAAATAATCATATCTATAATGACCTTAACTAGATTAAAGGATAATATATGTATAGAAAGAACATACCACTACACGGTCTAACATTTTTCACAATACCTAAACTTAGTTTGTTTAATTAGTTCATTATATGTGGGTCCGGGAAGAGAGTGCACAAGAGTTGTTTGCTAAAAGTTCACTTTTTTATCACAATTCTCTAGTGAACAAATTGGATTGTACATATATATAATCCACCTTTTTCTTGTTGTGCTATTAATCATGCTATGTTTTAAACGGGGTGTTATGATGAAACAACCACATAAAGACTCAGTCTTGATATAACTTGTTGATCATCTACAAGAGAAACAAAGCTTAGATTTCTTGATTTTACTTTCTTTTTTCAATTTAAAAAAAGTAAAATGTTTTGTACATATGGTTTGAGTTGAATTTCTGCATTTCAATACTGGAAACATGCATGTATGTTATTCCACTAAAATTTTAATCCACCGTGTCCTCTTTTATAATTACACCAAAATTACAAGTTCCAACCTTGTTTATAAAGCACACAAATCAATCTTTCACTATGTTTTTTCATGCAGGTTTCAACCTTTAGCACAAACTCTGTTTTTCTTATTTGTTAACTCACCTCACGTGCATAACATGTGAAGGTATATTTTTCATTTCCTCTCTTTCTTTCTTTCTCAAACTCTCCCCTTTAAATCCCGGGTCCCAGTTCACATACCTAAATCCCCCAAAATTTAATCAACCATCTAAAATGGAAGATGAAGAAAAAATTGCGCGATTTCATATACGATCGAATGATGACGACTACGATATCAACAAAATTTGGGGTATTTATCCAACACTGATCTTTACAGATGATAAAGTATTAAATTTTTTAATTTGTTTAACCTTGAAATGATTTTGCAAATGCAGTCTTGCATCCAACCATTTTCTTAATCAAACAGTATCATGGAGGCTATTTCACTTCATTTCTTGGCCAAATGTATGAAGATAAAGGAGTTAACTTTGGTGGATTTGGTGGACTATGAGAGATTTGCTTTATGTGAACTAGGACTAATTAGAAAAAAAAACATAGGTTACGATGATTATGTTACTCATTATTCCTATTTTAGAGTACTAGGTAATGATTTAGACTTTGGACTTCATACTGTGCTTACTGATTCTGATGTGTTACAACTTATCCTAATTGTGAGGGATCAAATTGGACTTTTGGAAGTATATATGGAACAAGGAAATTCAAAATCATTCAGTATTCACAAACACAGTCAACTTCTGTTATTGAAGAAATTACTGAATTAGAGGCACCGATGATTGAGAGTAAAAGAAATAACCCCTATGGACTTGCATTATGTTGGCATAAAGAATCAAGTGGAACAAATCAAGTTGATCAACTACTAAATTAGATGTTGAACCAGTTGTAGATCCAAGTTCTACAAGGTGGTTTAGGAGAGTCTATGTTTGCTTGGGTTCTTTAAAGGAAAGGTTTAAAGAAAGTGGTAGAGATCTATTGAGCCTAGATGGTGCTTTCATGAAAGAACCATATCCAGGTCAAGTGCTTACGACGATAGGAATTGACAATAACAATGGGATTTACCCTCTTTCATATACTATTGTTGAAGCTGAGAATATAAACTCTTGGATATGTAGTGACCTTAATTGGATTCGAGGGTAATATATGTATAGAAAGAACACACCACTGCACAATCTAACTTTTTAAACTCTACCCAAATTTAATATGTTGAATTAGTTCATTATATGTGGGTCCCAGAGGAAAGTGAACAAATTGGATTGTCTAGGTAGTCTACCTATTTTTGTGTTGTGCTATGAACATGCTATGTTATTTTACTAGGTGTTATGATGAAACAAATAGATAAAGATTCAATCTTGACGTTGTTGTACTTGCTGATCATCCAACTTAAATGTCTCCAAGACAAACATAGCTTAGATTTCATGATTTTACTTTCATTTTCCAATTAAAAAAAAGTAAAATGTATTGTACCTATGGTTTGAGTTGAGTTGAGTTTTTGCATTTCGATATTGGAAACATGCGTTATTATTCTACTAAAACTTTAATCTACCGTATCTAGTATCCTTATTTTTAATAATTAAATAATCAATATAAAGTTTTTTTTTAAATGTACAGAATGTTGATCATTGGGTTACGAACAAAAAGATTAATTGATTTATTCGATGGATTGACAAGTGAATTCGATGGATGCGACGTTGAAAATATTAGCATATTTTGGATTGATTTGGTTGTTACTGGTGGCGTAGCTAGATTTTTTCCTACTGGTTCAAAAATTTTTGACGGGCGAACGACCTATTATCTATCCATCTTGGATGTATAATGACCTTATGGGGTTGTTAATCTAAGCCTTTCATATACTTAATAGAGTTCCTATCAAATACGTCGCTAAAACTCCTTATGAACTTTGGATAGGAAGGAAACCGAGTCTAAGATATATAAAGTATAGGTCTGTCTTGCTGAAGCTAAACTCTATAATCCTTTTCTTATTAGGAAAATTGACCCGAAAATAGTTAGTTGTTTCTTTATTCTATATCCCAAACACTCAAAGGGTTATCGTATCTATTGCCCTTCCCACATCACTCATATTCTAGAAACCAAGCGTGTTGCGTGTTGTGAACCGCGTTAAGGCTAGTGGTAGTAGTGAAAATACTTATGTAGATTTGCAAGAAGTACAAGACGCAGGGGGGGATTTGAAGCTTACTATAACTCTGGTAACTCTTCTTGTTACCAGGGTTGCACCGCAAGTCATTACACCAGATCTTACTATACTAGAAAATGAAGGCATACCAAACGATCAATATCTACATAATGTTGAACCCGATAATCTGCTTAGGAGGTCATCTAGGCCCAAAAGGCCTACTAACTACGATGATTATGTAACCTTCACAACTGAAGCTGAAATGGATGCCAAAAAGCTCAATGATCCTATCTCTTATAATAAAGCCATTAGCAGTGGTCAGTCTTCTGATTGGAATAAATCCATAATTAACGAGCTTGTCTCCATGAAGAAAAATGACGTTTGAGATTTGGTTGAATTACCCAATGGTGCAAAACCCGTAGGATGTAAATGGGTCTTCAAAACAAAACTAGATCTAAATGAAAACGTTAAACGCTACAAAGTGAGTTTGGTTGCAAACGGGTACACTCAGAAAGAGGGAATAGATTATCAAGGAACCTCTTACCATGGTTCTCAAAAAGATTCCTTAAGGATCATTATAGCCCCCGTAGCTCATTTTGATTTAGAGCTACATCAGATCGACGTTAGAACCACTTTCCTTGATGGCGACTCGGATAAAGATGTGTTCATGAAACACCCTAAAGGTCAAGAACATCTAGTCTGCAAGTTGAAAAAAATCCGAATACAGGCTAAAGCAAACATCACGTCAATGGTATCTAAAGTTTGATGAGGTCATGAAGAAACAATGTTTTGTAAAGAATCAAGTAAATCAAGCACATACCTCAAGATGAGTGGGAGCAACTTTACTATACTTGTCATTGACGTACATGGCATTCTGTTGGCAAGTAATAGATATGTTATTGGCATCGAAATACACTGATACAAACACAATGGGATCTTAGGCTTATCTAAAAGGTTGAAAAAGAGCTAATGAGAATAATACCTTATGCATCAATAGTCGGAAGCCTTATGTATGCTCTAGTCTGTACTTGTCAAGATTTTGGTTGTATTGATAGAATGCTAGATCGTTAGCAAACTAATAATGACCTTGATCACTGGAAAGCAACTATGAAAGTATTTCGATATCTACAAGGGAGGAAAGAATATAAATTGACTTATAGAAGAGATTTTGAAGTGGTAGGGTATTCTGATTTTGACTTTGCTAAATGCAAAGATTACAATAAACCCACTTCGGGGTATATCATTATATTAACAGGCGGACCTATCTCATGGAATAGTCATAAACAACAGTTGACTACAACATCCACTATGATGGCAGAATACATTATTGTTTATAACGCTTCCTACCACGGAATGTTGCTTATAAACCTTATTACTGGACTCAAAAGTGTTAATTCCATTTCTAGACCCATGAATCTTTGTGATGATAACTTAGCTGCCCTTAGTTTTTTGAATAGTAACAGTTCAACTGGTGTTGGTTTATTTATTGTCAAAAAGTACTTGTTTGTAAATAAGCGAGTTAAGTAAAATAATCTTTGTATTGAGCATATATAAGTACTAAGAATATGCTTACGCATATGATGACTAAAGGTCCTTCACCTAAAGTTATCGAAGAACATGTTTTGAAAGATGTGCTTTTCTAAACACCTTATATAGTAATAAACAAATTTCCATACTAAATTGAATTTGTTTGTCTATAAATATGTTCATCCTAGTTTAAAAGGCATATAGAATATAATTATATAATCAATCATAAGGGTTTTATTTGTCAATTTTATCCTAAGTTGACTTAAGTTTTAAATTTGGATTATAGTATGATTAACGGGGGTCTTGTTTCAAATATTGATTGAATGACTGCATTTCTCTGCTACACTTTGGGTTTAGAATTAAAATGAGTATTAAATTCTTATCAGACTTATCTAATGCTCATAATAAATGATTACTCGGCCAAGTAGGAGAATGTAAGAACATATTTTATATATTCTATAAAATGACCATTATAATCATTTATCTAATAAATGATCATTGACCTTGTTATCCCTATAACATTAATTGGTAATTGTTTGATGGACATAATAACCCTTATTAGATAAACGTAGGGTTTTCTCTTGGGTGTATCAATAGGAGATTAATGAAATATTAACACCATATATGACCGAAATTATCCCTACCTCTCTCTTAAAATATGTTCATACATTCTCCTACTTGACCGAGTAATCAATTATTATGAGCATTAGATAAGTCTGATAAGATTTTAATACTCATTTTAATTATAAACCCAAAGTGTAGCAGAGAAATGCAGTCATTTAAACAATAGTTGAAACAAGACCCCCGTTAATCATACTATAATCCAAATTTAAAACTTACTCAAGATCACCTAATATTATCCTTACAGTACACCATAAACGGAAACTCGATCAGCCTAGAAGACGGGCCAGACGTAGCAGAGCGAATACTCGGGAGCGAATTCCCCACCGGCAAATATGTCGACGTCAAGCACCCTGAACATTGTGGTTATTGGACCGACTAACTTATCAAGTATCATTATTTATCATGTTTTCCACTACTATATAGAGAACTAATCAATACCCAATGCCTTCAAACTATAGTCTTCCTAAAGATTTTGCATTTGACGATAAATATATATACATAATGATAATTAAACGAAAACTACATAAATGATAATTAAACGAAAATACAGGAATAAATTATTGGTGCTCAAGAGTGTACATAAACTAATAAAACTTTATTTATATTCGTTTATCCTAATTAAACAATCATACAGTCTTATTCTTATTTATATTTATTTTCATAATAATTGAATGAACTTTCTACAAACCACAAACAATCTAATTACACAATCAGACAATCTTATTCTTATAATTTTTACATGTTACACGTCGAATTTGTCTACTTTTCATCCTCTAGGTATTTTAATACTCTTGACTTTACATTTCCATTATATATTTATATAATACCTAACAATAGGTTTCTTACATACAACACTCTCCTAGTTATATTATGAAAAACAAATCACAAATAATTAATACTCTACCCTTCAAAAATAAGAGGGTAAAAATAAGAGTTGAACTTGTATGTAAAGAAATACAAGTTCAACACAATTACAAGTTATTGGTTTTAGCTCTATTATACAGTAACCGTACGATATATATGTGGTTTGGCTAATTCGCGAAGCTTCATCTCCTTGATCGCTGGATCTTGTAACAATAACACTTTGTCGTTGTCTCTAACCCCAACCATATGTAGGTGTTCTCCGTCTTCTCTTTCTTTCCCTTTAAACAACAGTCTTTGTTCTTTCGCCTCCAAACTTGTTATTGTTGATAATATCTTCTTTAGTTCTCCTGTTTAACAATGATTTAAGATGATTAATATTAAGTTTACTAGCTTTCCCACTTGTTTCATCTAAGAAAATAAACGTGTCATTATGTTTGGATTGTTTAACAATGATTTAAGATGATTAATATTAAGTTTACTATTGTAAAAGAGCTTACCAAAAGTTGAAGTTGCTCGAATAGATATATCATGCCACTTTGAAACCGTTGTGACTCGAATAGTGATGACCCCTTCCGCGACGCATTCTTCTTCGATCTCTCTCATTTGCACAAGCATACCACCAGGACGTAACTCCCATTTCACCTCACCCATTCTCATGACCGTTGCACCTCCCATCTTGTCGCATCCTCTATTACCACCATCGCTACGATTGCTACCACCACCGTTGCGTAGCTTAGAAAGGCTTCGAGAAAATCTACTTGATTTTAGTTTGATCATTTTTGTAGAAACTTGTATGTATGTTTATGAAGAAAGGTTAGTAAAGGGTGTATATTTATATTAGTCTTGAGGACCCTTTGGGGTAAGATGTCAAGAAAGAGTAGGGGGCAACCAAACAAGACATAAAATAATTGAGCGGTGTTAGTTTAGTTTGTTTGGGTTACATGGGACGAATCAAAATGAGCCACGTGTCACATGTTGAATTTTTTGGGTGCTATTGCACATGGGGGTGACATTTCTTAAACGCGGCTTTCGCTAAATAACCGGAACAGACACAAACTGTCGGCTCCAAACTGTGTTCTTAAAGATTGATCATAGCCACTAAATATACTTTATTAATCATATAGATTATAGAATAATAACATAACCACTAAATATACTTTATTATTATTAATTGTTATAATTTGTTAAATACGATGACTTTTACATTTAATCATATATTTTAAGTATATTCTTTTTGTGTTCTATATTAAGTTTTAAAACGTTTATTGATTTATAAAACCTATAATTTTACAATATTTATGACTTCTACTGTGGCATTCAAGAATCAGCATTTAACAAACACACTACAAGAATTTGGGGTGTTTACCCACACATAACTTACCTACACATGTAAATGTGTGGGTAAATATCTACACATTTTTGTACGTGTGTGGGTAATTGTTGACGATTTATGTTAAGTAACAATTAACACTTAATATATGTTGGTAATACATTTTATCTACACATTGGAGTTGGTGGGAAAATTTCCCCCCAAAATTGACATCAATTAAATGTTAAACTACCCACACATACGGTAAAATTTTGATATGTGTAGGTAAATTATCTACAAATATGTAAACAACTAATATATGTGTAGGTAAATGATTATGTTTACCAACACATAATATATTTAAACAAATATGTAGATGAATCAATTATATAAATTCTTATTTTAGTTTTTGATAATGACGTGACAAAATAAATACCTACACATGCTTAAAATGTACAACATGTGTAGATATTGGTTACATATAAAAAATAATAATTTTAATTTAAATGATGCGCCAAATAAATACATACATTTTTTTAAAAATGTACGATATGTGTAAATATTAGATATATATGTACTTACACTACTAGAAAATATACATTTTTTGATACGCAAACAATGACACACACTTATTTTATGACATTTAAAAGCGTGTGTCATAACTAAAATTTCATCCTTTGTAAAATTTGATAAATTTATGACACACATTTTTACATGTCATTAACTTAGTGTCATAAAATAAAAACACTACTAGAAAAGATACCTTCCATGACACACGAACAATGACACACACTCATTTTATGACACTGAAAAACGTGTGTCATTAAAACTATGTCGTGGATTGTAAAAAATCTGATAAATTATTGACACACATTTTGGCGTGTCAACAAGTTAGTGTCAATAAATAAAAAGCATGACAGTTAAAGAAATTGTGTTATCGTTTTATGTCATAAGAGCATTCACATTTGTTCCACCAAATGTATGTGAGTGTTTCCCTTAAATTATATGAGATGTAATTGGTTGTGAGTGGAGCAGAGAGAAAATATTTTATGTAAGCACTGTTCACCCCTATATTTAGAGAGACAATGTACACCCCTATTTATATTTTAATATTTTTGTAAGTGATTGTGATAGACGAGAAAAAAATATAATGATAAAAGTATGAAAATGTATTAATTATTTAAAAAGAAGATAGCACTACTAAAAAAAAATGATTCAACACTTAACTATTCAGACACCAACGAGCTTATAGCTTAATGGTACAACGATGAAGGGATAAGACCAATGAGGCTATAGGTCTCCGGTTTGAATCCTTGAGCACACCCGAGTTTTCTATTACAGTGTGGTTACTCCGGCTTCGGTGCGGAGGCTACAACGGAAAGCACCCAGTATGGGAGTAGCTTCCGGCTGGAAATTTTCTCGGGGAGCGCCTAGCCCCTTTCGGATGCCTCGCCCAAGGGGGGCTGATGGACCCGCCAGTCCTACTCCGGACTTCGTGGGTGCGATCCTCTCGCCTGTTGGAGTCAATCGCCGTTCAAAAAAAACTTAACTATCCAGACCTCTTAACCATTCAGAGATCTTTAACGATTCAGTACTTAATAAACAAATAGCCCCTCCGTGTCATGTTTTTCCGTTACCAAATTAAAATTTCCCTCCCACTCCCGCCCTTGATAACCCCAAATATCAAATCCGAAACCCTCTCTGCTGCTAACTCTTCTCCCTCCTAAAAACCCTCACCAACACCAAATCCAATTATCACCGTAACCCTTCTTCTACCAAATCCAAAACTCACCACAGCACCACCATTCATTTTAACCCTCACCTTCTTCTCAACATCTTATCTTAAAAAATGCCTTAAACCTTAACATCTTATCTTTAAAAAAGCCCTAAACCTCAGTCAAATAACAGAAAACTTGAATAGAGATATCATTCCGGTGGCTATTGAGGCGATTAATTGTTTTATTGATGCTCCTTGCCAGGGCAACGGCGCCGAAGGAGGGTATTGTTGGGCCTGAAAGTCTGATAAGTAGCTTTTGTTTTGAGGAGCTTGGAAAGTCTGATAAGTAGCTTCAATTTCTTGAGGTTAAAAGATCCTATTTGTGTTCTTGAGTTTGTAGGTTTTGAATGGTGTTCTTGATTTTTTTAACTTTTGGATCCTCTGTTTGGTGATTTCTGAGTAATGTTGTTGATTTTTTTAGGTTTTGAATCCTCTTGTTATTAATTATGAATAATGTTCTTGATATTTTAGGTTTTGTATTCTTTGTTTTCTTATGCTTGGTAATTTCTGAATCATGTTTTCCATATTTTTAGGTTTTGTCTTGTAACGTGCCGTTGTTTCACCAGAATCTGCATCGGTTTCAATCTCGATCTCTGAGAATTTGGTAAATTCTTCGTTACTTTTAGTGTACAGCTTTATGGGTTTATGTTTATACTTTTGATTTGTGTGTTTTTGTGGATTTTGCATGTGGCGTGTGTGTATATGCCTATTATGTCAAGAGATCTGTGATTGTTGTAGTTTCTTTATGGTCACTTTTGTGTGTTGAAAGAGAGTAGAGTTATCGGTCATCATATGAATTATATGTGTGGTATGCCCTTTCCACCCCAAAGTTGTTTTAACACAGTTATGTACGGTAGCTTAGAAATTTGTATTCATTCATTTGCGCTCCTAATTCATTTTGGTCTATTATGTAAGCAATGTTCATTATTTTCCTTGTTTAGTTTCTTTCTTGTGTATGCAAGTATGCATTTGTTCACATTTTTCCAAAGATGACTTTCTATTTAAGGCCTTATAAACAATGTTGTGCCCTCTTTTCATGTATGCTGCGCATTCTATTTTATTGTTTTTATTGAGGCATGGAAGAGAGGTGAAGAACATAATTATTGAATTACACATATACAACACCTTTAACTGCTGAATGAAATCGTTGCGCAATACCCGTGTTACACTCGCGCAAGGCGCTAGCGTTGAAAACCACTAGTTGAATGAAAATGAATGATATTTTTTTTCTTCTAAATTTGTATGTTCATCATGTACATGTTTGACAATAATTAATTTCTTTTTTTTCTTTTCAGGACTGCTGGAAGTTTTTTCTTCTACCTGAGTAGCTTACTAGCCTACAAGGTTTGTCTCTCAAATCCTATTTAGAACATTATCCATTCTGATAAACTATTTTGTTTAATCATATAAATTATTCATCATGTATAAAATTGGATGGTTATACAAAGCTCGAATCGAGCTGAGCTCGAGCCCTTATAAGTCAATCGAGCTCAAGCCTGGTCGAGCTCGGGCTCGGCTCGGCTCGTTTGCACCCCTAGTTGTGATACTATTTATGTATTTATTTATTTCGTCAATTTGTATGAAGTTCGTATGCATGTTTGTTTTTGCTGATTCATGGAGTTTAACTGCAAGTTCACTCTTTTGGCAAAGAAACTGGCAATAAAAACATATCTCGAAGCTCATGAGTTATGCTCTTGGCGAATACGGGTTAAATAGGGTAAAAGTTGCTGTGGGAAATGTTTCGTTCATTTAATAGCCGGATAATGCTGGTATGTTGAAACGTGTTAAAGTAATGTTATCTTTACTTAAAAATGTGTCGATTTGCTTTGAATAATCATTTTTTTAAACTGCAGGGTAAGCGGGAGAAACAAAGTGTTGCTGATGTTATGTTTCAATGTTTGAACTTTGTAACATGTGTTGGATTTTAAGGTCGGCCTTGAAAAGTATTTTTTTTCTAGTAGTGTGTTGGACCAGATAAAGTCATAAAATTTACTTTTTATCCCTACTGTTGTAAATTTTAGGGCTCATCTTTCATGAAGTTGGGGTTTTGGTTTTCCTTTTTTTTCTTACTAAATGGCAATTGTTTTGATCATATGGTGCTTCACACGTTGTATGTGTTGCTTTCAGTTTTAATCATACCTTTTTGTTGATGAATTTTAACTTTTATATACATATTGGATTTTGATTTCGTTTAGATCGAGACCAGAGGCATCCAATTGGGCGAGCATAGCGGTCAAGTTTGTTCAACAATCTTATATTTACATTGCATTAGTGAGTACCGTTTTCTTTGTTTCCTCTTTCAATTTGTTCAGATTTCGTAGCTGTATCATTGCATTTAGCAGCTGATTTTAGTAGTTGACTTCAGTTTGTGTGATTAATACGTTTGGACTGCTAATTGAATGATTCCTTTTATGATGATGATGTTGGAAAGTTAAATCATTGCACTCTTATATGAGTTGTAAAAATCTGTATCAACATAGTTTATTTGATTGTACTGTTGTATGTTTTTACTAATTGACTAATGTTTTCGAAGGCTTGTTAGTGTACGTGAATTAGGTTGAATGCATGTATATTTATGCATTACATTTAAACTAATGATGATTTCATTGAATGGTTCCTAGTATTTCTTGAAAGGTGGCACTGTTTCAAATGTTGATTATACGGAGTAATTGGTTTTCCATTATTATGCTTGTAGTAGTGGTGTGACATTATGAGATTGTTCGGTTCTTTGTTGACCCGTAGTCAAAGTGAAATTGATTTGCTTGGTTTATGCTACCTTGCCTACTATATTTATAAAGTACATGTCTTCATTTGTGCATCTTGCTTATCTTTGATAGTATAAATCTAGTTGTCTTTAATTATCTTACTACTTTTTTTAGTGTGGTATAGTCGCATTTCCAATATCACGTGTACAGTGCTGGTAAGTTATGTTTATGGATTTTATTTCTACTATGATTTTGATAGACCCAGTTATTACATATTTCTAATTTGTGGTGAGGTTATATTGGCACATACAACGTGGCTTACACATTGGGACGCAGAAAAAGGTTGGATAACTAAAAATGTGGCTGCAATAAATGTAAGTTTACTTTTTCTTTTCTACCGCTAAGTATTCATTATTTGGTAAAAAGTTAATTTATTGTATTTGTTTTTCTTTTTTTTTTTCCTAAAAGGATGAAATGATGAAGTTGAGAAACCAGCATACCGTGGAATCAATGAGCGGCAAGTCGATTATTGAGAATGTACTTGAACGAAGCTCTATTCGTTTGCATCGGTGGGGATGTGTTCCAATTATTGTTGATAACACAATGGGTACAACTAAAAAAGCAAAGCGTCCTACTTATGATGAGCTGGTCCATGCATTTCAAATAGTGACAAGTAAATGTGCAATTATGGAACAAACACTGATCGAGAATAATATTATGCCTCCTCCATCAAGCACATCTGGACAATTTCAAGGTGATTGTCTAGAGGGAGATGAAAGTATCTATGAGTGATGTTTAGGAATTTTATATAACCCGTTAGTAACTTATGGTCAATATTTGCTTTGTTTGTTTGATTGTTTGAACACCTATCTTTTGATTAAGAATGTAAATTTGATCGCGTATGTTTCTATAACTGTTTTTGTATTTGTTTGTATACATTTAAAAATTATTTTAAATAAATCATGGTTATTATCTACACATTTAAATATTTTTACCAACATATCAATATATATTATTTCTACACATGTAAAGCTTAATGCCTACACATGTTAACATTAATACCTACACATATTACATTTACCTACACATAAATAGCTGCCACGTTGGATGCCATGTTGGATGCCACGTCAGTTGCCATGTCAGATGCCACATCATACGTCAATCTAAAAAGTTGTTATACTTCTACCAACACATATATATTAGTTTTAGCTACACATATATGTGTAGGTATAACTTGCTATGCACCTACACTTAATAAATGTGTAGGTAATGATCTATATCCACAGTGACGAGTCTACACATCATAACACTTAATTTATGTGTAGGTAAATGTAACTACTGACACATTATATGGTTTTTCCTACACATACTATGTGTGGGTAAATACCCAAATTTCTTGTAGTGACAATACTAATAGTAGGAGTTCTATAGGGCCATGTTCTAGTCTACCCTATCCCAGTTAGATTGATACATGGTGACATAAGTGTTAAGACTAGAAGGAGGTTGATGTAAAATTGAACACTCGCGTGATCCAATTTGCGACTAGCAAGACGCTAGACATAGATTGAACCGAACGCCTGTTGCTGAAATTTTAATGATATATTTATTTATTGAATTGACGATAAATTTTTATTTTATACTTTTTTTAACGAAAACCCAACTAGCAAGAGGCTAGACAAAAACAACAAAGTGATCCCGAAACACAAACCTAAGAAAAACCGAGCCCATTACACACACAAGTGAAAAACAATGAAAACTATAAATAAACACTCATGAAACACACACAAGACACACTTGAAACCAAACATAACAAGGAACCCAAAATCGAGCAGAATTTTTCCCATAGGTTGAACCGAAAACTCGTTGCATTATACCGCATATACAAAGTGATCTAGTCGTTTGAACATCCAACCAACTCTCGTTTGTAATCGTGAAGTTTCACTTAACTGCTTCTCTTAAAAAAATGCCATTTTTCCCTTTTTATTTTGATTTTTAACAATAATAATTTTCATTCATATTATTAATTAAAACGAAATACGAACATTACATCACAATAGAAGGTAGACGGGCTATAAGCTGCGCCGCCACCCATTTCTGAATTGCGAACACTAGTCTACTAAAGACAAATCCTTGCCCCCCCCTGGAGATGAACTATTGTTGTAGACGACCCGTTGGACCCTGGACAAGAAACGAATAGCTTCTGACGCTAGGGAACCGAAGGTATCAAAGACCAAGGGGATAAAGACATGTTGGTTCCCCTTGATTTTTAATTTAAAAATAACTAATTACAGTAATAGTTTTTTTTTGTTACTATAACCATGTTACAATTCCGTGTATAACACAAGTTGAGAATGTTATTTATGTAATCAGTAAAAAAAATTACATTTAAGAAAACATATGCATTACATAGTTGAATAAACTCATGTATTACATGTACAGAATAAAATATAATGTAATTTGTTAACATATACCATCGTCATGATATGTAGTATAAAAATGAACATTGATGTGACATTATAGATAAACATTATTGTTATTAACTATGGAGTTAATAGCCAATATCGTCCCTGAGGTTTGGTGACTTTTGCCACTTCAGTCCAAAACCCAAACCTTTTAATTCTGGGTCCGTAGGCTTTTGATTTTTTGCCACATTCGTCCCTGACACTAACCCAGTTAACTTATCTCGTTAACTCTGGGGGCATTTTTGACTTTTTGCCTACAAAATCGAGGGCATTCTAGACATTTTGACTATTAACTCCTAAATAAATAAAAGAAAAAAAATACAAACAAAAACATTTACTTTAAGTGAGAGAGAGAGCAGAGATAGAGAGAGAGTAGAGAGGAAACACCTCTGCAGAAACCAACACCAGCCGCCGCCGCCGGTGAACCTTCCTCTCCAGCGAACCCTTCCTCTCTCCGGTGAACCCTCACACAACCCTCACACACACACATCTGCATACAAATGTTTCCCCCACCTAACCATCCCACCACTACTAGAGCATAAATCACCACCACTACACCACATTAATCGAAACCCTAACCCCCAAATCCGGATCTTAACCCTAATGCCCAAACAAAAACAGGTCAAAACTAAAAAACCCTAACCTGCTATCTTCGATTACCACTAGTCTCCGTTGTAGCAACAATAATGAAACCTGTAATTAGATGGTGGTCAGCCGGAGACGGGGGAGGAGGGTTGGTGCAGGGGGTGGTGCAACATCGTTATGCGGTGATGGTGGTGATGTGGTGGACCCGGTTTTAAGAGGGAGATGAGAGGGAAGGGGTGTTTAGAGAGAGGGAGATAAAGAGATGATTAGAGAACAAAGAGGTTAAAGAGAGGCGATGGTGATTGGACTCGGTGGGTGTGGGTGTTTGGACTCGGGTCTGTTTGGACGGGTTCAGGGGCTCGGGTCTGTTTGGACTCGATGGTTGTGGGTGTTTGGACTCGGTGGTTCAGTGGAGTCGGGTTTTGGTTCAGTGGTCAAGCAGAGGTTGTGGTTCCTAATGGTGGTAAGAAGATTGGAGGCTATGGTGGTGTTGGTGGTGGTGGTGTGTGATGGTGGGAGGTTTAGAGTAGAAGAAGGTGGGGGAGGTGGGTCCCACTTATTAAGTAAAATATTAAAAAATAAAAGTGTAGCCAAAAAGTCAGAAATACCCCCCAACTTAACGAGATAAGTTAACTGGTTTAGTGTCAGGGACGAATGTGGCAAAAAAATGTAAAGCCTACGGACCCAGGTTTAAAAGGTTTGGGTTTTGGACTGAAGTGGCAAATGTGACCAAACCTCATGGACGATTTTGGCTATTAACTCTTAACTATATATTAACTTTGATATTTTAATACCACCTATTTAATTTAACATATTATGTTTTATTCATTCTTACCATCCAACCATATTAAATGTTTGAAATTTTTTATAAACCACTCCTAAAAACAAATATCATTATTTTTCTTTTTTTTAGTATTTTAACCAACATAATTTTGAGCTTGGTAAAGCTTTTAGGTAAAAAAATATAACTTTATTTAAAAAATAGTTAATTTTATATTAAATTCATTTAGTTCGTTTGTGTTCGTTCGTTTAATAAATGAACGAACAAAAAAAAATTTGGTCATTTTGTTAAACAAACGAACATGAACAGAAGCCGTGTTCATTTGTTTATGTTCGTGAACGTTCGGTAACGTGTTCGTTTATTTCCGTTTGTTTATGTTCGTTTGTGTTAGATAGATTAATAAGGTTTGAAATTTTTATAATTTGTCTTGATATTCTTTTACTTTTATTTATATTACCCAAATAAATAAACAATTTATATGAGGTAAATATACGTATGTGAATTTGGTTTAATAAGAAAGTTGATATATGTCCATTTGTTTTTGTTTTTATTTTCGTTCATGAACATTTTTTTATGTTAATTTTTGTTCATGAACACTTGTTTGTGTTCGTGTACGTTCATGAACGAAATTAACAAACGAACATGAACATGAGTGTTTTCTTAACAAATGAACACGAATATAAAATCTCATTCGGTAAGTGCTTATGAACTGTTCGTAAACATATATTTTCCTTAACAAATGAACACGAACAAGACATTGTTCGTGTTTGTTCGGTTCGTTTACAGCCCTTGGTATATAGATAGTTAGATAGATATAGATTACTTATTGAAGTTTGGTTCTCAAGATTTTTTTTAAAGAATTTTAGTTTGTTAAAGACATTGGAGTTTGAAGAATTGGATTTGAAATTGAAGTTAAACGAAGATCTAGAATTTAAATGAATTAAAATCTAATAATATAATTTGGATTTGTAATAAGCACCACCCTACATATGAACTACGAAGTCTTACCGTTCTTACAATTTAATTTGTCCACTTATTGAAAATTAAATTTCTTTTAAAGTATCCATTAAAACAATCAATAGGGTGCGTCAACTTTTATCATTATAATTTTTTTTCTTTGTCCCAAAATATCTCCATTGTCACTCTCAATCCTTATCTAATAAAAGGACATCAGTATTAGGGTTTGAAATTGGTATCGATACCAATTTTTTTTTAAAAAATGGGTACCAAATAACATATTAAATCCATCTGTACGAAACTGTACAGATATATGTTACCAAATGTTCATCCCTATTATATACAAGTTTAAAGATCGTTCGCTATTTCTTGTTATATCATAATTAAGGTATTAGTTGCCCTAGCTAGTTGAATCAATTACTTGTTTTTCTAAGTATTTCTTATATAGCTTCTACTCATTTAATTACTACTTTTAAACTTTGTTACGATATCAAAGCTAAGAATATAATTACATATCTTAAATTTCTTCTATATCAATATTTTTCAAACATCGAACTTTAATAAGAAATAGCTAACAAGAAGCTAACAAAGGACAAAAAACTTACAAAAAAAAAAGAAACATGTTTTGAAACTACCCCGTCAACTAACGTTACTCCAAGATCTTAATGAATCCATCTATGCAATAATATGCAATGGCTTACAAGGGGGAACCGAGATATTAAGCCAACTGAACACCAATCCCCACACGGAAGTAGCAACATCAGAGACACCAAATAAATGATCGCGTTATTGACATTCCAAGTCACTACAAGAAACTTGAGTTTTAGCGGCGACCCAACTCGCAGCTAAAGCCCAACTCTGTTGTAGTGCGTGTGCATCCTTTGTCAAATCACCAACCGGATAAAGCACAATATTTACCTTAATAGGAACACTCTTATTCCACCTTGTCTTTATATTCCCTTTCGGTAAAGACATATTTCCCTTAAGCCTGCGTATACTTTTAACCAAGAATGAACCTTGCGCATAAAAATCCAAACCCACTTATCTTCTCTCTCATCTAAATGCAATTCAAGTAAAAGTTAGCATCAGAATGTACAATTAATCCGACTCTTGACCTCCCCTAACCGGTCGGTGCCAAGACCAATTCACCCTCATCCTGACACCTAGAACTAATCAAGCAATCCTTTCGATATTCGAGCCCGTATAATCTAGGAAATCTAATACACAACAGTTCGTTAACCAACCACAACCCTTTCTAAAAAGACGTTCCTTCTATATTTTCAATTTTTTCTTTAATGATGATCACAAAACTATCCCTTTATCATGCAACTCCTTACCAAAATATATATTACAGCTTCACAAATCCGAAGAAGAACCAATTCCATCCCATCAATCACCCCTGCCTCAACACCACGAATAGCTTTAATTATATGAACCCATAAATTGTTAACTGTTGAACACAACAGTTCAGACCAAATAACCCGAAAATGTGAGACCGGACTAATTGAAGATATTTGTTATGGTTCTCGGTCTAAATTTTAGGGGTAAATTTAGGAGAAAAAACAAGAAAAAAAAAGTCTTAGCAAAAAAAAAAGTGCATACGTAGTCGTGGCCTAAGCCAAGACCAACCCACCCAGAAAGGACCTAGACCGAGACATCATATAACTGTTTATTCTTCTATTTTGATTTTTTGGAGATATTGTTTTTGGTTCGGTTTCAGTCTGACGCACACCTCACTACTAATTTGATTTTCTCAACTAACACACATAAAGGTTATGTTTGGCAAAGAACTTTTATGAGCTTCAAGCTTTTAAGAAAAAAGCTCATGTTCAATAAAAAGCTTTGTTTGGTTGAAGAAGCTTCAAGTTTTTAAGCTAGGAGAAAAAGCTCTATATTGAAACGATACTAGTACTAGCGTTTAAGAAAAAACGCATACTAACTACAAGCTTTTAATGAGTAAATGACATAAATACCGATTCTATCATTGAAAAAGATAAAAAAAACATGCATACAAACTTTTAGTTAATACCTATTTTGGTCATTTTATACATTTTATTAAAAGCTCCAGCTACTCTGTCAAACACCAAAATGTCTTCCAACCACCAGCTATCAGCTTCCGGCCACCAGCCACTAGATAGTTTTACCAAACATACCCAAAAACCTTAAAAGATAACAGCATGGCATAGTTCCTTAAAATTTAAGTTTAAATAAATAATAAAACTAAATCTAAATAAAAAAAAAAGCAACTATGGTGGCTGATTTCTATTTTTTATTTTTTAGCCCTATTCCATCTTTTTTTTGTTTGTTATCGTTTTACCCTAAGTATTGGAATTAATTTTTTCTTTCAACTGCTAATGTTACTCTTACTATATTTACAATAAATACACTCGTACCTATATTTGAACCTAAGACTTTCCTTCTAAGAGGCATAAGCCAGTATTGGAACTAAATAATTGCAACAATGAGCAATTAGTCGCCACCAACCCCAACTAACGAAATTTGTGTTGGCAGTCTCACCTTTTAACATATTTGCCACTAACAGGGTATGACTAAAAAAAGTTTGTTCCATTTATGTAATCGGTTACTATTGGTGGTCAGTATATTAAAATGTGAGACTCCTAGCACATATTTCATTAGTTGGGAGTGGTGACACCAATTGATTTTTTTTTTTTTGACCATCCAAACGCAGCACATTCTTATTCACCCAAAAATAATTACAACCCAAAGTTACAGCCGACTGTAAACATCAGTAGACCAAAAACTAAAAACCGATATCACCCTGAGCCCATTAAGCAAGTGGCTACCTGGGAATTTTGCACCCAAAATACAAACCAAAATTATACTATCTAACCGAAATCAAAATGCATACTCTCAAACCATCTATCTCTGTCCATGTCCGGTGCTTTCGCCCTCTTTACCATCCACTAATATGATTCCGTCTTGATCTCATCCACCAGTTTTGGCGTAGCAGTGTTCACCTGATTGAATATCTTCTCGTTTCGGTATATCCAAAGTTTCCAAACAGTCAAAAGAACAATCGCATATACAGCTTCTCTCTTCCTTTCATTACAGTTTATCGACTTGCATTTGTTGATAATCTGCTGCAGCGAGTCGTTTTCACCAGCAATTTCCAAGCTGACCCATTCATTTATACATCTCCATGCCGCCCTAGCCCACAAGCATTCACAAAATATATGGTTGGTCATTTCTGGATCGATACCACACCTTTTGCATATACCGTCAGACACATGTAGACCTCAAAAGGCCAAGTTTTCAGCCGTAGGAATCTTGTTTTCCACCGCCCGCCATACAAAACAATTGATCTTTGATGTAGCTATCCTACTCCACCAAAAGTGAGCCTCCTGATTAGCCAGTTGATGATCTCCCCAAAGCGACTTCCGGACCGCCTTCACGGATAATTTAACCATTACATCCCCCAATCGCCAACCCCATTCGTCACCAGCCTGCTTTAACTTGACTGAACGGAGCCGATTCCTGAACTCCTCCAGCTGCGTTTTTTCCTCCACTGACGACGGCGCTCTTTTCCAACCCGGTTGCCACCTGAAGCTACTGTTGATTCTTCTATTATTATCATTAAGACACAAGTTAACAGGACTGTTGCTATTGATATTATCATTAGTAATATTATTGAGGATACTGTTATACAAATTATTATTATCGCTATTATCACTATTATTATAATTATTATAATTATTATTAATATTATTATTATTATTATTATTAGTATTAGTATTAGTATATCTATTATTATTAAGATGACCACCAACAGATTCCGTATAACATTCCGCCACCGAAATACGCCTCTTTTTGCACAAGTCAAACAGCAACGGGTAGTCGCCTTTCAAGGTACTCGAGCCACACCATATTTCATCCCAAAACCCCACTGACTTACCATTCCCAACAATGCAATTAAGCAAGACAGGGAGGTCAAAACCTCTTTTGATGAAGCTCTTATTCAAGCTTCCAATAGCAGACCACGTGCCCGGGATCTTCTTCTTGACAGGTACAAAATTATACATTTTGTTTCCGCCATGAATTGCTTTAATAACATTGCACCAAAGTTGATTCGGCGAGCTTTTAAAACGCCACCACCACTTCACAAGGAGACCCAAGTTTAGCTCTTCAATACTAGCAACCCCAAGGCCCCCACCCCGTTTTGGTTTAAGAATTTTTTCCCATGCGACGCATCTAATTTTGTGTGAATTTGAATTACCGCTCCATAGGAACTTCCTTCTAATACCTTCCAGCACCTTTATTACGCCACGTGGAGCTTTGAATAAAGACAAGTAATAGTTTGGTAGCGACCCCAACACGGCTTTAACCAACACCAATCTTCCAGCAAACGACAGTGAACGAGCCTTCCACGAAGCTAGTTTTGCATTAAACTTGTCGATCACCACCTTCCAACTCTTAATCCTTCTCATGTTATCACCCACCGGGAGGCCGAGGTAAATAAATGGCAGAGAATCCTTTTTACAGTTAAGCAGCCTAGCCATTAATATTACCTCCTCATCCGGAACATTGACGCCATACAAACAGCTTTTATGAAGATTTACTTTTAGTCCTGAAGCAATTGATAACCCCCGTAATATCCGGTTAAGATTGGAAATGTTGATTTCCGACCAAGACTCAATAAATAAGGCGTCGTCTGCATAAAAGAGGTGGGATAAGATAGGACCATCGTTCGGCATCTTAATACCAGAAAATACCCCACCCAAGACTGCATTGGATACCATAACATGTAAACCTTCCATGACTATTGTGAAAAGGAAAAGAGACAACGAGTCTCCTTGTCTAAGACCCCTTTTGAGCTGAAATTCCTCAAACGGTGTGACGACCGGGAAAATTGGGGAAAAATTTTTTTTAGTTCGTTTCATTCTCTTTGACTTCGGGAAATTTTCGGGGACGAAAATTCTTTCAACAGGGGGATAATGTGACACCCGGCATTTTCAGCAAAACATTTCATAAAGTCTACCTTAGCGAAACATTGGTTAAAACAAACTTAACTAGGTTAGTTAAGTCAGTCAGGTAATTCGTAGCATCATTGGGAAACACACACGTGAGTAGTAAGACCCGAACGTTGGTGAAATGTTAACTACGAATACACTGTATTATAATTATGTCTCTATACGTGATTATGTGAAACTATGCGAATTAACGTAACCGATTCCGGACTAACCGGAAACTTGGGAAAATCACATGATGATAGTTTGGACTTGTAGGAATTACTTAATTACTCTAATGATTTTATAAATACATAATTATTACAAAATACTTATAATTACATAAAATAAATAAAACTTAAAAATTCTGATTTTTCTTTCCCCCGCGGACCGCGGAGGAATAAAGAATCCTCCCGCGGTCCGCGCGAGGCCCAGCAGACAAATACCTAACTTTCCCCCGCGGACCGCGTGGGAATTACCTATCCTTCCGCGGTCCGCGGCAAAAAGGATTACGAGGAACTTTTGTTTCCTTTATAAAAAGCAAATCTGATCGCACAACTTCGAAACTCAACCATTCTGAACGATTTTTCACACCTCAATCACGAATTTTAAACCTCTTAACTTGCCATAATCGGCACTTATCACTATTAAAACTGGTAAATCTCGGGGACGAGATTTCTTCCAACAGGGGGATAATGTGACGACCGGGAAAATTGGGGAAAATTCTTTTTTAGTTCGTTTCATTCTCTTTGACTTCGGGAAATTTTCGGGGATGAAAATTCTTTCAACAGGGGGATAATGTGACACCCGGCATTTTCAGCAAAACATTTCATAAAGTCTACCTTAGCGAAACATTGGTTAAAACAAACTTAACTAGGTTAGTTAAGTCAGTCAGGTAATTCGTAGCATCATTGGGAAACACACACGTGAGTAGTAAGACCCGAACGTTGGTGAAATGTTAACTACGAATACACTATATTATAATTATGTCTCTATACGTGATTATGTGAAACTATGCGAATTAACGTAACCGATTCCGGACTAACCGGAAACTTGGGAAAATCACATGATGATAGTTTGGACTTGTAGGAATTACTTAATTACTCTAATGATTTTATAAATACATAATTATTACAAAATACTTATAATTACATAAAATAAATAAAACTTAAAAATTCTGATTTTTCTTTCCCCCGCGGACCGCGGAGGAATAAAGAATCCTCCCGCGGTCCGCGCGAGGCCCAGCAGACAAATACCTAACTTTCCCCCGCGGACCGCGTGGGAATTACCTATCCTTCCGCGGTCCGCGGCAGAAAGGATTACGAGGAACTTTTGTTTTCTTTATAAAAAGCAAATCTGATCGCACAACTTTGAAACTCAACCATTCTGAACGATTTTTCACACCTCAATCACGAATTTTAAACCTCTTAACTTGCCATAATCATACCATTGAAGATCTTTGAAGCTTTGTGAAGATCTTTGATCATATTCCTAGTTTTTCTAAGCTTGTTCTTGAGGTATAAACTTATTACTTGTTTTCCTTGTTGTTTTGATCATGATTACATATAAGTTATGTTCTAATCTGATTTCTATGAATATTACCATGTTTAAAATAAATCCATACATGATGTATATGTTTAGATGAGGTTGTTATAATCAAAATACTAGGATTCATGATTAGAATTGTTATGATGGTTAGTTTGAAAGATTTGGTTATAAACTTGAGTTTGATTATAGATGATTATCATTTGGAAAAAGGATATGATCATATGCTACTTATGTATAGTTACCATATTGAAATCTTGATAGGTTTAAGTTGCTAGAAGTATTATTGATTAAGTTTTGTTGAAGATAAAAACTTGGCAGATTTTAAATCCGAATTTGTTTAGTTGATAACTTGATGATTTGATATCTAAATCTTATAGTTTTTGATGCTAAAGTATGCTATGTGATTTAAGCTTTCCAGAAAGTCCAAGTTTGTTGAATTTGGTTGAGTATAGGTATTTATTTTGTAGCTTACAAAATCGTATGTCAAAACTGATTTCGGACCGAAAACTTTGATCAACTTTAAACGGTCATAACTCGAGTTTTACAAACCCTTTGATCGTGAAATTTTGTGAGCAACTAGATACATGAAATTCTGATGTTCTCCAATTGGATTCAGGTCAATTGGAGCAATACATGATTTTTAATAAATCTTCTCCTAAGCTGTCGCAAACAGCTTGTTTTTAAGACCTTGCTGTGTTCATGAATTTTTATAAATTTTTCAGAAAGTTTTGGACACAAAATAAAAATAGTGAATTGATGTATGAATATATGAGAGTGTCCTGTAAAAATTTGAGAGTCAAATAAGTTGATTTGGTATTTTATCAAAAATCGTTTTGATGACACAGAATCTGTCCAAAAATCACAGAATTGACAAAGTTGATATTTGAACTTGTTTGGTAGTTTTCTTGACTTGTATGTTACATATATTGATATGTGAACATATGTGGATGATGTACGCTATACGTATGGACATAAAAACTAAACTTTCACCAACGGGTCGTCGTGTCAACTTGCTACATATAGTTACATTGAGTTACGTTAGCACATTAGAACTATGTAAAGTTCGGATAAAAAGCTTTGTTGAACGACTTGAAACACGTACTTATGAGTTAACATTGAAATAGGGAATCCGTAGCAATTCGCCTATTTTCACAATTGAAGTTGGATAATAAATCAAAGCAACCTAAGGTGAGTTTCACGGCCCCACTCTTTACTGTTTTCGTTTTCGGGGGAGAAACATGCTTAGTACTTCGGTTTGAAAAGATCATGATTATGCTGGGTTGGTTGTACGTTTTATTTATGTTCATGTTGCTCACGTTGTGACAGTTCGTTAACCGTTATGGCGGTAGTTCGTTAATTGTGAATGCATAGTTCGTTGACCACAGAGTGACAGTTCGTTGGACATATTTGGATAGTTCGTTAGTCGTGGTAAACGATAGTGCGTTGTTCGTGTTAACGATAGTTCGTTGATTGGTTCGTCTTGGAATCTAAACGTCAAACAAGTATTTTCTTCAGTCAGTAGTAACATGATAGTTCTTTCAAAAGCTCGTGAAACATTTTTACTTAAAAACCTGTGAACTCACCAGCATTATATGTTGACTTTTTTTAGCATGTTTTCTCAGGTCGCTAAGGTAGCAGCTGTCAGCTAGGCGCACGGAGTCGCACTGGAGTCATACTTGCGTCTAGGATCATTTATGCATGTCTTTGATATTAAACTTTGAAACTCGCGTCTTTATTTACTCATGGCTTGTAAACTTTAAATGCTTCTGCACATCTAAACGTTTGTTTTAAATTTACACATGATTTTTCTACGTATATTTTTACATATAGTTGTCGTTTATTGTGACCGTTGACTTGGATCCTGGTATGTCGCACGCCTCGCGGTAGAACTCCGTAATTGGAAATTTGAGGGTGTGACAAACGGTGATCCATTTAGTAGCACTGTTGCTTTCCCGGTTAACAACAAGCCCATAATCCAATTCTTCCAGCGTGTAGGGAACCCCATATGATGCATAATATTGATCAAAAACTTCCAAGATACGCAATCATAGGCTTTTTCGAAATCAGCTTTGAACAGGAGCAAATCGGATTTGTTTTTCTTTGCCCAAGAGATTACTTCATTGACCACCAACGGACCATCGAATATATTCCTTCCCTTGATGAAAGCCGTTTGTTCTGGTGAAATAACACTCCCGATGACTCTTTTTAAACGTGAAGCTAACACCTTAGAGATAATCTTGCCGATGACACCGATTAGGGAGATTGGTCTGAAATCCGACCACGTCATCGGATCTTGACACTTCGGGATCAACGCCACGTATGAAGAGTTACACGACTGATGAATCGAACCATGTATAAAAAACTCATTCATTATGTCACCCACAAAGCCTGCAAGGAGATCCCAAAACTTCTTTACAAATCCAAACGAGAAACCGTCTGGACCCGGGGATTTTTCGCTCCCGCATTCCCACAACGCTTCCTTGATCTCTTTTTTTGAAAATGGCTCAACAAGACTGTTTGCATCAATCTCAGACAACCTATTAAAGCCATCACCTGACATTTTAGGTCTATCTTCCAATGTTTCATCAAATTTCTTTTTGAACTCTTCCACCATCTTTGTTTTAATAATCTCCATGTCCAAGGTCCAACTGCCTTCGATTACTAAACCGTTTACTTTGTTTCTCGCTTTTCTACTATTGATCACCCCATGGAAAAAACCTGAATTTTCATCACTGTTTACCATCCATTGAAGCTTAGCTCTTTGACTTAAATCCTTAAGTTTGTCCCACTCCCATTGTTTTATAGATAGTTTTGCTTTTTTCCACTCCTCTCTTTCGGTGTCAGTGAGTAACCTCGCTTCCGCAATCCCATCCAACTCTTTGACAGTAACTTTGGCCGCCTTCACAATTGCCGATTCCGCCTCAAAAAATTCAGATTTCCACCCCTTAATGCTTCTTTTCGTTTCCTTCAATTTTTTGTGCAAAACTATGTCACTTCATCTAGCTTCAATGACACAATTACCATTAACAACAGCCTCGTCCAGACCACTACGCCCAATCCAAGAGTTGAAAAATCTAAATGGACAAGGACCCATATTTGATTCCACACATGATAGTACTAAAGGCGAGTGATCCGACACATCTCTATCTAATGCAACCAGTTTCGCACTAGGCCATTTATTCATAAATTCAACGTTCACCAACATCCTGTCAAGTTTGCTTAATTTACGCCCATCCGACGACATATACGTAAACCTCCTACCCCCCATATTGTATTCCATAAGCCCAGTATCCACGATAAACGTATTAAAAGCTATTGCATTTGCAGCCACAAAAACAGAGTTCAACCTTTCTTCTTCGCTTCTTACTTCATTAAAATCTCCAAGTATGACCCATTTTCCCCTATATTCCTCCTTTATACATCTGATTTCAGCCCACAATAACCTTCTCTGAACCGGGTCAGACGGCGCATAAACATTCATAACGTGTAAACTGTTCCTCACAACCTCTAATATTACCCCCAACCAAGATATAATTCTGAGACGATTTAATTACCTGGGCCACAAAAATCGCAGGGTTCCATATAGAGATGAGACCACAAGATCTACCGTTTGCGTGTACCACAACAGCTTGATGTTTCGAACCATCCCAATACTTGTTTATAATGTTCTCCGAAATAGACGCCATCTGTGTTTCCTGAATAGCCACAAAAGATAAATTAAAGGACTTAATAATAGCCCTCACTTTCATCGGTTTTTCCCCACCCCCAGCACCCTTAATATTGAAAGTTAGGAAATTCATTTTAACTCCCTCTGCACCACTTCTTCTTCCACCAAATCACCAACCACCGACTCGAATCCCTGTAAGTTCAAACCAGCCGTGATCCCCACCCCCATTGTTGCTTCAATCTCGACCGCTTTCATCAGTGCTTTATCCACTTCATTGATAATTGCTAGGTCCTGCTCACGAATTTCCCCCTCAACAGCTTTGTCATCAACGTTATCTTCAACCCAATCGGATTCGAAACTGTCATCAAGGCCCCCACCTTCCATCGAGTAATAAAATTTCCCCATCATCTCGGTTGTACTCGGGATCTCCGTGCTAATCCTTCTTCTCCTTCTTTTCTTTTTTTCTCCTCTTGAACCACGGGATACATCATCACCCGCACCTGCTATCCTATTTAGGTCAGGAACTTTCGTTTTAATTCGACATTTGGGTTTGAAAGATTTAATAGTAGGGCCCAGTCCCCTTTTCCTTTTAGATATATTCCCCACTTTGTTAGCCTCATCAGCCCACTTCTTGTTATTTCCAGGCTGAAATTGGGCCGTCCCGTCTTGATTAATTTCCTTTTCCTTAAGACAATTGACCACAGACCCCACATTTGCATCTATACCACCATTTTCCTGATTTGCTACATTTGCATTAATATGGCCCCCAACAAATTATTTTTCTCCACATCCCCATGCACATGCATGGGATCCTTTAATATTTCGGTATTGGTTGTCGAGTTTCCACCATCCGAAGGCTTTTGAGCTTCCACCGTCTCGACCATTTGTCTTCCTCCAATCTCTTTGACTACCTCCTCCGTGCCCACCGGAATTCCATTGTTACCGGAGTTAACATTAGACGCCAGATACCCATTTTGACCCATCACGTTATTCATGACCACCTCCATATCCACCGGGACATCGTTCACAGGTTCTTCTTCATTGCTCGAGTTACTTTGTGACTCCGGATTCATGTCTTCGCCCACCACTTTAACTTCGGAACCCACAAAATCCGGAACCCATCTGCCGGAGCCTTCCGCTATCCAACACACAAACTCTTTGTTTCTCCATTTAATTCGGATTTCATCTTCAATACGCTTCCCACCTTTGACAGAGACACCAACATACGAACCAGACAAGTCCGTGTCCGCCATTCCGTTCTCAACATGTCTAACTATCTTCCCGTACTTAGCCGCAATTCTTTCCATATTCTCATCGGATCTTAATATCAGCGGCAAACCTGTTATCTTGATCCAAGTTAACCTCTCATACTCGATGATTTGCCCCTGCCATTCACAGGCGGATATCAACCAATCTCCCCATATATCTTGAAGTCCGATGAATTCCAATGCCCTCTCTGGTGAGGAGAACGACAGTAGAACATTTAATCAACCCAAATACCAAACTTCCATTCTCAAACCTTTTACTTCCCTTAGACCATCGACCAGATTACAAAGGCGAAAGTAGTTTTTTGCCACCCCAACCACGGACTTACCAATCCACGATTCGGGAATTTTCGCAGCTTTATCATCGAAAAGGATCCACTTTTCTTCACGATTATGTGGTTCATCTTTTTTCCCAGCTAGTGTTGGCCAAAAGGAGTTAAATGTATCCATATTTTTAGGGGCCTCACTGGTTTTCCGGCGTATTTCTTCGGACCCAGTCCATTCCCGTTCAGAGCAGCGTTTCTGCTCCGGCTATCTTCTTTTGTAAACCTTGCTACCCTAACAAATACCTTCCTCCCATATATGTTCATAGAGTTGAGCGCTTTCACCATCTTGTCGGTATTTCTCACGTTTTTGAACCTTACGAACGCGAAGATCTTCCCGAATTTATCCTTCTTCCTTGCTACGTAAGCATCCGATAGCATCCCATGCCGACTACACTCACCCCTTAGTTCTTCGGAAGACAATCCATCAGGCAGATTGGAGAGAAAAAACGTGATAGTTTCCGGTGGTATTTCGCCCTCCTCAAGTTGACCGTTCATTTCCTTTAGTATTCTCTCTCTCTCTCTCTCTCTCTCTTGATTGTTTGTTTGTTTCTCTCAATCTAAGCTGTCTTGGTGACACCAATTGATAATAGTTGAAATTATTTAAATCGAATACTCCTAATCGTAAATGCTAAACTAACATGTCTTCTTCTAATTTTGTTAATTGCTATTTAATATTGCTTTAAGCTTAACTATTAAAATTAGGTTGTAATTGTTAATAATATCTATCTATACAACTAATAAATGAAAGCCAATGTGTACACTTGGCATTCTCATGTTGCTCCTCAATTGTGTAGCCTATCATATTGTGCCAAGTGGCTAAATGTGATAATTTATAAAATTTTGATTTATTTTAAATAGAAAAATCATTCAATTACTTTTGGTCAAACTCATTTACTAATATCATTAATAACTTTCCTAAAACCTTTGCTCAATCATAAAACCACCATAATTTTCATGTCTCTCAAATCCTAAGCCAATCAAACATTTTTCATCTCGATCAAAATTCCAATACCTGGTTAGTCTTTTTATCCCTTCATTTGATGCGATTGTATATTCTTTATTGGAAATTGATTCATTGGTCTCTCTCTTTTCGCTTTTTGATCGGTACCCACATTTTAATTTTTACTTTTTTAGTTTAGTTTTTTTATTGGATTGGCTGGATTCTGAAGGTTATTTGGGATTTTTTCTGAAGGTTATTCTGAAGGTTAGTTTTTTTATTGTTTTTGTTTTCGTGTTTTTTTTTCCTGAAGGTCTCCTCCATTTTCTCATTTTCTATCTGATTTTATTATTTGGGATTTTTTCAATTAAGTTTTGATTTCTTCTATTTCTATTGTGTTTTGTTACTAACGTTGTCCACGTTTTACACATTCAGGAGAGTTTGAAGTATCGGTTGCTGGATTCTGAAGGTGATATTGGTTCCTGGGTTCATGAGTATGTTAGGTAATCAATTTGTTACCTTATGTTTTAAACTACGATGATTGATACATATGCATGATAACATATGTGTTCATTGCTTTTGGTTTGGCAGGCCAAATGTCAAGAAGTCTTTCTAATATCCGTTGAATTTTATGTTTGATCTTACTTTTGTTGGTAAACAATGGATTGCATGTTTGTAGGAATATTTTAATTGGTTTCCAAGATTGTGGCATTAATTCTGATTGACTTGGTTTGACCAATTATTTTATACAAAATCTGAATTTATAATTGATTTATTTGTTTGAAAGTTCAAAATTTTGTTTTGACTTTATATATTTTTTTTTACGGAAACTTAATCAATATTAAGAAGTTTCCTTATCAAATCCGTAAATCTTTTCCAAGATTGTATATGTAATTTTGAATTTTCAACTTTAAATGTTTAATTGAATTTTAAATTCAAATTCAAATTGTCACACTAATTTTAGTAATTTAAAAACCTAATACATACCTTTTAATTATTAATTTTTCTATTTCTAAAAGTTTGCTTAGTTAAATCTGAAATTGATTTGTAATTTATTATAATAATATAAATTAAACTGGTTTCATAAGCTTTCATTACTTACCTAAAAATATAGAATATTTATTTGTTAAAGTTTTACTCTAATTTTAATCACAAGTATCATTTGGTAACTAATACTTTTTTTTGCTTTTGGTTATTGTTTTTAATTGGATTATCATCTTCGAATACGATGTATTTAGTTATCTGTGAATCCGATTATCATCTTCGTCTTCAAGGTATAATTTCGTTTATTAATACAATGACTTTATTAATTTTTTTTTAAAATCGAAAATCTAGCCATTAAAGGCAATGGTCAACATCGGTCAAATATTAAGCACTTTCCATTTATTTATAAAATTTTTAGTTTTTTTAAAAGTCATTAATTAAATTAAATTAGTTAATTCATTGATTAAATTAAATTAGGTAATTCATTATGATTATTTTAATTTGAATTTTCGGTCAAAACAAACATTTATCAATTGTGTAATAACATGCCACTTAATTTTTTCGTATATAATTAATGACAATATTGACTTTTTGATCAAAGAAAATAATTAAATTAATTATAGCCAATAAAAAAATTAATTATAAAAATAAAATATACATTGTTAACACTTTTTTTGAACATGTACTCTAAAGTATTATTTATAGAAATTATTATATCAAATATCCTTATTCCAAAACCAACAACCTCTTCGTCTATTAATACAATGTCTTTATTAATTTTTTTTAAATAAAAAATCTAGCCATTAAAGGCAATGGTCAACATCGGTCAAATATTAAACACTTTCCATATAATTTATAAAATTTTTAGTTTTTTTTAAAATAAAAAATCATTAATTCGAATTAAATTAGGTAATTCATTGATTAAATTAAATTTGGTAATTCATTATGATTTTTTTAATTTGAATTTTCGGTAAAAGCAAACATTTATCAATTGTGTAATAACATTTCTGTTAAACTCTAAAAAATATTCGAATACTAAATATTCTGTTTAAGTAACTTCAAATTTTAATATTCATAATTTTAATTTTTAAATTTTGGGTAATATTATAAAAATTGAAAAAATTGAATTTAGAATAATTATGGTAACATTTAGAATTACCTACTACATTAGTTTCATAATTGTGAATGATTTAAATATTTAAAAAATCAAAATTTGTTAATTTAAGTTAATAATTGTAACGATTACAATTATAAATTACCTTTAAATTACAGATTTTCTAATATATTTAATTTTAACAAATAGTAATATCGGTTATAAATTTCTCAAATTAGTTTCAAGTTTAAATTCAAATTTTGAATACTATAATTTCAAAAATAGTTTTCAGTTAAACTTTGAAACTATTTGAATATTAAATGTTCTATTTAAGTATATAATTTCAAGCTTTAATATTTATAACTAATTTTTAAATTTTGGTTAATATTGTAAAATTTCTAAATTTTGAATTTAAGATAATAATGCTAGCAATTAAACTTAATTAATGCATTCAATTTGAAATTTTGAATGCATTAATATTTTAAAAATTTTCAAACTTATAAATTTAAGTTATTAATTATAACAATTAAACCAATTTATTACCTTTAATTTAGAGATATCCTAAAATATTTATATATTTTCCAATTATGGATGACATGTATTTATAAATTTTTGAACTAAGATGCAAACACAGAAACGAATCCAGGATTCTCATATGGCCATCTTTATGTGGTATTGTCAAGAGTTAAGAGTAGGGCGGGGGTTGAGTTACTTGATCCCGATTGGAAAGTTATAAATAAAACAAAAATGGTTGTGTATAAGGAAATACAGTATTTAATGATATTTAAGAGAACCTGTTTTCTCACATGGCCAACTTTATGTCGCATTGTCAAGAGTTAAAAGCAGGACATGAGTGAAATTACTTATACTTGATGGTGATGGGAATGTGAAAACTAAAACCAGAAATGTGGTGTATAAAGAAATATTTAGTGATATTTGAATAAACTTTGTATTCGTTGTTTTATACTTTAATACAATATTTCTACTGTATTTTTCTTATACGTTATAATTCTTTAAATAGATGTACGTTGGTGAACCGCGTGTACACGCGGGCAAAAATCTAGTATAATAATATATAGTTGCTATCATCTATCGTATCGGATGTTAGGTTAAATCTTAAGGTATCAACCCATGTGAGGACCTTTTTCACAATTAATACAAGATAATACGATGTCGGTTGCCATAGTGCCCAAAAGCTGATAACTTTTGATTTAGTTCTTACTTAATATAAAAGTTTAGACTTATTCAATGTAAAGCGTTTCATGGAAAAGACAAATAAGACTCGATGATCTAGTTAAGACCGTCCGTCCGTCCATATCAAAATTGAATATATATGCAAATAACAATATCTGTAACAGTTTTATCTTATTTATAAAACCTGGTTGATTAAAAGTTATTATATATATTCTTGTTGGATTAATGCACTTGGGATCCATATAAGCCATGAAATGCTTTCGTTCTTTTATAATATTTCACAGATGATTATTTTATGTTGGATATTTTAGTGTAATTGGATTGACTAGTTGATCAATATCTTCATAATAAGACATCATATAGGTATGGTGGTGCGGAGTGCACGCCTATTTGAATTTATTATGAACTTAGGGGCGAAGTCCCTAAGGGACGGGGGTCCGGGGGCAGCGCCCTCGGAGCAGGGTCCAAGGGGCGGCAGTTAATAACCCTGAATTAATTTTATTGATCAAAATTCTCTGGTTCTTCTCTCAAAGATCACATACTGAAAATTCTCAATCTCTGATTGTATCCGATTGAATATTCGATTGAACCGTCGAATTAATTCAATCTGAAAGCGATTACATGCCTTCAGAAATTTCAGATCCGGTTGTTCATTTATTTACTGTATATCCCCAACATTTCATACACCATGTGTTTTAGGGCTTCTAAGCGGAAAAAAATAATTTCACGTATGCATATCACGTATGCATCGAGGAGCGTTTGATCCTGAGTCGTACTCCGGTTTTCACCCGACTGTTACTCCAGCGAGGAAACTCGTGTAGAGGCAGTACGGCTTATGGGGGAACGCCGTAACCAAGTCTGATACACCAGCACTGGCCCGGTTAAGACAACGTAATCTGGGGCAGACCTTTGCTAGGGCTGCCGATTAGGCAGTGTGATATTGAATCACTTAAAAGAAAGTCCACGTTCAAAAAAAAAAAAGAAACAGAGCTTTCTTATTCAGCCGTGTTGTGGGTTTTTACCCACCAACGCCCCTAGCACCCTTCTTCTTCTCTCCCTCTTGCAACATTCATTCAACACCAATCTGTGCATCGCCAACCCCTCGCCCCAAGCCTGCGAGCCCAGCCGCAGAGACCCCCAACGCCGGCTTCCACACCAACCCCTTGGCGGTGTTTAGCGTCTGCGCCGCACCCCCATGTGGCAGGGCTTTCACGTATTAGGCCCATAACGGATGGTTTTATAGATAATCAATCATGTTTGTTGTACTTAATGTTAATGATTTCACTTTCAACCTAGTGGCAGTTTTGCAAATTAAAATAAAAGACTTTCAAACCCAGAATTTGAAAATATTGTTAAAAGATTCAGTTATTCTTGTATAAGACTGTACCTGTTGAAGTTGTATGTATAAACTACATGAAAAATTAATTTGCATTGGTGGGTTTTCAATCATGACATATATCGTTTTCATTGTGTGCATACATATCTTGTCATTTAATCTTGTATATCAATTCCTAAAATCTTGTAACTATATATTGAAAGTGAAAGATGGAACTTATCTTCATCTTTAAACTAACATGGTTCTTCATTTACGTACCAAACACATGGTAAACGAGTGGCGAACTACTCGAAATCTGCTTACTAAATTCTTGAATCAAAACGAGCTTAAGCGAGATCCTAATAAAATTTGCCCGAGCTTCATACATCTAGTTTGGCCAAGCTCACAAGCCTAACTAAGCCTGAACAACCTATTATTTAAAATAAATATAATAATATTTATTTAATATTATAAGTCTAGAGTAAAGATCAAATACAAAGTGTTTTTTTGGTAAGAACTCTGAGAATCAAAGAGGGTAAAAAAATTATTTTATTTTTTTAGAATTTTTTTTCCCATGTGTTTAAACATACTTTCTAGATGAATAATAAAAAAAATTAAAATTTTTAGTGTAATTACGTCATTAAAGTAAATACATTAGTTTACACTAGAGTAATTATGTAATTACTCTACACCAAAAAAAAAATTATTTTTATTTTTTAGTTTTCAATACTATTATACATGTTTAACAATATGGGAAAAAAATTCGAAAAAAATAAATAAAAAAAATACCCTCCTTTGATTATTACAATTCTTACTAAAAAAACACTTTATACAAGATCTTTACTCTATAGGTATAAATATATTATATAAAAATACTTGTGCATTTAATTATAAGATTAAATACAAAGTGAAAATAAAATAAAATTATAAATCAGTAAGTATATATGTTTATAAGTTAAATAAATTGAACAATCATAATTAATAGACAACCCAAACCCAAGCTCGAGGTTGAAGATTTTGACACAACTAGCCGGCAAACTGAAACAATATAACATACATAAATACCATTATAGCTGAATTGGTTCAAATGAAAACCTTTGACCAAATTGAAAATTGAGAAAACAATTCTGGGTCACACATTTCTTTAAAACAACAAAAAAAGTATTTTTTTTTTGCTTTAATTGCTGCTTTTTATACTGAAATAAAGTTTTTTAAATTTTTTTCAATATATACATGTATATTTGCATTATACAAATATGTATAGCTGAAAATCTAATATACGCGCGCATATGTATAATTGCTATATACATATATGTATAAATGCAGTATACACATATTTATAAATGTAAAAAAAAAAAAAAAAGAAATTCTTTGCGTAAAAACGTGTGATTAAGCAAAATAATTTTTTTTTTGCCTTTATAAGAAATATAGTCCAGAATGGTTTTCTCAGTTCTCTTAGGGTATGTTTGGCAAAACTAGCTGGAGGCTGATAGCTGCAAGCTGGTAACTACAAGCTGTTAGCTGGTAGCTAGAAGCTTTTTAAATATATTTTGGTGTTTGGCAGAATAGCTGGAGCTTTTAATAAAATGTATAAAATGGCCAAAATGGGCATAATTAAAAGCTTGAAAAGAAAGTTTTTATTTTATTTTTAAAATAGAATGGGTAGTTGTGTCATTTACTAGTTAAAAGCTTGTAGCTAGTAGAGCTTTTTCTTAAAAGCTAGTACTAGTAGCTTTTCACTATAAAGCTTTTTCTCTAACCTAAAAGCTTCCAGCTCCGTCAACCAAACAAGGCTTTTTATTAAGTATGAGCTTTTTCTTAAAAGCTTAAAGCTTGAAGCTCTTAAAAGCTTTTAAAAGCTCATTGCCAAACATACCCATAGAATCCATACCATATAGCGACTAAGGGGTCTAATTTAATTTCAATATCATAGACTTCTTCATGTTTAATCATTGTGAAGAAAAAAGTAGACAAATTTGAAGAACTACCAAACAAAGAACCTCTCTTTCATTTTCGCCACCATTTGCTTTCTTCAATTCATTTTGGAGAAGTATTCTGTCTCCCCCGATCACGTGAGAGATTTGATCAAAAAGAAAATATTCCCATATAACCATGTATGGTTGATTTTATTCTTGTCATCTTGAAGATTTTGTAACTTTATTAGGTATTCCTTTATAACACCTCAAAAAGATTGTAATTTAAAATAATATAAACTTTAGTAGTTGTGGATTTTTTTTATGTCGGATATACAACGTTTAAACAATATAGGCTAAATATATGTTGATGATAAATGGGTTTGGGAGTTGGAGATTGATGTGTTGATAGGTTTTGAATGTATATAATGGAAAACATGCATGATAATAAACAATACATGTTAGGTTGGTGAAACAAGAAACAGATGTTGACAGAGTGTTGAAGGTCGACATTTTCTTAGTTTGATCGAGTTTTCGTTTACGGTGTACGATTAGGATGGTTATTAGGTGATCTAAGAGATCACGGTTTTAAGGAGAGAGAGAGAGGGAGACGATTTTTTTATGATGTTATGTTTGCATTAGTTATAAACATTTATAGTAATATACTATTTATACACCAAAGAGGAAACTCTATGATTATTTAGCAAGGGTAATTACGTCCATCGAATAATTATCAATTATTGATATAGGGTTAATAAATTTATGTAATAAATGATTATAATAGCCTTTTGTTAAAATATGTAAGACACATATATTTCCAGTTTTATTATGTTTATTTTTAGTTTATATTTTGTAGTTATAAATGTTTTTTATGTTTTGTGCATATATACGAGTAGGCTGGTTGATAAAAGGAGTCCAGGAGAAGTGATAGATTATAAGCCCAAGCAGATGGTCTAGGAGCCCAGGAAGGGAAGTCCAGGATGTGGCCCAGCTCTCAGCCCAGCTCTCTGATATTGTTAAGAGTGGGATTGCCACGCTGGCAATCCCCGAGCCTGTTACGAGCCTGTTATCAATGGATCAGATCTACTCAATGTGTGTTTCTTAAAGATGATCCTGTGGTTGTCATTGGCTCGGGTGTGTTTCTACCCGAGCCTCATTAGACCCTATAAATAAAATGTTACGAGATCAGTTTAGGGTTTAGCTTTTGTTATAAGTATTTCCAGTGTTCTTGATCTCCTTCGTCCTCATAAATCTAGGGTTTAGATATTGAGTCTTGGTTGTTCATCTTGAATAAACCAAGTGTGTCTGTAAATCTGTTAGGTTTAGGTATCAGGTTATATGTTGATAACCTGATTGAGAGTGAGTGTGATTGTAGTGAGATTTGTGTTGTAATCTGTAAACACGTTGGGTGTAATAATCTTTGGGTTGGAATAAGAGTTTTATTAGTAAAGATCCATGTTTCTTGACATGGTATCAGAGCCATAAGGTTGCTCTTGGTCTTAGATCTGAATATTAGGGTTTGGGTTGTCATCGCTGCGAATCTTGCTCTCTGGTTGGATCTAAAGGTTTCACCTGGGTTATTACTGTATCTGTTCGTGTTCTTGCTGGAAAAGAAACCTAGTTAGGGTTTCTGGTGAATCAGGAATAACTGGAGTGCTGGAGCTTGTTTCTTCTTTATCTTGATCTCGTAACCCTAAGTGAAGGTTACGGATCTTGATTGCTAAGGAGCTTGCACTTGGTGAGATTGTTCCTGACTCTTTACTGTTTTTAGTGTTCTATAGTCTTGTTTGTGTCTAGGAGCAAGGCCCGGGTTAGGAGGACCGGTATTGGCTCAACTACTTGATTGTTTGTGTCTGTCTGTCTAGGTCTAGGAGGCTCCCACAATAAGACATGCGTTGGCACCTTGAGTGATGAACCAACGATCTTGATCACTGTTGTGGCTTCGCCTGTTTTTTAGAGTTGTGATTGATTGCTTTTGTGTGTCTATTCTGACTTGACTGTGTGTCTTATCTGATTGTTGCTTGCTTGTTTCTTGCTTGTTGCTGATTGTCTCTGTGGTTGATCTTGTTAAATTTGTAAAATCAAAATGGTTGATGGTCAAGCAGTAGTGTCTGGGGGAGGGGGTAACCCTGATCCTGGACCAAGTGAGACCTTGGTTAGTAAGTTAGATGCTAGTGATCCATTATACCTACACCCTTCATATTCAAGTAATCTGACAATTGTGTCAATAAAATTGAAAGGATCTGAAAATTATAGTGTGTGGGCTAATGCTATGCAACTGGCTTTACAAGTTAAAAACAAGTGGGGATTCATTGATAAGTCATGTGTTAGGTCTGTAGATAATGATGTATTGGGAAGGCAATGGGACAGATGTAATTCAATAGTTTTAACCTGGATACTAAACTCTATTAGTGAAGACTTATATATGGGACATGTATTTTCTAGACTAGCTAGTAGTGTTTGGACTGAATTAAAAGAGACCTATGACAAGGTAGATGGATCAGTAGTGTTTGACTTGTATCAAAAAATTAATTCATTCACTCAAAATGGTAGTCCTGTATCTGAGTAATATCATAAACTAAACATTATGTGGAAGCAACTTGATCAAATTTTGCAATTACCTGCTTGTACTTGTGAAGCTGCAATTGAGTTTAATAACTTTAGTAGTATGATTAAGCTAATGCAGTTCCTAATGGGACTTGACAGTGTGTACCAAAGTGTTAGGACTAGTTTGCTAATAAAAGAAACATTGCCTTCTGTTAAGGAAGCATTCAGTGTCATTTCTAGGGAAGAATCCCATAGAAATGCCAGCAATGCTGGAAAAAAACCTCAAAACATGGCACTGTTTTCTAAATCTAATCAGAATTTAGAGTTTAATAAAGCAAATAAAGTTTCCAAACAAAACCTTAAATGTACTCAGTGTAATAAGGTTGGTCACACTGTTGAGACTTGTTTTGAAGTGATTGGCTATCCATCATGGATGAGGTCAAGGGGTAGACAAGGGAAGAAAGTAAATTCCTCTGTTAGTGACAGTTCTGAAAATGGTCTAAGTGCTTTAACTAGTGATCAGGTTAACAGGTTACTAAGTTTGTTGAATGATAAAACTAAAGATGGTCCACAAAGCTGCAGTGTGTCAGGTAGTCTTAAAAGTCCTTTCTGTGCTAGTGTCTTTTTTAAACCTGTGTACTGTTTTTCTAGTAAAGATGGTGAAATAAGGGTTAAGGGTTGGATATTTGATTCAGGAGCAAATCAACACATGATTAAAGATGAAAAGGATTTAACTGAATATATTGATGTGTCTGAGTAAAACATTAGAGTTAAACATCCTAATGGGACTGATGCATTGGTAACTAAAATTGGAAATGTTAAATTAGGAGATAAGGTCATGTTGCTAGATGTGTTTGTTGTTCCTGATTATAATATCAACCTAATCTCTATACATAAACTTGCAAAAGATAATAAGGTGCATGTAATATTTGATGAATATAAATGTTTTGTTCAGGACTTAATATCCAAGAAAGTCCTGGTGACTGGTAGTCAAGTTGATGGGCTGTATTTCTGTGGCAACTCCTTTATGTGTAATAAGGTGTGTAGTGATAATGATGTGATAAATTTGTGGCATGATAGATTAGGCCATCCTTCTGAAAATGTCTTAAAAGTTCTTAAAAATAAACTTAACTTAGGATCTATGGATAGTTGTAGTCCTTGTGAGGTATGTCACAGGGCTAAACAACATAGGGAACCCTTTCCTTTGAGTAATCATAAAACAACATCCTTGGGTGAACTTGTTCATCTGGATGTTTGGGGACCATATAAGGTTCCCAGTAGAGAAGGAGATAAATATTTCCTTACTATAGTAGATGACTACTCAAGGGCTGTTTGGGTATGTCTTATGAAACATAAAACAGAAGTGTTTGACAACATTTGTGATTTTGTTAACATTATTAAGACACAATTTGATAAAAAAGTTTAAGTGTTTCAGAAGTGACAATGGGTCTGAGTTTGTCAATGCTAAACTTAGTAATTTCTTTAAAGAAAATGGTATTGTACATCAAACATCATGTACATACACACCCCAACAGAATGGGGTTGTAGAAAGGAAACATAGACATCTTTTAAATGTGGCTAGATCATTGTTATTTCAAAGTTGTGTACCTGTTAGTTTCTGGTCTGAATGTGTCCTGACTGCTTCATATTTGATCAATAGGACTCCTTCAAGTGTGTTAGGTGGTAGAACTCCATATGAGCTAGTATATGGTTTTGAGCCATTTCTAAATCAATTAAAAAAGTTTAGGTGTTTATGCTTTTGTACTGTCTTAAATGATCCTGATAAACTTAGTTTTAGGGTAGAAAAATGTGTTTTTATAGGATATTCAACAGAGAAAAAAGGTTATAAAGTTTTTAGTTTAGATACAAAAACTGTTTTTTACTCTAGAGATGTAAAATTCTTTGAACACATTTTTCCTTTTAAAGAAGAAAATGTTTTTAAAAATTATGACAAATATGATCATTTAAACATTACAAACTTAAATTTTTTTTATTTGTATGAAAGCATAAACCCTAATCAAGTGGAAGATCCCAATGATGAAGGAAAGGGCATAGGTAAGAATGACCTAGGGACACAGGAAACCATTCAGTCATCATCTAAACTACCTGATACTGCAGGCTTGGCTGGTTCACAGCAGCCCAGTGGTAGTGCAGTTGATGACAAGAGTGAGTCTGTGATGACTAGTGATGATTTGACTTTCAACTCTGAGGGAAATGATCCAAATCCACTAGATCAAACCATAACTAGAAAATCATCTAGGAGTTCTAGGTTACCTAAAACTTGGATGAGTTCATAGTTGAGGGAAAGGTCAAATATGGATTAGAAAGATCAGTGAACGATTCAAACCTGTCAGTAGATAATAGATGTTTTGCTGTTGCTTTAAATAAAAGTTTAGAACCTAAACACTTTAATGAAGCTGTTAAAGATCCTAATTGGATCAATGCCATGAATGAAGAAATTGAGGCATTACATAGGAATAATACATGGGAATTAGTTGATTTACCTAAGGGTAGGAGTCTAGTAGGATGCAAATGGATATATAAAATAAAGTACAAGTCTAATGGTGAGATAGAGAGATATAAGGCCAGACTTGTAGCCAAGGGCTATAGTAAAAAACATGGCATAGATTATGAAGAGACTTTTTCACCAGTAGTAAAACTTGTAACTGTTAGATGTGTATTGTCCATAGCTGTCCAGAATAACTGGGATCTGTTTCAACTAGATGTAAATAATGCATTCTTATATGGTGATTTGTATGAGGATGTATATATGTCATTACCTGATGGATATTATTCTGAAAATGAAAATAAAGTGTGCAAGTTAAAAAAATCATTATATGGGCTTAAACAAGCCCCTAGAATGTGGAATGAGAAACTTGTAGGTGTCTTAACAAACTTAGGATTTATGCAAAGCAAATGTGACTACTCTTTGTTTTATAAATTGTCCAATTCAGTTTCTGTGTACCTTCTGGTATATGTGGATGACATAGTAATTACTGGTAGTAGTCTAGCTGAAATTAAAACTGTTAAAAATTGTTTACAAGAACAGTTTTTGATAAAAGACCTTGGTGAACTTAAATATTTCTTAGGAATAGAGGTTATAAAACAAGGAAATGGAATTTGTTTATCACAAAGAAGATACTGTATAGAACTGTTAACTGAGTATGGCATGACAGCATGCAAACCTCTTAACAGCCCTATAGATCAAAATCATGTTCTTACTTCAGTTTGTAAAGAACATGATAGGCCTTTAACTGATATAACAGCATATCAAAAATTAGTAGGAAAATTAATATATTTGGCCCATACAAGGCCAGATATATCTTATGCTGTTCACTATTTAAGTCAACATATGCATAAGGGCGTGTGTAGTGGAGGGGGGTTATAGGGCGTTATGAGGATTAAAATATTATAAAGTAATAGAAAGGGGTTATGGGGCGTTATGGAAAAAGAGGGTGTAGTGGGAAGGGGCGTTATGGGGCTTTATAAATGATTGGGTAATCATTGTTTTTTATTATTATTACTAGCGGGAATGCCCGCGCGTTGCCGCGGGTACTTACGTTTTATTACCGCACGTTGCGCGATGAATTCCACGTAATTTATTTTTAAAAACAATTGATGAAGATCAAATTTGTACAAACAAAATAATTTACAAAAATGATCTTCTGGAAAAGGCAATCTAATTCGACCTACCTTAGTATTAAATCGAAAGAAGTTACCATCCAAAGGTTGTTAATGGGTGGTCAAATATAATGAAAGCTAGGGTCATCCACGAGAAGATGTTAACTCATATCTGTATCATATATGCAACAAATTTGGTATACTAAACCTTGATATATGATTGCAACATGTGGTAATTAAGTTACTAATTATGTATGATAAACTTTTTAAAATGAAAAAAAAAAAATCTTACTCTTTTTATTGTTCAACTCCAGTCTTGTTCAACTTTCTCTGCAAGATTTTTAGAAACTATAGGTAACTGCAAGTATGTTAAATGTTAATCCCATGGCATGTTTACAGCTAAAAGATCAAGAAAAAAGCTAGGTAGATTGGGTAATGGGTCAAACAGGCTTTTGTTGAAATGGGTCATCTTGCCCGGGTCATGTTTGATTGGCCAACAAATATGTTCTGGTCCACTCTTTGATTTTTGTAAATTAAAAAAAGACGAAGAAACAATCTAGGAGGTTGTTTGAGCAGAGGACGTGTATGAGATCTACGTAAGTGGTAGATAGAAAATAAAAATGAGATTGCAATGAACATCATTGTAAAAAAACTTCAAAAAAAGAACATAAATTAAAGTCTTTCAAAAACATAAAAACCGTTATCCCAACTCAAAAACAAAGTTCCCAACTTCAATCTACAAATATCAAAAACCAACACACATCAAAACCTACAAGCACAAATAAAAGTCAACATGATGACCATTTGACCACTATGATATGTTTTTCCTCTGCAGCCTTCTCGGCCTTGGCTTATAATTTGTTAAGTTGTTTCTTTCGTTCATAAACAAATTGGGCCTTCACCTTCCTCTTTTTTCTCAAGATCCTGCAAGTAATTGAAACAATAATGATACATCAATAACTTAAATGTTTTAATAGTTTTAGGTAAAACAAAAATGTTATAATATTTTTAGGTAAAATATAATAGGATCTATGAATTCTTAGTGCTAGCAATAGAAAAATGACATGAGTCCAATTCGGGCAACCGCATAGTCATCAAGAGTGTTAAATAAGCAAGACGCTCGTTAAGTATTCATGCTTGGTTTTCCAAAAGCTAGAATTGAGCAAAGTTAAAGGAGATCAAGCTTTAGTATCATATTACTTCTGTATAAAAGTAATTTTTTGTAAATTGGCTGTTAATAAAGACCAATTTTATAAATTAGAACTGTCAATCATATGAAATAATAAAATAACTCAAAATTGTACTACAGCAGATGTCCTTCAAAAGATGTCCATCAAAAAGAAAATAATGCCTTTTTACCAAAGTCAAAACTAATTTGTGAATATAATTAGCACATGGATAGAATTATTTGATTAGGAAATTTGATAGCAATTGAAGATAACTAAACATAACATTATCAATATGAATGAAAACAAATAACATTATATAAAATAAAATAAGATCTGCAATTTCATGATAAGAGTGATTACCTTGATGGTTCATTAATGATTCCATCCAACTTCAGATGAGAGCCGGCCAAGCAAACAGTACTTATGTCTACCAATTAGCCTCAATACCCTACAAACATGAATGGATATCATTAGACCTTTTCTTGTAAATAGTATCAAAGACCATATTATGTCTCTCAAAACTCAAAAGGCAAAAGAAAAAACAAATCGTTCAATTCTCAACCTAACATAGGTTACAGACGCAAGCACAAACAACCTAACTGGTCTCGTAGGTCTACATTTATATCAGCAAAATTAACAAAAGAAATGATAATCATAATCAAGTCAAGAATATGAAAAAAACTTGACAGTAAAAACGAAGGGTAACCTACATATCTGAAAATATATATAGGAGGCACGAGACGATTCACATGAGGCAGACGATTCAGCAGCCTGAGCATTCTCATTCATATTCAATTTTGCCCATTACTTATTGAGACTCCAAAAGCTGAAACCCATATTAAAGAGACATTGGGTTTTAATGGGGTTTCAATTACAATAAAGGAGTCTGTGTATAAATGGGGGTTACATTATTGTAGAGAAGATATTAACTATAACTATGTATTAAACACATGTACTATGGGCATGATATGTTGTATAAAGGGGCATAATGGGAAGAAATGGAGTAAAATATAGAGATGTATGCTTATGCCTCTTCATATGCCATCTTAAACACTTGATAAAATTACTTTTATAGCCATCTCTCCTCCTTAATAAGGTAACATAGATTATAACAAATATAGAAATATCTAGATTTTCATCATCATCTTCATCACCACCATTCTTCATCATCTTCATCACCACCATTCTTCATCACCACCTTCTACCACCGCCACCACCGTGACCTTCATCATCTTCATCTCCAACCATCACACCATCGTCCCTCCTCAACCATCATCACCATCGTCCATCCTCAACCATCATCACCATTCACATTCATCTCCAACCATCACAGCCAGTCAGCCACCACCTTCAACCATCACAACCATCACAACCACCACCTTCAACAGTCAGCCACCACCTTCACCTTTATATGTATAAATAAAGTTTGAAAAAAAAAACTCGATATGTGCATAATGTCAGACCACAACGCCGTTATATCCATGGCGTTCAAGACCAAAACGTCGCCATAGCGCCCGGGGGGGTGGTGTTCCCCGGCGCTATGGTGGCATAACGCTTCCCCACAACGCCCCACTACCGGTGATCTAAGCCCTTAGCAGGACATCAAAAAATTGTTTTCAAACTATTAAGATACCTTAAGAAAGCACCTGCAAAAGGTATAATGATTAATAAACATGAAAGTTTTAATCTAATTGCCTATTCAGATTCAGACTGGGCAAAATGTCTTGAATCTAGAAAGTCCATTACTGGATTTTGTGTGTTTCTTGGAGGGTCTTTAGTGTCTTGGAAAAGTAAAAGACAGTCAACTGTGTCTAGATCTTCAGCTGAGGCTGAATATAGGGCATTATGTTCTGCTTGTTGTGAAGTTATGTGGTTGAAAAATATGTTGTTTGAATTAGGGATAGAAGTGTCATTGCCTATAAAAATGTTCTGTGATAATACAACAGCCTTGTCTATTGCTGAAAATCCAGTGTTTTATGATAGAACAAAACACTTTGATTTAGATCTTTTCTTTTTGAGGAATCAAATATCTAAAGGTGTTATCAAGGCTGAATATGTTAAGTCAGAGAATCAGATTGCAGATATTATGACTAAAGGTTTGCTGGTTCATCAACATGAGGTAATGTGTTCTTGTTTACATATGTTTGACCCATTTGGTTGATAAAACTGTGGGGGGGTGTTAAAGTATGTAAGACACATATATTTCCAGTTTTATTATGTTTATTTTTAGTTTATATTTTGTAGTTATAATTGTTTTTTATGTTTTGTGCATATATACGAGTGGGCTGGTTGATAAAAGGAGTCCAGGAGAAGTGATAGATTATAAGCCCAAGCAGATGGTCTAGGAGCCCAGGAAGGGAAGTCCAGGATGTGGCCCAGCTCTCAGCCCAGCTCTCTGATATTGTTAAGAGTGGGATTGCCACGCTGGCAATCCCCGAGCCTGTTACGAGCCTGTTATCAATGGATCAGATCTACTCAATGTGTGTTTCTTAAAGATGATCCTGTGGTTGTCATTGGCTCGGGTGTGTTTCTACCCGAGCCTCATTAGACCCTATAAATAAAATGTTACGAGATCAGTTTAGGGTTTAGCTTTTGTTATAAGTGTTTCCAGTGTTCTTGATCTCCTTCGTCCTCATAAATCTAGGGTTTAGATATTGAGTCTTGGTTGTTCATCTCGAATAAACCAAGTGTGTCTGTAAATCTGTTAGGTTTAGGTATCAGGTTATCTGTTGATAACCTGATTGAGAGTGAGTGTGATTGTAGTGAGATTTGTGTTGTAATCTGTAAACACGTTGGGTGTAATAATCTTTGGGTTGGAATAAGAGTTTTATTAGTAAAGATCCATGTTTCTTGACACCTTTTAAATATATATAAAATATATTCTTACATGATGATCCATTTATGGTTAATACGGTGAGATGTCACATTGATAGGAATATTTTTCCGGACGGTAACGTGGTTACGAGATGGAATAGATTCATTCCAAGAAAAATGAACGCTTTAGTTTGGCGGTTATTGTTGAATCGCTCAGTTGAAACATGAAGGCACCCCACCACCCGAAGAGATATTGGCTAGACTCGTTCGAGTGATGAGATGAAGCAAGGAACTTTTAGATGCTATTATTTATGACCATGTGGTGGGTGATTTGGAGGTACCTAAATAGAATTTCAACAAAGATAATAATAGTTCCAATAAGGAATCTTTATTTATGTGATTATTAATGTTTTGTTTTATGGTTTTCTATTGGGAATCAAGTGTGTAATATTAATGAGCGTTCACAAAACCCACTCATGTTTATTGTGATTTTTTTTCTCTTTCGCCAGCTAGTCAAGAGCAAAAAAATTGGACGGGTCGGTGTCTCGTCTGACCCCTAGGAAGATCCGTTTATGTAGATAGACATCTCGGAAGTATGTAACCATCTAAGGAGATTTCTTGCAGCTATATATAAAAGAATTACACTATATTAATATGTAAGTTGATTTAAACAGTAATTATATATTATTTTATTCAGCCACTTAATTGTGGCTTTATTTTTTTTTATTTTCCTCCGTTTTGTTTTATGTTTATATATTATTTAGGTGGGATACAATCACTATCTATTAGGCCTGGTGGAGTGGTTTATGCGTTACATTAAGTTCTCTATGACCCGGGTTCGAATCCCGTGGCCTCTTTTTTATTAACGTTTTACTTTTGAGGGTTTTTTGGTAATTTTGTCCTTCTTGGTTGCTACGTGTCGTCTTCTATAACATCATAGTCATCACCCACCGCTCCATCCTTCTCTCTCTCATCCTCTTTAACCTTTATCTGGTTCCTCTCCTTCTCTTTTGCTTATGTTCTCTCTTTACCGACTCTTTCTCTCTCTCTCACTCTCTCTCTCTCTCTCTCTGTCATAGTCTCTCAGTTCTCTGTTAAGAAATATGAGTGTGGGTGTGTAGTTTGGGAGTAGTATCAGATGAAGGAGAACGAGAGCCGCCCTGGCTCCTCTGGAGTTGTGTTGTGAGGGACGGCCGGTCAGCCCACCCTTCTGGTTGTCTCCGTCACCGGCGTCGATAGTTGTGATGAAGACTCACACCCAAAAGCTTGCTTTCTGTCTGCTGTGGTAACATAATACTTTCTATCTTCTTTTTACTTCATATGTTTTTTATTTTGTTTGTTTTAATCTTATGGATTATTTATTGTCAAAACTCTAGCCCTAAACCTCACTTAATTAATGTTTGTTATTGTTAAAGGTTGAGATTAAAGTGAGATGGAATTTTTGGATGAAGATGACAAATCTTTGGTGAAACTATTGAATGTTGAGGAGAATGAAGTTATGAATAATGGAAGGTTTGTATCATGTTTTTTAAATAACGAACGAAAAGACCTATTAATTTTGTTGATGTGTTTATTTTAAAAAAGAAGGGTTTGATGATGAGGAAAAGCTGTTGAGAACTGTGTTTGTTGGGAACTTGCCTTTGAAGGTTTAGAAGAAGGCTTTGTTGAGGGAGTTTGAGCGGTTCGGGGAGATCGAGTCTGATAGGATTCGGTCTGTTACTGTTCCTATATTAGATGTGGGTGTTTTTGTTTAATATGTTTTATTGAATATGTTTGAATTTACATTGGTTTAGATTATGTAAAATGTGTGTTTTTTATAGGACAAGACTCTGAGGAAGGGGGCTATCATCAGGAAGCAGATCAATGATGCAGTTGACGGGTTATATGTTTGTGAATAGAACAGATTTGTTATTAGTGATTTGTGTTCAATATGGTGTGCTAAATCAGTTTAACAATCATAATGTTGTTTGAGTGAAATCCCACATAGTATATGTCTTTAAACGTTTGAGTGCAGGGTTAATGCATACATAGTTTTTAAGACGGAGGATTCTGCGCAAGCTTCTTTGTCGCATAACATGGCAGTTGTAAGTTGCTTTCTTGAAAGTTTTGTGCTTTTGTTTTGGTTTAGGAAGTTATTTAGTATACACCTGAGCAATACTCATGAGTATGTGATTTTATCATGAATAGGTTTTAGTGTTTAGAATATCCCAGTTTGTGACAAATTATAAGTTGTAGTAGATAACTCACATTGAGCAAACAACTCAATCTTTTTATATCAAGCATGCTTCTACCATATTTGCCATATAGTTATGAACCCGAGGCATTCAAGAGTTCAAGTTTGAATTTACTTTTTTGTTCATGTGGCTATTACGATTCTATCCGGTTCTCCTTTTTAGTTTTTTAAATGTTGTTGTGTTTGTGTGTTAGACAACATTTTGGGTATGTTTATAAATCTGCAGATCTGGTAAACAACCAACTGGTCAATTAGACCAGCTGGTTTGTTGTCTTCGCTACTTTTTCAAATTTGATCAAATCGATCGATCCTTTTTTAATATCTTAGGTGGTCTAATTCGAGCTCTGTTTATAGATGAGTTTACCAGAAAAGGCTTTCTTAAGGTTAAGGTAAGCTTTGTTTTATGAACTTCATAATCTGAAGTTTGAAGGTGTCGCCGTGCTTTTTTTGTGTTGAAAGTTTCAGGTCGCATTGCTTAGGGTTGTTATATTTAAGGCGACGTGAGGTAAGGAGAGGCGATGCGATTCTCATTAGGTGTTTTTGGTGATTTTTTAGAGTTATTTAGTATAACAAGTATTATCATCTTAAAGGTATGCGGTTAGGCTGGTTTGTGAAATTTATAACCTGAGATTTGAAATTTTTGTGTCAGCTTATGTGATTGCTTGTATGTCATGTTAATTAAGTGTAGTAGTTGATTAAACGATCATATATGGTGATTGTTAATAAGGCGATGTGAGGTGAAGCAAGGCGTTGTGATTGTCAATAGGTGTTTAGGACAACGAACTGTCTAATGCTGTTGGTTGTGCAGTTTTGAGTTACAGTAGTGTATCATTATGGTTATAGAAATTATATGAAGCATGTGATGTTAAAATGTAGTCCAAATGGTCAAAACTTACAGCTTTATTCTGGTTTATTTATGTTGACACATTTCTTATTGATTCAGTTGTTAAGTTGGTGTTTGTTTTTTTGATTGTTAGTTAAGTATATTTGTCTGTGTAACGAACTGTTGTGTGAATAAGGAAACGGAAAAATTAGGAGGCTGGTCTGTGTTATTTGATTTGAAACGTGGGATTTGAGTTGATACATACTCTTTGTGAATGATAGTTTCTTAGAAAAAATTTATTTTCGATTGGTTGGGTATTTGATCCGAATTTATATAAATTTTCTATCGGTTCACCAAAACGGCTGTTTGACTTCAGTAAATGGTGTCTATAATGGTGTTGTAAATTGTCGTTTTAGGTGCTTCAGTAAATGGTGGTTTATAATATAAAACAAGAAGCAACAACGATAAAGCCGTTTGAGTGAATGTAATCTTCCAACCAAGCAACAGTGTTGTTCAAATTCCTCTCGCTATTTCTCTCTCCGTTTCTGCGCTTTACAGCAGCGGAGGAGAATTGAGAATTGCCATTGTGTTACGGTAGCAGGTTTCTGTCGCTCAGGTTAGTCATTCCATATCAAGATAGGTACAAACTTCAATCAATCATATCGTCAATCACGGTTCTGGGGCGTTGTTTGGTTTCTGTGTTTCCTTTGTTCGATTATTATGTTTTAAGTTAAGAAAGATTTAATTTCTGTAGTCACCGGTATTTCCCATTTGGCCCTGTTGTTTCCCTGTTTTGCATCTATATACTTGGATTATATGATCATGGATGAACATAGTGAGTATGCACAAAGATTGTGCAGGGACTCGAAGATAGAACAGAGGGTGAGAGAAAGAGTTTGTGAAACAAACTTAATAATATATTTCCACACACAAATAATGATACAGATGAAGGCCTATTTATACATACATATTGACGGTTATTTAACCGCTAAAACTAACCGACATGACTTTTCTATAAACGACACAACTATTCTAATTTGGCGCCTTTTATTTTGTGTCGTTTGACTTTCCTGAAGTCAATAGAATTTCTTGATTATAATTTTCAACATTCACGCCCCTAATCAAGAAATTCGATCTTGTTTACTCTGTCCGTTTTTCATCCTTGTTTGTGCAGTCCTGTTCTTCTTCTTTCGATCATCTTTTTCTTCTTGAACCGTTTCTTAAACCTTCTATCTTTGATGATGAACCGATATTTAAACTTTGAGAAATTGATGTTAAAAGGATTATCACAATCCTTAACCTTCATGGTTTCTGCCATCTTGGCCTTTCTTCTACGATCATCACAATCGGACAAACAACTAGGAATTAACGTGCACTCGTCTTCTCTTCCTATTGCATCAACATCTTCGGAGATTAACGGTGTCTTCCTCTACACTCGTCTTCTGTCTCCACACAATAAACATCTTCGGATTTCTCTAATATCGAATAAATTACGGTTCTTGATCGAAACTTTCGTTGTTTTCTGCCTTGCCGGAACTCCTCGCCGGAAAACGATTTCTGCGTTTTGTCTTTTAAATCTGTTAAGGCCTCTTGACTGCATCTCTTCTGATTACTACGATAATATGATAACAATAACCAAGTATAAATCAAACAAACATTCACTGTTGTTCGATTTCGTTTACACTATAACTTCCGATCAGATTTTGCAAAAACAGGGGATCGGATTTTTCTGCACAGGTTTCTTCTTCTTCGGCTTTATCTTCCCAAGAGCGTCTCGCTCTGATACCAATTGTTGGTTTCCCTGTTTTGCATCTATATACTTGGATTATATGATCATGGATGAACATAGTGAGTATCACAAAGATTGTGCAGGGACTCGAAGATAGAACAGAGGGTGGGAGAAAGAGTTTGTGAAACAAACTTAATAATATATTTCCACACACAAATAATGATACAGATGAAGGCCTATTTATACATACATATTGACGGTTATTTAACCGCTAAAACTAACCGACATGACTTTTCTATAAACGACACAACTATTCTAATTTGGCGCCTTTTATTTTGTGTCGTTTGACTTTCCTGAAGTCAACAGAATTTCTTGATTATAATTTCCAACAGGCCCTTCCGGAAGCTTGCATATACAGGATATGGGTCACAAAGAAGGATTCCAAAGTGTAAAGGTTTAAATGAGGTCAAATATCTACAACTATTGGTTGGGGTTATTGGCTTTATACTCTACTGTTTAGTCATTGTTTAGATTGATAATCGGAATTTCGGCTTTTGATGTCGATGGCCACACTGGCATTGCTCCGCATGAGGTTTGTTTCTTTTAGCGTACCTTTTATTTGCTCTAACTTACACTTGTGATGCTGATGCAAGAAAACTATTCATTAATCTAAATCAAATGAGAAAACGGCTTTACTTGAATTTTGAGTGCTTCTTGTGTATTTTTAGAAAGTAGCATATTGCATTTTGCTTGCATTGCATGTTGATGTTGTTCATTTTTCCTTTCGCTATAACAGTGAGGTACCTATTGAAGTGATTTCATATGATCTTCACTGTGTTTCTAATGGCTTTTTTAACTATTGCAGATTGTGTCCTTAGTTATTAAGGCTCTTGCATGGTGTTGTATGTTAGTCATTATTGGTCTAGAAACAAAGGTTTATGTTTGTGAGGTTCGTTGGTTCGTGAGGTTTTTGGTGATGTAGTGTTGCTCAATCTTATGGTATCTGTGAGCAAATAGTACACAAGGTTTGTGTCCTTACCACTTGAATTTATCTCTGTATTTGGTATACTATATTAACCATTGTATTTATTAATATTATTTATTTGGTTTAATTGGTTGGTGATATCCGGTAAGGTTATTCTTTTTTTTTTTTGTAGCCATAAAGTTATGCCATTTTGTTCGACGATGATGTTGGCCTGCTCCATGTCATAGAGTTGCAGCCGTATAGCGACACCGAGCAACTCTGGTTGCAGCCATATAGTGACACCGTACCTTTGCTGTTACAATATAGGAGATCCAAGTGAAATGATTTGCGTGTTGCTTCTGTGTTTTGCCGTTTTTTTGTTTTTGTAACTATGAAAATTATGGTTTGGGTTGTGTGTGTTCAATATCATGTCACTATTATTGCTATCCAATATGAAAATTGGTGGTTACCTTGGTTGAAAATCATTCGTTTGTGATTCAGTGACGAACTAATCAAAGGCGCGCAACGCGCGCCCATAAACCCCCCTAGTTTGATATAAAAGCAAAGATTCATTTCTATTGTTTTTACTTAAAATTAAATTGATGGCTACTCCAAAGAGTATTACAATCTGATCGTGAAATATCAATTGCTTATAGAACCATGTGAACTGCGTTAAAGTATGTCACTCTAAATTCAAAAATCAATAAACTTTATAAAATGTTGGTTCTACACCGGTTACAACTACGAGGTCCAACTAATATGTTTCTTTAAAAAAGACTCACATTTTTATACAAAAATCCAATAAATTCTAGTGACCGGGGGATCAGCCACTCTAAATTCAAAAATCAAAAAGCTTTCGAACAAGTGCTCTTCTATATCAGGTTACAATTACGAGGTCTAACTAATATGTTTCTTTAACAAAGACTCACATTTTTTAATTAAAAAAAAGTCCAACAAATTCTGGTGACCGAGGTATTAGCAGACCCTCTTGTGTCTTAAACCCTATTGATTCGGCCCCTAGATGACACCAAATTAATCTTAACCCAGAGTTATAAAATATGATAAGAAGATTTTATCACTTGATTCTAAGATCCACTGATGAAATTCTTCATGCTTTCTTAATATAGTTTAATTTAAATTAATTATACTTTTTTTCTAACTGTACCACGTTGGTTTGGAAAAAAAAGACTACTAACATTTATCCACAAAGATTTAAGTGGACCTAATGTTATGATGTGGTACTTACCCCGACTGGTTTGTCCCACTAACGTTGGCCCGAAGGTCCCATGTAATAATCTTGTTGCACGTTGGTTGATTATTAATAAATATTCATATTCCATTAAAATCAATAAGTTTTACAAGTGGGCGGCGGGTAAACGGGCTACAAGTTGCGCCACTACCCCCTTTTGAATAACAAAACCTACTCAATTAAAAATAAAACTTGGGTCCTTGGTCGCCGGGAGTTACTCTGCACCACCTTTTGTACTCTCTTTAAAAACCGGATTATTTAATCATTTGGCGTGGATAACATAAACTAGGCCGACCCCAAGGTTCCTGAGTCTACTCACAATATGGCCCAGATGTATTAAATAAATATATGTTTAGATAAGCCCATATGTTTTAGAAAATTATTTTCGCTACTTAATTTAATCATACAAATATATATTTTAGAATGGTATAACTCATGACTACAATTTGGCAATTTCTTATAATTTTATTTACTAATGAATTATCCTATACTAACATTTTCAGTAGACTCTTAGGACCAGTGTTCTATGGCTAATGTGCACCACCTAAAAAAGTAATATATTTCTTCTTCCTTTGGTCAACAGCTCCTGTAACAACTAACAATCCACCGCCACCGCTTTGGCCAGCTCCACCAAACCCAACACTGATCACCCCCCAACACTCGCCGTCTCACGCAATTCAAGATCCACGACTCACGCGAAATCCCCAATCTTTTACCGCTCCACCGCGTGCCAATCGAAAGCTTTAGGGTTCAAATGCGCTCGCAGTAGGAGAGACCGTTGTTTCATCCTATGTTCACCGATTTATAGGTACAACATATTGTTTACATGGGTTGCAACAACTAAGGTTGCAGGTATACCAACAAAGGGTTCTACCCTGTAACTCTTTAATTTGATTTCAACCCTTCTCAACACAATAAATTTACCTTACCCGGTCACGTCTTAACAGGCGAGATCTCTTTTTTCTGGTCTTAAACTTCTGAATACCGATTTCGGCTTACTCCCGCTTTCACAATTGCATGGAGGATTTGAGCTGGACTCTTGGTGTCGTTTATAATTTCTTTGCTTATCTATACTATATTATAAAGCATGAGGGAAGGATGACCGTAAAATTTAAGTAAATACAAGTGTTTATGCTTATGGTACAATAGTAAATAATGTTAGTTTAGGGGCAAAATTGTCTTTTCTACGCTCTTTAAATTACTATAATGTGACAATTTAATGGTGAGTTTCAAAACATAGATGAGAAGTTGAAAAGTTGAATTTATATCTCTTTAAATTACTATAACATTTGTGAGTTGCGACAATGTTAGAGTAAGTTTCAAAACCAAAAAGAGGAGGTGAAAAGTTTAATTTGTGTTATCTTGGAAACCAAAGGACACTGGGATGCTTCACTTTTTTAAGCGGATTGAGATTTTAATATCAATCATAAATCGATTGATTAGATGCAATCATAAACATATTGAAAACCTCACCTATTTGTGTACAAATGGGAAATTACTAGCTTCTTTATTCATCATATATCTTTAGACTTCAAAAGAAAGCCAGCAGATCAAAGGTAGGTTTTTCACTTTTTGGTTCTAATTCATATGTTGTTTGATATTTGTTAGTTTTGAATGAAAGAAACATGAAGACCTTATGGAGAACCTATTAATGATCAATGGCAGTGGTGCCTTTCATTTTCTGTTGTGTGTTTAGTTTTTTATATTTTTGCTTTTATGCATTGTCTTTAGAGCGTTTGCAATTATCCAATTAGGTTAGTATAAATGGTTTGACGTATTTCTTTTTATTTGAACAAAAGAATACAGAACAAGCTATGCATAAGCCATCAATGGAGGTGCCAACCCCACCAATGATGATCAATAGCGGCGAAGGTTTAACAATCAGGTGCGTGTTTTATTTTAAGCATTACTAAATGAAATAATCTTCAAATATTAAAACCAACAAAATGGTCTTGATCATGTATAAGAATGGTCTCGATTCTTGGTATGTCCTTCGGTTTAGGATATTTCATATCGTACCAAATGGTTTGGTTTACTTTTAATATTTGAAATGTTTAGGCTATGTAGTTCTTACATCGTAGTGCGGTTTTTATTTATTTAAGTTGTACTGTTTATATTAATGGATTAATTTAGCATTTTTTTATGCATTCTTTATCTAGATTCGGTCAATTAATCAGTGAAAGCAACCAAAACTTTATGTTGTTTGCTTTGATAAACTAAGTTTGGCATACGGTTTAAACTTAATATCGTTATAACAAAATCTTTAAACACACTTTAAAGGAACGAAACTTTAAACATCTATGTTGAATTTGGAAGTTTAAAGATGACACATATGTGTTTAACTTTTCAAATTCAGGGTGGATTTTTTTTTTATTGATGTTTCTGCTTTTATACACATGTGTTTTTATTTTGCATATTCCCAAAATCAATTAATAAAGCTTTTCCATGCAACAAGTTAAACTTTAAATTCAAAGCGTGTCATAAATTAAAACATAATTAAAAAAAAACACTACTTTATACTTTGGCTTATATTGCTTCAGGTAATACAGAAACCAAGTGACTTGAGCAAGAGTAACATCATAGATAACCACAACTTCGCAAATGGTTTGCAATTGTCACACCCTCAAATTTCCACCTGCGGAATTCTACCGCGAGGTGTGTGACATACCAGGATCCAAGTCAATGGTCACAATAAACGACGTCTAAATGTAAAACATACGTAAGCAAAAACCATGCATAAGTTTAAAAAACCAACATCCAACAGTGCGGAAGCATTTAAAGTTTACAAAAGTCATGCAGAATTAAAACATAAGTTCAAAAGTTAACAACTCCAAAACATGCAATGAAACCCTAGACGCGAGACGACTCCTGTGCGACTCCGTGCGCCTATCTGACGGCTGCTACCTTAGCGACCTGAGAAAACATGCTAAAAGAGTCAACATATAATGCTGGTGAGTTCACAGGTTTTATTTAAACGTTTAAAGTGATCCTTCGAAAACCGTAACCATCACAGTTACTACTATGCTTATGAGAACGCTAGCTAGGCGCAGAATGAGATACTCATACGGGTGAAACCATTGCTGACTAAGCCGTGTAGTGACCCTTAGTTTCCTATGGGCTACCGTCATCACCGGTAGACCTTGTTTTATTAGAGACAATATGCACCCGCCCGGTCCAACCGTCGAGTGGGGTTTGTCAGTTCCCAATAGCGTTATCCATATTTCCCCGCCATATTCCCATGTTAGTGGTTTCTAAGGGACTTTTTGATGAACCGTATAGTACAATAAGTAAGCCATAGTATAATGTGAAAAAGAGTCATAAGTCATAAAAGAGTTTAAGATGAAACCGAGCCATAAGTCATAAAAGAGTTTTAAGCATGTTTCTCCCCCGAAAGCAAAAACCGTAAAATGTGGGGCCGTGAACTCACCTTAGGTTGTGTATTCCGTTTATGAGTAAACCGTCTATGTGATATGAGTAAACCGTCTGTAAGATATGATAGCCCCAACTATTGGCGACCTATCATAAGATATGTGTCAAGTTAGACTAATAACCCGTCGGGTTCATTAGTCCCTAAGTCCAGTCCATGACCATTATGTGTCCGAAAAGCGTGTTTGACCGACAACCAGACTACATAAGACAAGACTCGACATCCCATTGGTGACCCGACATTCCACGTGTTCATCTCATACACAAACATACACAAATCATGCAACTTAGTACTTAACATGCGTTAAAGTTCAACGAGTCTAACACATAGGTCAAATAACGCACAAACAAGTCCAAACACGTGTTACTATGTTACTAGGCATGTCACGAGGTTCCTATCATGTTTCTAGGTGTCAAATCGGGTTTCGGAATGTCAATATACACTTATAACAGCAGTACACGCGATTAGGAACTTAGCATGCAATTAGGAAAAGTCAACATCTGATTGGGGATGGTCAACAGGCAATTACAGAGGCTAATCGCCCCTTATTATAGGCGATTAGGCCTATCCATGTGCTTATCAGGCGATTATGGTCATAAGACATGCAATTCAGGGCTTAACTAGTGATTAGGATCACAATCGCATGAAATGAAGGCAATTATGCCCCTAATCGCCTTCATATACACGATTAGGACTCCTTATCAGGCGATTGGGCTCCCAATCGCCTATAGCATAGGCGATTAGGGTCCCCAATCGCCTATAGCATAGCTGTTCCGGTTTTTCGCGCGTTTAACCCTCCAAATCAGATCCGAAACATGTGTAAACACCCAATAACAATCCTAACACATTAACAAACATATTTCAAGCAAAACCCCTAAGTTTTCATCATTCTAACAGTCCCGAATGCGAGCGTTTTCCCAAAATAGCAACTTAACATGTAAACATCACATCAACATGCAAGAACTTGCCCTAAATAGCAAATATCCAGATTTAATCACATAACCACGTTGTCCGATAGTATCCTACTGCTCTAGCATCATCCTAAAGTAAACCCTATCATCAAACAATCAACAACACACCTCATAGCATCCTTAATCAATCAAAATCATTCAAATGGGTCAAAACATCAAACTTCAACAATACACAACCAAAACCATTCAAACTCCTAGAACATCATCATACTAACTTGTAACAGCCATAAACATCTTAATAACACAAGAACGATCATGTTTCAATCCTAAAAATCCTATCTTTAATCACATATAACACATATAACACACATAAAGGTTTGGGTTTGTTTAAAAACGGTTTTAAATGGATTTTCAAAGACAAAAACATTTATAAGTCAGGTCTGGACATTTAGGGAGTAAGATATAATCATTTAAAGGTTTGGGTTTGAAGAACACACCTTGGTTTTAAGAGGAAATGATGGAATAAGCTTGGAAATGGTTGTTTTGATGTAAAAACGAGTTCCAGAGAGTGTTTGTGTGTTGTTATGGGTTATGGGACGGCTAGGGTTGCATAAATGGTGTTTTGGAGGTCAAGGGTGGTATTTATAGGCGTTTCTAGTCGTCAGGTGCAGTATAGGCGATTATGCAGCTTTATCAGGCGATTAGGGCTGCTAATCGCCTTCACTAGCATGCGATTAGCCCCCAATCGCCTATAGAAATGCCCAATCGCCTATAATATGTTGCTAATCGCCCTCATGAAGGCGATTAGGCTTCCTAATCGCCCTCAGGGCCTGATGCTGTGTATTTGGCGCGTTAAACTCCGTTTTAACATATGTTAACATGTTTTCACATACCGACAAGTCATATAATGATTATAAACACATAATACATGAAAGTAAACACGTTCACACTCGTTCACCAATTCCCGGGACTCGAGACTTGCGTGTGTTAAACCCCAATGATGTACAACTCGACTCGACTGACCCTGTTATGTGTAACGTATGCGCGACTCGCTAAGGTAGACTTACTAAGTTTTCAAAAAGTTAGTTACCGGAATTTGCCGGGTGTCACAGCAATCATGGCATTTAATCTGTTGTGCTCTATTTCTGTCGATTCAACAAACAATACCAATATCATGCAAGCATCATGTTGTCGCAAAGAGAAGCCAAAACTCTAGCAAGGCTTGGAACAAGACATCGCACACAAAATTTACACTGGTTCATGAGGTTAGAGGATATTATGCTAATTTTCATCTCAAGTTAAATTTTCGGTTATTAGTCGACAAATGATTGGACCCAATGTTCATAACTGATTTACCATGCTGAAATAATTGAAACCCATCGGTTTTTGATATACCTTAATCGAAAGTTATGGTTATGGCTCAAAACCAAATCGAGAAAAATAACAACTTGTGCACGCCTTGAAAATCACCAACCGAAGTTTTGTGGTCCCCGCCGCAACGCGCGGGCAACCGACTAGTTAATAATAGGAGGCGTATGATCAATTCTAGCATATTAACGTTATTGCAGTTGGTGGATGGTTGTGTGTGTTCACACCCTATCATTATTGATTTATACCATTTTTATGTAATTTACCGTATAAAAAATTCATTTAATTAGCGTTCAAACCAATGATATTGATTGTGGTATGCTTGTCGTTAGCTTAATGAGTATTTTCCATATAATACGACTTAAAAATACTAAAACTTTAAATAAAAAAATAAAAAGATTGTTAAAAAACGACAACTTTAATGTGTTTTTTTTTTAATTCTTACATGTTTTGGCATTGTACCGGTAAATCATTGTATTGATTTTCCTTATTATCGATTTCACCACCACTGTTGTTGTTTTGTCTACCGCTGGGCATTTTTGGCTCGGTCACAACTTTTCCCCTTATTTCTACAATGGGATTAAGGAAATCATAAGAATGTGTGTCGAGGGTAAATTATTAATAGTATAGAATGTAGATGATGGGGAAGTTAATAAGACTAGAGCTGTTTGGCAACTTCTGAATGGGTAAGTATTGAACCAGTAAGAAGTCAGAACTATTAAGTGTTGAACCAGTAAGATGTCTGAACTATTCAGACTCAGTATAATACTTACCCATTCATAGGCAAATGTCTGTCTGATTCAAACACGTGTTTACGAAACAAACAATCTGAATGAACTATATCTGGCTGATTCAGACATCTGTTCCGTTAAGAGCTGAAACGAACAACCCTTCGTAGTGTTTACTAAAAATATGTTTAGTATTTCATTTTGAATCTATGTAAAGATTCACAATTTAGTGAAGTACTTCAATTCTATCATATGCATAACCATTATTTTCCACTTATTTTATGTTTTGACACATCTCCTAATTTGGAATAGGGCGTTACACCCTCATTTTGAAATTGTGATCCTCCTCTGCCCTGGCTATATTTACAAGTTTATCCATATTAAGCAATGGACGGACTACAACCCACTCAACAACATAATCGATAATGACCAAATTTTACTTCAATCAATCGGCCCAGTATAACAGACTATAAAGGCCCATTTTAAATGTTTCTATAGGCTTTATTAGGCCCTAAGTAGTTAAGTTCATCACTTTAAAACTAAAATCAATCACCACATACGTAATACATGATCATCTTAATATGTATTATCATAAAATTGGTCAATGCTTGTACGATATCACCAATTTGATGGTAAAGGCCAATCCAAATTGCTCTTATAAAAGATCTGCTACTAATCATGGCTTCTAAATTTTCGTAAAACCATGCCTAACCAAGTATATCTTGAGGATAGAGTGAAAAAATAGACATGTTGCGCTTAATGTTAGCATTAAACTATATAAATTAGTATTTTTAATATTAAAGTTATATTTATGTACTAATTTTATGTGTATATATATGAAGAAATGTAAAATCAAGTGACATTGTGAAGGTGCCAATATTATGTTATTTAGAATTACTTGGCTTTAAAAATGTACACATGTATTACGAGGAAAATACAAATGAAAACCAACCATAGAGAATGTAATTGAGAACTTGCTAATTTACATGCTCCATCATGCTAGACGTTCACAATAATGTGTAGCTTGGACATAAGGATGTCAAATCGCGTGGAAGACAACCATTTGGTTAGAAGATCTACAATTTGTAGGTTTCGACGTATTGGTGTGCAATTCAACATATTATACTATACCCCCTTGCCGGTCATGTTTGCCATTTTGCCACATTTAAAACCCACGATAAAATGTAATCGAACATGTTATGGCATCCGATTATATTATACCACCAATACATACTAGGGATAACACAATAATAATCCATTTTACACATGGGTTTGCATTATCATTAATTATCATGGGTTGCAAACCATGTGACTTCACAAATTCATCTATCGGGTCATAGACCTTGTGACTCCATACAACACATATGTAGGTTCACAAGCCATGTGATTCTATTCAGTTCTACAATTGGGTCACAAACTATGTGACATCATACACCTACCATCTAGATCACTTTCTTTACATGTATTCCAAGAGTTGCAATTGCCAGTTACCATACCATATGCCTCATTTAAAATCACATAACATATACATATCTTATACTGTAGTTGACTCACATTTTCTAGTATAAATGTTTGGATTGTATCTCCTTGCCGGATTGTTGACCTCCTAATTCAATGCAACCATGTTAATTATCACAACTCCAAAGACATAACACACTCTTCCACCTACAAGTGGGTCAATTGGACCTAACCACATTTGTATGCATCATTAACATGTTCCTTTAGGATATATTAAGTATAAATAAGAAACCCTATATTTGTAAGATAACCCTATGTAACGAACTTAGTTTTTTATGAAATTTTATTTTTTGCATGTAGCATACATGTTTTCAAGTGTTTTAAATCAAAAATCAAAAAAGTGACGAAATGTTTTTTTTAAAATAAATAAGTTTCTTGTGTAACACTAAATTAAGTACAATTGTAGAATAGTAACTACATCTCATCATCTATTCACATGCACCCCTAAAATCTAGGGTTCCAAGAAAGTCTTCTGTTAAAAATGATGAATACCTTATGTCTCATCAGTTTTCTCCAACTTCTCCTTTGAGATTTTAATTTCAACCCAGATGAAGATGTTCTACTACCCCTTTTGACCCCTAAATTGTTGAATTTACATAATTGCAAAACAAACCGTTCTAGTTCTCATCGTAAGTAATTGAAGGGATAGGGAACCTAATTCTTGAGGACATGGCATCCCTATCCCACTTTCCAACAATCCAAGCGCCAACCACATCAACGCAGTCCGCGGGGGCAAGCATCTTCTACCCGCGGACATATCTCGCGGATCTTACCAGCGTGGCCACTTCACGAGTGACTTAACTTTATCCACATCAGTACTTCAGGAGAATAGCCGCGCGTATAAACACGAACGGAATATTCGTCCAGCATCAGCTTTTGGTACGAGGTACGGAAGATCAAGAATTAAGAAGATTCACTCAGATCTGGGCAGATTACGCGCCAACCAAATGGCGACACGTGTTAAGAGTGGTCCAACAACCACTGACATGAACAGCGACGTGACTGCTCCAATGCTTCCACCATGCTCTTGTCTACGGTACTGTACAGACATGCTCACCTGCTGGCGTCTGACGTGCTTTTGGTACGAGATACGGAAGATCAAGAATTAAGAAGATTCACTCAGATCTGGGCAAATTACGCGCAACCAAATGGCGACGCGTGTCAAGAGTGGTCCAACAACCACTGACATGAACGACTTGACTGCTCCCATGCTTCCACCATGCTGTTGTCTACAGTACTGTACAGACATGCTCACCTGCTGCCAGACGTCACGTCAAATGCTAGCAGGTAAGTCAACCATGATGTGTCAGACCAGCATGCCGCCGGCGCCCAACCAGAAGGCGCCACGTGTCACTTTGGCAGAGGTTTTCCAACCTCCCGCCACGTCAGCAGACATGGCCGCTCGTTCCCGCCAATTTCCTGGGCCAATGACTTCGGGCCCAGACCGAAGCCCAGATCAGAGACAGCTCTCGTGGGCGGGCCGTTTCACTCGCCCCACGATATCTCCTATAAATAGAAGACTTCATCTACTTTGCAAGGGATCTGAAATTCACTACTTGCACTCGAGAGCTAGATTAGCAATATTCATTGTAACACTTTGCAATCTCCAAAGTAATAAACAATCGGCTCTTTACAGTGGACGTAGGTCATTAAGGACCGAACCACTTACATTCTCGTGTTCTTACTTTCATCACAGAAACTCACTCATTCTCTTTTGACAGTTTAATTTTAACATTGAGTGTGGGTAAAGGATTGTTCTTGGGCAAACAAGAGTATCTAACCACATGGGGGTCAGTACTAATCACCGTGATACTTGTTGTTTCTTCAGTAAACTTCTTAAGTTAATGTGTGTAAGATTTTGAAAAAGCGCGGACCACTTTCCACATTAATTTTTTATTTTACAATTTGAGACTTTTGAAAGTCGGGTGCTACAAGTATGCACTGCGCCTTGCTCAACGATATCTTTCTAGACTTCAAGCAATTGTATGATCGTGTTGCTTGAACTTTAACTTGATGAAGAATTCACAAAGCACATAGTAGTTGTCAAATGCGAACATCAAAGTAAAAGTAAATCAGAGACACAAAATTTAGCTTCTAAAAGTTTAAAGACGCGACTGTAAAAGAGAGCTGCATAACTTAAATAGATAAAAAAAAAAAAAACCAAATCAAACAAGTAACATACACAAGTTTGAGAGAAAATCATCGACAACAACCACCTGTAAATGATATTTTAAATTTGTTGCCAACAAGTTACATCTATAGCTAATATCATATTATAATAACAAATAACAAGATGTGACTGGAGGCTTAATCCAGGTGACCGTAGTTGTATTTTATAACTATTTAATGTTTAAAATAACAATATATAAAGAAACTTCCTTAAGAAACTAATCACATGAAAAAAAATATATACATAAATTCAACATGAATATTGACTTTTAAACTCTCTCCAATAGACTATTCATTAACATGCCAATGATCTCCAGCCCAGCTGGTTTGAGGTGGGAAGGTTTACCTCCTTGGAGGGTTCCTGCCCGGGTTTGGTCTCAGGTTCGATTCCCACGTTCCACCAAAAAAATAACCGTTGGGTTTGAAAGGAGAAACCCGTGTGGTTCCTATGGGATTCGATCCTGGGCAGTGGTCGCTTTGCAACACGGGATTTACCGCTGAAACACTACTCTCCAAAAAAAAGACTATTCATTAACATAACAATAAATGAATCGTACCGATGGCTTCGATGGCTTTTTACATCTTTTTTTTCTTAAAAAAAATAGAAAAAATGAGAAGGGTACTGGTGATGGACAAGGAATAATAATAAGGCAGGTTGTCAACATGTCTTCTTGACTTATTCGTTGCTTGCTAAAGAAAGCCGTCAAAACACAACCACTGCTGTCTCTCTTCCATAAATCATCTGAATTCATAACATTACAAATCTATTCTGTCATCATGTTTTTTTAACCACAAAAAACCAACCCAGGAACCAGATTCTCTAATATTATTATTTGAATGTTTAAATATCTTAACTTCCTTTAAAACATGTTCTTAAATACCCGCCCACTAGCTTGTCCAACCATAGTGGGGTTTATATAATATAATATAATATACATTAATAATTAGAAAACGTATTAAAAACTCCAAACTTCCATTTCAAAATTTCCATGATTTAAATATCATTTTTCTTCTCTTGCCAGAAACATATCTTTGTTATCCAGACATATCAAGATTCGGGTCGGGTCTTGAATTCTTGATGTGGGTTTCTGAGATCTGAAGAAGAAGAAAGCTGCAACAATAATGGAACCTCCAAGAGGGGTTTGGAAGTCTTTAGTACAGTTCTTTCTTTTCTTGCCTTACTTTGTTGGTCTTCTTGTTCTTGGATTCATTAAAGGTTAAGTTTTTAAATCTTTTTTTTTTATGTATTAAATGCTGAATTTAGTTGGTATTTTGACTGGTTTATTTTCTTGATGTGCCCAATTGAAATTAGGACTAAAGTATTGATATTTACATTTTTTGAATGATAACATTTGTGGGTATGTTGTGAAAATTGAATCTTTGATTTCAGGGATTATTTTTGCTCCAATAATATGTATTATTATGACAATTGGGAACTCTGCTGTTGTAATTGGGCTTTGGCCTGCACATGTTGTATGGTCTTACTTTTGTATATTAAGGTACATTCTTGATTCTTTTAACAGTTTAACTACTGTAATTCTTGAAAACTTTTGTTTATGTATCGTATTTGTTTAATGGCAGTGCTAAACAATTAGGGCCGGTGATGAAAGTGGTTTTATGCGTATTGTTTACGCCAGTCTTAGCTTCTTGGCCGGTTGCAGCTGTTGTGGGTAGCATTCTTGGTGGCTTAGCTTATGGTTTCCTTGGGCCGATGTTTGGGACTTTTAAAGCCGTTGAAGAAGGGAAAACCGATCAGTTTATCCATTGTATTATAGTAAGCAAACCATAATTGGTTACACATGTTGTTTATGTTTTTCGTTTGTTTGTTAGATTAAGGTTTTGTTCGATTGTGCTTGTAAGGATGGAACTTGGGACACTGTCCAATGGAGCTTGACGTTTGTCCGGGACTTGAAAGACGTGTGCTTATATTCATATTTTTCATTGATGAAGGAGCTCAAAGAAGGCCGTCCAGAGGGTAAACTCGAGATTAGGTTTGATATTATTTCATTCTTGAAACCTATATATTATATTGGATTGGATGTGTGTTTAAATAGCAGTTTTGTCGGTTAATATAGTAATTTGTTTTTACAGGGTAGTTTATCTTCCTATGGCCATTATCCTAGGGTTACTCGGACTCCTGGTTGACTTTCCAGTGATCACAGTTATAGCCATACTGAAAAGTCCATACATGTTGTTCAAAGGGTGGCACCGTCTGTTTCAAGATTGTGTGGGCCGAGAAGGCCCCTTCTTGGAGACCATTTGTGTACCGTTTGCAGGTCTGGCCATCTTGCTATGGCCATTGGCTGTAGCTGGAGCCGTGTTAGGCTCCATGGTCTCTGGTATTGCCCTTGGTTTATACGCAGCCGTGATCGTCTATCAGGTCATTATTACAACCCTCTTATTAAGTGGACTTCAAAAGTCAAAGTTGCATCTTTTTCATCTTTCTTGTAGAGAGGAGGCAAATTTTTGTCTAATCATTCTATAAAAGATTGTGTGCTAAATATGATTATAGATTATGTTATTACGGAAATAATCTATCATAAAAAATAAAACAGTTTTAAGCTGAGTTTTTTATATTTACCCATTTGTATGTAAACGGGTCAAAATTATGTCTTTGATTGATCAAGAACTTGAGGTAATTTCTAAGTTTATGTTTGTGGAAACAGGAGTCGTCTTTCTATTTTGGGCTTTGCTATATCGTAGCTGCATTATCGATTTTTGATGAATATAGCAATGATGTTCTTGACATGCCTGAAGGATCTTGCTTTCCCAAGTAATAATTTCTACAAAAATTTTTAGTTTTTTTTTATTTTTTTTATTTTTTAAACTTGTAAAATACATTAGCTAATATTTTTGTTTTGACAGGCCTAGATATAGACGTAACCCTGGATTGACCACTTCAAGTTCTTTCTCAAGGAGAGGCTCCTTAAGACACGCGCCTTCACGGTCTGGATCAGTGCGGGCCCCCATGATTGAATTGAAGCCATTGGAGGTTTGCTCTTACTATAACTTTGACTTTTTTAGAATTCATGTGGTGTTTTGCATTGCATTGCATTTTAAAAGTGATTATGTCATGGAATAATAATAATAATAATAATCAGCTGTAACAAAATGAGCTGCAATAGATAGTGTTTGGATCCCTTAATATGATGTTCTGATTACATGACTCTGATTTTACAAGTCGTGATAATCTCATTCATAAACACATCCAAACACCCCTAATTTTTTTTTTTATTTTTCTAAAATAGTTCACTTGATGTACCACTTGTGTAGTTGCTTGATAGCTTTTTTCAAGAATGTCGTCGCCAAGGTGAATTCTTGGTTTTGGAAGGATTACTAACAGTAAAAGAGATCGAAGATCCACAATCCGTTAGTCTGCCTGCTTATTGTATCTACCAATCACTTCTACACTCAGCAAAAGCTAATATTTCTGGTTTGATAATGTGTAAGTACATCAAAACTTCATGATTCTTTATATTTTAAATCGCTTTTTTTCATAAAAAAAATTCATTTTTATAAATAATTTTGCTTATTTCTTCACCAGCGGAAAATGGTACAGAGATAACTAGTGCAAACAGACCCAAAGATACATTCTACGATTGGTTCTTGAACCCGCTTCTGGTTATTAAAGACCAAATCAAAGCATCAAACCTCACAGAATCCGAACAAGTCTATTTGGGCAAGCTAGTTTTGTTCAGTGGTAATGCCCAGAAGTTGAAAAATACCAACATTGGCCCGCCACCCGAGTCTGAGCTTAGACGGGCTGAACTTGAAGCGCTAGCAAGAAGGTAAATTTCCGGGTTCAGTTAAAACGAGTTTAATATGGGTTGGGTTGGATTGACCCGTCAACATTTTCTTTTTTTAAATTTTTAGTAAAATAATAAACTAAATGTTGGTGGTTGGTATATGAAGACTTCATGGGATCACAAAGTCGATATCAAGGTATCCAACATACAGAAGAAGATTTGAGGAGATCATGAAGGCGATATCCGAAGAACTTGACAAGAGAGACGGTAGTTACAGAGGACCGCAAACTGTTCCTAGATCAAAAAGCACTTTTGGTCGGCTTTTCAGCTCGCAAAAATCGTTTAAAAATAAAACGAGTACGAGTAATCAAGGGGTTAGGCAAGAAGATGTAAGAGATGTGGATATTGTATAATTAGATTATGAATGTATCTGTAACTTATATGAATAGCATCTGAACCCAAAAGGGTCATTGAAGATTCTTTTTGTACTTATATTTTGTGACCTGTAATTGATGTATGTTTAATCCGAAAATGATTGAAATGAAAATGTTCTATAAAGCAGTGTTACTCGATACATAAATAACACATAAAAAAGTGTAGAATACGTAACGTTGATGTGTTACGTACGTAGGTATGCCCCTCTCATATTCATTTATTAAACTAGTGGGAATGCCCGCGCGTTGCCGCGGATATATATTTTTACCCATAGATAATGATTTGTTACAAAGAATTACAACTATGTGATAGAATGCCTAATTAGGATGAGAAACCACAACAATATTGTAGTAAATCTAACAACTAAAAGTCTGTAGGTATGATATTAACAAAATTCATATTCATATGAATTATAAAGCAACGGTTTCAAGGATATAGTAGCAGTTATCTACATGATGATCATCAGTCAAAAGTTTTGTACTAAAATGTTTGGTATCTTCAAAGTAATCATCAAAAAGGCATCTTAAAGCGAGCTTCCCAAATAACAGGTTGTATGGTGACTCTAGCATTCTACGTCACATCCAAATGAGTTAATTAGAACCGAAACCTAACTAAATTTAAATTCAAAATACTAAAAAAATCACTTAACCATATAATTATCAACAGCACATATCCAAAACGTAAATTATTCTAATCACAGAATCAAGTGGACAGATTATATAAATGAGGAACTTGTGGATAGAACCTGGTGTGAGCTACAAATGGAAAGTCGAAGAGCGATGGAACCAAATTCTTATTCGGTAAATTCGATTTCTATTTCGGTTAGGTTAACCGCTAGTTCTATTTTTATTTTTTTCAGTCGTAACCAAGAACCGAACCGTATAACCCAATAACCGAATTCTTATTTAGTTACGCTTTTTGGGTTTTTCGCTTCGGTTTTCAGTTAATTCGGTTAATAACCCAATAATGATACCCCTATTAAGAACAATATACTGGATTCAAAATTCAGAATTTCTGCAAATAAAGCTGAATTTCAAATAAGACTAAATTTATAATTTAAATTCACCTCTCTCAATTTCTTAAAACATATAGAACCCTGACTCTAAAACCTCAAGAAACAAAACACAGTCTGTATCATCAAACATTATAAGAAACTATAAGTTTTTAATTATTAAAATGTCTAGTGGTGTGTGTGCGATGCGGCAGGAATGGCACTTTGCACTAAATCTTTCAGGAATACTGAATTCACCAAATCGGCAAATCATCAAAAGAATTATCCTTAAAATTGATCTAAAATGCACCCAGTCGCTGAATTATAGAGGACACTTCAGTAATGAAGATCTAAGAGTGTTCGACATCATCCATGTCCTCGGCCACCCATGTAGTCATATGCTTCTGTGCAATTGAGTTCCATATTTCTAGACTGGTATCCAATATAATATGCATTATCTTCTGGGCCAGTACCCTAGATGTCTACTTATACCACCTATGATACTAAACTCTACAACTTAACAATTTAACATTTGCTATTTTCTTCGGAACCTGCGATAATTAGAGCTTGGTACATGTCTTCAGTTAATAGAATCTCCAGTTTGTTTTCTATAACTTTAATCCTCCGATTGACAGCTTTCAGTCTCCCTGCTCTGATAGAGAGAAATTAATAGATAAGATATGCAACATGAATGTGATACTTAGAGCTTGGTATAGTCTTCAGTCATTTGAATCTCCAATCCCTTTTCTATAACTTTAATGCTCCGATTGGCAGCTTTCAGTCTCCATGTTCCGATATGGAGAAAATAGTAGATAATATATGTAGGATGATGAACCATTGCTCCAGAAAATTTAATAATGTGTCTATATAAGGTAAGGGATGTGGCGTCACAAAAATAAAGATTCAAGAAGATGAAATCATATGGTGTAAAAAATACAATAAAAGCATTAAGGTTCCTTGATGATACGACTTGTTTCCATGACTCCAATTTCTATGATTATTTATAGTGTGTATGTATTTAGTTGTATTATGGGATCTATCATTTATCAATCAATAAAATAGTTAAATTCCATTTATATTAATGCAAATGACTTACCCTTGCCACTGTTGTCTTTGGCATCTTGGTTCGTCTTTTCGTCGATCCCATTAGTTGCCATGTTTCAACATATGTCACTAACTTGCAAGGCAAGAACGAATATGGTAAGATCATTTTAAAATAGGTTATCATATGAACCCATCAATACATACCATAAGATCTTCATTTTACATTCGCATATTTGAGATATGAGTGTAAACACTTGAATCGAATACTTCCAGTAAACTTTATAACTAAAAAAACACCATAATTCATAATTACATGATTCCACATTAAAAAACCAAGTTTTGAAAATCATTATAAGGTGTAATCTTAAACAAAGCTCCCACGAAAAAAATGCTAAGTTTGAGATATGAGTGTAAACACTTAAATCGAATACTTACGAAGAAGTGGCCATCGGAATTAAACAAAAAGTGACAGGAGACGGTGTCGGAGGTCTTAATCCACGACAAAATTTTACTGAAATTAGAACAATAATAAGATGATTAAGAAAGAAAAATTAGCATAATAATTATGTGAGGTTGATGGGAGGAAAACAGATTGGTGAGTTCAAGGGTTGAAAGAAGATGGGCAGAGCAAACTGCCATGCTTTATAACTACACGCATTAACCCATCAATGAAGATACAAAATCGAAACTAAAAAGACGAAATTCAAAATGGGCTAATCGGAATTACTGAGTTCAATCGGTGTATCATCAATTGAGCTAGTATCAATGGCGGGTGAAGCACAACTGGGGTTAAAACTGGAGATTTGTGTGTTTTTGGAATAGGCATTGCATTACTCGAGAGTGAAAATTAATACAAATGGTCATTTTAGTCATGAAATAACTGATAAAAATACTACACCCAAAATCTCACCTCCTCTTACTTTCCATAGTTTTAAATAAGAAAAATACCAAAAAGATGGACAGATTTTTAAACCAAGAGTCAAAAAATCATATATACCAGATTAGCTCCATGTTTAAGCCACCGATACTGCACAACAAGAAAAATAATATTAGACTATTTCTATTAATGCCATAGACTCTAGTGGATAGCTGAAAATGTGTGAATATATAAAAATAGTGTGAGAAGGCAATCACCTTTCCTACGTTGAAATGTTTAGTGTCATGACCTAACCAACGAAGATACCTGGTAAGTTTTGCAGCAGTAAAGGTTTTGCGATGGGCTGGCAAGCCCAACTACCACAACCACCAAACTTTTTAGATTTTTTTTTTGTTACATTCAAGATACAAAATCATAAGAAGCAGAGGTGGCAATTTTAAACCATTTACTAAATGGGTTTAGTGGATCAAATAAAAGAATGGAAATGTGTCATGGGTCAAATAGGAAAAAACAGCTACAACGGAAACAAGTTGAAAGCCGCTTAAAGTGTACTTTTGTAATGAAATCCAACCCGAGAATGCTGCATTTTAGCATAATCTGGGCCATTGATTCTTTTCCAGATTCCACATTCGTTCTTTTAATTCATTGCGGGGTGTACAACCTGCGGACCATGAAATCTTAATATCTTATTAAGACTAAAACCTCAAATGCAAACCGCTTTCCCCATGAAATAAAAATAAAAAAATACCTTGTTATCAAGAGCGGTGATTTCTTTAATCTCTCATGAACATGGCACGTCTCTACAGCAACTATTTCTTCTCTGTTTGAGAGGAAAATCCAGCATTTATTTCCCTGAAATTAGTAGTAACAGACCAATATATTATGGATATAAATAAATTTCATGAAAGTTTTGTTACTGAAATTGAGTCTCCAAAATCATGGGTTATGAATGCGGGTACCATTAACACATACCTGAAAAACCAATATTGAAGATGCGATTGAACCCAAAAACCCATCTTTAACCCAGAAATCAAACGAATGAACCAATTTATATGTTAACTAAATTGTTGCTGATAGTTCTGTTGGCACCATTTTCTCCATGGAACCCTAGAAACCCACCGGAACCACATGACCATTTTGTCTAACTAAAAGGTTTTAAATGAAATTATATCATTAATGTCGTAAACATCAAGATTGTTAATAAAAAATAAATCCAAATGAAGGAGTTTCATTCAGCCTTAAGTTATACCTGAAATCGCTGCCAGATTGCTTGTGCCATCGTCGCCTTCAGCCTCATGAATCGTGCCAACCTTCATCCGAATGTGAAAGGATTATAGAAGGTGAAGGATGTTGGAAATGTTGAACAAATATAACTTAAAAGCTAATCAAGGGTTTGTCAATAAATGTTGAACAAATATAACTTAAAAGCTAATCAAGGGTTTGTCAATAACTAACCAGTTATCAAGAAGATCGATTCATAGGTATAAGGGTAGTTATGTAAATCCATTTTCTTGTTGTAGAGGAGGAGGGAGTGAAATGTCTACATTACCCTTCAAAGTGTCTTAATTAGCACTAATATCCCTATAATACCCTTAGCAAATAAGCATAATTCTCTTATACTTGTTGCTTTAAAAATTGTACCCATGTCAAAATTCCAATATGATACATCACTCATCCTTTATAATGTATATATAGATATATAGATATATAGATTATAGATATAGATTATAGATTATAGATACGTCCTAGTTATAGTCGGAGAGTGGCATATTTACTGTTATGCAGTTGTTTTTCAAATTTCAAAATCATTCCGATTTCAACAAGAAGTTTTAGCATCTAGTTTATTAGTTTTGCAAACTTAATTAACTTGATTATTATTATTTTTTTGGTTTATGCCATTTTAACTTGGCTTTTATGTCAAAATATGGTAATCAACAGAGAATGAAACGATTGTAAACTGGAAATACTAAATCAAACGATTACAAACAAACAGATCTGAAAAACTATCAAACCCTAATCACTATGACTAGATCATTAACAGATGATCTAAATACAAAGAAATACTCTCTACACTGAGATCATTAACAGATGATCTCAGCAACTAGGACAATAACGATCATTGACTGATGATCAAAACCCTAAAACCAGAGAACAACAACGACAAAGACTTGAATGATATAAAGACTCGTCGAAACTGAACACAGCTCTCAAGAGCTCCTTATATAGTCGTCCAGTAGGCTCGGTAACAAGCACAACCGAGCCTACAATCACCGTTGATCACGAACAAAGAAACACAAATAGATTCAATCTGGATCGTCCATCAGTGCCACGTTGGCAATCCGGGCTTAAGTATTCACGAACCTAGCAAGTGGGCTTTAGACTCCTGGACTCTTTTAAACTGGGCCGCAACTTAATCTGCTACTCTACTGGGCTGCTACCACATATTCTTTTATCTTCAGTCCAAATCAACTAAGCCCAATCTTCCATTTATCTCAATAACATACAACAAAACAATTCAAGTTATAAACTTATAACATGAACAAATAAACATATAAAAGTGTAACATTTTAACACCCCCCCTCACTTTTATACCCAAACACATCTAACATGTTCAACCATGAACAAATTTGTTCATGCTGAGAAATACCAAGACCTTTTGTAAAAATATCAGAAATTTGTTTCTCAGTTTGAATTTTTTCAGTTTGGATATAACCTTTACTTATTTGATCTCTTAGAAAATATAAGTCTATTTCAAAATGTTTTGTTTTGTCATAGAAAACTGGATTAGCTGCTATAGCAATAGCAGCAGAATTATCACCAAATAACTTGACAGGAAGACTAACCTTGACTTGTAGTTCATTCAGTAAATTGATTAACCACATTATCTCACATGTTGCAGTACACATGGACCGGTATTCAGCTTCGGCTGTAGACCGTGCAATAGTGGACTGCTTTTTACTTTTCCAAGTAACTAATGAATTCCCTAAAAAAATACAATATCCTGTAACAGACTTCCTGGTTTCAACACATTTTGCCCAGTCTGAATCAGCATAACCACTTAGATTCAGATCAGGACTTTTTGAAATGTGTATACCTTTTCCAGGTGCCAGTTTCAGATATCTGAGCACTCTCATAGCAATTAAAAAGTGTGCTTTAGTAGGTTTGTGCATAAACTGACTTAGAACATGGACTGAATAGGTTATGTCTGGTCTTGTATGGGATAAGTATATCAACTTACCCACTAGTCTTTGATAGCCTGTTATGTCCACCAATGGTTCACTTTCTTGTTTACACAAGTTAGTAATCACATGATTTGGTTCAATAGGACATTTTACAGGCTTACAACCAGTTAAACCATATTCAGCTAATAGTTCTAAACAATATTTTCTTTGACTTAAGCACAACCCACTATCTGTTTTCAACACTTCAATTCCTAGAAAGTACTTTAGAGAACCCAAGTCTTTAATCAGGAACTTGGTTTTAAAAAATGTTTTAACATAATCTACAAACTCACTACTATTTCCAGTCAAGATTATATCATCCACATAAACAAGTAAAACACAGAAAATGTCTTTTGAAGACATAACAAACATAGAATGATCACATTTGCTTTGCACAAAGCCAAGTTCAAATAGGACACTAATTAACTTAGCATTCCACATTCGAGGAGCTTGCTTAAGCCCATATAATGACTTTTTAAGTTTGCAAACCCTATTATCATCCTTAGAAAAGTACCCTTCAGGCAGTTTCATATATACATCTTCATGTAATTCACCATATAGAAAAGCATTGTTAATGTCCAATTGAAACAAAGACCAGTTATTCTGTACAGCAATGGTTAAGACACACCTTACAGTAATCATTTTGACCACTGGAGAGAAAGTTTCATCAAAGTCTAACCCCTCTCTTTGACTATAACCTTTTGCCACAAGTCTAGCCTTATATCTATCAATTTCACCATTAGATTTATACTTTATTTTATAAATCCACTTACACCCTATAGCTTTTCTATCTTTTGGTAACTCAACAATATCCCAAGTATTATTTCTATTTAAAGCTTCTATTTCATCATTCATAGCAGTAACCCAATTTTTATCTTTACAAGCTTCATAATAAAATCTAGGTTCACTGCTTTTATTTAACATAGAAGTAAAACAAAAATTATCAACAGACAGATTGGAATAATTCACAACTTTTTCCAATCCAAACTTTACTTTCCCCTCAACAATATAATCACTAAATTTTCTAGGAAAGTTAATATTTCTAGATGATCTTCTAACAACAGTTGGATGATCAGCTGATGATGGATGTCCCTCAGAATCATTATTAACATCATTTACTGATTCATCACCCTCAGCCCTACCTCTATTGACACTTGGATTACCTGGTTGCTGAGCACCAGCCTTACCAGGAGGAGTATCCAAGTTATCAACAGGCTGCCAAGTCCCATGATGACCAGATTCTGGATTAGCCCTCTGTTCATCATTGGGACCATCAGGACCATTGGAACTTGTGTTGTTAGTTGACTCAAACAAATCAAAAAAGTTTAACTGATTTATATTTTGATATTCATTAGAATCACATTCTTTTAAAACTTTTGGTTCTTTAAATGGAAAGATTGATTCATAGAATCTTACATCTCTAGAAAAAACAATTTGTTTTAAGTCAAGATTCCACAATTTATACCCTTTCTTTTCATTTGAATAACCAACCAAAACACATTTATTAGCATGTATATTAAACTTATCAGAGTTGTTTAAGACAGTACAATAACACAAGCACCCAAAGACCCTAAGTTTTTCATAAGAGGGCTTAAATCCATACATTACTTCATAAGGTGACCTACCATTCAATACAGAGGAAGGAGTCCTGTTGATTAAATAAACAGCAGTAAGGATACATTCAGACCAAAAAGACAAAGGCAAGTTACTTTGAAACAATAATGCTCTAGCAACATTCAATAAGTGTCTATGTTTTCGTTCAACTATGCCATTCTGTTGAGGTGTATGCACACAAGATGTTTGATGCAGAATACCATTTTTATTTAATAAGTCATTCATTTTAGAATTGACAAATTCAGTACCATTATCACTGCGAAAAATTTTAACATTTTTCTTAAACTGATTATTAATAATAGCCAAAAAATGTAAAATATTTTCAAACACTTCATCTTTGAATCTCATAAGATACACCCACACAGACCTGGTATAGTCATCCACAATGGTCAGAAAGTATCTAAACCCTTCTTTACTTTTAACTCTGTAGGGACCCCAAACATCTAAGTGAACCAACTCACCAAGACAAGTAGTTTTATGATCACTAATGGGAAATGGTTCTCTATGTTGTTTAGATTTATGACACACATCACATGGCTCATGATTATCATTAGACAACACATTAAGTTTTATATCATCCTTTAAAACTTTTAAAACAATGTTTGCAGGATGACCTAGCCTAGCATGCCACAAATTTTTCATTTCAAAACTGTTACAACACATACCAGTAAACACAGAGGACTCACCACAAAAGTACAACCCATCAACTTGACTACCAGTCACCAGGACTTTCCTGGTTAAAGAATCCTGTATATAACAGTTTGATTCATTAAACAAAACATCTAATTTGCTATCTTTAGCAAGTTTGTGAACAGACATTAAGTTCACACAGTAATTAGGTACTACAAAAACATCATACAATGTGACATCATCAGTGAGTTTAACATCTCCTATAACAGTTACCTTAGCACTAGTACCATTAGGATGATTAACTTTTATATTAAGATCACTAACATCTATTTTGTTTATTACATATTCATCACTCATGACCATGTGCTGATTAGCACCTGAATCAGTGATCCATCCTAAGTTTCTAAACAGAGAATGAACATTTGAAAAAGAAAAGACAGGTTTAGTATTACTAGCTGAACAAAAAAAGTTACTAGACCTACCTGCTGAATTGCAGCTAGTAGTTCCTTCTTCATTCTTTTTGTTCAGGAGACTCAATAGTTGAGACACCTGGTCAGCAGTAAGAGTACTCACAGAACTTTTATTAGAACTGTCAAGAGAAGTGCCACTAGTAACATTATTACTTACTGTGGTTTTCCTGTTTTGACCCATTTTATTTTTCATCCAAGGAGGGTATCCAACTATTTCAAAACATTTATCAACAGTATGTCCCACTTTATCACAATGAGAACATTTAAGGTTAGGATTTTGATTACTAATCCTAGCATTTTTCTTCCTGAAGTCACTGTTTTGATTAGTTTTTGCAAAAAACCCTACAGTTGGTCCTTGTTCTTTAGCCACAGTAATGTTTGAGTTCCTATGTGATTCTTCTCTTGACACTATAGCAAAGGCTTCCTTTACTGAGGGTAAAGGATCCCTTATCAACAGATTAGTTCTAACACTACCATACACACTGTCCAATCCCATAAGGAATTGCATCAACTTTATCAAATGATTAAAATCATTAAACTGCTTAGAAGCTTCACAAGTACATGCAGGTATATGCAAAATTTGATCCAAATATTGCCACATAATATGCAACTTATGATAATACTCAGCAACTGTCATACCATTTTGACTAAAATGATTAATTTTCTGATATGTATCAAAAATGACAGAACCATCAATTTTATTATATGTATCCTTTAAATCCTTCCAAACATCAGATGCAAGTTTTGAATAGACCTGACCCATATACAATTCTTCACTGATTGAATTTAAAATCCAGGTTAACACAACAGAGTTACAACGATCCCATTGTCTACCTAGGACAGAGTCATCAGTTGGTCTAACACATTCTCCAGTAACAAAACCAATTTTATTCTTAACTTGTAAAGCAAGAATCATAGCATTGGACCACACAGTGTAATTCTCAGTTCCTTTTAGTTTAATACTTGTAATGGTAAGATTAGCAGAGTCACTAGCATGCAAGTAGAGAGGATCACTTGAATCAAGTTTATTAATCAGAGTAACACCACCAAGTCTATCTCTACCATCACCAGAACTACTACTATTATCATTATCATTATCAGACATGTTTGCAAGCAATGAACAGCAAAACACAGATCAAATATAAGTATAACCAGATTAGGTCCTAAGTACTAAAGTGTGCAACAAACGAAACCCCGTCAGTGTCAAGATTCCAGGTTCGTCACTCAAGGGTGCCTGGACATGTCTTAACGAGGGAGTTTGTATCTACCTATGCACACTAACAAGTACTTATTATTAATCAGATTATACAACAGAAATAAAGAAATCAAGGAACAATCTCACAGTGAGGACCCAAGTTAGGGTTTCGCCAATAAAACTCGTAACTCGTAACCTTCACTTAGGGTTACGAGTCAGAGAGCAAGAAAACCCCTCTAGCAAGATCCAAATTCCAAGCAGCTTCCAACAACCTCAAGAAACCCTAGATCTGATGATGAACTTCAGATCTAAGGTGAATAGTCTTCTTCTTTTTACCCGAAGACTCCCAGCTATCAGAAACCCCTTCTGGAACACCAAGAACCCTAGAGACCACCGAAACCCTAACACAGAGAGCGGAAGACGAACAGACCAAGAGCCTTAGGGCTCTGATACCATGTCAAAATATGGTAATCAACAGAGAATGAAACGATTGTAAACTGGAAATACTAAATCAAACGATTACAAACAAACAGATCTGAAAAACTATCAAACCCTAATCACTATGACTAGATCATTAACAGATGATCTAAATACAAAGAAATACTCTCTACACTGAGATCATTAACAGATGATCTCAGCAACTAGGACAATAACGATCATTGACTGATGATCAAAACCCTAAAACCAGAGAACAACAACGACAAAGACTTGAATGATATAAAGACTCGTCGAAACTGAACACAGCTCTCAAGAGCTCCTTATATAGTCGTCCAGTAGGCTCGGTAACAAGCACAACCGAGCCTACAATCACCGTTGATCACGAACAAAGAAACACAAATAGATTCAATCTGGATCGTCCATCAGTGCCACGTTGGCAATCCGGGCTTAAGTATTCACGAACCTAGCAAGTGGGCTTTAGACTCCTGGACTCTTTTAAACTGGGCCGCAACTTAATCTGCTACTCTACTGGGCTGCTACCACATATTCTTTTATCTTCAGTCCAAATCAACTAAGCCCAATCTTCCATTTATCTCAATAACATACAACAAAACAATTCAAGTTATAAACTTATAACATGAACAAATAAACATATAAAAGTGTAACATTTTAACATTTTATTCCTAGGACTGAGTGGTATTAAACGCTCTTCAACGCTATTCATGAGTCCATGTCATCATTAACCCATGAGGTGTTATTATACAACACTAAAGGGGCTTAATTATGTAAAAAGCATCTAATCTCCCAATATAATGCTGGCTTGAAAGAAAAAAAAAAGTAAATAAATGATAATTAGATATGTGTTATAAATATATTAATAAAGTGGTGACTCTCCACATACATAACCTACAATGCTTCATTATGTTTGTATTAATGATGTAGCCCTATATATATAGTGGCTCTTGTATATTGTATGATACACTCAAAAATAATAAGCACTCTCCCATTTCTCTACATCTTACTCTCTCTATGTTATATCTATTATCATATAAATGTTAGATGAGCTATTAGGTTATAGTTGATATACAACACGTTATCAGCACGAATTGCTTTTGGAGTGGATCATATTATGATAAGGTGTGTAAAGGTGATTTTGATGGTGATTTCAGGTGTGTGAAAGATTATTTCAATTTAAATATTTTCTTATTAACTAAAGTTAACAAGTAATAATATAATGTAACACTAAAATTAAATATCCCTTGCATAGTTTTTCATTGTTATTGCAACAAAATATGTAGATTTTAGTAAATCTAAACATACAGAAGGGTCGTGATGTTCTTAATAAGAAGTATATATATCATATATGAGCTTGATGTCTTTACTTTATTTACTTTATGAAAAGTAGCGATTGGATTTCAAATTCATTAAAAAGATACAGTTAGCTTCTTTAAAAATGCAAAAAATAAAAAGGTAAACAGCATGGAAGTTTCGAACTTGGGACTTACTATTCTTGCTTGAGTTGGAATACAATGTATAAGCCCTATAAATAGTGGCATGTGTATTTCATCTTTATATTAATAAGATACGAATAGTTTAATAACGATATTTTCATTATTATAAGTTTTATATATTTTTGGATTTTGGCACCATCAAGCAATTGTGTGAACCCTTTTTTTTATTTTATATAGTATTTTTGTTGTTGGTCGCAAGGTAAACATTATGTCTCCCTACGGATTTTTTTTTCTTGCAATACAATTGACATCTTTAGATTGTCGAAAAAGATCTACACATGAAGTGTGAGGCTCTCTAATGGTCATCATGTGGAAGCTTCTAAAGTCATACACTAATTTTTCGATTTATTTCATGTGATGAAAAGACTATTCATAAGAGTATGTTGAATACAACAGTTTCCATATGTCAACAATATTGTTAAAGAATATATATATTGAACGACCGTCATGAAAGTGGTGTGATTCTAGTCCATTCCCTGAAGTGAATGTGATAATATAATGATCAGTGAAAGGTCGTAATCATATACATAACTAAAGAAGTTGTAATGATTCCACCATGAAAGTTATGTAGTTATAATCCATTCCTTGGAGTGAATGTGATGGTATAATGATTCGTGTAAAGTTCATGATCACGGTGGTTAAGGAAATGATTATGATGCTCAAGTTAATGAGATCAAATAAGTTAATATTGTGATAATTATACAATGATCGGTATAAAAGTCATGATCATGGTGAACAAGGAAATTGTAAAGATCGTCATGTTGATAATATGGTCAACATGTTAATATTGAAATCGATCACAAGAAGTTGCACACTAAGTAAGTAATTACACGAAAATAAGATATGGGAAACATGTGTATAAAAAGAATGTTTGAAATAGTGATATATTATTCTCTCGTATTTCTTGTCGTGTTAGAGTGCAACATGTCTAATAATTTGAAGTAACCATATCATTAAGAGAGTATGAAAAGTTTGAAATCATATCATATTCTTGTGATCGAGTAAAGGTAATGATTATGGAGATAATTGAGAAAGTTGCAATGATGGTCATAATGTGATCAACCATCAAAGATTATAATAATAGCCAAGTTAATAATGAGATCGAATATCAGACACGAAATGATGGTCATGTTAATAATAAGAATGGCCGCAACAAGTGGCAAAATTTGAAAATAGTTATATAAGAACAAAGTAAACGAAAAAGTGATATAACTTGATAGTTTGAATGAGAATACACCGTTCTCTCGTGTTCTCTATTTGTATTATACAAACATAAGTGCACATAACATACAAGTGCAAGAGATTCATTACGATCATAAACCAGAAGTTTATGGATCATGATAATTATTGGCATGACCGGTTAGACCACACCGGGTCAATGATGATGTGAACATAACAAAGAACTAGAAAATCTTTCAAGCTGATAAGTAGCATGTAATGTTTGCTCTTATATTTGCCATATAAAGTAAGGTAAGTATCTTAAGTGTTCTGGAAGTGATCAAAGGATGCATCCTAACGTGATACCATTTAGTATTTAAAATCGATGCATCGTCTAAATGGTTATCAAGTTTGCAACCTGAAGTTTGCTTGATTATGGCTTAGCTAATAAGATAGCAAGCATATTATTATAGATTGGCATATTTAATCAATGTCAATGATCATGGAAGCAAAAAATCATGTTTACATTTGATTTTACATGCAGTAACATTTATTCACATCAAGCCAATACGTGGTAATAGTTTCTCCCCATTATAGTTGGTTTTTGGTTAGGAACCAAATATTGCCCATCTAATATTTTTGTTGTGCGACATACATTGAAATTGATCCACCACGACGCACGGATGTGGGACCTTAAAAGGTGATTGGGAATATATGATGATTTATAGAGCTTTCAACAAGAGTTTTATTTACACCTCAGTTAATTGATATCCATCTCAATGGATTAATATTCCCAACATCAGGGGGAGATAAAAGGCAGTTGGAAATAGAATTGAGTTAGAATGAAATATCATTGATCCTCGTACTAAACAATGTGAACCAAAAGTTCAAAGGATAATTCATTCATAGAGATTAGCGAATTAATTACCAGACGCATTAATTGACCTAAATATGATGAATAGCTAATCAAGTTACATATACCAACTGCTAATGCTCCAATTAAGATGAGTGTCCCGGAAGGACAATCATATATTGGCAATAAGCCTACTGCACTCCTGAAGCGTGGTAGACTAGTCGATTCCAAAGAATAAAAATCCTCGAGAAATTGGAGCAAGTAAGAAAGATGGTCAAGTCGAGGTTATAGTAAAAAGGCCTCTTGAAGAGAGATTAGACATGATGGTTCCAGAAGAACATCAGGTATCTGAAAATAAAGAGATCTCGTTATATAGTATCATGTCTACGAAATATATGGAATCGAAATAAAATCGACGTCGTTATAAATTTTATGTAATATAGCGCTTGAAATGAGGATCAAGATTTAAGATCTGCCTAATAATGAATACAAAGAAATGATTGGCCAAAATGGAAAGACGCAAATATGGCATAGTTGAATTCTCTATTGAAAATGAAAGTTTTGGACCAGTAGTCCATACAACAAAAGTTGTAAAACATATAGATATGAAAAGGTCTTTTGTGCGAATCAACATTTGAAAAGAAACTGATATAAGGTAAAATTGGTGGCACAAGAATTTCGCAAAGACCCATAATTGATTATGAGGAGACGCATTCTCCAGTGGTGGATACAGTGATTTTTCGTTATGTTATTAGTCTGGTAATGCAAAGAGAGAATTGAAATGCGTCTAATAAATATCATGATTTACTTGACACTGAAAGTTTACATGAAAATACCTGATGAAGGATTTAATGTGTCAAAATCTTGTAACGTAAGTTCTCGAGAACGTTTTGATCGAAATAAATAGATTCAATTCTGAATACGTTATATATGATTGAATTGAATATAAGTGGAACTCCTCATGAGTATCCTAAAGCAACTGAATGCTTAAAGGTAATATGAAACATCGTAGGATGTAATCATTGTGCACCAATACACCACAGGTGATAAACTGAACCTGGTGATTATGATACTTTAATGTATAAGAATGGTACAATATATATTGGAGAAATAGATGTTATTGTTCTTCCAATTGAAGAGTTGATGCACTTGCGTAATTGGTCAAGTTGGAAAAGTCCTTGATGGATTGATGATGCCTGCAGCATTGATATCAATACCTTAAGAAGTATTATGTTAAGGTAATATAATATGTATGGACTAAAATAAGGGGGTTGAGTGTTATAAAACTCATGAGATATCCTGATACTGAGCAAAATAAGTTTGATTGTATTATCCAACTTGTATCAAAAATTTCCTTTTAAAAGTTCACTCGCAGTTTACAGTGATAATGTCTGAGCATTATCGAGAGACTCTGTAGAACTTTTGAAAGGGGGATTTTTGAAAGTCCTTGACATAGTGCACTTGTTGCTTGACCTACAATTCGAGTATATATGTAATGATATGTTTACCAATCCATCAAAGTATATCTTGAAAGATGGTGGGACATTTTACAATGGACATAGCTCATACTTAAAATGTATTAAAGGTTGTCTAATTACTTGATATGCAAAATTATTTGAATAAGAATTCTACACGAAGTGGAAGTGTAACAATTGGTGATGAGTTCTTTGAATATGATATGGAAAAAAGATATGCAAAATTATGAGGTTTGAGTGGAAAAACTCTTGAAGAGTGTGCTCACGTACATGGAAGGAAGTCCATGACTGATTGTAAATGCAAGAGGCATTGAAACTAAAAACACATGAAATATGTTATATGGAGTTAACAATTTCTATGTACGAACTAAAATAGTCGAGTTAAGCATAGTATAATCAACAGGATAGTTATCTCGAAGAAAAGAGATATGAGTATGAGGTACTCGATCATGTGTTTTATTAATTCAACAATATCATGTTATAAGATATGTTGATGATATCATTATCTCGTGAAGATATGGTACGCAAGCTGAGCATTTATTTAAGGATATTCTGATATATCAATCAAACTACATTCAAAAGATGTTGGACATTTTAATATGTCAAAGTCCATCTCTAAAAGTTTGATATTGTTAAATCATTTGGTATAAAACAAAGTATTCTTATCACAAATATTATTAGTCTATAAGTACCATATTTAAATGCAGTTGATGCAATATTTCTTGCTCGTTATACACAACTACATTTATCATTTATTTATATGATTTTATTAATAAGATATAATTTGTTTCCCGAGAGGAGACATTGAAATGATTCAAAATCAAATACTTTAATACTTTCAAGGTATGAAAGACATGAGTTTGTATTTTACTAACCTGTAAAAAAAAGGTTTGGTTAGTCTTATTGATGCAGGGAATGTAAAACAACACGGTCGTTGATCTTATACGAGAGGAGGCACTAGAAGTCTGACATGAAGACTTTGTTTAAAGAAGTACACACATGAGAGCACGGACTAGAAGCCTGGAATTATATCATGCATCAAAGGAGAAAGAACCAAGCATATTTTACCAAAGTTATTTTCTATGCATAATTTATAAAATAATGGATCGAAGTGTCGATTCAAGGAGCTTAAATCATCAGAGGGAGAATAATACGCGTTGCACTCTTTTTCCCTTAGCTATGGTTTTATCCCACTGGGTTTTCCTAGCAAAGGTTTTTAATGAGGCAACATCATTAAGCGTATTTCATCATGTGGATAGTCAAGGGGGAGTGTTATAAATATATTAATAAAGTGGTGACTCTCTACATACATAACCTACAATGCTTCATTATGTTTGTATTAATGATGTAGCCCTATATATATAGTGGCTCTTGTATATTGTATGATACACTCAAAAATAATAAGCACTCTCCCATTTCTCTACATCTTATTCTCTCTATGTTATATCTATTATCATATAAATGTTAGATGAGCTATTAGGTTATAGTTGATATACAACAATATGTAGTTTTTAATATCAAGAGTTTGTCTTTCTTTTGGTTACAAAATAGGTTCAATTATAGGTTGATTGTATAGGAAGATTGGTGTAAGTCACCTGTATATATTATTTAGCTGTTTATTGGCGGTCCTCAATTTGAGAACTTGGCCGAGATGATTGAATGAAAGTTAATTTTCATAAAAAAGTTAATTACCCATTATGCAATAGTTTGCTTTTATATTTAAAATTATTAATTATTAATGTGTATATTTTGTCAAATGAATGCTTTAGCCATTTTATACAAACGGAAAATTGCAATTTTGGCCTTTGACCCGAGTTTTTTGCGAAAATAGCCCCCTCAGGCGTCTCGGGAGAGACGCCTCGCACCTCCCGAGGCTTCCCAACCGTCTTTAAAACGAAATCTCCAACGGACCAATTACCTTCAAATGAAAACAGTCTTTATAAAGAATCTGTGGTGGGCAACTTGTAAAGCTTATCGCGTATCTGATTTTGAGGATAACTTTCATTCCTTGTGTGCATTGGTCCCGCGAATAAGGGACCCTCTGTTTATCCCAGGAGAAGGGAGCCAAAATTGGTCCGTGGGAGATTTCGTGGTAAAGACGGTTGGGAAGCCTCGGGAGGTGCGAGGCGTCTCTCCCGAGACGCCTGAGAGGGCTATTTTCGCAAAAAACTCGGGTCAAAGGCCAAAATTGCAATTTTCCCTTATACAAACTTAATGGATGTTAATGTAACCTTTTTTTAACATTCAACAAATCATGTCCACCCAAGTACAACGATAAGCCAAAAAGACTTTTACGTTCGCAATCACAAACAACATTGATAGCCCGACCCATCACCCATCTCAAAAGAAACCCATCGCACACTATGGTAAAACCCTCGAGAGAGTCCCAACATAGCATAGGTTACCGCTAGACCATTGCCATTTGTTACGTAACTTTTTAAATCTGTTTTTTATTTAAAAAAAAAAGGAAAAAATTCTACTAATTCTATAATAGGAATGTGAGCATGGAATTTAAAATTGCAGGGCTTTGGACTTTGCGAGCCTTTTTCAGTTAAATATTGGTTTAAAATCAGAAGAACGTTACTCAGATGACTAACCATTTACTCCATTTTCAAACAAGTAGGACCCAATTACAACCTCTAAAAAGAACGATCTGCAGACGACTTTTTCCATAACCCCCTTTTCATTTGAATTTCAAATCTTCCTTAATGGGCTGCTGCTGTTGCAACTAAACATTTTGTAACGGGAAACCTTACCTTACCTTAAAGATCTATTTTACTTCCAACATTGTTTGTTTCACTGTGTTTCGCCTTCGATCGACATGGGTGAATCAACATGCCTTATTAATAATAATGTAAGTGTTTGTAAATTAAGGGTTTTGGTTATTGAGCACCAAGTGTTTGATGAAATGCTTCAATGAATTTAATTTGTTTTTTTTAGGGAAACAACGTACATGCTTTTGGGGATTCTGTGTCTTTTGGGAGGTTTACATCTGAATCGTTGGCTTGGGAAAAATGGTCGGCTTTTTCGAATAAGCGATATGTTGAAGAAGCCAAGAGTTATGCACAACCGGGGTCTGTTGCCCAGAAGAAGGCTTTTTTTGAAGCTCATTATAAGAAAGTCGCTGCTCAGAAGGCGGCTGCTGAGGCGGCGGCTGCTGCTGCCGCCGCCGCTGCGTTGTCTGAGCAAGAAACAGTTTGTGATGCAAATCATGGTGCTCATGATTCAGAAGTGATAGCGATGTCGAAATCTCTTGATTTACCGACGCGAACATTAAAGTTACATGATTCACAAACAAGTGTGGTGCACACGAATAAACTGCAACCCGTAGCGTTGAATTTGAAAATGTCTGTCATTGAAGGACAGCAAAGCTTAACTCAAGATGCAAGTAAGGAAATTGATGTTGCTGATATTAAATCAACTGTTAATTCAGTTGAACCCGAAACCAAGAATATTGTAGTTGCTGCTGATATGAAGAACAAGGAATTATTAAATAATTTGCAGAATGTTGAGGATAGTGCTTCAGTATCTGTTTCAGAGGATAGTAGAACATCTCAAATGGGAAGACCATTGTTGAAGGTAATACTCCTTTTCGTTTAACACGTATTTCTACTCTTTATGAAACATTAGTGAACTAAAGTGTTTGTTTATGCTGCAGTCAAAGAACACAGACCAGGAAGTTTTGCAGCCCAAGATCAGGAGGAAACCAGCTGTGCCTTCTTTTAGGTCAACATCAGTTGGTAAAAAACAGTCTAGAATCCCATATTCACCAGCAAAATATGTAGCTTCTATGCATTCCAAGAAAGAAAATGTGGTTACTCCAAGAGCCAAAAACTCGAATACAATCGAATCCATTGATAAGAAGAAAGCAGCCCCACGATCTTTATACACGTTGATGAAATCTGGTTCGGTTAAAGAACCATGCAAGTTAAGCTCCCCTGCAGTTCGGAAGAGTGAAAGTACAAAACTTGCTCCCAGTGCTCATTCCACACCCAAACGCTTTGCAACGCCTATGATAACGCCTTCTAAGGTATTTTTCCTTAATAAAGTTGTTGTGATTTCCTTATTTAATTAAAAACCTATGTTAATTTTGTATTGCAGGTTACAAATGCGGCGAATAAGCAACCGTTAGCTACCCCTTCGGTTAAAAGAAGGTAAAGGACTCAAATTATTTGGTGAAAGTTATTAGGTAACAGTCAAATGCATAGTTTTTTTAATGGTTAACATTGTTGCTTTATACACATTTGAAGGATGGAAACACCTGTGCATCCTTCAGCTGTTGGAAGCAAAACACCTGGCCAAAAATGGCACATTTTCTCAGCTGTGTAAGTTGTTCCACTAATCAGTGATCATACTTTAGTTCTTGCCTCTTATGGGCTACTGACACATCTGATTTATTTCATCTTGGCTTGTTTGTGTACCAATAGTTCGAAGTCCCTTAGCGCGTATAGAAACAAGTTACAATCGCCAACTGTATCATCTCCATTCACCTTGCGAACAGAGGAAAGAGCCGCTCGAAGAAAACAGGCAAGAATCTACATTCATTTCTTTTAATGAAACCACAGGTCCTGTTTCTTAATTTGTATTACACATTTGATTATTTCAGAAGCTTGAAGAGAAATTTAATGAAAAAGAAGCGCAGAAAGTGCAACTGCAAACCACATTGAAGGTTATAATACCTCTTATTCCCAATTTTATTTATGTTTTTGTATCCATATCTGAAAATTTTAAATATGTGATAAATTTATAAACTGAGGCCTCTAGCATAATATTGCAGGAGAAAGCGGAGACGGAATTTAGAAGACTGCGACAAAGCTTTTGCTTTAAAGCTCGACCACTACCTAGCTTCTATAACGAAAGAGAAACACCAAAAAGCCCAATAAAGAAGGTATGTAACGGGTCGGGTCAGGGTTACCTTAGTCACTTTTTGTCCATTTTTTAGATAGTGTGTCGAAAATATTATAAAGGTATGTAACGGGTCGGGCTAGGTTTACCTGAATCACTTGTTGTCCAATGTTTTTTTATAAAGGTATATAATGGGTCGGATCATTGTTTCTTTTGCAGACTCCACAAACAAACCTAAGGTCACTAACACCGGCACGAAAACCTCCCACAACAATCTCACAATATTCTGAGACCAAGAAGTCTTCAAGAAGACTTTGGAAAACTAACGATCAAAACCCAAATACTCATCCTTTGGCTTCATTAGCAAGGCGGATAAACAATGAGAATGTTTCTCCAAATCTTCAGAATTAAATCTATAGCCCAATTATTGTGATTCATCTTCTAGTTGAAATTCAGTTTCTGTGCATAATATTTTACTGATTCATGTCTTTAGGGATTATATTTCATTACTATTTGTCATTGCAAACATTTCAGTATGAATTGTACTTGGGAAATAGCCTTAAGCTTCTTCTAACATATAACTCACTTTATCGTATTTGATTTTGAATGTCATTTTTATTTTACGGATTTAAAGTATGTCTCTGTGACTGTTACGAATATATATCTTTTTGATGGATGGACGCTAGGTGCCTAGGTTCATCTGATAAGTTCAGTCACGTGCAACGAACATATGCAACGTTGCTAGTGCAGGTGACAGAGATAGTGATGGTGGTGCTGACGCTGCAGTTGTGCTGGTTGTGGAGTTGTTGACGATGGGAGGTGCTAGTGACAGCGATGACAATGATGGTTGTGGCAGCGGCGATGGAGACAAACATAGGCTCCTGATGCCAATTCATTTGGATCATTTTAAGTTAGTTTAATAGGAGGGTCTCATGTTCACTCATAAATTGAGTCTATCAAAACTTGATCTGTTATATAATGTGAGTTACAACTTACAACAAGAATTTCATATGCTAGTTTGTTTTAGTCAAATAAAAATGATGTATATATATATGTGTGACTATGCGCATATAATGTATATGTGTGGCCTTCGGGGGCAAAAGTAAAGCTGCATTAATTTTAACGTTATTTTACTAATTTCGTGAACATAACGTTAAAATGGACGGACGGTTAATCATGCATCATGTTGTGACGTTAATAGCCAAAAGGCAATGGAGTACATGCACCAATCGGGTTTGTCCAGATTGCTAAGTGTTATGTGTCTTATATCAAAGGCTTGATACAAAACCACCATCAAGCCGGGGTCTCTCCATCCCTACGGTGTTATAATTTATATTCTAACACGTAGCCCACAAAGAAGAAACTGTAACGTGTAAGTAGGCCGATTTAATTTTTGGATTAAATTCTAAGTTACTTATCATCTAATCTTGTGTGTCAGAAATTGAAATGGGTGGGTCCCATTTTGTATTAAATAGTGAAACATGGTCCCCAAAATGACCATTAAACAACTTTTTAACGTGTAGGAGTTAAGTTTGATGAGGAAAATAAGTGCACAACAAGAATTGAGCCAACTTTATTCAAATAGTACACAAACAATATCATATACATCATAATTCATAATTAACAAGTAACAACAATAATCTGGATCAAACCCATAACCATCACCAATAATTAGAACACAATGATAGTTTGAATTTAACCAAAAGAATTGGAATCTACCACATTTCTCCACCAACTAAATACCATCCATCATCATCATGATCATCATCATATTCATCCTCATCTCCATGTCCCCAACATAATCCCACATCACAAAAGCTCATGGTCTCGTCGTCGTCATCAGTTTTAGCGACATCCACATCATTGTCACGCTCGTCTAATGTACATGATACAGCAAACCCGAACCCAAACCCAACACGCAAGTCAATGTCATTACTACTGTCATCAATATCATTATCATTATCATTATCATAACCATAACCATAACTATAATTGTAATTTTCTTCTACTCTATCCTCGTAGTCATAGTCATAATCATAATCATCGTTATCATAACCATCACCATCGGCCAAATAAGCCAAAAACCCGGTAGCAGAAGTCCCAAAAGAATATTTGGTCAACTCGTCCTCATGATCAACCGATTTGATCTTCATGGCACCTTTTGCTTTGGCTTTAGACTTGCAAACCGGGTGGATACGACAACCATTGCACCGCGGCTTTCGACATTTCCCTGTGAATTTTGAATGGTTTGTTGGCTTTGTGGGCACTTTAGCAAACAAGCCCATAGTTGATGCAGAATCCACCATCTTTACAAATCTTTGTCGGGATAAGGAGGCTGGAAGGACATGATAGCAACTAACATAACCATGTTGACGACCCTCTCGTTTCATATTAGTTTTGTGATGTTTTCAGAAGTGTTTTTTTTGTTTGTGTATAGGATTGTGAAAATGTGTGTATGTATGTATAGATTTGTAAAAGGAATAAGATGGACGAAAGAGGTTAGAGTCTTAAAGACGATTTATGAAGTTGACACGCAACATAGTTTATTTTTTTGGTCAAATTGTTAACTGTGCGTATTGGCCAAGATGACAGCCTAACTTAAAGTCATAACAATTTATTTTACATATTTAAATTAGGTTATCTATCTTATGTATGAAAAATAGTAATTAACCTCTAGTTTCTTTTTTTTTTTTTTTACTTTTTTTTGTTAGAAGCTATGTAATAGAATTATTTACAATTTGTTTAGAAAAAAAAAAACAGTAGCCGTTATGTAACACTTTATGCAAATCCTAAATTTGCTTCAGACAAGATTTGGTTCATAAAAGATGCTCCGTCTCAAATACCATCAATTCATCCACGATGGGTGATCTCACATGAAGTCTGCACTAAACATCTCAAAATGAATCTGTGACAGTGGACAACATTAGTTGGTATAAGAAGCTGGTGTTTTCTGTAATTAATTTTTTAATTTCGTCGTATGTTTAGGTCAAATATTTGTGTAACGAGATATCCATATTACCAGAAAGAATCGTAAAATATTTCAAAACACTAACAAACTACAACCATGTGAAAGTAAGAACCATTAGCTATATCAGATATATGTACATTTTTTACTAATTTCATGAAAATAAGAACCATTTTTTACTTACGGTGTGCGCATATAATGTATATATGTGTGGCCCTTGGGGGGCAAAAGTAAAGTTGCACTAGTTTTAACGTTATTTTACTAATTTCATGAAAATAACGTTAAAAACAACGGACGGTTAATCATGCATTATGTGGTGGCTTTGATAGCCAAAAGACAAAGGGGTACATGCACCAATCGGGTTTGTCCCGATTGCTAAGTGTTTTGTGCCTTATGTCCAAGGCTTGATACCAAACCACATCGAGCCGGGGGTCTCACTGGAAGCAGCCTCTCTATTTTTAGGGGTAGAGGTAAGGCTGTCTACATCTTACCCTCCTCAGACCCTACCTTAGCTTCGCTATAGGTGGGATTAACTGAGCATGATGATGATGAGATATATGTACATTTTAGTATACAAAATGTTTTTGTAAGCAGTATGTTATCAGTTTCTTTATTTAATTAAAATCTAGCAAATGTTGGCTTCATGCATCTTCAGAAGATGTAACAAGTGGTTCCTGACTAGGCATGTCTGGACTAGGTGATTTCACAGTCTTTCGAGCAGGGTATAGCACATAGTGTTGCAGGATGAACAGGAGGTCGAAGAAGATAGACACCTGAATACACCATATATACAAAATTCTTTGAATAAACACAGTTTAGGAGGATTTAAGCATTTGATTTGAAATTTGAATACACGCACGTTGGCAGTTTGAGTAGCTTACGACCCGTTTGACTCATTTTGATCTACTTTACTTCAGGTCAGCTTTTAAATTTTACTCGTATTATATATTGGAGACATGAATCATAAACTAAATTGACCAAGTTTTAGGAAGAAAGGCGCGTACCAAAGAAAGCAACGTCTTGCCTATATTCCCATAGAAGTTCACCCAAGAATCTGAGAAATACAAGTAAAAGTAAGCATACGCTAAACCTTAGATTGTGCGTACTACCAGCTTTTGAGTTTTAATGTGAATTTGCATAAAAAGAGGACATACTTTGATCTATAGATTGGACAGCCATTTGTCCATAATTTGCTAACCCTCCACCCAGATCAAGCAATATGTTGCCAATGCTAAATCCGACTGTGCTCTTCCTTTGGAAGTTCATAACAGCCTGAATACATAACATTTACTTAGCCGGTACCATCTTATAATAAATAAAGGTCCTTCCATAAGTTACAAAACAGTTGAATTTACGCAAACTATTCATATAAAGCTCAAACTCCATCTTTAACAAAATGAAAAGAACCCTGAAATTAGTAACCAGAATCATAAAGAGATACTTACTTGGGGTATATATTTGATTACTGTCATGACAACCTGTAATGTGCTGCAATTGGCAACTTTAATAAGTTATAACACACGAAATATTCAAATATGTATCGAGTGATGAATACCATGAGATGAAATCCACCAAACTTTGTTCAAATATGCATTGAATCCATTGATGATAGCTAGAATGAAATGCGGAAAATAATCCAAAATGGATCTTACCTAAAGCAGGAAACCAACCAAAGCCAAGAATGATTAGGTATGGCTATGAACACGCAGATGATAACAGTTAACCATGCTACCGAGAGTATAGAGATACTAGTCTTGGAGACCTTCTGACCTCCACGCTACAAAAAAAAGCGAAAAAGGGTTCTTTCAAGGCAATAGTTAAAGTAATCATCTTTGAGTAGTCAATATTCATCAACACTCCATATCAATCATGTGGTGTGCGATATTTAATACGAATCAATGGATACTTACATCATAAATGGCTATCTGAAATAAGGTAAATGCAGTTAGCACAACCGCATGAATAGAGAAAGCAACATCATTCGCTGCTACAGGTATCATCTGCATATGCAAGTAAATAAACAGCCATGAAAAAATAAAAAATAAAACTAGTTAATTCAATTAATATCACTTTTTCACCTAGGGTTTTTGCTACCATTCCAAATTACAAGATCCTAGTAATGCAAACCGCAGAGCATTTGGCCAAATTCTAAAACTTATACCATCCTGCCTAAAAACAGAAATAACTGAAAACCTAATATGGAGTACTAAACAAGCACCAATCCATGTTACTTCTATTAAACATTGCATATAACAAAACAAATGGAGTCACAGATAATTACCTCATTGAAACCATATTTCTCGTGATACTGACGCTGAACAGCAGAGCTAAAGAACACAGACGCGTTGTATATCAAATACGATGAATGCTTCGTCAAATTCAGCACCACGAAATCGAAATTCAACCCTACCACACTGCAGGTTTCAAATTCCAATCAAATTATAAATTCAATACAGAGTAGCTTAAACAATTAAATTGAATTAACTTAAGGCCGGGCGTTGTGGTGTAACGCCCCTTGCCACATGGGCTTAATAACGCCCCCTCGGACCTAGGCGCCATCAAGGGGCGCCACCGTTGATTCGCCAAGCCCATAACGCGCGTTAAGGCTTGGCTTGTTTTGTGTGGGGCCACCTGAAAGCAACCAAACACCTTTTTTTTTTCTTTTTTGTTTTTGCTTTTATTTTGTTTCTTTGTTTTAATTTCAAGTTAAATGACAACACAAGCAATGTCTATGGCAGTGACGTGGCGCTTTAACAGGCCCTTGCTAGGTAAACAAACCACAAGGCCCAGTATAATCAGATGATGAATAATAATGAACTTATATTCAATTAGACTAAAAACATAATAATTATCAATCAAACAATCTTAATTACCTTTTTCTTTTGTAATTCAATATAACCTGAGGATAGAAGCTGATGGACCAAGAACAAAAGGCAATCCATCCAAAAACACTAGAAATAACCTCCATCTCCGTTGAATTCCATGATGATCCCATGGTTGCTTAATAATTGAAAAACACACACACACACTGGAGTGTGTTTGATATTATTCGATGAGAGTTAAAAGTTTGCACTCAAAATAATAATAAAAGTTGGTTGCTGTAATGGTGGGTTGACGTGAGGTGGAATTTATGTGGGGGTATGGATCCAGTGCGGGAAGGGCATATGAGATGGTAATGTGGTGACCAGTTAGATTGAGACACGTGGAAGGTGGGTGTAAACAGTGTGTGTTGTTTTCAGATAAGATGAAGAGAAAGTCGAAAGCGAGAGTGAATATGTCCGGTTTTGTTGCCAAGGGGGGCAACTGAAGGATGAAAGTCCGAATTCCAAAACATGAAAAACCATTCTGTTTTATCTTCTGAAAACATATTTATTTAATAATAAAATAGAGTTAATTGCCAAAATGGCCCCTGAGGTTTGGCCCAAAATGCTTGTTTGGTCACTTTTTTGAATTTTCTGTCAAAAGCACCCCTCACAGATCGAAAATTGCCAAAATGGTCCATATTTAACTGAGTTTTTAACTGAGATTTGAAAGTCAGTTAAGTTTCAGGGGCAATTTCATCCTTTATGTCCTCAGGGGCCAAAATGGCATATAATGGAAAGTTATAAAAAAATAAAATTCAAAAACGTTTTTTGAACAGGTGCAGGTAGGTTGAAGAAGATGATGAGGAAGAAGGAGTGAGTTGAAAAGACGAAATTGCCCCTGAGACTTAACTGACTTTCAAATCTCAGTTAAAAACTCAGTTAAATATGGACCATTTTGGCAATTTTCGATCTGAGAGGTGCTTTTGGCAGAAAATTCAAAAAAGTGACCAAACAAGCATTTTGGGCCAAACCTCAGGGGCCATTTTGGCAATTAACTCATTAATATATGATGTTTTTTAGTTAAATACAATTTGAGTCCCGTGGTTATATCCAATCTGCAGGTTGAGTCCCAATTTCTCAATTTATGTCCAATTAATTCCCCGTGGTTTACGAAATTGGTCAATCGAGTCCCTACCACTAACGCCGATCCAGTTTCTGTTATTGTGAAACAACGGTTTTGCCCCCTAATTCCTTTCAGTATGCATCCCTGTGGTTTGTTGTTTCTTACTTTCTCTCATCTTTATTTCCCTCCAGATTCAAAATGAATGTGCAGACAGTTCACAATGTTACAGATTAGTATGCATACTAATATGATGTTGTGTGTGCAAAACAGTAGGTGTAGATGTTAATGCATTTGTTACTTTACTGTGTTAGGTTGAATACAGTCACAGTTACAGATTAGTCTGCACACTAATCTGATGTTTATTGAAGTTAGTTGTATGCATAATACTCAAGCTAATGATGTGTGTCACAAAATGAATGCATTATATGTTTGTTGTACAACGATGTTTGCAAAATGTATGTATATTTGATGTATGCATGTTAATGATGTTGTGATCTGATGTGGTCTGCACATCATTAGCTTGAGTATTATGCATACAACTAACTTCAATAACACACGGGGAATCAATAGACCTAAATTGAGAAATATGGACTCAAGTACTCAACCTGCAGATTGGGTATAACCACACGAACTCAAAATGCATTCAACTAAAAACTAAAAAAATACAAGATATTATCATCATCTCTAGTTAGACTTGTTCAATCAATGATATGTTCAATCACTAGTCAACTGCACAAAACGCCACATCAGACTGTGTCACATTATATGCTCCGGACACACGCTTTTGAAACCGACGTATCACATAGTCAAAATAAGAATTCTCATCCAAATCCGACATATATATATATGACTGTCATTTGATTACCATGAAATTCATTGACTATTTGACTTCCCCTTTATTAAACAGCACAAACGAACATCCATTAGTCAAAAGGACTTAATGTGTTACAACTTTTGAAAATAAAGGACGTTTTTAGTATTTTTCTTAGTATAAAGACGAGACCTGCAAATTGGTATAAACTACAGAACGAAATGCTATAGTTTATAACTTTTATTCTTTTTGTAATCAACCGTTAGACCCAGATACCATTCTTTTTAGTTTAAGTATAATATTGCTATATTTAGAAAAAAAAAACAATATAAAAAAAATTAATGCATTGCTAACTATAACAGTGCGTGTAAACTATTTACAACTATACATACGTCAAAGTTGTTCAAGTATGATACATGATCAAATTGTGCAACTACAATAGCTAATTCAAACCATCATATCTAAAATTACTTGTAATGTAATGGACGTATATACCATCACCCTAAAACACATGCATCACATCGTGGATACCTCGTATGCTTTGCATACAAAAATCACTTTGTACATCAACAGCCCCAACCCTGTATATATAATTAAAATGAGGACCAAGGAGTCTATGCTTCAAGGATAAGAATAGTTTTGGTTACAACTAAACTAATGTTTATATATAAAAATATGCAGACTTTAAAATTATAAAATAGCAAATAACAAAAACATCTCAAGTACCTTTCAGTATTTCAATTAGTAACTGCAACTACAAATTGCAGTCAAGAATACAAAACAAAATGTCACAAAAGAATTGCTCATTTTCAGTCTGCATTAAAATACAATTTAAGCAGCTAAAGACTCATTTTTATTTTACTTTATTTAGCCTGTTAGAGATACAAAATCATCCCGTTCACAAGTAAATGGGTCGAAACTATCACCTCTACGTGCTATGAACATGTCGTTTAAGAGATTCAACAATTTGTCTAAAATATCACCTTATTTTTTGGAACGCGGATCACGGCAAAGACCATGCTTCCTCAACGTGTCGATGTAACTTCTCATGAGGGTGAATTTGTTGCTTCCAAGATAATAAAGATAGTCCCAGGTATATATCCCAGTTTTATGCAAATCGTCAAAAAGCAACCTAAATTAACCATCAAAAACAAAATTATTTAATTTAGCATTCGTAGAGGTTTATCACTAAGCTAACATTTATCTGCTAATAACTACCTCACTCCGTAGTTTCCTACGGGTTCTGCAGACATGATCCCTACATGACGCCGTCCATAAATGACCTGGTTCAAAAATAGTTGACTCAGCTATCAGAACATAATAAAATGCAAATACAAGTTTGGAATATTAGTCAATCAGAAACTATTCAAGAATGACCACATTAGCTAGCTTGAAGATGTTAATAATTAAAATCTTCAACAAACGGGCCAAGTTCGGGCTGACCTGTTATACTGGCCGTCTTGACCTTGACCTATTTAACGCATTTAGTGAAACAGACGACCCACTGGCCCGTTTAATCCATTTTATTACAGAACTCACCAACCTGTTTAACAAGTTAACAACTAGATTACAATCTGTTAACCCATTTGACCCGTTTAGATAGATGGGTCACACGGGATCGTACTAAGTTTACACAATTCTAACCACGTCAGCGTTAGGATTGATATCTTTGACACAAATACATAAATGGGTGATGTTCAGCTTCAAGAATTCAATCTGCTAAACCCGACACAATCGACACCCCTAGTTACTAGTAGAATTGGATTAAGAACACAGTTAAGATTACCTTTTCACCAGCAATTGATCTGATCTTACTATCGACAGCAGGGCTATACACCCTCAGATATTCAGCCTGCAACTTGTACAGACTCCCATTTGCAAATTCCACCTCAACCTAACTCCAACATCCCAATGAACCAACAAATCAATAAAATTTATCAAAACTCTGTATTTATGTAAATCATTGAATAAAAGAGAGAAAGAAGAGAAATTGAAGTAAAAATATATACATTCTTTGGAGGATGGAGAGCAAATCTGATCAATCGAGGACAGTCTCCGGCCGTCGTGCTTAAGCTTCGTCTTGTTCTCCATACTGCAGACATTTTTACTCTTTCTTTGCACACAACTAGAAAGTTCTTGATTTGTCTATTGGGCTATAATGGTTATGTAAGATATGGTAACAACTGAGAGTTTATATTGGCCCAAGTGTTCAAAGATCAACTCTCAAAAAGTGGTGTGTCGATAGGATAGCGGCAAAGTTGTGAAACCGTATGAAGGATTGAAGGGTGGTCTATTTTGGGGGATCGTTGGTAACCGTAGTACAGGAGTTTAGTTGTAACCTTGAAGGGCCAGCCCGTTGGGTATATGTATATGTGGATATTGAGCAAGAAAAACAAGTTTAGGAACAGAATGAATCGAACGAACACGAACGAGTTGTGTTCATGTTTGCTTATTTAAGTTTTAACGAACAAGCAATCGGACACGAACAATTAAACAAATGTGGTTTCTTGTTCATGTCCGTTCGTTAAGAAAACACACGTGTTTATGTTCGTTTGTATTTGTTCGCTATTAGAATAAATGAACGGTTCACGAACGTGGACGAACGAATAAAACGGAGCTAATACCAATTAAAAGTAAATATAAATAAAGTGTCATGGGCCTAAATAATTAATAAAACTACACTAATTTGTAATGGATGATATAGTTTAGATTTATAAACTACACTAAGTTGTAATATGCCTAACAATCTTAAATGATAATGCTAATGAACGAAAATAAACATACAACCAAAATTAATGAACATTCACAAACATAATGAACAAATTTAGACGGACGTTCACAAGCATAGTGAACAAACTTAAACGAACTTCCACAAACATAAATGAATGAACGAGATATGTGTTCATGTTCGTTCATTTAAGTAAATGAACAAAAAGTTTTGTTCATGTTTGTTCATTTATTAAATAAACGAACGCCCTATCGAACGATTGACTAATAGTTCACTGAACTTTCGGTTCGTTTACAAGCCTAGCGAACGGTGACTGACCTGAACCTGAACCGGAACTGAACCTGATACCAAACTGGTTTCACCGAAATACCAAAAATCTCAAACCAAAAACCGACACATAAACTAGCCAAACCTAACGGGAACCCAACCGAAGCAGGTACACAAACCGGTTCTGCCCCACACTGGTACCACTAAAAACTGGTTGGAAGCGAGAAAACCATAAACTAAACCGAAACTGTTTTAGTTAAAAAAAATAAGGGTTTTGGTCATACACACAGGTTTAATTATGTTTTATTTGTATTGATTTTCACTGTTCTTGTTTCAAAAAAATCTAAAAGTTATTAATGTTAAATTTTTAGTTTGTGTAATTTTAACAGGTCAATACATGAACCGGAATAAAACATACAGTGAAATAGAATCTAAACCAACCCAAATCTGGGTCAAAAAACTGACTCGAGTCTCAAATGGTGACCCTGAACAGGGCCGGCTAAAATATGGTTTCAAACCCGAACCAATACCCCCCCCCCCCCCCCCCCCCTCCTCAAAACAGTTTTTGAACTTCTTTGACCCAACCTAAATAGGCTGGGCCCATATCCTAATTTGCGCACCTTTATATGAATGTTCTTCCTTTAGGATTTTCACTTACTTTAGAAGTTAGAACTTTTGATGTAAGAAAATATTTAACATATATATATTTTTAATCGGGGAAGGATCAATTGAGAAGAAATCTAATGTGAGAACAAAAAAAAAGAAATCAACCATTAAATACTTTAACTCTTATTATATTAATTATTATCTCTTTAATTAATTAATCATTAATACTTTATCCTACACATTATCAAATTTTGTCCTACACATATCAAAATTCATCCTACATATATCGAAATTATCACGCATTTATCCTACACATATCGAGAAATTATCACGCGTTTATCCTACACATATCGAGATTATCATACGTTAATCCTACACGTATAAAAATTCAACCTACTTTTGTCCTACACACATCGAAATCATCCTTCAATGTAAATTAGGATTGATATGAAAGAATATATTTTGAAATTGAATTATGAGTTTCATTAATTTAATTAGTTTAAAGGGTTACAAAAAACTAATCATTTATTAACATTAAGTACAATTATTATATGGAGGATTCCTATTAGTTTAAATTTGTTCTTTTTCTTCTTAAAATATTTTTTCTTCTTATTTGAACTCTCCACATATTCAATTTGCCCATTGTTATCATTTATATTTTAAATTGATGATTGATCTTATTGCCCTATTTCATTATTTGGTAAATATTCGATAGACTTATTTACCCATACAAGAAGTATAGGGTTTCCCAACGGTGTATGAATAGAGCTCATTAAAAAGGGTTCTGCGTTAGACAAGAATAACACCATCATCAAAACCATCACTCCTCTCTCACTCTCCCTCTCTCTCTCTAAAATCTCGATATTCAAAGACCATATTAGCCATCATAACCATACACCATAAACGAAAACCCGATCAGTCATAAACATGTTTACCTTCATCACTACGATACACTGGCTAAATCAGATACACATGTTCTAGTCTTCTTGTGTCTTTCATGTTTCACTAAAAAATTGTTCAACATTGTAACTAGGTTTTTCAAGGATGTTGAGGTGGTTGACATATGAAGGATAAGAGACCAAGGAGCTCCCAAGTTTTTTTGGACAAAGGCCTTTGTACAAGAACCATCCTTGAGAAAGGATTTATGTGATAGGCGAAGCAAAGAGAGAGAGTTCTTTTTTTTGGCAACTTAGGCATATCTAACATGATGGGTTCCTTACCTTCTTCGTCACATATGCTCTTAGTGAGACATAGTTTTAGGCCTTTTCGTTGTAACTACGGTCTATTTGGTATGGTTAATGGAATGGATAAAGGAATGAAATGAATGAAGTAATGGAATGGATAAAGAAATGAAATGGCTCATTATAATTCCATGATCTTGTTTCTTTTACAATGTGAGAATGAAATAAATCATTACTTTGTATTGTTTGGTAGGTAGGAAAAGACGATGGAACAAAGTCGATGGTGGGTGGTGGTGGTAGCGACAATGGTGGGTGACGGTGCTGAGTGGCAGCGGCGGTGGTTGGTGGTAGCGGTGAATGGTGGTAGGTGGCGCAGTCATTGGTGGCGTTGTCAACGATAGTGAGTGGCGGCGGCGGTTAGCGATAGTGGCGGTGGCGGTGGGTGGTTGGTAGCTGCGGTGGTGGTGGTCGGTGGTGGCGGTGGCGGTTTGTGGCAGTTGTCGGGTGTGACGGTGGTCGGTGGTAATGGTTACGGTGGTGTGTGGTAGTGGGTGTTCGCGGTGGCAACAATGGTTGATGGCGGCGGTGGTCGATAGTGGCATTGGTGGTGATGGCCGGTGGTGGTAGTAGCAGTGGGTGCATGGTGGTGATTAAGGTTGATAGAGGGAATGAAATGGGGAAAAAACAAGGAGGTGGATGGAATTAATTTAGGGTTTTTAAAGAAAATGAATTGGACAAGGTAATGGATGATTGCATTACTTTGACCAACCAAATATTATTATTTTTCATTTTATAGCAATACTTCATTTTATTTCATCTCTCATTTCTACATATCAAATGTTACCTTGATGAGAAGTATCCCGTCTTAACGTATGGATTTGAGCCTATATAAGAATCAACCCATTAAGCTCGATCCAAGTCACGTCCCTTTCCCTTCTTAAGAAGGCTTATGAGTGGAAAAAGTCTAATTTCCCCATCAAACATTTCGAATGTTCTCGTTACCTTTTTATTTCCTTTCGTATACATGTTAGTTAAACATATACACATTTTTTACTTGAGCCAATAATAAAACCCTAATCCTCCGAGAAACTCGGAGGCGGCAACGGCGAATAGGATTTCTGGATCAGCATGGCGGGCAGAGATCGCTACAAGGAGGATACGTGGTATGATGCACCTACTAGGAAACGAAGAAACGGTAAAGAGGACGTCGCTTCGAAGGATCCCGTGGTCACGAAGTTTTTTGTATCCAACCTCCCTGAGGGTTGTGCGTCGACTGATTTGTATGGAGTGTTAAAGGGGTTCGGGAGTATCCATGGGATCTACATAGCAAGGAAGTACGACAAGCTGGGGAAAAGATTCGGTTTTGTTTCGTTCATCAATGTCAAAGAGCCGAGTGGGTTGGAGAAGGAGATGAAGGATGTGTGGATAGGTTCTTACAAGTTGTTTATTGTGTTAGCCAGGTTCGTGGATGGAGAGCGACTTGTAAGGAAGGAGGAAAAACGATGGGTTCCAGTGGAGGAAAAGAAGGGTGGAGATAGGGTTTCGACAGAAGAGGAGACTCCGGTTGAGGCTGGGGCTAAGACGGGGTCTGCTCAGGCTGAGGGTCGTTCGTTTCGGGACACGCTGTTGGGGGTTACTAAGGCTGAGGCTCCGATAGACATTGTGGTTGATGATGGGTTTGTGGGTAAAGCGTTGTGGAAGGGGTGGGCTTTGTTTGGTATAGCTAAGGACTTGGAGGCACTAAAGGGTTTAAAACGGTGGTTGGGTGAGGTGAGATTGGGGACGGTGAAGATTAGATACGTGGGGGGTTTGTCAGTAGTTTTGGTGTTCGAGACTAAGGAGAGCATGATGGACTTGGTGATGACTAACGACGTCTGGAACTCTACGTTTTCATCACTGGTCCCGTGGGAGGGGCAACAATCTTCCGATGATCGCATTGCATGGCTGAATGTGTACGGTATCCCTTTGTGCCTTTTTGATGATAGAGTGCTTGATTTAGTTGGGTCTCAGTTTGGTAGAGTTGTTAAGTCTGCACAAATTGATGACTCCACGGAGGATTATTCAGTCGCTACGATTGCTGTTCTTGTTAATACGGTGCAACGGATTCGTCAGTTGTGTAAGGTGGTGTGGAGGAACGTCCCGTGTACGGTTTTGGTAGAGGAGGATATTGGTGAGTGGGTGCCGGAGTGTATCGACGTGGATGAGGAGGATAGTGGGGGCGATTCGTCGATTGATAAGAGTCCCTTGAAATGTGTGGTGTATCCTGTGCGAGTTGAAGTGGATAGTAGGGGAGGGTCTACTAGTGATGGTAAGTTACATGGTGTGCATGGGAATGTCATACAGCATGATACTAGTGATGGGAAATTGCATGGTGTGCATGGGAATGATTTACAACATGTTGCGGCTACTGTACAACAGGTTGAAAGTAGAGATGATTTGAAAAAGGATAGTGGGTTGGGTCCTAGTATGATGGAGGAGGGTGGTGTTGCGGGTTCTAAGAAGAAGAAGCGTGGTTTTTTTCGAAAGAAGTCTAGAGCGGATAAGTCGCCGTCACCTACGGGGGTGGAAAGACCTAAGAAACGAGCTAGGGATGGGGAAGATCCTTACGATATCGACCGTTTTATTTTCAACATTCAAGAGGGTCAAAAGAGATTGGAGGAAACGGCTGCTAGTCAACAGGAGGCGATGGATGGGGTTGACGTGCACAATTTAGAAGTTGAGATAGAGAAAGAAGTTGGTCAGACAGTTAGTTTGGGCCAAGCCTTGGGTGCGACAGGGTTGAACGAGTTTGAAGAACCACTTAGGAAGATGATTGGTGACGAAGGCTTCCAACCGGTGTCCTCATGAATTGTCTGTCTTGGAATATTAGAGGGCTGGGTTCCGCGGGTAAGAGTTCGTGGTTAAAAAATCTTAAGGTGAGTAATGAGGTTGGGTGTGTCATGATTCAAGAGACGCAGTTTCAATCGCTAGATGGGATTAACGTGGGGAACTTTTGGGGTACGGGGGACTTTGAGTTCGAGCATGTTGATGCGGTGGGTCGGTCTGGGGGTCTGTTGACTATTTGGGATTCTAAATTGTTTGTTAAGGAGTCCGTTTTTAAGCACAGGTACATTCTTGGTGTTTCGGGTCACTTGAAGAATGATGGCCAAAAAGTGTCGCTCGTGAATGTGTATTGTCCGCAGAAGATTGTTGACAAAAGGGCGGTTTGGGAAGAACTTAAAAGGTTGATTTCGAATGATGAAGAGATGTGGTTCGTAGTGGGAGACTTCAATTGTGTTCGGGATCGTTCGGAACGTCGGAATTCTAAGTTCAATGAAGGGGAGACTCGTGAGTTCAATGATATGTTGGATGATATTGGGTTAAAGGAATTTATGTTGCGGGGTAGGCGTTTCACGTATGTAGCGGGAAACAAACTGAGTCGGTTAGATCGTGTTTTCGTTTCTTGGCCGGTCATGTGCAAATGGAATGGGGCGGAGTATAGAGTGTTGGACCGGGTTGAGTCGGACCACTTCCCTTTGTTACTTAAGATTGAGTCGCGTAATTATGGTGCCAAGCCGTTTAGGTTCTATAATTCGTGGCTTAATAGGGAGGGGCTTAAAGAGGTGGTAGAGGAGGCCGCGGGGGTGGTTCAAACGGGTGTGGCTCCTGATCGCAAATTATTGGGTAAGTTCCGGTTGTTGAGATCAAAAATTAAGGAGTGGGTTGTGAAACAAAAAGTGGCCGATAATGAGGAGGAAGAGGTCCTTCGTGCAGAATTGAATTTTTTGGAGATGGAATTGGAGAATAGGGAGTTAACTGAAGCTGAGGGGTGGGTTGTGGAGGAATCGGTCAAGAGGCTCAAAGAGTTAGAAGGGTCACGGGTTCGTGATTTGAAGCAAAAGGCGAGAGTGCGATGGGCGAAAGAGGGTGACGAAAACTCTGCCTTTTTTCACGGTGTCATTAATTCGCGTCGGGTTTCTAATTCGATTCCAGGATTGATGATTGATGATGCTTGGGTGACGCGTCCGAAGGCAGTTAAGCGAGAGGTGTTAAAGTTCTTTAAAAACAAGTTTGTTGAAGACTTAAAGGTTCGACCGGGAATCATAATTGAAGATATTAAGACTTTGGACCAGTTGTCTGCGGAAGGTCTTATAGCGCCATTTTCCGAGATAGAGATTAAGGAGGCAGTGTGGGATTGTGGGAGTGATAAGGCGCCGGGTCCGGATGGGTTTAACTTTGGTTTTATTAAAAACTTTTGGCATTTGTTTTCAGGTGATTTTGTTGATATATTGAAGACTTTTGCGGTTGATGGCATCATCAGTAGAGGCGTGGGATCATCCTTTATCACGTTGGTGCCCAAGGTTAATGATCCGGTGGGGTTGGGTGATTATCGTCCCATTAATCTTATTGGAGTGGTGAGTAAGGTGGTGTCTAAGGTGTTAGCGAATCGGCTCAAGAAGGTTATAGATGGTTTGATCTCTGAATCGCAGACGGCTTTTATAGCTGGAAGATACATTCTGGATGGTCCGCTTATTACTAATGAGGTGCTTACTTGGGCCAGAAAGCGGGGGAAAAAATTGTTTATGTTTAAAATTGATTTCGCTAAGGCCTATGATAATGTCAATTGGGAGTTTTTATTGTCCATTATGAGACAGATGGGGTTCCCGGAGTTGTGGTGTAGGTGGATTAAGGGAATTCTGTCGTCTGCCAGATCGTCAGTGCTGGTCAACGGTTCCCCAACGTTCGAGTTTTCTTGTGAAAAAGGTCTGCGTCAAGGTGACCCTATTTCCCCTTTTTTATTTATTATAGTCATGGAAGCCTTAGCAGGTATGATGAGAAAGGCGTGTGGGATGGGTTGCTTTAGTGGCATTAATCTTCCGAATAGTAATGTGATGATCTCGCATTTATTATATGCGGATGATGCCATGATTATGGGTGATTGGTCGACTTGTAATTTTGATACGTTACGCCGGGTTCTTAGAGTATTTCATTTATGCTCGGGGTTGTGTATTAATATTCACAAGTCTACGCTGTTTGGAGTGGGTATGGGTGTGGATGAGATTGGAGAGATGGCGAAGACCCTTGGGTGTCGTGCGGGGGATATCCCGTTCACTTATTTGGGGATTAGTGTTGGTGCTAATATGGGGAGGATTAGGAATTGGGACCCGGTGGTGCAGGTGGTAAAAAATAGACTTACTAAATGGAAGGCGAAGGTTTTGTCTATTGGCGGTAGATTAGTGTTGATCAAGTCAGTTTTGGAGAGTTTACCGTCATACTACTTCTCTCTTTATAAAGCTCCGGTTGCGGTTATTGATTGTATTGAGTCTCTTATAAAGAGATTTTTATGGGGTGGTGACTCGGATGTTAGGAAAGTGCATTGGGTGGCCTGGGAGAAAGTTACTTTGCCTAGATCGAGGGGAGGGTTGGGTCTTAGCCGCCTTGGTGAATGTAATAATGCGTTTATTTTAAAGTGGCTATGGAGGTATCGGGTGGAAGCGGGTTCTATGTGGAGACGAGTTGTTGATGCCATTCATGGTTCGGTTCGTTGTTGGGAGACCTATCCATGTAAGTCTTCTTTCTCGGGTACGTGGTCTAAGATTGTTAAAGCTTGTAATAAAATCAAAGTTGGTGATTATATTGGGCCGAATATGGTTCGGGGTATCTTGGGTAATGGGGTTAACATAAGGTTTTGGCTGGACCCTTGGCTTAAAGAGGTGCCGCTTAAAACTTTATTCCCGAACCTATTCCGGCTTGAGAATAATAAGTGGTGTAGTGTGGCGGATAGGTTATTGGGTTTTGGTGGGGCTGGGCCGGTCTCTTGGGAGTGGAGGAAGTATCCGGATGAGGCCCACCAGGTTCTTGAGTTGATTGAAGCCCATCGGCTTTTATTGGGCCAGTCTCTGTCAGACGTGTCGGACACTTGGGCTTGGCAGGTTACGGGCCCAGTGGCTTTTACGGTCTCTGAAGTCAAGGCTTGGTTGATTTCTGCTCGGGTTGATAGTCAGCCCAGTCCGGGTAGTTTTCAGTGGTGTAAGTGGGTTCCCCTTAAGTGTAACGTTTTTATGTGGCGTATGTTGCTTGATAGCATTCCGACTAAGGTGGCGTTGGGGAGAAGACATATTTTAAATGGTGATTTGACTTGTGTTTTTTGCAATGGTGAGGAAGAGAGTGTGGACCATATTTTTACCGCTTGTGGTATGGCGGCAGGGGTGTGGCAAGGTATTGCTAATTGGGTGCATCTCCCTCCTATTTTTCTTTTTTCGGTGGGCGATTTGCTAGAGGTGGTGGACTCGACGGGGCTTAATAAAAGAAAGAAAGAGATATTGTTTGGGATTTTTATGGTTGCGTGCTGGCGGCTTTGGAAAGCTAGGAATGATAGAATTTTCAACCAGAAGTCGTCTACTGTGGTGGAGCTCGTGGCAGATATTAAGGCGTTAACGTTTTTATGGTTTTGTAATAGATCGAAAAGTGTTGGGGTGGATTGGAAGGGTTGGAAGTCTTTTTCTTTTGATGTTATGTAAATAGTTGTGGGGCTCCCGGCTTGGGAGTTTTCCCGGTTGTGTGTTTAATGAAGTTTGCCTTTCAAAAAAAAAAGTTAAACATATACACAAATATGGACTTGAAAAATATGGACTTGACCATCTGAGGATAATTATGAAGATACGGATATGAACCTCTAACAACGGATTTCCTTCATGTTAAAGCCCTATCTCAACTCATGAACTTATACCAAAATTTCATTTTAACTTGAACTTAAATTTCATTTTCTTTTTTTTTTTTGAAAGTCAAACAAACTTTTATTACCATACCCAAATATTTACATGATATCCAATAGCAAGATGCTAAAGAGATATACAATACAAACAGCCAAACCTATCGATACATTACAAGCCAAATCTATCAAAGCATTACACAGTGAGGTCGAAGACAACCCATTTGTTCCATTCCATTGTGAGTTGCTTTGCTCTATTGTTTACCCAGTTGTAGGAGAGTGATTTGATTTCGCTTAAGCATTGATCCAAACTCGGTCGTTTTCCTGCGAATATTTTCTTGTTTCTTGTCGTCCAGATTGCCCAAATTGTTGTTAGGATAATTGCCTTGATAATCTTCTTTTTGACGCTCCCGATCCCGCTGATTTTATGTGCATTTAGAATGTCCCTGAATTCGAATGTAATGAACGGCGGAATTCGACACCACTCACAAATTTTACTCCAGATCTGTGAGGCGAAATAACATGAGGTGAATAGGTGTTCCGCACTTTCAGAATGATCATTGCATAAGACGCATAAGGAGGATGTGTTGATGATTTTTCTTCTTAACAGCCCTTCAAGAGTAGGAATCCGTTCTTGCTCGCTCCTCCATGCTAGCAAATTGACCTTTTTCGGCACCAAATTACACCATTCAAAAGGATAAAAAGGCACTGCAGCTGCTGTCAACATTTTACGGCAGGAGGCTGTAACATCGCGTTATTTTTACTTTTCATATATTTTAAATTTTATACTTAACAAATACCAAGTTCGCCTTTATTCGCTTTTTTTATGTTACTCCTACCAATTCATGACGAGTCGTCATTATAATTTATCCTAACCAATTTAGACGTTATAACAAGAAACTCATTTAATTAAGATCTTAATATATATTTATTTATTTAAAACATATACTCCCTCCGTCCCATTTTAAATGTCCTCCTTTCCTTTTTTGTTTGTCCCAAATTAAATGTCCCTTTCCAAAAATGGAAATGTAATTTCCAGTTTTGCCCATAAAAGACAAAACACAATCACCACTTTTGAGGATATTATTGTTATTTTACCACATACAAACAAAAAATTTCTTAAAATGTGTGTTTTTGAAAGTGGGACATTTAAAATGGGACGGAGGGAGTACTTCTTTTTATAATAAAACCTTCGAAAAAAGAAAAGAAAAGGCAAACGTGAATTTATTCTTTGACTTATATCTCCACACATTAGCAACCTACACAATATTTCAAAGTGGCGTTCGTATGTTTATTATTATTATTTTTTTTTTGTGTCGACGAATAACAACAGCACACAAGACCATCACATAAACTCTTAACCCCTACCTAGTCTCTTCCTAAAACTAACTTGTCCTTTCCATTCTCTGAAGGCATGCCTGGCCGGACGTCCCAGATTCCGGTGAATATACTAAAACGTCTTACGAAGGTATTCATCACTAACTTGCCAGACAGATGTAGCGGCAACGATCTCTCAGGTTTTATCCGTGAGTATGGCGACATATACGATCTCTACATTGCTCGTAAAAGAGATAAACTAGGGAATCGTTTTGGGTTTGTTTCTTTTCTAGATGTGAAAGATATCATGGATTTGATTAAAAATCTCAACAAGACTAGGATCGGAGAGAGCAGACTGAAGGCAAACTTGGCAAGATTTACGTATGAAGAAGGGGAAATACGAACGGAGGCTCCTACTCAAAAACCTAATAAACCGGTTCACGTTGAACAGAGACCCCCGGTACGTAACATGGCTGCATCCTATGATGGATCGCGTTCATTCCTGGATACCCTTAGTGGCAAGACGGATGGGAAATCGATAGGTATTGCGAACGAGATCAATGCGTTCAGAGGATTGCATGGCAAGGCCATAGTGGCACGTATGATAGATTTTGAGGCGTTAAAAAGCATTCATCTGATCATGAACGACATATGCCCAGGGATGAATAAGATCCAATATCTCGGGGGTTTGTCGGTTCTAATCTCCTTTGAGAATGAGGAGGTGACACTAAAGGTTGTTGAAGCTGCCAAGGAGGTGATTGGTAGATTTTCGATGATCGAAGTTTGGAAGGGCCAGTCATTTGCCTTTGAGAGACTAGCCTGGCTAAAGATCTCTGGGTTGCCTTTGCACTTGATTGCGGATGAAGTCCTAGCAACTATTGGGAAGTCGTTCGGCAAAATTGTACATACGCCTTCTAGGTCGGAATTCGACGACGATCTATCGTATGATTACATTGGGGTTTTGGTGGGCGAGGCGAATCGAATTGCTGAAAAAATTACGCTGACTTGGACAGACAAGAAATATTGTGCATGGGTTGCGGAGGAGGGCGGCGATTGGGTACCGGAATTCTACAAAGTCCCTGTGGAAACTAATAATCAAACACCGATGAACATGGAAGAAGATGTGTCTAACGTCGAAGAGGAGGTTAATCACGTGGTCTCTGAAACTCATCCGATTGAAGTCCGTTCGCCGGTAGTCAACAATATTTCCGGTCAGTCAATGGCCGGTAATGAGGATGTTAATTTGGAAACGCCATCAACATTGAATGTCGACAATCAGTTACCTATTTTGAAGGAGGGTATCACGGATACTCAAGAGAATATGGAAGGTTTTATCCCTGGGAATCTTTTTAATTTTAATGACAATAATGGTGAGGATTGTGTTAATAATGGAAATAATGACCAAGGGAATGTTATTTTGAAAAGAAAGAAGAAATCTGGGCTAGGGAACACGGGCCGGCCCAATCCGGCCTATTCTAGTAGTATTGAAAAAACAAAGGTGGGAAAAAAGCCCAAAGGAGATGGTGATCTTTTTGGAGTGGACAGTCTTTTGGGCCTAGGCGATGGGGAAAACATTGAGCCCAGTTCGTGTAATGGGGTGGACCCTGATTTGCAGCCAATGGTTTATGAAGAAGACTCGAGTTTTTCCACTGAGAAGATTCAACACAGTGAACAAAGAAAGGCGGTCAATTGCATTGATGGAGAAATCGAAGCTACTATGATTCTGGGGGAAAAGTTAGGCGTGAATTTACATGAAGCTCATCAATTGATCCACGAGTCGATTGTCCAAGAAGGAGTACAAGGTGGTAAGCCATGAATTGTTTATCTCTTAATATCCGAGGGGTTTGGAACCAAAGGAAACCGGGTTGGGTCAAAGATATTAAAAATAGAAATGGGATTTCGTTCATTGGGTTACAGGAGACTATGGTTAGTAACTTATCGGCTGATTATTTGAGAAACTTTTGGGGCGGTACCGGGTTTGATTTTTCGTGTGTTGATGCGACTGGCAATTCAGGGGGCCTAGTGTGTTTATGGGACCCTAAGGTTTTTGCTAAAGATTTAGAGAACAAAGATCGTTATTTTATTCATGTCTCGGGGACGATTCTGGGCGGGTCTATTAGAATGAATATCATTAATGTTTATGCTCCACATAATAGTGAAGATAAAAGGCGTTTGTGGTCTAGAATTGCTAATGTGATGCGTTCGAATCAAGGTTGGTGGATAGTGTTTGGGGATTTTAATGCGGTCAGAGATAGGGAGGAAAGAAAAAATTCTTCCTTCGATCCGGTTTGTGCACGCGACTTCAATGATTTTATAGATGAGACTGGTTTGCGCGAGTATAACTTGAAAGGTTTTAAGTTCACATGTATGTCAATCAGAAAAGGTGTTTGCAAGCTGAGTAGAATCGATCGTTTTTTGGTTTGCGATAATACGTTCAATAGATGGCCTAATGTGTGTGTGAGGGCCTTGAAGCGGGATTTATCAGATCATTCCCCTATGGTTTTTGTGGTGAATGATTTAAATTACGGCGCTAAGCCCTTTCGCTTGTTTGATTCTTGGTTGGAAAGACCGGGTTGTATCGAGGTGATATCTTCGAGTCTTGCTACGTGGAATAATTCAGGAAGAGCGGATCTCAATCTTCAGAACAAGCTTAAGAATCTGCGAAGGTGTCTTACAGATTGGTATTTAAGTTATAGCACAAAAGAAAAAGAGGAGGAGGCCTTGTTAAGAAAAGAAAAAGAAGATCTGGAAGTTCAAATGGAAGCCGCTGATCTGGAGGAAGCCGAGTTATGGTCTTGGTCCGAGTGCAACAAAGTCATCGAGGAAATAGAAGATTTAAGGGCTAGAGATATTCGGCAGAAATCCCGGGTGAAGTGGGCTGCGCTGGGGGACGAAAATTCCTCTTTCTTTCATAGCGTCGTGAATGGGAGAAAGGCGCGAAACTCTATTCCGGGCATTTTGGTTAATGGAGATTGGGTCACTAAACCTTCATTAGTTAAGCGTGAAGTTATGAGGTTTTTTAGAGGGCATTTTAAAGAGCAAAATCCGCGTAGACCGATTCTATCTTGCCCCGACATAAGTAAACTGCAGCCGCTGGACATCGAAATGTTGGTAAGTACGTTTTCTAGACAAGAGATTAAAGACTCCGCGTTTGGGTGTGGTTCTAACAAGGCGCCGGGTCCGGATGGTTTCAACTTTCGTTTTATCAAACGGTTTTGGGATTATTTTGAAGAAGACTTTGTGAACATTATGGGTGAATTTCACTCTAATGGGTTGATTAGTACTGGTTGCGGTTCGGCTTTCATCTCTCTTATTCCAAAGTCTAAATCGCCTACGGGTCTTCGGGATTATAGGCCCATTACCTTAATAGGGGCGATTAGCAAAATTCTTTCTAAAACTCTTGCTAACCGCCTTAAGAGGGTTATGGAGCACATTATCTCGGAGTCCCAATCGGCTTTTCTTTCTGGGCGATTTATTCTAGATGGCCCTCTTATGGTGAATGAGGTTATTGACTGGTTGAAGAAAAGAAGGAAAAAGGCGTTTTTGTTGAAGATCGATTTTGAAAAGGCGTATGACAACGTTAACTGGCATTTTCTTTCTTCTATCATGGATCAAATGGGCTTCCCACACAGGTGGTGCGATTGGATTTCTAGTATTTGCCGGTCTTCGAGGGCGGCGGTTTTGGTTAATGGATCGCCGACATTCGAATTCGGTTGCGAAAAAGGTCTCCGTCAAGGAGATCCTCTTTCTCCTTTTTTGTTCTTGATTGTTATGGAAGCGCTCTCTTGGCTTCTAAAAAAGGTTAATCAGTTGGGTGTTTTTAAAGGTATTCGATTTTCTGCAGAAGGTACGGAGATCAATCACCTCTTTTACGCGGACGACGCCCTTATTATGGGTGATTGGTCGATTGATAATGTTCGTATTATTGCTAGAGTCCTTCGTATTTTCTATTTGTGTTCGGGCCTGCGCATTAATATTCACAAATCGAACATTTATGGAGTCGGTACTTCGGACTCGGAGATGGAAGAGATGTTGGAGTTCCTAGGTTGTAATTCAGGGTCCATTCCCTTTACGTACCTAGGAATTCAGGTCGGAGCTAATATGAACCGAGTGCGTAATTGGGAGCCGGTGATTGAGGTTGTTAGAAATCGTCTCGTGTCATGGAAAGCTAAGACTCTTTCCATAGGGGGTCGCCTAACCCTTATTAAGTCGGTTTTAGAAAGCTTGCCTATATACTACTTTTCTCTTTATAAAGCCCCGAAGACGGTGATTGATGTGTTGGAAGCTATTATGAGACGGTTTTTTTGGGGAGGGTCTAACGATGATAGGAAAATCCCGTGGGTGGCTTGGGATATTGTTTCGGCTCCCAAGAAAAATGGAGGGTTGGGGGTGTCTAAGTTGCTAGCGATCAATGATGCCCTCCTCCTGAAATGGTCTTGGCGATACAAACGGGAAGGGAACAGTCTCTGGAGAAGAATAATTCTGGGTTGCCACGGTGCGAGCAGACCTTGGGCTTTGCTTCCTTGCTCCTCAACGTCTAACGGATGCTGGAAATCGATTGTTAAAGTGGGAGAAAGTAAGACCCCGAACGGTATGTTCATTCATTCGTTTCTCGTTGGCATTGTTGGTGATGGTAAAGAGATTGGTTTCTGGTCCGATACTTGGCTGAGGAGTGAACCTCTTCGAGTTACTTATCCTAACCTCTTCAAAATTGAGAAACACAAGTGGGTCAAGGTGACGGATAGGCTCAGGGTGGTAAATGGCATGAAGACTCTCCATTGGGTTTGGAAAACAGCCCCTCAATCGCCTACTGAAGTTTCAGAATTATTTCAATTATTAAATGACATTCATGACTTTGATTGGAGAGGTGGTTCGGATGATTGGAGATGGAGCCCGGCGAATGACGGTATGTTCACTGTCAGCTCCGCTAAGCAGGTTTTTTCTAGTAATCCGTTAGCGGGTCAATCGTCTATCATAAAGTGGAAGGTTTGGGTTCCTATGAAGTGTAAAATTATGGTTTGGAGGGCGGTTTTAAATCGGCTCCCAACCATAGCCGAGCTTATCAAAAGAGGAGTCAAAATCCAGCAAACGGTTTGTGCTCTCTGCAAACAGGAGGAGGAAACGGCAATTCATATGTTCACTGGTTGTTCTTTTGCGCAAGAAGTGTGGTACAGGATAGAGGCCTGGTGTAGGCTCAGCCCGAGTCTGTTATTTGACGTGCTGGACGTGTTAAAAATTCCGGAAGCCCCCACGATCTCCAAGAAAGCTAAAAGGATTTTAAGGGGTATTATCTATACAACGATGTGGGTGTTGTGGAACGAACGTAACAACCGTATTTTCAACAAAAAGTCCCGAAGACCTATAGAGATCGTAGAAATTGTTAAGACGTCCTCGTATTTTTGGATTTGTAATCGTACTTCTTATGTAGATAGGGATTGGCCCAAATGGGTGGCATTCCCATTGGATTGATGTTTTGTTTTTTGCCGCTCGCTAGTCCACGCTTTGTGGGCTTGTAGAGTGTGTGTTTTTTGAATGAAGTTCTCTTTTCAAAAAAAAAAAAAAAGTCTCTTCCTAACCACCCCATTAACTCCATTTAATACCCAACTAATTAACCCTACTTATAAATACCCCATACCCTCAACTCCTAAACACCTTTCTTACACCAAATCCTCTGTAAATCTTCAAATCTCTCAAGAACAAGTGAGTTTCTCACTTCACCTGCAACCTCTCTTCTACTTTCTTCACTCTCCTCTTCTTCAAACCCTTTTTGTGACACCCGGCAATTTCCGTAACTAACTTTTGAAAACTTAGTGAGTCTACCTTAGCGAGTCGCGCATACGTTACACATAACAAGGTCAGTCGAGTCGAGTCGCACACCATTGGGGTTTTAACATACGCAAGTCTCGAGTCCCGGGAATTGGTGAACGAGTGTGAACGTGTTTACTTTCATGTATTATGTGTTTATAATCATTATGTGACTTGTCGGTATGTGAAAACGTGTTAACATATGTTAAAACGGAGTTTAACGCGCCAAATGCACAACATCAGACCCTGAAGGCGATTAGGATGACCTAATTGCCTTCATGAGGGCGATTAGCTCAATGTTATAGGCGATTGGGCTATGTTATAGGCGATTATGGGGCTAATCGCCTATAGTGAAGGCGATTAGCAGCCCTAATCGCCTGATAAAGCTGCATAATCGCCTATAAGGTACCTGACGACTAGAAACGCCTATAAATACCACCCTTGACCTCCAAAACACCATTTATGCAACCCTAGCCGTCCCATAACCTATCTCAACCCACAAACACCCTCTGGAACCTATTTTTACATCAAAACAACCATTTCCAAGCTTATTCCATCATCTCCTCTTAAATCCAAGGTGTGTTCTTCAAACCCAAACCTTTAAATGATTATATTTTACTCCCTAAACGTCCAGACCTGACTTATAAATGTTTTTGTCTTTGAAAATCCATTTAAAACCGTTTTTAAACAAACCCACACCTTTACATGTGTTATATGTGTTATTTGTGTTTAAAGGTAGGATTTTTAGGATTGAATCATGATTGTTTTTGTGTTGTTATGATGTTTATGGCTGTTACAAGTTAGTAGGATGATGTTCTAGGAGTTTGAATGGTTTTGGTTGTGTATTGTTGATACTTGATGTTTTGACCCATTTGAAAGATTATGAATGATAAGGATGATATGAGGTATGTTGTTGATAGTTTGATGTTAGGGTTTGCTCTAGGATGAAGTTAGAACAGTAGGATGCTATCGGACAACGTGGTTATGTGATTAAATATGGATATTTGCTATTTAGGGCAAGTTCTTGCATGTTGATGTGATGTTTACATGTTAAGTTACTATTTTGGGAAAACGCTCGCATTCGGGACTGTTAGAACGATGAAAACTTAGGGGTTTTGCTTGAAATATGTTTGTTAATGTGTTAGGATTGTTATGGGGTGTTTTCACACGTTTCGGATCTGATTTGGAGGGTTAAACGCGCGAAAAACCATATCAGCTGTGCTATAGGCGATTGGGGATCCTAATCGCCTATGCTATAGGTGATTGGGAGCCCAATCGCCTGAATAGAGGGCCTAAACGTGTATATATAGGCGATTGGGATCATAATTGCCTTCATTTCATGCAATTGTGATCCTAATTGCCTTCATTTCATGCAATTGTGATCCTAATCACTAGTTAAGCCCTGAATTGCATACCTTATGACCATAATCGCCTGAAATGCATGTGGATAGCCCTAATCGCATATAATAGGGGGCGATTAGCCTCTGTAATTGCCTGTTGACCATCCCTAATCACATGTTGACTTTCCTAATTGCATGCTAAGTTCCTAATCGCGTGTAAAGCTGTTATAAGTGTATTTTGGCATTCCGAAACCCGATTTGACACCTAGGAACATGATAGGAACCCCGTGACATGCCTAGTAACATAGTAGCACGTGTTTGGACTTGTATGTACGTTATTAGACCTATGTGTTAGAATCGTTGAACTTTAACGCATGTTAAGTACTAAGTTGCATGATTTGTGAATGTTTGTGTATGTGATGAACACGTGGAACGCCGGGTCACCAATGGGATGTCGAGTCTTGTCTTACGTAGTCTGGTTGTCGGTCAAACACGTTTTTCAAAACACATCATGGTCATGGACTGGACTTAGGGACTAATGAACCCTGCGGGTTATTAGTCTAACTTAACACATATCTTATGATAGGTCGCCACTAGTTGGGGCTATCATATCTTACAGACGGTTTACTCATATCACATATACGGTTTACTCATAAACGGAATACGCAACCTAAGGTGAGTTCACGGCCCCACATTTTACGTTTTTTTTTTCGGGGGAGAAACATGCTTAGAACTCCTTTATGACTTATGGCTTATTTTCGTCTTAAACTCTTTTGTAACTCATTACTCTTTATCACGTTATACTATGGCTTACTTATTGTACTATACGGTTCATCAAAAAGTCCCTTAGAAACCACTAACATGGGTATATGGCGGGGAATATGGATAGCGCTATTGGGAACTGACAAACCCCACTCGACGGTAGGACCGGGCGGGTGCATATTGTCTCTAATAAAACAAGGTCTACCGGTGATGACGGTAGCCCATAGGAAACTAAGGGTCACTACACGGCTTAGTCAGCAATGGTTTCACCCGTATGAGTATCTTATTCTGCGCCTAGCTAGCGTTCTTACAAGCATAGTAGTAACTGTGATGGTAACGGTTTTCGAAGGATCACTTTAAACGTTTAAATAAAACCTGTGAACTCACCATCATTATATGTTGACTCTTTTAGCATGTTTTCTCAGGTCGCTAAGGTAACAGCTGTCATATAGGCGCACGGAGTCGCACAGGAGTCGTCTCGCGTCTAGGGTCTCAGTTGCATGTTTTGAAGTTATCAACTTTTGAACTTATGTTTTATTTCTGCATGACTTTTGTAAACTTTAAATGCTTCCGCACTGTTGAATGTTGGTTTTAAATCTTATGCATGGTTTTTGTTACGTATGTTTTACATTTAGACGTCGTTTATTGTGACCGTTGACTTGGATCCTGGTGTGTCACACGCCTCGCGGTAGAACTCCGCAGGTGGAAATTTGAGGGTGTGACAGATTGGTATCAGAGCCAATGGTTATAGTGAACTAGGACTGCATGTAGAGTCTAGACTATAGCCGAGTCTCACACACTAGACGGTCACATACATTTGAGTCGTGTCTTTTGGGTAAACATACTATCCTTGTCGGGGTGTCGGTATCCTTACCACACAGTGTCACATTACCTATCTCATCCTTGGTTATTCCTAGCTTCACTTTAACTTCTTCTTCGGGTTTGCGCTCGAGGGAACTTGTTTGTTGATCTTTTGAGTTGGTTATATCTTCCTAAGATGTGGGTGTCGGGTGACTTGAGGTTCGAGCTCGGGGCACGCCTTGAGGACCATGTAGAGCAATTTATCATTTCGGGTGCACACGAAATCATAAGTTGAAATGCATGGAAGACTTGGTGGATCTCGTGTTGGGATTTAGGGTCACATTTGGACCCGATCTTAGACTTTTCGTATTCTCTTGGTTTAGCGTTGGTTTTGGGTCTGAGTGTTTGTTTCTTGTTCTTCTCAGAAGATGTCGGGACGCACTGGTGGACGTACTGGGGGATGACGTGCAGGCCGCACTGGTGGGGGTAGAGGTGGTGGTAACATCACCCTGACGTACGACGAGCTCAATGAGATGATGCAGCAACAGTTGGGCGTTGCACTAACTGCTTTTCAGGCTGCCCAGCAGACTTTCATGGGTGCTACTGCTCCTCCAGTTCAGGCAGGTGTTGCCTACAAGCGGTTTAAGGATTGTCAGCCTCTCAGCTTCCAGGGTACGGAGGGGGCTGTGGAGTTACTTCGGTGGTTAGAGAAGACTGAGTCGGTGTTTGCTTTATGTGAGACTCCAGCGGTGGATTGGGTGAAGTTTGCTTCGGGGACTTTTGTAGGACCCGCTCTGACGTGGTGGAACTGCGTCACACAGACTCTTGGTCTTGGGGAGGCCAACGCCATGCCTTGGGCGGATTTTGTGCGTAGGTTGAAGGACGAGTACTGCCCGCGTGAGGAGATTAAGAGGTTGGAACAGGAATATGGGAATCTTAAGATGGTGGGTTCTGAGGTGGAGGAGTACACGATCAGGCACAACGAGTTAGCGGTGATGTGTCCAGGTTTGTCTACGCCAGAGTACAGGAGGGTAGAGCAGTATCTTGCTGGTTTGGTGCCAGAGATTGCGGGATTGGTGTCTGCTAGGGATCCTGCTACTATGTCAGAGGCGGTGCGGTCGGCTACTAAGATGACCAACTTGAAGATTTCTGAGGGTGTCTTGCCTCCTAGGGGCTCTTCTGTGAAGGCGCCGGCAGAGAACAAGAGGAAGTGGGAAAGCGTGGATAAGAGTTCATCGGGGGTTCAGCGACAACCGGCGGCGAAGAAGGCTGAAGCTTCAGGGTCAGCGTCGGATCAGAAACAAGGGGGCTATGCTGGGAAGAGCCCTAAGTGCGGGCGTTGTGGGTTTCATCACTATGGTACTTGCGAGAGTTTTCGCTGTGAGCGTTGCCAGCGGACGGGGCATCTTGCCAAGGATTGTAGGGTCAACCTTTCCAGGGCGACTCAGACTGCTGCTACTACTACCCCTGCTCCACAGGGGAACCAGGGTTGCTTTTATTGTGGTGAGGCGGGGCACTTCAAGTGCAGCTGTCCGAAGTTGAATCAAGGGGGCACAGGGAACGCAGGGAAGGATGGAGACAATGAAGGCGGTGGTCGGGTTACTCGTGCTCATGCTTATGTGATTGGTGCTAGGGAGAACCAGGCGGACCCAGACACTGTTACTCGTACGTATTCTTTTTTATCTCTTGTTACGCTTTGGTTTTACTTTTATTCGCATTGTTGTGCGTTCGTGTCTTCGGGTGATTTCTTTGTGGTTTGGTCTCGGTTTATCATTCTTTGGGTCGATGAGGGTCCTTTGGGGATGCTACTTGGACGGTACCAGTGGGTTAGTTATACCGATCATAGTAGTCTCCAGTAGGCCTTCGATCGGGGTCTCTTGTCTCATATTCACTCGTTGTCTTTTGGGGAAACGTTACTTAGGCACACACAGAGGTCGACACTCATCACTGTTGAGGCCGAAAGAATCTCGGGGCGAGATTCCTTTCAACAGGGGGATGATGTGACGACCCGGAAAATTTTTCTTCTTATTCGTTCTCTCTCTTCGACTTTGGGAAATTTTCGGGACGAAAATTCTTTCAACAGGGGGATGATGTGACACCCGGCAATTTCCGGTAACTAACTTTTGAAAACTTAGTGAGTCTACCTTAGCGAGTCGCGCATACGTTACACATAACAAGGTCAGTCGAGTCGAGTCGCACACCATTGGGGTTTTAACATACGCAAGTCTCGAGTCCCAGGAATTGGTGAACGAGTGTGAACGTGTTTACTTTCATGTATTATGTGTTTATAATCATTATGTGACTTGTCGGTATGTGAAAACGTGTTAACATATGTTAAAACGGAGTTTAACGCGCCAAATGCACAACATCAGACCCTGAAGGCGATTAGGATGACCTAATGGCCTTCATGAGGGCGATTAGCTCAATGTTTTAGGCGATTGGGCTATGTTATAGGCGATTATGGGGCTAATCGCCTATAGTGAAGGCGATTAGCAGCCCTAATCGCCTGATAAAGCTGCATAATCGCCTATAAGGTACCTGACGACTAGAAACGCCTATAAATACCACCCTTGACCTCCAAAACACCATTTATGCAACCCTAGCCGTCCCATAACCTATCTCAACCCACAAACACCCTCTGGAACCTATTTTTACATCAAAACAACCATTTCCAAGCTTATTCCATCATCTCCTCTTAAATCCAAGGTGTGTTCTTCAAACCCAAACCTTTAAATGATTATATTTTACTCCCTAAACGTCCAGACCTGACTTATAAATGTTTTTGTCTTTGAAAATCCATTTAAAACCGTTTTTAAACAAACCCACACCTTTACATGTGTTATATGTGTTATTTGTGTTTAAAGGTAGGATTTTTAGGATTGAATCATGATTGTTTTTGTGTTTTTATGATGTTTATGGCTGTTACAAGTTAGTAGGATGATGTTCTAGGAGTTTGAATGGTTTTGGTTGTGTATTGTTGATACTTGATGTTTTGACCCATTTGAAAGATTATGAATGATAAGGATGATATGAGGTATGTTGTTGATAGTTTGATGTTAGGGTTTGCTCTAGGATGAAGTTAGAACAGTAGGATGCTATCGGACAACGTGGTTATGTGATTAAATATGGATATTTGCTATTTAGGGCAAGTTCTTGCATGTTGATGTGATGTTTACATGTTAAGTTACTATTTTGGGAAAACGCTCGCATTCGGGACTGTTAGAACGATGAAAACTGAGGGGTTTTGCTTGAAATATGTTTGTTAATGTGTTAGGATTGTTATGGGGTGTTTTCACACGTTTCGGATCTGATTTGGAGGGTTAAACGCGCGAAAAACCATATCAGCTGTGCTATAGGCGATTGGGGATCCTAATCGCCTATGCTATAGGCGATTGGGAGCCCAATCGCCTGAATAGAGGGCCTAATCGTGTATATATAGGCGATTGGGATCATAATTGCCTTCATTTCATGCAATTGTGATCCTAATTGCCTTCATTTCATGCAATTGTGATCCTAATCACTAGTTAAGCCCTGAATTGCATACCTTATGACCATAATCGCCTGAAATGCATGTGGATAGCCCTAATCGCATATAATAGGGGGCGACTAGCCTCTGTAATTGCCTGTTGACCATCCCTAATCACATGTTGACTTTCCTAATTGCATGCTAAGTTCCTAATCGCGTGTAATGCTGTTATAAGTGTATTTTGGCATTCCGAAACCCGATTTGACACCTAGGAACATGATAGGAACCCCGTGACATGCCTAGTAACATAGTAGCACGTGTTTGGACTTGTATGTACGTTATTAGACCTATGTGTTAGAATCGTTGAACTTTAACGCATGTTAAGTACTAAGTTGCATGATTTGTGAATGTTTGTGTATGTGATGAACACGTGGAACGCCGGGTCACCAATGGGATGTCGAGTCTTGTCTTACGTAGTCTGGTTGTCGGTCAAACACGTTTTTCAAAACACATCATGGTCATGGACTGGACTTAGGGACTAATGAACCCTGCGGGTTATTAGTCTAACTTAACACATATCTTATGATAGGTCGCCACTAGTTGGGGCTATCATATCTTACAGACGGTTTACTCATATCACATATACGGTTTACTCATAAACGGAATACGCAACCTAAGGTGAGTTCACGGCCCCACATTTTACGGTTTTTGTTTTCGGGGGAGAAACATGCTTAAAACTCCTTTATGACTTATGGCTTATTTTCGTCTTAAACTCTTTTGTAACTCATTACTCTTTATCACGTTATACTATGGCTTACTTATTGTACTATACGGTTCATCAAAAAGTCCCTTAGAAACCACTAACATGGGTATATGGCGGGAAAATATGGATAGCGCTATTGGGAACTGACAAACCCCACTCGACGGTAGGACCGGGCGGGTGCATATTGTCTCTAATAAAACAAGGTCTACCGGTGATGACGGTAGCCCATAGGAAACTAAGGGTCACTACACGGCTTAGTCAGCAATGGTTTCACCCGTATGAGTATCTTATTCTGCGCCTAGCTAGCGTTCTTACAAGCATAGTAGTAACTGTGATGGTAACGGTTTTCGAAGGATCACTTTAAACGTTTAAATAAAACCTGTGAACTCACCAGCATTATATGTTGACTCTTTTAGCATGTTTTCTCAGGTCGCTAAGGTAACAGCTGTCAGATAGGCGCACGGAGTCGCACAGGAGTCGTCTCGCGTCTAGGGTCTCAGTTGCATGTTTTGAAGTTATCAACTTTTGAACTTATGTTTTATTTCTGCATGACTTTTGTAAACTTTAAATGCTTCCGCACTGTTGAATGTTGGTTTTAAATCTTATGCATGGTTTTTGTTACGTATGTTTTACATTTAGACGTCGTTTATTGTGACCGTTGACTTGGATCCTGGTGTGTCACACGCCTCGCGGTAGAACTCCGCAGGTGGAAATTTGAGGGTGTGACACTTTTGAGTAAACCTCTAGGACCTCTCTCCTATTTGCCATGGCAAATAAACATGAGTAGGGCACCAATTTGAGGCCTCAAATGTGGTCATCTTCTATTATCTTTTATGCACTAGGTTGTTAATAATTCCAACCAAGTTCACCAACAACTCAATGATGGAGGGACTTGTGTTATGGTTCATGGTTGACAAAAGGAAGGCCAAGGCTCATCCAAACTAAGTCACCATACCCTACTTCCTAAGTTATATTATATAAATACTAAATTATATAAACTCTACTAATCTAATAACTCGGAAAGGTTTGTGGATACATCCCTACCTTACCAATGCTTGACTCTCATAACCATCCGAATCACCTCTATGGTGGTTTGTGTTTTGGTTCGCCTAAAAGGCTTGCTTGACTCTTATGACCATCCGAATCACCTTCATGGTGGTTTGTGTTTTGGTTCGCCTAAAAAGCTTGCTTGACTCTCTTGAATCTATAACCTAAACTCGAATCTAAGACCCTTTATTTTTTTTTTCTAATTCTAGTTAACCAAGGCTAAGGAACTAACCTCCCAAGACTCATTCTTTTGGAACCTTGCTAAAACGCACCCAAATGTGAGTTCATACTTGTCCCCCTTTATCCTTTATTCTTTGGGGGCTCAACATGTATCACTATCAAAACTCAAACGATTTTAAACTCTACAATCTATTATGCTTAGTCTAAAGTCTATCATATTCTAAATTCTATCATGCGTAATCTAAAGTCTATTATATGCTTGTACGCTATGCTATGTAGAATTATTTACTCTAACATACAAAGTTCATATAGTTGACAACCCACCTTGCATGTATAGCGCTATAGGATTGGCTATCTGCCCCCTACATGGGTCATGTTAAGCAAAATTCTTCGTGGCTAGTCGCCGTTTGTATGGTTCTCTTGCATATGCCTATAAGCAAAACTTTATTATACTATGTATGTATGTCAAAACTAGTATGCTCACCAATGCTTTATGTGTTGACGGATATTTTATACATGTTGCAGGAAATATTTGTTGCAGGACATTCAAGAAATCTACTTAGGATTGGACATAGAAACACACTCTAGTTCAAGTTATCATATTCTTGTTGTTGTATTTTTCGTTATATGAACTACTTGTATTTCTATTTTTAGACAATACATGAAATTCTATCTTTAAACTTTATTGTCATAAAATCTAGTGTCATGAAGTCTTTGAACAATCTATCCAAAGTCTCGCCCCGATGTATTCCGCCATCAGTTGGGGTGTGACAGAGGCGATGGAGAATGTCCCTGATTGATCCTCTTTCCATAACCAGTCGTCTGAATTGATTGATAAGTTGCAGTTCCGAAGCATGTATGTGCACTCCTGAAGTTCGCGCCTCTCTTGTTCCTGCAATGGCTCGCGTTTCCATACCCAACCCAATACCCAACCATTCCCCTGCTGTGAAAAACGGGCTGCAACGTTGCAGCCCTTATTAGATTCTAAAATGAAAAGATTTGGGAATGTGTAGCTGAGTGGTTGTTCGCCAATCCAGCAGTCAAGCCAGAACCGAGTCCCCGAACCATTTCCCAACACACCTTTAAACAAACTTTCAACCTGGATATTTGCGTCATCAAAGTCCTTTCCGACCTTTATGATTGAGTTCCAAACCCCGGTTATGGTTGATTTGATAGGCAAAAACGACCAAGCTCGATCATTGTGATGAATGGAATCAATGACTATTCTCCAAAGGCTTCTTGGTTCCGTTTTATAGCGCCACCACCACCTAAGTAATAAACTCATGTTCATGTGTTTTAAGGAACCCAAACCAATCCCACCTTTATCTTTCGGGTTAATCACTCTCCCCCAAGCCACCCAAGCCGTTTTGCTTTTTTCATCATTCCCGCCCCAAAAGAAACGTCTTCTAAGTTTTTCTAAATGCTCTAAAATTCCACTTGGTGCTCGGAAAAGTGAGAAGTTATACAAAGGGAGGCTATCGAGCACAGATTTGAGTAAAACTACGTGTCCACCTATTGATAAGGTTTTCGCCTTCCATTTGGACAATCTCCCATTACACACGTCGATTACATCTTTCCAATGCCTAGCTTGATTCATATTTGCCCCAACTTGCACTCCTAAGTACGTACACGGTAGGGAGCCGTGATTAAGGTGTAGTGAATTGGAAACTTCAAGTACGGCCTCGTTGCTCACCCCCACACCAAAAAGTTTAGATTTTTGATGATTCATCTTCAACCCGGATATGAGATAAAAGCATCTCATGACAACAATGCGCTCAACTTTCTATATCTGATTTCATATTTAACAGGCTTTTATTAATTACGCATGTTCATACCCTTCCCACATTACAACTATGTGTAAAACCTAAAACTCACACGTGCACATTCGTCACTTCCTATGCTTTTGATGTATAAAAAAAATCATTTTTGTTTAACCTACCCCTTTATATATAGGGGTGTATGTGGGGAAAGGATATTTTGGAAACCCACTTGAGTTGAGAAAACTTTTGAAAACCCATGTAAAAAACCATTATTTTTTTTTGAAAAAAATAACCAATGTAAAATACATGTTTTTAAGCATTTTGGGCAAAAAAAATAACAAAAGCGCCGATGGGATATTTTTTAAAAAAATAAACAAAGTTGCTAAAAAAACATATGTTTTCAGCTATTTAACTATGTTTTTAGCAACTTTGTTTATTTTTTTAAAAAAAATCCCATCGGCGCTTTTTTTATTTTTTTGGCCCAAAACGCTTACAAACATGTATTTTACATTTGTTATTTTACATTTGTTATTTTTTTCAAAGAAAAAAATTATTTTTTTACGTGGGTTTTCGAAGGTTTTCTCAACTCAAGTGAGTTTTCAATTTATAATTGACCTATGTGTATATTATCTCACAATACTAGACAAGGTAATCAAGTATATACCAGCACACAAAATGAGTTTCAGATACATACATAACACATAAAAAGGAGCATCGAATGTTGTATAACTATATCAAAATTAATTTCTTTTTTCCAATAGCATATGACAACTATGGCTCTTTAGTAGATCCACTTCTGAGTTCAGACAATGACACGATAAATAAACCTAAAAAGGAGCATCGAATGTTGTATAACTATATCAAAATTAAGGGGCTGTTTGGTAGCCTCTTAATTAGCCTCTTAACCATTCAGCTCTTAATCATTCAGCATTCAGACTGTTTGTTTCAGCATCTGAATGGAATGATTAAGTGCTGAACCATTAAGCTAATAAGGGATGCTGAATGATTCAACTCTTAATCATTCAGAGCCTCTTAACCATTCAGATCATCTTAATGATTCAGCACTTAATCAACCAAACAGCCAAACTCTACTTATTATTCTCTATATGAATGTTGTTAGTTGGTAACACAATTAAGCTCGTTCCTTTCGTTTTTCAAATAACTTTTCTTGGATAACGATCTAGTACAACATAAGAAGGTCAAAACAAGATATAACATTTACAAATTATAAGAGTTGTTTCCTAAAATGAAAAACATGTCATCTTGTTGATTGAAACAATCCCATAACAACAACGAGTCTACATCATCAGCCCATTGTTGTAAAGAATAATCTCCTTCAACTAAGGAGGAATCTCCAAGAGAAGAGTTTGGGTTGGTTGAACTTGAATGTTCAAAAGAAAACAAATTAGAATCACTTTTTGAATGTGATGTTGGTTTATCTTGGTCCGCATTTGTACATGAATCCACGTCGAAGATCTTGCACACCCTATCATATTGTTCCTTGGAGTTCATGTCTTTTTCAAGTTTAAGTTCATCTACCCTCGCACAATCCACTTGGGTATTTTCATTAGTTGACACAATGTCGCGTTGTTCATGATTTGTTGCTCCCACATGTTGTTTCTTGTCTTCCATACCATGTTTTTGGGAATCTTGGTCTACTTCAAGAAGCTTTAGCTTTTTCTTGATTCGAGTATTCCAATGATTCTTAATTTCATTATCCGTGCGCCCAGGAAAATGCGAAGCTATCTTAGACCATCTAAAATAGTCCAAAAGTAATAAAATGCCATTTATCAGCTAAATGCTTAATTACATAAAAGAAAACAACCACATAAACAAAGATAAACAACTTGATAGTTATACCTGTTACCAAGACGAGCATGAAGTTCAATAATTTGATCCTCTTCGGCTTCGGATAACATACCTCTTTTGAGGTCTGGCCTCAAATAATTAATCCATCTCAATCTACAACTTTTCCCGCATCTTAGCAAACCTTCAATAGGATACAAAATTCAGAATAATATAATCATATATCATAAGTTGTTTTACACGACAAACAAACCTTCATTATTTTAGATATGATGTTTATTTTTTTACACACATTTTACAAACTCTATGGAATACATGTTTTGCCGTTCTAAAAAGAGCCAATGCTAATTACAATTTACAATTAATAGGAGAAAAAACCTGCAAGCTTAGGAACCATTCGCCAACATTGGATACCGTTGTTGATGATAAAATTCATAAGTTTTCGGTCTTCTTCCATCGTCCATGGACCTCTTTTCAATCCTGCTCGATCACAACAAGGCTGTCTTCCCATATTGGATAATTTAGTCACACCACAACACAAATAACCAAAACCGTCGTGTGTTCTTGGTCTGGTCTCGTTCTTTACCGTACACACCAAGACCAAACATACCCCTATATAAACAGAGTTTAGATTCCCTTTGACAGCAAATTTATGAATATTAAATACATGTACAGTTTGTTTGGAAAGAGGTTGATGATGTTGATAAATATTGTATGCATGACGCGTTAAGGAAAACCATAACAATGGTCACCCACTCTTTTTATATTTTTTTAATTTTTGTACACTTGGGTACTTTGTGTTTGTAATTTGGTGAATAATCCAGCTAGTTTTATATTGTCGTAGCATTTGTATATGGCATGGAGATGCTAGATATAATCATAATACAAAAATACCTCCGTCCCATTCAAAGTGTCTTGATTTGAAAAACACAAAGTTTTAGGCATATTAAATGATTGTCTTTTTTTGTTTGGCATATGACAATAATACCCTTGTCATAGGTGGGTCCATGAGTCCATCATATTCTTTGTTTATTTTAGTTGTGTTTTAAGGGTAAATTTGGAAATTGGCTATTAATTTTTTAAAGTGGACACATGAAATGTGACAAATAAAAAAGGGAATGTGGACACTTCTAATGGGACGGAGGGAGTATTAAGTGTAGCATTCAGTACACACAACCAATTATAATTTCTAAGTTTTAATTTACTGCGAGAAATACATAATGCAAATGTACATAATGCTTGATAGATATAATGAGAGTCCAAAAGAATTTAGCGTCTTTACATAATCACAGTTTGAGCAAAACATGAAAATGCGTGTAGTTCGCTACTTAAAATTAATTATATATATGAGACGAGTTGTGCTCAAATATCTTAAAAACTAGATGTTAGAATCTTTATCTAATGGTGTGAACACATAATTAAACAACATTTTTTATGCAACAAAGCACAAAAGTCTTCCGTTAAAACTTTTCTAAGTTTGAGATTCTAAAGCATGGAGAATATATATTAAATTAATATGATTAGGGTTGATAATTAGTGTGTATATATATAGTTATATACTATTTTGGCCCCTTAAAGAGCTGGCCAGTTTTGTCTTTGGAGGCAAACTCTTCATACACCATAGATGCCATTTCTTCCTGATTCGTGTATTTATTTTATAATTATTTGTATTTTAATTTTGTCAATTAGCATGTTGTTCTTTATGGCTTCTTGATAGAAACGGGACACATCAAGTGGAGTAACGACATGTTTTCTGGTCAAAATTCGAAGACAAAAAATGGTTTTTAAGTGGTGAAAACGGTCGATTTTGGTTTATTAATGTCTTGACTAATGTTTCACATATGAAGTCATGGAGTAAATAATACCGAACATGAAGTAGACAGGCATGAAATGAACCCTTAAATAAACTAACTACTTATGTTCTTTGGTAATACTATATGGGAAAAGCCAGAAATATTAGAAATGACATGTCATGAAATGAGCCTGGTTTGACATGTAGTGCATTAATATAATTCAACTTGTTACAAGTAGGTGCTTTTCAAGTCTAATGGGTTATTTGCCTATTACTTATTAAACTTCTCAATAATTAATAATAGGTTATTGACACTAGATCATTAAATAGTTGAACAACTAAAACAGCATCAAGAAATAAGATATATCACTATATATGCATAAGATAAAGAGAGAAGAAAATGAAAAGAAACATAACAATATAGTGGAACGATGTATAGACTATAGTGGCTCGAATTAGGGTATATATTCCAAACATTTCATCATATATTCATGCATTTCCTTAGGCTATCTCGAGAACCAAGTCCACTAACAAAGTTTTCTTTCTGCTACATCGGGCGATAACCTATAAAGTTTGAATGGTTCATTCAATATTTACCTTCGTAACACACTAATTCAAATGAGCATAAAATTTGATTACTACCTAATAACTATATTATGAACATGGTCGTCCTTAAGAATCCCTGAAATTTTAATTTCTATAGACGAGTAAAAAAATTGACACCTAAAGAATATTTCTTTTTTAAATTACGGGTCTCCAAAAGAGTAAACCCTTGACGGTCCATCCACCTTGTTTATCTTCAGGACCGAGTTCGATTATGAATTGACGCCCCAAATGATCAAGAATATCTCTTTAGAAATCAAATTCTTGTTGGGAACAAATATGATGTAGAATTTTTGCGGTTTTATTTTGGGGTCGGCTAAATGCACCCCCTCTATTTACTATTTGCACTCCCTTTCTAAAAAAACATTTTACATATTTTCAAATTTCATCCCTTTAATTATAAAACAAATTATTAAAGCATTATACTTTTATTATCGGAGATAATAAAAGTTAGCCAACAAATTAATTAAAGAATTATTGAAATGTTAGCCAAAAACTAAGAAAGCTTCATAATTGCAGTTGGGTATGGTTGCTGCAAAGGTCTAATGGTGATCATAAAGCCCTACCAGTATTAGAAAAAAAATGCTCTAATCATAAGTAAAAAAAAAAAACTTGTTTCATCGACCCGACACCAATCCCAAACGATTTGCACAAAACAACTATATTAATTTGCACAACTCTAATCATAAGCAAAACAACTCTATTTTGCACAAAACAACAAACTAACAGCAACAAAAAAGTAAAACAAATAATTTGATATTCTATATTTGTTTCATTCTTGCTCTTGCCAATCTATATTAATTTGTTTCATCGACCCAACAGCAACAACCTCAAACGATTACATCGAGTATAATGGGGCACAATTAATTATATGTATATTATATACATACACATATAAAAAGTAGAGTATTTTCACATGAATAACTATACGTAACAAGAAGACGCAATCAAAAGGCGTATTATATTCTTCCTTGTAACAACCTATAGATGCAAAAAATTGTTTATGGAATTTGATTGTATGTGTGATAGTATATATATATTTAAAAAATTCATGTTATGGAAAGTGGATAAACCCCTAGAATAATTAGGAATACTTATTAATGCAATTTTTAATAACCTAGAAAATGTAAGGTTATATTGTATTTATTTAAAAACTTCAAGGGGGGAGTGTAAGCAGTAAAAATAAAAAACAGGGAGTGCATTTAGCAACACCCTTTATTTTACGTTTTAAATGTTCCATCTCAGCTTCTTTAAAAGAAATAAATCTATAATCTATAACTTATAATAAAAGCATTAAACTTTGATGATGTGGCATTCAATGAAGGCCTCAACCCCTTCTTGAATGAGCCACGTGGCATCATGTAGGATTTTTTAATTTTTGAGTTTTTTTTAATAAAATCTATATATATTATAATTATTTTAGGAAAAGATAAGAATTTAAAAACAAAATTAAATTTTCTCTCTAATGTTTCCTCCCATAATTTTTAAACGTTAATATCTTTTATATACGAGATTTTTTAAAGAAAAAAATTACACCAAACTAACGAGCGTTTTATTATCTTTCCAACGAGTACCAAAGTGCTATATAAAAACCGGAGAAAAAAAACAACTATTTTTGTGGGGTTTTGTTTTCAAATATATTTTACTCTACTAATAAATCACAAACAATAAACATAACTTCATAGGCAGAGATTCCTTTTTTTATATTTGAATATGATAATTTATGGCAGAAATTTGTTTAAAATAAATAATAATCATGTATTGGCAAATCATTAATTATGTTGTTATATTAGATATTTTATTATGTTATATTAGATATTTCAACTCCGGGATACTCCGGGATAAAAGCTAGTAAATAAATAAATAAAATCTGCAAGGGCATACTATGGATATCTATCATTTTCATAAATGTTCGTAGAAATCTAAACAACTAGACATTTTCTTGACTTTTAAAAAATAACCTTTTTTTTTCTAATTCGCCTTTTGACCCATTATAATAATTTAAAGCACTTGAATTGTTCAAGGCTTCTTAATTAAAAACTTTTTTCTAAATTTCTTTTAAATTAAACTAGATTGTACCCCGGGAACGTCCCGGGGTTGAGAAATCTAATATGACATATTAATTTTACATATGAAATAGAATGATTCACTTTACAGTTACATGCAAGAAATCTTTGGGTAGCACCTAACCTAGAACAATTAAAAATGTATGTTAACGCCTAACCTTAAACAATGTATAACTCTAATATTAATATCTAACCTAAAACAATGTATAACTTCAATGTTAACGCATGTTGAAAATAGAATTCATATTTACTGATTTGAACATAATTAGTGACTTACCTATACATGATTAATGATTTACCTCAACACTTTGTTTTTTTCCTGTATGAACAAAACCCCACAAAAGAATAGTCGTTTTTTTCTCCGTTTTTTATATAGCACTATGGTACTCGTTGGAAAGATAAAAAAACGCTCGTTAATTTGGCGTAATTTGTTTCTTTAAAAAATCTCGTATGTAAAAGATATTAATGTTTAAAAATTATGGGAGGAAACATAAGAGAGAAAAATCCAATTTTATTTTAAAATTTTTTTTTCCTAAAATATCTCAATGCCACATGGGATGACACATGACACACTCAAAGAGAAGAATGCCTCTTTAAGTGCCATGTCATTAAAATGGCTTTGGTTTATTATATGTATAGATAGATACTCACTTGAATTTAAATTACAGATGACATGTTTTGATTAAAATTCGATAGATAAAAAGTCTCCATCAGGATTTCAATTTATTTTTCTCTGTTGATTCATATCTTTTTTTTATGTAAAACTAAAGTATTTGATTTTCTAATATATAACTTACCAGCTTTTATCCCGGGAGTGTCCCGGGGTTGAAATATCTAATATAACATAATAAAATATCTAATATGACAACATAATTAATGATTTGCCAATACATGATTAATGAATAATAATATTATTATTATTATTATTATTTTAAACAAATTTCTGCCATAAGTTATCATATTCAAATATAAAAAAAAGGAATATCTGCCTATGAAGTTATGTTTATCGTTTGTGATTTATTAGTAGAGTAAAATATATTTGAAAACAAAACCCCACAAAAATAGTTATTTTTTTTCTCCGTTTTTATATAGCACTATGGTACTCGTTGGAAAGATAATAAAACGCTCGTTAATTTGGTGTAATTTTTTTCTTTAAAAAATCTCGTATACAAAAGATATTAGCGTTTAAAAGTTATGGGAGGAAACATTAGAGGGAAAATTTAATTTGTTTTTAAATTCTTATTTTTTCCTAAAATAATTATAACATATATAGATTTATTAAAAAAACTCAAAAATTAAAAAATCCTACATGATGCCACATGGCACATTCAAGGAGAGGGTTAAGGCCTCCATTGAATGCCACATCATCAAAGTTCAATTCTTTTATTATAAGTTATTATAGATTATTATTATTATAGATTATAGATTGATTGATGTTTTATTCAGTTCACAAATTGATATTTTAAACATGCACATTTTGTTAAGTAGGATACTTTGGATCAACAAAACTTTCGGGTCACACCATATCGGTACCTCTTCCCTTATGTGTTCATCAAGGAAAGACGGTTTTAATGTCCATATACCCAATCTCATAGTTGTAATATGTGACTATACGTGGAACTTAATATTCTAATTGATTGAATCATGGATAGTACTAGAGAATGTCTAATGTCTTCTTATAGTATACACCATCAAGTTAGTCTTTTCATAGAAGAGCAATTTGATCTCAATAACTAATTTGTTGTTAGGAGGAACATTAACTAAGTCTCACTTTGTTGTAAATGAATTGAATCTATGTGTTCATGGCTTCAAGCCGATGGATTCACAATTTGTTACCATATATTTACTTGTAGTTTGTGGACTCACGTTGATCCATCATGGAAACCCATCATCGACATGAGCAATGCATATCTATATATCAAGATCTTGACGAGTTTTACTATATCTATGACCAACTTATGTTATTCTGTATACGGATCGAGCATTGAATTATATACGGATCAAGCATTGAGTTGTGGATCAAGTGATGACCTCATGTGTGTCAATTTTCGATTCCCATAACTCTTCAAGTTTCTTCAAGTTTTATTGGTGTAACTTCAAATTTTAGAAATATTTTATTTTAATAAAAAATGAGAAATTCTATATTAAAAGTTGTTGAGCAGAACAAGGTGACAATCAAAAATCGTTATATTCTTCCTCGTATTGATGATTTGTTTGACTAGCTTCAGGGTTCTAGTTTCTATTCAAAGATTGATTTGGGGTCCGGGTACCATCAGTTGAGGGTGCAGGAAGCTGACATTCCGAAGACTGTTTTTCGAACTCGCTATGGCCATTTTGAATTCTTGGTGATGCCTTTTGGTCTCACCAATGCGCCAGCGGTGTCCATGGATTTAAAGAATCGTGTTTGTAAGCCGTATCTTGATAAATTTGTTATTGTCTTTATTGATGATATTCTAATCTATTCCAAGAGCAAGGAGGACCACGATGAACACTTGCGGCTAGTTTTGGAACTCTTGAGACGAGAACAGCTCTATACTAAGTTCTCGAAATGTGACTTTTGGTTGCGTGAAGTTCAATTCCTAGGTCATGTGGTTAATGAAATGCGAGTTCATGTCGATCCAGCTAAGATAGCAGCCATCAAAGACTGGGAAGCACCAAAGATGCCAATTGAGGTACGGCAATTCCTAGGTTTCGTGGGTTACTATCGTCGTTTCATTGAGGGATTTTCGAAGATTGGTCAACCCCTCACCCCTCTTACCCAGAAAGACATGAAGTTTGACTGGGGTGATTCGTAAGATTCAACGTTTCAGACGCTGAAGCTTAAGCTATGTTCTGCGCATATCTTGTCATTGCCTTAGGGTACGGACGATTTCTCTGTTTATTGTGATGCGTCTATTCAAGGTCTCGGTTGTGTGCTGATGCAACGCGAGAAGGATATTGCCTATGCTTCTCGTCAGCTTAAGGTCCATGAGAAGAACTACACCACCCATGATCTAGAATTGGGTGCATTGGTATTTGCTCTGAAGATATGGAGACACTACTTGAACGTTACCAAGTGCACCATTTATACCCATCACAAGAGTATTCAGCATATCTTCGATTAGAAGGAGTTGAACATGCGGCAGCGTCAATAGGTTGAACTTCTTAATGATTATGATTGTACCATCTTGGTAAGGCGAATGTCGTGGTAGACACCTTAAGCAGGAAGGAATCCGTTAAGCCTCATCATGTTCGAGCTTTGCAGCTCACCATCTATTCTAGTTTGCCTAACCGAATTCGTTCCGCGCAGCAAGAAGCTTTGAAGGAGGAAAACCTTAAAGCTGAAACCATGCATGGTGCTGATAAGCATCTTGAGCTTAGGTCTAATGGCCTACATTATTTTGCAGAGCGTGTTTGGCTTCATTGTTCGGGGGGTTTGCGAGAGCTTATTTTGGATTAATGTAACACCTCGAAAACCCCGTTTCGTTTAATTACGCTAATAGGCAAGATCAATGTATAATATCGAGCCCATTATTTAAAAGGAATGTTTTTTTTCGGATAATAAAACGAGACATAAACCAGCCCCGTTAATTTCAAACACATGTGGAAATCTGCGAGAACTAACTTAATTCGCAAAGATGACTTACTTGCACTAAACCGGATGGACTGAACTTGACAATTGGGCAGAGTTGGAATAAAAGGGGGTTAAGAGTGAAAATTGTGTGCTAACACACACTCCAAATCGTTCTTAACACCATAAAAAACACACACATATGAACCTTCACCAAATTCAGCCCCAAATCATGCCAAAATCGACGGTCTTTCTTGATGCATTATGGAATTCATGATCATCTAGTGTTCTAAACAACCTAAGGTAACTCTAGAATCCTTTTAAATAATCCAAATCTGTGGTATGTGGAAGATGATGATTTTAGGGCTTTTGTGAAAACGTGATTTCTTAGCTTCTATAGACTTCTATGTGTTAGTAGACATCAAGGAAGCTATAAAACGTGGTGAATCATTATATGTTGTTGAATCATGTGAAATTATGATTATGTGTTATGTGTAAGTAGTGGGTTTTCACTCTAGTCATGAATTACACTAGCATGTGGAATAATCTTACAATTTCTATATGATTAGTATCATGTATGTGTGCAAATTGGTGAAATGATCATGTGCAAATGGTTAGCTAAGCTATGGTGAAATCTAGAAAGTTTTGAACACCTAGAATTAACATGATGAAAATAATGCATATGAGGTGTTCGATAAAATCCTTGAATAAGGAAACAAATGTGTAAAACATGGGTTTATAGCCATTTGGTGAAAAACCACGTGAGAATAATGAATTTATGATGAAATTGCATGATTGAATGATTATGTAATATGCTAGTTGCTATAATGGATGTTGAGACTAGATATGATGATGTGTTAAAAATGGATAGTTCATGATTAGGATTATTGCCTTATGGGTGGTACTTATGAACATGAAAAGGGTAGTTTGACTTCTAGAAGTCAAACTAACCCGAACATAAGTAGAATGAATTTTGGGTATGTGAACTCATGATACGAGTTAGTTAATTGAAATAATGACTAACTTGAGTTAATCTTAAGTATAGTGAAGTGATCTTGTCAAGCTAGGTGAAGGCTTGGAACAAATCGGATCAAATGAGCTAAGCGGGTCATGGAACGCACAAAGTAGGCCTAGGTAAGTGACTTAGTTTAAATAAGTCTCTTTGATACTAAAGGATTGTGTGATGGTTCGATAATCATGGAACATATATTGTCAATGAAGAGTAAATGTATATTCACAAAGATAGACTATGGGATATGGGATTCTAGCTTGTATTGGGTTGGAATCGTCTAAATGGAATAAACTTGTTAAGTTTGGGTCGGGACACCTAATTTTAATAATTGGAGTATTTTCATAAACAGGACAAGTGAGGTTAATATCACTTGGGCAAAAGATTTGAAATTTAAACATATGGGTAGTTTCATAAACGGATCAAGTGAGGTTAATAACACTTGAACAAAAGGTTTGAGAATTTGAGCATTGAGATATATAATTGTTGACGGACCGATTGGTGGTGGAACACCTCTTGGATTCTCGGATATTAATATGTGTAAATTGAAGATTTTCACAGGATAATGAATTGGAACAAAAAGAGGCATGTGATGCCGATGGAACATATAGGTGGTTCTAACAATATAGAGATGGGTCAATGCTACCGGGTAAGTCCGTAGTGTAAAGTAGGATTATGGGCGAGTAAATGTGGGTGAAAATCACCCACATGAAATGTGGGTGAAAATCACCCACATGAAATGTGGGTGCCAAATCGGTGAGTCGTTTGCATAAGTGTTGTCAACATTGACTATATGCATTTTGTGTGGGTAAATAACTTGACAACATTGACTATATGCATTTTGTGTGGGTAAATAGTGTCTTGCTAAGTTCAAGGCCTTAATGAGTCGATTTGGGTAAAAATCGCCATAAACTTTCAAAACTAAGAGCCGGGTCATAGTTACGTAAATCGGGTAAGGATTTTAGTCAAACAAATGTTAAACTAGTTGGAAATGTGATTTTCATGCTTTGGGAGTCGTCCAATGCATTTACGACATGAATACTAGACTTTAAAATCAGCAAATATGGTCCAGTAGCAGTGAACGGCCGTTCACATGGATCGAATGGCCGTTCGGGCTTTACAGAAGACTCAGAAATGTCAGTTTCAATGTGAACAGGCGTTCGGATAGACCGAATGGCCGTTCATATTGACAACCTGATTTTTAAAAAATTCATATAAAATCGTAGAAAATCGTTAGGAGACGTTCTTTATATGTCTGGAAAGCTCCCTAAATGTAGAACAATTCTTATTTGAAAGTCGAAGTCAGATTTTGTGTTTTAGAAGGGGTAAAAGCGACCCGAACAGCTACTGCGCAAAAGTTGCAGCAGTTTGTCCTCCTAAACATTTGATGGAAGTCCCGGAGCAAGGATCAAGTCGCGAGAAGAACCGAACATACCCGAACACTCATCAAGCTTCCGCAATAGAAATCAAGAGTCTCCCGTGAAATTGTGAAATCTTATCATATGTTTTAATAGTTAAAATGTAGAAATCGAAAAGTATTGATCACAATATTTGAAGTTTTTCTTAAATATCAAAATTTTAATCGGGAGTGGTATTAAGTAAGATCAAAATCCGTATGATTAGGCGTTGATTGCGTGATCACGGGTTAGGGTCTTACAATGAAGCTCACAAATCCTGGTATTCTGTTCACCTTGGTTCCGATAAGATGTATCAGGATCCGAGGATACTCTATTGGTGGCCAAACATGAAGGCTGATATAGTTTCATACGTGAGCAAATGTTTGACTTGTGCTAAAGTCAAGGTTGAGTATCAGAAACCGTCGGGTCTTTTGCAACAACCTGGAATTCCTGAATGGAAGTGGGAGCGAATTACCATGGATGTTGTAACCAAACTTCCGAGATCACCAAGTGGTCGTGATACTATTTGGGTGATTGTCGATCAGTTGACAAAATATGCACACTTCCTCGATATTAAGGAAAGCGAAAATTTGGAGCGGTTAGCTCGTATCTATCTCAAGGAAGTGGTTTCTCAGCACGGGGTGCCTGTTTCTATCATCTCTAATCGTGATTCCCATTTCGCTTCGCGTTTTTGGAAAGCCTTGCATAAGACATTGGCTACTCAGTTGGATATGAGAATGGCTTATCATCCGCAAACTGATGGTCAGAGTGAACGGACAATTCAAACGTTAGAAGACATGCTTCGTGCATGCGTTATCAATTTTAGCAAGAGTTGGGAGAGTCATCTACCATTGTTGGAGTTCTCTTACAACAAAAGCTACCATTCTAGCATCAAGGCATCTCCATTCGAGGCTTTTTAAGGACGGAAATGCCGGTCCCTTCTTTGTTGGGATGAAGTGGGTGAGAGCCAACTCACTAGCCCGAAACTTATGTACGAGACTTCCGAGAAGATCGTATAGATTCGTAATTGCATGGCAGCAGCTCGGGATCGTCAAAAGAGCTATGCAGATCGTCATCGCAAACCTTTGGAATTCCAGGTTGGCGACAGGGTTCTCTTGAAACTCTCTCCATGGAAAGGCGTTTTACGCTTTGGGAAGCGTAGCAAACTGAATCCTCATTATGTTGGATCGTTCGCAATTCTGGAACGGATTGGATCGGTGGCATACAAGATTGACTTGCCAGCTAAACTCAATAGCGTGCATAATGTCTTTCATGTTTCTAATCTCAAGAAGTGTTTGGCTGATGAATCACTCATTGTTCCTCTTGAAGAGATCAGGTTTGATGATCGTCTGTGTACCGTTGAGGAACCGGTTGAAATCTCGGATTATAAGATTCGTAGCCTTCATCGGAGTAAAATCTACATCGTCAAAGTTCGTTGGAACTCCAATCATGGATCGGTGTTCACGTGGGAAATGGAGGATCAGATGAAGTCTAAATATCCTCATTTGTTTCCAAAGCAAGCACTGAAACCAACACCTGTTACTGTTGAAGCCGGGTGAATCTCGGGGCGATATTCCTTTCAACAGGGGAATGATGTAGCAACTGGAAAATTTTTATTTCTTTTTCGTTCTCTCCTTTCGACTTCGAGCAATTTTCGGGACGAAAATTCTTTCAACAGGGGGATGATCTTGGGGATCATCGGGAGTTGGTCAATAACAATGTGTACAAGGGTTGATGATTTGGAGGATCACCGGATTTAATGGATACACACGAGTCTCGAGTCCTATGAAATGGGTGAATCAACGTGAACGTGATAGTCATCGAGTGATATGTGTTTATAATCATTATATAACTTGTTGGTATGTGAATATTTGTTATAATATGTTAAAATAGTGATTAACGCGTCGAAAAACCAAACCAGTGGTAGGGGGCGACTAACAACCCTAGTCGTGTGTTACAGTGGGCTTATTGCCCAGAGTGTCTCGGACAACTAGCAGCAGCTATAAATACCACCCTTGACTTGTTAAACATCATTTGTGCAACCCTAACTCGCCCCAAACCTCTCTCACACCACCCTTAACCTCTGAAACACATTTTTGCCCTAAAGTCACAAATTCCAAGCCTAAAACATCATTTCTAAGCAAAATCTAAGGTGTGTTATTCATCCTAAACTATATTTATGTCGTTATTTTGAACCCTCAAGGCCCAGACATGATTTTTATAAGTTTTTGTCTTTGAAAACCTTTGAAAAACCGTTCTAAAGCAAATCTAACCATTTAAATGGGTTCTATATGAAAGGTTTATGCATAAAATGGTTTTTGTTGATTAAAACATGGGAATTCGTGTGTGTTTGATGTTTTGATGATATTTATGAGTTATTAGGATGATTATCTCAGATTGTGAAGGGTGTTTGATGTGTTATAATGTTAATATGAGTTTTGACCCTTTTGAGGGTGTTAGAAGGATTTAGGATGTTATGTGATGAATGATGATTGATAAGTGGTAGGGTTTATGCTAGAATGATGTAGTAACAGTATAATGATGTTTGGGATGTGATTATGTGATGAAATCTGATTATTTGCCATTTAGGGTAAAGTTTTCATGCAATGATGTGATGTTTCCGTAATATTATTCCATTTTAGGAAATGTTTGCAATTAGGATGTTAGACTGATGATAAATTGGGGGTTATCGTTGGGATTGGGTTGTTTGATGATTGTGGATTGATATTGGGTGATTCTACATGTTTTAGATCGGATTTAGAGGGTTTCACGCTCAAAAAGAGCTGAACAGCCTGCAGGGGGCGACTAGCTAAGTTAGTCGTGTGCCCTGGGGGCGACTAGCTCTGGTTGAAGGCTAGTCGTGCCTCCTAGGGGCGACTGGCTTTGCCAGTGGCCTGTTTTGATGCCTAGTCGTGTGTTTTGATGTCTAGTCGTTTGTTGTGATGCTAAATGGTATTTAGGAACCCCGAAACATGTTTTGACACCTAGGAACATAGTGTAAGCTCCGTGACATGTTTAAGAACATGATAACACCTGTTATGACTCATATGTGCGGTATGTGAACTATATGCTAAACTTAGTGAACTGTTATTCGTATAAGGTGCGTATTCACACATGATTACTTGGTTACTTGCTTTTGGCTAACACGGGGATGTCGGGTCACCAATGAGATGTCGAGTCTTGTCTTGTGTGGTCAGGTCAACGCTCAAACGTGTTTTCAAACGTACATGGACATTCAGGGACTATTTTACCTACGGGTTATTAGTCAAGACACTTACACTCATTCTATGATAGGTCGCAAGTATTAGGAACTATTAGTTCATTGTTGGCTATTCTATTTTAGGAAGACACAACCTAAGGTGAGTACGGCCCCACTTTCACACACTTTCTCATGGGGAGAAACATGCTACACATTTTGGATACGTAAAGATTATGTTATCCTATGGCTATCTTTTGTTTACTATACGACTCATCTAAGTCCTGGGGAAACCACTAATATGGGGTACATCACGGGGAAATGTGGATAGATCTATTAGGCCTGGCGAACCCCACCCGGTTCGACTGGAGGTCGGACGGGTGCATATTGTCTCTAACTTTAGGGCCTATCGGGGATGACGGTAGCCCACTTGGACAGCAATGTACGGAACATCTTGTCAGTAATGGTTTCTAATCATAGTAGTAACATACATAACGTCTAGTTAACGTTCGCATAACATAGTAGTAATGGGATTAATCTTTAAAACTTATGAAACGTTTTCTTTTATATAAAACCTGTGAACTCACCAGCATATTATGTTGACATTTTTAGCATGTTTTCTCAGGTCGCTAAGGTAGCAGTTCTGGACTAGGCGCACGGGGTCTCACGGTGTCTAGGTTACACTTGCATGGTTTTGAACATTTTTAGACTTATGTAATTTACTGTTTTGGGATGTAAACTTATTTATGCTTTCGCTGTAGTTGATTGATACTTTAAAACTTCATGGTTTGGTTTACGTATTTTATACATATAGTTATCGTTTATTGTGACCGTTGACTTAGATCTTGGTGTGTCACGCGTCTCGCAGTAAAACCCCGCAAGTGGAATTTGAGGGTGTGACACCAAACCAAATCGGTCTTTTAGGCCTAAACATGTCTGGAAAAAACCGTCGAGATACAAATGGAGTTTGATTAAAAATTCCAATCCTAGACGAATTGATTCGGTTCGGGAAACCCTTTCGAAGCTCAACCCTATTAATAAACCGGTTAAAGAAAACTGAATCGGATCAGGTATAAAACCGGTTTTTCCCTTAAAATCTCGAACTGTCACCAAGCCGGGTCAGTCTCAAACCGGTTGGGCTTAACCGGGTTTTGTTCTGGGCCAGATTATTATAATCGGTTTGGTAGGCCCAAATCGATTGTTTTCTTTTATGTACATCTCTGTTTATGTATTGAAATGTACTTGTTAAACTAGGGCTCTAAAAAAATAGTCCACGAAACTTACTTCCAACTAAATGGACGGTTGTAGATGCAGGTTCACCATAACTCCTTCAACATGCGTCACACAGAATAATAACTCCAAATACTAGCCGTTAGATAACCCCAATTGAAAACCGTGTGATAAGAGTAACACTCAAATTCAAAAATCCAGCCGTTATGTCATCAATTCACATCTTCTCTCTCTAAAACACAGACACAGTAGAATCGTTACAACAGACGATCAAGAAAATGGTGGATGAAGAACCGAAACGAAGCCCTCCGAAACAACCTGAAACCGGTGTATTCAGCCCCGGTTTTAGATCTGCAGCAGCCATGGCCGGATGGGACGAAGAAACACTTTTGATGGCTTCACTTGTCGTAGAAGATACGCCGGACCGTGATACCAAACACAAGAGACGAACAGATCCCTTGTTCAAAACCCCACCTACTCATTCTAGAAGAAAACGTAGAGATCAAAGGAAGAGTCCTGTTTCTAATTTTGTGGCTGTTCTTGATCTTGAAGAAGAAGGTTGTTCTAAAAAAGGTCGGTATAATTTTTTTTTTTTATTATTATTATTATTATTATTATTATTATTATTATTATTTTAAATTGAACCTTAAATTGGATTAATGTGTGAATAGGAAATTTAGAAGAAGAGAAGAAAGAATTGAAGATTGATGCGGTTGTTGATGGGAAAAAGGTTGAGAAATCAAATGATTCGGGTTCTGGGAACGCGTTGATCCCTTGCATTGATCGGCTTCGTGAAGAACTCTCTTGTGCAGTAAGTTTGATTCGGTTTGGTTAATGAAAAGATACAATATGGTTTTGTATAGGGTTTGACTGGAGTGTGTTTTTTTGTTTTTGCAGATTTGTTTAGACATTTGTTTTGAACCGAGTACGACTTCTTGTGGACACAGGTACACAGTTCATAATTTGCTTTTATTAATTGATAAAAAAAAAAAACCCAATTTATGTTAGGGTTTTAATTTTAATTTTATTTTGGAATTTTGTAGTTTTTGTAAGAAATGTTTGAGATCTGCTGCTGATAAGTGTGGGAAGCGTTGCCCGAAATGCAGGCAGCTCATCAGGTACTATTACTACAGTAAACGCTGTTTATATTTATGCAGAAAATGATAAAAAAAAAAACATTTTTGAAGTGTTCATAATTGATTAATGTAAATCTTTGGGGTGTTTCAGCAATGGAAGATCTTGCACCATCAATACGGTTCTATGGAACACGATACAGCTCTTGTTTCCACAAGAAATAGAGGCAAGAAAGGTGTCGGCCGGAGTTTCAAACGCCTCAGAATCTAGTGATCTAATAAGCCCACCACCAAGGCAGAGGAACCAATACAGGAGTGTGATTCAAGCATTGAATAGTCCTGAAGGAGAACAGCTAAGCTTGGAAAGGAGGCGGAGGACGGGTAACAACAACCACAACCACAATTTGAGACACCAAAGTTTCCGTCCTGCTTCTGTTGTGTTACTGAACAGCAGAGAAGCTGGAGATAACAGCGTGGGCAGGAGGAGGAGGAGGCCGCCACCAGTGCAAGATGACGATGCTACTTTGGCTCTGAGATTGCAGCGAGAGGAGTTTATGGGAGTGTTTGGAGGGCCTCAAGAACCACCACGAGAGCAACAACATAGAAGAAGCTCGGTTGCAACAGCCTCTAGTAATCTGAGGGCAATGGCGTCAAGAGCCATTAATCTTCGTAATTTTCGTGGCCGCTGAGCTTAAGACTCATTAGCTGTTTTGGTCACAATTTCTGTGATAATTTCATTTGGAGTTTGTGTTATTAACCATAACTATTGAATCACCTGGGGATTTTTGGTTGGCATGTTGATTTTGTTTGTGTTCTCATTGTTGCTGAAACTCCTTTAATATTTCTTTCTTTCATCCTACTTTTGTAAAATGTGTTTTAGATTTATCACATCTTAGGCAAATCCAATATTGTTCTCCCATCGGGGACGCGTTTTGGGTGAAAACAAAAACAAATACGTAACATAAAACTCAATGGCCGCCAATTCAAAGAGAAACAAACACATACAAGTCGAGAGATTCATTTAATATATAATCAATCCATCAGTACAAATGTTACAATATTGTTGTTACAAGGGAATGAAGTCAATGAACATATATGTCCACAGTGGGATCAATCAACATGGGGTGGGTATCTCTCATAACTAACTATATTCTAACATAACAGCATATCATACAAAAAGCAGAACAAAACCTGAAGGATGTCTTTCGGTTTATACTCAATCACTCTATATCCTTCCTTCAAAAAAATCTGTTTGCTTAATATGAGAACTCATGACCTCTAAGTGAGATGTATTTCTTGACCCATATGGCAATATCTTCTGCACACGCCTGTGCTTCCGGTGTCCTGAGAAGCATGTCAAGAGTAGCAAATTCATGAACACAGTCCTTGTAATCCAGAACTGGCGCATCTACATTCACTTTCTTTAGCTCCTGTGCGTACGCAATGGCACGGTCCCTCATCCAATCATGTTCTGCCACAACGGTCAAAGTAGGGGGCATTTGCTTTAAAGGGGGCCCACCTCTGTTGGGAATTAAGGGATTGGCTGCAGGATGGTCCAGGTTGAACTCGTCTTCGGGGAGGAAGAGTCTCCATGCTAGTATGCCCATTGACTTGTCAAAGAAATAAGAGTTTGATAGTTTTATCTCAGAACGTGTAGGAGCATTTCCAATGAAGAAAGGGTATATTAATACTTGAGCCACCACTTTAATTGGGGCCAGTAGTGAACCAGATTCAACTGATTTTCGAGCTACATAATCAGCAATGTTTGCACCACAACTCACCCCAAGAAGAACGCATCTGCATACAATGTTCATCAAAAAAATGAAATCACAGTCAGCAATGAAAGATTTTGATTTATAAACCTCATTGATTAAGTAGAAAAACAAACTTGGTAGTAGTAACGAATTCATATTATTTCTTATATTTGAAATATCAAATTTAGAATCACTGCTTACAAAGTTACAATCACTTTTAGCATCATTTTCAGTATCACGATGGTCCACATGCAGTAGAAGAGATGAAAACTACACCAACAATTTGCTTTCCATGTACTACGTGCATACGTTAATTTCAATTTTCACCAAGGCCCCTTGGTTTTTCAAAGGTTGGGGAGGCATATATTTGTGAGGGTTTATTCCTTGATTAAAAAGAGGCTTTACCAATTAGACTGTAAAACCTATATGAGCATGACTTGAATTGTCCACAGCATCTAACGTATTGGCATTTGACTATTCAGAAGTGCATAATCACCTCATGGGCAACATATGTAATATTTGAGGGTTTTAGATAACCTATCGGTTTGGTAGTCTAAGATCAAAGAGTAATTGAGATCACATCATTACGCTCATTTGAGGCTTCAGTTAATGAATCTTAGAACCACTAAGCTCTTGGGTGGGATACAATATACATTATGTGTGGACGTGTGGTGCCGCCTAATTGTACCTTTATTTCTTTGACAAAAGAACAGAAATTTTGTCATGCCTAAATAGAATCCTAACTTGGCAATGGATACAGAGGCATCATAAGGATAGTCAAAGTAGTCATGTAAGCAAATGCACAATAAGAGAAGCATTTCATAGAATAGTCAACTCTAAATCACTAATATAATTTCAAGACCTATTGCCATGTTTCTTACAGAAAATAGTCCAGTCTCAAATCTAGATTTTGTTAAAAGTTTTAATTGTTACATATTGTGGCCACCATTATCTAAGGGTTCTTGGGACACATTCATATCAAAATTTTCACATAATCCTCAGTTCTTATCTTTTTTGATCAGCACACCATCAACAATCATTAGAATAATTTGCGTTCTAGATTGACTTATGCGGTCTAACAAGTCACTCTACAACATCAAGCAATATCGATAGCTCATAGCTAGACTAGTAAAATGCGCAAACAGGTGAGTTCTCATTTAATTTGTGATAACTAAAGATTCAACTATTAACTATAAGTAACCGATAAAAAAATTAAAAGCTACCTGGACGGGTCTCCATGTGCAGCAAGCCAAGGCTCAACCAAAGACGCCCCAAACGCATCCGCAACACGCCCCTGAACCTCCGCCTTCCTCGACTCAACCTTCTTCCCCAACGACTTCCCACACTCCGCCAAATTCGCCTGTTTCGCCAACCAATGCAACACCTTCACCCCATCCTCAAACGCAGCCGGATACCGACTCTCAGGCGCCAACCTATACCCAACCGCCACCACAATCACATCACACACTTTCGCAATCCGCCTACAAAACAAATCATTCGCCACCGAATCACAACTCCCAGCCACAAACCCCCCTCCATGAAACTGCACCATCACAGGCAGCTTCCTACACTTCTCCCTAAACGGCGAATAACCCCTATACCCTCCACCCATATTCAAATCATCCTTACTAAACCCATTACTATAACTACTCCTCCTATTATTACTCTCACTTTTCGCAACATTACACGGTTCGGGTGACCCGTAACTGCTGCGTCTGGATTCAAGTTCGGATCTATTGGTTCTAACCCTAACAGGAATAGGATCTGGATTTGCACGACACGTGTCAGGGAGAAATATACGAATAGAGAGAGAAGAAGAAGGATCTATGTGAATGTCTTTAGTAGCAACACCATCAGTGAAGACAGGGTTAGGAGGAGCGATTGTTTCTTCAGGACGTGACGTCACACCGAATGAGGTATTAGTATTAATCTCATCGGTTGAATTAGGGTTTTGGATACGGTTTTGTAAGCGTCGTTTTAATATTAGTTTGAAGAATAGACTGTAGAGTTTGATGGTGACGCTAGGCATAATTGGAGAAACCCTAGATGCACACAGTTTATAGTTGATGCTCCCTCTCTCTCTCACTCTATGTGTGTGTGTATAGGTTTTGAGATCAATTCATTGGAGATAGAAACAATGTGAAGAGATTAATCACCTGGAATTGATGATATTTACAGATTAGATTATGAAGGTTCTTCAATGGCGGATGTAGAGAGAGAGAAGGAAGGAAAGGTGCAAATGATGGTGCCAGGTGAGCACACACATATTTGCGCTGTGTCGTGTTTTGGCATTTTTAGGGATTATTATTATTATTATTATTATTATTATTATTATTATTATTATTATTATTATTATTATTATTATTTTAGGAATTAGTATTGTGGGTCAAGTTATTCTACATATTGTAGCAAAAATGAGAAATGTGAGAATGATACAAAAAACATAATAGATCATAAAATATGACACAATGAGCCATAAAATATAACACAGTGCCGAAAAATATAACACAATGTCATGCTGAAGAAAAAAGACACAATGAATTGAAAAAATGACACAATGATGAAAATAAGAAAAAGACACAATCAGAGTCCGTTTGATACCCTTCCTACGACTTCCTATTTTTTTTTCACTGTGTATTTGATCCTAACCCTTAGTATTGTTATTATTATTATTATTATTATTATTATTATTATTATTATTATTATTATTATTATTATTATTAATAGACACTTCCTCTAACTCCTTGCTAGTGGCAGTTTTAGTTTATAATAAAAGTTGTTTGTCGTTCAAAAAAAAGACACTTAAGCAGTGTTATGATGCTAACGTGCACCATGACCTTTTTTTCTTCAATAGTGTTGCGGTGTTAACGTGCACCATTGTCTTATTGATATCGTGCATCGGGCCTTCACTTGCTACGTGCACTAGACATTTATTACACTTTACTAGTGTCACGGTGCTAATGTGCACTGGTGTTTTTTTACTATCGTGTACCAAGACTTTATTGCTAACATGCACAAAGCTCCTTTTTTTTTTCTAATTAACCTATTTGTTTTTTTTCTTTTTTTCCTATAGTACTTTTGGTACCGGTATCAATTCGTTAAAGTAACATATTTTTTTGTTAATTTACATTTGAATACCGGTACTGTACCGTATCAATCATTTTCGGTAGACCTATCGATGCCCATTTTTACCGTCTTTAAACACTGGTACCGGTTCGGTACAACTATAGTGATTACGTGCGCATCCTCCGTCAAGGCACTTGTTAACAGTGACTCTAGTTATTAATATTATTACTCTAAAAAATGGATCTCCTTTCCATTCGAAGAAAACTCAATTGAGAAAACTAATTGATCAACGCAATGGTTATTGGTTAACAGTGACTCTAGTTATTAATATTATTACTCTAAAAAATGGATCACCTTTTCGTTCGAAGAAAACTCAATTGAGAAAACTAATTGATTGAACCCAAAGCAAATTGCTACATGTGATACTCAACCCATTATCTCTTATAATTGGGGTTACTCTTGGAGAAATTATCTTTTTATTTTTATTTTTTTGTTGTTTTTGAGTTTTTAGTAAGATAGGGTAAGGTGATATGCTGCTAGTGGAAGGTAATGATACTATACGTCGCACGTCTTGCTTGGTATGATTGTTCGCGCTTTACGTGTTGTACAATTTGTATAGTCCTTTTTCAATTTCAATCAACAATAAAGGAGTATTAAACTAAAAGTATTTAACGATTAACATTTTGTATTTTTAGTATTTAACGATTAACATTTTGTATTTTTAGTAAAAGAAGAAATATAAATCAGACTACTAGAATCATTTGTTATTAGATAAGGCTTAATCTTTCAAACGGTAAACTTTCTGATATGAGTTATGACCATATAAGATGATTACCCAAACTTTTTACCTTCAAGACTTTTTTTTTTTGAACAGCAAAACCAAAACTTTATTACCAACTAGCAAGGCGCTAGCAAAACAGAGTCCGAACAACAAGCAACCGAAAAACAATCCGAAAACAGAAAATTAAAACCAAACCGTAATACAATCTACAGCCCAGAAACCTTCTTAACCCATCTTTGTGTCATCAAACCTCCGCCAAGAGTCCCACGTCATATTCGTCATTCGGGACCGGGAAGATACCCATAAATAGCTCATAACCTTAATTTCTTCAAAAATCTTTCCTACCGACACTTGTTTATTGTTGAACACGTGATCATTCCTTGCTCTCCACAAACTCCAAAAAGTCGTTAAAACAACCGCATAAAACGCCTTCCGAACCCGAGGCGCATTCCTAGCCGTCTGGTGGCAAGACAAAAGATCACGAGCATGGTATTAGTAAATTGTATTTATTATAAATTTGTATGAGATTTATCTCTTATGATTCTTGTAACAAATCTCCCAAAAATAGGGAGATCTCTTGTATTATATATTGTTTTACAAATCAATGAGAAATCAAGGAAATTAACATTCCTATATGGTATCAAAGACCACTTGATCCTAACCCTACCTTCCGCTAAACCCCTGCCGTCTGCGACCTTCTTCTTCTCGCCGGCAGTACCTTCTTCATCACCCTCCTCACATCCCATCTCCTTTACTCACCGGTTTTCTTCATGGATTCCTCCAGTCTTCATCCAGCCCTTGCTGTGACCAACATCAAATCTAACCTTCCCATCACTCTTGAAAAAGATTCACCCGCATACTCCACCTGGAAAACCTTATTTCAGGTGCACTGTGAAGCGTATGATGTTGCCGATCATCTCTCTCCCCGACTCCCGCCAGCCGCTCGCCCTGTTTTCCCTGATGCAGCGGCTGCCGCCAAGGCAGAAGCGGCTGCGATTGCCGCTGACAATTTATGGAATCGCCTCGACGCCCTGGTCAAGCAGTGGATCTATGCTACACTCTCCCAGCCGCTCCTACGCATCATCATTCAGCCGGGTCAGACCGCTTACGATGCCTGGACTGCGGTCGAACATGAGTTCAATGACAACCAGAACACTCGCGCGGTATTTCTTGGTCAAGAATTTGCTAATTTATGTCTTGATAATTTCTCTTCTATGGCAGATTATTGTGAACATGCCAAGCACTTGGCGGACCAACTAGCGGGTGTGGGTGCACCGGTTGATAACCGGATCCTAGTCCTTAAAGTCTTGACCGGTCTCACCGAACAATATGATAGCATCTCCACGGTACTTCAAAACCGGGAGCCGCTACCTGCGTTCAGTGAGGTTCGGTCTCGCTTAACTTTTGAAGAGAGCAAAAAGAAAAGGCAGGTGACTCGTAATGCCCAGTCTGCCTCCACAGCCTTACACACCACCACCACAAACGTCCCACGCTCCACCCCTCAACCCCAACCCAACACATCCGCCAACCCGGACCCAGCCCGTAACCGGCCACGTCGTGGCCGTGGACGCGGCAGGCCCACCTCAAACCAAAATCGCTCCACCAACTCAAACCAATCCCACCCGAGTCACCCATACATTATTTTCCCGAGTAACTGGACTGCATCCCAGTGGGCCTCCGTTCTAAAGAATACTGCTCCCGTAAATAACTCCTCTGCCAACCCACCGTGCCCATACCCCACTCGCCCCAACTCACAAAATTCTCAAGGCATACTTGGTCCCCGCCCTGATCAGGCTCATCTCACAGGGTACTCTCCAACAGATATTGAACAGGCACTTTATTCACTGGCACTCAACCCACCAGATCATGGGGTCATGGATACGGGTGCATCCTCTCACTCTGCCAACGAGCAAGGTATATACTCTCCGTCTACTTTTAATACTTGCACTAATAAATATATCATTGTTGGAAATGGCATGACCATCCCTGTAGTGGCCCAAGGCAACCAAGTCCTTCCCCCACCATACCCGCCCCTTAAACTTAACAACGTCCTTTTTGCACCCAATTTGATTAAAAACCTTATTTCTGTGCGTCGCCTTACCAGGGACAATTTAATTTCCATTGAATTTGACCCTTTTGGCTTTCTTGTGAAGGATCTCAAAACCCGGGCTCCTATCCTACGATGCAATAGCACAGGCGATCTATATCCTTTGACTGCACCCCTCCCTCTCAAGAACTCTCAACCCACCTCTTTCGTTGCTGTTTCTCAAGATCGCTGGCATCAACGCTTGGGACATCCTGGAGACAATTTACTCAAGTCCTTAAAGTTGTCTTCATTTATTAATTATGAAAAACTTAATAAATCACTTTGTCAGTCGTGTGTTTTTGGCAAAAGTGTTAAATTGCCGTTTTATGATTCTCTTAATTACACTTGTTCTGCATTTGACATTGTTCACAGTGATTTATGGACCTCTCCAATACTTAGTACGGGGGGCCATAAATATTACATTTTATTTTTGGATGATTTTACTAATTTTTTGTGGACGTTTCCCATCTCATCTAAAGCTCAAGTCTTTCAAACTTTCGCCACCCTACACAATCACATAAACACCCAATTTAATCGTAAAATCAAACAATTTCAATGTGACAATGGCACTGAATATGCAAATCAAAACTTCTATAATTTTTGTAATCATAACGGCATGCAGTTTCGTTTTTCTTGTCCCTACACCTCGTCTCAAAATGGTAAGGCGGAACGCAAAATCCGCACTATCAACAACATGATTCGTACACTTCTTGCCCAAGCATCCTTACCACCCAACCTTTGGCACCATGCCCTTGAAACCGCTACCTACCTCCTCAATATCTTACCTAGCAAACTTCACAACTTCAAATCCCCCACCGACCTACTTTACAATTGCACTCCAGAATACGATCACCTTCGTGTTTTTGGATGTCTCTGCTACCCTCTCGCCCCATCCACCAAAATACACAAGCTTGACTATCGATCGCAACCTTGTGTGTTTCTTGGTTACCCGCCCAATCATCGTGGATACAAATGTCTTGATCTTAATTCCCATCAACTCATTATTTCAAGACATGTCCACTTTGAGGAGTCCATCTTTCCCTACACCATCCAATCCCCAACTAAACCACCCGATTACGACTTCCTTAATCCCACAATCAACCCCTTGGTTTGGGATTATCTCCACAACAAACGTCCACCCAACCCCCCTACCACTAACCCCATACCCGAGCCCAATCCAAACCCCCAATCCCCGAACCTTGTTTCTGATCATCGGCCCAATAATTCTGGCCCCTCTTCCACTCAGCCCATTCCAATCACACCCGGGTCCTCCTTATCTGCTGACCCCGTCCCCGCTTCCACTACACAGGCCCAGCCCAATAATCCTTCCCCACCTATTGAAGCCCAAACACCTACCTCGCCCAATGCAACAGGCCCGTCACAACCCTCTGCTCCCACTACTGCCAATACCGCTAATCCTATTCCTCAGCCACCTCCCGTAACTTACACTCGTACCATCCACACTCGCTCAATGAGCGGTATCCACAAACCCAAACATCATTTTAACCTTCACACTGCCACCATTGTCCCCATACCCAAAAATCCTCAGGTTGCCTTAGCTACTCCAGAATGGCACAATGCTATGACCAACGAATTTAGTGCACTTATTAAAAATAAGACCTGGGAGTTAGTACCTAAAACACCTGACATGAACATCATTAATTGCCTGTGGTTATTTAAGCATAAATTCAGGTCGGATGGCAGTTTGGAGCGTTACAAAGCTCGGTTAGTTTGTGATGGTCGTAAGCAGCAGACGGGTATAGACTGTGGTGAGACCTTTAGCCCGGTGGTTAAACCTTCTACCATTCGGTTGGTTCTCTCCTTGGCTATGTCCAAATCTTGGCCCATTCATCAGTTGGATGTTACTAATGCATTTCTACATGGCCACTTGGAAGAGACTGTCTACATGCACCAACCTATGGGTTTTCGTCATCGTGATTTTCCAGACCATGTTTGCCGTCTGCGGAAATCCCTTTATGGCCTCAAACAGGCTCCCAGGGCTTGGTATCAACGTTTCACTGACTTTGTTCTCTTGCAGGGGTTCACACAGAGCAAATCTGACAACTCGCTTTTTATTTATAGCCACGGGACTGATATTGCCTATCTTCTGATTTATGTGGATGACATCATTCTCACCACGTCCACTGAAGATTTGCGCAAGCGGCTCTTAGCTCAGTTGTCTGCTGAGTTTGCTATGAAGGATTTGGGCCCTCTCTCCTACTTCTTGGGTATTCAAGTCACTCGCACTGGTAATCACATGTTTCTCTCCCAACAGTCATATGTGCAGGATATTATTCATCGGGCTGCCATGGACTCTTGCAAACCAGTTGCCACACCGGTTGACACACAGTCGAAGCTTTCTGCCACAGCTAGTCCACCGCATGATGACCCATCTACGTACCGAAGCCTTGCTGGCGCTTTGCAGTATCTCACGTTCACCAGACCGGACATCTCTTATGCTGTTCAACAGATTTGTATGCACATGCATGATCCGCGTCAGGACCACTGGAATGCTTTAAAACGTATTATTCGCTATCTTCAGGGTACGGCTTCTTTTGGTCTTCGTCTGGGACCGGTACCCAACATCTCATTACTGGCTTACACAGATGCAGATTGGGCAGGCTGCCCAGACACCAGACGCTCCACATCTGGTTATTGTGTGTATTTTGGAGAGAATCTTATTTCGTGGTCATCCAAGCGTCAGGCTACCATCTCCAGATCCAGTGCTGAAGCTGAATACAGGGGTGTGGCCAATGTCGTGGCAGACATTTGCTGGCTACGCAATCTTCTCCTGGAGTTGCATCATCCTTTATCCCGAGCTACGCTTGTCTACTATGATAATGTCAGTGCTGTCTACCTGTCTGGAAATCCTGTACAACACCAGCGAACGAAGCACATCGAGCTTGACATACACTTCGTTCGCGAGCAGGTTCAGCGCGGACATGTTCGTGTTTTACATGTCCCATCTCGTCATCAGGTTGCTGACATCTTTACCAAAGGTCTCCCTCGCGTTCTTTTCGATGATTTCCGATCCAGTCTCAGCATTGGTCCTCCAGACGCATGATGCTTCAACTGCGGGGGTGTATTAGTAAATTGTATTTATTATAAATTTGTATGAGATTTATCTCTTATGATTCTTGTAACAAATCTCCCAAAAATAGGGAGATCTCTTGTATTATATATTGTTTTACAAATCAATGAGAAATCAAGGAAATTAACATTCCTATACATGGAATGCATAGCAATCTGGAACGCGACACCATGAGAACACAAGCTGCCATACGTCCAACATCTTCGGACAACCCGTAAACAAGTGGTCTACTGACTCGTTTTGCACCTGACAGATACCGCAGACCTGGGACAGAATCGGAATGTTTCTTCGGGCCAAAGCGTCAGCCGTAGGAAGCCTATTGTGATAAACGCGCCACGCAACAACCGCTACCTTCTTAGGCACCCAGTTACACCACTCGAAAGTTGACTCCGGTAGAGTATTATTCTTCTCAAACAACCACTCCTTCATTCCCCGAACAGAAAAACACGGCTCCTTACCCGTCAACCAGGTCCAAGTGTCCGGGCCCGCTGCGAATTCCAAACCAGCAAGCAGGTCAATCAAGGCGCTGAATTGAACCTGCTCTTCAGCCGAAAAAGAGGTTCTTTTACCTTCAAGACTAATGATCATTTTTTTTAGTTTAGATGTTTAGATTCTCATGAAACTTCAATAAAAGCGATTATTTATTAGAAGCATTTAGACTTATAACGGTCTTGGTTATGAATATTTTACGAAATTGGGTTTTCAATTTTTTTTATAAAGTATATTATAATTATAAATATATTAATACCCGTGCTTATTGAACAGTACTCGCATTTATTGCCCGGCTCCACCACTTAACTAACGGTTTTATACAATTTTTTTCTTTTGCTAACATCTTTGAGGTGTTGGCCTGGTGGTTGGTCGCTGGGTTTGTTCGTCAGTTGCCCGGGTTCGAGTCCTTGGGCGTCCATTTTTTATGATAATTAATTTTATCTCATTTAATTACCCTGTAACGCCACGTATCTTAGCTGATGACATGTCTAGACAGGTGTTAAGCATGCTTTGCATGTTTACTTAGTGGTATTATATTATCATTAATAACTTTTTAGTGGCTTTTTTTATTTCTTTTCGTGACCAGGGTTCTTCTTCTTTCTTCTTTTGCTTCGTTCAGTTGCAGTTGAAGGTAATCTCTGGTTTAGATGTCTCTGCTGATGTCGTTTGATTGATGTAATGTTTTTTAATTGCCTAAATAACTTGCATTTCATGCCGTTGTTAAAGTGTTTGTATTGTTAGGCTGTTTGATGTTTTGGCTGTGCATGTTGCATGTATGTGTGTTATTTGATTTGTACAACGTTTGTTAAGTGCTTAGCAAAAATGTGATTTCGTTTACCTGTTATCGGGTGTGTTATTATGTCATGCAATCGTATGATCATAAATTGTTTTGTGGAGGATGTTTGTATGGTATTATGTTATACTGTCATTTGTTGGTTTCTTTGTATAATGTAGGTTTCTTTAGAATGTCTTCATTGTCATTGGGTGGGAGTTGTGGTGAAGACAGTGATCAAGCGATAGTGCCGTCTGGTGCTGCTGGATCGTCGTGTGGGAGACGGAGTGGTAAAGAGATTGTAGACGAGTGTATGGCGCCTGATAATGTTACTGTTGGATCGTCGTATATGTCGGGCTGTGTATATAAATTGACTCCACCTGTGACAGCTGATGATGGTGGTGTTGGTTCTTCATCTGTTGCACGTAGAAAGCGACGGCGAACTGGCAGTGTTGATGTTGCGTTGCAAGAAACGTGCCCATCCAGTGGCCAAACTGCTTATAGAGCTTCAATGTTGCGATCTAGGTCCCGTCGTACTTTGTCTGCGTCTGAGTTTTTGCGGTCGCCTGATTATGTTGATATGGGGTCCTGTAGAGAGGTTTGTGAGTATTGCGGTGCTTTGTTTTGGCTTGAGGAGCGACTGACGTCGTTTCCCAAAAGTTGTCGGCCAAAGTTTAATAGATGTTGTAAAGCTGGAAAGGTTGTCACACCCTCAAATTTCCACAAGCGGAGTTCTACCGCGAGGCGTGTGACACACCAGGATCCAAGTCAACGGTCACAATAAACAACACTATATGAGACATAAGTAAAATCAAAACATAAGTTTAAACCATTTTGACATAACAGCGGAAGCATTGTTTTACAAAATGAAACCCAAAAGTATCCAAACTAGTCCGACAACAAAACCATGAAACCTAAACTAGACGCCGTGCAGACGCGTGCGCCTAAGCCCTGAGATGCTACTACCTTAGCGACCTGAGAAATCATGCCAAAAACGCGTCAACATATAATGCTAGTGAGTTCACAGGTTTTAAGTTTACAAATAGTTTCCATGAGTTACGAGTTCCGTCACAAAATACCGTGTCATGAAATGTGTTTAATAACCTAACCAGCGTTTCCTTACTACTACGATTGTGTTGCTGAAACCATTACTGACATCGTTCCTTGTGTTGCTGCCCGTGTTTGAGTTGCTTGTGTTGCAAAAATAGAGACAATATGCACCCGCCCGGCTCCAAGCCGACGGGTGGGGCTTGTCAAGCCCAATGGATCTATCCACATTTCCCCCGTTGTGCCCAGCACATTCATGGTTTCCCCCAGGGACTTCCTTGTTTCATCGTATAGTAATCAAAAGAGTTGCAATTCAAAAGAGTTGTGTTTCAAAAGTGTTGCATTCCAAAAGTGTTGCATATTTATGATATAAACGTTGCATTTATTAAATCGTGTGGCATGTTTCTCCCCCAAGGGAAAATGTATAAAAGAGGGGTCGTGAACTCACCTTAGGTTGCGTCTTCAGTTAACAAGTAAACCAATGTGTGTATGATAGCCCCAACTAGTGGCGACCTATTATAAGATGTGTGTGTAAAGTTAGACTAATAGCCCGTTGGGTTCATTAGTCCCTAATGTCCAGTCCATGACCATTATGTGTTTGAAAAATGCGTTTGACCGACAACCAGACTACATGAGACGAGACAAGACTCGACATCCCATTGGTGACCCAACATCCCACGTGTTGATCTCATACACTAACACATACAAATCATGCAACCAGTACTCAACACGTGTTAAAGTCCAACGAGTCTAACAAACAGATCAAATAACGCACAAATAAGTCCAAACACGTATTACCATGTTACTAGGCATGTTACGGGATTCCTAGCATGTTCCTATGTGTCAAATCGGGTCTCGGAATGCTAAATTATACTTACATCATCATTACATGTGATTAGGAAAAGTCAACTTGTGATTAGGAAAAGTCAACTGGTGATTAGGAGTCATAAGACATGTTATTCAGAAGTTAACTAGTGATTAGGAGTCGTAAGACATGCTATTCAGAAGTTAACTAGTGATTAGGAGTCGTAAGACATGCTATTCTGAAGTTAACTAGTGATTAGGAGTCGTAAGACATGCTATTCTGAAGTTAACTAGTGATTAGGAGTCGTAAGACATGCTATTCTGAAGTTAACTAGTGATTAGGAGTCGTAAGACATGCTATTCTGAAGTTAACTAGTGATTAGGATCACAATTGCATGGTGGGTAGGCGATTAGGCTCCCTAATCGCCTATAGAGTACGTGATTAGGGGCTAATCGCCTACAGCATAGGCGATTGGGAAATCCTAATCGCCTACGCTGTTCTGTTCCGCCTTTTTCGCGCGTTTAACCCTCCAAATCAGATCCGAAACATGTGTAAACACCCAATATCAATCATAACACATTAACAATTACGCGTAATCACCTATAACATCATGCAATTACGCGTAATCACCTATAATGTCATACAATCACGTGTAATCATTGTTTTAACATATGTAAACACGTATACACATACCGACAAGTCACATAAAGATTATAAGCACATAATTCATGAAAACAAACACGTTCACACTCGTTCACCAATTCCCGGGACTCGAGACTTGTGTGTGTTAAAACCCCAATGATGCACGACTCGACTCGACTGACCCTGTCATGTGTAATGTATGCACGACTCGCTAAGGTAGACTTACTGAGTTTTCAAAAAGTTAATTACCGGAGTTTGCCGGGTGTCACAAAGGTGCAGATTGAATACCCATCAGACCCGCCGCTTTTAATGAAACAGTTGTTTGCGGATCCAAACTTCCTGATGAATATACGGGCTTATAATTCAATGTTTTCCATGACCTCGTTTGGTGCCACAGTTGATGAGTCGATTAACCAAGGTGTGGGCCCTTATGTCTTTAAAGTTGTAGGTCAAATTTCCCATTGGTTAGGGTCTTTTTGTCCATCTCCTGGTGAGAAGCCTAGGTTTTTGAAAATGTATATTTTTGACCCGTTGAATGAGGTTGAAAACAGGCTGCGTTTCTTTACCGGTGGTGATAAAAATTGTTTGTGCCCGGATGTGGTGGCGGCCATTGCCTGCATGTTACAGCAGGAGAATGAATATGTGAAGCTTTTTAAATCAGCAAGTGAATTTTGTGCCCAATCGGAAATACTGGAGTTCGCAATAAAGCTTTATAGCCGTGCTACTGACTGTCGCTATGATGAACCTTCTTCAAGCACTATTGGTGCAATCATAAGCGATGCAAATCCAGGTGCTGAATCTTTTGATATTATCATTAGGAGTAAAAATAACATACCACATAGGGTGAGTAATCTGCATGCGTCATACATGAACACAATGACAGGTCTTTAAACATTTTCAATTGTTTTATGCTTGTATAATTTGGATATGTTATTAGTTCTTAAAATATGGTGAATTTTGGATGCCTGTAATTCATTATTTAATTTAAGGAAAATATGTTACAAGTAAAAGCAGTCGCAAACTGGCCAGAAAAGGAAGCCGGCCGCAAAAGAGACCACACAACAAAGATATCCTTGAGTCCTTGACATAGATGAAACTGTTAAAGTTTTGGAGAAAACTAAAACTAAACATAATTGAAATCTAATACTAATACTAATAGATAATTCAAATAATAATTAACCAAACTTAATTATTATTTTATTTGTTTAGTCCTTCGACTTTAGCCCTTCTGACACCTGGTAAAACCAGTTGTGCTTGAAGAAGTAAACCACCATTCAACAAGACAACAATAATATGATGGACCTAATTCATGAATCATGGTCTGCCCTTAAGTGGTGCAGGTAGGACTTCCGGCCCGGGCCCAATCTCTCGGGGGCACATTGACCCTCTGGCAATCCAAGTTTTATTAACAGTGATGTTTTTAATTCGATGGAGTTTTGTATGTTTGAGCCCCAAAATTGTTAATCAATTATTAATCAAAGTGAACGGTAGTTTATATAAAACTGAAAGTAAAGAAATGTTAAGAGAGGTTAAGAATTAAAGAAGAAAATGAAATGGTTTGAGAAAAAAAGATGCAGGTTTATTTACTAATGAGTGTAGGACTAAAGAAGATGAAATGAAAAGAGCTCACACTTAGTTATTTTTGCTTTTTACTGGTTGGTTTTGACTTCGTTTTTAACTTTTATTTTTGTTATGAAACAAACATATTTTAATTGCCAAACTTTCACTCATTTATATTTTCACCCTTTGTGCGATTTGAACTCCTAACCTCCCTCAAGAGGGTTTGTTAAGGCCTAAAGCTAAGGGGCACAATTTTTATAGCTTGGCCCAAGCACCTGAATTTTTAGGGTCGGCCTTGTCATGAATGATTCTACACCAGAGTTGAAGTTACAGACAAAAATGTCCATCTCTGTAGCAGAAAGGCACACTCCAATTTCTAGATCTTCATTAGATTCTCTGCAGTCACTAATAGATATCGATCCATTATAATCGATCGAAATCGTTTCATGCTTTATAGGCTTCCCAAATCCGAAATCTAAGTCGTAAAATTTAAGTTTTGGTGTTCTAGCAACCCCCATCATACTCGTTGGCCACCCATCAGGAAACATATCCTCAAACGACCCAATATCTTTCACAATTCCATCCTTGTCACTCAACATCTTATGTAGATTTTGGCCTATCAATTTAGCGGCTGTCACGAATCCTTCCTTACCCTTTAGTATAGTGGTTCTTGCCAAAGTAAAACATGGCATGACGCAGTTGCCAAAGTAAGCAGCCGGGATAGGTGGATCCAGTCGTGACCTTCCATCGATAACGAAAATAAATGCTGCTAGCTCATCGTTGTCTACCTTCGCTGCATAGCTCAAAATATAAGCACATGCTACGGTAAAAGATGATACATATGCTAACGTTGGAACTTGGGTTGAAACCAATTTTTTCAAACCATTGATCTTGGTTTGAGTCAAGATAAACGTGGCTCGAACTTTATCAGTTGGTCCAGGAAGTCTTGGAGGCTTGTACTCTTCATCAAATGTCTCCACATTGGCGTTCTTTACAAAACTTTCATCTATTTTGGGGTATTTTAACAATCTATCATAAATCGGCAACGTTCCATTAGCCAAAAATGGCTCATCAGAACCACCAGATTGCGCAATCGATGTCCATGCTTTGAGGAAACAAAACCTGGTGCTAGCGTCACAAAGGCTGTGGTGATTTGTCATCCCTATAGAAATACCATGGTTAAGAAAAAGCGTCACTTGGACCGCGAAAACTGGGATAGTAATGTAATCAGACACTTTAGTTGTCCGTCCAAGAAGAGGTATAAGATGATAAAACTTGTCACATTCCCTAGGATGATTCCTAATGAGATAGTTGAAATCAAGATTAGACTCGGCAAATGTAACCGCAACAGAATCACCTTCAACGTAACGAATTTCGGGTATTCTAGTACTAGTAGGGAATATGGCAAGTTTACCAACAAAAGGGAAAAAATGTTGAAGGGTGATAGATAAAGATTGTTTTAGACCGTCCGGAGTGGGGGCTTGGGTGTGAGGTGGAGCCTTTTGATTGGTCAGGTTTTTTTTTTTAACTTTAACACAATATAATATTATTTCCTTCCCCTCTCTTCCCCTCTTCCACTCCCCACAATTCCCCCCCCCCTCCCATATGGGTCCCACAAGTGCCACATGGCGCTTCATCCCCCCCCCCCACACACACACACCACTCCTTATAGTCTTAGAGTGGGAACAATAGTTTCAGTAAACATGGTTTGAGTGATTGGGTGGTCATAAAAGAAGAGCGTGTGTACAGGATCAGGGAAAGCAAACCAAGCGATGTCGGAGAAAGTTAGTGGCAGTGACTTGCAGCCTATGGTGGCATGTGGAGGTGATACTTCTGTTTGTTCTACAACAGTCAAGTTATGATGAAGGGAATCCATGTCCTTTTGATATCTTCAAATGAGTGGTGTTATCAAGGGGTGGGTGAGACTGTACAAGAAGAAAGGCTAGTTGTAAGACTATAAGGAGTGGTGGGGGGAAGAGGGGATGAAGCGTCATGTGGCACTTATGAGACCCATGTGGGGGAAAAAAATTGTGGGGAGTGGAAGAGGGGGGGGGGGGGGAAGTGACATGTGGCATTTCTTTTTTTTTTTTATAAAAAACTTTAATATATTAATAAACATAATAATAATAATAATTTAAACCGAAAATTTATTAAATTAATAAAATAATAATAAAAAATAATTAATATTAAAAAATAATATTTATTAAAAAAAATTAATATTAAAAAATAATATTTATTAAAAAAATAATCAAAAAATTTGAAATTCAAACGGTTACTGTTCCAAACCGTTTGAATTTTAAATTTCCCACCCTCCCCCCCCCCCCCAAACGTTTAAATTTCAAAGTTTGAATTTCAAACTTTTTCCCCCTATAAATACAACACCAAACCGAATTCTCAATCACACCGCTTCCTCCTCCTCAAAGCAATGAATAATATAGGTGGCGGTTTTGCACCAGGAGCTGTCGGACCGTCTAATCTCCGGCAGTACTCTCGCCGGGGCCGGGGCCGGCCCCGGAGACTACCATTCTCCTCATCTCCTCCTCCTCCTTCTCCTCCTCCTCCTCCTGCTGCACACCCTCCTCCTCCTCCTCCACAACATTGGTTCTATCCTCCTCCAGCTGCTGCTGCTGCACCACCAACCTTCACTCCTCTTCCTACTGCTGCACAACCAACCTTTCCTCCTCCTCCTGAAGCAGATGATGACTTCACGGATGAGGAATTGGTCTGGGCCATGAATTATGCTATGGCTGTTAGAGAAATGGACCGACTAATGTTGTCGGCGCCCACCCCCCGGACTGCTGCTGCTGTACCACCAACCCCCACCCCCACCACCAGACTATCCCCACCCCCTACCACCAGACTATATCCATCCCCCACCACCAGACTATCCCTACCCCCCACCACCAGACTATCCCCACCCCCACCCCCCACCACCAGACTATCCCCACCCCCCGTCAACGAGGGGAGCCAACTGAGGAGGACTTGGAAGCCCTAAGGGAAATTGAGGAGTAGGAACGCCTCTGGAGCCAACCTTCCCCTCCTTGTGAGTACTGCTGGATCCCCTCGGATGCGAGATCCGATGGTCGCGATAGCTCACGTTCCGTGTCCCTGAGTACTACACACTCGAGGACTGGGACAATTACTCCCCGTAGTGGGTAGTTTAGGTTTAATTATGTAATGTTTAGTAGTTTAATTATGAAATCTTTTAGGTTTAATTATGTAACGTTTAGGATAATGTAATGTAATGAATAAATTAGGACTATGTAATGGTTTTATTTAATGGTTTTATTAATTTTAAAATATGGTTAACTATGTATTTTTTTTATACCCATCATTTAATTTAATTTATTTTATTTATTTATTTTTTTTTAAACCAACCGGCCAAGCCCTTTATTTATTTATTTGTATTTTTTATATATATAAAAGTTAAGTAATACCTAACCAATAGGTGACACCTCACCCCCACCAAGTGCCCCACGCCGGTTAAAATATCCCCGCCCCTCTCCTTCCTGCCCCTCCACGCCACACCCGGGCGTAATCACACAAGAAAAAGGAATATGAGAGCATCATAACTTTTGGTACTGGCCATTTCCAAGTTAGGTTGATATTATTATATATATCATTTGACAACATGTCTTAACAATAGTAGCTTAACTGAGTTACTATTCAACTCAGTTAAGTTACTATTCAACTCCGTTAACTTACTATTCAACTCCGTCAAGTTACTACTCAACTCCGGCGAGTTACTATTCAACTCCGTCAATTACTATTCACCTCCGTGAACTAAGTCATTTAACGGAGTTGAATAGTAACCTTAATGGAGTTACATAGTAAACTTAAAGGAGTAGCAAGAACGGTTGGGCTACGTGCGTACTAATGTGAATAGCAACTTAACTTGGTTACTATTTAATGGAACATATGTAGTACGCTTAGAAATAGGTTAGGATTATTGGTTCAACCGGCCATACCGGACGGTTCAACCGGGTACGTCGGGTGGCTCAATCGGTTGTACCAGATGGTTCAACCGATCTGTCGCAATGCGAATTTTGTTAAAAATCGGTTTGCCCCGCGGCGAAGCGCGGGTGTTAAACCTAGTTTAAATAATTATTTAAACTTGGTCAGAGAATCCATATTCTTTTGAATATCGCCAAAACTATGTGGTGTTGCATTAAAGATCTTGTTGGTGTTGATGTGACGTAACTCATTTGATAGAGATCTTTCAAAGAAAAAAGTTCGAGGTTTAATTCATAAGAGATGTGTAGTGGAGTGGGGAAAATATAACGCCCCAGTTTCTGATTGGTTCACGTGGCAGCTGAGTCAGTATGGGAGAATAAAGTGAAAAAGGGGTGTAGTGGTAAAGGAGAAAATATAATGCCCATGTTTCTGATTAGTTGTTTATTTTATTATTATTTTTTAATAATAATTAGACCGTTTGAAACCCCAACGTTCGAAACCCCAGACACTCTTTTCTTTCCTTCGGTCACGTGGCATTGCCCCATTCGTTCCCACAAAACTCCTCCGGCGCTAAACCTATGGCGCCACACATGATTTTGGCAAAGTAATGCCCCTGCATTTCGGTGTTTAAGGCGTTATATATCAACTTAGCGCTCCCACTACACACACTCTAAGAATATAGTTTAGAAATAGCGGGTTTATGGATAAGGACACCGCCCTCAAAAAACCTCAAAAGATTTTGGCGAGTGCTTCTACTGGTAAAACCCTTCAGACCATGGGAGAGAAGTTTGCCATGTCCCCATGCTAGAAAGCGGTGTTTGAATGCCTTAAAGAAGCGCAAGCTCAAGATTTATTGACTGTCTTTCCCATTAATGGGCTTGAGCAACACATGTCGGCTGTTGAATATCGGGCTATCCTTAAGTATAGACATATGATTCCCACGTTCCCAGTTGATGAGCCGTGTCCAGTTTGTAAAAAGGCATGTTTAGATAAATTTGGGGAGCATGTCCTTCACTGCAAGGAGCTGCCGGGATTTAAATAAAGACATGACCTGGTCAGGGATGTCTTATGAGACGTTTTATGAAGAGCAGGGATTTCAGCTAGGAAAGAAGCCCCGGTTAACTTTTGACAGATCCATTCGAGGGGCAGACCAATGGTTAGTAAAATCCATTGGGTTGGGTGGGAGAAATTGTTGGGATCTAAAAAGCGAGGGGGTTTGGCTCTGGGGGTGGGCTAAGAGAAGCTAATATGGCTTTACTCTTAAAATGGTGGTGGCGTTTGCAGGATGGGAGGGACCAACTTTGGGCACATGTTATAAAGGCAGTGCATGGGAGGAGATAGCTTAATAACATGATTCCTATAAATAAAAGTGTCACTGGAGGGAAGAATATTGGCAGCACTATTGGAGAATTTCAAAAGAGAAATTTGCAACTTTCAAAAACGCTTGTTTTCGTCATAGGTAGAGGGGATAAATGCAGATTTTGGTACGTTGAGTGGATTCCGAATAAATATCTAAAGGTGTCGTCTCCTGAAATTTACAAATTGGCAGCAAATAAGAAGGCGATGGTGGCTGAAAACTATGTAATGGTAGGCCCGGGTTTGGTCTGGATTTGGAAATGGAAGTTCAAACCGGCTGAGGCTCTAGCTTGGGCTCAATTCTTGGCACCAATGGTGGATCCATAAAATAAAACAAGGGGTAACATTTTATAAAAATTATTTTAAGGGGTAACATTTTATAAAAGTACCTTAAAAAACCATTTTTTTCTACTTCGCTAGGATAATTGAGGGGTAACAGACGTACCCCCTGAGTATACACTGCATACGCCCCTGCTTGGCACTATTGGGGCTGCTGAGGACAATTAGGATGAAGCCGGGGGAGGATTCTTGGGGTTGGAAGTCCAATGGTGGTATATATTTTGCAGTTAAAACAATTAGAGAAGACTTAGCCGCAAGTATGAACCAGGTTCAAGGGGACATCTCCTTTAAATGGTGTAGCTGGGCGATCCCTAAAGCAAACATGTTGGTGCGGAAATGTATTTCAGGTAAGATCCCGACTCATGTTGAGCTTGCTAAAAAAAGGTGTGCAGATTAATAATATTTACTGTCCGCGCTGCGACTTCGTTCCTGAATCGGTTGACCACATCTTGGTCTCATGTGTGTTGGCAAGATCGGTATGGTGTGAAGTCGGGGTATGGCTTAACTATTCGGTCCTTGGGAGTTGTTCTACAGTTAAAGAAGTGCTAAAAGTGGTAGAGGCGACAAAGAGTTCAAAGTCACAAAAAAGGCAGCCTGGTGCATAGTATATGCAATATTTTGGCTGATTTGGATACATCGGAATGACAAGATTTTTTTAAAAAAAAATCACCCCTTCAACAGCAAAAATTATGGAAAGCATTAAAGAAAATACACTTTTGTGGATGAAGCATCGTGCTCAGATGGAAAGCATCACCATTGAACGGTGGTACAGTGATGGCATCCTGTGTTTTTTATGAGTGTTGAAGTGACAAAATTCAGTGAGTCACAAAGGAGTACACTTTTTTTATGGTTTGAAACTTGGAGTTAATTTTGAAAATTTTGGAATCATTAGTTGTGTCTAGACGGTTTTATGTAATAGTTTATTGTCGCTGTACATTTGCTTTCTATCTTTGATAGCGTTTTTTTGTTCGTGGATATATATGGGTTCCCTTCTGTTAAAAAAATCTAATCACAATAACCTTTATGTATTTAAGTTTTTAACCCACATTCTTATGAAGTTGTGCTTGTATTTGTTGTAGGCCATAGATCGAGCTTTCATCTAGCAAGCAAAGATTCACTTCTTATCTAGATTTCTTCCGAAATTACTTATTTGTAGTCTTGACAATGAAGAATGGTGAGCGTGATATGAAATAAATAAGAACATGGCTCAAAAGTGTAATAATCAATAGTTGTGGGTCGATAGAGTAAGATTGGTTAGCTGTTAGAAAAATAGGCGGGAAAGTCTGTTAAGTGTTTGTTAGAGTCTGTAATTGCCTATTAATATGATTGACAGCTAATGAAATGATCATCCTGATCATTTGAACAATATTCTTCTTCTGTTTCTGATTCTGTCCTTAACATTGGTATCAGAGCATCGATCTTGGTACTCGGATCACCATATTCTATCCAATAACCGCCATAACCACCATCATCACCACCGTTGACCGCCGTTGACCACCGTCTTCTCCGATCAACTCTATCACTAATTCTCATTTTCTTTCATTTCTTTCGTCATCCTTTCAATTCTTAGCCTGGATTGATCGTTCGTTGATCAATTCATTCCTTAGATCGATCAATTCTTGATTTGTCTAATCTTTATCCAAAATCAATCTTGTTCTTTGTTTCATTTCTTTTCTATCATCATGACTACCAGGAGTCGATCGAATAATGAGAAAACAAACATTGAGAAAACAATTGACGAACATTCAGTTTCTTTATTGAAATTGGATGCATTCATGCAAAAAACTGATTCAACCATTGCAAACCTAAATGCTAGTATGCAAGCCCTATTATCCAAACTTAACAACAATTCATCTGGTAATGGTGAGATGAATGGGACCAATAATAATCTGGGGGATATGGTTAGTAAACCTGAAAGATTGCACAGAATTTGAAAGATTGACTTTCCCAAATTTGATGGTAATGAGGTAGATGATTGGTTGTACAAGTGTGAGCATTTCTTTAATGTGGATGAAACCCCAGAGAACTTTAAGGTGAGATATGCAGCCATCCACCTTGAAGGAAAGGCGGTTAAATGGCACCAAACCTTCTTGAAGGCAAAAGGGGTCCCAATTTCAGAGATCTCTTGGCTGGAGTACTCTGAATCCATCTTGAATAGGTTCTCGGATGTTTTGTCTGAGGATGCTATGGGGGTATTGACTTCTATGGCACAGACAGGGCCATTAGAAGAGTTCTGCGATGATTTTGATGCATGTTTGTTAAAGGTGTCCATACCTGAGCCTTATGCTGTAAGTATCTTCTTACAAGCATTAAAGCCTGATATTGGAGGACCAGTAAGAATGTTCAAGCCCAAGAACATGAAGGAGGCCTATTATGTAGCCAAGGTTCAGAATAACACCAACAAATCCATCAACCAGTCTACTGCTGGTGGAAGGTATAAGTCTAACCCTTCTACTTATGGTTTTAAGAGCCAAGGAAATGTAAAACCCCCTATACACACGTCTCACTTACCCTTGTTACCCACTCCACCACCACACAAGAAACTACCTAATACCAAACAACTAACCAGTAAAGAAATTGAAGCCAATAGGGCTAAGGGGGAAAGCTTCTGGTGTACAGAAAAGTTTACACCAGGGCATAAATGTCCTAATAAATAGATCTTTGTTTTGGAAATTAATGGATCTGATGAGGATCTTGAAAGATTGGAAGTGATAGACCCTGTTGAGACCCAAGATTGGCCTGAACCCCACATTTCCATACATGCACTAACTGGCATGAAGTCTTTTTCTACAATGATAGTGATTGGAACAATTGGGAATGTCCAGTTAAGAATATTGGTAGACTCAGGCTCTACTCATAATTTTCTAAGTAAAAGATTGGCCCTTAAGTTGAAATGTCTTCTCAAAAGTATTGACAAAATGACTATTGGGGTAGCAAATGGGTCAAGAATAGACTGTGCTACTTATTGCCCAAATTTCCAGTGGAACATGCAAAACCTGTGGTTCACTACTGATGTCTTAGTCATCCCTTTGGACAACTATGACATGGTATTGGGCATACAGTGGTTGTTGACACTGGGTGAGATTGTGTGGAACTTTGTGGATATGACTATTGTGACAACTGGCAAAAATCGAGGTAAATCCGTACAATATTAAATAAACATAATTAACTAATTAATCATAATTTGCATTTAATTATGTTAAAATTTGTGTTTGGAGAATGGCCCAGTCCTTATATAGTGCAAAATATTGCCTTAGTTTGATTAGAAAAGTTGCTAGACTGATAGTTGAATAACTAGTCCTGTACCATAGCTACGGTGATACCCGGTAAACTGTTAATAACCGAATCGGTCCCGAAAGTCTAAAATATTGAAAATATAATATTTTCCATCCATAATAAGTGTTTTGATGTCACAAAACCATAATTGGATGTCTAGAACTTAAATTTCCCGGTAACGCGCAAAATTCGCGTATCGCGCGCGAAACTTAAAAATTAAATCAACGAGAGCCTAAGGTATTTACCAACACTTAATATAATGTATTTTGGAGGTTCCGTATGGTTCGTGTAGTGTCCCGGTTGTACGCGTTAAAAGACCCAATAAAAACCCGATTACACGCGGTAGATTAATAATAACTTGAGTTTTATTAAAATTGGTCAAGTGGGACCCAATTCCACCTCCCCAAATCGGCCCACATGTACATTGTGTTTGTAAAATTCTCTTTGAAAGCCTACAAGGGACATTTATGTCTCCAATGGTGCATGCTTGTGTCAAAATCAAGAAAGGTTGTTTTATATAATCATAATGGCATTATATTAATCAAGTTACAAAGCCAAAAACTCAATTCCTTTTCCTCACTACAGCCGTGAGTTATAGCAGCCCCAAAACAACTCCTTTTGATCAAAACAAACTTATTCCAAGTCATATAATCAAGCATTAATTCAAGGTTCATCAAGGGTATGAAGATGGAGCTTTAATCAAGGAGTTTGCACCTTTGGATCCACGTTTTTGTGTCATCTCTAACTTTAAGATTGTAGTAAGAAATCTTAACATTTATTTTCTTTTATAAAACTGATTTTTAGACTTTTTAGAGTGCAAGTTGTTTTGGGTAAAAATGATAACAAACAAAGGATGAACCAAAGGTTTAAATGAGGTTTTTGTCAAAAACAAAATGTTTGGTGATGGAGGATGTTATTGCCGTGACTTTTTATGATGTTTTTATAGTCATTGTTTTGTTTAAAAAGTTATTAAAGATAAGATTTGATGATTTACAAAAGTTGGATATTTATTAACACTGGTTAAGAAAACTAAACAAGATTCTTATGGAAGCTTTTAACAAAACAATGATGGCTCTAATAAGACCTTAGGGCCGTCAGTTTGGAGTATATTTATGGTCATCATGTTGCTTCTAAATGTTGATAATACAAGGTTTAATGATTTACACAACCTAGGTATTTGTTAACATGTGTTAGTAATAACTAGACAAGGTCTTGGTAGTGTTTTGACAAAGCATTGATGGACTTCAAAAGACCCATTAGGTCGTAGGTTTTAGGGCTGATGTTGAGGTTATGTTGTTGTTTAAAAGTTACCAAAATATAACCTATGTGTTTCCCGAGCAAAACCCTTGATAACCAAGCTCTAAAATACAAAACCGAAGCTTATTAAGGAATGTGTTTTTGAAAAATAAAGTGTTGTGTGTGTATGTGTGTCATGGCCGTGAGTTTGTGGAAGGGGGGGTATTGAGTTGATAAAACTTGGTTATTTTTGCAAGAAATCACCTATTTGTTAACTATAAATGAACCTACATAAAATGTAAATGTAAAAGTGATATTTTCCTTAAAAACCAAGTATGATGATGAGTTTTAATAGGAAAATGTTTTACAAAACATAAGAGGTTATTTTGACAAGAATGGTGATCTAAACGAGATTTGACGTAAAAACGCGTAGTTGAAAGTTTTGACACGAACTTGGTTTAATTTAACAAAGTTAAAGTTGTGATAAAACTTGTCGTATTTCAAAGTCTCGGGTGAAAAATGTAAGTTTGTAAAGATGTGAGAGTCTTGAGAATGTTTTACAAACTTAAAGCGAAAACTAGGACTCTTGGAAAGTTAATGGTGAAATGTGACTTTTTACAAAAGTTGAGGGTTTGTTTTGTGGAAAAACTAACGTAAGGTGTTAACTATATTATTGAGTGAGTTGTGAAAAAGTGATATAGTTAACTAATCGAGTCAACGCGCGGACGATCGGGACTACACTAAAAACGTTGATATGTAAATAAAGTTGTGTTGAGAAATGAGATATGAATGAAAAGTAATTATTCTAAAAGTATATAGATATATATTTTCGAAAGAACAATTACAGGAATTTTAAAGAGAATATATTTTTGTAAATGTCAAGTTGTTGAGAAAGTGATTACAAAAATAATATTTAGACTTGGGAATGTAAATTAAATATTGATTCTTGTTAGTAAATAATGATCACGACGTGAGAGAGGAAATCGGACGGTGATCGGGTATTGCTTTGGCAAACCCAACTAACTTAAGAATAAATATTTAAGGTTATAAAACTAAGTTGTTGATAACTTAACATCGGGAATCCATCACCAACGGACCTAGGACATGTTTTTCTAATCAAACGGGACTTAAGTAAATATAGTGGTGTTGGGAGTTGGGGGAAAACAACTTGCCGAATAAACACGCGCTATTAATATAGTGACTTATGTAAATATATTACTATAGGTTGTTGAGTTGTGTTGTGGCCATATCTCCAAACTGTGTGAATTGCTTTGCTGTGTGTTGCCGAGCTAAGGTGAGTTTCACGGTCCCTCTTTAAATGTTTTAAATGTTTTTTTTAAACTCGGGGGAAAGATATGTTTAAATTGTGCTGTGACGTAAAGGAAATTATTAAGTCATTATGGGTACTTAAGTAACGGTCAGCCGCATGGTGGCGAACTCCGTCGTGCACTATAACCAATTGTTCCGAAAGAGAGAGGACAGGGACAATACGTGTAACGTAGCCGTCAAAGGTGGGGACCAATGTGTGGTGCCGCCACTCGTCGGCAGGGATACGTGTAGCGTAGCCTATGGTATGATGAATAGTACTATTGGTGCTTGACAAGGCCCACCCTTAATCGATAGCGTCGATTATGCAACTGTGTATGCCTGGGGTGCATTGTATGCCAAATTAGTTGTTATACCATGAAACAACGTAACAGAGGATAGTCTTGGTATGGTTATGGGCTTAAGGGACGCCATAGACTGAGGGGAGTAGCTACCCCGAGATGTCAATGCTTAATTATTTCTGTTACATGCACTGGTTTTTGTTGAGATGAGATGATTTGTGATGAAAAGTAAAAACCTGTGAACTCACCAATATTTTATATATTGACGTTTTTCAAACATATCTTTCAGGTGAAGGAACGGATTGAAAGCTGGATAGCTGGGGCGGGGATCGCAATGATGATAAGTGTCGGTCGACTATTGTTAGGGGTTCCATCACCATCCTCCCTAAATGAGAGATGGATAGAAACCTTTAATTTTGGTACTATCGAAACTGGGATGTACTCTGAATCTTTTTAAAACTACTATTCAACACGTGTTAAAACTTAATCTTTTCTATTTAAAAATGTTTGTGGTAAACTTGTCTCTGATTACTTTCTCACGATCATGCCACGTGTTTCCGCCTAGTCGTGGTGTGACAACTATGCAGTTCTCTATAGGGAACACTCAATGCAAACTTAAGGGAGTTCACAATAATGAACTTACTTTATGTTCTGCTGATGTAATGAGTAACCTTCTGGTTCAAGATGATAAGGTCATAGAAGCCCACCTGTTTAGCCTACAACTACACCAAAACACTACTGATTTCCAACATGAAACCAAAATCCTAGAACCCACTCACACCAAAGAGTTAGAAGTTCTACTAAAAGAATTTGATCCTGTTTTCCAAACACCCTCTTCCCTACCACCAAAAAGAGAGTTTGACCACAAAATTCCACTGAAAGATGAGTCACAAATGATTAACCTGAAACCCTATAGGTACCAGTCAACCCAGAAAGATGTTATTGAAAAACTAACCAAAGAGTTGGTAGAAACAGGGGTTGTAAGGGGCAGTTCTAGTCCTTTTGCTGCACCAGTGGTGTTAGTAAAGAAAAAATATGGGTCCTGGAGGTTCTGTATTGACTACAGGAAGCTAAATGATGCCACAATCAAGAATAGCTACCCTATACCCCTAGTTGAAGAGTTGTTTGATGAGTTGGGACAGGCTGTGGTCTTTTCTAAACTGGACCTCAGGGCAGGCTATCATCAGATAAGAATGCATGAAGCAGACATTCAAAAGACAACATTTAGGACTCATGAAGGGCTATTTGAGTTTGTAGTGATGCCCTTTGGCCTCACTAATGCCCCTGCCACCTTTCAGTCACTGATGAATCATGTCTTTAAGAAGTTTTTGAGGAGGTTTGTTCTAGTTTTTTATGATATCTTAGTATACAGCTGTTCATGGGAACTGCATCTACAACACTTGAGACAAGTGTTGGAAGTGCTTAACCAACAGCAGCTGTATGCAAATAGGTCAAAGTGTTCATTTGGAGGGTCCTCAGTTGAATACTTAGGCCATATAATATCCAACAAGGGAGTCTCCACTGATCCCATGAAGATTGAAGCCATCAAACAGTGGCCTGAACCTCAAAATGTAAAACAATTAAGGGGATTCTTAAGTCTCACTGGTTATTACAGAAGATTTATCAAAAATTATGGTGTTTGGGCTAAACCATTAACTAACCTGTTAAGAAAAGATGCCTTTCAGTGGCATGAAGAGGCTAGACAGGCTTTTAAGCAGTTGAAAGACATGATGATGCAACCACCAGTCCTTGCCTTGCCAGATTTCTCAAAGCCATTTGTGATAGAAACAGATGCTTCAGGGAAGGGGATTGGAGCTGTTCTTATGCAGTCTGGGCACCCTATTGCTTTTATAAGTAAAGCATTGTCTGCAAGGCAACAGGCTCTCTCAGTCTATGAAAGAGAACTGTTGGCCATCATATTTGCAGTAAAACATTGGCATCACTATCTGTCAATTAGGCACGTTATTATCAAGACTGACCAGAAGAGTTTAAAACATCTTATGGATCAGAAAATTACTACCCCCCTCCAACAAGTATGGCTGTCAAAGTTAATGGGGTATGACTTTGAAATCCAGTACAAACAAGGGAAAGAAAATGGGTTAGCAGATGCCTTATCTAGGATGGCCAATCCTGCTTTGATGACTATTACCTTGACCACCTTTTAATGATGAACTGTGGTTAAGGGTACAAGGCTCTTGGGAAACTGATGAAAGGCTCAAGAAGGTGATTCAAGAATTAAAAGTAGGCTCCTCAAATGCCAAGTATGAGTGGAAGGATAATGTCTTATATAAGAAGGGCAAAATTATGGTGGGCAAAGATGAGCAACTACAAAAAAGACATTATTGCCCTCTGTCATAATGGATCTATTGGTGGACATTCAGGTATCCATGTTTCCACTCAGAGAATTAGAACTTATTTTACATGGAAAGGAATGCATAAACAGGTCAGAAACTTTATCAGAAGCTGTCCCATTTGCCAAAAGGCAAAATATGAAACTGTTGCTACCCCTGGCCTGTTGCAACCTTTACCTGTCCCTAACCATGTATTCTCATATTTGTCTATGGATTTCATTGGAGGGTTACCAAAATCACAAGGAAAAGATGTGATCTTAGTGGTGGTTGATAGGTTAACAAAATACAGCCATTTCATGGCCTTACATCATCCCTATTCAGCTGCTAAAGTTGCCCAAGTTTTCCTGGATCAGGTGTTCAAGTTGCATGGTTGGCCTGATACCATTGTTTCAGACAGGGACCCTATCTTTATCAGCCAGTTCTGGAGAGAATTCACAGCCTTACAAGGAATTCAACTGGCTTTATCTACTGCACACCACCCTCAAATAGATGGGCAGAAAGAAGTTGTTAACAGGTGCCTTGAGACCTATCTCAGGTGCATGGTTATGGACAGACCAGCTTTGTGGGTCAAGTATCTACCACTAGCTGAGTTTTGGTATAATACCAACTTCCATAACTCATTGGGTCTGACACCATTTCAGGCCCTTTATGGATACCCTCCACTAATATTTGTACCATACATCCCCAAAGATATCAGGGTGGCTGCTGTAAATGAAGTGTTGCAGGACAGAGAAGAAACAATTCAACTGTTAAGACACTCCCTTTTAAGAGCCCAGAACAGAATGAAACAGGCAGCAGATATGCAGAGAAGTGAAAGGGAGTTTCAAGTTGGGGAAAGTGTGTATGTTAAGCTACACCCCTATGGGCAGACTACTTTGAGGAGTTCACATTTTAACAAACTGGGTCCTAAGTTTTTTGGACCATTTTTGATCCTAGAAAAGATTGGTAAGGTTGCTTACAAGCTTGATCTTCCCAATGAAGCACAAGTTCACCCTGTGTTTCATGTGTCACTACTCAAGAAAGCTCATGGTAATACTACTCAGACTACTCCTCTACCATGAGGCCCAAGGTTCTTGTTTAAGCCTCTGCAAGTGTTGGACAGAAAAATGGTGAAGAAAGGCAATAGAGCTTCAGTTGATGTGTTGGTTCAGTGGGAAAATCTGCCTGTTACAGATGCTACTTGGGAGAATGTGGAAGACCTACAGATCAGATTCCCTGATTTTAATTTTTGAGGACGAAAATTGTTTAGGGAGGGAGTATTGATATGAAATAAATAAGAACAGGGGTCAAAAGTGTAATAATCAATAGTTGTGGGTCAATAGAGTAAGATTGGTTAGCTGTTAGAAAAATAGGCGGGAAAGTCTGTTAAGTGTTTGTTAGAGTCTGTAATTGCCTATTAATATGATTGACAGCTAATGAAATGATCATCTTGATCATTTGAACAATATTCTTCTTTTGTTTCTGATTCTGTCCTTAACAGAGCGTGCCTGCAAACATTGCTCTAGCGCAAGTTTAAATATTTCTCTTCAATTAAACACTTCTAATTATCAACTTTTTAAATACAAAAACTTATAGTTCCATTTATATTTATCTTGTTGTATATTTCCAAGTGACTAATTTCTTAAGAGATTATTTATCTATCTAGCCTTGTGCAGGTCTCACGTTGGCACTATTAGCTATAAAAGTAGATACAAATGTAAATGTCATATTGATCGCATGCCTCACAATTTTCATGGGTTGCTATCGTTCTGTCAAGATGACACCTCCTACTGTAAGTATACCACCTACTGTGATTAAAAAAAAAAGAAACATTGGAATCAGCCATCAAAGAGGATGAAGCAAAAATTTCTCTGCTGTTATTGGAAAAACATGAAGATGATTCAAACTTGCAAGTTAGACATTTGTCTGTATGTATGTTTGCGGCTTCAAACATTTCAATCCTTTCAGATGAACATTCCTCTTGCAGAACCGTGCAAATCTTTGCATAATTAATCCATAACTAATCGAAAAGATCGGTTCCCGCCGCATCGCGCGGACACCTTACTAGTATATATATACACACACGCTAATTTATTTTAACCTATAAGTAAATTAATGTTAATTTGCTTAATGATTCACTCCACCCTAAAAGGCTTTTTAAATAGCTTCATGTAAGAATTTCACATTCTAAACACAACTTGATTAAAGCATTCTACAACTATATCAGGGAATTTGGACATGTTTTTTCGTTTTTGTTTTATTTTTTTGGTAAATTTGGGACAAATTGTATAAAGGTCCAATGAGCCTAAGCAATCCTGAACCAAACCGTTATTAACGGGTTAGTTTGGTTCGGTTTAAGAATTTTACGATTTGGTTTTGGTTTACGGTTTGACCCAAAAACCACGAAAACCAAACCGTAAACAGTCCTAGTTGACCATCATGCATTCTTTCATCTTCATCGTCAAGAATTCATTGAAGCACATGACGTCCATATTTTTGGTTATGCTAGAAGCAAACTGCCAATGAAGATACGAAGGACACCTTCGTGGTTGGTCTTCAATATAAGTCGTTACCTTTCATGACGACTAACACAGAAATTGGACAACCATTTACACAGTGAAGTCTCTAAAGATTTGCGAGCCCTATCCGAAACATTAAAAAAATATGCCCTTTAGCTTTTAAAGGATTAAACTACATAAACCGAATTTTATGTACGACGAACAAAGTTATGACAGTAGACATAAGCAAAATCATACTATCAGAATGAGTATTGGGCTTATAAATGTGTTATGGGTCAACAACTTAACAATATTTGAGTTTTAAATAGATTTTTATTGGGCCCAATTTAAGTGTTATATAAGTTTTCTATTTAAAACAATACATATATATGTAACGTATATATAGGAATTTTATAAAAGAAATATGCCCCCTACAATTACGAGCCCTAGCTCGGTGGCCTCATTGGTCACTATAAAGGCCGGTCCTGCTTGTATACATGAGCGGACCTAGTATATAGGGTGTGGTCCGGGTCAATCAATAAAACATTTTTTTATTTGAATATTTTTCAACCCAACCACAAGATTTTGAGTAACCACCGATGTTTTTGTACTTACCTTGAAATGGTTGATCTATACATGTTGCATTTGAAAATGAAGAAACAAAAAAATATTAAAAAAAAATTGAGTATCATATTCAACTAATTAAGTAGTTTGGTTGTTCTTTTCTTAATTGTTATTGACTGTTGTGTTACCTTTTTGTGGTCAATTACCTTAAAACCTTATTATATCTCTTTAGTTTTACCGGTTGCAACGACAATTATCATCATTTATGTGACCTAACCAAACCAAAAGTTTAAAAGTAGGATGAATTAAAACACATCCGAGCACCCCGAAAAATCTAACCATGTGCATGTACATAAAAAAGGTACATATATAGGCAGCACCAAATTGCCTTTCTTTAATAATAATAATAAAAACAATGATGATCAAATCAAGATGCAACAAAAAAGAAAACTAGAAAGTAAAGATCATGACATCACATGAACCAACAGTATAGAGCTGCAACCAGCATGAGTAAATAGATATTAGAACATCTCATTTGGTGTGAATCACTTGAACCTGGAGAATTCCTAGATGTTGTGGTTAAACAGGAGATAGGATTGACACGTTGACCACATTTGGCTGGCAACTCTTGGGCCTGAGTGACATTGATACCAGCCCTCTCAGCATTTTTGGTGCCTTGGTTACTTATCATGCTGCATAAGCACTCTGGGTTAGACTTAATCAACGATTTTAGCGAATCACAACAGCTGCCAGGTGGATCCCGTCCCTGTTGCTGGTTATTTAGATAACTGAGGCATGAAACGAGCTGATTAACACATGTTGATGTCGACTCACCACTATTGGGAGTTTGACTATCAGGAGTCCCACTTTCGGGAGTCCCACTATTGGGTGTCCCACTATTGGGAGTCCCACTATTGGGAATCCAATTATTTGGATTCCAAATACCGGGAGTCCAAATATTGGGAATGCCACTGTTGGGCGTCCCACTGTTGGGAGTCTCACTATTGGGAGCTCCACTATTGGGCGTCTCACTATTAGGAGTCCCACTGTTGGGCGTTCCACTTTTGGGAGTCTCACTATTGGGAGTCCCACTATTGGGCGTTCCACTATTGGGCGTCTCACTATTGGGAGTCCCACTGTTGGGCGTCCCACTGTTGGGCGTCCCACTGTTGGGCGTCCCACTGTTGGGAGTCCCACTGTTGGGCGTTCCACTGTTGGGAGTCCCACTGTTGGGCGTTCCACTATTGGGAGTCCCACTATTGGGAGTCCCACTATTGGGCGTTCCACTATTTGGCGTCCCACTATTGGGAGTTCCACTATTGGGCGTCCCACTATTGGGGGTTCGACTATTAGGAGTCCCACTATTGGGATTATTGGGAGTTCTGCTATTGGGAGTCCCGCTATTGGGAGTCCCTCTATTGGGCGTTCCACTATTGGGAGTCCCACTATTCGGAGTTTGACTATTGGGAGTCCCACTATTGGGAGGTGCATTTTCAGGGGTCCCACTATCGGGAGTTTCACTATTGTTCCGTTGTGCATGTGCATTTTCCCAAAACACCCCTGACATTGTTATCATCAACAGCATCAGAATCATGGCATGCGTGGAGTTCAACATCTTCATTTGGATTCTGTGTTCTTGTGTTAGATGTTTCTTTGAAAGTTTGTGGTGATGTATGAGTATATGACTACATGTGATATCGGTGCATATAAGTAGTGTTTGATGCATGGTGTTGGTTGGTGAGTGTAGTTGATCAAACTGAGAGCTAGCATGATTGACTTTTTGATACGGAGTGTGTCAAGCTGGAAGAGGTTGAACTACCAAAACTCTAGAAAAGAAAAGAATTGCTATTATTAGAATACATCATTCCAACTGGAAAAAGATAATATTTTTAAGGTAGAAGTTTATTGATTTTCTAATGAGAAAAAACGGAAAGACTAAATTCGCATGCTATCAAAATTAAGTGATTAATTAAATTATATCCACCGTCCAAGTGTTATTAAATAATAAACAAATTTCATGAGCCTGATTAAAGAATTTGGGTCCAAAAGTTTGCCATACTGCTTAGGGTGGAGGGGCACTCTTTTCAAGTGCCCTAGCGTCATCCAATCATGCATTGTCATGTCATTTTACCATAAACTACCTTAAACCCACAAATACTATGACATCATTTATTTCCACAACCTTAGAACCATGGGCCCCCCACCTTTTTCTCTTTTCTTCGGGTTACTAAAGCCATACCCTAGATCAGGGCACCCCCTCCACCCTTAATAGCCTGTTACATCAATTCCGTCCATATTTTACAGGCTTTTCTAGCCCACTTTTTTCTACAAAGCTGGGGAAGGTATTGGTGGATAACCCGGTAATAAAAATAATGAACTTTCTAAATACAATGCCGACTTTTCTTACATGGCATTGAACTGGCGGTGATAAGGCAGTTAGATACCGGTTCATGTTGTCAAAGATAGATTATCTTAAACTTTACCATTTCAAACTTGGATACAAGTACCCGTCTTAGTTTTTTTTTTTTTTTTTTTTTACTTCACTGAGTTTTGTTTCCAGATGCAGTTGGTGGTTCGTTTTGCAAATCAAGTATTCATGCTACTTATGGAACCATAATAACACTTCAAACTGTAGAGGTGGGGGTTCTTCTTGAGCTATGAATTGTTGTTCAATCTCATACGAAGGTCTAAGAGCCTGAGCTGGAGATGAAAACTGCTATGAGTAAACTAGACTTGTCATATAAGCATAGATATCAAAAAGTATTTGTTCCAAAAGCATACGGACGCCTGATTCTTGATACCCGATGCACCCCTAATAAGATCAGGCTGCTTGGGAAACCTACTACAGCACAGCACAGACTGGGATGCAAAGGCTAGGAGCAAGCAGATAAGTTAACAGGAAAAGGTTGGATTTGTTCGAACCCATGGCAACATAAGGATCCCACCAACATTAAGCGCCATTTAGATTCTGTCAACCTGCACCATCATGACATGACCCATCCATGTGGTTCCATTGAAATAAGATCCCCGGCTTTGTTTTCAGAAAAAGGCCATATCTTGTTATTTTGTATAATGTTTTCTCTAGAAACTACCAAGTCGGATGATGCATCGAGACCGAATGGGACTCATGCTTCGATATTCTAATAAGATTGATGTTAGATCATTTAACTTTCCGCATTTTTGTTCTTGTAAGTAGTTTTAAACTCGGTTATTTCTGTGTAGTTATACTAAAAAAGCATTGTATATGACCATCATTTGAAACTGTAAAACAAATCATTATAAATCTTACCATCATCAGCATTCAGATCTGAATTTTACACTTGAACAATTTATTCTCAGTAATCAACTAGTTTTTGCCAACAAATGCATAGTGGATCATCAATCATGTTAAGACATTTGAATTATAATAAGTAAAGGACTATCAGAAGTCAACCTTACAACTGATAGCTTTCATCATGTTCAGACAAACAAGTTTGAGTAGGATAGTGTTTATGACCAATGGAAAAAGCATAACAGGTTTCATATGCTACTCATGTGGTATCAGTATTCGGCGTGTGACTATATTCATTATTTTGTTTAACTCATTTTCTTTATCATTCAGAAACTCAAATGACTGTTGATCCAACAATGAAAGACAGAGGGCTGCTACTTTTAACATCATGACCAAGCAGTACTGGAGCTGCTAAGTTAGCTCCATCTGTCCGTGTTGATTAATACATAGCAACAGGTGTACTAACAGCGAGAGTTCTATGAATTATAGAAAAAGGGCCAAGCAAAGCTGTAAAACACAAGGAACAACAAAAACAAACATAAATCAAAACAGAACTACACAAGTACATCTCTAACGTTAAAATCGCACCACCTCCCCAATCTAGTTCTTTAAATTTAGATCTTGCTTTAAGCCATAAGAATAAGCTAGCTTTAATGTACTCCGCCGTTCTTGTAACCGAGACATTGAAATCATTAAATAACATCTCATTCCTGGACTTCCATAGTTGCCAAAAGGTAGTAAGCTAACAAGTGTACTAACTGATTGTGTTTTTAAGGTTTTGGAAAAGTGTTGGTTGCGCTAATGGTAAGCTTACAGGAATGGCAGTTAGTGATAGTGAACCTACCTCTAATGTCTGCCAGGCTGAGAGAAGCCTGCTTCATATTATGACATAAAGGCGGCTAATGGACAAACTTTGAAGATAAATCAAAATCAGAACTAGTTGTAATTTGGATCACATGGTACATTTGTGGTTATGTGAATGATAAAGATTTGACAATTCAAATGCAGTTGGTTTGTTCTTTAGGCCAGAGGCAGAGGGAAGCATGAAGGGAATACCAAGTGTCACCAAGAATGATGTTGTCTACAGACTTGCAAGTAATGCCTATATAAGTAAAACTGAAGCGGGTCAAGAAGATAAGCTATTTGAAAAGTTGCTAGTTGCTACAATCCTGCGATTATTTCAACCGCCCATTCTATCACTGCTACTCTAGGTAGAAAACAAAGTGTTATGAGGTATTTGGGTAGGGGTTCAAACTGCCACTGCATTGAACAACTTGGTAAAGGTCTCATAGTACGGCAACAAGTGAGGTTACAACTAAAACATATGTTTTAAACACTTGCTAAACTAACATCACACCTAAAAACACATGACTGTTCTTTGTTTCGTTTCTATTGCAGAAACCTAGGCATTGCACTATATCCCTATGAATAATGTAATCGCTGATCAAATAATCTGTTAATAACTTCAAAAACTTGAAAATCCATACCTTATTGTGACTGCATTTTCTCATGCTCAACAAACAAATCAAGTAATACAATCCAAACATTGGACAAGACGCGACGAAATAGTGTAATCAAAAGCCAGCAAAACAGTTCAATTACAACTTGATCAAACAGTAAAAACCGACATCTTCAAACGTTCCACCTCATAAACGATTAAGTAACCACAATCAGTGAATCAACCTTACCACATTACCTACTAGCGACCCGCATTAAGCCCAAGCAGCATCTGACTCCCACTATTCGGCAAATACATCACATTCCCACTCCTCGCCAAAGTCGCCGAAATCTCCCTAGACGCCTCAATCCTCCTAAGCTCAATCAACCCCATCCCCGCCGCAGCAGTCGCATCCGAAATCAGCTTCGCACTCTCACTCTCCCCTTCCGCCCTAATAATCGCCGCTCTCCGTTCCTGCTCCGCCTTCGCCACCACAAACTTCGACCTCTCCGCCTCCTGCTGCGCCACCTGCTTCTGCTCAACCGCCTTCGAAAACTCCGCCCCATACGACAAATGCGTAATCGCCACATCATCAAGCTCAATATTAAAATCCTTAGCCCTCCTAATCAAACTATCCCTAACCAAAGCAGACACATGTGGCCGTTCAGTCAACAACTGATCAGCGTTAAACTGAGCCACAACAGCCTTCAAAACCTCATTCCCAATAGACGGTAACACCTTCTCATCATATTCCAACCCTAACGTTTTAAAAATATCTGGTAACTTATTAACCTCAGGACGAGACAAAACCCTTAAAGTCAAATTAACCATCTGTAAATCTTTTGTACCAGATATCGAACTGAAAGTGTGGGGACGTGTACGGATATCGAATATGTAGGGTTTTTGGAGCCATGGGACGAGGAAATGGGTGCCTTCGCCGACAGTGTCGTCGATGACTCCACGGAAACGGTCAAAGAGGACGGCGCGTTGACCGCCGTCGACGGTGTAGAGAGAGGAGTTGAGGACGGTGGCGGACGCGCCTAGGCCTAAGGCGGCGCGTGCAAGGTTGGTTAGGAAGGAGACTGCTGCTTGGTTGCTACCCATTGTGGTTGTGATGAGTTAATGGAAAGGTGTAGAAAGAGGGTTTTAGACATGGAGTTGGTTTGTTGTCCAAGTCAAGATTGGTCATGGTAAAACCTTGATGTTGTTCCAAATTGGATATGGTTTGGGCCGGTTTGAGCCCAATAGTTCGGGTTGTAAATTGAATCGGTTTGGTCAATTTTGGTCAAAACTAGTTTAGTTAGAACCGGTTATGGACTTATGGAGGAAAATATTTGAATCTTATGCAGACTGGTTTGGGTTGGGTTGAATCGGGTTTTTTGTTTTTTTTTTAAATTGGTTCGGGTTCAAATAGGGCTGGAAAATCATGTATACCCGACCTGTTAAGACACGAACACGAAACATGTATACAAAAACACGACACGATAATTTATCGTGTCATTTTTTCCGATACCAGAACTCGAACCTGTTTATACCTGGTTTACACGATAAGACATGATAATACCAGTTTATACATACCAAGTTAAGACGATAATACCTGTTTATACCAGGTTAATACGATAATACACGAACATGTTTTCCAAATCTGACACATTAAATAGGTACCATCAATCATTAAAAGGGTAGAATTCCACATAGTAAAAACGTATAACTCCTTACTCCACCCCCACAACCTATATTAAAAAAAAATTCTAACATGTCTTAACGGGTACTAAATAGGTAAAGAAGTTAATGAGGAAGGACCAAGATGAGTTTCGGCCACACCTTATGAAATGGGAATCATGGGTCCCCTGAAAATTAATATTCTTATGTGGAGAATCGAAATGAACCGAATTCCAACTCCCCTTGCTTTACAACACATAAACATGTTCTTAAATGATACCTCTTGCCCTCTTTGTTCCGTAGTTAACGAAAGTACCAATCATGTTTTCGTGGATTGTAGGTTCGTTTATGGGGTATGGAGCTTTGTGTGTAAATGGTGTAAAATTAGTTCTCCCTTTGTTCTTGATGTGGTTGATCTTGTGCATTCACAAGGACATCCAAGGGCCGAAGTGGGCGAAGAAGATTATTAGAGATTACTGGTTGGGCAATATGGAACGCACGCAACAAAAAGGTTTTTGAAGATTCTAATCCTAAAGTGGCCGATGTCGTAGCAGTAGTTAAGTCTAAGTCGTTTTTATGGCTCAAGAGTCGTACTCATTTTAATTCCCTTCTTTAGAAGGACTGGGTTGTTTTTCCTTTGTATATGTTGTAGTCGTATGTTTTGCGGTCCTTGTTTTGAGGACTCGCCTTTTTAATGAAGTTTACCGTTAAAAAAAAAGGTAAACAAGTATTTAACCTGTTTAAACAGGAAAATTAACAAGTATATTTCGTGTCTACCTGTTTAGGACACGAAACATGTTAAGGTCATACATTTACCTGTTAAAATCATGTAGGTTCGTGTCGGGTATACGTGTTCGTGTCTGAAATTCCACTCGTTTAGTAGCTTAAATATTTGTATCAAGTATTTTATTTACATAAACCGACTAAAATCGAGTATTTGGACGATATTATCGCTAATGCATTATTATTGTTATTTTCAACACTATAAAAGCGTAACTAAATAATTTAATTTATTAATAAATAAAAATGTATTTCTTGTTAACGAGATATAGTTAACGAATTTAAAATCGTTTTATGAATAATTTTTATTATATTATTCAAGAAAAGCGGGGCACTACATACGGGGTTGTGGCCACCACGTTTTCTCCACCGATGATAGCACTAAGAACTTTCGTGAAATCAAATTTGTCTTGTTTGGGGATAAAAATGCCTAGCGTTTTCAATTCATGAACTTGATTTTGGTAGTCATTTCTTGTTAGAAAGCTCATACTCATGCTAATTAGGAACAATGTCTTGTAAATTTCTCTCTGTTAAATCATCAAAAATGAAGTTGGCACCTTAGTTCTCTCCAAACTATCTGATATTTGAATTCGAAAATTCGGATACTCGAAATTCGATTTTGGATATCCGAATTTTCGGATAATAAATTTAAAATTTTTTGGATATTTAGGATATCTGAAAACTTTAGAAATGTATATTTATCGGATGTTTGATCCGAAAATATCAGAATATCTGAAAAATATATGAACATATTCGAAACTATCCAAAATATATATATATATGAAAATTAATTCATTTTAATATATATAAAATAAAAAATAAATAAAATACATCATAAAAAATCAGACATCCGAAATTTCGAATATCCGATTTGGAACACCCCTACTCTCCGTACACTTGTTAACATTGTTTGAAGAAGTCTATCATCATGGCCCGGTAAGATTCCTTCACCGCATCACCCGTTTTGAACTTCATGTTAGCACTTGCTTGTGGGTGACCTTCTGGCAGTTTGGACTAATGGTACACGATCATGTTAAATGCCCTCTTTTCAATTTCTTCATGCATTAACATTAATCTAGGATCGACCAACCCTAGAATTATCTATGGTTCATTTTCTTTAATATCCTTGAAATTGGTAATGACACCCGAAGTTTTCCTAATTTCGATAGTCACTGTTCAATTAAGTCAAAAAGTTAGAAGAACCGTTTCGCAAATCAATGAAGCGTGGATCTAAAAATGTTCTTATTATAGGGACGGGGTTGTGGCCACCACGTTTTCGCCACCGATAATAGCACTAAGAACTTTCGTGAAATCAAAGTTATCTTCATCACATGTCAATATTTTTGTTTGGGATAAAAATCCCTAGCCTTTTCAATTCTTGAACTTAGTTTTGGTAGTCATTTTATGTCAAAAGATCCTCCTCATGCCAATTAGGAACAATGTCTTGTAAAGTTTCTACATTCTAAAAAAAACAATTTTGCAATGTTAGAAAGTTGTGATTTGGGTTACAAGGAATGGAAGAGTATTCAAAAGGACAAGCAAATCAGTAGCCATAGTTTTGGAAAGGTGATTCTATGCAAGAGGATAGGGTAACAAACTTAAATACAGGGTAACATTTGCTTCTTGTACTTCTAATGATTTGTCTAAAAGATCTAGACCAATACAATTTGGAAACACCATTGTTAATGGTTTAGAAACACCGTTATAATCAACAATGCTTAAAAGTTTCGCTTTTTTAAACATAGGAGTACTTTGTACACTCTTATTAAATCATTATGCTTATTAACAAAAGTTTGAGTTATGTCACACCCCGCCCAGGTCGGGGCACTTACAGTGACCAGTCGGCGCAACTTTAAAGCGGAAACGTAATCTCATTACATAACTTGAGTATTTATTACAAGCCAATGCGATCCAAGTACCACCAAGCTAAACAAAGCTTAACTATAATAAGATGAACCGACTAAAGTATTCCAACTCTCAGCTAGGAACTCCCATTCCTTACACCAACAACCTGTGATACATGCTCGAGTAATAAAAATACGTCAGCACACAGCTGGTGAGTCACATAAACCGACTCATCAGTACAACAACCACAAAAACATTTTATTGATCAAGTATGAGCTCCTTGCATGTCACCATAATCATAATCCGGACTAAGCATTATATATTCACACATACAGCCTTAAAACACACCCATGAGGCTGTAAGTGTATGCCCACGCCGGGAAAATATAATGATCATTATAATATATATATATAACACCCTGGATGCCGCACCTATGGTTCGATGCATATACATGATCAATCACCACCAAAATAATTTTATGAGCAAGTATCAGGTTTTGAAAATAGTTTAAGTAACTCACCTCTTTATCAGTCCCTTAGCAGTTGACGATGCTAATACAACCAGGTAATATCTCAGGGTCCTGATACAATTATACACCCCTAGGTTAGGTAACGGCACACCTAACTAATTATTATTACAGTTGGATATTGGTTAGCGCTACCTTGTTTAAGCATGGATGATCAGTCCATGCTTAACTAAGGCTAGGCTACCCAATACCCACCCTTAATAATAATCCTAACACCTAAAAATAATAACGCTACACTACTACTAATAAAAATAATAATTAACTAAACATAACTTAAATGAGAACATACCTTAAAACTATCTACGGCAAGTCGGTGTAAAGTCTCCCCTACTTGTGCTCCTACTCGCGCTCTAAAATTGACTACTAACAACACCCAACGGGGTATCGTAGGCTCAGAATTATCTTATATTAGAGCGTTCCCAAGAAAACTTATATATTCTGAATGAACCCATGCGTTTCTATTTATAGGTGAACATCTACCCTCCTTATTTGGTTTATAAAAGGAATGTCGGTTTGTTAGCCGACTTTAAATTTACACATATTTCCAAGGGGTATCGTAACTCAAATCTTCGTGATGAAGTGAAGAGTGCTCGTCACATAATTCATGTATTACTCCTGGTCTCCTATTGACACATCTTTTTATTCACACACGTCACAATTTACACATATTGAGCTTTCCATAATTAGTTTTTCTTTTCTTTAAATTTTATTATTATTAATTCAAACGCCTCAATCATTTTTCTCGTATAACTTTTAAACTATAACGTTTTATAGAATTTCAAATATACTCTTAAGACGGGCTAATTTTTATCTACGAGTCAACCTAAGTTTTGTTAAAAACGAACCAGGGTCAAATATAATATAATATATTATATTATTACTAAACGGCATTCTATAATAGCAATCAATCGCCTAGATCTCACATCTCAAATAAAAATGCTATCCGTCACTTACTCGTTAATTAATTTTAAATACATAAATATCCATCTCACCTGTTATTGGTTCGTTTTGACGGTTAATAACCCGTTTCATTCGCTAATAAATGTGAACCAACGCTTTTTATTTATATAATAAAAACGGGATGTTACAAATATACCCCCCTTAAATTAGGTTTCGTTCTCGACACCTGCCAACTTCAAACAAATGAGGTGAAGACCTCTTCGTCTCATCATCCCTTCCTATGTAATATTTTATCATTTCTATGTTCCAATATTCTAGTATTTGTTTTATCACTTAATGACATCACTGCTTTATCAGTTGTTTTATATAAGATCCCATGTCTAGATAGACTGTCGCATACTTTAGTCTAGAAAATGGGCGTTCTATATTTCTTCCGATATAAGGATTCATATGGTGTTGCCATAATATTGACGTGTTAGCTATTATTGTACGGATGTTTGATTAATGCTAGATGATCGTCCTTACTACTACTAAAGTTTATTATGTATGCACGTAGTATACCTTCTAAGGCTTGATTGGTGCATTCGTTTTGCCCACTAGTCTGAGTGTCATATGCACTACTCATATATATACGAGTTCCCAATTTTTTTTCAAGAAACCTTGTCCGAATCTTAAGGAGAACAAATCTCTCTCTTGAATATAGCTTACGTAAGCAATCTATTTAGTATAAGCCTCGACTTACATTCCATTTGTCCTCAAGAATAGGCAAACTGTGTAGATTTGGCGACCATATCAATTATTACCTAATTTGTGCCCATGACTCGATATTGAAAGCTTAGAAACAAAGTCCATTATTATCATTTCTCGTTTCCTTCATGGGATTTTAGGTTCCTATATGTAGTCAAATGGTTTCAGATGCTTTGCCTTGACTTTTAGATAGGTAAGTTATTTCTCTATTTGTCTTGTGATATGGCTTTTTATTCCCAGCCAACAATAACCATTTTTAAAATCCTACAATTTATTGCTACTATGATATACGGTGTATTTTGACTTATGAGCTTCCTTCGGTGTCATATTCCATCACTCGCCAAAACTAGGAATCTCATATTCTATTATCAAAACTTAAGATACTATCATTCATATATCTCAATAGTCTTGACTACCAACCATGGTTTCCTTCTTGATATGGTTTTCCATTAAGGCCTGTCATTGCAATCTTAATTTGGTATAAAAGAGTTACCTGAACACCACTTCTAGTTGCATGAAGTTTATTATCGGTTGGGCTCTTTCTTTTCTAGTGAGTGTATCAACGATGCATTTTTCGTACAATTAAATTAATGAGATCTACAAATACTACAGATATGTTGGTATTACGGCATTACTTACAACTCATAGTGATCGTATCGTATCATGTCCTAATCTCTTGGTTATGGGTATTAACCACTACATATTGTATCGTGTCCTGACACCGACCCATCTCGACGTGCTAGAATATATAGAACCTTATCCAGTAATTCCAACATTTGGTTTCTTAGTTCCTCCATTGAAAGTCAAGGTAAGACAATAAATGGCTCTAGCAATACGAGTTACCCCTGGGATCAAGTCGATTCTAAATTCAATTTTTCTATCGGCTGATAGTCTAGAATGACCTTTAGGAAATGCCTCATGAAATTTGACTACTACTGGCACATCCATTAACTTCTTATATTCCTTAGTCTCTGGTGTGTTTACTAGTTAATCTAGTTGACCCTTTGGGTACACTTGATTGCCTTTATCATCATACTGAAACTTATGGGTTTACTAGGTTCTTCCCCTCGAGTTATTAAAGGTTTCCCTTTCGGGTCCTTGATTCGAATTTGCTTCTTATCACACAATATACGAGTTTGGCGAGCTAACTAATCCATCCCTAGTACTATATCCACCAATCCAAGTTTCATTGATAATAAGTATATAGGTATCGAGGTATGTACTAATTTAGATGGTACAACCCTTGATATAGCTCCCAATTTTTTTTCCATTCGCTACTATTACTATAAATAGTTTATCTAACTTGCAGGAACCTAGTTAAACGAAACTCCAAAAGGTTCACATATCAATCTGCTATCAACACTGGTACCAAAAAGTATCTTAGCATGGAAGTTGTTTACTAGTATCAACTCATTATCACGTCAAGGTTCCTATGGATTCTTTAGTCTTTATGTCAAAAGCTCTACATCTCGCTCTATCGGGCTCTTCATTCTTTTATTTCTTAAGAGATTAATCCTTAAAATCATAAAAACACTAATGGGGCTTTCTACCATCATGATAGGTGTGTCTGGGTTTCTTATAATTTCTACAAATTAACAGGTTACATGGACAAGAAAGTCATTTTCCACACGTTGGAGATTGAAGTGCGGGTCCAGGTCTCCCCTTATAATCCCTAAAATTGGATCTCCGCTAATCCTGATTATTAACCCATTTACTCTTAATAATAACGTCTAAGATTTCCTTCTAATGTATCCCAAAAGTGATAGTTGCTTTGGTTTTCTAATACCTTAGCTTGCAAGGCCTACCGTCCTTGTACGTGCGCCTGGTTGATTGAATATCAACCATTGACACATTAACCTTTTCTAGAGGTTTCTCAACTAATGCACCTTTGATATTTCTGACTAAACCCCTAAGAGAGTTCTATAAGTCATCCAGTAGAAAGGTAATGTTGGCTTTAAATGCCATCCTTACTACCTTACAATCTATCTTCGGATCACTTCCGAGCCTAGTCCCAATTAACTGTCATGGGAAAGTGGAGATACCAAGTTTGGTTAAGTTCCTTTCTTGATTACACAACTAACTTGTCTAGGGTATTTTATTCATGCCTTATATCGCCTACCTGCTTTACGTATACCATGGTTTCATTTAACACCCAAAAATATGCATACTCACCTATGCTACACATAAACCGTTGGCAGACTTTGAGACATTCACTCGTATAGCTAGACTATGTATACAAAATCCCCTAGTTACCTCAGACACATAAAATCAGCTCTTATTATCCTATCAATCATTGCAACCCTAGAAAAACAAATGAGGATAGGATAAGCACTGTACGCTCCCATAGATACACCTATATATATATATATATACAAGATTTAGTAGCAAAGTACTAGAGCTCAACCATATTCTTAAAACTCTGCCTACTATTTCCTGATTTCCGTACAATATGATATTTGCGAGATCATAGCGGTATCATTCATTAACGTTCATGTTGGCCAGGCATGAAAGCAATCTATGATACACATCATGATACTCCCAACTACCATATAGTCCTTCCATCATAAAGTTCGGCATACCAATCTTATGGATCCTCTATTATACTAGCCTCTGCCTACCAAGACTGGCACTTCTACTTGGCTTACTACTCCCAGTTTAAGTCTAGATACTTCAATGAGTACCTAAATCTCTTAAACTAAAGCTCTGATACCAACTTGTCACACCCCGCCCAGGTCGGGGCACTTACAGTGACCAGTCGGCGCAACTTTAAAGCGGAAACGTAATCTCATTACATAACTTGAGTATTTATTACAAGCCAATGCGATCCAAGTACCACCAAGCTAAACAAAGCTTAACTATAATAAGATGAACCGACTAAAGTATTCCAACTCTCAGCTAGGAACTCCCATTCCTTACACCAACAACCTGTGATACATGCTCGAGTAATAAAAATACGTCAGCACACAGCTGGTGAGTCACACAAACCGACTCATCAGTACAACAACCACAAAAACATTTTATTGATCAAGTATGAGCTCCTTGCATGTCACCATAATCATAATCCGGACTAAGCATTATATATTCACACATACAGCCTTAAAACACACCCATGAGGCTGTAAGTGTATGCCCACGCCTGGAAAATATAATGATCATTATAATATATATAACACCCTGGATGCCACACCTATGGTTCGATGCATATACATGATCAATCACCACCAAAACAATTTTATGAGCAAGTATCAGGTTTTGAAAATAGTTTAAGTAACTCACCTCTTTATCAATCCCTTAGCAGTTGACGATGCTAATACAACCAGGTAATATCTCAGGGTCCTGCTACAATTATACACCCCTAGGTTAGGTAACGGCACACCTAACTAATTATTATTACAGTTGGATATTGGTTAGCGCTACCTTGTTTAAGCATGGATGATCAGTCCATGCTTAACTAAGGCTAGGCTACCCGATACCCACCCTTAATAATAATCCTAACACCTAAAAATAATAACGCTACACTACTACTAATAATAATACTAATAAAAATAATAATTAACTAAACATAACTTAAATGAGAACATACCTCAAAACTATCTACGGCAAGTCGGTGTAAAGTCTCCCCTACTTGTGCTCCTACTCGCGCTCCTACTCGCGCTCTAAAATTGACTACTAACAACACCCAACGGGGTATCGTAGACTCAGGATTATCTTATATTAGAGCGTTCCCAAGAAAACTTATATATTCTGAATGAACCCATGCGTTTCTATTTATAGGTGAACATCTACCCTCCTTATTATATATAATAAACAAATGGTAAGTTTGGATGTGAGGGGAGAATACTGTTTCGCTCAATACAATTCTTTAAAGCGTCTTTTTTTAGCCGTACAACCACATGAAGCATGCGCTCTCTTTCCTCCTTCTCCTCTGTTGCTTTTAAAACCCTCTCCTTCATCTCTCTGGTTCGATTAAGATGCATGTGTCCCTCTCTGTTGCTGCTCTCCACCAGATGTAGGTAGCTTTGGTGATAAAGGTGGTTTTGCCGAGTTGGATTTCGAAACCCTAGGTGACAACCACCGGAATCTGCTTATGGAAACCGTCAAAACCTCCGTGCACTGTTGTGGGGTTCGATTTCGAAACCCTAGGCGGTGGTGGTGATAGCGGTGCTGTTGTGCTGGGTTTGTTGTGCCTTCCCTGTCAACGGTTTGTTTCTGGCTCTCTTACTCATGCCTGACCACCACCGCCGGGGGCCGAACGACGGCATCAACCACCACTACTATGGGGTACTATTTTTGTAGCCATCATCGGGTGTGTATTGCTTGACTTACACTGTTTCTTTTATGTGGTTGCTTTGTTTATGAAACTTTTTACCTTGGGCTATTGTCAACAACAAAGCTCCTGATGATGTTCTTTGTTTCAGTTCCTTATGTTAGCAGTAACCCTTAAATTGAGGTATTATTGTATCTTCTCAATCATTTCTAATAATTGGGCTTTTAGATAAATCATTTCTAATTGTGCACGCAAAAAATATCATTCAGTGTAAATCATGTATGTGTAGAAGTGAGAAGCTTAGTCTAACAATGTGTTCATGTGTTTACTGCTGGGCACCTGATTACATCGCTTATTACCTAATTGTGTGACGAACGCTTAACAATCTATATGTGTAGTACAATGCATTTCTTCATCGCGATGTCCGTACCACAAGTTACTGATCGTTTATTGCTACGATATAGGTTGGCCTGCTTTGCGTCTTTAGCAACGATGACATACGCTTTGCGTTACAGGTTATGCTCTCTAACTGTGACGGCAACATACTGTTGCAACCTGTTAGTCAGTGGCGTGCGTTGCTTCGCCTGAGCTTACTATTTGTTGCTTTTTACCATACGTTGCTTCCCTGATATGCAAATGATTTACTTAATTTAGGGTGATGATGACAACGTATGTCTATGGTACCGTTTGTGCATCGTTGTGATGGCGATCTTGCGTTCGCAACCGACTGATGTGATAAATGATCTCACACACGTTGACTGAGCCCATTATTTGTCTACACGTCCTCTACCAACCGCGTCTATGATGTTCGGCACTTCGCCTATGAATTGCATTATTGCAAAATATTACCTGTTGAGACGTTTTGTTAGACGCGTCTTCGTTTTTTTTTCCCGTATATATAAAAAAATGTTACTTTCGTTGTGTCTGCCGTTTACTGTTTCGCTTAATACAAACTGTTAATACCTTTGTTCCACCTATTTCTGCATGGATTTTTTTGCCGCTTCTCACTGATGCGTGGCACGCAACGTACCTCTTACTCAGCTGTCTCATGCCACATATCTGTTACTCTTGATTTGGGCCTTGCCAGAAATGTCTTCGTTATTCGTCTTTTGCCAGCTTATTCCCTATTTTATTTTTTTTATTTATACAAATACATGAAAATAATTTAATTCAAATATGAATCGAATTCGTATCCAAATAAGAACATAAAATATTTGAATAATTCAATCCTGATCAATTTGAAAATTCTTTATTTGGTTTTTTGAACACCCCTAGATAACACATAATATTAGTTGAGAATAAAGCTTGTCTTATAAGGTTTGAAAACATGAAAATACACATGCAACTAAACTTATATGTTTATACATATGAAAATATAAATGAAATTGTATAAATTAAAATGCATCTCTTTTATAGGAGATTAAAACACCTCAAATAATAACTACAAAGATCTGAAATTTTATAGTTTAGGTAGAGAATATTACAATCATCATTGGACAACTAACTAATTTAAATATTAGGTTTTGTGTTTTTAGGTTTATAATGCTTAACTAGTGTATAATTAAAATAAAAGCATAAATAGATAACTTACCTTGATCAATTGATGCGGGAGATCTATTATTAAAGCTTTGAAAAACGTTGTAATGGTTATGAATATATGGTATAAAAAAATCAACTGCCATGAATTTGTCTTATGGGTATAAATTCCAATAAAATAACACGAAGAAGACCAGATAAGATTGAAGTGAGAAATGAATGATAGGAAAGGTAGAAGTTAATGAGGATATATATAGTGAGAAAATTGATTTAAAAAAAGTATAACTACTAAACTCGCGAGTGAGAAAAATTAGAGAATAAGAAAACTTGAAACACATTAATGGAGGGTGTTGAGATGTTTTGTGAGAGATGCAAGCTTGTAGAGAAAAGGCTTGCCTTAGTTGCTTTCAGTGGCAGAGGTCACAAGAAACAACCATGAGAATCTTTTCCATAGTTTTGGTTTTGTGGGAGAAGAAAAATATTCGGTTGGTTAAAGTGGGAGGGTACGGTCAAGCCTCTTGACCACTAGACAATATAATATACAAAAGGTCATTTTATTTTTTTATTTAACTAGTTTTATACCCGCCGCGCGTTGCCGTGGCGGGGGCAAACGCATGCTCCGCACAAACAGACGACATTCCATATGCAGCAAATAAAGAAAGAAACGGAAACGACAAAGCAAGCGACTCAGATATCCAGGTCATCATCGTCGCCGTAGGCTCAGCGCCGCTACAGCTGCAACCGGAGTTGCCATGCCAAGTAGCAGGCGACCATCATCGCCGAAATGAGTAAACATGAGAAACATCACCTGTTCACCGAGAAAGCGGAAGCCATTTTGAAAGAAGCTACTAAGGAAACCGAAAATATGAGGCTCAGATAATCGTAAAAGGCTATACGCTGTTTGGTTAACGTATGAGTTTGTGGGCTGCCCCGCCAAGACACGGAATATCTGACGGATAAGTCCGTCATGGCTGCATGCCAAGTGAACAACACACGAAACCAAAAGCGGCATGCCTATCATAGGCGGCAAAGCGAGATTCACGATGCTCAAACCAATCTATAGCAAAGATTTCATCATAGCCTCACGACAAATATAGCCAACGTCAACACAATCGTTTTGGTTTTGCAACGCTTGCATAACGTCAACCTGCAATGCCAACAACCATGTACCTAAAAAGTGTTAGTCGAACGCTGTAAATGAAGGAACATGTGGCATCAAGTATTCTAAGATCATTAAAAAGCCGCAAAATGTCCCTCATAATCAAAGCCAACATGTATCAGCATAAAAGCAAGCGCCGCAAAATATAAAAGCCGCATGAACTGGTTGTGATGCAATTGCTAACGACATCGCCAGCAGTAGACCACCAAGCACAACCATTTATTATATAATCATAAGAAAATATTTTGCTAATATTACGAAAAAAAACTCTTATTACAAACTGATTAGCTGAGACTAAAGGTTCACGACAAACATACTTTAGATAAGACCAATTTAGCAATCCATATTTACTCTTTCAATTCCTATTTCAGTTCTATCACCAGCAACAATAAAAGGAGTAAAAGGCCCAAAACTAAAATGAAGGTTCAGGATCGTTAGAACCGAACCACATGCCAAAGCGTCTCTCAAATGCGCCAAAGACATACACCCAAGAAGAAAAGAAATAACTCGTAATATTCGCGAGAGTTGGTCGCTGAACAATTCCTAATCGCTATTGTTAATTGGGAATCGCTATTGTTCGCAGTGGTTACCTGCACTGTTATAAAAGATGGAAGCAGCACTAAAAAACGATGCATAAAAAAATCGCCCACTATGCAATTGCAAAAGCATCCTTCTCACAAATGTGTTGTTACCAAATGATTTTCCACTAACAATTAACAAACATTAACTCCGTGAATTGTAAATCAACTAAAGTGACATAATTAAAGATCTCAATAAGCAATAACATGATGATGCATGTAACGACAACAACAATATAATAATAACAATTAGAAGGCTGTAACATCTTCAGGAATCTATGGAGAAGAAACAGCAGTGAAAGGTAAAGACAAAGTGCTATTAAGTTAACCATACCAACACAGGAATACACATAGATATAGCCAGCTGATTATACCGGTAGATGGAGAACAGAGGAATAGCCAAAAGAAACCACCACAAACACAGCCACCATCAGTGGAAAACGAAAGCTACTGCTTGTCGGAGCCACCCCCAACGGCAACAACACCGATTTCAATGACGTAGGCCGTCAATTTCACCGCTATCCCCAACATACAATCTGACCTAGAAAAACAACCGGAAGGAACACCACCGCCGTCACCACCACTACCACCACCACCTAGGGTTTCGAAACCGAACCCAACAACAGTGGGCAACAGTACCACCGCCACCATCCATCTCAACCGCCGTAGTCATTCGTCACCACCTAGGGTCTTACAATCGAACCCGACGGCGATAACAGACATGAAAGAGGTAGCATCAGTCACAACACAGGCACAGCGGAGGCACAGAACCTCCGACACCCGGAAGATGGTCGCTGCGAGAAGAGAGACAGAGATGAGTTTCTTGAACAGGGAGATAAAAGCATCTGGGGAAAAGGAATGATGCATTACATGGTTGTACACACGCATTGGAGTGATTGTATTGAGGGAAACAGTAATCCCCTCACACAACCAAAGTTACCTTTTGTATATATATATAACTAGTATTTTGCCCGCCGCGCGCCGGGTTGAACCATGCGGTAACACACGAATAAAAAAAGGTTATCCATCAGACGTGAACCTACGACCACACGATTAAAAGAGAGGAGCTCTACCAACCAACAACCAAGCCAGAGGGACAACATCTAGCACATAGACATGCGCGCCTTGTCGCGCGGGTAAAACGCAATTAGACCAAGTGTTTCTGTAACCGTCGGGCAATGCACATTAGACACGTTGCATAATCGGAAGCATATGAAGATCCACGTTTTTGACGTTTGTGTTTTTCCCGTGACGGAAACACAATTTTCGTTCTGTAACAGTGTAACACTAATTTTAGATGATTTTAACTTTTTACATGGTTATTAAAAATGTAATATACATGTTAATTGCAAAAGAAGTTGGCCCATAATTGAATTTCGTTGGCCCACAACCGGTTTTTTTCAACTAACTCTTGAAAACAATTAACATTAGAATAAAATAACACTTGCACATCATCGTTCATGTCTGTAGTTATTATTACTTAGAGAATATAGAACTTAAAATCATGCTTCTTGGTGGTATGAGATTGCCAATGACTCTTCATTCCATTCCTCATGAAATCCACCCATTCAAATTCTAGGACACAATCAGGAAACGCAAGCTGTGATTGACAGTAGATCCACAGGCGTTGCACCGAAATCCGTCGCAGTCGTGCTTGTTGCTACTGTACCTGAATGTAGACCCACCGGTGGTGAACCCGAATCCGTCGTCGCCGCGACGTTTGTTACTGTTTCCGGTTCCCCCACTGCAATACGAAATCCGATGGTGAAGACGGCGTCGTAGTGGTGGTTTTAGAAACCGGAGATCTATTGAAGAAGCTTACTGAGAAAAAATAAGAAAAGTGGGATCCGATGAGCTTCTAGTGGAGATATGGTTGGCGCCTGTGTACGTGTCGCGGCGGAAAGCGGCATCGATGCCCTGGGTCTGTATTCCTCTTATTCCGGTTACCTTGTCCCTCTTCTATCTGGCAAGAAGTCTGGTTAAAAAAAATTTAGGAAGGGGCAATGAAGAATTTCATGAGAGGGAGATATTCAGGTGAGAATCAGAGAGAAAGAGAAGGGGTTAGAGAGGTAGAGAGAGGCAGGTTAATAAATAACGAAAATGCCACTATCAATTTTTTTTAAAAAGCGTGTCAAGTGGTTGTACAGTGGTTTTTCTCTCAGAGACAGAAGTTGCTAAATATAGTATATATAATGTCTTATTATGCTTTTGAGTTTTTTTTTAACTGCCAACAAACATTTCTACCAGATTACCCAGGAGAGTTCCCACATTATAGACAAACCCCCACGACAAACCCAATGGAGGGCCCATACGTACCTCGGGCGGCTGGCGTAGTCAGGCCCGCCCATGCAGTTTCCGAAACCGGGGAAAACCTAATCCCTCACCCGCCCGTAGGCATGACGGTGAAGGATTGGTAAAACCCGGGCGAGATCAGGACTCGAACTCATGACCATAGGCCAGGAGTCATCCATCATTTCTCATTATGTCCTTCGTGGGAATCGAACCCAGGACTTCCAAAAGGGATCCCTGGTCCATTCAACAACTGAGCTACCCGTAAAGCGTAAAGGACTATTATGCTTTTGAGTTAAATATTTATTTTAATTAGTTTGTTTTAAAACATTGGCAAAACTATCGAGCTAATTATGTTGACCGTTAATTTTTGACACAAATTCCACTAAAGATTAAGTTATGAAATTGTTGGTCAAATGGCACTATATTAGTATAGTTTATGTAAACTTTCAAAATGAATATATGAGGCTGTTAACATGACAATTAACACTATTTTTGTGGGTAGAGGTGAGGGGTGACTTTATCGAATAATATTTTGCCACGTTAAGGCTTACATGATACTGGCTCGCTGCCGTGGGTTGATCGCTTGATTCTGTTATGGGTCAAGGTGGGCGGGTGTTTTTTTACCAAATATATTAAATTTTTACCACACTTTTTTTATAAAACAACGTAAGGTTGAGCCCGAGCGTAACATTTGTCACGCCGAAACGTGGTGAAAGTTATGTCCAACCTTCGCAAGGTACTCCACGTGGGTAAAGGCGAGGAGCACGTCTTTTTTTCCCTAGGAGATCTCTCTTCACCTTTCTGTACGCAATTTCGAAGTTTTTACACTTCGATTTCAAATCCGCGTACTTGTGAGAGATGGAGTCATTTGTACGGTTGGTACCCCCGACAAGGGTACCACACTCAGCTAGGACCTTATGCCATTGTGGTCCGTGGCCATGAGGTGATCCCCGGCTTGATGAAGCACAGTCACCGTGCACTTGGTTGTACGCAATGCTCAGTGCTAGTTCATCCTCCTCGGTCCCACTGCACCATGATTGAAGTTGTTTTGAAGATTGAGGGTTTAGGGTTTGAGAATTATGAAGAAGAAGAAGAAGAAGTTAATATAAATAGGTAAATATTTGTTGGGTAATAAATGTTACTTAGGTGAAAAATTAATTTTTTAAAATTTGAACCGTCCGCTAACGGACCCGAGCTGGCTAACGTACGGTCGCTCACAAGGGATGGCAAAAAAATCCGAACCCGATGGGTATACCCGAAATACTTGGGATGGGTATACCCGAAACCCGATGGGTACGGGGCCGGGTTCGGGTTTTAAAAAATATAAAATTCCGGGTTCGGGTTCGGGTATGGTATATAGTGATACCCGACCCGATTACCCGATATATGGGTACCCGATACCCGCAACAAATACCCGATGCAGTTTATGTATAATATTATATTTTCTTAAATATATTTAGTATCTGTCTCTTTTTTTATAATCTCATTTCCTTTTTTATTTAATATTTCCAAGTTTTCCCTTAATCCCATTAATTGCTTCATAGAAGAAGAATGAAACGTCATTAACTTTAAGGATTTGTCTTTGGTTCTTCACTTTCTTGCTTTGCATTCAGATTTAAGCATTCCTTCATCCATAAGAAATTATCAATCAATAATCACCACTTGAAGGTATATTCTTATTAATCTATTAGTGTTAATTTTTTTTAGTTCATATATAATCGATATATATATAGTGGGGTTTGGAGACGTTGACTCTTTTGAGTTTTCTTTATAATTCTTCACCTAAAATGGTGCCAATGTCTGATCTGTCCGTAGTGAATTTTGATTCTTTTTTAATTTATATTGCTACTTCTAGAAATCCAACGGGTATTTTTTTAACAAAATAATGGGTATACCCGATACCCATGGGTATCCCCGATACCCGACGGGTAATTACCCGACAAATACCCGACGGGTATTGGGCCGGGTTTGGGACACGATTTTACAAACGGGTACGGGTTTGGGATTACCAATACCCAACCCGAACCCGACCCATTGCCATCTCTCACACAGGCTTTCACGTGGGTGTGTCGTGGTACTCGCTAGCCACGTGAACAAGGTTGTAGCTCGCGACAGGTGGCTCACTAGCCACAACGGACAGTCTAAAAGAAGTTGCCACCTTGTTGAACAGTTGTTTCATCTTTTTGGGTCATTTGGCAGTCAGTTATGCAGTTGTAGTTTTTTTTTTTTTTTTTTTTTTACCTCCACCCAATAGTTCACACATCAAATACAAGAAACAAAATGCAAGTTACGAGAATGCTTTGAACAGACCTCTTTAGTCTGCTTATAGCGACCGACTCTAGTATTAGGAACACTTTGATTTTGCCTTCAATACAGCCAAACCGATTGTCTCTGAACCCAACCAGGTGGGACACTCTGGTAAGGTCCACACAAGCGTGTTTTCAGCCTGCCCATCCAAACACAAACACATTTGCTAGCCGAAGAGTGAACATCCCTTCAAGCAAGTCTGTTTAGAAATTCACAAGAGCTTTTTTTAGATAAATTGAATGGACGTCGCTTCGGTTACATGAATAAAAAACTATAAAATTATGATATCATACTGTTATTTAACAATGTCTCTTTTCTAAAGTTGCATGTTAAGTTGGATTGACATTGGTAAAAATAATCTTTAAATGTTATATAATTTTCATCTCACCGACGTATTATGGCCCCTTACGAATTCTTAATTTCTTATGGCCCACTACGTTCATATTTTCAAATGAATGTAGTTTATGGCCCATATTAATCCATCATAATTTGGAACTTTAACTTTGTTAATTTTCTTTAGCTTCTTTTCTGAGAGGTTGTTTGGTTGATTAAGGGGCTGTTTGGTAGCCTCTTAATCAGCCTCTTAACCATTCAGTTCTGAATCATTCAGCATTCAGACTGTTTGTTTCAGCATCTGAATGGAATGGTTAAGTGCTAAACCATTAAGATTTGAAATGTTGCTGAACCATTAAGCACTGAACTAGGCTGAACCTTAATGAGACTCTCCTACCAATTTGGGACAAGAAAACTAACCATTAAAATGTCCAACTTAATGATTCAGCACTTAACCATTCAGACCTCTTAACCATTCAGACCTCTTAATGATTCAGCTCTTAATCAACCAAACAGCCCCTAAGTGCTGAATCAATAAGAGGTCTGAATGGTTAAGCGATGAATCATTAATTTGGACCTCTTAATGGTTAGTTTTCTTGTCCCACGTTGGTAGGGGAGCCTCATTAAGGTTCAGCCTAGTTCAGTGCTTAATAGTTCAGTGTTTAATGGTTCAGCAACATCCCAAATCTTAATGATTCAGACTTAACCATTCCATTCAGAAGTTGAAACAAACGCGCTGAACTGAATGGTTAAATCCTCATTAAGAGGCTACTAAACAATCCCTAATTCTGTCTTAGATTCAAAATTCTTAAGCCTAATCTCCAATTTTAGTTTAAGAAAAGGTGTTAGATATATTTTTCTTGGACTTTATTTGACAAATGAGAACTGGAATGCAATTATAATATTGTAAAACAACAAAATCGATAAAGAAAAAATACAGGAAAAATAGAGTTATGCATTAAATTTAGTTATATATAGATACAATTTGCAACGTCGGTCCCCTCACGTTATTACTGTAGCAGAATGTATACATACAGCTACTATATCTACAGCCCTTGACTTTTCTTTTCGTTGCTTTTGATTTTGTCTTTCTCCTCTCTCTGTTCGTCCTCATCTCGGCTGGCCCGTCGTCGCTGTTACTGACGGTTTGTTTAACGCTCCTACGGTAGTAGCTTTATCTCTGTATTTGGCGCCGGCTATGTCGCCGGCCTTGCTCACAGACAACCACCGTAGGAGGCGGTGGTGATAAGGTGATGTTGGGGATGGAATCGGATTATGGAAACCCTAAAAACCTTTGTGCACTGTTGCCGGGTTCGATTTCGAAACCCTCGGTAGCAGTGGTGCTAGGGAGTGTTGTTCGGGGGTTTATTGCGCCTTCCCCATCACCGGTTTGTTTGCCTCTCTCTTAGTCCTGTCAGACCACCGCCATCATGTTTTCTTTGATTTAGTTGCATTGCTTGCGTTAGGCAGTTTAGTAGTTGACTTACGGATTTGTTTAATATCTGTTTCCTGTTATTGAATTCACTGCTTCGGTCAGGTTTGTTGGTCAAACAATGTATGTACCTGCCCTTACTTTGCTATGGTGAGTTCAGAATCTGGTTTACCGGAATTGCTTTACTATCGTTGAGGTTTTTAATTTTCAGGTTAAAATGATGCTAAAAGCTGGTTGAGGTTGCTATTTTACTATGGATTTTAGTCGTTTAGGTTACTATGATGTTAGCGTATACGATGTAGTTGTCGATTGCCTGAGCCTGTTGATTGTGGTAAATGTCACCGCTAATGTCGTGGGAGCATTTTTCTGTTTTGCTTTGTACTTTCAGTTTACGCCATTGAAGTGGTTACTAACGCTTTTATTTATACTATTTTTCGTGCCAATAATCCCTATCGGTAGTCGAATGGGTCAGGTTTTGCCGGGGTGTTCTCCTTTGAAATGATTGCTGGCTATGATGTTAGCGTATACGATGTGGTTGTCGATTGTGATGGCGCTACTGCAGCGCAACCGATTGGCTTCCCGTTGTGCGCCTGAGCCTCTTAATTGTGTTAACTGTGGCACGTCTTACCTATGGTGTTCTCTACTGCTGTGCAGCCGATTGCTTTTCCATTGCACGTCTGCACCTCTTCATTGTGTTAACCGCGTCGTCTGATCTGAAACCTATTAGCAATTAGTGAAGTTGCTAATATACTATGGCTTTTAAATAACAGGTCAGACTGTAGCTGCAATTGAGCAGCTCTGCTGCTAGGAAGGCGGCTAACACAGAAATGAAAGGCAGTAGTCTCCAATCTCCATTCTGATGCTGGTACCATTCCTTTGCTTTATCCTATATATTGAAAGTTGTTATTCACTAATTGTTTTTGCTTATGATGATTTTTTCATGGAACATGGTTTTTAAATACTTTAGAAAGAAGCAACCTACAATCAGTTACCCAACTAATTAAATAAGATGATGAGGTCTGGAATCAGTTAACCAACTAATTAATTTTTAAGATGTGTTCAAGAGCCTGCACAGTGGTAAGTTGGTTATCAGATTAATGTAAAAATAATATAATTAGTCCTGGTGAAAGGTTTAGATGGTTCTATGTATTATTTACTCTTCACTTAGTCATTTCTCACATACTGTTGTTGTTATTGTAGTGTGGCAATAAGGAAGATGTTGAGAAATTTAGTAAACATACAATGGAGAAAAATGAGGATTGCAAAAATCTTATCAGGCTTATGGAATCATTGAGGTAACAATGTCAAACAAAAAATAAATACATGAAGCATGTGTATAAGACAAGTCAAAAGTCACATAAAAACTTATTACGAGACATCAATTGGTAGTAGCATGTGAAGATTTATACAACATGCTCTCATGATAGTCTTTTGTATCAATTTATCAAATGGTTGGAAGGCCTACTGTTGAATTTCTTACAAGTCCAACGGAAACGAAGCATTATGATTTTTCCCTTTTATCTTTGCCGGGATTCTTTCGTATTAATTCTCTATATAAATACATTGGTGGCTTATTATTCTTTGCCTATACCGATCGCCAGGTCATGCGTTTGGCTATGACGTTTGCATTTGCGTTTGTCATGTGGATGTCGACTGTGATGCCGCTATTGCAGTGCCACCGATCAGCTTCCAGTTGTATGGCTGAGCCTCTTCGCTATAAATTGTGATGCTGTTAATTGCAGCGCACAGCTGTTGTATGCGGTTCAGGTTATCGTTTGGATGGCGGTAAAGACCTATCTGGTTTGTGCTTTGGTTTATCGGTTTAGATGTGTAAATTTGGTGGCTTATATCCAAACATTGTAAGGGATTGTACCCGCAATTACTGACATTGGGTTGTGAATTTTATGTAAGTGATGTAATGTTGATTGTGATGCCTCAGTTATATCACAACCGATTGACATATCACCGGGACCAACGATTTCCTATGATCAACATGTTGGGTCACACCAGGCGACATTGCATATGAACTGTTACAGAACCTAGCTATGCACAGGATCACGGTGCAACGGCCGCAGGTCAATGACAAAGTCTTTCAATCGTTGGGCCGTCGCTGCAACGCGCGACATCGGTATAAAACTAGTTGGTTTACAAAATATAAATCACTCTTTGAATCATTAGGATGAGTCATAATGATTACCAAGGTGCCTAACATGAAATTAGACGGTTGCGGTTTTCAACCTATTTTACACGACCATTTATAACATATTAACCTGATGTATTTTTGCCTCTCATGATTAAATATTATGGATTCGACAATTATTTAATTTATTCATTCATAACATGTTAACATGATGTATTTTTGCCTCTCATTATCAAGTATCCTGGATCTGTCACTATTCACAACCATTTAATTTAGTCATTCAGGTTTAGACAGATACAAACAATTTCATAACACTAGAATAATATTAAAATATAAGTAGTGTTTATAATTTAATGATTTTAAGTTACTTGAAGAACACAAATTAATACTAACAGATAACGCTAGAATCTTACATGATTAGTATGAACCACAAGATTGCATAAAGATGGTAGGTACATAGTCATAAAGTTGGTTCAGTAAAAAGGATTGTCAAAGATGGGGCCAATAGGCACAAATATAGACATCAATGAAGTCTAAATTCTAAATAGTGTAAACCACATACATATGCCCCCTATCAGCTAAACCAACACACATGGGATGTTGGAATGATCCTACTTACTACTTACCACATTTTAATGACTCATACGTACTTTTTTTTGTAAGCAAATAGTTTTTAGCCAAAGATTTCTTGGCTTAGTGTTAACTGGTTTTATCATCAAAGCGGTATTGGTTTTTAAATTTTACAAAGTTGATAATAAAGTGGCGATGTGTCACCACTGGTACCCGGGTAATGTCTGTTGGTTAAGCTTACCTACAGGTATGTATATCGGAAAAGGGCACGTGTTGCCAAGGATCATGGAAAAGAATTGCAAGGTATGGAAACGGGTTAAGGCGCCATGGTGGCCTTTGAGCCAAGAAAGGGGGGGGGGGGGGGGCAACCCACATGATGTATGGTTGTCAAATCGGTGAGCTTTTGTGTCAACCAAGTCTAATACGCGCCTATGGCGCGTAGAGAAGACTAAAAATGGAAGGAAAAAAAGACGAAAACCGTAAAAACCATGCCCGTAGGGACTTAAATGCTTTTAGTCGCATTTATGGGTTGATAGCAAAGGGTATAAGCGGGTACTAACACCTAAGGGTGCTTAGGATAAAGAAATTACCCATGAGGGGTAAAATGAGAATTTTTAAAATGACCAAGGGTTGTATATTAAATCGGGACATTGTAATTTAGAATGAATGATGCGTCTAGTTTAACATGTGTTAAATGAGGAGAGAAATGGATAGAAAATAGACGTAGTGCCTAAAATACCATAATGTACCGTACTAAGATGCCCAAGTAAATGGGCATCCGTAGCATAATCAATTTCGGGACTTAGGTAGTGCCCGGAGTTGAGTTTTATGGTTTATGATTACTAGAATTGACAAACGATGGTTAGAATGAACTTTAACTCATAGCGGGTCGATTTGGGTCAAGAGCTCAAACAAAAGAACAAATAAGATTTTGAGCTAAGGAGTGCTATGCGACTCAACGGGTCGTTTAGGTAAATAACCCAACCAAATTTACGAGTATAAAATGGTTTTGAATGGGGTATGGTCTTTAACAGGTCGATTTGGGTTGAATGCCGAAAATGGAATAAATGATATAGTTTTGTTCCCCAATCGAGTTGGAAACTATGAGTTGAGGCTAGGGTAAGATGGGAATTTTTCCTTTGAGATGTTAAAATTGGAAAATGGGCCAAAGTTTGGATAACTTGGTGAAAATTTCTGGGAATTTGGCTGAGTATAAAAAGGTCCACATTTAGAAACTTTCTGTGAAAATGCATCTTCACAGTACGTGGATAGGTTAAGCAGGTTCATTGCGTACCGCAAAGATTTTAGTGGTGCGCGGTGAGATTTCTTAAGGTGTTTGTGTACCACGAACACTTCCCAGATACAAAAAAAAAAAAGTTAGTGTTTTCAAAGATTTGACTCGTTAAGATAAATACTAACCATTTTTGCTAGTATTTGTGGTAGGTATAGTCAAAAGGTAGCACCGGATTGGAAAACGGAGCAAGCAATGAACCGAATACACTCAAGACCGTCATTCCCCTTGGGGATATAATAAAAAGGAAAAGACTAAACACCCCTATGTGGGTCAACGTTTTAAAGCCTAATGCTTTCGTATGTATGTGAACCGTAAGATAAGGGTAATAGTAAGATATGGCTTATGTTATTATGCATGGGTTATTCGTTAACCCGAACTAGCAAGAATTAAGTCAAGTATAAAAAAAAACATTAATCTGAGACCTAATAAGTACAATAAAAGTTGCGTTAATACTTCTTTGATGGGGCAGGTCTTACACTAATCCTAGTGCAACTCCTCTTGAGATAATATTTATCCTAATTGAATTCAAATCCTTAAACCTCTTAAACTTCAACTATAAGGGTCTGTTTGGTATGGGGTAATGGAATGAATGAGAGAATGAAATGGACGGGGTAAAGGAATGGACAAGGTAATAGAATGGATCATTACCATTCCATATCTTGTTTGGTTGCTATGTGGGAATGAAACAAAACATTACTTTGTGTTTTCTAGCAGACACAAAAAAACTAAAGGCTAAAATTGGTGGTGAGTAGCGTGGTGGGTGGTGGTTAGTGGTGGTAGTGGCCCCGATGGCAGTGGTGGCCTCGACGACAGGTGGCGGCGGGTGGAGATGGATAGCGGTGATGGTGGGTGGCGGGTAGCGGCTGTGGGTGGTGGTAGGTGATGACAGTAGTGGTGGGTAGAGGCAACTGTGGTGGGTGACAGTGGCAGATGGTGGAGGCGGTGGTAGGTGGGTGGTAGTGGTGGGTGGTGTCGGATGGTGGTTGGCGACGACGGTGGTGGGTGGTGGAGGCGGTGGATAGTGATGATGGTAGTGGGTTGTGGTTAGTGCCGGTGATGGTGGGTGGTGATATGTGGTGGTAGCGGTGGGAAGTCTTGTTGATTTTGATGACCTAATAAAGAAGTTTAAGAACCACTTTTTGCATTTGCACAAGCATAAGAAAGATAAGGCACACATCCTGTTGTGCGTACGGAATGAAAATGAAACGGTAGAAGACTATATAGTCCGCTACAACAAGGAAGCTTTACAGATGGGACGCAGAGAGGAGCTTACGCGCGCAGGACTCGACCAATGAGTCCGTAGCGAAGAGTTGAAGAAGTGCCTCACCGGGAAGGACGGTATCCCAACTTCCTGGGAGAAATTAATTGAAGCTGCCAAGATATACGCATCATCAGAGCGTTCCTTCCAACAGGCAAGAAATTTTCAGCACAACAATGGTCATAACAGAGGGTCAAGTAGTAAAGGCAAAAGAAAACAATAGGTTTGGTCAAGAATCTCAGGAGCAGCAGAAAAAGGAAAGTAATCTTCCACTCAGGATGCGTGAAACTACTTGAACAGCAAGCACCCACGTGAGGGGCAGTCAAAGAAAAATTACTACCGGACCCCATTGACAAAGACCCCTTCTCAGGTTCTGAAAATCGAGCAGGTCCAGTTCCAGAAACCAAGAGAGCTGAGCCATAAGAGAAAGAATGTGGATACTTCAAAGTATTGCAAATACCATGAAGATTACAGTCATGTGACGGACAATTGTTATAGCCTAAAGATGAAAATAGAGTGCGCGATAAAGTCTGGACAGCTAGCGCATCTTGTGAAGAATGTCCGCAAGAACCCACGAGAGGGCGCAGATGTGGGAGAAAGTTCTCAAAAGCACATTCACAATCTCAAAACACATCATATCTATCATAACACACATCACAACTGTAGCATGGTTAATCATGGGTCGAGAAAACAAAAGAACTTTCGTAGTGGCCTATGATGATGCATGGAAGGAGGCAAATGTGATCATGCCTAAGATATGGGTAGGAGCCTTGTCAACGGCTCTGTTAATCATCACAGGGGTCATCGGTCACTATCGTACTCGCTACATGTTTTTGGACAATGGTAGCAGTACGACTATAATGTACAAGCAATGTTTTAATCAATTGGACGAGGAGGACAAGGCCCGAATTATCCAAGTTTCCGAGCCCATCTCTAAGTTCATACACGAAATGATCATTCCGTTTAGGGATGCTGTCTTTTCCTGTTACACTCTCTTACGAAAAGCACTCAAGAATGGAAACTTGTGATTTTATGGTCTTACCCGTCTCTTCATCGCATGATGTACTCCTTGGAAGAGAAGGATTGGCTAAGTTCAATTGCAACGCTTCTACACCACACCATATGGTAGGGTTTCCCACTCGCACGGGAGTGGCTTTCATACGCGGAAACAAAGATTGCCACGTCACTGATGCGCAGAAGCCTAATAAAATACAAAAGCCAACTGTCCGCACGGAGCCGGAAAAATGGGTTCTCAACCCTAAATTTCCAGAGCAGACAGTTATTTTTGGCCCTGCAATCTCCGACACCATACACACTCATTTAAAGCAACTTTTAATCAAGAACATGGACGTGTTTGCTTTTCAACCAACTAACATGGTGGGTGTACCACGCCACATAGCAGAACACGGACTCAATGTGTATAAGTCTGTCGAGCCTATCGTTCAACAGAAACGCAGTATGGGGCCAGAAAAAACAAAGGCCATGAATGAGCAAGTGACTGAGCTGTTAACGCGGGCATTTTGCGTAAGATCCGGTACCAAACATGGGTAGAAAACCCAGTCATGGTGGGAAAATCTAATGGTAGCTGGCGCATGTACGTCGACTATAAAGATTTGAACAATGTCTGCCCCAAGGATTGTTACCCCTTGCAGGAAATTGATTTAAAAGTCGATTCCCTCACACCATACCGGTTTAAATGCTTCCTTGATGCTTAGAAGGGTTACCACCAAATACACATGGCTAAATAAGACGAGGATAAAACAGCTTTCCGCACTGACATGGGAACATTTTGCTACACAAAGATGCCATTTCGGGTAAAAAACAAGGGAGTTACTTATCAAAGTTTAATGGACCCAACTTTTATGAATCAAATAGGAGTCAATCTCGAAGTGTACGTGGATGACCATGTCATCAAAGGCAAAGAGGAAGATCAGATGTTGCTCGACATATGGAAGACTTTCGATCAGCTCCGTTGCGTCAGAATGAAGTTGAATCCAAGCAAGTGCTCGTTTGGAATGGAAAAAGGAAAGTCACTAGGGGTAATCGTTACAAAATGATGGGTTCCGCGTTAACCCTGACAAAATACAAGCCATCAAGCGGATGCCATCGTCGACGTCCGTTAAAGAAATGCAAACACAAATGGGACGTTTGGTAGCTTTAAATAGGTTTCTATCGAATTACGCATCCAACTCGTTTCCTTTTGTTGATACCCAGAAGAACTGTTTGAAAAAATCCAATTTCCGTTGGACAGTGGAAGCAGAAAAGGCTTTCAAAGACATGAAAGAATGTTTGATGAATCTTCCAACCCTTACAGCACCATTACCAGAAGAACCACTTACTCTTTACTTGTCCGTATCTGAGCGGGCAGTAGGAGCAGTGCTCATGGTCGATAGGAAGGGAGTCAAGACACCAATTTATTATGTCAGCCGGACATTGCTGGACGCGGAAACACGTTACTCTAAAATGGAAAAATTGGTTCTGGCTTTGATACATGCCTCGCGGAGCCTGCGCAGATATTTTCAAGGACATCCCATTAATGTTCTCATTGATTACAGGATTAATGAAATACTGCGCAAGTCCGAGTTCTCTGGGAGATTAGCCAAATGGGCCATAGAGTTGGGCGAACATTCTATCGCATACAAAAAACGGTCATCCTTCAAGGGATAAATCCTGGCTGATTTCGCCACAAAAGTCCCTACTGACAAGGTGGCAGAATGTCAAGCCGAATTGGAACCAGCCACCGCAAAAGATGAATAAAAGGCCTGACAATTATTCACAGATGGTGCATGCAATGAAGATGGCGTAGGTGCGGGGTTAGTAAACAGACCATAGCAGTTTGTCTGTTTATGTTTTTTATATTTTGGGGAGTAATTTGTCTTAAAAAAAGATACTCTTCCCGTGTTTTCACACGAGATTTCACCTAGTCTATATATATATTTCAAATGACTAAATCCTACATGGCACTCATATAGTCATTCTCCCTTTTGAGAGTGCCATGTATGATGTCATGTGGCATTAAGTAATTTTAGGAAAAAAAAGTTTAAAAACAAAATTAGATTTCTCTCTGTCATGTTTCCTCCCATAATTTTTAAACGTTAATATTTTTTTTATCTACGAGATTTTTTAAAGAAAAAATTACCCCAAATTTTGTTTTTTTAACGGCCAACGAAATTCATCAAGAACTCCCTTCGGAGTCTCTACTCAGTCAAATCAGGACCCCTTCCACCTGGCATAGCCAGACACGTAACGGAGCTCCTAGTTTCACTAGGTCCACCAGTTTCGGGGAAAACCCGACTATTCACCCGCCCGAAAACACGACAGTGGAATAATTGGTAAAACTTGGAGCTCTCAAGAATCGAACCCATGACCTTTCAGCCATGAGTCTTCTATCATTAAACCTCCATACCACTCCACCATAAGGTGGGTGGTAAAATTACACCAAATTAATGAGCATTTTATTATATTTCCAACGAGTACCATAGTGCTATATAAAAAATAGAGAAAAAATGACTATTTTTATAGCGTTTTGTTCATACAAGAAAAAAAACACGTGTTCAAGTAATTCATTAATCATGTATAGACAAGTTACTAATTATGTTCAAACCAGTAAATATGAACTCTATTTTCAACCAGAGCAGAATAGGTTACTAGAGTTATACATTGTTTTAGGTTAGGTATCAATATTAGTATTTTAGAGTTGTACATTTTTTAGCCTTTAGGATATGTGTTAATATTAGAGTTACATTGGAGTTATACATTGTTTTAGGTTAGGTGTTACTATTGGAGTTGTATATTGTTTTAGGTTAGGTATTAATATTAGAGTTATACACTGTTTTAGGTTAGATGTTAACATTAGAATTATACATTGTTTAAGGTTAGACGTTAACATTGGAGATACATTGTTAATTGTTTTAGGTTAGGTGCTACATGAAGCTTTTCTGCATGTAACTGTAAAGCGCATCAGTCTATTTCATATGTAAAATTGAAGTGTCATGTTAGATTTCTCAACCCCGGAACGCTCCCAGTGTATAATCTAGTATTATACAAACTAACCCATTCTAACCCATTTTCACGCCATTCTTTCTACATCTTCTTTATTTTTATATAATCTTTACATTTTTTATAAAAATGCAACCATACAACCGACCCTTTGACCCGAACAACCCATACAACTACACCAAAAACCCGAATACACAACTGGTTCACTCGATAGCAAACTGTCCACCCCAAATTCACACAGCGTGTCCCGAATATACAGGTTTCGCATCTTACGTTAGCGGGTGTGTCTATACAAAATTTTCAAATGACGATTCTTCCAATCTTACACAACCACGAACCCCTTTAAGTTGACCCGAAAGCGTACCCGAAACTCAACCACAAAATATTGTTGGATCATCGCCGGGGAAGATGAGTGTAAGAAGGAGTCAGAAGAAGAAGACGAATGAGGAGAAAGCTCTCGCCGTCGCCAATCGAACCATAGTAAAATGGACAACCGCCGAAGAGGTCACGTTAACAAAAAGCTTGGATAAGCGAGTCGGAATGCTCGGCTCGATGTATATTTTATACTTTTTTAAACATACTATATGTTGTTAAAAAATATATATTTTTAACTATGACTAATTAATTTTTTTTAACTATGAAATAATCGACACAAAAGCGATTTTTAGATCGAGATAAACAATGCGTTCCATAAGTTGATGGACCGAGAGTTCTATCGAGCAAATGATAGTCTCTCGTCAAAGTTGACCGAAATAAGTAGAGCAATGAACGCATTCAAGGGTTTCTATTATAACGCAAGAAATTTTCCGGAAAGTGGTGAGACGGATGGCGACTACGTAACGAATTTGCTTAAAGCTTATTGTGAGGACAAGGGTATGGAGTTCAAGTTTTTGCATTGTTGGGATGTGGCGAAACACCATTCAAAATGGGCGAACGTCCCCTTTGCTAGCGATTCATCAAAAAGGTCGAAAACAAGTTCATCACAAAATCGTTCGGTTGCTCGTGATAACTTGGATGATATTAACTTGGATGATGATGAGTTCAACGAGGAATTTAGTCGCCCACCCGACAGAGAGAAGGCAAAAAAGAGAGCCCAAAAATCACCTGTTTCGGGTTCAAGATCCGATGAAGGTACTTACACCGGACTGTTGGACGATCTAAATGCTAACATCGTTCAATTCAATACCATTCAACAACAAAGGCCGACGAGAAGAAAAGCATTCGCAAAGCTTTTGAACGAAAAATAACCTTGAAAGAAAGCGCGAAGATATGAAATTTCTCGCTATGCCCGTCGATCACCTCACCGGTCCCGAGTTAGAATTGACGTTACAAATGAAGTGCGAGATCATGGAAAAATATAACACGTAATCTTTTAGTTTTTTTAGGTGTTCAGCTTTTTTATGTTTTTTTTTTATTGTTAGGTTTTTTATTTAATTTTATTATTAATTACTATGCTTTTTATTATCTTTTTAATTTAATAATGTGTTTTTAATTAGTTTATAAAAAATTACAAAATGCACGTGTCGCATCATGCACAATCCCCCCACTCCCCACAATTTGTGAGGGGGCGGGGGAGGGGGATGAAAAGTGGAGGCCACATGTGTCACGTGTCGCATCATGCCCACTCCCCCAAACTCCCCATAGTGTTAGAGTGGGGTGGGGAAGGGGTGTGAAAACCTTTTCACCCCCACTTAATATGTCCAAGTCATCTAAACACTTGCAGTTTAACATGTCGTAACAATACCAACTGATGTAAATTTTTAGTGGTTTCTAATTGATGTAAAACATATGTTAATATTCTCTTGGACATATTTCTTTCCTTTGCTATACCGAGAAACATTATCATACTGAAGGAACCGATACTGACGAAAGTCTGCCACAATCCCTTTTGATTTATTATTATCATTATTTATGTTTTTTCTGTTACATTTCTATGTATTAGTGTAAGTGCATTATTCATGTATGTCCCCAGCTAGTGATTCGGTACTGAATGTCGAAGGTTCAGATACTCAGAAAATGGCCAAGACTTTGAAGTATGTTGATAACTTCAAGATACATTCGACCAGTCGGGAGGTCGAATGGAGTGTGTCTTGGGTCGAATGAAGATTGAGTGATAGAGAAGGCTTCATTCGAACCCACGAGGGGTCGAATGAACCCATTCGACCTATGCAAGGGGTCGAATAGAATGCCTATATAAAGGGAAAAGTTAGTTATTTTAGTTAAGAATTATCATTTGAGCTTTTCCCAGATTGTGTGTGTGTGATATTCTCTGTATTAGTTCTAGGTTTTGATTTGTAATCATTAATATTTGATCTAATACACGAGTAAAGTTATGGACATTGCTTGGTGATTCGTTATCTGTTTTCATCACGATCGTTTACGTTTATTTCTGAATCATTTTGCACGATCGGAGGGGATTCCTCACCCTACGGTTGGTATTAGTGAGATCACGGTTCGTGATTACGATCCTAAAATGAATTCACAAGTGGTATCAGAGCTTAGGCTCGATTTCAAGATTGCAAATTGATCTGAATTGATGAAAACAGATTAGAATTCTGGTTTAAAAGTTCAAAACCCTAGAAATTTTGAAGCTTTTCATAAAAACATGGTTTTTGATTGAATTGGAGTTGAATTTGATGTTATTTTCAAAAATTCTTTCACAAATGTTTGTCTAAATTCAATTCCGAACAAAACCTATCAAATTTCATTACATTTGGTGAAAATTTTATAAAAAACCGATCTGATTCGTGTTCTTGAGGTTGAAGATGATGAATAGACCTGAAAAGGTCGAATGAGAGCATCGAGAGGTCGAGCCAACTAATTTTAGGTCGAACCAGATTTTTCAGCTGTGCAATCAACTGATAAAACGGTTAATGTTAATGAGTGTGTTAACAAAGGAAGTGTTAAAAGTAATGTTGTGTGTTTTGTCAAACAAATGGGAAATGATGATTCAAGTGAATTGTCAACAAGTGATGTTAGTTCTGATGAGAGTTCAGAACAAAAGGAATCAGAAGCAAGTGATTCATTAAATCTTAATGCACATTCTGATAATGGTAATAAATCAGATGCTGAGGTAAAATCTAATGTTGACTGTGCTAATTGTTCTGATTGTATTAAGTTGAAAATTGAAATGATGAAACTTCTTGATGACAAACAGATATTAGCAAATAAACTTGAAAAATGTCAAAATGAAAATAAAGTTTTTGAAAAGAATGAAAAGGATTTGTTAAATCAAATTGAATTTTTAAAACAAGAAATTTTAGAAATGAATAAAAGTTTTTCAAAGAATAATTTCACAAGTGTTTGAAGAGAAAACTGAAAATGTGATAGCATCTTCAGAACTTGAATCTGAAGAAAAACCCATATTCAAGTTTCCTGAAGGAGTCGAAGGATCCTAGATGTTGGTAGGACATGACAAATTGATTTTCAACAAAGATTTTCCAATTGATAATATCGAACAATCTTTACTTAAATGTATCTTTGTTGATAATATTGATTTGTTAAATCAATTTAAAAATCAATTTGGTCATCTGTCTTTTGAACTTAATTCTAACCAACATGAGTATCAAAACAAAAAGATTGAAAACAGGGAGGGTCCTAAGGTAAAAGGACCAAAACCAAACAAATCGAAAGGTAATGATCAGATGAAAAATTCTCATCAAAAGAATTCAAGAATTTTTTCATCTAGATCATATGACTATTATGATTATTCATATACCTCTCGACTTGATGGTTATTGGGGAAACAACTCACCACAGTATTCTCATGAATTTGTTGAATGGAGAAGTTGTTTTGAATGTGGTGAAGTTGGACATATTGCTGCTTATTGTCCCTATTGGTATTGGGATGATGGGTATCATTATGATTTTGTGGAATATAGGTCTTGTTATAATTGCGGAAAGTGTGGGCATTTAGTTGCTGCTTGTCCTATGTTAAACAGAAAATGACCGAAGTGAAATTTGCTAAAAATTCAGGCAATGTCAAAAGGCATGTAGCCCCAAAACAAACCAATAAACAAAATGGGAAACAGTTTGTTGTGTATGACAATCGCAACAAAATTGCCTTGAATAAAATTGAAAATTGTGATAGGGTTGCTATGGTAAGGGGGAGTTTTCAGGCTAAGCCTAAAAATAACTATAAACCTGGGTCTTCATCAGTTAAGTCTGAGAAGATTCCAAACAAAGTTCAGAAACAGGTCTCAAACAAGAAATCTGAAAAGTCAACAATCAAAACGATTTCAACGAAATCTAAAATAAACTCTGAACGTGTTTGGAAACCCAAATCACTTTCTAAATCAATAGCACTTTCTACTTCAGCTCAATCCATTGAAAAACCAATTGATTTTTCAAAAGGAGAATGGATTGATGTTCCAAGGATTGATGACCTTGGACGACCCATCTGTCACACCCTCAAATTTCCACTGCGGAGTTTTACCGCGAGGTGTATGACATACCAGGATCCAAGTCAACGGTCACAATAAATGACAACTATATGTTTTAAAATAACGTTCAAACCATTTATTCATTATGAAAGAGTTAACGAAATACAGCGGAAGCAGTTAAAGTTTACATTTCCAAATACTGCCAGGAAATAAATAAAGTTATGAAATCAATGTTTAACAACCATGCATGACATTATGAGACGTTGTGGGACTCCAGTGCGCCTAGACCAGCTGCTACCTTAGTTACCTGAGAAAACATGCTTAAGTTTGTCAACATATAATGCTGGTGAGTTCACAGGTTTATGTATTTAAAGTTCTTTCCAAAAGACCGGATCCACATACAATACTCAATAGTATTTATGTAATCCAAAAGGTTTAAAAGCTATTCCCAAAGGACCGATTCACATACAATACTCAATAAGTGATGTTAGCTAGACATCGATACTAGTTACTCAAGCGCCATGAATCACTGCGGAACGTTTGTCAAGATGTACCACCAGGTAACGTTTGTTAGGACAAATAGGCACCCGCTCGACCTCCAGTCGACACGAGTGGGACTAGTCAGGCCCAATAGATCTATTCACACTTTCCCCGCTATGTATCCACATATTCATGATTCAAACTGTTTGTCCAAAGTTTGTAAGTTTGTCAATCGCTTAGTACACAAGTAAAGTTATAGTATTGATGTAATCCAAAAGTTCAAAGTTTGTCGTTTAAAGTAGCATGTTTCTCCCCTAATAGGAAAACAGTAAAAAGGGGCTGTGAAAACTCACCTTAGGTTGCTTTGAGTTATAGTCCAACTCCAAATGTGGAAATAGGCGAATTGCTAATGATTCCCTATTTCAATGTTAAACTTTATAAGTATGTGTTCATGAATGTTCAACAAAACCTTTTGTCCAAAACTTCACATAACTCTAATGTGCTAGTGTGACTCAAGTATGACCACGTGTAGCAAGTTGACCCGACGACCCGTTGGTGAACGTTCAGATTATGTGACTTAACATAATACACAAATGTTCCACATAAGGTCATATATCAATATATGAAACATACAAGTCAAGAAAACTACCAAACAAGCTCAAATACCAACTTTGTCAATTCTGTGATTTTTGGACAGATTCTGTGTTATCAAATTTTTTTTTGATAAAATACTAAATCAACTCATTTGACTCTCAAATTTTTACAGAAGCTTCCCACAAGTTTGGTGCTTGTGTCCATATTTTTATTTTATGATAAAAACATTCCAAAAATTTACTAAAAATTCCCAAACACAGAAAGGTACAGAAAAGAAGCTGTTTACGACAGTTTAGGAGAAAATTCATTAAAAATCACATGTTGCTCCAATTGACCTGAATCCAATTGGAGAAACTCTAAAACTCCCGTGTTTAGTTGCTCACCAAATTTCATAACCAGATGATTTATAAAACTCAAGTTATGATCTTTTAAAGTTGATCAAAGTTTCCTGTCCGAAATCAGCTTTGACATCCAAAGTTTGTATGATACCAAATAAATAGCTAAACTTATCCAAAATTAACAAATTAGGACTTTCTGAAAAGCTTAGACCAGGTAGTATGTTTTAGAATGAAAAACTAAAATTTTTAGATTCTAAATCAGCAAGCTATCATCTAAACAAAATCGGATTTTGAATCTGTCAAGTATTTAATCTTTGATATAAACATATTAAAAAGACTTCTTTAAACCCAATCTCATCAAAACTCAACATAACAAACATGTTCAAGCATCATTTGATCAGATCATGTCCAAAATATGTTTATCCAAGTTTAACATCAAAGTTTATACCAAGATTATCTAAGTTTACTAGCATGAATTTCCTATCATGTAACTTTATGTTTCAAGATCATAATATCATCATCAAATCAATTATAATCAAGTATGGATTCATTTTAGACATGTTATTATGTTTATAACTTAGATTAGAACATAACATGTATATAAACATAATCAAAATAACAATATAACAAGTTATACCTCAATAACACAAGTTTTGAAACACTTGAAATCAATAGGATTTGATCAATGATCTTCCCAAAGCTTTAATCCACAAGAAGAGGATGATTATAACTATTTGGAGTGATTAAAATCAAGGTTTTTGAGCTTAAAATCGATCAGTAGGTGTGTTGGTATGAAAAAATGCGATCATAATCGACTTTTTATAAAGAAAACTTTCCAGCCGACAGAGCTTGGCTTCGCGGACCGCGGAGCAATTATCAATTCTGGCGCGGTCCGCCGGGGAGTGCTGTTTCATAAAATATCTCAGATTTTTAATTCTCTCGCGTACCGCGGATGAATTAAGAATTCCTTCCGCGGTCCGCGGCGCCTAAAGGAATTCGTTTTTTATATTTTATTTTCTATTATGTCATTTTTATGTAATAATTATAAAATAACAATTATTAATAACATTAGTAATTAATGTAAGTTCAAACATGGTAATCTTGCAAATATTTCACCAGTCCCGGTTCAACCGGACTCAGTTACGTTATGTAACATTCGTATTTTTCGTATTTTCCATTCTAGTCCTCGTATTCTTGTAACTTGTCATTTTATACCCTTGTAAACCCGAGCCTATGATCAATGGAAAAGTATTTTGTCAATTACATTTAATCTTAATCTATTTCTTTTATTCTATAAATTCTACGTGACGCAAACTATATGTAACGTCACGTGATTTTTACTTTTCTTGTATTTTAAATTCTATATTTAACAAATTTCAAGTTCGTCTTTATTCGCTTCTTTTACGTTACTCCTATCAATTCATGACGAGTAGTCATTATAATTTATGCTATTAAATTTAGGTGTTATAACAATAAACTCATTTAGGGGAAGTATATGGAAGAAACCCTCTTTAGATGAAAAACCCCAACAAACCCAATGCTTGGTCCATATGGTGCCACATCATCCATTACATTATAATAGTCTATAATATTCAAAGGGGCAATATAGACAATTCCACTATTCCCCTTTCTCTCTCTACCTATATATATTATTTTCCCTCTTCTCTTTCTTCATTTTTTTTTTCAAATTCAAATCAGATCTTACCCTCCTCTCTCTATCCCCTCTCTCTCTCTCTAGAACCACCACCACAACTACCACCACACCCACCACCTCCGACCGAATTCCGGTGGAACCAGATCTGAACGACTGATGCTCTTGACAACTATCGGTAAATAAACAGGGCATCAAAACAAACCTGTTAAAATAGAGCATCGAAGATGATCCAATTGGTGACAGAGGGTCGTCGGATACGTGTGTTTCAACCAGTCATGTTGCTTATGATCCGTATAAAACTTTGAGTATTCGTCATGGTGCTTCTGAATCTGAGGTTAAAAAGTCTTTTAGACAGTTAGCTCTGAAGTATCATCCAGATGTGTGTAGAGGAAGCAATTGTGGAGTTCAGTTTCATCAAATTAATGAAGCTTATGATGTACGCTATCTATCACTCTTCACTCTTTTTATTGTTTATTTTTTATAAAATATTTAAGTTTTGATTTTATGAAGAATCTTTTAGATCTGAACTATTAGATCAGATTTGGTTACAAACAGTTACCATTGAATTCAAATTTCATATGAAATTTATATAATAATATAAATTATTATAACGGAATAATTTTTTGACTTGACAATTTGAAATTTATATAATAATATAAATTATTATAACTAAATAATTTGTTTGTAGTTAGGTTTTGGGTTTTGTTAGATTTTTGTTGGATTGGGTTTTGGGTTTTGCTAGAATAATAATACTAACAATTTTGGGGATAGTTTTTGTTCGCATACCAAGTGTTCGATCAAATGCTTGAATGAAAAAAAAACTTATGTTTAACCTTTTTTATTTTATTTTTTATTATTATTATATTGTTTATGTTAGATTTTTATTAGATTGAGGACATGAGGTTGATAGATCACATGTGATTGATGAATAATTTTGTAGTCTTTTTTATGTTAGTATATGCTAACACATGTTATCTGTTCCAGTGTCGGTTTTCACGAGTAGGCTATTTGAACAAGGCAGCGTTGGTGATGTGGCTGTGGTAAGTGATGTAATTGATGAATAAATGTGTAATCTTTTTATGTTACTATATGCTAACACATGTTAGTCATGATGTATCTGTTACAGTGTTGGTTTTCACATGCTAGTATATACCCAACTAACACATGCTAGTATATACCCAACTAACAGTTAGTGATGCTCACACACGTTAGTGATGCTAACACATGCTCACACACGTTAGTGATGCTAACACATGCTACTATATACCCAACTAACAGTTGTTAGGGTCCATATGACATACACTATTTTCAGTAAAACATATATTTTAGAATATGCTAACACATGCTACTAATGTCTTTTATCATATTATATATTTCATGAATATGAGGATAATTTTTTGGTATATGGATTTGGATTGGTAATGATTTGATTTTTTAAATTTATTATTGTTGGATTTCAAACCCTATTAATCGTATTTGAGTAGTTATATTAACATAGTTGTAAAAATCGCGTTTAGTGTTGTTTATACACATGTTTGAGTATTATACACTTTGCACTTCAAATTGAGTACGATACACATGGCATTGCAGATTTGGTATTGTTTATACATATGTTAGTGATGCTAACACATGCTAGTATATACCTAACTAACAGGTGGTAGGGTTCATATGACATACGTAATATATGCCTCACTAACGTGTGTTAGGGTTCATATGACATACGTTAATTCAGTAAAACATATGTTTTTTATACACTACACATGTTAGTGAGGTCTCGTTATATGTTTCGGAGAGTCCAACTAACACGTGTTATCTTTTTTTGTAGGTGAAGAGATGTTTTTGTGTTAAAGATGAAGATGGGTATCAAGAACGAAGCATAGCTAGATCTTTTTTATGTTGTTATGATAGTTTTTTATCATTCACAAATAATTAGTTATGTATGAAAACTTTTTTGATACATTTTTAGTATTGATTGTAATGCTCGTTTTTATCATTTATTAAATAAATATACAATTTATGTGATCTTTTATTATGTTCTTTTAGTATATGTCTGGTAACATATGTTAGCGATGTCTCACACGAGGTCAGAATTTTTTATCACAACACTAACGTACGTTAATATTGGTGCTGGAAAGTAAGAGAGAGGTGATTTGACAAGGGTCAAATCAAGCTTTTTAAACCTAGGATTCAGAAAATGTAAGTGGCCCACTTGCTTTAGTAAGATTACCATATTACCCTTAATTCTATTTTTATATTATAGTGGCCCACTTGCTTTTGATTATTAAATTGAAATTAATCATGAACCATTGATCAAACTTGATCAATGGTCACTATAGGGTTTAAGGGGTTTTTCATGAAGATGGGGTTTCCTATATATCCATCCCCTATTATTATATACTTTTAGTTTAATCAAAAAAAAGAAAGGAAAACGTGACTTAGCTTATTAGGTTTGACTTTTAGTCTAATATAACAACAACAATATACAATCATGAAGTGAAGTGTCGTTTTTTTATTTAATTTTCTATCTGTTTGTTTTGTTAATCGAAGTCAGGCATGAACAACCCCATAACAATATAATTAAACTTAACCCCTAACTAATCTCATCCTAACCACCTCATTTACTCCATTTAATACCCAACCACCTTAACCCATCTATAAATACAACCCCTTCCTACACCTTAATCTCTTGTTCATCTCTTTTCTTCCTAAATCACTCTCTAAACCTCCAAGTTCTTCAAGAAATCCCAAGTGTTGGAAGCCCACTTCCAAGTGAGTTTTCTCAATTTAAATTCCAACTTTCTCTTTCTTTCTTCATTTCTCCTCTTTTTCTAACCCATTGGGGAACCTCTAGGACCTTGCTCTTGTTTGCTATGGCAAATAAATATGAGTAGGCCACCAAAATGAGGCCTCAAAAGTGGTTCATGTTCTATTGATTTTATGTACTAGAAGGTTAGTTGAAGTGATACCAACTAAGTTCACCAACAACTTAATGTTGGATGGACTTGTGTTATGGTTAATGGTTGATAAAGGAAAGCCAAGGCTCTTCCAAACTAAGTCACCATACACTACTTTAATCTCATAGTTATATTATGTAAATACTAAAATATATACTTTCAAAACTCTACTAATCTAATAACTTGGAAGGTTTGTGGTTACACCCTACCTTACCAACTCTCTTGACCCTTCTTGTGCTACGGATTTATCCACACTAGAAAGGGGAAATCCCGTGTCCAAAACCCACGTTTATTCCATAAACGAAGTGGTTATGACATGAACCTATCAAATGGATTCACATTCCTAACCTTATACCATCCGAATCATCTATGATGATTTTGTGCTTGGTCTAACTTAATCTCATGACCATCTGGATTGCCCTAAAGGCAATTTGTGCTTGGTTTGCCTAAAAGGCTTGCATGACTCTCGTGAATCTATAATCTAAACTCAAACCTAAGACTCTTTATTTTTCTAATTCTAGTTGACCAAGGCTAAGGAACTAATCCCCCAAGACTCATTCTTTTGGAACCTTGCTAAAACGCACCCAAAGGTGAGTTCATACTTGTCCCCTTTTATCCTTTATTCTTTGGGGCTCAACATGTATCACTATCAAAACTCAAACGATTTTATACTCTACAATCTATTATGCTTAGTCTAAAGTCTATCATATTCTAAACTCTATCATGCGCAATCTAAAGTCTATTATATGCTTGTACGCTATGCTATGTAGAATTATTTACTCTAACATACAAATGTTCATATAGTTGACAACCCACCTTGCATGTATAGCGCTATAGGATTGGCTATCCGCCCCCTACATGGGTCATGTTAAGCAAAATTCTTCGTGGCTAGTCGCCGTTTGTATGGTTCTCTTGCATATGCCTATAAGCAAAACTTTATTATACTATGTATGTAAGTCAAAACTAGTATGCTCACCAATGCTTTATGTGTTAACGGATATTTTATACATGTTGCAGGAAATATTTGTTGCAGGACATTCAAGAAAACTACTTAGGATTGGACATAGAAACTCACCCTAGTTCAAGTTATCATATTCTTGTTGTATTTTTTTTGTTACTTAAACTACTTGTATTTCTATTTTTAGACAATAAATGAAATTCTATCTTTAAACTATATTGTCACAAAAACTAGTGTCATGAAGTCTTTGGACAATCTACCACTAAGTCTCACCTCGATGATTCCGCCATCGGTTGGGGTGTGACACGTTAATTCACAAAGTTTTACATGATCACGTATTTGCACATAATTTCACACAACTATGCTAAAATACAAGTTTGTTAATGTTTCACCAACGTTTTGGGATTTACGACTTACGTGTGTGTTTACCGATGATCCTCCGAATCACCTAACTGACTCAACCAACCTAGTTAAGTTCGTTTTACCAAATGTTTGACTAAGGTAGCCTTATGTAAATGTTAAGAAAGTTACCATGAATTTTCCGGTTGTCACACCATCATTGTGAAGGGATGGGTACCTCTCTCCTACTAATTGTATAATAAGTGTGCAGGTTGTTCCAGACAGACCTATTAGTTATCTTTTGATAGTGGATAGTGGATCATCTGTATACAAGCTATTTATTGGAGAGGTGAAGGTCTAGGAAGGGATATTGAAAAAGGAAAACATGATTTAAACAAAGAGGAGAGTGTTTGTCGTCTGTCTCCTACCTGTGAAGCCGAAAAACATCGCAATCTCATGCAATTGCTTTCAGGTACTGGAGTTCAACAACAGATGTGACAAAATGGTTTATTCGAAACTCTCTTATCTTTGTTAATGGTTTTACTATTTGAAAGATCAAAGTGAGTCAAATAATCTGAGTGGGAAAATGGTTTTTGTAACTCAATGAGTAAACCGCATCGGATATCATTTTATTTTGATTTTCTTCAAAAGTTTAAAAATCAAAAAATATGCTTATTTTTATATTTTTAGAGGGAGAAAATTTCAGAAAAATCAAAATAAAAAAATAGAAATTCAAAAATGAGTTTTCCTGGAGAAAAAGAGGAGATGATAGTACATCAGTAGACTGTCAGACTACTCTGAAAACAAAATGAAGAAAAAACATTGAGTAGCCACTACAATTATATATTGGTAGGCTTGAAATCAAAGTTTAAAGTTCAGCATGGTGATATAAACTTAAAATCAATAACTGATAATCATGTGGATCAACGTGTCGTTGGCATGTGGTCTTAGTACCGAAATTTCGTTTGATAGATTGCCAAAATCAGAGGTTTCGGATCGTTATATTGAATGTTATCTATGGATGGCCTAATTGATCTTTTGTTGTATTGATTTAAAGACCTAGATTCAGTCAGGGCATCTTATTAAAAGAGCTAATAAAGCCAAAACCTTAAGTTACCGAATGAGGAACTTAACATGTGTGATGATAATCAAAGATTATCTAATGTATCATATCAATACTATGATGAAAATCATGTATGGTATTAGTCCTCACCCTGGTAGAGTGCACAAGTCGCTTTGAAGCATTATTTTGCTAACATGTCACCTCTGTGCCTCATACCTTGTAACTAACGGATAACTACAATATAATCACGCGTTACGATGAAGCTTTGCGTAATTCTTGATACGGGAATGTGTCGTGTGCGCAGGGACCATAGATTATTCAGTATCTAATATTACCATAACGTATCTGAATTGCTGAACAATGAATGATGATTTTAGGTTTAAGTGGACAAACATACTGGTAATGGTTGTAGGATGCTCAATGTCAAAAGCAGAAAACTGATTAAATAGAGTTTTGACTGATTGTTCCAATACTGATATGATCCTCTTACCGGAAGATTCACAAAAATATGTTTAGTTTACTTTTATGCAAATCTATTTGAAAATTCAAAAAGATTTTTGGTGTGTTTTAGCATAAACTTTGAAAAATCAAAATGTTTTGTTTCAACTTTATTTTCGATAACCGATGTTGGGATACTTAATGTGAATGCTTAGATACTTTAAAGTTGCAAAAGATTGCAAATTTTCAAGTTTCTGGTGCATATTAAAAATGTTTAATAGTTCAGGGGGGAGAACTATTGAGGGTCAAAAGGAATGTGAAGAGTACTTCCGAGATTTTTGTCATGTCTAAAGCTGGTTGTAGTTTGTGCAGTTTTTAGTAAATTTTTCTGCAGAATCGAACACAACAGGTGCACTACTCAAGACTCATCGACAAAGTGTGTAACTGAACAAGACCCAAACCTGAACATCATGATCACCAGAACAACTAACACCCAAATGAAGTTGTAAAGGAAATGTCTGAAGATTGAAGAATTCCAAGATTATTTTCTGTCTTTATCTCTGGACCAACAAATGACAAAGCCAAGATTTCTTGAGTCTGTCTGAGATTTCAAAGCTTATTGCAGAGATAGACAGAAACCTCGACACAAACGTGCAAGAAAATGGAAAGTTCTCAAGACGTTCAAGATGATGAATGCAAGACTTGAAGAATTGATAACTTTCTAATTTGGTACATCACTAGCTAGGTCCAAGGGGGAGATTGTAAGTGCATTATTCATGTATGTCCCCAGCTAGTGATCCGGTACTGAATGTCGAAGGTTCAGATAATCATAAAACGACCAAGACTTTGAAGTATGTTGATAACTTGAAAATACATTCGACCAGTCGGGAGGTCGAATGGAGTGTGTCTTGGGTCGAATGAAGATTGAGTGATAGAGAAGGCTTCATTCGAACCCACGAGGGGTCGAATGAACCCATTCGACCTATGCAAGGGGTCGAATGGAATGCCTTTATAAAGGGAAAAGTAAGTTATTTTAGTTAGAGAAAATTGCTCGAATAGTCCATGTGGTTTGCACAATTTTCACCTATAGTCCCCAAGTTTTTAAAATTACAGGTATAGTGCTCAACTTTTGGTGTTTCTTAACTTGGATAGTCCTTGGAGTGGCTGTGAAATTACTAAATTACCCTTTTGATGGATGGAGGTTAAATAATCCAGTTAAGTTGATGTAAAATTACTAAATTACCCTTACCCCAATAAAAATAAAAAAATCAATTGATTAATAAAATATAAAGAGGGCCCACTTAACCCTTAGCCAATTATTTTTCTCCACATATTTTAGTGGGGCCCACCAACTTCATCTTCCCCAACCTATCACCACCACCCACCACCACCAACAACTGCCACCACCCCTACAAACTCCAACACACCTACAAACTCCAACACACCTTAACCGACAACAGCACCACCATCCCCCACCCCTACAAACTTCATCAGAACCCCTATGCTCCATCTCCTCCCTCAAATTCTCAGACAACGGCCTCCTCCTCGCCACCTCCTCCGCCGACAAAACCACCCGCACCTGGTCCACCTCCTCCTTCTCCCCTCTCCACGTCTTCTCTGGCCACAACCTCGGCCTCTCCGACCTCGTCTTCTCCTCCGACTCCCGCTACCAGGAAAAATTGGAATTTGAATTGAGAAGTGAAAAGCAATTAATTACCAGGGCAATGGTTAGCATCAAAAGCAATAACCGTAAAACCATCAATCGGATTATCAACAACAACCGATTGCCCAACTTTAATTTCCACAAACAAAGACTCAACAAGCTGCAAACAAAACAAAACAACCACCACACAAAATCAAAGGGTTTATTAGGTATGTCCATGTGTCCACTGAGAATTGTAACCCTTTCGGCATCTCGATCGGCATCTTTCTTTGCAAAGGGTTTGTTAGGTATGTGTGTTTTTTTTAGCAGATTTTTGTTTTGTAATTATGTGGTTTTGTACCAGTTTGAATTGGGAATTATGATTGGGGGTGGTGATAGGGTGGGGAAGATGAAGTTGGTGGGCCCACTAAAATATGTGGAGAAAAATAATTGGCTAAGGGGTTAAGTGGACCCTCTTTATATTTTATTAATTAATTTATTTTTATTTTATTTTTATTGGGGTAAGGGTAATTTAGTAATTTTACATCAACTTAACTGGATTATTTAGCCTCCATCTATCAAAAGGGTAATTTAGTAATTTCACAGCCACTCCAAGGACTATCCGAGTTAAGAAACACCAAAAGTTGAGGACTATACCTGTAATTTTAAAAACTTGGGGACTATAGGTGAAAATTGTGCAAACCATAGGGACTATTCGAGCAATTTTCTCTTTTAGTTAAGAATTATCATTTGAACTTTCCCCATATTGTGTGTGTGTGATATTCTCTGTATTAGGTCTAGGTTTTGATCTATAATCATTAATATTTGATGTAATACACGAGTTAAGTTATGAAAATTGCTTGGTGATTTGTTATCTGTTTTCATCACGATCGTTTACGTTTATTTCTGAATCATTTTGCACGATCGGAGGGGATTCCGCACCCTACGGTTGGTATTCGTGAGATCACGGTTCGTGATTACGATCCTATAACGAATTCACAATTAGTCAGGTCCTATATAACACGTTATGATTGACGGCATAAATTCAATTTACTTTACGTTTTGATTAAACTACAATGTTTATATATGTTACATTGAGTTAATTTAGATAAATTAGACATAGCGAGACACACGTTTTTATATTCTTAACACATCCCATAACACTTAAACTAATCAATTCAATATTTGCAACGGGTCCGCAACGCATCTTAAACCACTCATATATATCCTCAAAATCTTAACCCAACGTGTTATAAAATACTAGTGTTGAAACTCCCGCGTGACAATAATAGCATGGCGCCAATATGTCTCGTCTTCCAATCTTTCGATTGTCACAAACAATTCACCTTTTTCTTTCATTCAACCATTTCGTCGAACACTTTGTCTGCAACTCTTCTGCCACTATTCTCTTTCTACAGTTTTCACCACATCGAATCTTTACCTTTTCCCCACACTCTTCCCGTTATATTATTAATATTTACACAACCCTTTTGCATCATAATAAAAAAAATGGAACATTTTTTTCTCCATCATATTTAAGGTTATGCTTCCCTTTGTTGTTCTTGTTCCTTTTTTTTTTTAATGCGAGTCATGATTCACTAAATCCCCTTTTTGTTTGATTGTTTGGGTAATGGTGTTACCTTTTTAGAAAAGAGAAATCTTGAATTTAAAGGCTAATTATTATGTCATGTGAATCTTCTGCCATTCTTCAATGTTTAATGTTACTGTTTCAGTGAGATTTTAATCATGAATTAGGTTTAATACTTACAAGCATGCTTATATCTCTGACAAGATATCATGGTTACCTTCACATGCTGTTTGTTCTTTGATTGTGTTTTCAGTAATTAATATATACCTTTTGCATCCATTAGGGTTTCCCTTAATTAACCAACCCTTAAACTTAACAATAATAATATTAGTAATATTATTAATATTCTTGTTCTGTTATTGCAGTGATATTGAATTCCTGCAAAATCCAGTTAAGGGCTGTTTCTAGGGGTTTTATAGATCAATGCCAACATATTTTCCTCTCAGATGGGAGAGTACTGGAGACCAATGGTGGTTCGCCTCACCGATCGATTGGGCGGCTGCCAACGGGCACTACGATTTGGTCCGGGAGCTGCTTCGGATGGACGGGAACCATTTAATTAAACTGACATCTCTTAGGCGTATACGCCGCCTTGAGGTTGTCTGGGATGATGAAGAACAGTTTGAATGTGTGGCGAAGAACCGATCTTTTGTCGCCCGGAGGTTATTACTCGAGGGCGAATGCAAAAGAGGGAAAAGTTCATTGATTGGATCTGGGTATGGAGGGTGGCTTCTGTACACTGCTGCTTCTGCAGGTGACTTGGATTTTGTTCAAGAGTTGCTGCAGAAAGATCCTCTTTTGGTTTTTGGAGAAGGCGAGTATGGTGTGACGGATATACTTTATGCTGCTGCTAGGAGCAAGAACTGTGATGTGTTTTGGGTTGTTTATGATTTCGCGATATCGCCGCGGTTTATGTCTGGTAATGGCAGAGAGTTAGAGGAACATGTTGGGGAGATCCCATTTGGTTACAAGCAGGAAATGAAGAACAGAGCGGTTCATGCATTGGCAAGAGGTGGTAATTTGAAGATATTAAAGGAGCTTCTGGCTGGTTGCTCGGTTGAAGATGTTTTAGCTTATAGAGATGTTCAGTGTTCGACGATCTTGCACACAGCTGCTGCGCGTGGACAGGTTGAGGTTGTTAAAGATCTTGTTTCGTCGTTTGGAATGACGAACTCGATAGATAAACAAGGTAACACGGCTTTACATATAGCGGCTTACAGAGGGCAGTTATCGACGGTTGAAGTTTTGATTCAAGCGTGTCCTGATTCTATCCATTCAAGAAACAATGCAGGAGAGACGTTTTTGCATAAGGCGGTAACGGGTTTTCAAACACCTACTTTTCGAAGACTTGACCGCCAGATTGTTCTAATGAAGCAGTTAGTCTGCTCGAAATCATTCAAAATTGAAGAAACTATTAATGCTACTGATAATGAAGGAAGAACCCCTCTTCATCTAGCCGTTAGTGGGAACTTGCATAGTGACTTGGTGGAACTGCTTCTGATTGCAGGGTCGCTCGATGTGAATATCCGTGATAACAATGGTATGGCTCCGCTTGATCTTCTTAAGCAACGGCCAGGATCAGCTTCATCGGAGCTACTCACTAGACAACTAATCTCAGCAGGGGCGACCCTCAGTAGCCAAGATTACACAGCAAGAAAGCTTTTTGCTTCTCGGTTGAAAATGGGCGGCAACGGTGGCGGTGGTGGTGGCGGTACTAGTCCCGGAACTTCCTTCAAACTGTCTGATTCAGAAGTGTTTTTATACACCGGTATGGATAGTGCTACCTCCACTGCTTATGGTACACCAACTTTCAGTATGCATTCTCCAGGGCTGAGTCAACTCGAGTCAAGTTCAAATTCAAACTCAAATGTGGAATCCAAGACTGTTAAAAAGAATAAACAGAAGGGCATACAACGGTTCCTTCGGTGGATTAGAACGATAAAGAAAGGAAAACAAGGTGCGGTCTCTACCCAAAACTTTAAAGAAATCCCTGTTCCGTTGAGACAGCAATACTCGAAACTGTCATCCCTTCCAAACAACAAAAGAACACTTGCTGCAAGGAGTAATCTTCCCAGTCCGATTGTTAAAAAGAAAGTCGCTTCTGGATTGGTTAATGGTGTTATGCAGGCAATGCCACATTTAACCCGCGGGTCAAGATCTCATTCGTTCTCAAAGTCATCATTGTCTTCAGATAATTCGTTGGATAATAAACATAAGGGTAACGACGTTGTGGGTTCATCGACGTCAAATCATATGTTTGATGACGGAGTTGATGAAGAACAAGGGGTGGTGAATAGCAGGCCATCGGTGAATCAGTGGTTGTGTTTTGGTGGGCCCGGGCTACCTACTGAAGGCCCGGGTGGTGATCACGGGCAGCATGAGACACTTTAGATCGTTTGACAGGTTAACTATTTGGTAAGTGATTTGGTTAATCTTGTAGTTGGTAGTCTGTTGAACCTTTAGTTATTTGTCTAAATATGTGATGGTTAGTTGTGACATTGTCTTTCAATATTGACTTGTTAACAAACAACCAAACAAGTGGGTCACAGAAATGGTAAGCAGCATCCTTTTGACAGCATTTCTTAGATTTATTCTTTTTTTTTAAGGCGAATTTTCATTCCATAACTGAATCAAGATAGCGGGCACGCGGGCAACAAGCTGCGCCGCCACCCTTTTCATGATCTGAATTACTTGAAAAAAGTTGAACTCGTATCATTTAGGTAGCCTTCTATGGCAAAATCTAGTGTTGTGGATAAAAGGTAATTACGTCGCATAAATCATAGTAGTTTGTATGTCTATAGGTGTTTCACAAAACAAACCCGTCATTTTTCCATTAAGGTCTCAAGTCGGTATGGCCCAAACCGGTTCGGGTTGGGAATTGGTTTACGATGGAAAATGTTCGAACCTATCACACTGATTGGGGTTGGTTTCCAAACCAGTTTGAGGCAAACAAAAACTGTTTTTTGACATGTTTTCCAAACAGGTTCGGGCTCACACTGGGTCTTAAAGATGAAATCATGAACTGGTCCCAAACCGGTGAGCTGGGTCGTATCCAAACCAGTTTTTTTCACTGGGCAGCTGAGCCCAAACCGATTTTTTTGTACACCTCTAGCTGTAGGTGATTGATGAGTTTTATAGTCATACTCTCATAGTGCATCGAAGTAACAAGGTGACAAAATTATTATATTATAACCATGATTCTTTGTTTAACTCGATATATGGATGCTCTATCTACTAAAGTGATTGATGTGGATGTCCTCTTGGCCTAGTAGCACAGGTGTTTATTATTAAAGAGGTGGGAGTTCTAACTGTGATGGAACTTGAACATTTGTATTTAGGGGGACAGAAAATAATACACATAAAACCTATTTTTTCCCAAATAAAGAATATAAATAAATAAAAAACCTACACATAAACGAAGGTATTAGAATTTACGATGTTATATATGCGTGTTTCGTATGCCATATGTAAGCCGCGAATAATATGTATGTCTCGCTGAGTTTACACAAGAATTATGCATAGGTTAACAATAGTTGGTACCAACACTTAGCTTGGGATTCTCTGTCATTTCAATATTAAGAGCTCCGAGTGATATAGTAATTGAATAGACTATGAAACTTAATGTATACATATCGATATCAGAAGTACTTACTGGTTTTAATATGTTATCTAACTAGCAGGAGGAGTTACCCATAACAAAATTTCAAATATCATCATTCATCACTATCGTCATATTTAATCCATGATTTGCCTAAGAGCCTGATGCTATGCAAATAAAAAAAACTTGTTTTCGATATATGGATGACTAGCTTTTATCCCGGGAGTGTCCCGGGGTTGAAAAATATAACCATTCTAATAATACTAATACTAATAGTAATAATTATTACTCTTGTAATTAAATAAATAAAAAAATAGCATTGCTATAAGGTAACACCATGTGTTGCAGTGTTGCGCGATTCTTTCTCGCAGCTTCTCTTGATGAAGTATACCTATCCATCTTTAGAAGAGTAAAATTCCAATGATAGCATGGCGATTGGGCTAAATTTCAACATTGTATATAAGAACCTGGTTTAAAAGAAAAAACATGATTAATGAATAACCTGAACACTTTGTGTTTTTTTTCCTGTATGAACGAAACCCCATAAAAATAGTCGTTTTTTTCTCTGTTTTTTATATAGCACTATGGTACTTGTTAGAAAGATAATAAAACGCTCGTTAATTTGGTGTAATTTTTTTCTTTAAAAAATCTCGTATATAAAATATAGGAAAATTGGATTGTAATAATCCCACCATTGTGTTGTCGGCCAATAATAATCCCACCTAATTTTATTCTTCCCACCAGTCCCACCTTTTAATTTATTTTTTCTCATTGCACTCACCGTTAAGTCACACTAACGTCGTTAGCTGAAACTCACAATTCTAGGCGACTGTTCACCGGATTTGAAAGAGGGAATTGAGACAATGATATTGATATGTTCAATTGCCGAATGAGAATGGCTTGATGGTTTAATTGTCAGTTCCGGTCATCCCCTCCGACATGAACATCAACCTGAAACCCATCAAACCATGCTCATTTCTACAATTGAACATACCATTATCATCGTCTCGATTCCCACTTTCAGATCCAGTGAACAATCGCCGAGAATTGTGAGTTCCAGCTAACGACGTTAGTGTGAGTTAACGGCGGGTGCAATGAGAAAAAATAAATTAAAAGGTAGGACTGGTGGTAAGAATAAACTTAGGTGGGATTATTATTGACCAACAACACAAAGGTGGGATTATTACAATCCAATTTTCCTAAAATATATTAACATTTAAAAAATGATGGGATGAAACATTAGAGAGAAAAATCTAAATTTGTTTTTAAATTTTTAAAGAGATTAGGGTTAGATAATTGTAAGAGAATGGATAAAAACAAAATAAAAAAATAAATTAAAAACTCTCACCTTAACGTGCCACGTGACACATTCAAAGGAGGGTTGAGGCCCCCATTAACTGTCACCTCATCAATATTCAATTCTTTTATTATAAGTTATAGATTATAGATTATAGATAGATTAGATAAAAAAAAAGGTAACACGAAATACAAATTTAAATGTTTAGTTGATTGAGCACTTGTTTTCTTTGGGCTTTTGGATTAGCTAGGACTTAGGAGGGGGCAACAATATATATATTTAGGGGAGTTGGATTTTAATAACCTAAATTATTCGAAATTTGTTCTTGACACCCCAAACTAAAAAATTGGTCATATATAACACTGGATTTATATCCCGGGAGCGTCCCGGGGTTGAGAAATCTAATATGACATATCAATTTTACATACGAAATAGACTGATGCGCTTTACAGTTACATGCAAGAAAGTTTCGGGTAACACCTAACCTAAAACAATTAACAATGTATCTCCAATGTTAACACCTAACCTTAAACAATGTATAACTCTAATATTAAAACCTAACCTAAAACAATGTACAACTCCAATGCTAACACATGTTATAAATAGAATTCATATTGACTGGTTTGAACATAATTAATGACTTGTTTATACATGATTAATGAGTAACCTGAACACTTTGTGTTTTTTTTCTTGTATGAACAAAACCACACAAAAAAATAATCGTTTTTTTCTCTGTTTTTTATATAACACTATAGTACTCGTTGGAAAGATAATAAAACGGTCGTTAATTTGGTGTAATTTTTTCTTTAAAAAACTCGTAAATAAAAGATATTAACATTTAAAAATTATGGGATGAAATATGAGACAAAAAAATTCAATTTTGTTTTTAAATTCTTTTTTTTCTAAAATAACTCAATGCCACATGGCATCCTACATAGCACTCTCAAGGGGGAGAATGCATGTATGAGTACCATGTAAGATTAACCCTTTTCAAATATATACATATATATGTACTATTAACCTATTAGATTCTGACACCCAATTTGGGTTAAGTCGCTAACCTAGTTAGTTTGGGGATGTCACGTCAGATTGTGGGTGTCACGTCAGCATGCCACGTCAGATTAGGGCTGCCATGTCAAAATTTCGAATAGTTTAGGTTATTATATAAAAGAGTTAATGGCCAAATTCGTCCCTGAGGTTTGATCAATATTGCCACATCCATCCAAAATGAGAATTTATGACAACTGGGCCACTGTAGTTCAAACTTCATTGCTTAATCAGTCCAATTTACAAACCCAGTTAAAAAAGTTTGTTAACTCGAGGGCATTATAGTAATTTCCCCTTTTAAAATTTCCACCCCCTTTTAAAACCCTTAATCCCTCTACAAACCCCCAATTCTCTGCAACCCTAAAACAACGAATTATAATCCAAAAACCCTAAAACGATGGTTCGACGTGATTGTGGTTCCCCAACAATAATTCGGAGATCCTACACTTCAATGACCCCAGGAAGACGATTTCATTGTTGTAGTAGACAGGTATGGTTATGAATTTTTCCTCTATTATAGCCCCAAATCAAACCGTAATTAAATTAGGACTAAATTGGGTGACTTTATGTAACAGGGACGAAGTTGTGGGTTTGTATGTTGGGCTGAGGATTCAGTTTCTAGGAATGCTGATGTTGTTATCCGAGACCTAATGATTTCAAGTAGACATCATGAAGAAAATTCAAGAATGTTGACTGAAAGGATTAGCAATCTGGAAATTGTTGTAAGCAGTTTGAAAAAACAGAACAAGAGGCTGAGAATTATGTTGCTAGTTTGTTTGATCATTTTCATAATGTATTATGTGTAGGAATGTTGAAGATGTTGTAAGATGGAATGTATGTTTAGTAATCTTGAATATGTTTAGTAATATTGAATATGTATTAGATGTCAATGTAATCTTTTGGATGATGGAATGAAATGGAGTTATTGAAACTGCAAGCAGTTTATATGTACAAACTTAACAAGTTGGACAAAGTGGACAAATGGGTCAACATGCACAAATGGAACAAATGGGTCAAAATGAACAAATGGATCAAAGCTTGAAAATGCACAAATGGATAAATGGGTCAAAATGTACATAACTTCCAGCAGCAGACAACTAATGTAACCATAGTTTAATAGAAACCCATAAGTTTAATACATACCAAAGTTAACAAAATAACCATAGTTTGGGCATACATAATGTAACCATCAAACAGACAACTAAGTTTAATACTACATACCAAAGTTTAACAAAACAACCATCATAACAAAACAACCAAAATAACTTCACAGCAGCAGACAACTAACAAACAGCAGCAGACAACTAAGTTCCAGCAGCAACACCTGAACTTCCAGCAGCAGCACTTGAACTTCCAGCAACACTTGGTGGTCCAGTAGATGAACAGGTCCTCTTATTGTGTCCCTTACCTTTGCATTTGCTGCAACTCAATGAATTTGCCTTCCTTGGCATCTTTGAACATGTTTCAACAGTTTGTCTCAACTCTTGAAGCTCTACAGCAGACTTCTTCCTCTTTTTCTTTGGTCTCCCAGCTTGTTTGTGGTATTTTGGAGAGACTAAGGTACTTGGGCACCTAGATTTTGGCCACATGTCCATGCCATTGATAGGTTCTATGGTATTCACATACACCTTCTTCCAAGTCTCCAACCAGTAAGCTTTATCCACATACTTCTCTGGAATACCATCACCTATCCCATTCAACCTCATGTTCCATATGCATGCCACTGCATTCCTACATGGCATGCCAGTGAGGTCCCATCTTCTGCAAGAACATGTTCTCTGGTCAATGTTGACAACCCTTTGTTCAATGATATGAGGACCAGACACCTGATACTTAGATGGCCCACACCAAATCACAGTGCATGATGTTGCATCTTTCTTGATTTCATCAAATTTGGTTGTTGCATTGGGAGTTAGTGGCCCATTACACCTTGCAATCACTCTGTGAACAAGGACTATCCTTTTCATTAAGTACTCTCTAATGAATTCTAGGCAGGTGATTATGGGTTTGTCCCTACCTTGCACTAGTTGTTTGTTGAATACTTCACAATGATTGTTCAACAACAAATCACACTTTGGTCTACATGAGATACATATCATATATATGTAATTAGATTCTTTAAAGAGTAAATATGCAATCAAGTACTTGTATTGGATTTATACCTGTGAAATAGGATCTTGACCAATGTTTAGGTTCAATCTTTTTTAAGTATTCATGCAAGTCTTTGTCTGCATCTCTAACTTTTTGCATTGCAGTTTCAAATGCTGGTATTGTTGTTGCAGCATCACATGTCCATAGTAACTTCTTGAAGACATCACCTCTCCACTTTGATTGCATGTTGTCATGTATATGTTCCAAGCAATACCTATGATCAGCATAAGGAAAAACCTTGGATATTGCAGGTATTATTCCCTAAACATGAACATTTAACTAATTAATGAACTTAACCAAAAGTAAAATCAATATATTAAAACAAACAAACAAGTAAAGAAGAACATGTACCTTTTGCCTATCATTTATAAAGGTGAAGGTGCTGTTCTGGTCAAGATCCAAGTCATCCCCTATTAACTCTAAGAACCAAGTCCAGCTGGCAGTGGTTTCACTTTCAACTAAAGCATATGCAACAGGGTAGATTCCACTGTTCCCATCAACTCCAACTGCTATCAAAATTTGCCCAGGAAAGGGCCCTTTAAGGAAGCAACCATCTAGCCCCAACAGATCTCTCATACCTGCCTTCCACCCCCTCTTCAATGAACCTAGGCATATATATATCCTTCTAAATTGCCTTGTTGGACTGTTTGGGTTACACAAAGGTTCAACATCTAGCTTGACTGTGGTTCCTGGATCAGATCTAAGAAGCTTCTCACCATAGTCCCTTAGTTTCTGATATTGAGCTTCATAGTCTCCTTGAATTTTTTCAGTTGCCATCTTCTTAGCCCTAAACACTTGATGACTTGTTATCTGTACCTGATATTTCTTTTGTAGTTCCTCTTGAAGAGCTGAAACAGTCCAAACTGGGTTGGTTCTAAGAGTAGGTTCAATCTGCTTAGCCAACTAAGTGACAGTGCACAAATTAACCACTCTTGTTTGCAAACATGTATGTTCCTTATTGTAGGTTTGAACTCTCCAAACTCCCCTTTTACCTATGTTAGAAACATGCAATGACCAGGGGCATAGGGGTTTAGGATACTTCTTTTCTGGTTTAGGTATTTTGGGTGGTGAGTTTACTGATTTACCCTTAACTTGCTGGTCCCACCATGTGATTTGCCTTTTGCCTTTGATAAAGTCTTTGCCTTTGATAAAGTCTCTGCAATTGATGTTGTCTCACCTCCTTTAATATCACAACTACCTATTGTAAGATTCCCACCCATACACACTACCCTAAATTTAGACTTGTCATTTTTTGAAATAAACAATTGTCTCCTTGTGTGTACAGCATGGGCTTTGGCCAGATCACTTATGCACTCTCTATTAGAAAATTCTTGGGTCACATAAAATGGGTCTTCCATAGATAATTGGGCCTTTTTTTTCTGCTTTCTAATTTGCCTAATAACTCCTTCCATTGGAGTATCATCAGAGTCTGATGGACTATCAAAGTCATCACCATCAACTTCATTTTCAGGAGCATCTTCATAATCCCTTTCATTCTCTTCACCATGTTCCTTACCTTCAAAATCAATCATTGCTCTAAACTCTTCCATGTCATCTACTTTGTAATCTTCCACAATATTATCTTCATCAACCATGTAATCTGGATCATCATCTTCACTATCATGTTTACTGCCCTCATTCTCACTGCTCTCACTACTCTCATAAGATTCCTCACTACTACACTCAGTCACATTAAAGCCCTCAACAAATCTAGGCTCTTGTGTACCTCCCCTGTATCTAAGTCATCACTTTCATTAGAATAAGTTCTTATGTGCTCAACATATACCTCCAATACTTTAGTTTTTTCAGCATAACCTAGCATACGATGAACATCTTGATCATTTCCTAATGGTCTTAAGCTCAAATCCAGGTCTTCTTCTCCAGGTATTTTAAAATGGTATGTTACTATATCATTTTCTGAATAACCTAGCTCTATCAGCATATCATTCAACGTAATCACAGTAAAAAGGTCTGTATTAACCTTATCAATGTATGTGATCTTACCATCCTCATATTTGGTGTCTGGAAATTCAGAAAACTTACCACCATGATGAAATTCCAAAGTAAAGCAAAAAGGATACTGATCTGAAATGATATACAAAACATAAAATTAAAACATAATATCAATTTAAGAAGACACATTTTCTGAAAGAATTGAAGTCGTTGAACAAACCATATTCAGCAGCTGGATCAAAGCTTGAATTTAGTTCTCGAACAACCCAATCATGCTCTCGAACATACCAATCGTCGTCGCTCATTATTTTGATTAGGTTTGTGATGAACTCTGGTGGTTTTGTGATTATCGTTGTGGATTATAATCAGATTAGGGTTTTAAGAGGGATGGAGGGTTTTTAAAAGGGGATGCAAATTTTAGAACGTGAAATGACTATACTGCCATCGAGTTAACAGACTTTTTTAACTGGGTTTGTAAATTGGACTGATTAAGCAATGAATTTTGAAGTACAGTGGCCCAGTTATCATAAATTCTCAAAATGGATGGATGTGGCAATATTGATCAAACCCCAAGAACGAATTTGGCCATTAACTCTATATAAAATTTGGGCTACATGTGAAGTTCTAAACAAAAAAGCAGTGCCTGGTCCCGTCTCCACTCCACTAAAAGGGTGTATGTTCATTGTTAAGAAAAATTTAGTAAACTGATAGAAAGTATAAGAAGAAACAAAAGTACACTTATAGTATTACTAATACAAGAATAAATGTATTTATTATTTCAAAATTGAAAAACTAATGAACATAAACATTCGCATTTTATTGTTTCTAAAAGAAGTCCTCGTTAATTATGGATAAAATGGAATTGAACTAGAGAAATTGACATAGTCAATTTTTAGGGTGTGTTATACATGTACAATTAGGTCAGAACAATTTTACACGTGGTCATGACTAACGTGACACCTTAATTGTAACTTTTAATTACATAATAGAAAAACAGATTCAAAATTAATGTCGCAACCATCGTTGGGATATATGTGGGAAAATTTGTAAGAAATCGTATTCTTCAAATCCGGATAGAAACACCACCTTTGTGTAACAAACTTTAGAATCGTAAAATAGTGTATGTTCAAAAGCCAAGGCATAACACGTCTATAAGATGAAAGAGGCATATACTTAAAACATTCTATAAGTAACCGCTACAACTCTCCATTAACAAGAACTATTTTCACATTCTCACACTTAGATCCCACTTCGGACCACAATTTCAAGTATATGAAACTTTGAAGAAGATAAGAAAGAATTATGAACAATCTGTAGAACAAAAAAAAACATAATAAATAGATAGTAGATATGAAGGTACTTAGGTGGTGTTTGTTTTTCTCCCAGAAGCACTTCTGACATCTTTTGTCTGCATCGCGCAGACGCGGGCAGACGTTTGGGGCGGGCAGACTGTTTGTTTTTCGGAAGACATTTCACTCCAAAAGCTCTTCCTGACCTCTTCTTGGTGCAGACTTGGACCAAAGTCTTCAAAGGTCTTCTCCTCTTCTCTTCTCCTCACCCACCACCACCACCACCACCACCACCGTCACCCACCCACCACCACCACCACCTAGCATCGTCCACCACCACCGTTCACCACCACCACCGTCCATCACCACCACGGTCCACCACCACCCACCACCACCACCACCCACCACCGTCCACCACCACTACCACCACCCACCACCACCACCCACCACCACCACTACCACTACCACCACCACCCACCACCACCACCACCCAACACCACCCACCACCACCACCTACCACCGTCCACCCACCACCACCCACCACCACCCACCACCACCACCACCCACCACCACCATCACCCACCACCACCACGGTCCACCACCACGGTCCACCACCACCTACCACCGTCCACCCACCACCACCCACCACCACCACCACCACCTACCACCGTCCACCCACCACCACCCACCACCACCACCACCACCACCACCCACCACCACCACCACCACCCACCACCACCATCACCCACCACCACCACGGTCCACCACCACGGTCCACCACCACCTACCACCGTCCACCCACCACCACCACGGTCCACCACCACCTACCACCGTCCACCCACCACCACCACCACCACCACCCACCACCACCCACCACCGTCCACCCACCACCACCACCACCACCACCCACCACCACCCACCACCGTCCACCACCACCCACCACCATGGTCCACACCACCACGGTCCACCCACCACCACCACCATCTACCACCAGACTGCTGTAAAAACTCAGTTTGTTTAAATTTAAGTTTATTTCAGCAGTCTGCAGACGTTAACAAACAAACAGTCTTCTTCTTGCAGACTGCAGACATTTGGTTCCCCTCTTCTCCTACAGATGTCTGCAGATGTGGTCCGCAGACTGCAGACCTTTTCCTGCAGAAAAAACAAATAGCACCTTAATATGAGTTTGTATATGTATTAATTTCAAAATTATGTTTACAATACTGATGGATAGTTTGGCGGTCAGCATGAAATCGTTTCCTACCAAAGCACAATTGTTGTGGCGGCAATCGGCATGGGTAGTTTGCCACCAACATCAGCCTCAACGGTACTAATTTAAATGCCAACTGCCGCCGCTGATGGCTGACTCTGCCCTAAGGAACTCGGCTCCTACTGATGGGTCCAGTTGGTGCAAGCACAAACATTTTGTTGATATAGAAATCTGCGGAACACATTAATTCAACCAAGTTATCACCTTACGCACAAAGATTGGCTCATTGTATATTTGTATCTCACAATTCCCCAATAATCTGTTGTACAATAAATTGAAGGAGGGAAATTGTTTAAGCACAAGGTACTCACCTTAAAGTGACTAGTAGCAGCAAGCCTGTTTTTATTCCATGAAGACAACAGAAGGATGCATTGACATGGGTGTGCCACGTTCTAACGGTTTACGAACAGGTGCTCTGAAATAGTGGACTTAGCGGTGGAAAAGAAATATGAGTGAGCAGGAAGTCTGCCAAGCCCTCAGTGTTTCCATGATGAACCTTTTATTAGAACATGTGAGACCAAACTCACAAAACTGAGAACAACTGAATTGTGGGACCCATGTGGGGGAGGGAAGGGGGGTGAAAGGAATAATATTATATTGTGTTAAAGTTAAAAAAAAGAAAAAAAATCGGCCAATCAGACATTGACACGTGGCCCTTCACCTCCCCCCACGCCCGGCCAATACTCCCCGCCCCACCCTCCCGCCCCCCTCCTCCACGCCCCTAAGGGACGGTGTTCCCGCCCTTGAAGACCTCTCCCGCCCTCCTCGCCCGCCCCACTCCCTCTACTCTGAACGAAGGGGTAAGGCTCTGTAACCTACTCAACTGATTCGTCTGTCCATCCCCCGTTTACAGACTAAAACTGTTCCAACCAAGTTTGTGGTTAAACAGCAAAACCCGAGCTGTTTGACCAAAGACGATCCATACTCCACAAATTGAACCGGCGTGGGCGTGGTGTATGCCAGGACAGTTCCCGGCCCAACTTATTGGTCAAATACAGGTTTAAAAACATTGACCAAATATGACAGTCTCCCGTTGATTCAAAGGTTGACTGACTCTATTAGCTAAATTTTCCAATAGAATTTCACCCACTTCTGTCCAGATCCAAGTTTTTTCCAACTTCAGTCTACATTATGATTGCTAAATATATACTTTTTTAATGTTTACTTTGACACTATCAGATATTACATGTTCAAAAGAATATAAACAAAAGGCTCAGGAGATGAAATTTCTACAGCTTTATCTTTCTAACTTCTTTTGTGTTTGTTTTTTAATTTTGATTTTTGTTTTGACGATGATGAGTTATACATATGATAGAACGGAAAGGGAGAGAGCCATTGAGAAATGGCTTCCGGTTACCTCATCACGGAATGCAAAATGGTGGTACTCGGCCTTCCACAATGTCAATGCCATGGTTGGAGCTGGTGTTCTTGGTCTTCCTTATGCCATGTCCGAGCTTGGTTGGTCAGTCCCCTTGATCTTTCAATCCTGAACTTCTCAATTAAAAAATTATTAAAACCTTTGATGTTCAGGGGGCGTGGTGTATCAGTTTTAGTAATATCATGGATTATGGGTATGTTTGGCAAGGAGCTTTTAAGAGCTTTTAGGAGCTTCAAGCTTCAAGCTTTTAAGAAAAAGCTCCTACTCAATAAAAAGCTTTGTTTGGTTGAAGGAGCTGGAAGCTTTTAGGTTGGAGAAAAAGCTCTATAGTGAAAAGCTACTAGTACTAGCGTTTAAGAAAAAGCTCCTACTAGCTACAAGCTTTTAATGAGTAAATGACATAAATACCCATTCTATTTTAAAAATAAAATAAAAACATTCCTTACAAGCTTTTAATTATGACCATTTTAGTCATTTTATACGTTTTATTAAAAGCTCCAGCTACTCTCCCAAACACACAAAATATATTTAAAAAGCTTCCAACTTGCAGCTACCAGCCACCAGTTAGTTTTGCCAAACATACCCTATATCTCTATACACATTATGGCAAATGGTCCAAATGCACGAAATGGTACCCGGAAAACGATTTGACCGATACCACGAGCTAGGCCAATATGCTTTCGGCAAAAATCACGGACTTTACATAGTGGTCCCACAACAGCTCATTGTTGAAGTCGGGATCAACATCGTGTATTTGGTCACTGGAGGAAAATCTTTACAAAGGATCCACTATATAGTTTGCAATAATAACTGCAGAGACGTAAGACTCACATACTTCATTGTGATTGTTGCTTCAGTCAATTTCGTGCTCTGCTATCTTCCCAATTTCAATTCCATATCTCTAGTGTCTTTGGTTGCAGCAGTTGCTTCCATCAGGTACTCCGCAAAATATATCCTGGATAAGACATTAACACAAATATATTATTACTAGCTTTTATCCCGGGAGTGTCCCGGGGTTGAAATATCTAATATAACATAATAAAATATCTAATATGACAACATAATTAATGATTTGCCAATACATGATTAATGAATAATAATAATAATAATATTTATTTTAAACAAATTTCTACCATAAGTTATCATATTCAAATATAAAAAAAAAAGGAATCTCTGCCTATGAAGTTATGTTTATCGTTTGTGATTTATTAGTAGAGTAATATATATTTGAAAACAAAACCCCACAAAAATAGTTGTTTTTTTCTCCGTTTTTTATATAGCACTATGGTACTCGTTGGAAAGATAATAAAACGCTCGTTAATTTGGTGTAATTTTTTTTCTTTAAAAAATCTCGTATATAAAAGATATTAACGTTTAAAAGTTATGGGAGGAAACATTAGAGAGAATTTAATTTTGTTTTTAAATTCTTATCTTTTCCTAAAATAATTATAATATATATGTATATAGATTTATTAAAAAAACTCAAAAATTAAAAAATCCTACATGATGCCACGTGGCACATTCAAGGAGGGGTTGAGGCCTCCATTGAATGCCACATCATCAAAGTTCAATTCTTTTATTATAAGTTATTATAGATTATAGATTGATTATAGATTATAGATTATAGATTACAACCATAATGTTTTGTAATCATTTATTAACACAAAATAATTACTGTTAAAAAAATTGGACCAGTTACTCTATTATTGCGTGGTCGACATCCGTGGCAATGGGTGTGCAGCCAAATGTAGAATAGGGGATACCAGGTACCACAGCAAACAAAGTATTTAATTTCTTTAGTGCATTGGGTGACGTGGCTTTTGCATACGCCGGCCACAACGTTGTGTTAGAAATTCAAGCCACAATTCCTTCAACTCCTGAGAAGCCCTCAAAGGGTCCCATGTGGAAAGAAGTGGTTGTTGCATATATTATAGTTGCTGTTTGCTATTTCCCGGTTGCCATTATAGGATACTGGATGTTTGGAAACAAGGTTTCTAATAATATTTTGATCAGTTTAGATGATCCTACGTGGCTCATTATGATGGCTGATTTGTTTGTTGTTCTTCATGTTATTGGAGGTTATCAGGTTCAAAAGCTATCTCTATGCTTTACCAACAAATTTTAATGTACTAAAAAATAATCTAAAGTATCTTATTTTTTTTGTAGATGTATGCAATGTCGGTATTTGATATGATCGAAAGTGTACTTGTCAAGAAATTGAATTGCACCCTTAGTTTTAAGTTGCGGTTTATCACTAGGAATATCTATGTTGGTACGTGTACTGTACTGCTTTGATATGTATAGAAACGGGAAAATGAGCGTTATGGGTTACGAATATAAACGAGTATGGGTCAAAAAACTCAAATGAGTACTTATCTAAGTACGAGTATGGTTGGGTCAACCCACAGCCATCCTTTGTCTGTTTTGTCTTTTATTAGTTTTGTTATAAACATTAATGCATAAATACAATTGCGAAAAGTCAAAAATTAAAATAATATTTAACTTTATAGTAAAGAGAAATGTTAGGTTATATGTATAAAAAATATGCTTGGGCGACTTCCGCCTTCTTCAACATATTTATCATGTTCCCTATTTAGCCACTTCCAGCCAAAAGGGCACCTTGGGCGATATCAGCTACTTCATGGGATCGCCTAGCTTCACACTATATGAAGTGTTTTGCTCACTACCTCCTTGATTGAGGCGTGTGTTTTAGCATAAACATGTTGACCAATTTGTCACCTCTACAAATAATCAATCATAGAGCTTTTGCTTTGCTTGGTTTAAAAAGAGGCAATATGGAAAATGCAAGGTGATAAGTGCTTCTTTTATATGGAAGGTGCATCCTTCTGTTTTCATCAATAACAAAGTAAGAAACGATAACAGAGGATTGAGCTTCTTTGGTTGTAAATAAAAGCATCTTTTAATTTTAGGAATTAATTTACAAGTATTTTCCGAGTAGCAGAACCATAGTAAACGTGACGCTAGTGCCCTGGGGCTACTTCTTCATGCCTCTATTGTTTTGTTAAATGTTAATTCATATTTGATCATTCTTCCTTTGGTGACAGCATTAACAATGTTCATTGCCATTAGCTTCTCTTCCTTTGGTGAATTTCTGAGTTTCTTTGGTGGATTTGTGTTTGCCCCCAACCGACATATATTGTAAGAAACTTTAATGCTTATACCAATTTTCGTTAATGGGGGTCGCTAGATATCATGATATTTATGTTTATTAATTATCTTGTGTTCTTGATGGTTTAGTTACCTTGCATCATGTGGCTTACAATCTTTAAACCAAACAGGTGGAGCTTATATTGGATTACCAATTGGGTATGCCAAAAGACTCATTAACTTATTTTTCAAACACTTTACACATCCATTAATCTCTCTCTGTGTATATATATATATATATATATAGAAAGAGAGAGACAGACACGTGTGTGGGGGTATTTATGTATGTATGTTAGTATGTATATTGCAGGTGTGTATCATATTTGGAGTTGCTTTGATGATCGTGCCTATTGGGGGAGTAAGGCAGATCATTGTTAAAGGCAACACTTACGAGTTCTGGTACTAAAAAAAGTTCTTGTTTTCCGAAAAGTTCATGAGGTCCAATCGTAGTTCAAACACCAAGAAACTGTGTCTGTGACTCTGTGTGATGGTGGCATAAACAATTTGCACAGGGGAAATCCCTTTAAGCTATCCTAGAGTAAATATCTTTGTTTAAAAGGACCATGAATGAGTCAAGAAACTTACTTGCAACGGTTCCAATCTTTAATTCATTTTCACCGCCACCTTGTCTGCTTATCTGTAAAAAAAGATTTCAGCTGGAAATTCCAAAAGAACATACATTTCTAGAGTAGACACATGTAGCTGGAATAAAAGAGAGAAAAGTAGACACCTGCATTTTAGCCCTTGTGAGGCTGGTCCTAACCATAAGCTGCTGCTCATTATATAAATCATGTGAAATTGCCTGTAATTCTAGAATGGAAGAAATGCAAAAATGATCGTGTGTTGTTTTCCACACCACTGACATGGTTGAAGCAGCTTTGAACTATTTCTAAAGTAAAAGAAAGAAACATGTAGTTCTCAAACACACATGTTGAATCATTGAGAAGCATACATCAACAATTCAACATATATACATTTGTTAAGTGCAAGATCAGTAGACAATAATTTTGACAATTGTACCACAAAGAGAACCTCGGTGTAATTTCTATTTCTACGATAAATAAATTTGAAATAAAGCATAAAACTTTATTTAGCACAAAGGAAACTGTAACAATGCAATGCATGAAACATAATAAAAGGAGTTGAACGAACATCAAAATCCCAGACATACAAATCGCTATGAACAGTTTTGAAAGCATACAAAGTTACAAACTTGTCAAATTGCAAAATTAGGTCTAAATATTTAGAAGCAGATCAAATTGCAAAATTTGAATTACATAGACGCTTATCAGATTGCGAAATCATCTGCATCACACAAACACACTTCTGCTTTGAAGTTACATTGTTAAATTACAGCATGGGACGACAAACGAAGAATATTATGTTAGATTATTAATCCTCATAATCATCAATATCATACAAGTACAAGCGTTATAGTATTGCCCATGTTGGCAATATTTCCGAAACAAAATACATATACTAGCTCAAAAGACTAAGGCAATGAAACATTCAACTCAAAACAACAAGTTTTAGATCACCGCCTGCAACATTTTATTATACTATGTAGAAAAGCTAACACAATTACATAATTTTGTTTGAGACAAATGGACAATTCACACAGCGAAAGTAATCCAAATCTCAAGTATCTCACTAACCCCACTATGTAACCTTCTTCTTCTCAATCACACCTATTCTTTGATTTCTTTCCCTATACAACTCAACCCACCTATTCCAAATCCAAACTATACTAACCAAAATCGCGGCAACCACAACGCAAACCCACGAAACCCAAACCCACCTAGGAATAACACCATCAGCCTCCCCACTTAAATAAAACACAACCATCTTATAAACAAACAAAGGCCCAAATAACCCCCTAACAACCGAATAAAACGCATAAAACGGAGGAGACAAAACGTCGAACACCTGAGCTGCAACTTTACTCTCCGCCCTCAACGCATTGGAAAGCGTCCAAACGTTCTGAAAAAAGCTAGTAACCTCAGCTAAAATAAGCAGAACCAAAACCCCATAAGCCCCATGAAACACAAGGTACCTACATGTGACAAACACAAAGAGAGTGGCTAAATGATGACATATGAATAGTATATCTTTAGGGTTAAAGATTAAGTAATGAATAAGATCCATTAGAAAGTATGCAATGCTGTATTCTAAGACGGAGTTTTGGGAGTAAGTGTTGGGTGAGGAGAAAGTGTTGATTGGGTTGGAGATGAGGGCTTTGGAGGCTAAGAGGACAGCTGGAGTGCCGTGTGCTATGGAGATTAAACAGCTGGAAGCTTCTGGACGGAGTTTGGAAGACCAGGTACGGAAGAGGAGTAAGTGGGCGATTAAGTAGATTGTTAAGAACATGGAGAAGAAGAGAGGGAGGGGATTCATTGGTGTGGTGGTTGCAGAATGATGATAATATTATTATTGTTATTGTTATGGTTAGTGAAACCCTAATAAATTGGGAATTGGGAAGTGATGGTGATGGTGGTGATGAATGGAAGGTATAGATATAGAAATGTGGAGGATATATGCGTTTTGTGTGTGTGTGTGTGTACGTGAGAATTGTTGGAGATGGTAACGTGGTTTCCGAGAGGGTGAGAAAAAGGGTAAACAAGTGGCAGCTTCTCGAAATGTCAACCACTTGACTAATAATACAGGGTTGCTTAACGTACCAAAACCCTATAATTTTTTATGGGGTTAGAAGTAGTTGTGAGTGAAGAAAATAAGAAATCAATAGTGTATCGGTAAACTTTGGGTTTTGTGGGAATCTTTTATGGAAAACAGGAAAACTGTATTTATTTTTTAATAGAGAGAATTACACAGATTGTCCTTTAGTTATACATGAAATTGCATCTTATGTCCTTTTTTCAAATTTTTGACACCTTATGTCCTTTGTTTTATACACTTGTTACACCCTATGTCCTTTAGACCAAACCCAGTTAAATAACTCAGTTAAGTTGGTCATGTGCCCCTCATGTAAAGGGCAAACCTGTCTTTTCACCCTCAATGAAGGACAATCTGTGTAATAATAATAATAATAAAACAAACGTGAAAAGAAAGAAAAGAATGCAAAGTTAAAAGGCAATTAATGCACATTTAGAAAAACCAAAGAAGTCAAAAGGCACGTATTCTTTCTGTTGTTGATGGCCGTAGAGCCTTGTGGCCCAACCGTAAAAGGCACCGAGAAAACCTGGGCCATAAAATCACCACCACCTACACCACCTACTACCACCCACCACATGAGCCATAAAACCACCACCTGCGACCACCCATCACCTGCTACCACCCACCACTGAGCCATAAAACCACCACCTGCGACCACTACCCCCTGCTACCACCCGCCACTGAGCCATAAAACCACCACCTGCGACCACCCACCACCTGAGCCATAAAACCACCTGAGCCCTCAATAAATTGTTAGAATAACAAATTGACAGCCTTAAATAGAAAGGGGACGGGCTAAATCTAGGGTTTTCAGTGAAGAATAAACGATTAATCGGATTAGCCCTAAAACATCTCCTACAAATTGGCTCGATTTCTAAATCTAGGGTTTAGGGTTGTGGTTGCAGGTACAAATTGGTTATTGGTGGTGGCAGGTGAAGGTGACAGGTGTTTCAGGTGATAGACAAAGGATGGGTTTGTGGGTTGGTAGTGGTGGCTTGTGGCGATACGTGTGAGGACTGATGACGTCACTGGCCTGGTGAGGCTCCTGTGCAAGGTAGTACACGTGGCAGTGGAGGCGGTGGTGGAGATAGGTATGGAGGGGGTGGTGGTGGTTACGGCGGCGGTGGTGGAGATAGGTATGTTGGTGATGAATCAATGGTGGTTTAGGGTTTGAGTTGTTTGAAGTAAGGGGTAAAGATGATGTTTGTCTGGTTGTTGAATGGTTTTTTTAAAAGTTTTATCATGTTTTAAGGTGAAAAGACAGGATTGCCCCTAACGTGAGGGGCACGTGACCCATTTAACCGAGTTTTTTTAACTTGGTTTGGCTTAAAGGACATAGGGTGTAACAAGTGTATAAAACAAAGGACATAAGGTGTCAAAAATTTGAAAAAAGGACATAGGATGCAATTTCATGTATAACTAAAGGACAATCTGTGTAATTCTCTCTTTTTAATATTTGTTGAAAGTGGTTGTGAGTGGAGGAGAGAGAAACTGTAATGATTTTTAATGTAATATGTGGTTGTGATTGGTTATGAGTAAATGGGGGATATGGAAGCTATTGAGAATGCTCTTAGAGCATTCACATCCCATCCACCAAATCTCATCCATCAAATTACACTAAAAATCACTACTACACCCCTAAATATTCTTAGGGGCGGCAATTATTGACACGACCCGAAAACCGACCCGAACCTGACACTGAAAAAAATAGATTTTGGTCAACTAACACGACCCGTTTAAAAAAACAGGTCGGGTTCGGGTTGACACATATATAAAATGGGTTGACCCGTTAACCCGTTTAAGTATTTATAAAAAAAAATATATTATATTTTTGTTTTTCTTTTTATATTTCTATTTACATGGTTAGTTATAAATGTGTTATTTTTGACACACTATATTATTTATTTGTCACACTTATATACTCACCATTAAACATTTTATTGATAACCCGCTTACAACCCAACAACCCGCTTATAACTCATGAACATGTATTACTCATTTAAAAATATGGGTTAAACGGGTCGTCTTCGGGTTGACCCGGATTTTATGTGGGTCGGGTTAGGGTTGAAATATTTGACACGAATAATAATATGGGTCGGGTTCGGGTTGCACATTTCAACCCATCAACCCGCAACCCATCAACCCGCTAACCCATCAACCCGACACGATCGACACCCCTAAATATTCTCTCTCCTAATTAAAATAATAATACTTTTTCATACTTTTATCATTACATTTTCTCTCTCCTCACTCACAACTACTTACAAAAATATTAAAATATATATAGGGATGAACAGTAGCTTTACATATTTAGGGTGGAACAGTGTTTCCACCAAATATTTTCTCTCTCCTTCACTCACAACCACTTACACTCACCCCATATAATTTGGTTGACACACTCACATACATTTGGTGGATGGGATGTGAATGCTCTTACTTCATTCATGTGCAGTGAGTGTTTTGGCCACCCATAGCCCCGGAACACCGGCTTCGCCAGCGCTATGGGGGCATTATGGGCTAGCTCATTATGCAGGTCGCGAGAAGGTCTGACAAAATGGGCGTTATTGAATAATGTTTTATTGACATTTTTAATGTTTTTTAAAATAATATTTTATTGTCTTAAAACTTTTTCATTTAATTTTCCTAAGCACATTTTTTTTCTTATTTTGGTATTTTTTGATTTTTTTAAAACAGTTTTATTGTTTTAAAACTTTTTTTTTTAAATTTTCCTAAGTATGTTTTTTTTTATTTTGAACAAGGAAAACACTTTTTTATAAACATTGATTTAAATTCCATTAGAAAGCTTTTGCAATTGATTTTTGGTAAAAGTTTTTTAACATTTTTTTTAAAGATTTTATCATTTAGTAATAATGTAAAATGGTTAGCTAACATTTAGTTTAATAAACACATTTCATTCTTTTCTCAAGTGACCTTAAATAATACAACTAAACCAAATAAAAAAGTTATTATATCTATCTATATAATAATTGAGGTCACTATGGTTGAATCAAGGCCTTAGAGAGGGTTTGAGGTATCCATATTGAATATGGAGCTCCAAGTTAGTCCATATAAATACTCTTTTCTATCTTCCATCCTCTCGATCACCACCCCAAATCCGTCAAAGGTTGACCTCTTCTCACGTCACACAACCACCGTTTCTTTCTAGGGTTTCAGGTGCATATTCTTTTCTTCCTTGCAATGGTTTCTCTTCGTCACAACCAAGAATCATAAAATCTCTCGACACCTTTCGAAAACTTTTTCATACTAACAGTGAGTTTAATCTCCTCTGATTTTATTTTATTTCCATTTGATCTTTTTTCATTTGATCTGTTGAGTCTTCATATGGAGATGGATAATTAAGTTGTGGTTCCTATTTTTTTTATAGGGATTAGGTACTGGCAATGCTGTGGAACAAGATCTCTATAGAACAACCAACATTTCAACTGTCTGGTGAGTCTAGATTCGTGACCCGTCTTTGGGTTTCTGGATATGTATTATTTTTTGTTATTTTGTTTAAGATCCATTGTTATCTTTACCATATAAGCATTTGGTGAATTGGTGGTTGTCTCTGATCTGATTATACAAGTTTTTTTTTCATCTATGTTTACTTGTGTGTTTCAATTTGTTCTTACTGGGTTTATGTTGTATATTGTTGCAACGTGTCTATGTACAAGTTTAGGTTAAATTGATTATATGAATTAGGTGTGCTCTTTATGATTTGTGATCTTAGATAAAAAAAAATGAACCATCTAGCCGGAAGGAGTTTATGCAGGTAATTGATTTGATTGTTCTTTAAATCGATATGCTCCATTTTATGAATGACTCATCTTGGGAGTTCCTGCAAGATTATATAGACTTTCTCTTTTGGTAGCTAATACTGATAACTTTTTACTTGCTACTTTCCTTGACTAAATATCAATTTGGATGCATATGTAGTTTACTTTATGTGTTCCTTAGTTGAATCTTAAATGTCGCTAAGGTTTTACGTAAAACAACCTCAGATTACAAGACGCATCAAAGCACTTTGAAGAGAATAGCAGTATACACAATACCATTAATTGAAGAAAATAGCAGTAAAAACAATACTACGAATTACAAAGACGCAACAAAGCACTTTAAAGAACATCACTGGAATGTTGTGTGTTTCAATCGTTTTTTGATCATTTTGTTGCAGTATTTCTAAAAATATGTAGCTACTTCATTCGTTTTGTTGACTTTAATCGCAGGTAGATAAACTTTGCTCACTTTTACTGAGGAAGAGGCTGAAACAGGGATCATCTCGGCTGCCCAAACTGAATTTAAGGTATGAAACATTCTATGAAAAACCACCATAAGCTTTATGGAAAAAATATGGGTTACAATTCATAGATGTTCTTCGGTTAAACTATTTTAGTCGCTGGATTTTTGTTTGAATTAGATGCTTATATGAAGACAATACGATCCAAGTTTTCCAATTAGAGGCTTGTACAATGACAAGTTAAAAGGGTGCCTTTTGAAGATGGATCTGCTTGAATGAGTTGAGCCAGATGGATACTACTTTGCTTGGCGCCAGGTACAATGATTCATTTCTTGATTTGTTTTATATTTTAAATAATAAGATGATTAGTTTCCAAACTCAAATGCAAACACTCTCTATTTTGACATGGTTGTTTGTAAAATGGTCTTGGTTGTGTTATTCTAAAAGGATATTGATATGTGAAAAAATAGGGGGTGAAGATTTACTAAAACGCCATCGGTTGTGTTGTTTGTCTAGCAGTGAATGGAGAGTGGTTCAATTATGTTATCTCAGGTTGTTAAAATAAGTCACTTATTTAGTTATTTACTCTGTTTTTGTAGCATTATTAAGTGGTAGCAACTATGCAACATGAATAAACTGTGCAAGTTGTCAAACAGGTCGTGTGGACATGCCCATTAGATCTAGCTCTTTTTGTGCCTCAGAGCATCTGGATTTTATGAAAATAAGTTAGATTTTGGGCTTAAATGTCCTTATTTCATATTTGTGAGGGTATCCAACTTCACTTGCAGAATTTTATACTGTAGATCTAGGTTTAAAATTTTTTTGGTTGAGAATTTTGATTGTGCAGAGGTTATTATTATTATTATTATTATTATTTTAATCATTTTGTATATGTTAGAAGACTTATCAGTGGCACTCTAAGCGATAAGTAGACTGATGTAGCAATGATATTCGACGACACAGACACAGTCATGGTATTTCAGGTTCGTTTCAGCAGCTCCCTATATGCATCATTTATGTATCACGTTTGAATGAATAATCGTAGAAAACATTATACTGCGAGATGGTTCACAATAATTATGTTGTGTTTCTATTTGGTTGTAGTTCAAGCACTACAAGTTTTGTACACTTCTTTGAACAATGCTGCACAACTAACAAATTAAAAACCTAATACTGACGATCCATGTGGCGACTCGTGGAGAGGGGTAACCTGCGAGGGCTCGGCTGTTTGTTTCGATGTGAGTTTGAACACTGATTTGTTTTGATGATCAAATTATGCACATTGTAGTTTTTCTTTTTAAAAGTTAATCGGATTCGTTGTTTTTGCATCGACAGTGAACTTCTGGATTTGGGGATTGATGGGACGTCGGGAAACAAGTTGTCGAGTTTCATGTCGCTGAAAACATTGTGAGAATAAAGTCCCTAACTTTACCAAAACTAATCCACAAGATTATCATTTAACGAATTTCTGATTTATCTTTTTGGTTATGTCTTAGGGACTTAAGTGGAAACAACATTCAGATGCATTTCCGTATCAGCATAATCATCTTCCGTAAATATTTCAGAAGATCATTTACAAGAACTGTAAAAGATTTAAGCTCATGTAAACAGGTAAATAACTTTTACATATTTTCATCGTATATTCGGCATAAAATAGTTTTGTGTTTAATATTAAACCATCTGAACCGACCGAAAGCAATTTTAAACCATCTGAACTAGCCAAAAATCAGTCTAAACAAGACAAAAACCAGTCTTTACCAGTCAAAAGCAAGTCTTAAATAACCAAAAATGGTCTGGACCAGCTGCTCATTTTTGATCTTGTATTTTCGCCATATTAACACTATATTTACCTGTGGTTAGGATGGATACTCGACACCTGCTGAACCAGCTGCTCGATTAGAAATGGCGCCAACAAAGTTGCTGAACCAGCTGCTCAATTAACTTATGAATGGGATGATTACACACATACTCTGGTAACCACAAATGGAGTTTAATGTGTGTTCAGTATATATGTTTGGTATCACCTATCATTTTGATTTAAAAGTGATAGCATCATGATATTAGGTTGAATGGTTAAATTAGGCTGAATGGATCATATAGGCAAACATTCATTGTAATGTACACAAGGTCTTGAACTTACTTATAAAAGGCAAACATTCATTGTTGATTTATTTTTATCCACGTTTTTTGCTCTATGTTTGGAGTTATTTTAGGCGAGTTTAGAAGGCCAAGAGGGTAAACTGTTTTGTTATGATAATGAGCATATTATTATCATAATATCTTTATTTTGTTCAGTTTTGATACCTAGAAAGAATCTCGAATTCATCAGTCTTTATTCTTTTGCAGATTTTGGGTGAAAGTACGGGTGTTGACAAGAGCATATTTACAAAAGCATGGGTTGATAGTGCTGGTAGTGAAGGGATAAAAGACCATAGTGCCATTGAAAGATGGCAATCTCAAGCTGCAGCTGTTGATTCTGAATTCTATCATAGGAGTATCCATCAAATTCCATTGTTTCCAGTCGAAACTGATTTGTGTTTTTGGTTTCAGAAATTTGGATTCTGTTTGAACTGGATAAGCCGAATAAATCAAATATAATGGTCATTAAGTTTTGTCGCTTCGCCAATTCAGTTACAACTTTAGCCTAATCTTATGTAAAATACAGTAGCAAATAATGTATTATTCAGTTTATTTGATTAAAACTGAATTTTAATTCGGTTTTCGGTTGGTTTGAGCTCCCTGAACTTGGTTTGTTTGGGTTTCAGTTTATTTCAAACGGAATAAATGGATGAACACACTTACTATGATTCATTATTCACTTTATTTCAGCTTTGATTATAGATTTATTCTTCATTATGAATTTTGTTTAATCTTAGGACAAAAAGCATGATGAACAAGTGCACTCTGGAGATAGTAATGAAGACAAACTCAATTCAGTAGCCAACGAAAATCAAGAAAATATGAATTGAAAGGCCATTCGCAAGTTAGTTAATGTTCATGGCTTCCTAACTTTTTGTTCATATCGTTATTTTTTCATTAGTACAGTGTATTCCTTTATAATTGTTAGAAACTAGTAGGATTTCCCGCGCTACGCTGCGGGTATTCGGGGGTATCAATTCGGTTTAATACAATATTGTGTCTCTATAGCGCGGTTCCGATAATATGGATATCAGTAGTGTTAATTAGTCAATTTAATTAGTTAATTAAATTTTTAACTTTGGATCATAATTATGATTTGTTAATTAAATTAATAGCATTGGATCATAATTGTAAAATTCAATTTTATTCAAACAGGTATGAATTAAAGTTATAATGCCTTCATAAAGAATATAATGTATAAAATGGCTGTTCACATATTGAAATGGGGGATAAATCCTAAAAGAAGAAGCAGCAACATTTGAATTGAATGGTTGTTAACTTTTATATGATAAAAACGCTGGCCCAATCATAAGTCAACAATAGCCCAAAAAGCACCACTCGTTATTTAGAACTGTTCACAATTGATTTTGTTAGTTTATGGAATACATGCTTCATACGTGACGAATACCATCTTAAAAAATTAAGTAGTCTTGGGTTGATGGGGAAACGTGTTATAAAAGCTAAAATAGTTTCAGAGAGTAACATTGGAATGCAAATATTTATTACAAGAATTAGTCTATCTCCATATGATGAGAAAATTCCTTTCAAATTTAACAGAAAACAATTTCCTCTTGCTTTGTGTTTCGCAAGGACAATAAACAAGAGCCAAGGACAATCCCAATCTAGAGTGGTTCTGTATTTGAAAGATCCCGTTTTTACACATGGTCATTTGTATGTCGTGCTGTCAAGAGTCAAGAGTAGAGATGGACTGAAGATACTAATATCGGAAAAGAATGTAGAGTTAAGAATCAAACTGCAAATGTTGTCTACAAAGAATTGTTTGAAAGTTTGTGAATAAATATTCAATCAAATTTTTCTTAAACAGTTTAATTTCATTTTTTTTGTTGTAGTTTTGTTAAACTATATTTATTTACTTATAATTTTTATCTTCATTTGCATGCCGTTAAAATAAATATGACGACATCTTCATTTCATTATTTGTTTTTTAATGACGTCAAATCAAACATTGCATAGTTCATATATCATTTATTTGGTTACATTATACTTTTTATGACATTTTTCAAGTAACGAAAATTCATAGGAATTTGTAATACGTAATCAAAACTTGTATACTACAATCTTTATAAAATAATTTTGTCATTTGACATGAGAATGTACCGGGTGTACACCCGGGTCTCTAACCTAGTACCAAGTAAAAGAGGTTGAATCCTTACGGTTTCATGATTTCAAAATAGTTGTATGATTAGAATGAACATGTTGACATTGAAAATAATTTGAAACCACTAATTGACTAGGTTCTATAACTAGGGATTTATGAAGTTTTAGTATTAGTCTCACCACTCCTAACTTTTAAATGTAATAGAAAAGGAGGATTTTTAAAGGGGTGAACTTTGACAAATTTAAAGTGGTATTTTAGGAAAGGGGTATAAAAATTAAGAAAAGGGGTGAACTTTGACAAATTTAAAGTGGTAATGCTAATATCTCCTTTTTAAGTCGAGTACCATATACTCATACTGGTAATATACCTCCTTTGTAAGTGTCTTTTCTTAAAACTGAAGGGGAAATGCTCTAATGGTATTTAGATTACTTTATTTAGAGCATCGCTGGTTGTAGCCTTGTTCGTGACAATTTTATGCGTGAGATGGGGTTTTTTTTTTCACTATGGGCCTTCAGGCAATGGATTTCTCTGTAATCGATGATAGAACGGGTCTATAGTGTTTTCTGTGATCAGGCTTAATTGACATTTTACCTATGAGCGTAACCGTGTGAACCGGCTTCGCTGGACATTGTAAAAAAGTTGGGTTTTTTTTTTTATTAAATGGGAATTCAATAATTAGATCATGTACAACACTTGGGTTTTATAGACTCTTTAAGAAAGACTGAACTACGTTAGAAAAAACTAGTGGGGTGCCCGCGCGTTGCGACGGGAAACAACATTTATAACGGTTCCTTTAAGTCATAATCAAATTTCCAAAATATTTGTTTTGGTGTGTTGCATAATCATTAGCGGAACTTGAACTGCATTAACCACAATCGAAACATCAGAATCCTATGTGTTAGAGGAAGTGAAAGCACATGAATATATACATAGCAATAATTGTGGGAAACGCTAAGTAAAAAATTAGGGTGATCATGAGGAACTGGGAAGTTACACACATAACGACAAACCCTACTTGTAAACACATTGGTGATTGTCCGGAAATACATAATCTAATCTCAAATTGTGAAACAATGTTAATTCAACGTTTATAAAAGACAGATACGTTGGTTGATTTCAAGTCGTTTTCGTTTAAGTTATTCTTAACCCTAACATATTTTTTTAATTGAAAACACTATAACAATACTATATTCAAATTAAAGAGGCCGCAATGCTCGTTTATACGGTGTAATAATACTAAGAAAATATTAACGAATGAAAAAATTATGAACGTTTAAAAATCGTGAGGTAGTTGGTTAAAATAAGGGTGCGAAAATGTAATTACCATTTAAATATATAAAATTTGAGTAAAGTTAAGGGGACAAATATGTAAATATTGTATAAAAGACATATGGTGTGTTGTACTCTAAGCAATTTTAATTATAAAACTTAAATATTAAGAGATCATTGGGAAATGTATTATAATATAATATAGATTGGTTATTACTTAACCCCCAACATATCATTTTTTAAATTAAAAAAAAACTATAGCAATACTATACTCAAATTAAAAAGAAAAAAAATGCTCGTTTATACAGTGTAACAATATTAAGAAAATATTATTATGGACATTTAAAAATCATGGGTTAGTTGGTTAAAATAAGGGTGAAAAGTGTAATTATTATTTAAATAAAAGGAATTGAGTATGGTTAAGGGGACAAATGTGTAAGTATTGTGTAAGTAGTTAACATGTGCATTTTTGTGTTGTACTCTAATCTATTATACATGTACAACTTGAATGTTAAGACATCAATAGGAAATGTATTATAATAAAGTTTAGAAGATTTCAATTCATTTATGTTTTTTTTTCTTTTGTTTTTGTTTCAGTTATTGCTTAACCATAACATATAATTTTTAAAAAATTAAAAACTACAGCAATACTATACTCGAATTAAAGAGAATAAAATGTTCTTTTATACGGTGTAATAATATTAAGAAAATATTATCGTCTGAAAAAGTTATGAACGTTTAAAAATCGTGGGGGTAGTTGGTTAAAATTAAGATGTAAAAGTGTAATTAGTAAAAATACAGAAATTGAGTAGAGTTGATGGGGCAAATATGTAAGTATTGTATAAAATTATTATATAGTATAGATAGATAAGGGGGGGAACTGTAATTAATAAGGGGTATATGTGCAAGTTGTGTTTGAAATGACATAAATGCCCTTAAAAAGTAGTTACTACATGCATTATGTGTTGTACTTTAAGCATTTAAAGTTGTATTACTTAAAAATTAAGAGGTTCTCGTGAAATGCTTTATAAGATAGTATAGATTAACATTTAAATAACTAGTGTGTTAAATCTGTATTAATAATTTTGCTTACCATTATGTTTCATAACGTTCGGTACCATTTGCAAAAGAAGCATGTGAAGAGAACAAATAACATTAATAATTTGACAATTTAATATTTAGATCTATGTTTTTTTTTTCGGATGAGATGAAATTTCGGTTGGTAATGTGAAGACCTTTTAAGATAAAAACAATGGTTTCTTCTTCATTGCTTCATTTAACTTACTTTCAGAGAAACTCATCATCATCATCATCATCATCACATCATGTATACAACAAACATCATTCCAAAATTCCCTCTAACCTCCATAATTTATAAGATTACACCACCACTCACTTGATTTCACCTTCTTCCACATCATTATTTACCACCTCAGGCCCAATAGCGGGTTCCAACTCGGTTTCTTCATCTTCATCTTCATGTTCATCCCTTTTCATGTACAGCCCCAGTTGTTCCAACGGATTGCTGGACCCAAAGTTGAAACTGCCTAACCCGTCTTGTGACTCGTGTTCAGGACTTATCTCATCTAAGCAACCTGGCATCAACTGTTCTGGATCTGCAGTTCTTAGCATTTCCAAGTCTTTCAGGAACCGAGATGTCTCATCAATCTCAACCGTCTTTTCCATCTATGTTCAACACAAAATCATATTTATTATTCATTCTCATGATAATATTTACTATTGATTCTCATAATTAAAAGAAGTTTAAAATAAAATACCTTCAATAATGCCTGTCGAGCTGCTTCACGTTCAAGGTCTCTTTTTCGTTTTGCTTCTGCAGCAGCTTCAGCCTCGACTTGCCTTCGAGCATTTTCTGCTGCTTTGGCTTCTGCTTGTAGTCTAGCTTTCTCTAAACAATACACAAAATTCAAATGCAATTAAATCACCTTTACAAGATCAAAAATCAAAACTGTGTTCTATGACTTTATTAGTAGACAATGATGCCAAACTCTGTCTAACCTTTCCTTTTCTGATTTTCAAGTTGTTCTTTTTCACGACGTAATTTCTCAGGGTCAGCCTTTTCATCCTGAAAAGTAAAATAACGCCGGTGATATAACCTCAGAAAATTATTGGATATGTTCCTTTTCTTTTTTTTTTTTTTTTTGACCATGAGACACCCCAAGGAAAAATTCACGGCACCACCAAAACTTATGGAGTTCAAAGGGCTAAGGGAACTGATTTTGCTACCAACCTGGTTGAATGTTTTTTCTCGAGCTTTTAAAATTGTATCAGCAAATCGATTTTTCAAGAGAGCAGCTCTGTAGAGTTTATCAGGTGAAACCTGGCTTTCACTTGGAGGAGCACTATCCCCTGCTTTTGAAAATTAAATGATGTTAGCAAACAACGTGCAAACAAGAAAGAATTGTTTATACCTCCAATGCTTACCATCATCTTTTTGGCTATCTGATTCAACAGAACTTGGCTTCTGCTGTGCGTTTTGTTCAGCATTGTCCGATGCACTAACCGGCCCTAAATACCATGTGTATCAAGCATCCCATAAGCAAAACTTGTGAAAAAAAAAGTTACTTTTAAACAAAATATTACATAAATAAACTCACTATTTTCAACTGAAAGGGCCATGCCTGGTTTCTGACTCATGTCCGCTTCGGCAACAGCAACTTCCTATATTTATGAATGTACAAAATATATGTTGGGTACACAAGAAAAAGATTTCACCAAACAAAGGCCACATAATGTCTGCCTGTTGTCTGGCGCTGAATGTATCATACAAAACATAAAATTTCAGGATATACCTTTTCTTCGGTAAATAAACTAGAAGTTTTAACATCTTTCAGTTCATTTTCCGAAGAACTAGAACCAGAGTCTGCAAGAAACCACATCAATGTCAACTATCAAACAAGACAAGCATCGTTTATAAACTAAAGAGCCATTATACAGCCAACCAGCTTAAAACTTCATATCCATACAAGCCCTAATATAAATAAAACCATCAGGTTAAACATGAAGGGTTTAAGTTTGAATAGCCATTGCTTTGGTTTTCTTTTCTCGGCATCTGTATATATATTTCCATGCTTTCTCTTTGTCTGTAATTTTATTGAACTCCTAATATTTGGCAATCCAAATGCCCCCACCCTTGTGGTGGAGTGGCATAAGTTATAACTATTGTCGATCGACAAATTATAAGTTGTCCTATCTCCTTGGCACAGATAAGATAGAGTACACCAATTTTGGGCAGGGAACACGTGCAATCAAAATGCATGTTTTTCTTAGATGCACATATGCGTGATGCAGAGCCTTGAAATGGATTTTAGCTTGTTCATAACTTCATGGCAGCTATAAATCACAAAGGAGTACAGTTAAGCCTTCAGGTTCTTAGTACATGTATATATGAGAGTATTAAAGTTCTCAAGACACTTCCATTAACTTGGTAGCCGACTGTGATGCCTCAATCAATTACAAGAGAGATGGTATTCTTTATGTTATGAAGCTTCAGCTATCTAACATATCAACATAAATATAGGCCTGGCTAAAACACCAAGTCGCCAATGATATAAACATTAACTAAAAAGCAATAACTGTCAGTTTCGTTCCATAAGTTTCCTGTCCTTCTGCATACCCTTTCTCTAGCTTACACTTCTCTTATCCAGTTATCCTTTAGAATCATTTTCACTTGTTATGCTTCATGGTTTATTAAAAAAAATATCATCTGTACTTGTTTAAAACAGATAGGAACTGTTTTAGCACTAACAGAGTTAACTTACTATGTTGATTATATTCTTGTTAGACATTCGATACTATAAACGTTTGTCTAATAAGAGGATTGTTATTTGTCCTTCAAAATTAAAATATGATTAACAAAGTATATATACACAGGAGATTATTGTAAAAACCGAGATAACTATGTAAACAACCAATAACCCAGTGAAATCAGCATTCCCAAGTCCCAACTAGTAGATAAAACCTAGAATTTTGTCAATTACCATTCATCATTATACCTATAGGGGAATTGGATGGAGACTATTTGAGCCCTAAAATTCATCAAATAAAGCTTAATGAAAACAGCCTAGTTTTTATACCTATCTATTCAGCCAAAAAAAAAACTCCACATGTTACATAAAGTACGCAACACTTTTGGGGATTATAAGTATTACTCTTTTACATTTAAGCATATAGAATACCTACTAATAAATCAAGAGCCTATCATTATAATTAATGAAATTCTAAGAAGATAGTTTAACACATATCATGATAACAGAAATATAAAACCTAATTACCATGCCCTTCTTTGTTGTTGTTTATGTTTGTTCCTTTATCCAGTTCAACTGAAGGATGGCTTGAAACAGGAGGTTTATCCAGTTCAACTGAAGGATGGCTTGAAACAGGAGGTTCATTCCCAGCAACATCTGCATCCTCATCCGCGAGATCATTCCCTGTAATATGTTATAACACATGACAATAGAGGCATGGAATCCTATTACAAACTCACAGTAATCAATTACACACTAATGGGAAGGAGCATGAAAGAACCGCTATACCTTGTTGCATGGTTGAGTTGCTAAGCCCTGATTCATTCAGAAGCTGCACTCAAAATAGAAATATAATAGTTTCTCGATATCATGGCATTGGCAATTATCTTCTATTGTAGATGTAAAGGGTTGAGAAACATAAATACCTCAATAACACAAGGTTCTGCTTTTGCATGATTTTGTTTCTCTCGAAGATGGTCATCCAACATCTTACGTAATTCAAAAAGGGTCTCATTACTAAGATTATCAATCTCAATCTCAATCTCGTCCTCACCAGCTTCATTCTTGTTTGAACCATGTTGCCTCAAAAAGTCGATGATATTATCTGGTAGATCTCCCAGATGAGTTTCCAAATCCCTACTAAGTTTATGTTTTTCATCATTACTCATCACTGGCTTAACTGACTCTGGCAATAGGCTTGGTTTAACTGAGGTGATTTTTCTCTTCTTTGAGGAAGGCATTGTCTTAACCAAATCGATCTCTTCATGGCCCCCCTGCTGTTGAGAACCATTCACTTGTAGTTTCTTCTCAATATGCTTGCATCTTAGCTCAAAAAACTTACTAAGAACATCCGCCATAATATGCACATCATTACCCGGAGGATTATATGTCATGGCATTGGAGAATGTGAGCCTGACATCAGCAAGAAACTGAAATGGACTTGAATAACTTCCCGATCCAAGTTTTGCCTTTACAGTCCCTAAATCCATGGGTTTCTTTATAACATTAAAGTAGTCTGGAATTTTCAATGCAACAACATCAACAGGCTTATTAAACACCCAGCCATGCTGATGTGACATCAACTTTTTTAGCAAGGTCTCACACTGTTTCCTCAAAATTAAACTAAAAGTCTCCGTTGCAGCTGGATTAGCTGGCTCATTTACAGATTGAAGCCTTCCGGAACCAACTCGGTTCAAACTACTTACTTTCTTCACTTGTGGATCAACTGATTTCCTCACGTTCGTCTGCTTTCCTTGTACATTACTACAGCTAACAATATTGCTGGATGACGACACCGTAACCTGCGCCCTATCCACATCAACTCTCTTCTGGAACGTCCTAACCTGATCAAGCTCAGATCGCAACCGAAGTAACCACTTCTCCTTCTCAGAACACGCTAGTGTCGGCAAGGGAATGCTTCGTATAGGCACACCAAAACCATCATGTGACACAGAGCTCAACTTAATCCACTTCTTTCTAAGGTCACTTGAGTTTTCATAGCCAAACGTTTCATTACGACCATGTCCAGAACATCCCGACCCTTCAGAATAAACATCAGGAAACCTATCCTTCTTCGCCATTATTCTCCCAACACTTCACACCAAATATTTTTACCAATCTCGCCTAATTATCGCATGACTAAATCCAATACTCACCTCTCATAATCCCTTACAAATCTACAATCACCACATACGCTCTCTAAAGTCTAATTTCCTATTAGCTGATTAGGGCACTATACACTTAAATTAGGGTTCGTCGAAACCTAATGCTTGCACAGATACAAATTGTGCAATTCATTAACCTACTTACATAATCACAACTATTTCAATTCAAATTATCCACTTCACTTATTCATACAATAAAAAACGAACCACGACGAACCTGATGCTACCACAAAAATCCTCTCACAGTTGTAAAAAATTAATATATCTACAGAAGAACAAACTTCAAATCACCAAATAACTTAGCGCAGCATGATTCAACCTCACAACCACATAATCAACACCAATGAATCCATAAACAATACCTTAAACCCTAAACCGAGCGATCTTTAACGGAATTGGATCTAACGAAGTTTAAATAATGCAGCGATTGAAACCCTAGGAAGAATAAGTAACGGAATAGTGACGGAGACGGAGGAACTTACCGGTGGTTATTAACGGAGAGAGTGTGATCGTACGGAATGAAATGCAAGGGAAGTTGAAGTGAGACTCTTTTTTCTAGAGAGAGAAGTAGAGAGGGTAAGTGGCAAGTGACCCTTCTCTCGGTTGATATTTTTATGTTATTACTCCGTATTATTTTGTTTTGGGTTTGTAGAGTGAGAGGATATTATTGGGGCCGTTGATTCACGCCGTCGTGAAATCGACGGTGGTGATGGGGTTTTGTATCTGTTTTGATGTGGATTGTAGACCCACGTGGGTGAACCGTGATGTTCTACAAGTGCCGTATGGTTGTGTAAGGGTGGACGGGGCGTTACTAGAATTGATCACGGGTATTTCACTATCAGTATGGTAACACCGCTGCCACCCAGCGGGTAGTGATACTGTGAACCAAAATCTTGTTGTAGTTAACGGGCTGGTACCCGTGAGTTTCTCTCTCCCCCTTTTGTCTTTTTTCTCTCATTTATTTCTAGTGGAGTGTTGCCTTAAAAAAAACTGTTTCAGTGAAGTAAATCAGTGAAGTGATGTAGTAGTGCAGGATTGATAGAAATCAGTAAAGTTAAAAAAAAACTAGTGGAGCGTCCAGTTAGGGGTGTAAACGAGCCGAGCCCGAGCCTGACTGGGCTCGGCTCGGTTCGAGCCTACAATCTTGAGCTCGAGCTCGGCTCGCTAGCAAAATCCAAAGCTCGAGCTCGGCTCGGCTCGAGGTGATTTGAGAATCTCAAACGAGCTCAAAAGCTCGGCTCGAGCTCGCAAAAGCTCGGCTATAACTTAGGCTCGCGAGCCCAATCGTTAAGGCTATAACTTAGGCTCGGCTGTAACTTAGGCTCGGGCTCGGGTTCGGACTCTAGCTCGTTAAGGCTCGATTAGGCTCGCGAGCCCAATCGAGCTTTGTATCTAGGGCTCGAGCTCGGGCTCGATAACTAAACGAGCCATATTTCAGGCTCGGGCTCGGGCTCGTTAAGGCTCGGCTCGTTCGAGCTTTTTACCGAGCCGATCCCGAGCCGCTACGTGTCATTTACACCCCTACGTCCAGTCTCCCCTAGTATTGTTTTTGTTGATTTAGGAAATTTTCGTGTAGGTATAAAATCTTCCTTTTTTGTTTTAGGTAATATATTATTATTTTTTTAATTGCAAAAATTGTACCATTTTTGGATGTTGAGTTTAGGGAAATGGTGAAGAGTTGATTAAGTGATCAATCATTTTGATTATGATCAGAGTAATCAAATATTTTGATGATGATGTTGTTTATTAGATCATATGAAGTTTGAATCGCTTTAATGTTTGTGAAGAAAAAGGAATTCAAAGGAGTTGAAATTGATTCAAGATGTGAAGTGATCAATTGTAAGGTGTTTGATTGATCGAATTATAACTAGAACTGTGATATAAAATCTCCTCATTGGTTTCCCATTATCACAACCTCCTCTTGAAACCTAAGGTCAAAGATGGAACAAATTGGCTTCCATCATTTTGCATTGAAATTAACCTTCCATTATTCTTCCTACGGCATCTTGTGCAATCTTGGTATGAGACTTAATTTGTTCATATCGAGCGTAACCATTACTCACTTTTCTTCAATGAGAATCAAATGTAACTTGAAATTGTTTTTATATCCTAGACATGAGACCTGATTCCATTGTCACTATACTTCTCTATTAAGTTCTTTTTTTTTTTGCATTAAAGTTTTCTTATTAATCAAAGAGAGGGATGGAAATGGTTGAAACAAGTAGTCCCAACCTACCTCGGATCGTTTACATTCCTAATATCATTTTCTCTATGTAGAGGAGTTTCTTGACAATATTTCTTAAGCACTTTCATGTTAAAGTATCTCGATTGGTTATTTGAAAAATCAATCGGATAATTTAGAAAGTCAAGAACGATCATGTTTTTTTGTGTGTTGTCCAACCCAAAATAGACAAAAAATGTGCTTTTGTAGGTACCGGACCGTTGGCTTTTTTTTTTAAAATAACACTTGTTTGTGAATCAGTACATCCAGCAAGTAATTTAGCTTAGTGCAAATCAATGTGTCAATTGACTTGGGGGTAATTTTGGTATGGACTTAAATAAAATTGTTGTTCGAGCCTCGAACGAGTGTGGATTCTGCATCTACCAATCCATAACAAAGCTTAAAACCCATTTATTTGGTAGTAAACTAAATACTAATTACCTCAAATGTATCAACGTTGCTAAAGTTACCAACATCATCTCCATCAATTCCACCCTTTACAACTGCCATCTCCACTCTTATTCACGTTGCTTTTATCTTGACCATCTACAAGTACAAACCACATCAACATAATTCACCACTTGGATTTGATTGCTTCATCATTATGTTATAAATGTAACACCCCAATATGGAGTAATAGCTAATTGAGAATTTTAATTGTTGCTACAACAAGGATATGACTAGTTAGGGGTTATAGACATTTCTCGTCTTAGTGCTTCAGGGGTACCTGCTAAGAAGCACAACACCGTTAGTCTCACACAGTAGAGGGTGTCCTGGAATTAACCTCATTCGTGATAATAAATGCTTCGTTCTTTTAGATGTGATTAGGAGAACTTATAGTGATTTTACAGGCCAAGATAGTAAATATAATGCACTTAAAATCATATTCACTAGTTAAACTAAATAATGGATAAATAAAACCAAAAAGGTAAATCATAATTGTGTTTATCCTTTAATAGTCCAGGTTAGTTTATACTATTTTGATTTATATTATCATATCACAAAAAACAGAGATGAACAGAGTTTTGAGGTAACTGCTTGGTTTAACATGCGTTTTTAGGCAACTGCTTGGTTTTATAGAATTTGTTTTTATTCAAATGCGTTTTATGATGTTTTAATATGCGTTTTGAGATTTGTTAGATAAATCCTTACATCTGCATGTGAATGCTTACTATTATGTGCCTTTTTATAGTATGAACATGTCATTTTGTCATTAAAATTAGATTTTATAGTTGTATGTTTTGTGTTTTATGACAAATCTTTCTAAGAAAGATGTTCCCATTGATGATCAGACTCCAATATACAAACCTGTTGTTGCATCTTCATTGAAACCAGAAGATGCAATGAAGATGAAAACGAGATGAAAAATACATTGTTACAAGATGAAAACAAAGAAGTTGAAAATGCTGAAGACCATGGAAATGAACACCAGGCAGATGAAGAACAAATTGTTGATGAGTGATTTTTTTTCCAGTAAATGCGATTTATGTTTTTATGCATGCGTTTTGGTATATACTGAAGAGTTTGCACATCTTCTACTGTTTTCTAAAATGCGTTTTATGTTTCCTTGAATGCATTTTACTATAACTGAACATTTGAAACTCTGTTTTTTACGAATGCGTTTTACTAATACATCACATATATATTTCATTTCACATCAAAACAAAAGCTTTTTCAAGCTTTTACATACATTATCCATATATATTTCATTCAACATCAAAACAAAAGCTTTTTCAAGCTTTTACATACATTGAAAACTCTTATGATTAAACCTCTGATGTGTAATAGCTGATGGAATAAACTATGTTTGCTTGAATCATCTATTGGAGCCTAAGTGTTGTTGACTCCAACAGACCTTGTATCTTCAGACCTTTGGTAGATAGTGGTTTCTTCAACAGGCCTTGTAAGCAATAATTTGTACAGTAGTTGTTAGGGAACAACAGTTGTTAGTGCAACAGTCTTTGTTTATATAAAACGCATTTGAAAAATATAAAACGCATTTGTTATTTACAATATGTTAGTCTATGTTAGTCTGGTTTCTAACTAAAAGCAATAAAGGCGTTTTGTTATTTACAATATGCGTTTTGAAACATGATGTATGGAATCTCAATGTTCTAATTATTAATCACAACATTTCACGCAATCATCTAATTCATCTTTAAATATATATATAAAACGCCTTTACTAATTATATAAAAAAACATTTATAATCACATTTTTCAATTTTTAAATACAAAAGATCACCAAATCATCTCATACCTTATATTAACAGTAAAAATAGTAAAACGCCTTTATAAATAAACAAAACACATTTATAATTACATGTCATTACTTTTTTAAATACAACAAACAAATAAATCATCTTATTCATCTTTAACATCATAAAACGCCTTTATTAATTACCAAAACGCACTTTACTAAGTTCATAAAAAAATTAAGTAAATCCTGATGTTCATCATTCAAATCATAAAACGCCTCTAGTAATTTCATAAATCTGATCTAAAACATACCTGTATTAGTTTCCTTCGAAGGCCTGTCATGATTCAGTTTACTTCTTTTTTCACTTCCTTCATATGTTATGTTTTTTTTAGGTTTTATCAAATGATTTTCGTTATACGATCATAATGACAATCATAGTATGAACATAAACTTACTTGATTTGCGTTTTGGAGCCATAATACTTCCTTGATCGGATGTTATTTTTTCATCTTCTACAACTGCTCTGTTTTTTTTATTTCGGAGATTTTGATTTTGGTTGATTTTGTTTTGTGAATTCGACGAGTATATGTTTTGATTAAGTAACTGTCATTAAATGAGATTGAATTGGGCGCTATTATTAAAAAATTCAAATTATTAGATTGGGAATTTGTCTAATTTACCCTTCCCCTTGTTAACTGATCCTTAAAACACTGGTGGGTTATTAAATGACGATCATCTTGATTAAAACACAATGGATGGTCAGGATGGCTTCTTACACTTTGTATTTTAAGGAGACTTTGTACAATAGCCTCTCTCAGTGACTATCTAGAAGTCAACCAATCCGTCAACTAATGTGTTTCTTTGTGCACAATCACAAAACAAATTCACCTAGGCCAATTTTATTACCAATTCATTGGAATTCTTTGAAAGAAATAAATTCACCTAGGCAAATTTTATGATTAAGTCATTCGAATTCCTCGAAATGCACTATTGCCATCTTTTTCAACATGTTTAATCTCTCTTTTTAATTGTATATGATGCTTCTAAGCTTATGGATGCCTTAAACAAACCATGTTACAGAAACTGTATACTTGAGTATAAACTCCCTAAAGCTCTACAAGACTACAAATGGAAAATTTACAAGTGGTTCTCTAGTGTACTCATTTCAAAGAAAGGAAAGCATTAACTTCTTGAGAGAGAGGGCAGTGGTGATTGCAAGAAAGGTAAATAAAATTATGAGACTAGTGACTATGATTAAAGCAAAGATGATTTTAAAGTATTGCTATAATTTGGAGAATCCATCCTTTTTTTTTACTTCGCAAATTCTATCTATTCTAAAGAGAAGCATCGGTGGGGTTTCTCCACCGACACATACACCCCTCAAACTTTGTAATTTGCTATTTTAGCCCTCCAAACTTTGCAAGACCAAAACTAGAGGTGTACAAACCGGGTAACCGGTTTTAAAAAAAACCGGTTTTTTTAAAACCGGTTTTTTTACTAGAGATTAAATCGTTTTTTTTTTAAACCGGTTCGGTTTTAAAACCGGTTTTTAGTGCTTAAAACCCAAACCGGTGAAACCGGTTAGGGTCGGTTTTTAAACCGGTTTAACTTAAAAAACCGGTTTTTTTATTTAAAAAACCGGTTTTTTTATTTAAAAAACCGGTTTTTTTTTTTTAAAAAAAATCGGTTTTAAAACCGGTTCTTCCTTGGTGCTGAAAAACTGAAAAAAAAACCGGTTTTTTTTTAACCGGTTTTTTTTTAAACCGGTTTCGGTTAGGGTTTAGGTTTTTTTTAAAAACCGGTTTTTTTGTACACCTCTAACCAAAACACCTTATTTAACTTTTGAATTTGACATATTTGGTCCCTACTCCACTTTATAAGTTTTACAAAGTAACCTCTTTAGTTTCTAATGTTTTAAACTTACTCTTGTACTTTATATAATATACGTTTTTAACCTACTAAGTTTTTTCCTTATTTAACTTTTTTTTCAATAACTTTCGTTCGCTAATTTCTTTTTAAAAATACTAATTTATTGACGTGTTTAAATTTTTGGACCCCCTTGAGTTTCTATAGTTTCGAGTTTATCTTTTTTCGTACCTTTACTTGGAAAAAAAAATTACGTGTGAATTTTTACATACGTGTCAATATAAATACGAGTGGGTCTACGTTTCAACTTAAACCTTTTTTTCTTTTGGAAAATTTCGAGTTTACTCCTTTTCGTACTTTTACTTTGAAAAAACTACCTTTTTACGTACAAATGTTTATATATGTGTCGGTATAAATACGACTCGGTCTACGTTTTGACATAAACCTGATTTTTCTTTTGGAAAACGAGTGATGTCAAATATACGTTTTCATGCTTATTATATAGGGGTGTTCATCGGATCAGATAACGGGTTATTCGGATCGGTCTATTCGGATTTTAAAACTTTAAGAACCTATCCGAAATCTGATCCGATCTGAATTGGGTGTATCTGATCCGATCTGAATTGGGTGTATCCTCATCCGATTCAAATTTATCCGAATTCAATTCGGATCGGATTCGGATAAATCCGAATAATCCAAATTAATCTGAACAATAATTTTTCAAATTTTTTTTATTTTTCCTAATTCATGGTTCCTAACATTCTACTAATTTAAAGTTAGTAAACATACAAAGGCGGAAGTAGAAATTAGTATTAAACACAAATACAAAGTTCAAACTTCAAACGTAGTCTTCAAAATGTAGATTTTAAACACAAAATCAAACTTCAAAACATAGTCTTGAACACAAAATCAAGCATCACGAAACGTGAAACCATCTAGTCCATATAAATGGGCGATGTTGAAGAATTAGGGTCTAGTATTGACATCATGACTCACGGGTTGAACTAATTTCAAGCAATGGGTAATTCATTTACTAAAACCGAATTGAAGTTTATTCGGATATCCGAATAACCCAAATAATCCAAAATTTTAGATTCTAAAATCCGAATCCGATCCGAATATCCAAATAAGTAATTTGGATTCGGATCGGATCTATCCGAATATCCAAATAAGAATTCCAATTGTTTTTTCGGTTTTTTTCTGTTTGGATTTCGGATCGGATTTCGGTTTTTCTCGTATTTCGGATTTTTTGAACACCACTATTATTAGACTATCTTTAATGTTAACTGCTAAGCGCCCTTAGCTGCCTAGTCAGCTGCCACATCATATCCTTACAAATCTTTGAAAATCCTTATAAATCCTTAAAACCCCACTATTTCATCTCCAACCATACAAACATCCTTACATATCCTTACAATTTCACATCACCACTCATTTTTCTTATTTTAAATACATAGAAGTAATACTTTGATAATAAAAAGAAATAAATAAAAACGTAATATTAGTTTATCAAGTATAATAAATAAATAAATAAAAAAGTTAAAAAGAAAGTTTGTAATAAGTAATAAATAAATAAACGTAATAACTTTTTTTTGAAAGATAAATTTAATTCAAAAACGCCACAAGAGGTCCCCAAAGCGGGGACCTAAGGGCACTAAAACGACTTTACATCAAGATTAAATGAAGTTGTTCAATTTACTTCGGAAGGTTGAAAAAAATTACTGTATTAATTGTCTTTGAAATAAACATTGAAAAGAAAAATATTAAAGTTGAATTAAATATGTTTTGGCACAAGAACCAAAATTGGTGAAGTCCTTGCAGTCGGATATTCAATTAATTCGGACATACTTTAATGGGCCCATAAATAAGGATTTATTCCACCTCATCTCAGACGTTTCTTTTAAAGGTGCGATAGAGTTAGTCTTTTATGTGTTCTTCGGTTCTTCCGGTTGGTCCACGTTTCCACATAAATTTTGTTCCGAACTGAGTTAAAAGCAAGGTGTTCTATACTTTCTAGTAATTTTCTTTTACGCATTGTGTTTTACGAGTTGTGTGTAGCACATTGTGTTTTACGAGTTGTATTTTACACTTCGTGTGTTACCGCACGGTTAAACCCGTCGCAACGCGTGGAGAGCAAAACACTAGTTCTGTTGATAACTCAAATGAAAATGTTGTAAACTAAGCACATTCAACCCCTCTTGGTCATAGACCATGGAAAGGAATGAACTGTCAAAACCAAATAGGAAAACAAGGTAGTTGGACGCCAAGCAAAGAAGTAGAAAACATAATAGCAAACAATTAGAGGAGAGAAAATAGTGCAGGCAATAGCGATCCCTATCCCCACCTGTGTCTTGTGTGGGGTTTGGTTCGACATGTGCAACAGTCTTCCGAAATCTAAACTTAAGGGAGTACTGTTTTTTTCCGCGACTTGGGAACCTTTATATGTATGCTGCTGAGTATCAGGAGGCCATGTAGTCTTTGCACTTCCTCTGTTTCAGTGTAGTCCATCCATTTGTTTTGGACATAAACCTCTTCAGGTGTATTGAAGTAAATGTCTAAGTGTTTAATAAGTAAATCTCTCACCTTTCTTCATGTTTCTGGAGTTAAGCGGGTTATGGAACCAACCCATGCGATGTTTTCTATATACAGAACACGTATTGACCGTAATTAGCTTAAGCAAAACCTTTACAGCTGATGCACAGATTCATCAGAGATCCGGAGTTTGTGTTATGCATTTCTAGTGATGAAGCACGACCGTACCCATTTAACACAGTCATGCACAACTTTAGCAAAGCGCATTATAAGTGCGATGCAAATCATATATTTGATCTGTTCAGCTGATTTATAACAACACACATAATAAATGACTCCATTATTCCTTGGTTTTAAGTTCCAAATGAAGAACAAGTACTATTATCACATTACATAAACACACCTTCCATACAGAAACTGAAGGTCGAAATGCATGGTGTTCTTATACAGTAAAAAAATTAATTATTTCTCATTCAAAGTCTTGTCACAAACCTTTGACCAAGATGAATCGAAGGAATTCTAGTTGACAACGTCAAGAACAAGCTTACGGGACTTGAGGACCGACCACCTCAAACGCCTGTAGTATGCAGCTTGGAGCAAGGCCAGTGACAATACAAATATCCACTTAAATCCCATCTGCATCATCCAACCAAAATCAATACGGTTATTCCAGGTAGATTCAAAAGTACAAGTTTACCCTTAAGCTGAAATAAGGGTGTTTTTTTTGTAATCATATATCTTGATGCTTCAAATTCGTGTATCCAAAACAAAAAATTATTACGAAATCTATCATCAGTTTCGACGTATGGAATCTCTCTTCAGGGCCGGCCCTGAGCATGGGCCGGGTGGTCACCGGCTCAGGGCCCGACCCACAAATGGGCCCAAACTTTTTAAAAAAATTCACACGTATATATTAAATTCTATATTTAGGATATATATATATATATATATATATATATTTGTGTTTTATACATATAAGTGTTGTTAGTGGGGTTGGAAAAACCATGTAAATTTAATGTAGGGGTCTCAAGTTCAAGCCTTAGCTCTAGCACCATATTAAGTTTTTTTTTTTTAATTCATTCCTCTTTACAAAATTTTGGGCCCAAATTTTTTTTCGCCAGAGGCCCAATTTTTTTTAGCGTTTTCGAAGATGGCCTCTCTCTTAAAAGCAATTTGCAATCTCTCACCAAGAAAAAAGATCAAATCTAGTGTATTTCAAAGTCAATATCCATATTATATATATGAGCAAAGGCTAAAGGGTATAGGATGGGTCAATTTATCTTACCAGTTTCCTTTCTTCCATTTCTGGTTCTGCAGCCCAGCTTAAAAATGAAACAACGTCTTTCCCCATCTGCAGAAGAGTTAAATAAAAGAATCTGAGGTCCCAGTCCCACACGCTAAAATGAACTAAAAGAAAAATGGCATTGACAAACCTGAGCCTCTGTTGCAGGAGTGCCATCTTCATACTCAACAGCACCATCATTAAGCATTTGAGGCATTGCAATAGCCCCCCCAGGGAAATAAGGATTATAGTACAGACCGTCCCTGATCTGCAATACATTTGTAGATTGACTGTTAGGTGTGTCACATAAGCGGACTAAGTTTAACCAAGATGAGATTAAAAAAAAAGTAAGTTTGCAGATTAAAAGGATTGTTAACACAGCAATGAGTAATAAACCAATAAACTACCGACATAACTTTCATGATTATATTGATACGGTATTTTTTTTTAACATTCAACTAATCAACACCATGGTCATAACTATATTTACAATAACATAACAATTTTAACAATCTATAAACATACGTTACATCTAAATGAATGACACTTAAACGAACTTAAAATCAAAACAACTCCCTAACACCAAAATATCTTCATATGCAACAAGACCTCATGGTGAACATGTCTATCATAAACAACAGTCTAACAAATGGCACCGTCTACCAACCCACTTACCAAAAATATGTCAAAAGAGCATAAATGTTGTATATTGATATATGGTATGAGATTTTACTACTCACCGCAACACCAGCAGGGGGGTCACGGTAGCCAGTCAGAAGTGCAAATACATAGTTCTGTCCATTGTGACGAGCCTGACGAGACACAAATTGTAAGAATGTGTAGTAAATACAGCAATAAAAAAAAGCAAGAATGAGGAGTTAGTTACTTTGGTGATAAGACTGAGGTCTGGAGGATAGGCCCCGCCATTAGCAAATCTAGCAGCTTGCTCATTTGCATAGGGTTGAGGAAATCGATCACTGAGCTTGCCAGGACGAGTAAACATCTCACCCTCATCATTAGGACCATCAACAACCTCAATTTCAGCAGCCATTGCTTTTGTTTCCTCTTCTGTATATGCCACACCCACCAAGTCACGATATGAAATCAAACCCATTGAATGGCATGATGCGCATACTTGCGTATACACTTGGTGACCACGTCGGATCCTGATCAATGAACAAAAAACACAAAAGTCAATTTCCATAAGAGGTGGCAATTTCAACATGCTTACAATATGCAGTCCAATATTAAGGATTAGTAAGATGTTGTGTCACAATAAAGAAATAAAAAATTAAAATTTTGTTAAAAATCACACTTACGAAGCATGGTCATATGAACTGAGAATGCCTTGGTGGGGCCAAGGATAGCTTGGACACTCTAGACCATGTTCAGCCTCATCAGCAGCTGCTATTGTTGTAAAACTCAAAAGCCCTGAAACACCTGCTCCAAGGAGTGCTAATGCCCTCAGGGACTTCATTCCAGAAGCATCTTGGTCCTTCTTTGGAGTTAGAGATGACAAAACTGGAAGGGCCTGGTTTTTTTATTGATAGCTTGTAAATTATTGTAGCAACCAGTGATTGAAATATACAAATGAAGCTAGACTTGAGATATAGGCAACTTATACATTTCTTATGTCATGTTTGATATCCCAATTCCCAACTGGAAAATCAATGGCCAGTACATAATAAAAACTAGAATTTGCATTCTTCTAGTTACGAAAAAAGAGGTCTCCAGGGACATCATGACTAGCATGGTAGCATGTATATGCAGAAGGGTATAACAATATATTACGTCACCCCAGCTATGAGCTATGTTTATTCTGGTGATTTGTGGGCCATGGTCATCAAGGGACATGTGAAACATTCACTCTGGCAAAATGTATGTTTACATATCGATTATAGTTACATGTCTTCTAAAAAAACCATTTTATTTCAAATGGGAAAAAGAAGTTGACACTTTCAATTGCAATATACTATAAACTAGCTTTGGGAATTTAATGTTTGGGAAATTCTTTGTGCTAACTTAATTTTGGGCCACACGAGTTCCAAAACTCATACTAAGAACGCAGCCCAACTGGCAGTTTTCAGATCTATCTTGCACTCTCATTACTAGAGGTCATTTCTTTAGGTTGAACCTTTGCTGACATGTGAATCCATATAATCACTTGTATATGATATCAAACTATCAACTGTAATAATCCATCTTTAAATGTACCCGGACTACCGAGTAAACGTCACAAACTCACGATTTAACTTAAAATTCATAACATCAAATTACTCAGCGCCCCAGATGACAATTTAACCACTTAATAAATGTGTGATGTGTGGTTAGTTTGGGTTTATCTATAGTTAACTCGGCCGATATATCGGTGATATATATATCTCGGTTATCGGTCATCAACCAATATATCGGTACAAAATATCGGTCGAAATATCGGTACCTATATGATCGGTGATGATATTGACCGATATTTTACTATGTTTGATCGATATATCACCGACCTTTCTTCTTAGATTTTCCATTTGTCTTACTTCTAATTGTTGTTATTAGTGTTTTAAGTCTTAATTGTTAGTGTTAAATATTAGTGTTTTAAGTCTTAATAAATTCCCACTTGCTACAATTGTTAGTGTTTTGCAAGTTGCAAAATGTTAATTTGTTAATGGTAGGAGAGTATATTGAATTATTAATGTTAAATTGCTATATCTACGCAGTTAATGTGGTGAAATATAGGTTATCGGTCAAGGACCGATATTTGAAATACCGGTTATCACAGTGGGATATCGGTCATTGCAAAATTTATATATATAGATGTGTATGTATATACATATATTTTTATATAAAGATTTCTAAGTTTGAACCATATGTAAACTAGTGAAAGATGGAAGGGGGTTAAATGTTAAAATACCAAAACTTAACAAAACCTAATCCTCCACCATGTTTATCATATGTCGTATCTTTCCACCCTCTTCATTGTTCATCAGACACAACAACAATACACAAACCCTAGCCCCAACTTCATTTCATCCATCAATTGATTCTTCAAATGGGGTTCGAGCTCACACAATGAAGACGCGTGCTAGTCTGATTTTGGTTCTAATTGAGGTAATAACTCGTTCCACTTAACTGACTTTGACCTAATTTTGACTGATTGGGCCAAAACCGATCGGTGAGATTACCGACATAATAGACTCAACTATCGGCGATATATCGCTAAATATCGCTGATATTATCGGGACTGATATTATGGCCGAGATTTTGCACCGATATGCAGCCTGATGACCATTGACCGAAAACCGATATCACCGATATATAGGCCGCATTAACTGCTTAGTGCTATATATATGGATTTTGCATGATATAAAAATTACCGATATCTCACCGCGATAACCTATATCTCAAATATCGGTCCTTGACAGATATCCGATATTTTACTGCATTAACTGCTTAGGTTTATCTAATAACCCCTCTAAATTTAATAATTGCCAACTATGAGGACTAGCATTCCAGCATACTTAGAAAGAGGATGCCGAAAACTTGTAAGCTTAAATAGGTTTTCTAAAAACTAAATATAAAAACAAGATTTTATGGAGCTTTTGCTATCACTGCTTCACCTAACTTATACGTGTAGAAAACATGTTATTAAAACAGACAAAACCGTAGCCACCTGACAAGCGAAAACATACACAAAAGAAGCAAGAAAGAGAGTGCTTCTAATTAAAAAAAAATTAAAAAAAAATGCAAACCACAATAACACTCACAGTGGAATGAGAATGAAGTCTGCTCCTGAGCAAGTGGTAAACTCCCCTACCACCAGCCATTTAACCCAATTTCCTGTAAAAACATTTATCATAACACATAGTCAACTCAACTACTGCAAGAAACCTCTAATCAAGCATTAATCCACCTCAATACCCATATATAAATAACTCTAAATAACAAACTAAAAGCTACTAAGTTTGCTTCAAGCAAGGGACCTATCCAATGGCACAAACAGCCAAACAAAAAAAAACATTACCCTAAAACTGTAACTAAATAATTTACAAACAAGCTATAAGAACATATAAAAACCTAAATAAACGGATACAAGATCTGGGCATTAGAAGAAAGATGCAATAATTGTAACACATTTCAAAGGGTACAATAGGGTAGATTAAAGGACATAAATTAATAATTAAGCGTTGATGATATTGGGGAGCACTCACAGGTGAAGTAATCGTCGCCGGTGACGGCGTTAAACGGTAACACAGAGAGACAGAGAGAGAGAGATTGGGTGGAGATTATTCGCCCACAAGCACGACGAGCGTTCTCAGTCACAGAGCTTTTTGGGTGGGCCAAGGCATGTTTTATATAAAACGGGATATCACATATTGGGCTTCTAAACTATAACATAAACTGGTGACTGGTCTCATTTAACGGGCTTTCAAATACGGACACACGTTAACATGACACAATTCGTATTTGATTTTAGGCAAAATGTCAATGGTTATTGATCCAATTAAGTAATCCCAACTTTTTTTTTTGTTTCTTCAAAGTAACCTAACTTTAAGTTGTTGTTATAATAGTACTAGCTTTATACATTGGGAGCGTCTCGGGGTTGACAAATCTAATATGAAACATCAATTTTATATATGAAATAGACTGATGCGCTTTACAGTTACATGCAAGAAAGCCTCATGTAGCATCTAACCTAAAACAATTAACAATGTATATCCGATGTTAACGCCTAACCTTAAACAATGTATAATTCTAATGTTAACATCTAACCTAAAACAATGTATAACTCTAATATTAATACCTAACCTATACAACTCCAATGCTAACACCTAACCTAAAACAATGTAGAACTCCAATGTAACTCCAATATTAACATCTATCGTAAAGACTAAACAAATGTACAACTCTAACATAATAATATTGATATCTAACCTAAAACCATGTATAACTCTATTAACCTATTCTGCTCTGGTTGAAAATAGAATTCATATTTATTAGTTTGAACATAATTAGTGACTTGCCTATACATGATTAATGAATTATCTGAACACGTGTTTTTTTTCCTGTATGAACAAAACCCTACAAAAAATAGTTGTTTTTTTTCTTCTGTTTTTATATAACACTATGATACTTGTTGGAAAGATAATAAAACGTTTGTTAATTTGGTGTAATTTTTCTCTTCAAAAAATCTCGTAGATAAAAGATACACGTTTAAAAATTATAGGAGGAAACATTATAGAGAAAAATCTAATTTTGTTTTTAAACTTTTTTTTTCCTAAAATTATTTAATGCCGCATGACAACCTACATAGCACTCAAATGGGAGAATGACTATATGAGTGTCATGTAAGATTTACCCATTTGAAATATATATATAGGATTTGGATCATTTGAGAACCACCATTTAGGGAGAGAACCAAAGAACCAGTGTGAACAGGTGGCATTTTTGTAAATATGAAGGTGTCTACAAAAAACCCCTCCATTAAAAAATAAAAAAAATAAAAAAAAAATTATATAACCTAAATAAATACAAAAATAAAAAAAGTAAAAACACCAAAATGATTATTTTGCATTATTAATTCGAAAAAAAATAAAAAAAATGGCTTGTGACGTCATATGACGTCATCCTGATGCACATGTGCATTTCGCTGTTATATATACAGAAATACACCGTATGCACATGTGCATTTCACTCTTAAATCGCACTTTTGAATGAATTGTCAATTACCATAACTAAATGATTATTAAATGGACGCGATATTATATATAAGGGATCAAAAATTTTATTCAATGATCCATAAACGGACGCAAAGTGAGATATAAAATACACTCGAACTCGTCAAGTGTTTAGTCATGGATATTATAACATAAATTGAAAATAAAACACGTGTATGCAACAAACATGAATAAACTTGAAACACCTCTATATAAGACCTATAAAATAAGAAACGTGTAATGCATGCACATGTGCATTTCACTAATATTGTTAGATTGTTTTAGTAGTTTAACTCTCGGCATACATATATGCATGCATCATTCTTCAAATAACAAAGTTTTTATATCAATTTGTCTTTATCATACAACTACATGTAGTCTCTACTAAACGTATTAACTCAATAAAACAAACGATAACAAAAAAAAATATCCATATTACAAACCAACTATGTTAACCACCTACATACAAAATTCTAAATATCTCACAACCTCACGTTTACCAACATAACAAAATGTTAAACCAAACATACATTACACAAAATGGTATACAAACTTCTTTGTTTGTTTGACAAATTCCTTATACCCAACCAAAGTTGACGTGGTGTAACGCGTGTTCGTATCTTGGGCGCCAATTTGCTTTTTTCATAACATTCTTTTGATTTGTCTTCACTGCCACCGTTTTAACCGTCATTTTTCACCGTCACAATATGTTTCCACTTATTAAACTCGTTTGAACCTTTCTTCTTAAATCTATATCTGCATATAGAATAATTTGTGTGTTTAAACAATCAACATTTAATATTTCACAAGAAAAACTGCACATATGCACATGTGCATTTCTATATAAATGTACTAAATAAATAATACCAACCTGATTCAACTTCCTGATAAACACCCGTGACATTATCAGCTTCCGCTTCTGGGATATCAAATGGAGCTCGATTATAAAATAAATAAATAACATAACTAATACAGGGAATAAGGGAATACCAAGTACATTCGGACTAAATAAATAATGCCAACCTGAATCAACTTTCTGATCAACAATCGTGTCATTATCTTCACTTGCATCCAGTAATGTAATACAAATGTTACTTTCTTTGATGTTTTCCCCATCTCTTAGATACAATCAATAAAAATGCATAAGAAAACCGATATTTCAACCTGATTGCACATGTGCAACAACATTAGTTTATTAAATATAACAAAACAAATGCACACGTTCATTATTGTTAACGGCCTCATTATACCAGTATGTGTTTTAATATTACTTTTAACATTATAAACTACGTTTTGCACATGTGCATATCAGAAAATGGCACATCGTCCAAAACACAAATTATCCTCCTAACTAATATATGCAAACATTTCATCAACAAATTACACACTTCAAACCTAATTCACCAAACACGAAATCATTACATCTAAAAACAACACCACTAACTAGCCGATGAATCAATCTATCGTAAAATTTATTAGTAATAAATAATTCAAATAATTAGATTAACAAAACAAAATCATAAAAAATAAAAAAAAATCATCACAGCACTAAAACAATCAACATGACTGTATCACTTCAATCAACCATATATAAACACTAAAATGTGGATCATTAATTCACCGTAAACATATCCTTCTTAAAATACAAAAACAATAAACATATCAACAAACCAGATTCACAAAATAAACAAAATAGTAATCATCGTATGAATACCAAGGAGAATATAACTCACCGATATCATCCCTGTTGTGGATGTACGGCGTCGGGTTTTTTCGTTATGACGGTTGTAGTGGATGCACGGTGCTTACGGTGGTAGCGGACGGTGTGTATCAACGATAGTGGATGCACGGTGGTAGGAGTTGTCGTTGATGAACGTGGTATCGGTTGTCGTTGATGATGGTGGTGGTGGTGATTGTGGTGGATTACGGTGGTAAAGGCTAGTCTTGTGATAAACTAGGGTTTTGATGTATCCACCTCTTTTTATCTCTTGGAATGACCCAACCTTTTTTATCCAATGTTATGACCCGTGTTTTTTTAAATTTTATCTACATAATTACAATAATACCCCCTGTTCATATTGGTTCTTTGGTTATCTCCCTAAAGTTGGTTCTCGTATGATCCCTACCCTATATATATATATATATATATATATATATATATATATATATATATATATATATATATATATATAGGGTAAGGTTCTAGAGAAAACCCTAAATAATTGAGTAAACTCTATAAACCTTACCACAACCATTGATCAAGCATGATCAATGGTTGTGAAGCATGGTCTCACCTTCTCTCTCCATCTTGACTTTAATACTAGAGATTAAATGATATTATATTAGGAAAAGGGTATAAAGGTAAAATGGATTCACCTTCTCTCTCTATCTTGTCACATTCTCTCTCCACCTTTTCATCTTCTCTCTCCACCTTTTCTCTCTCCTACTTTTTTCTCTATCACTTATTTCATATATTAATTTAAAGATCCAGATTTATTAATAACGTATGCCACACGAGCCCTTTAACACATGTTAGTTGTTCTCTTCAAACAAACTTCTTTCACACACATCACTGACAAGTGTTATTGGTTCAGATAATTATCACGATAATTTTGGACTAGTATATCAACATAAAAGAAAACATGTATAGAAAAATTTATTGCAATCAACATTGAGTGTAGCAAATTAATTTCATATAAATCTAAACAATTAAAAAGATGATACAAAACTATCATAAACTAACATAAAAAAACACATTATAGTCGTCTTCGGCGTTATGCTTCATTCCTTATTAGGCATCTTCGGCTTCTATTTCAATCCCTAGCACTCCACCTCTAGTTGATCCTTGTGCGGAGTAGCCGGCTTGAAGTCCAGTGGCTGTTCATAGAACCTCCTACATTAATTATTTTTAATAATTAAACATTTGTAACTAGCAAAATGTTAACTCGGTCAATTTAGGAGTTAGTTGGGCATATGCTAACAGGTGTTAGTTGGGCATATGCTAACAGGTGTTAGCATCAGTGACACATGTTGATTGAACCCTAACACGTGTTAGTTAGGCATATGCTAACAGGTGTTAGCATCAGTGACACATGTTGATTGAACCCCTAACACATGTCAACTGGAATAGATTCATCAGTAGGAACCATATACAGCATTTTTAGTATCACTAACACATGTTAATTGAACCCTAACACATGTCAATTGGGGGATAGATTCATCAGTAGGCACCAATACAAACATGTGCTAGAATCACTAACATGTGTTAATTGAACCCTGACACATCACCAATACAAATATTCAAAACCTTCACCAAAATCAAACCTTTACTTTAATATATACAAATACATACATTTTTATGAAAAGATAAAAACAGTCAAGTTATATTTGAAAAAAAAAATTAGTGATATACCAAGTTATATTATGCAATAAAAACACATTATAAAGGGATAATTTTTAAGTTTATTGATTCATGTTCGATAGATTATGATTCTGATGACTCAGACACGCCATTGATTGCATTCAAAAGACGCAAACCAGGTAACTTACACCGCGCTTCCTTCTTATTGTGAAGTATTAAAAAGTATAGATAGGTGTCGCTTATGTTTGTAGACTATATTATTTAAATTTTTGTCTCAGATCATGAGGGTGGCACAAGTGCTGCATCAAGCATGGATTCTCGAAAGGATAAAGGTTGGGGAAAAAACAGTTTGTTTTTATTGTAGTCTTAACATATGTAACACAGTTGTGATTTTCCAGGTAAAAAGGCTGATGGGTCGTCACGTTCACAGAAAAATGGTGGAGATAATCAAGGTATGAATAAAGCGTGACTTTGCGTATGTAACACTTAGAAAGTGCGTACTAACCTGAGGCTGGTGTCTTTGTTTTGTGTACATCAGCAGGTAAGCATGTCGATGTTTTAGCAGTTTCAAATAGGGTAACAAGATCTACACCTACGGACAATGAAGCTGTGGATGAGCGAGTTGGACGTAGTAAGCAAAAGACAAGCAAAAGGACGGAAGGTAGTAAGGCGAAGCTAAAGGGCAGTGGTAAATCGGCGCGTGGGAAGGTTGAACCTGGTAAACAACGTAAATGAAGGAAGAAGGATGAATGGCCTGGTATACGTATGAGGTCTTCGCCATTCCAGTTTTCAAGGTGCATAAGTATTTTGAGTGAAGAACAACGTCAGGCTGTGAAAGAGATGGGGTTTGGTAGACTACTTCACTTCAAGATGGATGGGATACCGTCGAAGTTGGGTCACTATGTTGTTGAGAACTTAGATCCAGAAAGGTTGCAAATTTATCTTCCATGTGGTACAATCTGTATTGATGCATAAGTGATCCGAAGGCTTCTGGGGATTCCTGATGATGGGGTATCATTTAGTTCACTGCCACGTTTAAGTAAAAAGGATGAAGTGGTTGCTAGCTGGAGAGAAAGGTATCCACCTGGCCGATTTGTTTCACCTAAACAAATGGTGGACATGATCGAGTCCCAATTAGATGGCGAGGATGGCTTTGATTTCCGCATGCACTTCTTAATGTGCTTTTTTTGTTGTTATGATTCAGTGCCATAAACAAGGAAGCCTTAGGGATTCCATATTGGACTACATCACTGATGACTTGGATTTTGTAGGGATGGATTGGTGTGGGTTGTTGTTGGATAAGATACAACTTTGTAAGAATGGGTGGAGATGCGGAGATAAGAGGACAACGTTTGCTGGACCCCTTGCGTTGTTGGTGGTAAGAGTTTTTACTTTACTGTTTTGCATGTGTAAAGTTAGGGGTGTAGCATGTGTAACATGACTGCTTAAGTATTTTGCATGTGTAACTTAGGGGTGTAAATAACGTTTCCTTGTTTTCAAATAAACATGACAACTACTTTATGTGGATAGCGTAAGGTGGATGATACGATTTACCCAATATCTTTTTGGAGCGTTCAAAAGCTAAGAGAGAGAGAGAGGGGGGATTGAAATTGGGAACGGTGGCTTTGGTAAGGGAGAGCTAAAAGGCTTGTTATCATCCAGTAACATCAAATGTGTGGACTATGAACCAACAGTACAGGTACATGTGTGTTTATATAACCTTTATCCATGCTTTCTTACGCAACTTAAGTCATTAAATATATACGTTATCATATACAGGACAGAGTAGCAGGGGTTGATAAGATGCTGGATGTAATGCTAAAGAACAAGGACCACATTGAGACCGCATAATGAAGCTCTATGAGGAGTTTCCAGAGAGAGAGGGGAAGTTTTGACGGTAAAAACCAAGTACGAAAGTATTCTTGAGCAAGCACCAAAGTGGGCAAAACGGGAATGTCCAACCTTTGATGTTGATGATTAGCAAGTAACAACTGTATTTGAAGGCGTGACTTTGAAAGACACTACTCGAGAGGAGACAAGAAACGCCGCACAAGATGGGACAGGTATGTTAGACAGTCGCAATGGTTAATAAAACATAGTAATTAAATGTGATTTTGTATGTTTGTAACACTTTTAGATTGTGTACAGGGCTAGATGCAGGGACTCCAGATGGAGCTGTAGAAGATGTTGGGCGTGAACATCACATGGGGCTGGATATGTTGGAATGCTTCAGCACACCAGATGCGGAGGTTGAACATGGGGCGCAACTAAAGATCGTGGTTGATGACGAGATAACAAACCTAGTTGTGAGCCAGTACCGAAAAATCCTCTATGAAGAAGATAAATGTAAAACAACAGCAACATCAACGGGAGATGACATGTTGCCCAAAAATATTCAAAATGATGGTTTTGGTTTGGAAGCCTATAAGGAGACTGAGACAGAATGCAAAGGGAAAGAAAAAACCGAAAACACATTGGAGGCCTTCGCTAATGAACCGCCTACCGTATTTGAACCAACTCAACTACCAGTGTACAGAAGACGTAGGAGTCATGCTGTACTTCAGGCGTTACGGAGGAAGATACGTATGCAACAGGATGGCATGGGGGTGTCGGGACATGATATTGTGGCAGATGCTGATAAGGACATTAATGACCATAAAGGTTGCAACCTGAAAATGAGTTGATCTGTAAATCAGTTTTATTTGGGGATGTATTCTAAATGTGTTGTTTGCGTGTCATAGAAACAGGTGAAGCTGAAGGGAGCGGGAAGGATGGAATGACACTGACGGATGTGGAAAATCTGGTAAAGCGAGTAGAGGACATAGAGAGTAGTGCGATTGGAAAAACAACGTCAAACGAGGGGTATGATGGCCCAGCTTCAGTGTCGGCTTAACACAGATGGACATGGAGGTTACGGGTCAGCTGACAGGTATGTGTTGATTATTGAATCAAAACGTTTCACATGTTAAGATATTAATTAGATGTGCAAAGTTGAAGTGGGCGCTAAAGGCGAGGTACCAAATGTAGAAGATGCTAAGTCGTGTGAAAACACTGGTGAGTTTCGTACGGTACCTGAAATTTTGCATATGTAACACTTATATATAAACTTGTATATGATTGTGGTTGCAACTTGTGCAGATACATTGTTCGGCGCTGATGTGGTTGGACAAAAGGAACCTCTTAGCGTTGATATTGCTGAAAATAAGCGTAAGTTTGTTTTGTAAGTACACATGAACGATTGCGTTATGCATACGTTGTTTCTTACGTAAATGTTGGTTGTGACAGGTTCCATTGATCCGTTAGGCGCCATAGGTGAAGGTAAAAGTGATGAGACTGCAGCAGCTGACATGGTCAATGAGATTCCTCGAACTGGTATGCTTTTATTTATTGCCCTTGTGTTGACAGTTTGCATATGTAACACTCATAGATTCACTTAAAAGTTTAGTATGACAAACTTTTATATGATTTCCCTTCCGACTTGTGCATATCCATTGTTCGTCCCTGGTGCTGTTGGACAAAAAAGAACAACTTAATGATGATATTGCCGAAAAGAACAGTAAGTTTATTTGGTTAGCACACATGGACGGGTGTGTGTGGCATGCCTTGTTGCTTACGTAAAATCTTGGTGGTGACATGTTCTATGGATCCCGTAGGCGGTATAGCTGAAGGGAAAAGTGATGAAGCAACAAGAGTTGACATGGCCAGCGAGACTCCGCAAACTTGTATGGTTTTAGTTACTGACATATACATTATATCAAGTTTAGACAGGTTGCAAAATGTGCAATAAGGTTGAATATGAAAAACTTGTTTATGATTATGCTTGCAACTTGTGCAGGGCCATTGTTCGTTCCTGATGTGGTTGGACCAAAAGAACCTCTTTGTGTTGATATTGCTGCAAAGAAGCGTAAGTTTGTTTTGTTTGCACACATGTACAAAAATGCGTTATACATGCCTTGTTGCTTACTGGTATGGTTATAGTTTATTAACCTTGTGTTGATAGTTAGGGGCAGCTTACTAAGTTTCTCATGGGTTACATGAAAACAGGAGAGGGAGAGGATGGTCAGGGGTTCGACAACTCTTGTAGTTAACCTTTGATGCAGCCTGTTAGTTCGTTTGACGCGAATAGCGGTGCTTACCGTCAATACAGTTTAAGTGGTGCATCTGGGTCCATGTTGGGTGGTGAGGAAGATGATGATAATATGACATTGGCTATGCGACAGCAACGGATTGCAGAATTAGATGCTAGAAAAAGGAACCCACAACGTGAGAGACATGTTTCATTCTTCCACAAGTCGCCATTCATGAAAAGGGGGGTTGAACTTCAAGACGTGGTAACAAAGGATGAGGAAGCTGTGTGGGCATTTATATGTGTTGATGAGGATCCTATGTTCAAACTTCATGGCGGGTATAGAACGAAGAGAGTAGCGGAAATGAACTTGTAAGTTTCATATGCAACAATAACTTTACTAAAAAGTCGAACTTTATATTGTAACATATGCAACAATAACTTTACTAAAAAATCGAACCTCACTAAAAATACAGGAAAGAAAAAGGCCAACATGCTTACGTGGATAGAATAAATGCATAACTGGGTGGTGACCCGCTTGGCACGTAAGTGATAAAATTCCTTAATGGTTTTGACCTTAGCATATATATACTTTGAAAATATCTTTGTTGGATGGTATGCAAGGAGCTCTTGTTCAGAAGCGTTCGCAATGTGGAAGCTACACGGAGTATGTTCAAGTCATTGAAACATGGAGAGAGGGTGTCAGATGCGATAATTGACTGTTGGACTGAAGTGCTAAACTACGAAGAGTGGTTTAAGTCAGGAGAAGCTTATCTTCGGCTATTTGTCGGCACCAAAGCAGTGGTATGTATAGCTACTTTAATTTTAATAACTGTCCCACGTATGTTACAAAATGTTTCCCCTAAAACCTGATACGGGTGACGTGTTGACAGTTCCCATGGATGTTTCATGATGACAAATGCGATGATGCTCAGCGTATGGGTCGCTTCCGTAGTGGGGTACTAGCCGCTATGCCGTTTTATCATAAGAACGTCGATTTCAAGAAGATTGACATTGTCTTGTTCCCGATATTGGAAGCTGACCATTTCTATGTGTTGATATTTGAGCTTCGCAACATGTCAATCTTGGTCATCGACAATGAGAAAAAAAAGGAAAGGGGGGTTTTAGGATTCTAGTGTTTATCTGAAGAAGGATACTCCGTATAAATATGTAAGTTCTATATTTATAAACTATTACGTTACTGTTACCACCAAAAAATGTCTAACCATTCCTAATTCTGTAATCACAACTGTAGAAGCATATGTTTGCCAAGTTCCTTGGAGAGATAAATCATCCCAGGACTGTTGCGGTTGAAAAGGTTGCGGTAAGGAGGTTGGATGTTGAATGGGCAACAACTGGAAATGTCTCAGATTGTGGAGTATACTTGATGAGGCATATGGAGAAGTTTATGGGGCTTCATGTGCCATTCAACTGCCAGCTCAGTAAACATTGGAAGAAGAGAGAGGCGGAAGTCAACAAACTTAGGACGAAGTACGCGGTCCATATAATTCGTTCGCCGGCGAATTATTTTAAGACGAAGGTTGAAATGGCTGCTTTAAGGAGGGGATAGGTTATGTTGGTTGGAGGACATATTAGACATTCTGGTTGGTTGTTTTTTGCGTACACTTTGTTATGTATGGTTGTGTATTTTGCCTAACAAACTAATGTTAGATAAGTTAAGGTAAGGTAAGGTAGGTTGATGGTACTAGTTAAACTAATGTTATGTATTAAAGTATGTTTGCAGGTATTATAGTTGATTAGCAAGTTGCATGTGTAAATAAATTCTAAACTAGATTTTGTTAATTAAACATATTGCATTTGAGTTAATGGTACTAACCAACTTTATGGCTTGTTTGTTTTGCTAATATGGTTATACTGTTGCATGTGTAAACACCACTAAATAGATTTAGTGCAAATTAACCCTCAAAAGTAAAAAAGATATACATTCTATGTGTAAAACTGAAGAGGATGGTAGAAAGTTTTACATATTAACACCACTAAATAGATTTAGTGCAAATTGTTGCATATGTAACAAAGTTTACCACATATTAACATAAAAATGTTGCATGTGTGGACCTGCATGGTGAGAAATGTTGCATATATGTTGCACATGCAAAACAAAATGTTGCATGTGTAAAAATTAAAGTCTGTATTATTTTAAATAAGTTATGTTTGCACATATTGCACGACGAAGTAAAAGTATGCAACTGTTGCATAGTTAAAGTTGAGCATAAAATGGTGTATGTGTAACAACTAGTAAAAGTCGGGTATGCACTTATTGCATGTGCTATAAAAATGATGCAAGGTAAGTATGCACCTACTGCATTAGCTTAATATGAAAACAGGGTGTGCATACGTAACACCAAATTTAGGGTTTGCATGAAGTTCGGTGGTTTTCTGTGCAAGTATTACACGTTGATCCAAAAACCACATCCGTAATCGATGTATTCAAAATATTATACTGTCTTACAACCTCTCGCTCTAAAATATAAATGTTGCATGTGTAAAAAGTTATGTTTGCACATATTGCACGACGAGCATAAATGCTGCATGTGTAAGTAAATATAAAGCACATCATACAAGTTAGTATAATAGAAAAAATTGAAACATGTTATATTCATCAAGAGTTCCCATCATTCAATAGAAATATTCACACATGTTATATTAAAACATAAGCTGCACGCAGAAAAGGTTGACAGAGATGCAAGTTTAGTAGGTACATATATAAAAACAAAAGTACCCAACATAGTTAGTTGCTGATAAAAAAGATTTGGCATCCAAAATAGTAACGATGTTATGCACTTAACAACAAAATGATAAGGCCACAAACTGTTACATATGCATAACAAACGTTCAAAAAGAAGGAGCTTCCCATTGCTTATGCATCAGCCGATCGCCCCGCCCCTACGACGCTGCGGGGATGCCGCCCTTTTGTTTTTGATCCAACAGCTTCTTTGGCTTTCTTCATAGCAGTAACCTTCTCACAATTTCTAGAGTCATGGTCAGTAACATATGTAATATCCGGCCCCTCTCACCACCAATATTGTCCGCTTTGCCCGATGGGTCGCCCATCCAGAGCTCACGGATTTGTTTTTGGTTGCCCCAGTGGAGACTTCCCTGGAGGTTTCCCATCCTGGTACTGCTCCCACCTGAGCACGCTTAACTGTGGAGTTCTCATCTCATCCACTAACATTAAGCCCCAAAACGCGTTGGTGATTTAAGAGGCAAGACATTACTTATGAACCAAGGATCTCTCCTGGCCACGACCGATGTGGGATTTTCCTGGGGTGTCACATTCACCCCCTGTTAAAGTCTCATCGTCCCTGATGAGGTTGTACCCACCATCCCGAACGGCACAGGAGTGGCTCTGATACCATCTGTAAAATCCGGCCCCTCTCACCACCAATATTGTCCGCTTTGCCCGATGGGTCACCCATCCAGAGCTCACGGATTTGTTTTTGGTTGCCCCAGTGGAGACTTCCCAGGAGGTCACCCATCCTGGTACTGCTCCCACCTGAGCACGCTTAACTGTGGAGTTCTCCTATCATCCACTAACATTAAGCCCCAAAACGCATTGGTGATTTAAGAGGCAAGACATTACTTATGAACCAAGGATCTCTCCTGGCCACGGCCGATGTGGGATTTTCCTGGGGTGTCACAACATACTTCTTGCACTTGTTGCAATGCCGGGGGGCTTTAGGAACCTTGGGTGGCCTTAACGCAGCGTTTTCACCTGGCCCAACTATGCGGCGATGCTTCCCACACCCTTTATAGATCTAAGTTGATCAACCAAGGAAGAAAGGGAGCTTTTATCAATTCTTGCAGCATCAACACATTCAGTGACCAACTCAAGAATCTCATTCCTCAGAATAGAGGTCGGGTTGGTATCCACACCGTAACAACTTCCGATTGATAAAACCTTCTATGGGAGAACATCACGTGACCATCTCTCGACAATGTATTTTGCCGGGATCAGGTCAACATTCCTCATGCGATACATGCAAAAAACATGCCGACAAAGGTAGCCAATACGTATGAAACCCCTACACGAACATTCGGCTGTGTGGTCCTGTTCGTCATAGCGAACCTAAGTCAAAAGAAAGTTCATATTAGAAAGCGTACAAAAGCTTTAACACATGTAAACTGATGAGGATGGTAGAAAGTCACGCATGCAAAGATGCTAATCATTGAATTGTCTAATAAAAACGTTGACATTTGTCAGGGTGTGTAAACAAACCTGAAAGATGTTGGTCACATCACTGCCTTTTTCCTTGTGGCTAACTGAATACACAAAAATTTTATCATCCATTACAGTGTTAGAAATGTAGCAACAGAACTAGCCCTTGTAGATTTCCTTCTGAACTTGAAAAAAGACTGTTTGGGTGTACACCTTGAACACGTGTTGTTCAATTCGTAGCTCGGTGCTGCCACTAAAAACAGTAGATGATGTCTTGTATTCAGAAACACGCTGGCGGTAACGTTGGGAGTCCATCCTAGACTCAAAACACAGCATGAATTGGACAAGGGTGTTTGCACTGGTGGAGTTGATTTTAAATGCAGCATTTGAACTCTCGCTACGCGACGTAGTTTTCATTAAACAACACATGGGGATCTCCCTGAAATATTCCGGAACCCACAACGCCCTGATCGCGAACATCTCCTTCAGCCACTGATTATCCGCAACACCATGGGTATCTAACAAATCATACCAACGCGCCTCAAAGGTGGATGGCTTTATGTAAACGTTCCATACCAAACGATGAAGATGTTGGCGGAAATTTGTGTTGGTTAGTAGATCTCCGGTTACCTGGTAGTTAAGATTTAAAATCAAAGCGTGAGTAAAAAACGCCTCACTATCGTGGTGCTTCGTAATATTTATAATAAAACTACTAAGAAAATCATACTAACCTTTGAAGGAAGTTTTTTCATGATATGCCACATGCAAAGCCTATGGCGTGCCTCGGTAAACACTTGTGGGACAGCTTGTAGCATCGATGGGTCCTGATCACTTAAAACTAACCGGGGTTGGGACTCATGTGCCTTTAAAAAGGTCTCAAGTAACCAAACGTAGGATTCTATGGTTTCATTTATTATTAACCCAGAACCAAATGTGACGGACTGCATGTGGTGGTCCACCCATGTGAAGGGAACAAATATCATGTTGTACCTTGCATTGAGAGCGAGAAATATGAACACCAGTTACATATTGAAGACATAAAAAACATTCTAATATATGTATAGCATGGTTGCATAGCAGTTACATATGTAAAACACTTACTTGTTGGTGTGGTAGGTCGCATCAAAAGCTATGACATCCCAAAAAGCTTTGTAGTTTAGTTTTGAAATCTCATCCGCCCAAAAAACAGAGCGTAACTGCCCATTCGAGACTATGAAATCAAAATAGAAGTCTGGCAAGGCCTCGAACCGATCCCGCAAACGATCGAGAAAGAGCTGCGCATCGCGATCACCAATATAAATTCTGAGATGTTGGCTAAAGTTCTTAAAGTCAGCAGCAGTACCATTGACGTCGTGATGGCTACCGTTAAGAGCAACTAAACACCTATGCGCTTTAACCGGCCCAATCCGGTTAAGGCTCATGTTATGGATAAATTGTTTGGTTGAATAAGAGAGTTTGCGGGAAATATTGGTAAGATCACGGTTGTGGGTCTCAACTAGTTCATGGTTATGTATGTCATTGAAAGTCTGGATGCTAAATTGAGAGCCATTAGGGCTGATGGGAATCAAAATATGAGCTTTGCAATTAGAAATGGTAAAGGTACTTTTGCGGGGCTTAATAGATGACTCATCTAGTGTGTTAAATGTCTTGTTCACCTGCGGTTTGCCGTACTTTGAACAACGGAGGTACTTGTGGGTTGGGATACCCAACCAAACCTTTGTCTGACCCTTCCTAATAGAAAACCCAGCCTGCTTGGCGTACTCCTTGTACATATCTAATACCGCGTCGAACATGGGGTAAGAATCGCCAACAACCGGTAAAACTTAGGACTGACATTCGGGATCCAATATTGAGTTCCATTAGGGGTTGAATACACATAGTGAAGTGGCGCGTCTGCAGTAAAATCATTTTTAATAAGGTTAAAAACATGGGTGTTGCATGTGTAACTAAACAGTATAACTATTGCATCCATTTAATACAAACACATTTTTATAAGCTGGTTTGTGTGCAACATATATATATATATATATATATATATATATATTATAATCTACACTTCAGTTGCACATATACCACTTGACCAAAACACATTTTAATATGGTTAAAAACTATACAAACTAACTCCCCCAACATCAACTCCCCCATATCAGCTAAAAATGTTAAAAAGTATGGCAATTAACTCATGAAAAAGAAACATATTTGGCAACAAAAAAACGACATTTATAACAAAAGAAAAAAAAGCATAAAAAGAGATATTTAACAAAAACCGTCAATGTTATCATCGTCTACCACCGAGGATGTTGTATCCAAACAAATCTGACTTGAAGACGAGCCAACGTGGTGCATACCAACAACTTCAATACCTGCGAAAAACAAACAAACAAAGCTTAACAACAAATCTGGTTACTGAAAAAGTAAAACAAAGCTTAACAACAACTCACAAGTAGAAAAATAACTAACCTGGTACACGATCATTGTCAGATGAACAATCAACATCAGGCTGATGATTTCCATGCTTGAGAGATTCTGGGTTCATCACTATTGTGTTGTATCGACAGGTTTGATAGTTTAACTTGTAAAATCTTGAAGGAGAAGATATGGGTTACATAAAAACAGGATAGGGAGAGGATGGTTAGGGGTTCGACAGGTTTGATAGCTTAACCCATGGAAATCTTGAAGGAGAGGATATGGAGAGGATGATCAGGAGGAGAGATGTTATAATAATGGAGAAGAAAGGTGATGCATTAGTGATATAATGGTGCTTGGGATTAGTGTAAATCTAGATTATTGTGTATGTTAAAAAGACTAATATAACCTTTTTGTTTTTTAATAATAAAATTGAAAAGGTAATGTGTGGATTAATATCAACCACACATTGGGTTTCCATGGGTTTCTTTAAATATTTGGGTTTTCATCAAATACTTTTCCGAGAAAGATTTACAGGGCGTTGCTATCTTCATCAGAGAAAACCCACGGGTAATTTCAGGAGCAGAGCATGGTTCGTCGGTGAGTAACAATCGATGTGATAAGGGGAAATGGGTGATCAATGATTCTGAAGAAAGAATCGGTGTGTTGCAGTCGTCCGTTGAAGGTGGTATTTTTGCGTCCGATGAAGGTGGATCGTCTGCTGATCCAAACAACATATCCCCTGTGAGCCAGCCGGTGGTCGGAGAAGATGACGATAATGGTTTAATGTTTTTTTTTTTGGTTTTTTTTTTGTGATTAAGGGTTGTTTTTTACTCGATATTGTTTTTGTATAATGTTTTTTACTTTTTATTACACCAGTGTAATTTTTTAAAGAGGTGTAAAGAGGTATAATGGTGATGCATAAAAACAGGTATTAGGGTTTTGCTTTTTCATAAACTTTTTTCAGTTACACCAGTGTAATTTTGTCGAGACACTATGTGACGCATAAACGGGGGGGTGGGGTAAATGGTTGTTGAATAAAGTGGTGTAATGGTTTTTTGAATAAAGCGGTTTCTTTGTTGAGACACTGTCTACACAATGGAAATACGTTATTATTTAAGAAAAGGAAAGAATGGTGATGCATTGGCCTTTTTTTGTGCAGGGTCTGGTTGTGATTATTGGTTTACCCCCAATGGTAGTCGTTACTGGAAACCCATAGTAGAAGACTCCATAAAACCAAACATGAGGGCTAGGTACAAAGAGTGGGAAGGCGTAGTTGCAATGTACGAGTCGTACGCTGGGAAGTATGGTTTTTCTATTAGGAGTGGAACTGTGAAAAGGGTTAAAGGTGTCATTACCCATAGGTACATATTATACTCCAAGTCAGGCAAACCCCAACCCAAAAGGAAATTCGACTCATTGGATGAAAGCTCGTTAAAGGTTAGGCAGTCAACTTTCCAGGTGTTCGATTGCAAAGCTAGTATTTAAGCTAATTTGTGCAATGTTGCATTAATGTAGTAGATTTATCACTTTGAAGAGACCCAGAATCACATGTTGGTTCCGTCTTAGAATAGAGATTTATTAAAAAGAGGGAGGAGGTTGGATTTCGCAACAAAGGCATTTATTCACCGGGTAAGCCTAAACAAGGTAGGGCCCACATTAGCACATAAAATGCAAGTAGCCTAAAAGGCGGACACCACAACGTAAAGGGCACCACTGTTGATTACAAGAACTTTTTCAGGAGTATCCGTATGTTCATTGGCAACAGGGATTCGTCCATGATGATCGAGAAGCTGAATGATAGGGTTAGGCACTTGCTAAACTTTTTTTTCAACTGCAGCTTGGTTAACGGCGAGCTTAGATATGTTTTTTGGGCGGATGAGATATCAAAGATAAACTATCAGCATTTAGGCGACGTGCTTGCATTTGACGCAACATACCAAACTAATAGGCAAGTCGTCAAACCTTTTGTTATATTTTTATTTAAGTGTATATCACACGCCAAAAAACACAAAATACAATGTGCTAACTGTTTTTTTATCAGGTATAATCTAATTTTTGTCCCCTTCACTGGCGTGGACAACAATAAACGTTGCGTTACATTCGGGCTGGTCTCTTGTTTAATGAGGCAATAGAGTCGTATTGTTGGTTGCTTAACACGTTTCTGGGAGCGCATGAGAAGCCGCCTAAGTTGGTATTAACAGACCAGGATCTAGTGATGATGCAAACGGTGGCTGTTGTTTTTACCGAGGCAAGGCATCGCCTATGCACGTGGCACATTATGAAGAAGTTGCTCGCAAAGGTGCTGAGTTGGTGTTTGATGTGTTTTTTTGCATGCCCTATTTTGTTTTTTTTTTGTTTTAAGCTGACCTTCATTTCCCCCTCATTTTTTGTTTAACAGATTGCAGGAGTTGGTGTTGGTGTTGATAATGCAGAAGTACGGGCGACCATTCATAAGTTGGTATGGAATGTTTATATAAAACCGGACACCTTTGAAAGGTGATAGGGAAAGTTACTTGATAAGTATGGACTGACGGACAACGAACGGCTAAGAGACATGTTTAATATGAAGGACCTTTGGGTGCCTGCATACTTTCGTGATATCCCCATATCCTGTCTCATGAAGACTATATCTCGATGTGAAACCTCAAATGCATCATTCAAAGTCAATTCTAGATTGGCTAATACGCTTGTGCAATTTTTGTTTTGCTTTGACACTACGATGGACTCCCAAAGATACAAGCAGAGGGTTGCGGAGTACCAAACTGAGTGTCGGGTCCCTGACTTAAAAACCGGCATGGCGCTTGAAAAGCAATGTGCTTTGGTTTATTCTCAAACCATATTCTATGAAGTGCGAAAGGAAATCCAGAAGGGGTTGTTGCTGTGTTTCATTGCAAATCAAGAACAAGTCAATGAGGTTAAGGTGTACACTGTAACGCACCTTGATAAGCGCACAGATGTGGTCAATGAATACACGATATGTTTTTTTTTTCAAATTTTACATTAGTGTAATATATGTTTCCCTGTTTAGTTTTATGTATGTTTCCTGGGTTTTTTTTTTGGGATGTCTAATACTCAGGTTAGGGTTGATGCTGCTGCGGGGAATATCACATGTTCATGTAACTCGTGGACCCGAATTGGATACCTATGTCGCCATATTTTTTGTGTATTCAGATACACAAAAGTTGAGGCAATCCCGGAGAAGTATATTATGGATCGTTGGAGGCGTGATGTGCTACCCAAATCTGTCTTTAGCATAGATGCTCGCTATGGGGTGGATAACAGTGACACGGCCGTTATGCCCAACGAATTGCTTGACATGTTTAATTAATGTGTGGATCGTCTAACTCTCTCGCCTGAGCGTTTATCTGTGTTTTCTACCCAATTCAAGGGCAGGAAGGACGAAGTTCTCGGGAATAGCGTTGAGGTAGTTGAACCTGAGGGTGCGAATGAATCTATGATCGCAAACCTATTACCTGTGCCAGAAGTTGCTGAAGTTTCGTGCAGTAACCCGCAAGGTATCAAAAATAAGGGGTGCGGAACAAATCGCTGACTAGTGGGCATCGGTGAAAAGGCTGCAAATAGGAAGAAGAAGAACCCGTGCCAATGCAAGATCTGCATGGAATACGTGACTGATCACGACTCCAGGAACTATCCGTCAAAGAACCAAGACCCAGAACCTTAGCTGCTGCAGCAGGCCCCCAGCACCCCCGCTCCCTTTTATGCTATATAGTACGTTTTATATAATATGTATGTAAAAAAACTTTCATCGACTCTGATCTGCTAGGTTTCATTTTTTGTTTTGACATGGTGTAAATGTCTGTTCCGCATATCCTTTAGTATGTGTGAAATGGGCATTTTAGACCATGTAAATGTCCAGGAGCAGGTTAGCAGTGTTTTCATATGGTGGTGGGGAATGTGCTTTTTTCTTTTCCTAGGGGTTTTTATCGTTTTATATGTTTTTCTAGTGTGTGGATGTATTATATATTATTATTTTCTTATGGTGTTCTAGTACTGTCTATATATTTTTTTGTTGTTTATTTTTGTCAAACTATGATAATAATGCAATTTTAAAACCATTAGAAGACTGGAATATTAAACGACCGTACGTCGACAACTACAAACCAAAGACAGGCAAAAACACATGGGGAGGTGGGGGGGGGGGGTCCTTACACCAGTGTAACTGAACCCGACCAACCTAAGCCTTAAAATATTAAACATAACCACCAGCAACAACCACATATACATTTTATTTAGATATATTGACATAATTTCTCACACCCAAGGCCAAAAGATACTTCCTTCACCAACGCCCCTTTGGCGACATCACTGCATCCGAGTATGTGTCGTCATCAGACGGCTAGTCAAACCCCACCAGGTCATCTTCAAGGTTTTTGTACTCATCTGAGGCCCAGTAGTCTTCATCGGCCACCTGCTGGGAGGCGCACTCGCCCGCTATCGGTGCTTTTGACGCAGTCACCTCATTGTTTGGTTTAGGTGGTTGGGGAGGCGCGCGGCTTTTTTTGACTGAGCTTCCACCCATGGCAGAACCACTATCCGGCACATCCATGTCCAATGGTTTACTGTACCCCAGGTCGAGAAACTTGACTTCAGTCCCTTTCCTACTACCCCCGTGACCTGTGTACACCGGCAGCGGCCCATAGCTCGGTCAGGGAGCGTATGCACCATGGCTCGCTGACTTGCCCTTGTCATGGCTCGGTCGGGGGCGTATGCACCATGGCTTGGTGGGGGGGGGGGGCTTACGCACCATGGCTCGGCACTGGCGGGGGAATGATTGTGTCGGGTGGTATCCCCATCTGCGAACGATGCCATACCTGTACTAGTTTCCTTTCAGTTCATTGCGCGGGAATTTGTGAGGCCTTCTTCGCCACCACCCATCCTGTTCAGTTGAGGTCCAAAATGAAAAAAAAAAACAATAAGAAATAATAATATCAAAAAAGGAGAGTAAAAAAAACCCCGTTTTGTATTGTGTGTAAAAAAACCATGTGTTTTTACACCAGTGTTTTTTTGTGACACTAGTGCAAAACACCTGTGTTTTTTATACATTTAGGTAAGTTCTCCCCTTTGACCAGGGAAATACCTTTTTTTCGAAACAGTGTTTTTGTATTGTATGAAAATGATGGAATCCCCATTTTTTTTGCACAAAGCTATAAATAGACAAAGATAGTTTAGTTATTCAATGGCAACAATCATGTTAGGAGTTGAAAACAAAAAAGGACCCATGTGAAAAAACTATAAGTTTGATGTTGATTGGAGGATTTGTTTTTTTATTCTTGGAGTAGAAAAGTACAAGTGCATACCTACTTTTGTCGTTAATACACATACAGACCCCTCATATATTTTGACACCGGTGTAAACATTGTCCAATCATACAAAGACGTCCTTATGATCAATGGCAATAATCATTCCATGAGCTGGAAAAAAAGGACCCATGTGGAACTAGCAAGGTTAATGTGTAACTGGAGTTTTTTGTATTTTATTTTTTTGGGGGAAAAAATACAACTTCGATAAACGGTTTTAACTAATGCATTTTACACTGGTGTAAACGACAATGACTTTCCCTTTTATTGTTTTTTTTTTCAGATGATGTGATCGTTTTTGGCTTCCACATAGAAACTAGAAAATAAAATAGAGTCACACACATACATTTTTTAAAGAAAGGCAGCAAACATGGCATAAATTAAATTTATACCGATGTAAAACTTAGATTAACCACCCAGCACAACATCATATTTTTTACAGTAGGTTTGACCAGTAGCAAAAACGTAGTCGCTTTTACAAAATAACGATTATAACCCAGCAACCTACGTAACCCATATCCAAGAACACACAAAATAATAACAAAACATTTTTGTCTCTACGGGGCAGTTTGTTTTTAGACGCTAGCACACCCAACCAAATTACAATCTTAAAATATAGATTTGTGTTGATAACATTTTTGACCCATCAGACACTAGCACGCCAAACCTGATCGGTGTAGATGTTTGTTGATGACAAAAGGATACTCGCCGCATACCGCTTCCTCAAAGCGTCCAGCTGTGACTGCTTTCTCTTCCCATTCAGGCTAAACCTGCACTTGAAAGGAACGGAAACGCCGCAGTAATTTTCCATGTGTCGCATCATGAAGACCCCACAATCGACCGTATTCTTGGAGCTAGCCCAGGGCAAAAGTAACCGCCTTATACAGCATCCGCTCATCGCTCCCGCCTTCGGGTGATTCACCATAGCAAGGTAGTCAACAAAGATATGCTTCTGGAAAACATTATAGGGGGATTAGGAGTATAGCCATATAAAAGTGTTTAAAACGGGAGGAACAAAGTCACGATTTTTTTTACCACTTTGTACGACGTGCTTTTAATCATGTACAAGTTGTCATGCTTGAAATAAAATACAAAAACATAATAGTGTTCACATTCCAGCATGGGAACAAAACCATGTCGACGGTCCGTAGATCTAGTTGCTTCTCATCCCCACACAGTGCGCCCGATAGACCATTCTTAAAAGACGCCACATGGCTACCACCTGGGTCCTCATCCAACGCTAACATCCACTTAACCTGAACATTTTTTTTCCACACCAAATGTCATGGTCAGTTTGAGAAACTAGGCATAAAAAACAAAAAAAAAAACAAAAAACCTGTTTACTCACAATGGATGTACTAGCAACAAACAAGTGACACACTCCGCCAGCAGACCGGTACATCGGGTTATTGTTAAGGACATTCACCCAGGCGTCAACCACCGAACCGTACAACCTCCTACCTATTGCCAAAGACTGTAGTAGTGGGGCTTTAGCACGCACTCCATAACGGTCCTCATACAGTACGTACGTGCCATTTTTCTTAAGTTAATAGGGTGGGGGTGGGGTAGTGTATGTTACAGGCAAAGCATAGAGTACTAAAAACACTTACGGGTAATAATCGGTGGGGTCAATGTCTGCTTCATCTACAAAATCTCCAACAGCCTCTTTTCTACAAAGTACGAACAACACAAAAGAACAAAGAAATAAACACATGTGTATATATACCAACTTAGAAAAATATGAGAACCACTCTATAATCAATTTTATACCTTACTTCTTCTTAGCCTCAAGGGTCACATGTTTCATCAGTTCCGTCTTGTCAGTAGTTCTGAACAGGAATTCCCATACTAGTAGCTCCCTTCTTGTAGAGTTCATGGCTACCATACTCCTTGATGAGCCCCGTGGTGCAGCACATGGCTTTTCCTGCACTATAAACAGCAAAACATTTTACACTAGGATTTGTCGTCACACTAGCTGTTGGTACGAGCAAGACAGTACATGGCTTTTCCTGCACTATAAACAGCAAAACATTTTACACTAGTGTAAAACAAAGCAAAGCAACTAAACCCTTACCCTCCTCAAGCCTACTACCCGGTTGCCCCCCCCCCCCCCCAAGGCAGTCTGATGCACGCCCCCAGCCTTCTCTGTTGCACCAGCACAACCCGTAGAGTTAGCAACTATGATAAAAAAATAATAAAAAATCTCTGCGTTTTTTCATTAGAAAAACAAGGTTATGTACACTGACCGTCGTTAGACTCATTAGGCGTTGGTTGCAACTGTTTTCTCCGTAATATTGGTCATCACGCCAACCCCATCCCCTGGCTCCAAAACATCCATAACCGCATTCGCCAACTCTTCCGGTTCTTGGGTTAGCCCCAAGCTAAAAGTGGGTTGGGTGAAACCAGCAACAACAGTGGGCTCTTTCGCTGCGCAATCGGCCGAGGTCTCTTGTGTGGGGCCAAGGCTAAAACTTGGTTGGCTCAAACTTCTATTATCCCACCCTGGCGCAAGCGGCGAAAGCAAGGTGTTGTTCTCTAGAGTTGGCCTATTGGCTGGCTCAACCGTGTCAAGCCCAAACTAAAAGTTGGCTGACTCGAACCTGCAACTAGCTGACCTGATGTATGTAACAACCGGCAAAAATAAGGTAATTCCGTACTAATTAATTAAACGCGATTAACGTAATTAAATACAATCATGTGTTGATTATTTAACTGAGGCCTTAGAATAATAGCAATTCCCAAATAATGCATAGGAATGCATATGTTTAATGACAAAACATGACGAAATCATGTGCGAATAAATCTATCCGGTATGGACACTGGCGATTACCCGGTAAAAATTAAATAAGCGAAATGAATCCCGGACACCCGGATATAAAATAAAACGTAATTTCACAAAATATGATGGGTTTTGGAACTCCAAAGCCTTACGTGAAAGCTTATTATACAAATCTCCCGGTAACGAATAAAGTGCGCGTACCGCACCCGATACGCGCATAACTTATAAACTCACCCGGCAAAAGCCTAAATAACTCATCAACGCTTAAACCGGGCTATGTTTAAAGGATATTAAAGGTATTTCTAATATCCGGGTGACACGCGATAAAAACCCGAAATATACCCGGACGGGACCCGAACGAGAAGAGATTAAACATAATAATTATGGGTATTAATTAGCAAGATGGACCCCACCCACACACCCACAAGGGGCCGGCCTAGGGGCCCTCTTCAAATGATTATTATCTTTTTTTTTAAAAAGAATTAATCCCATAAGATTACTTGTAATCATGAGATTAAATTGCATGAATAAGCATTGGCCAAATAAAATCACCAAATCTCCCATTCTCTCTCTCTAAATTCTCGGCCAAACACCCTCTTGTGTGATCTTTATATTTTTTTTTCTATTATTATTAACCCACATAATCTTACTAAGATACACATAATCTTTTAAGATATGGAGGAATTAATATAAAGCAACATAACACACTTGAAGCAAACCCACAAAACTTCTTCTTCTTCCTCTTTGGCCGTAGCCTACCCCCACCCCCATATACATTTCTTTCAAAATTTACACTACCAAATCATCTCTAGATCATAATCCTTCAAAACCCCATTGTGTGTTTCAAGAGCTTGGAGCTTAACCCTTTGGAAGAACACACTAAACCCCATCCAATCCAAGGTTTTTGTCTTCCCTAGCCTTGAGCTAGTAGTAAGTATTAACCTTGTTTTGATTGTAATGTTCATATTATGTGTTCTATTGAGCAAGTTGTACATTGATGGGTAGAATGTAGGTTTTGAAAAATAAAGTTAAATGAATCTTGCAAGATGAAAATGGAAGAATAATAAGATGGATAAAACATGGATTTGATATTAATAATGTGATATTTCAATAAAATGTAGAAATATGTACATGCATGTAAGAAAGATGATGATTTGGGCATTATTCTTGAAAGAGACTTGGAAGTGATAAAAGATGGTTTTGATCATCATAAAATGACTAACTAATGCCAAAAATATATTAAAATGTGTTAGATGATCATGCATGTAAAAGTTTCATGATTAAAGTCTACTCACTTAGATGAGTGAAATTTGGATATGTTGGATAAAAACATAATACACACATGTTAGTAGCATTAATAATGAAGTAGAAGACTAATAAAAGTGAAATGGTGTAAAAATAACCATACATGAAAAATATGATTCTTCAAAGTCCACTAAGTTGGAGGAAAAATGCTAACATTGAAAGTTAGGATGGAAAAAGCAACAAGTATAAGTTAAAGGACTAATATTGTAACTTTGAAAGTTGATGGACTAAAATAAGTATTTTAGAAAACTTGGTCCAAAATGTGTTCACGGAAAGTTTGGTGTAAAAAACGTAAATAATAGTTTTTCCAAGTATAGTTTTGGTAAACATGAGAAACCTACTTATGTATATTGTGAAAAATGTATTTTTATAAAAATGGAAGTTTTATAAAAATAAGAGGTTAAGTTAACATAAGGATTTTTACGAAAATAAAGGTGTATTAAAATATTGGACACAAGTAAAGACTTGGGAAAAGCTTGTACAAAAATGGATACTTTTATATAAATGGGAATATAAAAGTATCGAAAACATTTTTGGACTACAAGATAACGAGTTGAACTAAAAATACAAAAGTATATTTTCCAAGTAATATACGTTCAGAATTGGAAGTACGAATAAAAATACCATAGGACGCATATTGGAAGAAAACGCGGAAAAAGTTAACTATCGGACTTAGTAACATAAACTAACTATGGCATGTAAACGGACAAACTAGAGAAAAATGCCTTCGCGGCAAAACGTGAAAATATATATTTTAAGAAGTAAAATATATATAACATGGGTGAAACTTATGTAACACTTTCCTAAGTGTTAGAACAAATATTCGTGGGAGAAAGCGTAACATAATGAATTAAAAACGTTAAACAACGTATGGACTTAGCAAAGAAAATTCACACGTTGATATATAGATACATGCTTGCTCGACGAAATTCTAGTGTATCTATTTAAATGGGAAAATAGATATGCGAGAAGGAAAACCGAGACGAGTAGGTAAAGTATATCTACGAACGTGTAAATATCAACAAGATCCTAGTATATTTATTTAAATGGGAAAATAAATGTACGGCATGGTGAGTTGAGTCGAGCGTTAAAATATATTACCGAAAGACAAGAACTTAGCATATTTATTTAAATGGGAAAATAAATATGTGGCAAAGAGAGTCGGGTCGGGAGATAAGAATACATTATATCGAACGATACGATCCTAAGTATAATTATCTAAATGGGAAAATAATTATACATTAGGTAGAGCTGTGTCGAGAATAATAGTATACATGTTACAAATAATATTAACAAGAATAATATATAAAGAAAAGGGTAATCCATCGCCAATGGACCTAGGATGCGCGTCTAATTAAACGGGAATTGGGATAACACGTGGTCGGGGAGTTGGGTGTACAACTTGCCAAGACACATGCACTATAGGTGTAGTGACTTATACGCCTAGAACGTTTGTAGGTGCGAGACCACCAAATTTGCTATTTTCTTCTTTGAGCCGAGCACAGTTTCAGGTGAGTTTCACGTCCCCATCTTTAAACTATTTTACGTTTTCGGGGGAAAGATATGTTAGGGAAATGTTTGACGGGTTGGTTACTTGAGTTATGATCGCCACTCGGGGTTGAGACCTCTCTACTATAATCATTAATTCAGGAAAGTGAAACCGAAGGAATATTTGAATAGTACTATTGGTGCCTGACAAGGCCCACCCCTAATCGATAGCGTCGATTATGCATCGGCGTATGCCTGGGGTGCACGTATTCTGAAATTAAGTCGTAAGAATACCGAGTAACGACTTGGAGCGGGGCATTATTATTTGTCTTGGTTTGATTATAGGCTCAAGTAGAATTGTAGGAACTTGCAACTCCTATAAATTGTCATAACATGGAAATTCCCAAAAGATAATGTTTTGATAAACTAAAACCTGTGAACTCACCAATATTTATATATTGACAATTTTAAACATATCTTTCAGGTAATTGATGGATGATGGACAACATGGCAAGCTGGGTCGGGGGAATCTCTTATCGGGACGTCGGGCGTTTTGAAGGGGCTTCATCTCTTTATTCCCAAGGAATCGGGATATACTTGAGAAGCCTCCTTATTTGAATTAAAAACAATTTTTCGTTTATGTATGAATAATCAAACATGATTTTGACGTCTTAATAAATGACCCATTTCTTAAATTACTTGTGATTTGCATTAATCTTGGCTTTATCCATTTGAACCGTCACGCCACGTGTTTCCGCCGTAGTCGTGGTGTGACAATGTACCTGCTACATTATGGTAAACAATGTATAAGAAGAAATTTTTGCACATAATTATATGTATATCTATCTAAAAGTGGGTTTTATTCAAAGGTTAAGCACATATGATCTTCCCCCGCCCATATTGTTGGAAGGCCAAATCTCTTCCTGTGCATATCCATTTCTTCCGCTAACGTTTTCCCTCCGTTACCACTCACCCCAACATCAACAATCATTGCCTTCAGACATTCAATAGCTGGGCTTTTTACCCCAGTGTCCAAGGATGCAGTACCAGTATTAGCAGCACTTCCAATAGCACCTTCCTATGTAAGAATCGGCTCGACCCCCTGCACATTCCTAGGATCCGGGGTAGCATTAGTGTCTTCAGGTTCGAACTTACTAAACAACCGGTGACCATCACCGACTGATTCGGATGACTCCTCAGTGGCAGCAACATTCTCCATCCCACTTGTGTCCCCTGCCCCTGCACACAAAACATTTTTCTATTACACCAAAATGTAATAAAATAGTAGGCCAACATGTGGGTTTTTGTGTACCTTCAAAACTGAGCGCTACATCCATTGGCGCCACATTGTTGTACTGTTCAGCTAACTCTTCAACAACATCATTTATCGTCTTAGATGGCGTATCAAGCGTCTTTCCTTTCTCACAAACTATTTCATGATCCGCAAACAATTCCCTCTTGTACTCAGCTTCCAACCGAACCACACTGTTGTTATTTGGATATCGTGACCTCAACGAAGACAAAATCATTCCAACTTGCAATTTTAACGCCCTAAACTCTGATAACCTATAACGTGTCACGCGCAATTCCACCTTCATAGACAAACAGAATAAAGGATAAAATGTATCCCAGAAGCAACCTGTAAATCAAAAACAAAAATGTCGTATGATACCTCAATGTCACCATCAGTGACCTTGTTACTTTCATTCGCCCCCAGAGTACTTTGCCTAAGCCAAACCCACCATGTCATATCTCATTCTCCTGACGTCTACTAAGCAACTCCAGAGACCAGTGATGCATTGCCCGAACACCCGATGGAGTGTTCATACCGTCAATTGCAAAACAATCCACATATAGTAGGTGACCCAAAGAAAATAAAAAAAATTACAAAAAAAAAAACTAACAAAAAAGCATAGGGCCATGCGGAAGGCTGAAGTGTTCATACTGTCAACAAAGTCAGCGGGCCAGCAAAGGCGCATCCTGGGTCACTGCGCCTCCATTTCTTCTTACATGTTTTCAGGGAACTTACCATGTAATCACACCAATTGATGCTCGCAAACCTTGTTTCACTTGTAAAACACTTGGGAATTTCTTCTTTGCAAAGGACATTCCTATGAGAGGTGATCATTGTTGTCACAAACAACATAATGAAGTCAACTTTAAACATGAACATGTCTTCATACTCATCAGCGTGTATCTTATTGACTATCAACGACGTAGAAATGTAAGAGTTTGCGGGGTAATGATCGTGCCAAACCTTTAGCGTAGGATGCCACTTGTCTGGCTCCCCAAGGATTGAAAATTTGATACCTCCACATGGGACGCCAAACACCTTATACACAATAGTAGCGTCTATAGTCACTTCCTGTTTCCGACACCTCATTCTCATTTTATCAGGCTGGAAAACATCAACTGCATAGTGTGCTAATTTCACTGGGTTACCGCCCACATTGAAACGCAACATATCCCCAAACCCCATCTGCCAAACCGCTTCCTATTGCCTGCTAGTAAGTTTTGAAATTCCCACGAAAAGCTGCCGCAAGGACGAACGGGTTTTTAAGCTCCCCCATGCCTGCTTCTGGGGAGACTTAGCCATGCTCTTTCGTGACGGCGTGTCAGACACGTAACCATTTCCAAATTCAAGGTCGGCCACACGTTTTGCTCGCTTCTTTTCTTTTGTACGCCTACAGCCGCAGTTGGCGACCCTACATGTATTGGCTCAACAGGACCAACGCTTCTGCTCTTTCTGCCATTAGGACTAGCCGTGTCGTCTCCTGCACAATGACCCACTAGGAAAAAAAACAAGAGAGAATTACACAGATTGTCCTTTAGTTTTACCTGAAATTGCATCCTCTGTCCTTTTTTTTGAATTTTTAACTCCCTGTGTCCTTTCTTTTGTACACTTGTTACACCCTATGTCCTTTAGGGTAACTTCCGTTAAAAACAAACGTTAAGTCCCTCACGTGCCCCTCACGTGAGGGGCAATATTGTCTTTTCACTCCTGCCATCATCTCCCTGCCTTTATAACGTTCGAAAAAAAAATTAGGGGTTTTTTATCAGATCATCCCCTGTACACACACACACACTCAGTGACAAACACGATGAAGGCAGATATGAAGCCCAACCGTCTTCCCAACCGTCTTCTTCTTCGTCGCACTGTATATGGTAAGTTATAACCCTAATTTTTTCTAAAATTTTTGAATGTTAAAACCCTAATTTTTTCTAAAATTTTTGAATGTAGAAATATTCAGTATTAATATGCATAATGTAGGGTTTTTCAGTTGATTTGAACGATTTAGGGTTTTCAGTAGGATAAATTGTTGGATTGTGAACGATTTAGGGTTTTCAGTGGGTTGGATTGTGAACGATTTAGGGTTTTCAGTAGGATATATTCAGTTGGATTGCGAACGATTTAGGGTTTTCAGTGGGATAAATTGTTGTTGTTGTTGATTATTGTTGTTATTATTATTATCCGAATAATAATAATAATTTATTGTTATTGTTGTTAGGAATGGCGATTGAAGACGATGATGATGATGATCCACCGGATCCAGCAACCGAAGACTTGACTTTCTATTTTTAGCGGAAAACGGAGTGCAGGCAGGGGATCCTTTGTCGGTTGGACTGTACCAGCAGATGGACGTAATCAACACTGTTGCAGATGATGACGGTCGTCGTGGTGCAGGCCGGGGATCCCTTGTCTGTTGGAGATGAACCTGGATGGGGTGCTCTTGTTAGTTAAACCAACACTAACAAGAACTCCGGATCAGGTTCAAATTTTGCAAATATGTGATTGAAGATAAGGTTCATCAAGCACTACAGATGAACCTGGATGGTCTTAGTAGGGTTTAGGGTTTAGGGTTTAGGGTTTAGGGTTTAGGGTTTATGTATGTAATCATATTTTGGGTCTTGGTGAATTAATGTAATGGTTTGTTTTATGTAAACTTTGTTTTATGATTAATGTAATGGTTGTTATGATTAATGATTATGGTTTGTTATGATTATTGTAAACTTTGTGTTAGTATGGTGTATGATTATGGTTTGTTATGATTATTGTAAACTTTGTGTTAGTATGGTGTATGATTATGGTTTGTTATGATTATTGTAAACTTTGTGTTAGTATGGTGTATGATTATGGGTCAAAATGGGTAAGGTTGTTTTAACAGGTTTGTTGGTGTATGATTATGGGTCAAAATGGGTAAGGTTGTTTTAACAGGTTTGTTGGTGTATGATTATGGGTCAAAATGGGTAAGGTTGTTTTAACAGGTTTGTTGGTGTATGATTATGGGTCAAAATGGGTAAGGTTGTTTTAACAGGTTTGTTGGTGTATGATTATGGTTTCTTAGTGTTTGTCAATGGGTCAAAATGGGTAATGGGTCAACATGATTATGGTATGTTTGACTGTTGTTGATAATCTGTTATGTTTTAAGGATCTTGTATGTTGACTTTAATACAGTTTTTTGACCCATTTGAAAACACATATGAATAAAGGTTTTGTTAATGCTTGTTGTTGTCCAGTTTTTTGACCCATTTACACTTTGATTGACTTAGTGTGTAGTTTCAACCTTGTTGATGTCCAGTTTTTTGACCCATTTAGACTTTTGTCAATGCTTTGTTGTTTCTAATCTAAACACAGCTTGGTTAATGCTTTATGTTATCCAGGTTTTGACCCATTTGAGCACAGATATACCATAAACTATGACAATCAAAATTCTGACAACACATAACCATTTCATAACAAGATTTCTTACATTTCATAACCAAAATATCTTACATTTCATAACCATTGTAAGTCCTTCAAGTACACATCATGCCTAACTATTCAAGAACAATAAACTACAATAACAAAAAAACGAAGAAAATCCAACTAAACCAAAGCTTGCTTCTCAGTTTCCTTGATTCCTCCTGACTTTCATGAAGCTTTCGAAGCAAATTAGCAGTCTGAAAGTTGGTCTGTTCACACCAACCAATAAAACCACAACCGATTGGACATACAATAGAATCTTCTACCTGGGTTTTTTGCTGTTGTTGATGTTCGAATCATCGCCAGTGTAGATTGTGGTGTAGATTGTGATAAAAAACCCTAATTTTTGATCTGATAAAAAACCCTAATTTTTTTTCGAACGTTATAAGGCAGGGAGATGAAGGGTGAGACGAAAAGACAATATTGCCCCTCACGTGAGGGGCACGTGAGGGACTTAACGTTTGTTTTTAACGGAAGTTACCCTAAAGGACATAGGGTGTAACAAGTGTACAAAAGAAAGGACACAGGGAGTTAAAAATTCAAAAAAAGGACAAAGGATGCAATTTTAGGTAAAACTAAAGGACAATCTGTGTAATTCTCTCAAAAAACAATTAAAAAACATGGCCTAACCTCTTCTACCGGAACTGAGACAAATAGCCTCACCAGAGATCGAATGTTGCACACGGGCTCGTTTAAAACTTATTGTACCAGCCACCATTTTCCCTCTTTTTTTACCTAAGCACTACTGAAAAGACACAACAAAGACCAAAATAAACAGAATAAGCAAAGGAGACAAATCCTTAATCATCAAGACCTATAAAAACCATATTTGTAAAAACCTTATAATCCTTTAATGTGTGTTGCCCCGTTGTAAAAAAACAGACACACAGTACAATCCTAAATTACTAAAACATAATACAAGTACAAAAAAAAAAAAACAAAAAAACAACCTGAAATGTTTACCCCAATGTAAAACAGATACACACAACCATCCTGATCATAGATGGTAGTAACGCAATAAACTGAACCTAAAAAAAACTAAACCCTAAGTTTTTACCCCAATATAAAAAGCTTACATCATCGTATACTAAATACACAGAAAATACTAAACACGGGAATGTAATACACCCCCCTAAAAATAGACTAAAGCATGAAACGAACATTGAATTAATCGGCATTCTATGGAAAATAGCAACAAGAACATAAAAATACCCCAGTCGGAAGATGATAGAAGACCCTTCTCTATTTCGATGATGCAACGATGGTGAGATGATCGGAGGTATGATCACTTTGGAACGATCGGTTTTTCTATGATGGCTAATTTGTGTGTGTGTGTGTGAGAGAGAGAGAGAGAGAGAGAGAGTATAACTTTAAAATTCAAAAAAGAGAATAGGGGTGATATGACCAGTTTGTCAGGAGGGGAGGGAAACAAGGATGGCAGGTTATTTTTTTTGATACCCAAAATACCCTCCCAGGTGGTTTTTTATTATAAAATAATAACTAAAACTTATACATTCAATAAAAGACAAAAAAACCACAAAGATTGATTATCAACCATTGGATTGGCATGATCAACGGTCTAGAAAAGTTCTCAAGTTCTCACAACTCACATGAGTTCTCATATTATCCCAATCCTATATATATATATATATATATATATATATATATATATGTTACACAGTCGGTTAAAGGATGTAATCCCTCTTTATGTTACATGAAATAATGATCATTAGTTCATTTGATATTTTTAGTTTTTCACATTTTCTCTATGTTGCCGCTTTCAAGAGACACTAGCTCAATGAGTCGTTGCAAAAGCAACTCGAAGTCATCTTGGCTTGTGATGAGACTAAGTCGTGTGTAACGATCTTTGGCGCTAAAGCTACTTCCACTAGTGCCTATGATTTTTCCTGCTTTCAACACTTCACCACAATTGGCGTCTTCTTCTCTTTCACATTTTACCCATGCATAAGCTGCAATTATTGTTTACCGTAAGCATATTACAAATATTTCCAAGATTCATGGGTATAACACGAGTATATATAAGGCTATGGGGTTTACTTTAACCCCATTAACTCTACATAGATTTAACATCATCATTTTTTTGCTCTTTCACTCCACCTCACCCTAAGACCATCTATTAATGAGGCGCGAAGAAAATATCATGACACCAGAGTATGCCTCCGACACCTCCCCCACCCCCGGCGTTGTGGGGCGTAAAGAAGAGGGAGTGTTTTCTACTTAACGCTTTGAACCACTCAAAAACCAATACACTAGCCGTTGGCAATAAAACATAGGGAGAATCACACGTTTTATCTTTTATGTTTACCTCAAATTGCACCATATTTCATTTATCTTTAAAAATAACATCGTGTGTCCTTTATTTGAAACTTTTGCACACCACAAGTCCTTTACACCAACTTCATCCAACATCTTGGTTATCTTCTTTAACCCCATCAAATATTTTGGTTATCTTTAATTATATGTTATTCATTTAGTGGTTTTAATAATTATTTAAAATACATTTACAACTTCAAAAATTCTATAAATTTTACAAAAGCTTATTTACATCCCAAATTTCCTTATTTGTACTTTTTGAAAATATTTGTTTAAATATATTTATTATATTTTTATTTTTGATTCATAATTAATTCATTATAAATCCAATTTGAGTGATTTAAAAGCCTAAAATTTTTATAAAAGTTATCCTATCATATTTAGACACTGTAAAAATTATTGCTTCAAAAATACTATATTTTAATAATTTTAAGCACTTTAAATCAAGATATTCAGTATTAAGGAAAATAAATTTGTTTTATATTAAATATTAACAATAAATTCTTTGCAAACTTATTTTCCAACTGTATACATCAGTATATCCGTAAATAGTAATAATTTTGATTTAGCTAATGTAAAATTTATAAAGATTTTACTTATTAGGGGGGACGGGGTGTCACCCGAATTGTCCACGGGTACTCATTACCAGCACGATAACACCGCCGCCACCCACGCTGGTAATGGTCCCGTAGACCGTTTTGCTGGTTGTATCTACCATGCTGGTACCTGTTTTTTATTTTATTTTTTAGTTTTATAAATGTAAATTTATTTGTTTTAACCCTGTGTTTTAGTGTTGTTTTATTTTTACCGTTTATTTTATAATTTTTTTAATTATTTTCTTTGTTTAAACTCTAATTAAATAAAAAAACATAAATAAAAACATTTCATTATTTTAGAAAAAACTAAATAAAAAACTTGTATAATTATTAAAGGGGCAAAAATAGGCTTGAACCATTACACCTCTTTTGGCTGAAAAATGTCTTTGCTGACACGACGTCCACATGACAAAAAACACCCTTTAAGGGATTGAACCACTAAACATGGTCTAAGACAATGTTTTAAGAACCGATTCAAACTGATAGGTACACCTGCTTGAACCACCCGGTATGATCGATAGAACTGTTCCCAGTCCGACCCGATACGGTATAATAACCGGTTTCCAAAACATTGGTCTAAGGAAATAATTTAACTCCCTTAACTCCACTCCAACTACTTTTTTTTTTCAATATTAAATTTAATTTAAATACAAGAATGAATAATAATATTAATATTATCCTATATGTTAATTTTAGGATGTTCATGAATAGTAATTTTTTGTGCCATGCTAAGGTATTTAGTAATTGTTGTTCTAATATATTAACAAATTTACCTCCAGTCCATTTGGTTTTCTTGGTTGGTTGTGTTAGGTACGTTTAGGTTCGATGTTCGAATCCTGGCATATATGTTTTTTTCCCTTGTTTTAAATTGTTTTTTTGTCTGCTTTAGTTAAATTTATAATCTAACGGTTGTGATTCTATTTTTTTAAGATGTTGAAAATGTCATCTAAATCTATTCATTAATTTAATTTTTCACCCATTTTAGTGTATAGCAATTAAAATCCTTTTAATTTGTAAGCAACAACATGATTTAAATTAATATGTCCTTACAAATTTTGATTGTTTTAAATCACTCCACACTCATCTAAATACACAATCGCAAAGTATTTTCAGTGAATTTCGAATATACCGTCACGAGGTGGCTTTTTACCGTCACGTTCGTTTGCTAATTTTTATCCATGTTTTGAACCCGCTGCGGAGTGCGGGTAGTAACCCACTAGTTAAATTAAATTCGTTTCTTTGGATAATGACGGCTAAATGGCATAATGTCAATTGAAAAGGTGGTGTGTTTCATTAAATTTTAATTAAAATAAAGAGTTAATAGTCAAAATCGTCCATAAGGTTTGGACACTTTTACCACTTCAATCCAAAACCCAAACCTTTTACATTTGGGTCCTTCGGTTTTACTTTTTTTTTTTGCCAAATTCGTCCCTGACACTAACCCAGTTAAATTATCTCGTTTAGTTGAGGGGCATTTATGTCTTTTTGAATACCATTTATTTTTTATTTAATAAGTGGAATCAACCCCCCCCCCCCCCCCCCCCCCCCCCCCAACCCACCACCTTCTTCTACCTCTAAACCTACCACCATCACACACCACCACCACCCATTCCATAAAACATTGACTATTTGCAGACATGTTTAGAACAATAATTAGAATATTCCCAGTTAACTAAGTAGACATCTAATAACTCCAAATTAAAAACCCATTTACTACTCGCATTTACCCTACAATTTTTGCAGCCCTTAACATTCACATTTCTTGATTCAACCCCCTTCTCAGCTTCAACAAACAACATCAAAGCCTTAATTCTGCATCAACTAAAACATCTTCAAGAACCCATTGTTTCTAGAATGAGACAAGCTCTGTTGCAAACCCAAAAGCATAATAAAATCAGGAGAAACCTTTAAAATCACTTCAACAGAGGAACCAAAAAGACCTTGGACCAACAAAGCAGCTAAACCTTTAGTAATCAAAGCATCAGAATCAGCTTCAAAGATTACATCATTATTATCAAGATTATCAAAATAGCCTTTAACCAGACCTGGGAAACACAACCCTTGACCTTATTTTCTTCAGTTTTGTATTGTGTGTCTAGAGGTTTGAGGTTTTTTCCGTAGAATAAGAGCTGCTCGTATTTGGCTTTTAGGTCTTGTACGGATTGGACAAGATTGATGATATGTGGAAGGTTTTGAGTGAGTTGTTCGAATATTTGTGAAGACGGGTCAGGGGCAGAGGGTTTGGTGGTGGGTGATGATCGGGTGGTGAAAGATTTACGATGTGTTCCCGAGTTACTTTAAAGAAGGAAAAGAAATGATAATAATTGAAGGAAGGGGAGGGAAAGGAAAAGAAAGGATAAATGTTCTTTCCTTCCGTTTCCTTCCAAATCGGAAGGAAAACTAAACTAAAGAATTTTTACTAGTTTTCCTTCCATTTCCTTTCCTTCCTTTAATGAAACTCGGGAACACACCAGATGATAGGGTTTGGTTGAGGGGAAGGGTTCAATAGGGAAAGATAAAAGGGTTTACGGGTACGGGTTTTGAAGATGGAAGATGGAAAGAGAGATTGGTGGGATTCCACGTGTAAGAATAAAAAATTTAAAATAAATAAAATATACAAAATGTCCAAAAAGCCCTCGATTTCCTAGGTAAAAAGTCAGAAATACCCATCAACTTAACGAGATAATTTAACTTGGTTAGTGTCAGGGACGAATTTGGCAAAAAAAAAGTAAAACTAAAGGACCCAAATAGGTTTGGGTTTTAGACTGAAGTGGCAAAACTGGCCAAACCTCAGGGACGATTTTGGCCATTAACTCTAAAATAAACATTTTTTTCTTAAGCGCTAAAACCAATTCGACTTCTCATTATGAATATATTGGATCAACTTCTTTAAAATTGTCGTAGACTAGCTACGTATGAGCACGTAGCCGGTAGCATTAATGTCATACGTATGAAATATGCATTTGACAATTATATTAAATTCTTAAATTAAACATGAAACTAGAATATAGCCCACACGCGTTGCGGCGGGTCATTTAAAACCGTGCTAACTAGCATTAATGTCATATTATCGCAAACGATAACCAAGACCGGAAAACTTCGAATAAACTAACAATTTAAAAGAAAATTAGAATACCAAAGGGGGCGTGAGCCTGCTAAGAGGTGTGAGAGAGTTGAGATGAGGCCCATGTGGTCTTGCACCAATCATACTTGTTTGTTTCTTTTATTTAATTATTAGTTAAAACAAGCGTGATAATTAAAGCCCATTGAATACACGTAGTCACATAGCAGAGTGTTCTGTTAAACCTTTAACACATTACCATAGTGAACATTAACATACTTGTCAAGTGCTCATTTTAAACATATACGCATGTCACATACTATGCTAATTAAATGACTTTCATAGATTTTATACTATTAAATGGCTTTCATAGATTTTAAGATGCTTTTCCGTTTTCAAATATAGGTATTGTTTAAAGTGGTGAGATATTATTTAAAATTGTCACATACGCATTAAATTAAGCGAATCAACTAGGATAGTCATGTGACCAGCAATGAATCACACAACTCTTTTTTTTTTCATTTACAAATTCTTAGAGAATATTTTCAGTATATCCTCCCATTTAGATACAATGTTCTTTTTTTGTTCCCATGGATCATAAATGTTGTTGATGACTTTGTCTTTATAAGACTACCCAGTGTCACAACTCACAACTCAATTCAACCTAACCTTACCTTTCATTAAAAAATTAATTTATCCCTCTTTCACCTATACAACCCAATCCAATCCATTTTTTCACTTTTATTCATAACCCAACCTAAACTAATATTTTATTAACTAAATACAATTTATAACTATTATTTATTATAGAAAAACTAATAGAAATAATAAAAGTAATAATTTTATTTTGATTATAATAAATAATTAAATATATAACAAATAAATATTTTACAAATAAATAACATTACAATTAAATGAGTTAATTATTTTAAGATGACAATGAATAATATCTATATCTATAATCTATAACTTCTAATAAAAGAATTGAACTTTGATGATGTGGCATTCAATGAAGGCCTCAACCCCTCCTTGAATGTGCCACGTGGCATCATGTAGGATTTTTTTAATTTTTGAGTTTTTTTAATAAATCTATATATATTATAATTATTTTAGAAAAAGATAAGAATTTAAAAACAAAATTAAATTTTTTAGTATCTTTCCAACGAGTACCATTGTGCTATATAAAAAAACGGAGAAAAAAACAACTATTTTTGTGGGGTTTTGTTTTCAAATATATTTTACTCTACTAATAAATCACAAACAATAAACATAACTTCATAGGCAGAGATTCTTTTTTTTATATTTGAATATGATAACTTATGGCAGAAATTTGTTTAAAATAAATGATAATATTATTATTATTATTATTATTATTATTCATTAATCATGTATTGGCAAATCATTAATTATGTTGTCATATTAGATATTTTATTATGTTATATTAGATATTTCAACCCCGGTACACTCCCGGGATAAAAGCTAGTAAGTTATATAAAAGACATTTTTTCATAAATAGAGGAGGTGAAATTTTAATATTATATAAAAACCATTTTAAATCGTAAACAGAAAAGGAGAAAATACTAAAATAATCAAATTGAGGTTGCAACTTGGGTTGTGGCAATGATCCGATTGAGCAAGTAAGCAACTTGTAAGAGTTATTTGTTTATTTTATAAAACTTCAATGAACTGTTCTAAAAAACAAATTGTAAAACCCCTCACCCACTATACACCTATTTTACATAAAACCCATTATCTTACTTTATTAATATTTTAATTTCATAAAACCCCGTATAGCTCCATAAAGCCCCCACTACCCATACTCTAACATGCAAGTTTTTCTCTGCTCTTGTGCTGAAGTGGCGCCAAGATATGAATATCTAGACATGTATAATTGTTTAGTTGGACGAATTGTTTTTGTAAAATTAAGTCAATTGTTGTTTTTTTTTTCATCCATTTTTTTAAGGGACAAAACAATTCGTTGTTCAACCTTCAAAGAACCAGATATTCCTATAAAATTACCTGGAGATGGTAGCCTAGCTTTGTGAAAGAAATTGCAGTGTGAAGAATGTCTTTGCTGGATTGAAAATCTTGTTGACTTTGAGAAGATAGGAGTCAGTCTATCCCAACGATCCCTCATTTTGTTATATGAGAATTCAAAAAACGGTTTTCCACCTTTTTTAATTGCCACTTTTATAACCTTTAAAGCTCTTAGTTGAGTGTCCTTTGAGATCCCCCCATTTGCCAAGCGAATATAGCTTAAAACTTTTTCATATACATCTTTATCTTTTATTATTGCCCACCTGTAACAAACCCATATGTCATTTAGATGAGGTGTATATATAATCTATAAAACATATGATATGAATGAAAGTAACATGCATACCCAAAACGTGTACCAGCATGACCTGTGAGCTTAGATAAACTAAAAATCATGAGATCGTGATCTGAAGGGCTCGGGATAGGTGTGAACTGTGGCCAAAAATTTGCATGATCATATATCGTCTTCCCTCCAAGAATTGACTTCCTCAATTCGCCGTCTGGATTGTTTGGTGAGGTTACAAATTCAATCACATCATTGTTATTTATCAAGTTATTCGATTGCCATAATTTTGCGTCTCCTTTGAACCGGAAATTCCCCGAGTCAAATAGCACCGTTTGATCCTTGTACAACTATGAAAAGATCACAAAAATAAAAACAACAAAGCTAATTAATAATTTATTATATAAATTAAATGAGAGAAAATATTTATATATATATTAAAACATATTACGTAATAGAACGGTATCGAAGCTAGGACGTTCGAAGGTGAAGAAGTGTTTGTAGAGGAAAGAGCATAAACAGCTGCACTTAAAAGTTGGGATGACCCGACACCGAAGACAATGTATCGGTCTTGAGTAATTGCATTACCGACGATGGAATGCAGCTTACGGATGTACTTGTCGAGCTCTGTAGACATCAAAGATTTGTCAGCGAATACATAACTCATACGATGCCACCCCGATATGACTAGTGCAGTATCCGCTGCATTTTGCATCCAGAATGGCTCAAGGTATAATGGATCCCCACTGCGCATGCATAAACATATTATTATATAATATAATTAGAAGTTGGTTGTGCTTTATGATCCTGTAACTTATGCTTAAGGAGTGTAATGGGCATAAGAATGTTTTACTCTTAGGTTTAAATATTGTACGTTTAAAAAGCTGCTTTGTTTCTTTCTTACGGAGGAGTTGTTGAAAATATTCTCTAAGGGTTTGTTTATGAATGAAAAAAAAGAGAACTGTGTGATTCAGTACTGGCCACATGACTATCCCAGTTGATTTGCTTAATTCAATGGGTGTGTGACAATTTTAAATAATAACATCTCACCACTTTAAACAATACCTATCTTTGAAAACGGAAAAAAACATCTTAAAATCTATAAGCCATTTAATTAGTATAAAATCTATGAAAGCCATTTAATTAGCATAGTGCATGACATGTGTCTATGTTTAAAATGCTCACTTGACAAGTATGTTAATGTTCACTATGGTAATGTGTTAAGGTTTAACAGAACACTCCGCTATGTGACTACATGTATCAATGGGCTTTAATTATCACGTTTGTTTTAACTAATAATTAAATAAAAGAAACAAAAAAGTATGATTGGTGCAAGACCACATGGGCCTCATCTCAACTCTCTCAGGCCTTGAAAATATTCTCTGAGGGTTTATTTGTGAATAAAAAAAAAAAGAAAGCTGTTTGATTCAGTACTGGCCACATGACCATCCTAGTTGATTTGCTTAATTCAATGGGTGTGTGACAATTTTAAATAATAACATCTCACCACTTTAAACAATACCTATCTTTGAAAACGGAAAAAAACATCTTAAAATCTATTAAAGCCATTTAATTAGTTTAAAATCTATGAAAGCCATTTAATTAGCATAGTACCTGGCATGTGTATATGTTTAAAATGCTCACTTGACAAGTATGTTAATGTTCACTATGGTAATTTATTAAAGTTTAACAGAATAATCCGCTATTTGAATACATGTATCCAATGGGCTTTAATTAACACGTTTGTTTTAACTAATAATTAAATAAAAGAAACAAACAAGTATGATTGGTGTAAGACCACATGGACCTCATCTCAACTCTCTCACGCCCCTTAAATGACCCGCCGCAACGCGTAGGGGCTATATTCTAGTTTCATGTTTAATTTATGAATTAATATTAATGTCAAATGCATATTTCATTATTTTGTTTGTAAATTTTAGTGAAAAGTGCTTTCACTAATTAACTTTCAACATAAATAATTATATTTATATATCAATATCTATACTATATTATAAAATATTAGTGAATGATACCCTCACAATTTAATTAAATACAATATTTATTGTTTATAGTACATGCTTGTTGAAGTCATTCAGCGGGTACAATTGTCTTTCTACCTAAATAATAAATTGTTGAAGAAATTAATTTAAACATAATTATAAAATTGATGAGGAAATTAACAATAATGTGGTGACTCTTTACATTCATAACCTTTTATTATGTTTGTATCAATGTTATAGTCTTATAATTAAATAGTGGTCATTAGGGCTGACAATTCAGACACGAACACGATAACCTGATACGAACATACACTATTTTAACAGGTTTCGTGTCTATAATAGGTCGACAGGTTAAGACCTGTTTATTTTCGTGCCGTGTTCGTGTTTACATGTATCGTGTTCGTGTCTTATCGTGTTCGTGTCTTAACAGGTCTTATCGTGTTTCTTATCATGTCTTGTCGTGTCTATTGTGTCTTGTCGTTTTAACGTGTTTTACTAGGTGTTCCTTATCGTGTTAACCTGTAATATAAAGGTTCGTGTTCGTGTTTGAAAAAAAATGACACGATTAGATTTCGTGTCGTGTTCGTGTTTACAGGTTTCTTGTTCGTGTCTTAACAGGTTCGTGTAACATGTTATGCCAGTCCTAGTGGTCATGTATTTAGTATCCAAAAATGGGGTGACTCTTTACATACATAATTTACATATCTTTCAATATTTATAACCTTATAAATAGTGGTATTTTATTTGGTATATGAAACATATCAATGAATAAAGTTCTCTCTTCCTTGATTCTTTATTTCCATACATGATGTCTAGAGTCTTCTTCTCATGTTTATATAGCTTGTATGTTGGTTGCTACTAGATTATTATTTTCTAACACGTTATTAGCACGAGTTTTCTTGTTGCTCTTCGTTTTTTTTTTCCACTTTGAATCCATAGTCTAATCTCGCCTTGTACCGCTACGTTTACATGACAATGGAAAAATATAACCATCACATGTTTATTGCTGTTATAGCCACTGGAATAAAAAAAATGACTAGAAATCACCATCACTCTAATCCATCTCCATTCACAATTCAAGTAATAAATACATACCTTTTTCTTTGTGATGTATATACATAAAATACGAAAGAACAATTTCAGGCACGTTTACATGATTTGTGTAAATTTTTTCTTCAATTTTAGATTACTTTTTTTTATTTAAATCCACCTTAGTTCCCTTGCAAAATTAGCTTATGTTATATTTTTATAATTATTTTTGTATGATAGGATTTAGATAAAAAAAAGTTGTTTTATTATAGCTGTCTAATAATCAATCAATATTTTAGGAGCATAATATGTTCCCATGATTGGCTGCTAATCATAATTTGAGCATAGAAGGTGATGAGGTGGGGTTGTCTGGTTACGTAAGTATTGCAAACGGAGGCCAACGATTTTAATGGTCTGCCATTTCTCTTTTATTGTTAATCTCAAATACTATTATTACTAGATTATATCCCGGGAGCGTCCCGGGTTGAGAAATCTAATTTGAAATATCAATTTTACATCTGAAATAGACTGATGCATTTTACAGTTACATGCAGGAAAGCTTCGGGTAGCACTTAACCTAAAACAATTAACAATGTATCTCCAATGTTAGTGCATAACCTTAAACAATGTATAACTCTAATATTATAACCTAACCTAAAACAATGTACAACCCCAATGCTAACACATGTGGTAAATAAAATTCATATTTACTGGTTAGAACATAACTAATGACTTGCCTATACATGATTAATGAATAACCTGAACACTTTTGTTTTTTTCCTGTACGAACAAAACCACACAAAAAAAATAGTCGTTTTTTCTCCGTTTTTTATATAGCACTATGGTACCCGTTGGAAAGATAATAAAACGCTTGTTAATTTGGTGTAATTTTTTTCTTCAAAAAATCTCGTATATAAAAGATATTAACTTTTAAAAGTTATGGGAGAAAACATTAGAGATAAAAATCTAATTTTGTTTTTAAATTTTAAATTATTATTTTCCTAAAATAAAGCCCTTGCCACATGGGATGACACATGGCACACTCAATAAAGAGAATACCCTATTTGAGTGTCATGTCATTAAAATGGCTTTGGTTTATTATATGTATATATTATTCTTTGAAAGCGTATTGTTCTTTCACCCAAACTGAATGAATTAGTAATTGAGATTTTATTAAAAAAACTTGAATTCCGGTCTAGTTCATTTTGAGGTTGAAATGTTTTGATTTTTTTTAATCTAGAAGGTAAAGATGAATAAGATATGGAAATATTCTTTAACATTGTTGGTAAAAATGGATGGAAAACGGTTAGTGAGGTCATATTCAATGTGAGATGACTCAAGTTACCTAATGGAAATCTATATTTTAAAAAAAAAAATTTTTAAGTTGGTATCATGTATAATACTTAAGCCCTAACGTGGGTAATATTTTCAATTCTTGCTTTTTTTTTCTTGGCCCGGAGACGCATTATACAACTATATTGATTTGATTATATATGTCAATTGTAGAGGCATAATGCAACATGCATTAATACATGTTGGTTATAAATGCAAAGAATATGTGGTGGTTAAATCTTAGGTTTACAACCCATTTTTTACAAATGGGTTAAATATATATTTATTTAACAACTAAAAACCACTTGTTTGTTTCATTAAAGTAACTCATAAAGTTTTATAAAACATATAAAAACAATATTGCCAGTAATGACAATATGATATTTACTGGTAATGGCAACATGACATAATTTTTTGTCGTCTTCTCAACCAACTTTAGTAGTTTGTTACCTAAATTAATAGTTCGTTTATATTTATTTTTACAAGTCTAAGAACCATCTTAAAAATAAAATCCATTAACAATATATTTACTAGACTAGATCTAGCACACCTTTAAAATCAAATACTACACAATATATCATGAGAGGATTGATAAACTAACAGTACTAACGAGTATTGCCTTACAAATTGTTTCCCCGCAGCAACGCACAGGTTCCCCACTAGTACATAATATAACTAACTAGGGGAATGATCTAAGCAGAACAAAGTTTATTGCGAGAACAGGAAGAACTAATCTAAGGGAGTGTTTGGGATTAATTACTCAAAACAGATTATGCGTTTTGGAAAAGCAGGGGTGAAGCTGCATATAGATTACTGCGTTTTGGTAGCCTAATAAACTGATTATCTGCGTTTTCAAAACGCATCCCAAACACTAAAAACTGATTATCTGCGTTTTCAAAACCCAATAATCTAAAAATCAGATTCAAAGCGCAATCCCAAACACCCTCTAAACAATAGATTAGATTGATCAAGGGTTTTAATAGATAATGGCAATTTTGATAATTTTTAATTTATTTTGTTTCAATATTTTTTTTTTAATAATAAATATCGATTTTCATTCCAGAACAAGGAAAATTACATCAAGATAACGGGCAGACGGGCAACAAGCTGCGCCGCCACCCCTTTCTGAATAGCAAATCCTAATCTACTAAAAACGTAACCCTGCCCACCCGGAGCCAAGACACTACTATTAATAACCCGCTGGACCCTGGTCAGGAAACGGGTAGCCTCCGGTGCCAATGAGCCAAAGGTATCAAAGGCCAAGGATACATCAAAAAATAGATTTAATGGTATTTTTGGGATTTTTATGTGTATGATCTCTCGTCAGATTACAAGATCACATAACAGAAAATCAAATCCAAGATCTTCTCCACTTTTTTCTCCAATAACCATGGATATTTATTTGCTATTTTTTTTGCTATAAGAAAAAAGAAGGTTGGTGATTTATTCCAAGACTTCCAAGATTACGACTGGTTGGATATTCAACCAATTCGAAGTGACGTTTGGATTTCTAAAATGCTTACGAGATTGTTGGGCGGATTTCTTGATGATTCATGAAGGTAGGTTTTGCTAGTGATCTGTAATGTAATGTTTTTGGGTTCTTGCTGATGTAAAACTAAAAGCTCTATTATTACTACTACTACTATTACTATTATTTATTTATTTATTATGCTTTATGTCTTATACCATTTTTTTTTGGATTTGATGTATTATGCCATTTTTTGATTTAGATGTAGGTAACGTGTGTTTGTGTATGTCAATAACCCATTTTGCATGCCATATACAACCTATGTCTTGTGTTCTATGTCACAATTAGTTGTGTATAACTTTTTTTGCTGTCAAAGTTTTGTTATTTGTTGTATCAATATATTAAATGTAATAACCGTTACTGTAGGTGTTTTTGAGCAAAGTGTAGGAATGATATTTGGCAGATGTAGGAACGTTCTATTAAAAGTGTAGGAAGTTTTAAGCAAAGTGTAGGAATGATATTCTATGTAGGATGCATGTGTATATATTGGTCTTTAAGAAAAAGGTGTAAGTTATTATGATTAATTGACGTGGTAATTGAAACAATTGTTGTGTAGTTGCTTTATTTTGTTTGTTGTTTTCTTTTGTTTTATTCAATTTGGGAATTAATAATTTGTATAGGATAATGAAGACATTTGTAATGATCTAATTTGTAGTTATATATATTCTGATTAATTGATGTGGGTTTTATTATAAGTGGTTGATTCGATGTATATGTAATTGTTTTTTGGGAGGGTATATGTGTAGGAATTATCAGAGCTCTAATAGTGTGTTTCTTTTTGTTTAATTGGAATATTGATACCGGTCATTTGTTTATGAATTCTTACGTAAGTTCTATACAAAACACGTAGGATTCATCTTGGATGGTTTCCTACACGTACATTTTAATTAAAAATCCTGCAAACTCTTGTGTGCTCTGCCTACATTTGTCTATAGATATAGTTGATACTTCTTGTCAAATACAAAAAACACATTTTTTTTTTGGAAAATGACCAAAATAGCCCGTTGACCGGGCGTTTTGCACAAATAGCCCTCTCCACCCTCTTTGGAGAGAGGGGTCACGGTTCCCAACATGCCTGAACCGTCTCCCAAGAGGCTTCCCATTTCAGCCAACGGAGGACCGCCACGTGTCGTTGTTGATCCCGAGACAGACCTTTCTCTCTCCTGAACCCCCTTTCTCTCTCCTGAACCCTCTTTTCTATCTCTGTCACCCCTCTTTCTCTCCTCCTCACTCTCTCTCTCCCTTTCTCTCTCTCTCTCTCATCAGATCTATCTCCTGAACCCTCTTTTCTATCTCTCTCACCCCTCTTTCTCTCCTCCTCACTCTCTCTCTCCCTTTCTCTCTCTCTCTCTCATCAGATCTATCTCCCTCTCCTCTCATCTACACACTCTCGACACCCCTCCCTCTATGCTATTAGAAATGGCCGGCCACCAACGTCTTGGGTGGCTGGAACGGGTTTGGTGGGTATTGGGTCTTGCTAAGTAGATGGAGACCGATTGTGGTGGTCTCTGGTGGCTGGAACGGGTTTGGTTGACAGCTGGCTCTAGATGGTTGTTCACGGATGAGGTATAGGTGGTCGGTGGTGCTTCGGTGGTGCTGGGTCGAGGAGGGTCGACGATGGTTGTGATGTGCAGACGGCCGGAGTAGGTGGTGCAGGTTGGGTGGTGGTTAGCGGCGGACTGTGGTGGTGTTTGTAATGCATTTGCCAGGGGGAAAACCGGTTTATGCACCTCTCGTTCAAGATAAACGGGTCCATGGTGGCGCCACCTTGGGAACTCTGGTTCATGAGACCACACCCACCCAACCTAATCATATGAAAGAAATATTCTTCCCTCCGGAGAAGACGGTTCAGCTGTGAAAGGGAGAGAGAGAGTGAGGAGGAGAGAAAGAGGGGTGACAGAGATAGAAAAGAGGGTTCAGGAGAGAGAAAGGGGGTTCAGGAGAGAGAAAGGTCTGTCTCGGGATCAACAACGACACGTGGCGGTCCTCCGTTGGCTGAAATGGGAAGCCTCTTGGGAGACGGTTCAGGCATGTTGGGAACCGTGACCCCTCTCTCCAAAGAGGGTGGAGAGGGCTATTTGTGCAAAACGCCCGGTCAACGGGCTATTTTGGTCATTTTCCCTTTTTTTTTTTCATATGTAGTAGGATAAATTAGTAGGATAAATTGTGTTATGTGTAGGTCTGTAATACCAAATCATAAAGTTAACTAAAAGTTTTTCCAAACAAATTGCACATTTGATATGGAAAACGTACTATATACCTATCAACATTAGCAGCACATCCATGAGATAATTCAGAGCAATCAGTGCCACTAAAACAACCATAGCATTCACAAACAGGTTGACCGTCAGTAGCCGAACCGTCAAGGAACGCTTTACCATGGCCGGAACATGAGATTGCTGCAACCGCTTCTGCCTCCTCGGCTGCTTTCAGACTCCATGTTAACGAACACGGGTAGTTAATCTCCTGATTCTTCTCTTCCCAACGACCATCACTTGCATAGAGGTATATACTGGATAATATATTGATTGCTATAGAAATTAAGAAACAAATTCTACAATAATGATTCTTCATTTTGTTCATGGTGCATTTAGATTTTTGTAGGCATGAGAAAAGGATTTTTTATTCAATATATAGGAGTAGGATGGAGTAGAACAAAAAGTAGCTTTTGCTTTTTTGAGTTTTTCCTTTCCAATATTTTCTTTGTTCGTTGTAAGCTTTGAAAGCACCAAGTACTGTATTTAGATGAAGGGTTAAGAAAAGAAAGGAAAGAAAATTAATTATGAGACAAAGAAAGGAAAATACATGATTTTACTTCATATTCCCGAGTTGACCGGAAGGAAAAGGAAGAGAAAGGAAATTAAACATTTTATGTGTTCCCGAGTTTGGAGGAAAAAAAAAGAAACTTATGATTTTACTATTATACCCTTTAAATATAAAATCACGAGTTCCTTCCTATCTCACCTATAGAAAAAGAGGGTCATGCTTCTCTACAAACCTTACCAAACCTAAAAAAACATACCCATTCTATTGGTAAAAAAATCTAAACCCTAAAACCTCCGACTATGTCGGGCAATTCTAGGCGGCAGGAATGGAAGGGGGCCACATCAAGGAAAATAAGAGCAATTCTCAATCGGATGCGACAAGTAACAAGGTAATAACGAATTTTTTGTATCGAATTTACCCCCGAAGTGTTCGTCTTTGGATTTGAAAGAGGTTTTGGGAGGTTTCGGTGGGTACGAGGGATCGTATATCGCTAGGAAATTTGATCGATGTGGGATAAGGTTTGGTTTTATTTCGTTAAAGGATGTCCATGACGTAAAACGATTGGAAGGGGAGATGGTTGACGTATGGTTGGGATCGTATAAGTTGTTCGTGACTCAGGCAAGGTTCGTGAGTGGGGTTACTTTCGACAAGGCCAATATGGATCCGAAAGGAAAGAATATTATGAAGGAGCAGCCAACATCCCATGCAAACCCTAGTAAAGGGGGGGGGGGGGCAATGGCTTCAGTTACCAACTTTGATGATCGGGGAGAGAACAACAATGTTGTGGGAAGTGGGAGATCTTTTCTCGATTCGGTCTTGAATAGGAACAAGGTGGATATCATTTATGTGGAGGATAATGTGGAGGGATTTATGCAATGGAGCGGTGTCGCTCTTGTTGGCAAGGTGATAGACTTCATCACATTAACCTCTCTGAAGACGATGATGAGGAGTCAAGGGTGGAGTTTAGTGTGCATTGAATACGTAGGCAGTCTTTCGGTGATGCTTGTGTTTACGTGCATGAAGGAGGCAAAGTGTTTTCTGGGTGATAGAAAGTTGTGCTCCACGTGATTTGCATGTTTAAGTAAACGGGATGATAAATATAAGGAGGTTGAGAGTATAGCATGGTTACAGGTACATGGAATGCCGATTCAGCTGTCAATTGATCAGGTTTTCGATGTGGTTGGTAGCCGGTTTGGTAAGGTTGTGCAATCGGCGAAAATGTCAGTTGATGATAATAACTTCTCGTATGCATATCTCGGTGTATTGACAAAGTCGTGTAGTAGGATTGTGGATCGTGTGGACATTATTTGGAGAGATCTTTCGTTTAATGTTTGGATCGATGAAGATGTGGGGAAATGGGTTCCTGACTATGTGGAGGTTTATGATGAGAATGAGGTTTTGGATTATGGTAATCGGAGTAATGGTGAGGAGGAGGGGATTTGAATTATTGATGAAGTCTTGAATAGGAGTTCGGAGGAGTTAGAGATGGGGGAAATTCGGGACAATGAAGGTGTGGAAGAGAATGTTCAGGTTTCGAAGGATGGGGATGTAGACGTACATAATAGTGCGGAGCCTTTGACCAACACTATCGCAGCTTCAAAAGAGGAGTCTATGGTGGTTCGCAAAAAGTTTTGTAGATGACAATTGTTCAAGAATAGTGGAGAGTCTAGTGACTCTCAAGAGAGCGAAGAAACGTCAAAGAGATGACAACGACCCGTTTGTGTTGTCTAGGCTTATTGGAATTATGTCGGTTAATTCGCCACACGAGGTGATTGATGAGAGGGATTCTAATTCCAGTGACGGTTTCGTAACACCATACATGAACTCAAATGTACCAGTTCGTGAGATGGGTGGGGATGGTGTTAAGTGCTTGGAAGCCGATGGTTATGTTTCACAAATGGGTACTGTAAGAAAGAGGTTCCAATTAATGTTGAAGCTGATTATACTATATGTTTAAGAAGAGTTCCTGGTGTGGAGGAGATTGAAGACTTTGCGCCGGATGTTCAAGAGGTCTTGCAAAGTGAATGTTATCAAGTAGGTGCTCAATGAATGTTCTAACTTTGAATATACGCGGGCTAGGGAATTCAGGTAAAGCAGATTTGGTTAGGGGTTTACGTATTCTCCACGAGGTGAGTTTCATAATGATTCAAGAAACTCAATTCGTGGACTTGGGTTCGGTGGATGTGGGTCGATTTTGGGGTAGAGGTGGTTTTTGTTTCGAGTGGGTTCCTTCGGCCGGTAGATCGAGTGGCTTGTTATCGGTTTAGGACCCGAAGGTTTTTTCTATGCGAATTATTGGTTTCGGGTAGTATTAAAGGTTATGGTGGTGTGAACCATTTGCTTAATGTTTACACACCTCACAACATAGTTGCTAAACGGGTTTTGTGGGCCGCCATTGGTGAGTTAATAGGCGAAGGTGATGGGTTGTGGACGGTGGCAGCTGGCGATTTTAACACGGTTAGGAGTGAGTGCGAAAGGTGGAATTCTATTTTCAATGCAGTTGGGGAGAATGAGTTTAATAATTTCTTAGACGCCAAGAATCTACAAGAGTATTCAGTAAAAGGTAGGCGGTTTACTTTCGTGGCAGGCGATAAACTAAGTCGCATTGACCGAATTTTTGTGAATTGGGATTTTTTCATGGCATGGCCGAATGCGGAGTATATAGCGCTTGAAAAAACATATCGAATCATAGTCCATTAGTGTTGAAGATAAGAACTACGAATTTTGGGTACAAGCCGTTCCGGTTTTACAACTAGTGGTTTGCTCGTGATGGTTTTGCCGATGTCGTTAGGAAGGCCATTTGCGAAGGGGTTTTTGAAGGTGAACCGGATGTGATATTAATGAGGAAGTTTAAAAAGCTAAAGGGTGTTATATCTACTTGGATCGATTAGTGCAAAGAAAAAGAAGTGGGTGAAAAACAAACATTGCTACAGGAACTTAGAGTCTTGGATGAGGTCATGGAAATGCGTCAGATCACGGAAGTGGGGGTATGGGTTTTGGAAGAGACCAAGCGTCGGTTAAGTGAGATTGAGAGCTTCCATCAACGTGATTTAAAGCAGAAAGCTCGATATAACTAGGCTACTTATGGGGATGATAATTGAAGATATTTTCACGGTTTATTAATAAACGAAAGGCTGCAAATTATTTTCCTGGATTGATGGTTCGCGGTGTTTGGGAGACAGAACCGAACATTATTAAACGTGAAGTTCTGCGTTTTTTTAGCTCCAAGTTCAAAGAGATTTTGCCTCGAAGCCGAATATGGTGGTTTATGGGTTGAAGACAGTTCAGGCCAATGACTTAGCCGATTTGATTAAGATGTTTTCAGCTCAATAAATTAAAAATGAGGTTTTTTTTACTGTGGCGCGGATAAAGCATCCGGGCCAGACGGTTTCAACTTCCAGCTTATACGGACGTTTTGGGATGTGTTTGAGAAGGATTTTGTGGATATAATGAATCGGTTTCATACAGTATGGAGGTTCAGCGCGGGTGTTACTTCTTCGTTCATTACTCTCATTCCGAAGGTGGGTGATCTGGTTAATCTTGGGGATTTTCGGCCAATTAATCTTATAGGGTGCATTAGTAAGGTGATGTTGAATGTGTTGACGAATCAGTTACGCGGGGTTATGACTAAAGTTGTTTCTGAAAATCAGTCCGCTTTTGTAACAGGCAGGTACATTCTTGATGGCCCTATTTGACTAATGAGGTCCTAGCATGGGCGAAAAAACGTGAAAAAAGTGTTTTTATTCAAAACTGATTTTGATAAAGCCTACGGTAATGTGAATTAGGATTTCTTGATATCGGTTCTTGAACAAATGGCTTTTCCTTCGAAGTGGTGTGATTGGATATGTGGGATCTTGGTCTCAGCTTGATCTGCGGTCTTGGTGAACGGATCGCCAACGTTTGAGTTTGGCTACCAGAAAGGTATTCATTAGGGTGACCCGATTTCTCCTTTCTTGTTTATTATTTTGATGGAGGCGTTTTTGGGTTTAATGAATAAGGCATGTGACATAGGCGCTTTTGATGGTATACGGCTTCCTAATGATGGCCTGGTCCTTTCGCATTTGTTATATGCGGATGATGCGATGTTAATGGGAGAATGGTCCGAATTCAATTTCGTTAACATGAAAAGGATCCTGAGACTATTCTTTCTATGTTCGGGATTGAAAATTAACTTAAATAAATCGATTTTGTATGGAGTTGGGGTCGATAGTGAGGAGTTAAAGAATGAAGCCGACGAACTGGGTTGTAAAGCATGAGAGATTCCTTTTGTTTATTTGGGAATAAAGGTTAGGGCTAATATGAATAGGATTTCAAATTGGGACCCGGTAGTGAACACTTTCAAACGAAGGTTGTCGTCATGGAAAGCTAATACCTTATTTATTGGTGGCCGGGCAACGTTAATTAAATCGGTTCTTGACAAATGAAAAATGTTGATGGTTTATATATAATACCAACTACTAATTATATTATCATATATTAATGTTGTAGTTGAGCTTTTATATTATGTACTAATATTAATGTTTAATCTGAAATGTTCTTGGATGGTTTATTTTATGCAGTATTGTATAATTTGTTGTCACTTTTCAGATGCATGGACTACCAACCCTTTACACAAATATATTTGTGATTGTGTTTTAATTAAATATAGATAGTAACAATTAAAATCATCTCATGGCGTAGTAATAGTCCTACCAGTTGCGCTTGTGAATTATAGTATCTTGTTAGGTTTAGGTTGCGAGTTGAATCGTGATGTAAACCAATTTTTTTAAGTGACAATGTTAGGTTGAGATTTTCATTTTTGACATACATATTTTGGTAATTCAATTGATCTCAGGGTGCAGTGGTTGTACTTGTGAATTAAATATAAGTAGTTGGTTTTATGCTGAAGTTTTTGACAAGGCAATAGTGATGTGAAACGATGGTCATTCACTCGATCTCAAACAGAAAAATCCTATGATTTAATGTTCTGGGAGGTACTTAAACCATATTCCGATTGACAACATAATAACAAACATGATATTGTTCAACTTTGAACAAATGATACGTGCTAGAATATTATAGTTAAAGGAAAAGCCTAAAGAGGTGGTTGTTTCAACATTGTAAGAGGAAGATGATGAAGGTGAGTGTGATAGCCGGCGAATTCAGGTTAATACTTTTACAAAGATATAAGTCTACCTAAGCCAAAACATTTACTTTGTATAGTACGTAATAACTAAAATGATCTCATGGCGTAGTAATAGTCCTACCAGTTGCGCTTGTGAATTAAGTATTGTTTTGGTCCAAAATTAACTAACAAAAATTAATTTTGTATTCCAAATTAGAAATGTGAGGTAGTGTGCTAAAAATATTTGTTATGCTTCAAATCAATTATATCTTAAAGATGGTTACGTTTAGGATGCAAAAGACTAAGATTTGACAACTATGCTCAGAATATCAAAGTAAACGACAGAAAATAGACAGTTGTATCATTAAGATGAAACTGTAAATGACAAGACTAAATATACAAATAGAAATGAAATAAACTGACACAAGTACTGTGACATCCCGTTGTAAAATAAATAAATAAATAAAATTTAAGACTTGTATTTTAAATATTAGTAAATGAGTAAATAGCAGGACGACTCATTTAAATGTGAAACATTAAATTGAACGTTCGTTGTCGAGTATCGTTTAAAAGATACAATTACATAGTTATTTAATTGTATAAATTAAATAAAATAAAGAAGAAAAAGAATCTTCCGTGCTAGTGTGCGATGACTTTATTAATAATAATAATAATAATAATACTAATGTTAGAATAAAGATAAGTGTGCTCGTGTGTAAGTTGTAGTATAATAAAATATCAATAATAGAGAGACATAAGTAAAGCTTGGGGACTATGTTAAGTTGCCTATATAAAGGGCAATCTTACCCTGAGGAATTCCACTCAAAATTTCACCTTACTCTCACACACTTATAAGTCAATTTGAGCTACTAAATCCCTGCCGGTATTTTAGCCTACCTACTTTACGCTTATATGACGATATCCGATCGAGTGAATGTCGATACTATAGTCTTGCACTGAATAAGAGCGAGACGGTTCTGACACTGAATAAGAGTCGGACCCTAGCATCGATAGTCTATCTCGTGATATTCGTATTAAGTACAATTAATATGCTAAAATATTGGTTTTTTATATGTTTAGATAAAAAAAAATTAGGAATTGCTTGCCAGAAGGCCACACTTAAGGTGAGTTCATTCGCGTCTTCCACGTGTGTGGGCTAAATGTTTTTGACATTGCGAGTAGGAGTTTTAAACCTTTTAAACCAGCTACAATGTGATAGTATAAATTGTTTAAAAATGTTTTGACAAAGGTTTTAGATACATTATAGGGGTTAAGTTGTTAGCTAAATTGCTAATTAATTACCCCCAGTACGTGGGGTTCTGTGCACATTACTTTATACTTTGATATATCACGATACGTCTATTTGGGTTGAGCAATTCCCTAAAATGGTATGACCATAGCCATAGATCTGGTCGAGTGGCAAGTACAGTGGAGGTAATAGTAATTAAAGCCAAGTGTGAAAACCCTCAATACTATGATATAAATGTGTCATTTTTAAAGGAATTTTCTCACCAGCTTTTCCGCTGATCAAATCTTTTTAAAACATGTTTTAGGCAACTTGCTAAGTAAATAATACAAGATCGTATTGTTGCGAACAATGGGTGTGGTGAAGCACTCCGTTTAAATAAGTGGCTCGTCACATGCTATGAAATATGAAAATTTTGCTTGTAAATATTGGGTAGTATCCCTATGTAAATCCTTTGTACATTAGAGGGTTGGACCCTCCGTTTTATAAATAAAGTAATGGTGTTGATGACTTTTCTTAACTTCGATCCTGATGAAATTTTTTCGCTGCAAAATAAATATATAAACCCTGATACCACTGCTCACGCTCGCAGTGTTCCCGCCTGGGGTGTGGGTCTGGGGCTGCGACAGAAGTGGTATCAGAGCCACTAGTTTAAGCAATTAAGTATGTGTCTGTACTTAAGTTTTAACTAGCAAGTTAGGAAATAATTGATTCCATATTATTTGTTTTAGACTAATTGCATGTTCTTGTTGCATATTGTTACCTTTCTTAAAGCATGGATGACAACACTGATATGATAAATGAATATCTGAATATGGATGGGTATGACGAAGGCGATGATCTGCCTAGGAATATAGGACCCTCAAACCTAAAATCCAAGCCAAAACGTAGACATAGGAATATTAAAGATATGGCTAGATACTTACAAGGAAGAAGAGAAGCCAGGAAGGCTAAACGTGCAGAAGCCTTATCATCATCATCATCACCAATCAAACCCTAGCCGTCAGAGAACTCGCATTGTTTCTAGCCACAATGTTGATGTCATAGAAGTTCATGTTCCTAAGAGAGCAAGGACAACCCCCGGTTGTACTTACAAGAATTTCCTAGATTGTAAACCCATTGAATTCTCTAGAAAATAGCGAGCGATAGCCACCCTGCGCTGGCTAGAGAAAACCGAGGCGGTCATCAGAATCTGCAAATGTGCTGAAGGAGATAAAGTATTATTTGTCTCTAACCTTTTTAGCAATGAAGCTCTCGAATGGTGGAATATCATTCTTCGGTATCGAGGAAATGCCGCAACCTATACAATGTCCTGGACTGAATTCAAAGAAAGAGTGGAACATAAATTTTGTCCTCCCAAAGAAAAGGAGAAAATTTCCACTCTATTCCTAAAATACAAGATGGTTGGAACTGACTGTTAGGAGTATATGACAAAATTCTTTGAGTATGCACTTATGGTACCAGCTTTGGCTTCGCCAGAGTTTGTGCTTATCTCTCGATACATCTGGGGACTAGTGTAGGAAATCCGTGATCTGGTAAAGGCAGCGAGACCTCAAACCATTGAAGAAATAGTTGAAATTGCCAATACCATGACGAATGGATTAGTTCGAACCCAAGATGAAAATAAAAAGATGGAATTTGCCTAAAAGATTACCCAAGGATTCCGCGTGGGTAATGAGTATAAAAATAAAAATGTAGGGCAAACCTCTACTCCACCCTTGTGCAAAGTTTGTAAGAAGAGACATTCTGAGAAATGTATCTATTACAAACCTCGAGTTTGCAATTTTTGAAAATTTTCGGGACACACTAAGGAGGAATGCATGAAGAAAAAGAGTGCGAACCGAACGTGCTTCTATTGTGGTGAACCCGGTCATTTCTGTATGGAATGTCCAAAACTAAAGACACCAGACAACAAAACCTAGGGCATGGATGGCAACAAGAAGAATGTCGATACTACAGTCTTGCACTGAATAAGAGTGAGATGGTTCTGACACTAAATAAGAGTCGGACCCTTGTAATGATAGTCTATCTCGTGATATTCGTATTAAGTACAATTGATATGCTAACATATTGGTCTTTTTATATGTTTAGATAAAAAAAATAGGAATTGCTTGCCAGAAGGCCACACTTAGGGTGAGTTCATTCACGTCTTCCACGTGTGTGGGCTAAATGTTATTGACATTGCTAGTAGGAGTTTTAAACCTTTTAAACCTGCTACAATGTGATAGTATAAATTGTTTAAAAATATTTTGGCAAAGGTTTTAGATACATTATAGGGATTAAGTTGCTTGGTAAATTGCTAATTAATTAACACCATTACGTGGGGTTCTATGCACGTTACTTTATACTTTGATGTACCACGATACGTCATTTTGGGTTGAGCAATTCCCTAAAATGGTATGACCACAACCATAGATCTGGTCGAGTGGCAAGTACAGTGGAGGTAATAGTAATTAAAGCTAAGTGTGAAAACTCTCAATACTGTGATGTAAAGGTGTCATTTTCAAAGGAATGTTCTCACTAGCTTTTTCGTTGATCAAACCTTTTTAAAACATGTTTCAGGTTACTTGCTAAATAAATACTACAAGATGGTGTCGTTGCGAACAGGGGGTGTGGTGAAGCACTCCGTTTAAATAAGTGGCTCGTCAAATGATATGAAATATGAAATACATTTTTATGAATTTCGCTTGTAAAATATAGGGTAGTATCCCTATGTAAATCCTTTGTACATTAGAGGGTTGGATCCTCCGTTTTATACATAAAGTAATAGTGTTGACGAATTTTCTTAACTTCAATCTTGATGAAAATTTTCCGCTGCAAAATAAATATATAAACACCGATACCACCGCTCACACTCGCAGTGTCCCTGCTCGAGGTGTGGGTCGGGGGCTGCGACAAGTACACTCGATATACGATGAAAGCCCTTGATCAATGTAGATCGCCGGCACAAAACCTCGGGAGGCGACTAATGCCCTGCCTTTGCTATTATTATTAAGTATAAAAATAAGTATTACAACTTTGGAAGTGTGGTGAACGATCATCTAAGATTACAATGAATGTTGTGTTAGCAAATAGAGTGAAAGAATAGCAGAGAATTTGGTCCTATGATCGTCCCTCACAGCCCAATTTATAGTAAGATATTACAACTTCCATCCCAAGATATCCGGGATATCACCAACTAAGTCTACTAGCCGTTTATAACTCTCCCACGATCACACGAGCTGCAAACGGTCGTCAGTTGAGTCTCCAAGAATCATGCAAGACTTAGTCTTCTATTATATTTGTTAAAGCATTACCTGCATTTAAATAATAATAAGATAAACTGTTAGCCCATCCTCGGGATAGTAATAATTAAAATAATCTCATGACGTAGTAATAGTCCTACCATTTGCGCTTGTGAATTATAGTATCTTCTTAGGTTTAGGTTGGGAGTTTGAATAGTGAGGTAAACCAATTTTTTTGCGTGACAATGTTAGGTTGGGATTGCCATTTTTAACATATATATTTTGGTAATTCAATTTATCTCAGGGTGCATTGGTTGTACTTTTACATTAAATATAAGCAGTTGGTTTTATGCTGATGTTTTGGACAAGGCAATAGTGATGTGAAACGATGGTCATTCACTCGATCTCAATCTGAAAATTCCTATGATTTAATATTTTGGGAGGAACTTAAACCGTATTCGAAAACACAATATAAACAAACATGACATTGTTCAACTTTGACCAAATGATACGTGCTAGAATATTATAGTTAAACGAAAAGCCTAAAGAGGTGGTGGATTCATCTTTATAAGAGGGAGATGATGAAGCTGAGTTAGACGATGCTAACGATGAATAGATTTTAGGGTGATGAATGATAAGTTTAGTTATCTTAATCTTTAAAATGTATTTTTTTTTCTTGTGGTTAAGAATTGTGTTTTTTGTTTGTAAGGTTGTTGTAAATTGATTTTGAAGTTACAATAACCACAAGTGTACGACAAATGAAAAATGTTGGTGGTTTTATATAATACCAACTACAAATTCTATTATCGTATATTAATGTTGTAGTTAAGCTTTTATATTATATGCTAATATTCATGTTTAATCTAAAATGTTCATGGATGGTTTATATTATGTAGTATTGTATAATTTGTCAACACTTTTATCATGGATGCGCTACCAACCCATTTCAAAACTATATTTGAGTTTGTGTTTTAATTAAATATAGATAGTAATAATTAAAATGATCACATGGCGTAGTAATAGTCCTACCATTTGTGCTTATGAATTACAATATCTTGTTAGGTTTAGGTTAGGAGTTTGAATAGTGATGTAAACCAATTTTTTTTACGTGACAATGTTAGGTTGGGATTGCCATTTTTAACGTACATATTTTGGTAATTCAATTTATCTCAGGGTGCATTGTTTGTAATTGTAAATTAAATATAAGCAGTTGGTTTTATTTTGATGTTTTGGACAAGGCAATACTGACGTGAAACGATGGTCATTCACTCGATCTCAGTTAGAAAATTCCTATCATTTAATGTTTTGGGAGGAACTTAAACCGTATTCGAAAAGACAATATAATAACAAACATGATATTGTTCAACTTTGAACAAATGTTACGTGCTAGAATATTATAGTTAAAGGAAAAGCCTAAAGAGGTGGTGGATTCATCTTCACAAGAGGAAGATGATGAAGGTGAGTTAGACGATGCTAACGATGAATAGATTTTAGGGTGATGAATGATAAGTTTAGGTATCTTAATCTTTAAAATGTATTTTTTTCTTGTAGTTAAGAATTGTGTTTTTTGTTTGTAAGGTTCTTGTAAATTGATTTTGACGTTACAACAACCTCAAGTGTATGACAAATGAAAAATGTTGGTGGTTTTATATAATACCAACTACTAATTCTATTATCGTATATTAATGTTGTAGTTAAGCTTTTATATTATGTACTAATATTCATGTTTAATCTAAAATGTTCATGGATGGTTTATATTATGTAGTATTGTATAATTTGTCATCACTTTTCTCATGGATGGGCTACCAACCCATTAGACAACTATATTTGAGTCTGTGTTTTAATTAAATATAGATAGTAATAATTAAAATGATCTCATGGCGTAGTAATAGTCCTACCATTTGAACTTGTGAATTATAGTATATTGTTAGGTTTAAGTTTGGAGTTTGAATAGTGATGTAAACCAATTTTTTTACGTGACAATGTTAGGTTGGGATTGCCATTTTTAACATACATATTATGGTAATTCAATTTATCTCAGGGTGCATTGGTTGTACTTTTATATTAAATATAAGCAGTTGGTTTTATGTAGATGTTTTGGACAAGGCAATACTGACGTGAAACGATGGTCATTCACTTGATCTCAGTTAGAAAATTCCTATGATTTATTGTTTTGGGAGGAACGTAAACCGTATTCGAAAAGACAATATAATAACAAACATGACATTGTTCAACTTTGAACAAATGATACGTGCTAGAATATTATAGTTATAGGAAAAGCCTAAAGAGGTGGTGGATTCATCTTTATAAGAGGAAGATGATGAAGGTGAGTTAGACGATGGTAATGTTGAATAGATTTTAGGGTGATGAATGATAAGTTTAGGTATCTTAATCTTTAAAATGTATTTTTTTCGTGTGGTTAAGAATTGTGTTTTTTGTTTGTAGGGTTGTTGTAAATTGATTTTGAAGTTACAACAACCTCAAGTGTACGACAAAAGAAAAATGTTGGTGGTTTTACGTAACACCAACTACTAATTCTATTATTGTATACTAGATTATACCCCGGGAACGTCCCGGGGTTGAGAAATCTAATACGACATATTAATTTTACATATGAAATAAAATGATTCGCTTTACAGTTATATGCAATAAAGCTTCGGGTAGCACCTAACCTAAAACAATTAAAAATGTATCTCCAATGTTAACGACTAACCTCAAACAATGTATAACTCTAATATTAATATTAATATCTAAACTAAAACAATGTATAACTCCAATGTTAACACATGTTGAACATTGGATTCATATTTACTAATTTGAACATAATTACTGACTTGCCTATATATGATTAATGAATAACCTGAACACTTAGTGTTTTTTTTTCTGTATGAACAAAACCCCACAAAAAATAGTCGTTTTTTTTCTCCGTTTTTTATATAGCACTATGGTACTCGTTGGAAAGATAATAAAACGCTCGTTAATTTGGTGTAATTTTTTTCTTTAAAAAATCTCGTATATAAAAGATGTTAACGTTTAAAAATTATGGGAGGAAACATAAGTGAGAAAAATCCAATTTGATTTTTAAAATATTTTTTCCTAAAATATCTCAATGCCACATGGGATGACACATGACACACTCAAGAAGAAGAATGCCTCTTTGAATGCCATGTCATTAAAATTGCTTTCTTTTATTATATATATAGATTAATGTTGTAGTTGAGTTTTTATATTATGTACTAATATTCAAGTTTAATCTAAAATGTTCATGGATGGTTTATATTATGGAGTATTGCATAATTTGTCATCACTTTTCTAATGGATGGGCTACCAACCCATTACACGACTATATTTGAGATTGGGTTTTAATTAAATATAGATAGTGATAATTAAAATGATCACATGGCGTAGTAATAGCCCTACCATTTGCGCTTGTGAATTATAGTATCTTTTTAGGTTTAGGTTGGGAGTTTGAATAGTGATGTAAACCAATTTTTGTACGTGTCACACCCTCAAATTTTCACTACGGGGTTTCTACTGCGAAGCGCATGAGATACCAGGATTCCATAGTCATAAGTCATATGAACGACTCTAAATGCCCAAACCATTTAGTTCGTTTTCAAAAATCAAGTTTAGCGTTTAACCACAAAGTTTAGATAAGTTGTGGAAGCGTAAACCAAATTTAAACATTTTAAAACCATGCGCAAAACAACGCGCCCAAATTAAAACCATATGAAAGAAAACGTAAAAGCATGATATGTAATTTAGGTGTATGCCCAAGATCCCAAATGCAGTGAAACGTGCCATGCTTCCTAATCGTGACACCGGAAGCTAACTACCTGCAAAAGCATGTATATCGTTTGTCAACATAAAGTTGGTGAGTTCACAAAGTTAAGTAAATGAGTAAGTAAATGCGTAGGTTTCCAAAACCACGTAATCAGTATCCAAAACCAAGAACCACTAGTTCAGCGTATGCCAAGGGTAGCTAACCCATTCATGATAACTAAACAATGATATACCGAACTGCTACTTAAACGATGCACTCACCCCGTGAGTTGGTTTTTGCCTCCCATCATTGCCTATCAACGATGATAAAATCTAAGGTCGTAGTTCACTCCCGGCTCCTGGCACGGTGTGAGGTTTGTCAAACCTAATAGCGCTATCAACTAGTAACCCGCTTGCCATAACCCGACAACTCATTCGGTAAATAGTGAAGGACTTCCGTGATAGAATGCAGTTTAGTTCATCAAGGATAAAAGGTGTGAAACTAGTAAAACCCAATTCCTCCATGGAATCAACCCATCCCAAAACCCGGGATAAAATAGTAGTCCCAAACCTGGACTAGCAAGATTAAGTAAGTTGTCTCCCCGAGATGCATGCTTCTGAGAAAAGAGTAGTGAAACTCACCTTAGGTTGCAAGCTAAAAATCCAAACTTCACAACTAAGGACGTGCTACCGACTCCCTATTACATGTGTCACTAAATGAGTATACGTGTATAATCAATACACCATATAACCCGTTTGTCCAAGATGTTTTAAAATACAAAACCGTGTAAGTGACACCTAGTGTTACTATATGCACAAGTAGACCCTACGAACCCGTTGGTGAACATATTTATTAACATCAGTCATACACTTCATATATATATCATATAAGTGCTCATACAAGTTCATGTCAATATCAAGCCATACAAGACTCCAAAAAGACACATAAGCGTACTTAACATAGTCTGCGTTTTTAGGACAGATTATGCGTTGTGAAAATCATTTAATTAAAAATACTTATTCAATTAATTAGACTCCTAAAATTGTATTGGATATTCCAGGGAGTCTAACTTTCAAGTCAATATTTTTCTTTTGCGATAAAACCACACACAAAAATTAGGAAAAATCATACAATACAGCTATGTCCAGAAAATACTCACAACAGATCAGATTAGTAGAAAACTTCCCAAAAATTGTGTATTCATTCAAACAGGATGAATCCACTTGGAAAATCCAAGATTTTTCGATGTTGACCTACTGTACAAATTTCATAATCTAACTTTTTGTAAAACTCAAGTTATGGTCGTTTAAAGTTGACCCAATTTATTAATCCGAAAATTTGATTAGACCTTTAATCAAAGAAAATTCCAAAAACATATCAAACGACGTCCAAATCGGATGATTTTGCCCATTACGAAAAGCTAAGACCTTTTACAACATGTTCATTCAAAGAAATCATCAAAACAAACATTTTGATGCCACGTTACACACTCTTCAATTCGACCTAAACAATCTGTCCAGATTTTAAACATTCATAAACCCTAGTTATAATCAATCATCTATGCATATAATCGATCAATAATACCCAATAATCATCATACAATATCATTAAGACATAACCTGATTAAAACCTTGCAAGATACATGTTAAACATCATCAATCATGAACACTAGAAGTCTAAAACATCAAGAACAAGTAATATCATGCAACACATCCAATAATAATCGCATAATATTATGTTTAACCCAATAAACCTTTATAAACTTCAAGTTATAATATTTATGAAAATGTTTCAGACCTAGACAAACTTTGTTATGATGTTTAAAAACATATTAAAGAAGACTGAAACACAAGAGACTGGATGTTATACCGAAAGCACTTCAAGATCACCAACCGAAAACCTTCTACGCCTCCCGAATGATGTTCTTGAGCTTTAGTAGGTGTTAGGGGATGTATTTTTTGTAGAGAGGTGTTAGGGATGATTAGGGTTAAGGTTATGAGGTACTTGGGGCTTAAGATTGCTTAAATAAATGTTTAAAGTCGGTTTAGACGTGCAGACCCGCTGAACGGCCGTTCGGGTTGAGTGAGCGGTCGTGCAGGTTGAGTGAGCGGCCGTTCGGGTTGAGTGAGCGGTCGTTCACTCATCAGTGGTCCGTTTCGCATGGTCTGGTCCAATGTATTGCATGTTTTCTTCGATGTTTTCACAATTTTGGACCATATCAAGCGTAACCCCATGTACTTAGACCACAACCCTCCTAATGGCTCATCGATTACGGTTTTTAATAACGCGTTTAGTTTATGTTCACGTAATCACAAACAGTTTACACATAGATTCACAGAAACATGTAATTGCAATCAATATCAATCAATTAATCCACAATTATCTAATTTTAAAATTCACCAACGTCCAAGGTTTGATACTCGTATATGTAGTTTGGTAATTCCCCGAATTACCACTTCATGCAGTTATTAACCTATAACTGTGCAACGTGTGACTCATCTAGCTAACCCTAGTTAAGTAGAATGCAAGGAATTTAAGTGCAAGTAACTAGAGTTTAGTTAAAGTAAGAACCTGAAATTGCGGGGTATCACATCATCCCCAAGTTGAAAAGAATTTCGTCCCGAAATTCAGAAAGTAAGCAGTAAAGTTGGTGTCAAATGAGTGTCAAGTGAGAGAAAATTCTGAAAAATTTTCTAGGTGTCACATCATCCCCAAGTTGAAAAGAATTCCGTCCCAAAATTCAGTTCGAGTTTTTGATTACAAGCTATGTGTTCTCCTAAAAGAGGTGCCAACACTGGCGTTGTTTCGATGTCGCTGGCTAGATAAGATTTCCCGCACCAGAACAAGGGACACCAATCACTATCACGTGCCAAGGATTTCAGTTCATGGCTGGACAACCCGTCCACGCCCATGATGATATCAGAGCTACGAAAGATAGTTTGGATGATGAGATGGATACCTAATGGTTAGTTAAACCCTACGGGTTTCTATTCTCAATAGAGCTAGGTAACTTCGACAAGTTTACCATCAGCTAGTTCTATGGTGTGTTTGAATTTAGAGAGAGTTGGGTCTAACCCTAGAGTTGCGTTAAAATCCAAAGGTACATGCTCAATCAGCATCAGAATTAAATAGGACATTAGCAAGTTTATCATTCATAAAGGTCGTACCCTTCACGCGTTGTTGTCATCATTGTCCCCGTTGTTCTTACCGTTGTTTTTGTCACCATTGAGCTGGGGACAATCCCTTTTGAAATGGGTTTCACTTCCACACTGAAAACATCCTTTTCTAGTATTTCGACGACTCTGCTGTTGCTGTTGATTCTTTGAGAATTGGGCACGACAGTCCTTAGCTGCATGACCAGCTTTTCCGCATCGTTCACACTTTCAGTCCTCACATGGACCAGAATGATGATAGTTGCACTGTTCACACTTCGGGTGCCTCCCCTTGTAAGTACCCTGGTCATTTTCAGAAGGGGTCTGGTTGTTGTTGTCGTTTGTATCTGACCTCTTCCGCTATTGCTGACTGCCGCCACCACTTGAGACCTTGCCCGAGCCATCTTCCCATTTCCGCTTGTTATCTTTAGTGGTAGACGATGAGGTACCCCGGGGGGGGGGCAAGATTCCTTCTTCCACTTTCTGGTCCGTTAACTGGTGGGCCAAACAAATGACCTGCTGAGTGTTATTCAGGTTAGCAGCAGCGACCATTCCTTTAATCTGGGGCGCCAAGCCCTTGATGTACAGCTCGATCCGTTTGTAAGGCAGATTAGAATAATTGGGGCACATTGTCGCCAATTCATGCGACCTAATAGTATACTTCTCAATTTCCGACCACACCATTTTCAAGTTGAGGTACTCCGTTTCCAACTTCTGGATCTCGTCCCGAGGACAGTACTCCTCCTTCATCAAGTTCTTGAAATCTTCCCATGAGGTGCCACTAGCCAGCTCCACCCCCAACATCTGTACCTGTGCATTCCACCAGGTTAGGGCTGCACCTTCTAACATGCCAGTAGTGAATTTCACCCGATCTTCCTGGGGACAGTTGTACATGGCATAGACTGACTCAGTCTTCTCAAACCACCTTAACAAACCGACCGACCGCTCCCTCCAGTCCTCCAAAAGAGTGTGGCTTGCAGTCCATAAATGTCTTGAAAGTGCAAGTAGGCGGGTGATGAGCAGGTTGGCCTAAGCACAAGAAGTAACAGAGAATACGAGTAAGGTAGGTATCTTAATGATGAGAGTTTAGAAACGAAGAGAGAGACTAATTCGAATAAGTTTCAAGAGAACAACTCAATCTCGACTGGGTCTAGAATAAAAGAAAGAAAGATCAAGCAAATGAATATAGGGATCAATCGTCTCCATGCTCAGTGAAAAATAATAGAGTCTCCATATTCTCTCTCTTCGGGTTTGATTGGTTCGGGTTCCTTCTCTAATTCTTCTTATTCCTCCTTTAGAGGTGTAAGTGTTGCCTCGAGTTGTTCGCGTGTAGTACTCAACTCATACTTGGCAACAGCTAGCTGGGTCATTAAACGTCCCACTCATTCCTCCTAGTAGTCTTCCTCTATCACCTAGAATGTTGCACTGTGTCGTAGACGTTGCGTAAACCTCTGTTAAAGTAGGCCATACTACCCTTGAGTGTTCTCTCCCATGCGTTCAATGGTTGGTACTTGCACTGGTACTTGATGTCTAACTCCCCATCCGTGAAGCTGGTTGGAATTCTAGTCCCAATTGATGCGCCACATGGCCTAGCTCTCGTCCTTCACCAAGGATGTACCCAGTATCGGAATTAGTGTTAAAGGATTATGTATCTCCTATAACATGTTAAGCAAGTATACGTAGCCCAAAACCTAGTTGTGCACTTAAGCTGTGAGTGTACTAATGCAATGCTTATGCTATGACAGTTATAGACTAGACTCACCATGCAGTCCTAGTTCACTATAACCAGTGGCTTTGATACCAATCTGTCACACCCTCAAATTTCCACTGCGGGGTTTATACCGCGAGGCGCATGACATACTAGGATCCCATAGCCATAAGTCATATGAGCGACTCTAAATGCCCAAACCATTTAGTTCGTTTTCAAAAATAAAGTTTAGCATTTAACCACAAAGTTTAGATGAGTTGTGGAAGCGTAAACCAAATTTAAACATTTTAAAACCATGAGCAAAACAACGCGCCCAAATTAGAATCATGTGAAGGAAAACGTAAAAGCATGATATGTAATTTAGGTGTATGCCCAAGACCCCAAATGCAGTGAAACGTGCTGTGCTTCCTAATCGTGACACCGGAAGCTAACTACTTGCAAAAGCATGTATATCGTGTGTCAACATAAAGTTGGTGAGTTCACAAAGTTAAGTAAATGAGTAAGTAAATGCGTAGGTTTCCAAAACCACGTAACCAGTATCCAAAACCAAGAACCACTAGTTCAGCGTATGCCAAGGGTAGCTAACCCATTCATGATAACTAAACAATGATATACCGAACTGCTATTTAAACGATGCACTCACCCCGTGAGTTGGTTTTTGCCTCCCATCATTGCCTATCCACAATGATAAAATCTAAGGTCGTAGTTCACTCCCGGCTCCCAACACGGTGTGAGGTTTGTCAAACCTAATAGCGCTGTCAACTATTAACCCGCTTGCCATAACCCGGCAACTCATTCGGTAAATAGTGAAGGACTTCCGTGATAGAATGCAGTTTAGTTCATCAAGGACAAAAGGTTTGAAACTAGTAAAACCCGATTCCTCCCAGGAATCAATCCATCCCAAAACCCGGGATAAAATAGTAGTCCCAAACCTGGACTAGCAAGATTAAGTAAGTTGTCTCCCCAAGACGCATGCTTTTGAGAAAAGAGTAGTGAAACTCACCTTAGGTTGCAAGCTAAAAATCCAAACTTCACAAATAAGAACGTGCTACCGACTCCCTATTACATGTGTCACTAAATGAGTATACGTGTATAATCAATACACCATATAACCCGTTTGTCCAAGACGTTTTAAAATACAAAACCGTACAAGTGACACCTAGTGTTTCTATATGCACAAGTGGACCCTACGAACCTGTTGGCGAAAGTATTTATTAACATCAGTCATACACTTGATATACATCTCATATTAGTGCTCATACAAGTTCATGTCAATATCAAGCCATACAAGACTCCAAAAAGACACATAAGCGTACTTAACATAATCTGCGTTTTTAGGACAGATTATGCGCTGCGAAAACGAATTTATTAAAAATACTTATTCAATGAATTAGACTCCCAAATTTTACTGGATATTCCTGGGAGTCTACCGGTCAAGTGCATATTTTTATTTTGCAATAAAACCACACACAAAAATTAGGAAAAATCATACAATACAGCTATCTCTAGAAAATACTCAAAACAGACTAGATTAGTAGAAAAATTCTAAAACATTGTGTATTCATTCAAACGGGATGAATCCACTTGGAAAGGCCAAGTTTTTCCTATCTTGACCTACTGTCCAAATTTCATAATCTAACTCTTTGTAAAACTCAAGTTATGGTCGTTTAAAGTTGACCCAGTTTATTAATCCGAAAATCTGATTAGACCTTTAATCAAAGAAAATTCCAAAAACATATCAAACGACGTCCAAATAAGATTAGGTTGAGATTGCCATTTTTTACATACATAATTTGGTATTTAAATTGATCTCAAGGTGCAGCGGTTGTACTTGTGAATTAAATATAAGCAGTTGCTTTTATGCTGAAGTTTTGGACAAGGCAACAGTGATGTGAAATGATGGTCATTCACTCGATCTCAAACAGAAAAATCCTATCATTTATTGTTTTGGGATGAACTTAAACCATATTCGGATGGACAATATAATAATAAACATGACATTGTTTAACTTTGAACAAATTATACATGCTAGAATATTATAGTTAAAGGATAAGCCTAAAGAGGTGGTGGATTGATCTTTGTAAGAGGAAGATGATGAAGATAAGTTAGACAATGCTAATGATGAATAGATATTAGGGTGTTGAATGATAAGTTTAGGTATCTTAATCATTAAAATGTATTTTTTTCTTGTAGTTAAGAATGGTGTTTTTTGTTTGTAAGGTTGTTGTGAATTGATTTTGAAGTTACAACAACCACAAGTGTAACACAAATGAAAAATGTTGGTGGTTTATATATAATACCAACTACTAATTCTATTATCGTATATTAAAGTTGTAGTTGAGCTTTTATATTATGTACTAATATTCATGTTTAATTTTAAATGTTCATGGATGGTTTATATTATGCAGTATTGTATAATTTGTCTTCACTTTTCTAATGCATGGGCTACCAACCCTTTACACAAATAAATTTGAGATTGTGTTTTAATTAAATATAGATAGTAATAATTAAAATGATCTCATGGTGTAGTAATAGTCCTTCCAGTTGCGCTTGTGAATTATAGTATCTTGTTAGGTTTAGGTTACGAGTTTTAATCGTGATGTAAACCCATTTTTTTACGTGACAATGTTACGTTGAGATTGCCATTTTTAACATACATATTTTGGAAATTCAATTGTTCGTTAAATATAAGTAGTTGGTTTTATGCTGAAGTTTTGGACAAGGCAATAGTGATGTGAAACAATGGTCATTCACTCGATCTCAAATAGAAAAATTCTATGATTTAGTGTTTGGGGAGGAACTTAAACCATATTCGAATGGACAATATAATAAGAAACATGTCATTGTTCAACTTTGAACAAATGATACATGCTAGAATATTATAGTCAAAGGAAAAGCCTAAAGAGGTGGTAGATTCATTTTTGTAGGAGGAAGATGATGAAGGAGAGTTAGACAATGCTAATGATGAATAGATTTTAGGGTGATTAATGATAAATTTAGGTATCTTAGTCTTTAAAATGTATTTTTTCTTGTGGTTAGGAATGGTGTTTTTTGTTTGTAAGGTTGTTGCAAATTGATTTTGAAGTTACAAAAACCTCAAGTGTGCGACAAATGAAAATTTTTGGTGGTTTATATATAATACCAACTACTAATTCTATTAACGTATATTAATATTGTGGTTGAGCTTTTATATTAGGTACTAATATTCATGTTTAATTTGAACTGTTCATGGATGGTTTTTATCATGCAGTATTGTATAATTTGTGTTGATGCATATTTCATATATGTGTCTGTAGCTTTCGGATCGTTAAAGTCGTCGTTGTTGAATTGTAAAGTTTAGATTTGTCTTTGTATGTTTGGTTCGGAATGATGTAAGGTCGAATAGATTGATTCGAACCTTCGAAAGGTCGAACTAGTTTTCTTATATATAGGTGTAACTTGATGACGGTTATTTAGTTATGTCATTAGTGTAAGCGCGCTCTAGTTTGTTGAAACCTTGTCCAGTTACACCTGTTTGTGTGTGTTTTCATCTAATCGAGTCTGTAATCGTTCTTATCTACTTAGTGATTAATGAAAACTTTAAAAATGAAATATTGCGTGTTTTGATTCATATTTTTATCATTTTGCATGATCATTAGGGTTTTCGCACCTAGTGTTTCAGTATTCGTGTTGACTACGTATTGATAGTGAAAAACCGATCCTACAAAGTGGTATCAGAGCTTGTGCTCAATCACACGATTGCAATTTGATAAAAATCTTTCACATTTTAGATAAAAATGATCAAAATTCCATCTGTTTTCATAGAACTTTGATAAAACGTGGTTTTTGAATGATTTGAAGGTGATTTTGAGATAGAATTAAAAAATTCTTTCACAATAGTTATTCAGAATTCAATCCGAATCATAACCTACACAATTTCAATCCAAATTTATAAAATTTTCATAAATCAGATCAAAATTGTGTGTTTTTGCAGAAAATATGATCATGAAAACTGGATAGGTCGAATGGGTTTCTGATTTAGGTCGAATGAGATTTTTCACTTTCCATTCGTGCTAGATTTTGGGTCGAACTAAGTTTAGATAATTTCATTTGGACCTTTTCATTCACATTCAAGTTATCAGAATTCCATTCGTGCTCTTATTTCTCATTCATGCTTTCAGTTAGGTCGAATCAAACTCAACATTTTTTGTTCGTGCTGATTTTAAAGTCGAACCAATTTTCCAAAATTTGATTCGTACCTTCGACATTGTGACACCCGACATGTTCAGCTTAAACATTTTGCAAAACATATAAGTCTACCTTAGCGAAAAACATTTGTTAACGTACTTGACTGGGTCAGTTAAGTTAGGTCAGGTTAGGATTGTCGAGGGTTCAATGATCTGGAGGATCATTGGGAGTTGTTTTGTGTATACACTAGTCTCGACTCCCGTTGTTGGTGAAATTACATGAATTGAATTAAGTGTAATACATAGATTGATACATACATGTGATATAATATGAAAGTACGTGTTTCATAGGTGTAAACATGATTATACATGATTCTATATGCTTAACATATGTTAGGATTGCATGTTCATGTGTTAGGATGTGTTTAAATGTGTTAAAACGACAAAACTGAAAAATCTGGAAAACATGGTACTGGTTCGACCTTAAGGAGGGTCGAACCAGGCTTGTGAGTCACCTGAAAAGGTCATTCGACCTTGGCTACTCTCATTCAACCCATGAATGAGGTCGAATGAGGCTTGAGTATAAATACAACACTTTGTCATTTTTCATCATTTTATAAACCCTAGTCGCCTCCAAACGCTATCTCTTGACTTAAATCACTGGGGAAGGAGTTTTTGCTCTCGTTTTTCATAATCTAACCTACAAACGTCATCTAGGCAAAGATCTAAGGTGTGTTCTTGATCTAAAACCCTTTTTAAAGCATTTTGATTCGTCTTCATTAAACCCCAAATGTCCAGATCTGTTCTAAGGTTGTTTTTATGATTTAAAAACTTTCAACATCTTTCTAAACAAAACCCTATCATTAAACGTGAGTTTTCATATCAATAAACATGTTTTAGTTGTGTTTTATGTGATGTTATGTGTTGTTTAATAATTAACTGTTGTTTAGATGGTAGAAACATGATCTAGGGCTACTATTGGTGTTGGTTTATGATTATTTTAGGTTACAATTGGATGAATGTTGATATTATGTTTAGATTGGGGATTTTTGATAAATCTAGGGCTTGATACGTGTTATTATTATAGGTAAAACGGTTGGGGTTTTCATAAACACATAAAACAGAGTATTTTGAGATGATTGTGAAAGGATTTCGACAAGTTTCCAAATCGAGTAAAGTTTTCATCATGATGTGACGTTTTCATAATTTTTACCATTTTGGGTAAGTGTTAAAATGAACTGATTTTGGAGTAAAATTGGTAGGGTTTCGTGGGGATATGTTATTCATGCTTGACTGCTGTGTTTCATGATGTTTCGTGACGTTTTCGGATTATTTTAATGCGATTTGGTGCGTTTTAGAGTGTGTTCAACAGATAGGGTCGAACCAGACCCCATTCAACCAGTCGTGGGGTCGAAGGACGGGCTTGGGGTCGAACCAGATGTTGGACAGGTCAAACCAGACTTGTTTTGGTCAAACGAACAAGATTTAGGTCGAATTAACACATGTTAAGGTCGAAGGAACATGTGTTAAGGTCGAAGGAACATATGTTAGGTTGAATGAACTTGTATATGGGTCGAATAAACTTCACAGGGGTCGAACTAATCCTGTATGGGTCGAACCAAGACCCAAAAGGGTCAAATGAGCCCAGAAACCTCCTGATTCGACCCTACGACTTCATATGTGTGATTTTTGATGCAAACTAAGTGTTTTATGCTTGAACCTTATGTGTAATCTATGTGTGCTTAATTAGTTTATGTAATGGGTCACCAACGGGATGTCGGGTCAGTCTAGTGTGTCGGTTTAACGGTCAAATGCATTTTTAATCATACTTGGTCACGATCTGGATAATCGGGGACTAGATAACCTTATGGTTATTAGTCAAAACACTTATGTGAACTTTTATGATAGATCTCCGGTAGTTTGGGACTATCAAGGATTTAGCTTTTATTCTTTAATCTCAGAACGCAACCTAAGGTGAGTTCACGGCCCTACTTTTACTAGCTTTACTTTTTGGGGAGAAAACATGCGCTAAACTTGTATTTTGAGAACTTGTGTTATACTATGGGTTACTTTTGACTTACTATACGATCTTTGGAAGTCCCGGGGGAAACCATGAATGTGCGGGTTAGCACAGCGAGGGAAATGTGGATAGATCTATTGGGCGTGACCAGCCCCACCCGTAGGCTTGGAGCTGGTGCGGGTGCATATTGTCTCGACCTTTTTAACTTGTAATATTATTCGGGCGGCTTGAACTTGTAACATGCTGAACTTGCTTAAACGTGTCCAGTAATGGTTTTCCAATCATAGTAGTAGAAAAACTTACATCTAGCTAGTGTACTTTGGCTTAAACATGACATAGTATTGACAAGTTTGAACTTGGTAATATTTTTGGTAACTTTCGGTAATGTTTGGTAACGTTTTTGAAAACCTGTGAACTCACCAGCATTATATGTTGACGTATTTTTGTCATGTTTTTCTCAGGTCTGCATGGCGTCTAGTACTTTAGTCTCATCTTTTTGAACAATGTTTTGAACACATATTGTCACTTGGTTGTAACATGATTATGCTTCCGCTTGGGTTTTTGAATTATTAAACTTTATGTTTTGGTCTACGTATCTTTCATTTAGTTGTTGTTTATTGTGACGGTTGACTTGGATCCTGGTTTGTCATACGTCTCGCGGCAAAACTCCGCATGTGGAATTTGAGGGTGTGACAGACATCCAGAACAGAAAATTTGGTAAATTTTTCTAAGTGTTGGAACTTTTATATCATGGACAACATTTGGGGATGTCCGATGAACAACCGACCTAACATGACACAACAACAACAAACACCGATGAGTCCCTGGGCAGTTGCAGCAGAGAGAGGAAAACAACGGCAACAACCGATGGTCAATTATTGGGCGGTTTCTCAACCGTCTCAACCCGCTGTGTGACCTCCTACTCAACCAATGCCGGATTATTAGGATGTTGCAGCAGCCGCAGGTGTTCAAAATCAGACAACAACTGCCATTTCAACATTGATGAGCTGTTCAAAATCAGACAACAACTGCCATTTCAACATTGATGAATGACTTATCCATCGGAAATGGTAACCGACCACCGAAGTTGATGGATATGTCGGAGTATCCATCGTGGCATAAGAGGTTTAAGATTCACTTAAAAGGGTTAGATGGTAGAGAGGCATGGCAAATGTTGCAACGTGGATATGTGCAACCTATGGTGGAGAACTCAAGCACTCCAAGCTGCACTAGATGATTTGTCTGATGCTGAGAAGAAAGCATACTCGCAGTTGTCTCAAGCCTTAACTACAAATTTGTTGCACCAGTTTGGACCATGTTCAACATCTAAACAACTGTGGGAAGCTCTTCATAGCGAGAACGATGAGAATGAGAAAACGAGAAAGATCAGAACGGATGAACTGAAGAAAGAATTTGAGAATTTTAGTTGTGTTGGAAATGAGACTTTGAAGGAGTTAACTACTCGTTTCTTTCATTTATTATCTGAACTTTCTAACTATGAAATTGTTTATCCTATGGCAAAGTGTGTTGAAAGGTTTGCAGATGCTTTACCTGATTATTGGAGTCTGCATGTAGAAGTCTTGAAAGAGAAAGATTCGTTCCCTTTCTGGACTTTGAACGAGTTTATCCAAAGGTTGGAAAATAAGGAGATTGAGGAGAGAAGGAAGGCGAAGAGATATCAGATTCCACATAATCTGGAATTGTATTATGCAAGTTCTTCCTCTTCAGCCATTCCAACTGTCGGTGTCAGTTCAGCACTAGAAACTGCCTTTGTATCGAGTGTTTAACCAACCAATCATGTTAGCTATTATGGAGTTTCTTCATCTTCTTCATATACACAATCTCAAGATCCAATGCAGTCTGCAGATGAACATGACTGAACAATCTTCATCAAACGTTGGGCAAGCACCATCAAGCTTAAGTTCCGTTGTGCTAGAAACTTCCAACTTGGACAATGTGACTATAGAAGTAGCTCAAAAGCATGTTGCTTTTGTGTCCGCTCTTGTTGCATCATACAACGGACTTGTGGCTGGTCAAATTGGCAACAACAATTCGTCTAATGAAGATTATGCACAGATTGACAAAGATGAGATAGAACTACTTGATATTTAGTGGGCATTTGCAAGCGTGGTAAAGAGAGCTCATGAATTCATGGAGCGCACAGGGAGAACTGATTTAGCCACTTCACCTAACACCACTTATGGGTTCAACAAAGTTAAAGTCACTTGTTTCAATTGTGGAACAAGAGGACATTTTGCCCGAGAATGCACCAAACCAAAGCAACAAGGAAACCGAAACCCATTTAACACTAAAACTACAAATCAAAACCAAAACCAACAATATGTTTCACAAAACACTAATCAAAGACAAACATCATCACCTAACCCAACTCAAAATACACCAAATCATGAAACAAACATTGTTCCTGTAACCACGTCCACCAACCAAATACCAATGACAACAAAGCGCTGATAGTCCAGCAAGATGAAGGGTTAAATTGGAACAACATGCAATTGGGTGTTGAAGAGATTTCTGGAGGAAATGTTGCATGTTTTGCTTAAGAAGTTGTGAATGATGAAGCAGGTAAAGAAGAAGAGTTAGTGATTGAACCGGTAGTTGAAGAAAGTAAGACTGGGATGGTTGTTGAACAAAGTTATGTTTCGGATGTGCAAGAATCATATTATTCAGATTCTGAGAGTGAACTGGTTCAGAAGCAAGTCTAACTTCTCTAGACAATGATGTTGATCAGTTGTTAGCTGAAGCCGATTTTCTAATCAGTAAGAATTCGTGCATGGTGGATGATGCTTGCACCAGAGTTGATTATTCCAAATTCTTTTCTGGAAAGGAAGCTCATTTAGCTTTGATGGCTATAACTGATCCCACTAACCTGGTAAGTTCTAACTCACTTCCTAAGTGCCATGACTATGTTACTTTGCTAGGAAAGTGTGACAGACTTGAATGTGAAAATCTGAACTTAACGACCGACTTGGCCAGTGCTAAAAATGCTATTGAAACTTTTAGAAAGAATGAAAGAGCTTTGAACAAAACTTTAGACAATTATAAGAAAGATGTGTCTGGGTTAAAAAAAACACTTTCAAATAAACAAATTGCAATTAATAATTACATCAATGAAATTGAAGAAACAAAGCTTAAAATGGCCAAGGTCAGATGTATGTATGTGAAAATGAACAAGAAACTTGAAAGCTATCTCAATGTGAGATATGTTCTTCATCATATAGTTGAACTACTAGACAAAAATGGTGTTCCAACTAGTATTAGTTACAAGTCTGTTCCTTCTCCTGTGTTGTTTGAGAATCACAACCTACATAGGGTTAGCACGGGGAGTTCGGAGACATCGACTTCCACATCTGAAAACGAATCAAACACCTCTAGTGTGGGTGATCCGCATTCAGATGTGAGACCAATACTAGGTGTGAACAATGAGAATGTGGTAGCGGTGTCTGACGATTCTGATTCGGAGGCTGAGGCTGAGGATGAACCTAAACCCAATGTTGATATTCCTTTGGAAAATCACATTGCATATCCATCTCTAATGGTTCAGGTTCCTCCCAAGGCTGAAACAAATCCAAAATCATCAGAGAAGAAAACTGAATCGAAAGAATCAGTTAAGAAAAATGATGAGAATCAATCGGAAAATGGTGTGAAAGTATTCTATCGGATGGAAGGATCTGATCAGATATTTTCTGATGAGGAGTATCCCCTACAATTTGTTAACTATTCAAAAATTTCTAAAATTTGGCAAGAAAGCACAATCTGGTTTCCTAAATATGAAAGAACAAATGATTTTCCACCAGAATTAATCAAAAAACTGTATGGTGATAACTCCAAAATACCCAATGTTCATGTGACTGAGTTTGTGAAACCTGTTGAAAGTGTTAGTGCTTTAATGGAACCAGCTTACTCACTGGAGCCCACTCCTGAGAGTTTGAGACGAAAGTGTATTGATGATCAATACCCAGTTAACACTTTTGCAAGAGGCTATGATACCATGCCTGATTTAAATGTGGGGAGAGAGGACATTTACTTGTTCACTGCCTATATGTTAGACATAAGAGGTTAGAAGAAGCCAAAGGGATTCGAGAGTTGTTTATTCTCAGAGGCAGTTTTATCAATCTAGAGGAAAACAACCGAAGAACAGACCAGAGAATAAACCAATGGTGAACACCGTGAAAGACAAGCATATGGTTTATCCTAAACCATCTGTTAAGTCTGAGGCTGGACCTTCATCTGTTAGATCAGACAAGGTTACTAAGAATGTTCAACTAAAGGACGTCCAAAAGAAAACTGAAAATGCTAAAGTTGAAGATCCAAAACAAATTCGAATTCTAAAACGACCTAAGCAAGCTTGGCTACCAAAAGGTTCTTCTAATTGTGCCACCTCATCTTCTAGTGTTCCAAGTCAAGTTGTTGAAAAGAGTGATGCTACAAGTAGTGATTCGTCTATGAAAGTTGATTCTGGACGACCCAAGACCTTGAATGCTTGGGTGATGGGTCCCCGAAAGAACTAATCTTTTAATTGCTCGTGCAGGGAGTTCCAGCTGGCCCTATTAATAGTCTTTGGATTATTGATGGTGGAGCTTTCGGGCACATGACAGGGGACATGACACTCCTTTTCGATATTAAGAATATCAATGGAGGTTATGTTGCCTTTGCCGGTAACAAAGGAGGGTATATCACGATGGAGGGAAGTGTAAGTAATAGGATTGTTAGTTTTGAAAAGATCACGTAGGTGAAGCAGATCGACTACAATCTTCTGAGCATTTCTCAAATCTGTGATAAGAAGTTCTCTATTTATTTTGATGACAAAGCTTGCTACATCCTAAAGCCTGGTTTTGAAATTCAAAAAAGTGGATCATGCTAAAAGCTCCGAGGGTGAATAATCTTTACATTTTAGACCTGTTGTGACACCCGGCAAACTCAGGATAATACTTTTGCAAACATATAAGTAAACTTTAGCAAAACATTCATAAAACATACTTAACTGGGTTAGTTGAGTCGATTTGATGATTCTGAGAATCATCGGGAGTCGTTATGGTGATTCAGGGAATCATCGGGGGTCGGTTCGATGGTCCGGAGGATCATCGGGAGTCGGTTTATATCCATGTGTCCAAGGGATGATGATTCGGAGGATCACCGGGTTAAACGCACACACGCGAGTCTCGAGTCTCGGGAATTGGTGAATTAACGTAAACGTGTTAGTTATCGGGTAGTAAATGTTTTACGATAAGTGTAGAGCATGCCGATATGTGAATGCGTGAAATTATGTATTAACATGTTAGATAGCTTGCTAGTAGTGTGTATTAACATGTTAGATAGCTTGCTAGTAGTGTGTATTAACTTGTTAGATAGCTTGTTAGTAGTGTGTATTAACATGTGAGATAGCTTGCTAGTAGTGTGTATTAACATGTTAGATAGCTTGCTAGTAGTGTGCATCAACATGTTAGATAGCTTGCTAGTAGTGTGCATCAGCATGCTTAATGGCATGCTAGACGCCTGTTATAGCATGCTTGATAGCATACTAGTCGCGTGTTACCATTGCTAGTCGCCCCCTGAGTGTCAGGCAACTAGCAACAGCTATAAATACCATATTTGACTTGCTAAACATCATTTGTGCAACCCTAACTCGCCCCAAACCTCTCTCACACCATCCTTAATCTATAAAACCTGTTTTTGACCTGGTTATACAGTTTCCAAGCTTTAAACATCCTTTCTAGCAAAATCTAAGGTGTGTTATTCATCCTAGGCTTTTATCATGTCATTATTTTTATCCCTAAAGGTCCAGACCATATTTTATAAGGGTTGTGTCTTTGAAAACCTTTGAAACACAGTTTTAAAACAAGTCTAATCCTTTATATGGGTTCTATGTGAAGATTTCATGCAAAGAACGATTTTTTATGATTAAAACATGGGGATTCTTATGTGTTTGATGTTTTTCTTATATGAATGAGTTGTTAGGATGATTATCTAGGATTTTGACGGTTGTTTGATGTGTTTAGATGATAATATGCGTTTTGACCTGTTTGAGTGCATTAGGAGGATTTAAGATGCTATGAGGTGATTTGATGATTGTTTGATGTTTGGGTTTATGCTAGAATGATGTAGTAACAGTAGGATGATGATTTGCCACGTGATTATGTGATGAAATCTGATTATTTGCCATTTAGGGTAAGTTATACATGTATTGATGTGATGTCTTCATAATATTATTCCATTTTAGGAAATGCTTGCAATTAGGGCTTTAGACTGAGGATAAATCGGGGGTTTTCGTTTAGGATAAGTTGCTTCATGATTATGCATTGATATTGGGTGTTTTTACATGGTTCGGATCTGATTTGGAGGGTTAAACACACGAAAGGGCGACTACCAAAGCTAGTCGCCTGTCCAAGGGGTGACTAGCATTGCTAGTCACCTGTTTGGTGTCCTACTCACCCCTTTTGGTAGCTAATAGCATTGCTAGTCGCCTGTTTGATACCTAGTCGTGTGTTTTGATGCCTAGTCGTGTGTTTTGCTGCTGTAAGGGTATTTTGGGAACTCGGAACATGGTTTGACACCTTGGAACATATTGGGAACCCCATGACATGTCTAGAAACCTGATAACACGTGTTCGGACTCATGTATGCAATATGTGAGCTGTATGCTGGACTTGGTGAACTATTGTGCGTGCTAAGTGCATAGTTGCATATGATTGCTTTATTACTTGTATTTGGCTAATACGTGGGATGTTGGGTCACCAATGGGATGTCGGGTCTTGTCTTGTGTGGTCAGATTAACGTTCAAACATGTTTTCAAACATACAGGGTTATGGTCTGGACATTCAGGGGACTAGTTGACCTACGAGTTAATAGTCCGGGTTCTCATAAACATCTTATGATAGGTCGCCAATACTAGGGAATATCAATGCATTGCCTGTTATCTTTTAAGAAGAACGCAACCTAAGGTGAGTTTCACGGCCCCACTTTTAGTGTTTTTTTTTTCACGGGAGAAACATGCTACGTACTTCTATTTGTAAGGATCATGTTATACTAGGGTTATCTTTTGTTACTATGTGATTCGTTTGAGCCCAGTTCATGTGGCCAACGATGTGACAGTTCATTTAGTCGTGAATGCGGCAGTTCGTTAGCCGTTAATGTGGTAGTTCGTTAGCCGTTAATGTATTAGTTCATTAGCCGTGAATGCGGTAGTTCGTTAGCCGTGAATGCGGCAGTTCGTTGGGTGGTTCTTACGACGTATCGTCATAGTGAGGTTCACACGCCTAGCTAGCATCTTTATAACACAGTAGTAACATGAATGATCTTTCAAAACATATGAAACGTTTTACATAAAACCTGTGAACTCACCAGCATTATATGTTGACATTTTTAGCATGTTTTCTCAGGTCCCTAAGGTAGCAGCAGTCAGATTAGGCGCACAGAGTCACACTTGCGTCTAGGTTCATGTTTGGGTGTCGAAACTTTAAACATATGTGTTAGGATCTCAGCTTGACATACCCTTGAAAACAAACAATAAATCCAAGATGCAGCGGAAAATAAAACTTTGTTTGCAAGAATAATACTTCAAATATGATTAAGAATAAGCTCCCCCTCGGATAGAAAACTAAAGTGTTTTGGCATGTATATGAAAAGCAATAAAGATGAGTAAAACAAGGAGAATAATTCAAATGCTTTTCATATATTGTATTTGATAATTGTACAGCACTAAGCTGGTTACAAGTATGCAAAAACAGGTGTATATAATAGTGGGTGTAACCCATCTATTTATACACGAGTACAGAGAAACAAAAAGCAGAGATAATACTAAATAATTGTTCCACTACCAAAATACTTAATATAATACTAAACTACTGAAGGTCTTGTAGGATTGTAAGATTCCACAGAACTACTGATGATTGAGCATAACTACTAATGTTCTTCTGGTAACTACTGATGAGATCTTTCATCAGTAGTTGTCTTTAGTTTGTTCTTCAGTAGTTGTTCTTCGGAAGTTATCCTTCAGTAGTTGTTCATCAGAAGTTGGTCTTCAGTACTTCAGAACTTTGTCTTCAGAGATTTGTCTAGTTCATCTTCAGAACTTGTTATTTAGTACTTTCGTCCATTTTGATTCTTCATCAGTACTTCACTTCTGTTCATCAGTACTTTGCTAATCAGCTGTTTATTTTACTAAAACAAATCTTGCAGAGAGGATATTAGATTAAGGTTTAAATGCTTATCAATCCTCTTTGACCCAACAATCTCCCCCTGGATTGATGAAGCCAAAACCTTATCTAATCTTTATTTAATCTTCTTCTGCAATCAAGAATTCTCCAAATTTCTCTAATCATGGAGAGTTCTAGTTGATCAGCTTGTTGATTAGTGAGTGGTCCCTGTTAAGGTTTAAGGTATTGAACTGCTAAGAGATCTTTAGTTGAAAGGTTTGTCAGTTCATCCTTGGTTTTGAAGATCTTGAAGGAACCATCTTCTCTTGTCAACACCACAGATTTTTATTTGTGATCAAATGCCCATTTTACTATCTTTGATTTGGACCTGTCAAAATCTATTGTGTAGGGTACAAGACCCCTTTCTTGGTTTTTGGGTTGGCCTAGTTGTGATTGATCTTTAATTTCATAAATGACCAGGTTGGATATTTTGCCTTGTTCAACTTGTACAATACCAGGTGTATCACTAGGAATATGGATGTTATGTTCACTGATAACCTTGGTTTGTGACTGACTCCTTGAGTACAGATACATTAGATTCAGGACCTTCACAATCAGCTGTCAATTTCTTGAACTTTGAAACATCATCCAAGTTAATGGAATCATCTGAATCCCGGATGAGAGCATCACCAGTTTTATCATGATCTAGACTCATCCTAGTAGTATCATGAACCTCTTTTTCTTGGTTCTGAGGTTTTCCTGCCTCAGGCTCAGAGCCTTCATCAGCAGTTTCCATGGATAAGGTCTTAGCAATGTTACTTCTGTCCTCAAATCCACCACTAGGTGGTATAAGAGTAGTAGCAGCCTTATCCATACCAATAGTTTCATGAGTTGGGCTATGAAACCTTGGTCCTTCCTCATCTTTTTGGTTAGGATTGATACTATCATCATCAATGGCCATATCTGAATTTTCACCCCCCGTTTGAATTAGTGAGTGTGGGGTGCCACTTGGTGATGTGATAGTTGATTTCAATCCGAAGAGAAATTGGGCTATTTCAACTGTTTTGGATGGGGAAAGTTGATGTTCAGTAGGAGGTGTTTCAGTTGGTTTAGGAACATCAATTTGGTTATCAGTAGTTTCAGGTTCAATAGTTTCTAAAGTGGGTTCAACAGTTTTGGTTTTCTTGAAAACTAGATAGAAATGGTCTAGCTCTTTGTGGGGATGAATGAGATAGTGAATGTAACTGAGAGGAAGTTTCAGCAACATTTAAGTCAAGTACAGATTGCACATTAACATCCTCAGGTATCTCAACCTCCTGAGGTGTTTTTCTTTTGGGTCTAGTGGTTTAGAAAATTTTAGTTGTAAGCTTTTTGGTATTTGAGGTAGAGGGTTTTGAAGATGTGGGTTCCTTGGGGACTGTTTCTTGTTCCCCTGGGTCATCTTCTGGCCCACTGGCCGGTTTGTTGTGCTTGGAGAATACTTGTGAGTTTAAAGGGTTTAAATTTGAAGCTTTTCCCACAAGTACCTCCTCACCAAGTTCCTTGATTATACAGTGCATAAGGAACCTTGGGTACAATAAAAATTTCTTTTTATACTTTTGATGATGCAAAACCAGTTCATTGAAAAAATATGATGACGCCCCGAAAGGAGTTTCATTCACAATGGAATGGAAAATTCTTTGTAAAGCAGAGGACATCTTATCATAAGAGCCAGTTTAGGACTCAAACACATGATTATATAATGGAAAAGCAATTTGTATGGTGCATCAAAGAACTTTTTATGAATGGTTGCATGTGATAGAGTACCTTGGTAACCACACTCAGTCATGGTTAACTGAACAGTACCTTGGTAACCACACTCAGTACCTTGGTAACCACACTCAGCCATTGTCTTCCCTTTGATTGTTGATTTGAGGGAAATCACATTGTCTTCAACTGTTACAGCAACAAAATTTGCCCATAACTCATTTAGAGTTTCAGTATGAATTGGTGGGTCTACAGTGAATGCTATGTAATAGTTGGATTTGACGACTAAATCAATGATTTCGTCGTATTGGGACCAAGCTTTATCTTTCTTGAATTAGCCTTTTTTATTATGTCCCTGTTTGAGTACGAGAGCCATGGATATTGATTGAATAGTGATTAGATTTTGGAGGGTTTGTGAGAGAGGGAAAGTTGGTTTTTGAATGACAATAAATGAGAAAGAGGCGTTTTCAGAAGTTATAGTCGTTTTAGGTCAAACTTCTGATGGTGAATTTACTGTTTTGCCCTTTTTAACCAAACTGCTGATGAGACAAAAATGTTCATCAGTAGTTTCCCAATTCTCTTCAGTAGTTTGAAAACAACTGATGAGAATACCATTTAAAACACTCAATTTAACTTCTGATGAATTACTCATCAGTAGTTCCTCTTTCTGGAAATTTTTTCCCTTCAGATGTTTTTGTACATCAGTAGTTTCTCTCCTTTGGTCATCAGAGGTTTAATAAACATAAAGAAAAATAAGTAAGTGCAAAAGCTAAAAAAAACTATATACAAAAAGTAAGAACACTTACAAATTTTACTCAAAATTTAGCATCCCAAGCATGGATACTAACCTCTGAAATGTTGATGACTCAAGAGGTTTTGTGAACACATCAGCTAATTGATTGGCTGTGTGTACATATTTTACCTTTTTCATAGCAATCTCTTATGAAGTGATACCTGATTTCAATATGTTTTGTCTTTGAAAATTGGACAGGATTTTGAATGATGCTAATGGCTGAGGTACTGTCTATCAGCAATGGAGTTGTAACAACCCGGAACGGGCCCCAAAAAATTTTCGAATTATTATCTATATACAACGAACAAACCATTGACGACAACTAATAAATAAAACGATATTATGTGAAACAGAAAACCGAACCACCGAACATACAAATTATTATTAGAATACGTTTACGAAACCGAACTAATACACATAGCGAACCCGAACCTACACCCCGTGACTACTGGATTAGTCATCCATGGGGACACATGGCATGAGTGCCATGTGCCCCATGGCACTTTACCCTTAAAACACCTAGACCCACCGACCTTTATAAACCCACGTAAACACACAATAGAACACACACAAACACACTTAACTCATCACCCTCTTATCTCTCCAACTACACACACTTACTGTAAGAAGCTAGAGAGAGAAACGAGTAGAGAGAGAATGGACAATAGATGACCGGAATGTCACCTCCTCCTCGTGGTGGAACCACCGGCGGCAAGACCCCTCAACCAACACCCCCACCCCCTTCGCTTTGATGATTATTATCATATCTAGATAGAGACGCGTAGAGAGAAACTGACAGAGAGAAAACCGGAGACGGAGGAAGAAGGGAACCAGAGGTGGAAGATGGCTGATGGAGGTGATTCACGGTGACGGCGGAGGTGGCAACCCCTTTCCATTTCCAACCGGTTCGGATCTAGTCAAGGAGGTAAAACCCCTTTTTCTTGGATAATATTATGCTGATAAGGATGAGGGAGGTGGTTAGTTGTCAGGGAGTGATGATTCGGGTGTTGGTGATGCTACGGTGGTGGTGGTCTCGGGTGAGGAGGAGATTAAAGTCATAGGGGTTCACATCAATGGGTTATGGTTGTTGATCTCGATAGATGGATTATTGTTATGATGATGGTGATGGACCACAGTCAGAAGTTTGGGTCAAAGGAACAAGTCAAGGGGGCAGTCAACATAAGTCATCCGAGGTCAACATGGTCAAACATGACAGGTCGGGTCAACACGAATTATGAACCAAACGCGAGGTATAATCGAATGTGACAATCGGTAGAAATCCAGGTACTAACCGTACGTATATAATGACTATGAATATGATTGCTTATGATGTGTTAAATTTACTATGGCAATAATTGAAGGAAGGTTATTGGAAATTAATATTGTTTAAAATATTATGGGGATTTTAGTATCATATAGTGATAAATTACCGTATTAAGCCTTGGTGACGACCCGGCATAAGGTAGAAAGTCTAGTTTAATCGTAATACGTGGTCCGGCGTGTCAAGATATTCTACGGATGAGTGTGATTATTATTATTGGGTAAAGGGGTGAAAACTTTAGGTAATTAAGGTTTGTAAGTTTTTATAAAAGTAAAGTGGTGTATATTATGGATAAGTTTTTATAAAAAAAATAATATACCCACCCCCCCCCCCCTCTCGGCCGACCCCACCCCATCACCATATAATAATATTAAGTTTATATTTATTATTATTAATCCTAATCATTGGCTATTTAAGGGATGTGTCATCCCAAGACCTTCCCATTCTTCCACTCCACTCACCCTCACTCTCTCTCATTCTCTTACACTCCACCAAAAACCATCCAACTCCCTTTCCTCTCTCCCTTATAACTGAAAACCCTCCCCATCCCCATTATTCTTTATATTTTGATCATATCATCATCAAAATGTGCAAGAATACTTGAAGGTTTTAACCTCTTGGGTGATTAGAAGGTTTAAAGGTTCAAGAACTAGAAGTTTAGAAGGAAAAACCCACAAGTTGATACTAAGGTGAGTATAAAACTAAAACTATTTCAATATTTTTAGTATTTACATAAGTATTCACCAAATAAACAAAGGTTTTTCAATCTAAAACTAATGGGGAAATGAAAAGAGTATGTGTATGTATGACATATATGTATGCGTGAGTTGTATGTGTGTGTGTGTAGTCGCGTGTGTGTGTGCGTGGGTGTATAGTGTGTGTTTGTGTGTATAGAGTAATTATTTTGATGTTTTGATGGTGTTTATGCTAAGATCTTTCATGTTTGGACACATGCAAGAAGGTTTAAGGATGATAAGAAATCTGAATATTTACTAAACATTAAAGGGATTACTAACTTAGATAAATGAGTTAATGGATGATTTAGATGAAAGATGACTCTTGGACTCTCATTGACTTGAAATGGACTTTGATAAGACATAAGTTGAGATGATATTAAGTATGAAATCAGATCTGATTGTATTAAAGTTTTAAGGGATTTAATAAACTTAAACTAGTACAAAATAAGCTTTGATAGGATCTACATGATTAAGAAGCCTTGCATGTACGATCGGAACCCATTTTTCGGCTTAAAAAGGGCAAAAACTAAGCTTTAAAGGGTGAATCTTTAAACTGATTTAGAACAGATTTTTATAGCATATTTTAGTGGTAAATAAGGTATTATAAGGTTAACATGAAAGAACTTGAGGTTAAAACTTAATAAAAATGACTAAGAACGCGTAAAAAACGCTTGGAATCGATGAAATTGTGCATTAAGAACGCATGCAAGTAGATCTGATGTAAATTGATTATTTAAGTGAAAATGTAGTATATTAAGCGTGAATCAAGATATTTTAGGTGTTGCCTTGATAAGGGGCGCTTACAATGCGAAACTATGCCCGGAAAGTGGCCTGAAACATAGATTTAAGGCATAAAATGTTAAGAGTTTGTAGCAAGACTTGAATAGCAATTATAAGGTTGAAACATGGATTGGATATTTGTCTTATGACATAACTAGGAGCTATATAAGAATCATGAGGAGATATGGAATATGTGTAGACAAGTGATATGAAACTTGTATAAGTAAGCCCTAGTATGTGAATCGGTGCTTAGGATTGAATTGCATGTTGAGGATTAGTTGTTAGTAACAATATGTGAAGCTTGGAATGTTAGATAAACTATGCAATGGTTAGACATAGCCGCTCGTCACATGTCGCCAATGGGGTTAATAGGGTAAGGGATAACTAAAATCCGGAATTTATTGGTTTACTAAGTCAAATAATTTGGTGGATAACTTAATCACATGTCTCACAGGATTATTGCACTAAGGTGAGTTCACGGCCCCATTTCTTTTAAATGTTTTATACGATTTACAAAGCAGGGGGATTAACATGCTTATATGATACGATAGACTATAAATTTAGAATATTTGATGCCCTTTGGTTTGTGTACCGGTGGTACGTTTCAAAGCGTAACGCCAGTGTCAACCGGCAGGTTGCCACTCACCCTCCCCGCACATCTTAATCATTAGCCTTCAGAAAAGGCCGTTGTTTATGTTATAGTACTATTGGGTTGACGCCCCTGTTTTCATGATCCGACGGGTTCGGGATCTAATTGAAAAATGAACGTAATCTTCAACAAGTCCCTCTTGGATAAGAAGGGCACCCCGTGAACAAAGTTATGGATTGATTAAGAGCCTTCGGATACATCATACTTGTAGACTTTCGCGACTCTACTTGATTCTATTATAGCACTAATCCATCATATGTTTTTACTAAACTTAAATGTTTACTATTATTCATAAACCTGTGAACTCGCCAACATATTGTTGATGTTTTTAAGCATGTTTTTCAGGTACTGATGCATAGGGTATATGAGAGTGGTTTGGCTAGGGCACTACTGTGGAAATGATGTTGGGACCTAATAATAATAATAATAATAATGATAACTTTATCTAAAACTATGTTTTTATTTGTGTTTGTAATACAATATTAACCTTTATTTTCGCTTCATCTTGGTAAAACTTGTTTTTCTTGTTTTTCTTGTTTTTAACAATGCTCATTTATTACGAAACTAAAACAACGTTTCACTAGAGGGTGTTAGCAAGATGTCCACACGTAACTTTATGTGATCCGCTAAACCTTGTGGTAACAACTTCCGTTACCTCACGACTTGCTTTCTGTTGTGCGCTGTCGGGGTGTGACAGAAGTTGTGTATGGAAGAAGAGAAGCCATTTATCACAGAAGGAAGGGACCCCAACACCTATGCCTATCAGTTGGTTAAAAAAACTACCCAACCTGGCCAACCCGAAATTGTAACAACTGAAGAGCATCTTCCAGGGTATGGCAAGGTTGTAACTACTGATAAGGCTAACAGGTCCACTGTTGAAATTCAAGAAATCTAGGATCTTAGAAAGAAGAGAACTAGTGTTGTATGAAGATCCAACACCTATAGTCTATGTAACCCCATCTATGCCAACTTCTCATGGAAAGATCATAAGATGGTTCTATACTCACAAAAGTATGCAGATGTCCATTGAGAGAGGTGATGGTTTTAGACAGGTGTTTAGGAGACCAATGGATATGCTCAACATGTCAGATAGAGATGTGCATGATCTCTATTACACTTAATTAGAAACATCCGGGTTTCCTAATGAAGCCTTAGCCTTAGATACTGCTCACACGATTAGAATGTATATCAGAGAAAGGCTCAAGCTTAAATAAGTGGATCAATAAAGCTTTTAACAAAGCTATTAACTAAGGTTTTGGCTTCATCAATCCAGGGGAGATTGTTGGGTCAAAGAGGATTGATAAGCATTAACATCTTATCTAATCATTCACAGAATAAACGACTAAGTATAAAGACAACTACTGAAGACAAGAAGAAAACTACTGAAGAAGAAGAAAACTACTGAAGACAACTAGTGAAGAACAAGTTCCGAAGACAAACCAGACAACTTCTGAAGAACAAGTTCTGAAGTACCGAAGACAAACTACTAATGAAGTATCTCATCAGTAGTTATAATTGATCATCAGTAGTTACAACAACTGAAGAACAGCTTCTGAAGGTTTACTCATTAGAAGTTACACTGATCATCAGAAGTTTTCTTGTCAGCAGTTCCAGCTCATAAATCCATTATGTCAGATTAAAGCATCAGTAATTATTATTATTATATTCTGTCGTATTTCCATTATGTATTTGTTTATGTACTTTGTAGATCTCGATGTACTTTACAGTTTGTAATACACGATAGTAATCGTGTATAAGTACTCATGTAATGTTCATGTTTGAACTTGCACTTTGCCATTGTATAGTTCAGTTGAGCTTACAATTGTGCCACAATAATATACAAAGTGTTTAAGTAGTATATCTTATTGTTCTATCACACACCTTACACTTGTATTTATTGTTGTTGTGAGAGTATAATCAGAGGGGGAGTCGAGGTCATTAATAGTCGGTCACAGGGAGTCAATTATTTATGTTTATTTCGCTGCACTAATAGTTTGATAATTGTCCTTAGGGCTCAAACCGATCCCAATATTATAGACTAGGTTAGAGACCCGTGTTGACACACGGTGGATTCCCAAGTCACATGACAAAAACATCTAACATAACATACTATGGCGTATTATAATCAACAAAAACCATAGCTATCAAAATGTCGCAACTGTGAATCATAAAGATGTCATGATTATGTTTATGTTTCCAAGCAAGAGCTTCCCAGATGTCGGTTTCTCAACCTCACCATTTGGCTGGGACCCAGGTTGATTATGCTGCAAAGTTTAAAGTACTAAAAACTAAGACATGAACAAAAAAAAATGAAAATAAAATTTGATAGCCAGGTGGAAATATCAACCCATGCAACTGGAAAGGGATATGATTCAGGTTATTACTAAACTCTAATGAACTTGGTTTGGAACAGTACACACCAAATGAATAAAACACGTCGAAAGAGACCCAAATTGTATTTTACAATTTTACATGCTAACAACCTATGAAATTGGTTGAGCCCAGTGTTTCAATAATATAGTTTCCAAATCGTATTGAATACATAAAAAAATCAGAAAATATTTATGGGTAAACCCGACCCAATTTGTTTTGACCCGACACTCAACCCACCCACCATTTTGCCACCTCTAGAATGGACCTTCAATAAAAGTGTTTTAACAGAGAATATTTAAATATGATGTGCACAACTCTGAATAACCTGCTTTGGGGCGGTTCCATTGCTTTGTCGGCCAAAATATGAGCGTGACTTTCTTTCAGATTGTGGTGCTTTGTCGATCTCAGCAGCATCCTGACCAGCCACATGTAGCAAATTGTTAGCTTGGTTTATAATGGGTGAGGCACACTGAGGCGTTTTGGTCCCAAGAGCCAAGGAACAGGCGCACACCCCACGAACGTGAGGCGGGTGTCTATGTACAACCAAATAAGCTTTATTTACAATCAAAAGCTGCATATCTCTCATATATTTTACATATAAACGTATTTATCAAGTAAACCTTTCGTAAGTTTTTCATCCCTTAGTTGTTTTTACATGCTAACATCCACAGACCCAAATTTTGACAAATTTTTACCCAGAACTACATGAGGCGTGCCTTTTCAAACCAATTTGGTAAGAAATGAGGCATTTAGCCAGTGAGTAAATATGAAACTATCACTAACTATTCATAGTAACACCTTCTGCTTTTGAATTGTTGCAGTCCTAGAAGATTTGACTTGCTTCATTGCAGTTTCTACAGCCTTACTACCACCAATAAAATTCGGGTGCGAGCTGTTTATAAAGTCCATCTGCAAAATTTATCAACAAAACAGGACCTTGTTAACCATTGCATGACATAGGTGATAATAAAAACAACCATATACCTCCATTTCAACAATGTGCCCAATCATCTTCTCGGAAGGTTGAAGACCATCTCGTAAGAAATTCCCAGTAACATCATCGATTCGCTTTCTAAGAACAGGAAACCTTTGTAGCTCATTACCCATACATTGATGGCTCATCTGAGAAAAAGGAAAAAAATGAAATCGCCATGTTGTATGTCATGATGAAGAAACGATCAGCAATAACCTTTATCAACTCGTGATAAACAAATCTTGCACATTGAACACTTGGATCTAACAAACGGGCAATTTGTCGTCTAATCAGAACTTCAAAAGGAACCTGCAAATGTAGGTTAAACATCTAACTTTGGAGCACTACACTTAGCATACGGATATACTAAGCAGCCAAAATTGAAAGAAAAAAAAGCTCTAAGTTGAGAGTATAAGGATAAGGCATACTTCTGGCACAAATAACGCAGATCTAGTGCCAGTTGCATTCTGTATGGCGGTTCGAATGTCATCATCAGTCAAGTCCTCACATGGATCAACCTCCTGCAGCAGGAATCAAGTTTCATCAGCTATGAAAGATGAAAAAATCTATGCTGACCATATTTTTTTATCAAAAAAAAGGAACAAATTACATTTGCAATTATAATGAGACAAGGAGAAACGCCTTAATAGACGAACCTACACTCACCTCCAAACGCTTTACAAATATTGACTGGAAAATATAGTGTATTCTTGCCCCTCCAGAAATCTCAGATGTAGACATCTCTTCATTCTTTCCCTCAATCATCGAACAAAAGGCTGTTTTAAAAGCACCAACAGAAATTAAAATGAAAATAGATAAATGAACTCCAATTATCATCAATACAGATAGCAACAAAAGTCACCAGCATACATAGTTATCAGAGATGATGGAAAGGAGCCCATAACAGCAGACCCTTATGCTCCATACACCTTACCAGTAATATCAAATATCAACAACAAATTACACTAACAACCTTTGCCCCGTAACTCTAGAATCTCTTGGTAAAATCCAGATAAAAGCAAATAACCCGAAACTAACAACTCTTATTCAAATATAAATGGTCATTCAAGTTAACCTCAATAATCAACAAAAACCGATATGATTACTTCTGTTGAAGTACAAATCCAAATAGAAAAAAAAACATGTCAAAGTTACCTCCTTTTGAGTAAATTGACATTTAAAGAACAGAAGATTAAAATTATTAGGAATTTGATAATCGGAAAGATCAAACTACTCATCCGAATTGCCATATTATCATGTGTCATGAGTTTACCATAGTCTTTTATCAAGGTCCGCACTACCGGCGCCATTCATAAACTTTATATAGCTAAGGTTTCAAAATACAATCATCCTAAAAAAAACCTAGAAACACACAAAGAGGGGAATTGAAGGAAGGAAGAACTGCTTACCTTCTTTTAGGTCGGTCGATCGATTCACATCCATGGACTAAATCAACATCTGACAGCACCAATGCGAAGCCAATTTCACGGTTGAACAAAATATAACATGCAAAGTGACTTTTACAAAACGAATAGGCTAGGTCCGACTACTAAAGAGCCAATTATAAGCAAGTTTGTTGATGCAGACATAACTTAAGATACTTTGAATCCCATTTTACTAAAAAACCCTTTTGTGAAACATTCCTTTTACCTATTAAATTATAAACTAATCTACTGGATTGATTTGCAACATGTTTCACCATCAACATGTTTTATTATCCATTTTAGTTTGACTAAGTAGACTTTCCAACTTCACCCTCAAAATGATCGCCACCACCACGCTGGCCGTCCTAGTTGTCGTCCACCATGTTTTATGAAATATCATGTATACCTAAACAAAACCTTTACCTATCATATATATATATATATATATATATTCAACGAATTAACTTAAAACATATTACGTACTAAAATACGTTATTATTTTACATAAAATAAAGAAAAGATACATTACTTGAATAATCAAAATACACAGTCTTGAGTTCCAGTTCATCCCATTCTCGTGTTGAACTACTTCCTACTACTATGTTATTATCTCATATAAGGCTATAAACACATAGCAGATGTACAAAAACAAATATTACCAGTGGAGTTGAACCCCCAATTCTTGGAATCTAAATTTGTAAGTGCATCCTTCAAATAAATTACACACAAAGATTTGGTGGTCAATTTAAAGACTAACAACATTAGAATTTGACAGTGAAGGTCCTTTAGAAAACAAATATTTATCTGGCAGATTCAACCTTGAGTTCCAAAGACACACCTATAATATCATATGAGTAGCAAAATCAATGGTTTCAAAGAGTCCTTCTTGATCTTGTGATAACTTGATAGATTGTTCAATCCAGCAATCAAATTAAATGGAAATTTCTTTTCCAAAATTTTAGAAACCAAACTTCAAATTAAAAAAATAGTATTTGTTTTCTGGTGATACAGTTACGATGTCTTAGTCGATCATCTATGATGTCTTTTATTTACATATGCGAGTTATAGATGTAATCTTATTTTTTATTTATAACAGTTTCTTAGGCATCAAAACTTACTTTTCCTTAAGACTTGGCCCAACCACACTTCTGCAAAATAGATACTATATTCTAGTACACTTTTATAGAAACAGTAACCAAATACACTTAAAAGTCCATCAATAGTAATGTACTAATGTATGTACACATTGTTAGTGACAATTGACCTGGACTTAATATTAGCAGAGGAAACACTTAACAATTGTTGATCAATGTCTACATTTAGGGTTCGTAAGTTCACTACCACTTATCGGACTTTGATTTGTAAACTGATCAATGCGAATAAAAAAAGACCTACCTGCGGCACCAAAGAAAATACACCTGGATTGATTTGCAACATGTTTTATTACTACTGAGTTTCACCATGAAATAATTCCTTTGAACCAGTGTCAAAAAGTTTACCCATTTTGACCCATTTGTAAAAGTATCCATTGGCAATTATACAACTGACCTGACGCACCCATTTTTCCTTATTCGAAATAAGTTAGGCTCTTATTTGACCCATTAGAAAGAAAAAAAACATAAGCCGAATTAACTCATTTATAAATAAACAGGTTAAAACTAAGATCTCTATCCAAAACTAAAATGTGAAAATTGTACCTCTAATGGCGGACCAACATAGGAACACTACATACAGCCCCATAAAACCTGGAGTCAAGAAGCCGGAGCTAACCTGTTTCAGGAGGAGGAAAGGAAAGATTAGTTTTACAACGTTATGATGAGATAAGATGAAGACATTTGATGGTTGAACTTACTTTCGGGTGAAGAGAGACCGGTCATAAGTTGGAGTTGAAGTGTCCATGTAATAAAGAAAATGTTAAGCAAGCAAGTCGGTTGTGGTCTGTACCATATGTACATTAAAATGATCCCAAGTATGCACACAACATAACCAGTAATAGCAAGCAGCATGAAATGAATATAGCTGCTAGAAAAACAGCATTACCATAATTATGAATACTGCAAACTATGAAGATTGTATCATTTATTTGATATTTTAAGTTTACTCAATAGGCAGATACCATTTCTCTGCATATTTTTCTGACAAGTAGCAATCGTTCAGTCATCTAATGAAGCTAATTACGTTGATTAGCTGAATTAGCAAAAAGACCCTGCAAAAGATCATAAATGGGTAAAGGTTTAGTTTTTGGATCATGGAAACGAAATCAGGGTATGGATACAAATTTTATAAATGGGTAAAGGTTTAGTTTTTGGATCTAAATCTGCAACAGGTAACTTGATGCTTTAATGTAAAGGTTTACTGATTAGAAAACCTAATCTTACGTTAGGTAAATCACAATTCAAAAGAAAAAAAAAGAATGAACAATAATAACAATCAATCAAAACAAAAAAAATGAACAGATAACAATCGCAAGAATGGCAGACGGAATAATCATGTACCTTTGAGATGGAGATCGAAATCGGCAGACGCAATACATAGAAGTCGATGGAGAAAAGCCGTTTTACCATGCATTAAGTGATCAGAAGGACATAACCTACCAAACAATGAACCATCTGGACTCCAAATTACACGATTCAATGAGACATCAGGATCTTTCACTAAAGCAGCCTGCATTCATGTAAAACAATTACAAGTCTGCAAAGTGATAATGTAATTAATCAATTACAATTCGATCCGAGTATTCAACATTTTCAATTACACCCAAACAACCAATTTTACCAATTTCAAACAGCAGTAGCACATCCAAATTCCAAACGCCATATTGTTACAAATGATCATCGGACTCTAATAATTCCATGTCATATAACAACTTTTAAAACGCAATGTCAAACATACTCGTACCATGACAATTTAGAGTTCTTTACGTACCTGAAGAGACACTGAACATGCACTAAGATTCCAAGCTTTGAAGTTTTTAAGAACCAGTTTTTTCCCGTGAACCAACTTACCACAATCCTATGTCTCCCACGTTCGTTCCAACTGATGCAACGTTACATATACGCCAAAAGTCAGTATCAAAAATTCAAAACATGAAGAAAACCAAAAAATAAAAATTATTAATCACCTAAAAGTAATGTTTGTTGAATAGGATGAAAGTCCATGCTCATAGGAGATGAACCCTGGTTTAAGGTTCGTGCAACGGTTCTTGGCAAGTCATCAGGTGCATTAAAAGCCTGACTATGACCAGAATGCCCCGGGAATGACACTGGCAGCACAATAACAGACAGATTTGGCTGTTTTTACGGTAGGAAATTCATCAAAATGAAACTTTTATAAGGGAAATGGTGATATAACTTGCAGTAATTAAATGAAATCACCTCATCCGTTATCCCATGATCCTTGTCCGTTTGCTCATATGATCAGAATTTGCAGATGGGTAGTCCAAAAGATTACCAATTTCTATAAAACAAAATAAACAAAAGTTATCAAATAAACAAAAAATACCAATTTCAATAAAAAACCAAATTGTTTTCAAAAGTCAAAACCTTATGAAACATCAGATCCTAACACATTTACGATAGAGTGTATAAGGAAAAAATAAGAAAAAAAAACATTCATTCACTTGCTAAGAGCAACTATCAGTGTATGAAGATGAGATTGTACACCTTCAACTACACAAGTTACAAGTCATTACAACATGATTGCTAAATACTATACCTGAGTGGGATAAATATTTGAAACCAAACATCAGAATTAACGATTGAAACCACATGAAACATAAAATTGAGATTGTATTGAAAAAAAACACTAAAATCACTACATGTAATTTATATCAAAACATGAAAAGCTTACAAAAACCCATCATCGTCTGATCAATAATTAATAATCGTAATAAACATATATAAAAAACAAAACACAGCGATCGTAAATAGGATACTGATAAGCCCTAAATCGAAAACTTGAATGAATCGATTACAAAACTGTACTAATCGTATGAATAAAGTAGGAATCGATTAATTATGAATTCGTTACTATGTAAACATGAAACGATCCTGATGAATTAGGTTATTCAAAGAGATATTGAAGAATCGTTCAACATTGGGTTTTTATTGAACACACTATTTCGAATAAACTGAAAAACGAAATCGAATAGAAGCTTAATCGATGAAAACGAAATCGAATAGAAGGTTACCTGAGTTGGACGATAAGAATCGTTGGAGATGATGTGCGGTTAGGGTTTGTGTTGAAGGAGTATGAATGATGAATGAAAAGTTATATTGGATCTTCACAAACCTAAAAAGAGAAGACTTTATATGCGGGTGAACGGGTAGTGCAGACGGGTTATGGATCGGGTTTTAGAAACCATACCCAAGTTAAATGGGTTGGAAAATGCTGAGGTGGACACCCTAGAATGGTGACACCTCATCCCTAGATACTCCTTTATTATATGTATAGACTAGAGTGGCTTGTCTTTATATATGCATGCATGAACCTCTTTCTTTGTCCTCTTCCTTGCGCCAATCGCAAATGTGCCTGTGGTTGTAGGTGGTAGCTAATTTTGGGATAATGTACCACAATTTGGAAAGTTGCAGGAAATCCGTCAGCAGTGGCTCCACCGCCGGACCGCCATGGCCAGCTACTGGACGGCCGCCGGAACACCATCGGCCTGCCTCCGGATTCATTTAAAGAGAGAGTGTGAGTTTAGTGTCACCCCATGTCAAAGGCGGAAACATGTCGCACAACCTCAAGAAAAGAAATAGAGTCAAGATTAACACAAAGATATTTATTTAAGAAAAGATTAATTGATTAGGCGTCGATTAAAATGTCATTGTTTCATAAAGGTTACCTAACTTTAAAAACATCACAAAAGAGGTTTTTCTGCCATATTCCATAATCCATGGAAAATGGGGGGGGGGGGTAAAATCCAGTTTCAAAGGACCAACGCCCAACCTTGATCCCCTGCCGTAGCCAAGCTTGCGACCATCCACATCATTCACCTGAAAGATATATTTAAGAAACGTCAATATATAAAATATCGGTGAGTTCACAGGTTTTAATGTCACAGCAGCACAAGACAATTATAAACCAATGCATGTGGTGGTAAAGGTGTTGGGGTTGTAAAGGGAAGGTCGGGAGTTCAAGCCTCATTATAGGCAAAAAAAAGGGTGTAAAAATGGGGAAGAAAATTAGCCGTTCAAAAAAAATATTGACATATCATGGTAGCTACTCCCCCAAGTCTACGGCGTCTCTTAGGCCCATAATCAAACCAAGACAATAATTATCCCGCATGTTGTTCCTTGGTCCACCAACGAATTCAACATACATTGCATCCCACGGAATCGACGCTATCGATTCAGGGCGGGCTTCGTCGAGCATCAATGGTACTATTCATATGCACCTACGGCTATGCAACAACGTATTATTTTCGGTGAGCGGCGACACCAAGCTAGGTCCCCTTCAACGAAAACAATTGATTATGACAAAATTGCAGGGGTTCGCCACCAAGCGGCTTACCGTTACCCAAGTACCCATCTTACTTAGCCATATTTCCCACGTCACAACATATTTTATAACTTATCTTTTCCCTAAGTGATGGATTACCCTTGTTAAGTTATTAATAACTTAAGTTTTATAACTGACAATATTAACTTCAAGTTAGTTGGGTTCGTTAAGTTCTAACATGAATGAAAATTCTATTCACATCTCCGAGTTAAGAATTTTAAATAATTTTTGTAAGTATTTTCCACAACACACGCATACTTACCAACTATAGTTTTCTTAATCTCCAGTAATTATTCTTTTATTTATATATATATATATATATATATATATATATATATATATATATATTAGAATAATTACTTTTAAACCGTTAACACGACTTTAGTTATTTTAGTGTCCTTAGTTTCATTCCGACAACATGATACTTCAAAAAAATAGTTAACTATTACTTTTGTTTTTCAACAAAATACCCTTTCAAAAACATAACTTTATATTTTTCTCTACACTTTATGAAAGTTACATTTTTAACCCAAGACTTACAAATCATCTTTCCACCCTTTTCATTTATCAAAATATCTCTACAACACTTTTAACAGCACTCAAGGATTTCAGAACCGGACCGGACGTCGAACCGTACCCTTGGGCGGTTCACGGCCCAACGGTTCAACGAACCGGGCCAAAAATGCATCGAAATCCAAAAAAAGTAAAAGAAGCGGTCCAACTCCGGTTCAGCTACAAGGCGGTCCAACCATGGGAACCGGACCGGTCCAGGCCCCGGACACCGGTTCGACCGGCCGTCTGATCCAGTTTTCAAAACATTGACAACAACACAATCCTTTCACACTGTTTAGAAAATGTCAAGTTTCACCCTAACTATTAAACTTTAACGAGTCAAAACTAATATTAAGTGTTTTCTAAACTGTACTTTACGGGTAGCTCCGTTGGTGAATGGACCGGGGATCCCTCTTGGAGGTCTCGGGTTCGATTCCCACGAGGGACATAATGAGAAATGATGGATGACTCCTGGCCTATGGTCACGAGTTCGAGTCCTGATCTCGCCCAGGTTTTACCAATCCTTCACCATCGTGCCTACGGGCGGGTGAGGGGTTGGGTTTTCCCCGGTTTCGGAAACTGCATGAGCGGGCCTGACTACGCCAGCCGCCCGAGGTACGTATGGGCCCTCCATTGGGTTGGTCGTGGGGGTCTATCCATAGTGTAGGGACTCCCCTGGATAGTCAGGCAGAAATGTTTGTTGGTCGTTCCAAAAAAAAATGTTTTCTAAACTTGTTAACACATTTAATGACTTTCTAAACTAAAAAGAAAAGCCAACTATGTGTTCAAAATAGGTTAATGAGTTTACTTATCCAACTTTATACTTTAAAGTTTATAGATTAAGGGGGTGTTTGGGATTGAGTTTGGAAATGCAAAAGTGTTTTTGGTCAGAAGTGCTTATTGGTTTATGAGTTTTTGAAAAAGAGTTTTAAAAAAAGTGTTTGGATTAGCTTTTGGGATGAAAAACGTCAAAAAGTCAATAGATTGTTATTTTTTAAGTGTTTCGCTTAACTTATTGTGAATATTAGTTGTATGGGTGATAGATTTGTAATTTTTTTTCAAAAGCCAAAAGCCAGGATTCCTAATTTTTCAAAAACAACTCTTCCACCCTTAAAAGCCAAAAGCCAAAAGTCAAAACAGAAAGTGCTTTTGGGTTACACAAACAACTTATTAGCTTCTTGAAAAAGCCAATAAGTCAATAATTTGTTTTGAAACTCAATCCCAAACACCCTCTAAGTCTTTATTACAAGATCTAACTTATATTTTACAACTACACGTTTACTTTGTATCAAGATATAATCTAGCGCCAGTGAAACTGTTACTCTTTGAAAAACTAACAAAAACTTAGTTATCACAATAAAACTTTAATGATTTAGAAATGGAATCAACAACTTCGAGTTTTGTCATAAGATTCCTAACAAAATTTCAAATCCAGAAATTAGAAAAAATTAAAAAAATAATGTGGCCCAATAGTGTGCCACATCGCCCATGGTATCATTTGTCTCCGGTGTTAGCTTTCACAAACCAAGATATTTTGAGCTTTCATATGGGTCATAATGGTGACAAACTATAAACAAAATGCTCTAGTCGGTTATGCTTGTGGCATGTTGGTCGATTTTGAAAGCTTGAATAACCTAATTTAAACCGTCTTGAATCAAAACGCGATCCAATGGTTCTTTAGATGAGCCAAATTGGGGTAGAATTGTGTTAAGATAGTTGATGCCTCATGGTTCATGTTGTTGATTTTCTGTGTTTGTATCCGACTGTCTTGCTAATTTTTTTGGTTGAATGAATTGAAGATGAAGTTTGTCCGATTTGCCGTAAGGCATGCTTGGACAAATACGGGGAACACGCGGTCCACTGTAATGAGTTGCCTGGCTTCAAATATAGGCATGACTGGGTCCGGGACGTTCTTTGGGACATTTTAAAAAGGGCTGGGATCTCAGCCAAGAAAGAGGCTCCTGTGAATTTTCTCTCGGACCCCACAGAAGGGAGATCCACCCTACGTCCAGCAGACCTTCTTGTCTTTGGGTGGGTCGGGGGAAAACACGCTTGTATCGACCTAACAGGTGTATCTCCCCTGGTTGGTTTGAGGGATACTGGTTTTGTAGCAGGGCAAGCGGTGCGGAAAGCAGAGGCGAAGAAAGTTGAGAAGCATGCTAAAGCTTGTGAGGAGAACCAACACGTTTTCGTACCCCTGGCATTTGATACCTTTGGCTCCTTGGCTCCGGAAGCCATCTGTTTCCTGACCAGAGTCCAACGGGTTATTCATAGCAGTGTCTCGACTCCAGGGGGCAGGGGTTCGTTTTTACTAGGCTATGGTTTGCCGTCCAGAAAGGGGTGGCGGCGCAGCTTGTTGCCCGCCTGCCCGCTATCTTGATGTAATTTTTCGCGACTTTAAATGGAATTATTTAAAATATTATATTAAAAAAATGAATTGACCCCCTTATAAAAATAATAAAAAAGAAGGAAAAACAAGCATTTCACCGACTAAGGGTATAAGGGGCACTACTAGAATATTTAATTTACTTCACTGATTTTAACCAGTTATACACTGTCACATCACTTCACTGAAACATTTTTTTGTAGGCAGCACTCCACTGATTCTTTCATTATATTTCATTTAAATTTGAGAAAACTAACTGTTATTTTAGGCAGACGATAATTAATTTTGGTACCGTTACATTTATACCGTTGCAACCATTTGGAATCTGTACCGTTCCGGTTTGGTCTATAAAAACACCTTAAACTTCAATACAAAAAATCACACCACAAACTGGTTATACTTTAACCGTTTCGTAAAAATGGACCCGTGGAATGCAAATGAGGATATCGCGTTAACGAGGGCATACCTGACAGTGAGAAACACATGGGTTCATGAAGTCGATACCCCAATTTTGTTTTGGCACCGGGTGTCGGGGATATTCAATAATTTAACCGGCACAAATGACCGCTCCAAGGATTCGCTCGTTCGTAGGTGGATTCTTATCTGGTCAAGGTGTCTCCGTTGGAACGTCCTCTATGAAGCCATGATGGAGAGACACCCTAATGTTCAAGAAGACATTGCAATCCAACTCATTCGCGGCGACTACTACCGTGCACAAATGACTAACTTCACCCATTTTGCGTCATGGCAAATGTTGCGAGATTTATTTAATAATTAATGTTTACGGTTGTTTAACGTTTATTGTGTAATGGTGTTTAAATTTTTAATGAAAGTTAACCGTGTCAATTATGTTATGTGAATGTATGATTTGTATAGTGATAAAACATAAAACAAGGTCAAAATGTAAACGGTCAAAAATAAAACACGGTCAACTGTGAAGGAAAAATGTGGCGTATTATCATTGGTCAAGAAAAGGACCGTTTCTTTGTACCAGCACGGTAACAACAACCAGAAAACGGTCCATGAGAACCCTACCAGCACATGTGGCAGCGGTATTACTATGTGCTGGTAGCTGTCCCCCCTAATCATGAAACTAAACATTGGTAATCGTAAACCATTGGCGGCCACCTTTTTCTACAACGATCTATCCCACCATTTTATACATATACATATGGGTTTTATCTGGTTTCCTAGATTTTCTGATCATGAAAAAGAATCACACCATTAAACAAATTTCCAATAAATCAAGAATCCTTTTATTCTTCGCTATTGTTTTCATTGGTGGCGCATTAATCTTCAATTATTCATGGGCTTCATCTTCCTCATCTTCCTCTGCATTTGCCTCAATCCATTATAATTGGGTTCGAGAAAAAAATGACCTTGTTACCCTCCCTAATTTCTTCAATGACACCGATAAGGTCAGCCCATTATCCACTTTTTGTATGTAGATTTTCCCTTTTTCTTTGATTATGTTGTTTATTTGAATCTTTAACTGTTGTCTGTTGTATACATTTCCCCTTTAGATTGTTGCTATGTTTATGTTCATTTAAGATTTAATGGATTCAGTTTTGACTTTTAAGGTCAATGGTAGTTATACCAGATTTGAAATTGATATGGTTCCTTTACGTAGTTAACAACTGAAACTTGTGCTTAATGTAGATTACTTGTCTGCAAACACATATTATATAATATTTTCCCTTGTGGCTGCCTACATTTGTCTAATTTTGACATGGAATCTAATTGAAGTTGACCCACAAAAGTCAAACTTTGCAATTTCTTCATGTGATCAGTTATTCAGTTAAACTCAAGCGTGTTTTTTTTGTAACAAATGCTGTTGGTTTGAGTGTAGTAGTGTTTTAAAGTATGGATCTTTTACTTGTTTTGATTTTAATTTGTTTATTGTTGCATTTTAGGTTGTAACTTTTAAAGGTCAAAAAGATGAAATTCCTGAGAGGTTACTGTCAGGAACTTTTGCTGATTTACCTGCACCTGAAACCGAATGGGAAGAGATGGCACCGGCGCCTGTGCCGCGTCTTGATGGTGCTTCGATACAAATCAATGATCTGTTTTTTGTGTTTTCTGGATATAGAAACCTTGACCATGTAACTATCAAACTTTGTTTCATGGGAACTATATAATCTTTATATAAAACGGTTTTAAACTTTAGTCTAGCTATAATTACTGATTGCTTTCAAATTTTTATTATAGGTACATTCCCACGTTGATGTTTACAATTTTACAAGCAACAAATGGGAAGAAGGCTTTGCCACACCAAAACAGATGGCTAATTCGCATTTAGGAATGGCGACGGATGGTAGATATATATACGTTGTCTCTGGGCAGCAGGGCCCTCAATGTCGAACTCCTCCTGTAGCCGAAACATTTGTGCTCGATACCCAAACGAGAAAGTGGCAATCATTTCCCCCATTGCCAGAACCAAGGTGCGCTTATCTATTTTCACAGTTCTTGAGTATGAATTGTTGCATACATTAGGAGGAAAAAGTGGGTGTGTCGGGCGGGTTGGGTAACGGGTTAAAATAGTAATTTTGTACGTTTAAAACAGCCCGATTTGGGCTGACCTTAAAACTTGATATACTATTTTTTTTTAAATTTAAATAATTACTGTGAATTACTGAAGTATGATTTTTATAGTTTTTATTTATTAATCTCGCTTTTTGAATACAACAATTTAGAATAAAATGATTTAGGAGATTTCATGCATTAAATTTGACTTCCAGGTATGCTCCTGCAACTCAAGTTTGGCGGGGAAGACTTCATGTGATGGGGGGTGGCAAGGAGAATCGTCATACGCCCAGTCTAGATCATTGGAGTATTGCAGTGAAAAATGGCAAACCGCTAGAGAAAACATGGAGGAAAGAAGTGCCAATTCCTCGTGGAGGTCCACATAGGTAAAAATTGACTTAACTAATAATAATATGCATGTATGGAGTCAGTTGTGTAATCACTCCTAAAAAAAGAAGCGGAATAAAGTTGGTTTTTGGATTTATAAAACCGTCTTGTGTTTAAACTTTAAACAGAGCATGTGTTGCTGTCGGTGATCGGTTGTATGTTATTGGAGGTCAAGAGGGTGACTTTATGCCTAAACCAGGGTCACCTATCTTCAAGTGTTCACGCAGGCATGAGGTTAGTTGATTTTTATACATACCATTCAGAAAGAAATGCATTTTTGACTTTTGCGGGTGAGACAAATTCATGTGATTATTGAAGTTCAAACTGGCATTCTGATCTTCAAGATTTAAACAGTTATCAAATGATTTCGTATAGCTGCAGATCATAAACTAAACTGTTGTTCAAAACTTCAGGTAATTTATGGTGATGTTTACATGCTTGATGACAAGATGAAGTGGCATACATTGCCACCTATGCCTAAACCCGATTCACATATAGAAGCGTCATGGGTGGTTCTTAACAATTCCATTGTGATCGCGGGTGGCACAACTGAGAAAAATCCCGTGACAAAGCGAATGATATTAGTTGGAGAGCTATTCCAGTTTGATATCGACTCAAAGGTACAGACATCACCACATTTTTTTCCCTTTGCCGTAAGCATAGAATGAACTCTTAACAATATAAATTCACAGAAATGGCACGTGATTGGAAAGCTTCCTTATCGTGTGAAAACTACACAAGCAGCGTACTGGAATGGATGGTTTTATATCACATCTGGACAGCGAGACAAAGGACCAGAAAATCCACAACCGAGGAAAGTTGTGGCGGACTTATGGCGAACCAAATTGCGCCTGTAAAAAGATTTTCTTTATTTCTGACTGAAACAAACCTTTTCATCATTTGTTAGGAAATAGTATTTGATCAAGAGTAATATTGTTCCAGTTTTGATAGTTGATGCATTCGGCGATACCATGATAAATACAGATTCAACTTTTATCCACATTTTTGGTCCAAAAATTACCACTCAACACATAGTTTAAGGTTTATCCTCTATACAGTAATTGGCCACAGTCTTGGCTAGGTGTCAGCAGTTTGACATTCAGTTCTGTTTGGTACTCATTAAACCCATTAGTTTTTCTACGAGCCTGGTTAAACGTGCCCCTTTTATGCTAAACATACCTCCTAGTGTGTAAAGTAGGGAGTCGATGTGATTAATTTAGTAGGGGCAAGGCGTGCATTCAGTAAAGATAATAGGCACCGAACATGTTGACCTTGGCTAGCTTGGGCAAGTCAGTGAAGAGGTCGCCGATCTAATGTTCAATATGATAATGGGTACGCGTTGAGATAATTAGATGTTAGAGATATAAATATTATAAAATAATTCATGGGTTCAACCCTTGTAAACTTAGGTCTAGTTCGTAATTCGATTATGTAAACTTGGGAAACAAGTTGTAAACTAACTTAGACTACTATATATAGGCAACCAATATAACTGTACATTGTATTGTATAGCTTCTAAGCTCTTTGCATAACTAATTCTTCTAAGTTCTAACGGCCACCAACACTTTTATTGTGAATGTCATGACTCATGATGTTTTGCTACAGCCATTCGTGCCACCACTTGTCATGACCATTCGTTCGCTTCTAATCGTCTCCATAATTGTTTTCTGTTCACCCCACCCTAGCTATGTCCTCGTTGATTTAGATCCCTATCGGTTGGCCACGGAGCACAGTCTATTTTGAGGCTAAAACAAATCAAAATACTGGTCATTTTACAACCCTCTCCTCCATCTGGATTTGTATCCAGACTCAATACTGGACCGATAAACTAAGTGATTTATTTTTAACATTAGGGCTGGCCCAAATCATGCTCACCCACATCCTTCTTCCTTTTGGTTCTTATTTTTAACATTAGGATTTGTAGGATGTGTATCTGATTTGGAGAGGAAGCAAAGAGAAAACGGATGATACCAAAGCGAGAAGCCGAAAGGCAGAGAACCGAAGACTGGAATCACCATCCCTCCAGATAGTAACTTGCGGCGGGATGGAGAAGATGGCGGTGCTGCTGCGTAAATAAGCGGGTTGTTGGGTTGTAAGCGAGTTATCAATAAAATGTTTAATGGTGAGTATATAAGTGTGACAAATAAATAATATAGTTTGCCAAAAATAACACAATTATAACTAACCATGTAAATAGAAATGGAAAAAGAAAAACAAAAATATAATATATTTTTTTTCTAAATACTTAAACGGGTTAACGGGTCAACCCATTTTATATATGTGTCAACCCGAACCCGACCCGTTTTTTTAAACGGGTCGTGTTAGTTGACCCTAACCCGACCCCTTTTTTTAAACGGGTCGTGTTAGTTGACCCAAATCTATTTTTTTTCGTGTCGGGTTCGGGTCGTGTCAATAATTGCCGCCCCCAGCGTAATGGATACCGTGCACTTTAGTATTTTTTGTTTTGTGTGAGGCCTTTGAAAAAACTATTTTTGCTTGGCACTGACGTCACGTTGCATTGACCATCTTCACCATATAGCATGGCATGAAACCATGTTCATCATCTTACATGTGAGCATGTAACTTCGTCTATATTCGTCTTCTCACCAGAAATGTTGGTCCTTCCAAGCTGATATGGCTTGGTCCTCTCTATCGCAAGCTTCGACTCATATATTAACTTCCTATTACAAAACTTCTTGAATATAATATATAGAGCATACATTGATGTCAACATTATAATTCACTTTCTGTATTTAATATGATGATGTAACCCTAGCTCGTAGTGTATTTTTTTTTCTTGTTTTTGGAGGGTGCTTTACCTAGGTCTGATTGGGTATTGGTTTCAAAACTTATACCATGGCTTCTCAGGGCTATAGACATTTGAAGTTGGTTTTTCATCGATCTTCCAGGTTCCAAACCAATAGATTCGCCACATTCTTTGATCGAGAGTAGCATTTAGTTCCATTTTTTGTGTTCTATGAAGCATGTACATGAATTTAGTTTTTTAACTATGTTATTTAAGATAAACAATCAGGTTCAAACATATACCAGAAGCATTTTTGGTCCATAAACTGTACAAGACTTGAAAGCTTCTGGTTTGTACAACAAATAAAATAAGACTATGCATCAACAGATGGCTTTAAATAACATGATGCCACCAGATTTCATGTTTTTCCATGCTAATCTGAAGATGAGGAATAAAAAAAAAACATCACCTAGTGACGAATGCAACAAAATACAAACATGAATTGAATTAACAGCTCAACTAAGACAAACGTGAACGAACAGCTTAACTGACCTGCATATTTGTCTGGACACTGAAACTCACAAGATTCCCAAAATATACGAAGATTTATAGAGCCGAAAATCTTATAACCAATATCATCTTAGTAGAGGGGCATAAGGAGCTGGGCATGGAGATAAAGAGAGATCTGGTAACTCGTTTATGAGATCAATAGTTGCCTCCAGGCATCTGCTTAGTATTTTCTTCTCACACCTCAGAAGCTGTGTAGCGACTCGTTTTTTGGGATCTATATCACATTCTGCCAACTGAACTCCCAAAAATCACATTAGATAATGCTAGAATCCACAGGTAGGGTAGGGTTATAAGTAGCAATTTCAATCCGTTCAGAGAAACGGGTCAAATTGGGTTATGTTATGTCTCTGACAGATTGAACGGGTTAGACTAACACAATTAACTTCAAATGTAATGGGTCAAAGTATGCAAAAGCCATCTGATACATACCCAAACGCATAAAACCTTCTAAATGGATTTATTAAGATAAAAGTTCAGATTATTATTGTAATGATCTTTTCTTTCATAATAATATTAAAAAATCATTTATACATTTTTTAAAATGAATACTAGTGTTCGTGGCACCCAACCCAACCCGCTTTGACATGTTACCCAAACCCACCTGAACCGTCCATTTTGCCACCCCTAGTACTATGGTACAACCATATAAATTAAAAGGAACAGAATATTACCAATGCATCATCTTCGCTTAGAGTGGTGAGGTAACCTGCCAGTCTTTCTCTGAAATAAGTAGCTAATTGGTCCAAAACTGCATATTCCATACAAGGGCTTACCTGTAATATCATAACATAAAAAAACAATAAGGATACTGAACGTCTGAACCTAAATCTGAAACTGACAGTATGGACCCCCAGATGGACTTACCGGACATACCGGACCCAGAGAAGATAGAACGGACTCCATCTCTAAAGGATCTGTGACATAACCTAACCTCATGTATGGAAGCATATCTAGAACGGTTTCTCTTTCCTTCCCCACTTTAACCTAAAGATAAAGTGCAGTCAATAATTTAACTAACAATCATTCGCAACATAAATTAACTAAAAAGTAAAACTAAGAATGTTATACCTGAAAAGGTTGTATGGTTAGTCTTCCATTTCTTTGAGCAGCCAATCTCTTGTCTTGATATTGAGGATCCTCTGTATTCAATGCTGCCTGGAGGCAAGAGAGGTAAGCGAAGTACAAGCAGAAATAAAGATTCCTGAAATATTAAAAATTGCATGTAAGATATGAGAAATTCAATTTTACCTCAACTACCACGCGGTCATAAGGGTTGTCTTCATCAACAAAACCATAATTGATGAGTAACTTTGAATTAGGTTGTGGCCCGCACCTACAAAACATTTGTATAATAAAGATCAAGAATGCACTTAAAAAACAGCCAAATATGCTGTAACCAAAAGAAAGTGGATATCATACCACACTACAATAGATTGTCCAGCTAGGTACGGACGATCAACAACCAATTGAACACCTCCATCTACAGCTGTCAACATCGCCTTACAGTTGCTCCTATAGGTCAAAAGAGGAGGTCCAAGAGGAACCAATGCAAACCTTCGTGCCAGACTCACATTCTGAATTTGAAAAAAAAAATATATGTTGACAAATAGTCAGATTAGAGTTAATTCAAAACCATGTGTGAATTGGTCTCAATAAGACAGCTTTAACACAGCCTTGTTTCCTATATAGCCATCATTTTACAACCACATAAATGGTTTTTATAATGTTATAGATCATTCAACATTCAAAACAAGATGACTATATATTGATGAAGGTAAAGAACACATTAGAAGGAAACTAATGACAACCAAGTGTTATCAGATGGTGGAACAAACCTGTAAATGCACGACACAAGATTGAACTGCTACAAAGGCTTGTTTAAATATCTCAAATGAAAAGGCCTCTGTAGGAATATCAAATGGGTATTGCTGCTCAAGAAAGAAAGGAAAAAGTAAACAAAACTGGTCATTCATGCAAACAACTGAAATGAAATAAATAAAACCAATTCTCGTTAATCTTGTAGGCCAGATAACTCAAACTTATAACCAGATATCAATAAACGACAAAGAAAAAAACCTGAAACAGGGATCCAGCCATAAACCAAACGGTGTCAAGCTCGTTATACTCTTTTCTGATGCCTTCTGCTCTTTCAAGAACTTCATCCTGAAAATATTTATACATCACAATGTTTATTTGATAGGTGGAAGTCAAGTTACAAGCAGAATAAGTAAAAAATACCTTAATTGGACTTCCTGTTAGATAATCCAGTTCAGATTCAGACCACAAGAGCGGCGATTCGACAGCTAGCTGTCCCCTACCACGCTGCCGATCAAGCTCTCTTATATATGGGTACCAAACAGACTCTTTCCCTTGCTTTTTCTCATACATCAAATACAATGCAAGACAAGCCAACTCTGATAATTTGTTTGTTGTCAACAGTTCAGCTGCAATAACAATCAATCAAACAGAATCATGTTATTCCCGGTCATAATAACGATCAATCAAACACAAAGACCTTAATTCCAACAACTAAAACAAGTACTAGACATCATACTCTCATAACATTCAACACCAAATTACTTAACAATCCCATATATCCACATTAGTAAACACATGTAATCAAATAATGTAAACCGCATCTTACCGACAGTCTCGTTGCCCAGAACTCTCTCAAGCGTCACAACCAACGAATCCGGAACCCAAAACACAGTATCACCAGCCTACATTTCAATAAAATGTATCATCAAATGATCATACAAACCTAACCTAACTTCACTTCAACTAATTAAACTCAAGCAAAATTAGGTCAAATATTAAACACAAATAAACCTGCAAATCTTCACTAGCAGCAACATAATGAATAGGAGGATGGCGTGAATCATAGGCTACCCTATCTTTAAGAACTACTTTACACGGAGGCAAACCGTTCTTATGCATCCATGATTTTAAATCTTCATGTTCGTCAACGTCCGTATCTTTTTTGCTGGCGACAGTAGGAGAAGAAGACTTACCGGAGACAAGTGTATCGGAGCTGGAAGCCATACACATGTTACGAACCCCCAAACGTAAGGAACGACGAGCATTAATATTATTATTAAAATTATTGTGGTTGTAATGTTTAGAAATGGAAAGCCTGGAAAGAACAGAGAGAGGATGACGATGAGTATTGAGTATGCATTTGGTTTGGTGAAGGTAGCTGATGTCCATTGATTATTATTATTATTATTATTATTAATGTTGAATTGGGGGAAAGGGAATTAGGGTTAGGGTTTATTATAAGGTTCTGATTGAGATTGAAGTGTCAAGTAGTGTTGAGTGTGGAGACTGAAGAGTGTAGAGGTAAGAGGATGGTTGTGTGAGATATTTTTGTTGATGGCGTTCTGTTGGGGGATAAGGAGTGGGTTCCGATTGGAGGGAGGGAATGTCACATTCCATCATTTTACCTATTTTGTCCTACCCATCTTTAAAGAGAGAGGTAGAGTGACGGGCTCAACTCTTTTGAGTTAATATCTCTCGATCCAACCTGGCCCGTAGCCCTTCTATCTAAGACTATTAGTTGTCGGCAGCGAGCGAGCAGACGTGAACCACCGACTTCACTCTCAAATAACCCGATCATTTGACCATGTTGTGGCTGGGGGTGAGCATACTAGAAACTGCTTTGGTTTTATGGATTAACATTTCATACCAGGTACTCGTACGGAGCCTGTATTTTCGGTACATGTACTGTACCATACCAGTATAGTGATATTTTCCTTTATCGTGGATATTTTTTTAGGAATGGGCATTTGGTACCGGGTACTCGTACCAAGCCGATACTTTCAGTACCAGTATAATGATATTTTTCTTTATCGTGGAAACCGAAGCAATAATATCTTAATATCAGTCTCGATATCGTATTCGTTTTTATAGTTTTCTCAACGTGACAATATAAAATCCTGAAATTATATTAGCAACAAAACATTTATTCGGTAACATTAGCTTTTCTATTTCGATACATACGAAGTTCAAACCGTGTCTCATGCTCCCGTGGCAATGCACGATAATTACAGCGCTAATTATTATTAAATATTAATGTTGTTTAGATTTATATTGCACCATTTCATGTATATAATATAACATCTATTGTTTGCATTTTGAAGGGTTCTCTAGTTTGGTAATTTCATGTATATAATATAACATCTATTGTTTGCATTTTATACGCCCCACTTACGGTGTGCGCATATAATGTATATATGTGTGGCCCCCCGCTTTGCTATAGGTGGGATTAACTGAGTATGATGATGATGATGATCTATTGTTTGCATTTTGAAGGGTTCTCTAGTTTGGTAATAATGTTAATATATCTTTTGTTAAATTTTCACCTGTTAAAATTTCATGAGGTGATGTGAAATGAAAGATCTACCAACACCTAAATCAACATAAGGAGTATACATGTTACAACTTACAACATTATGTGTAGATTTTTCCTACTTGCCCGGTGCCCCGGTCCCTTCGGTTTTAGAACGTCAACCTTCTTTCATATATTGGCCCCGTCTGTTTGGCTTTTACAAGCCCCGTCTGCCTTCGCTATAAGTTAAGGGCAGCCTTGCTTCATGTGCCCTGACTTAAACCATTACCCCCAACTCGAAACAAGGTTTGGCATTGGTTACGTTAGTAACAACACCACAACGAATCAGAAAGGAAAAAAAAAAGAAGCAAATAAAGAAAAGATCATCAATTTTGCATTGTCTGAAACTGGAAAAAGACTGTCACAACTAAAACCGACCTGAGAATCTACGCCTGAGACCATCTAAAGCTATACGCTCATACCATAACTAAAATAAACAAGACCTAAGAGATTTGAACATCAACAGACCAACTATCAGCTTAACTATTTCCAAAAAAAACTCTTTGTACAAACAACACAGTTCGTTTCTGTTGCTGTTGTCTCACTCTCGGCTGCCACCTCCAAATGCTTCCTTCAGCTTTTGAGTTTGCCTTACAAAGATCTCATCATATGCCTTTTCTTGTTTCACATCAATGTATCCTCCTGTTTTTAGAACCTGTTTGATTTTTTAAAACAACAAATAAAAAATAAATAAATATTAACAGCAACAAACTATTCACAAGTAAAAAATGTGTAGATGTTGCAGTTAGGGGCTTACCAGCATCTGATAGAAAAACCTCGCAGCTTCTTTCTTCGTTTTATGCTTCAACAGCTGCGACAAGTTCACAACTTCCTCTTCCCCCTTTTCTTTCCTCTGTAAAATGTTCCTGTGCAGGTAACTGCCGACGCTTCTGTATAATAAATACAAAGGGTAAATCTCATAGAGGTTTGAACAATGTGTTGGTTCTAAGCAAAATAACCTTAGAATATATTCAAACTTACTTTGCGACAGCCGACAGCTTTTCTGCAACGAGAACTGAAGTCAACATTAAAAAAGGAACATGTGAGAATAACACGTAAGACACTAAAAGGCGCAACAAGCTAGAAACCCAATGTAGATTCATTACCGTTTTCTTGGTTGTCTTCTCCCAAAGAACTCGGCCCCTGAGATTGGTTTAGATGCAACAATAATAATCAGAAAGTAGCAGAATGCTGAGTTGGATTCACGAAGTAAATGTCAATACTCATAGTCCTTGTGATTTTGAGATAAATTAAAAAAACATATACGAATAGATTACCTCGTCCCTATGCATCAGATCCTCATCTACCCCCGCAATTGGAAACATGGCTCTCTCTCCACTTTCATATGAACTAGTCGGTCTCATTGGGTTGACCATGGAGGTCTCAAGGACCTCCTCAAACCTCAATGGAGTTGGATGAGTTGCGGGCGTTGCAGGAGCGATAACTTCATCTTCTGTTGCCCAAGATGATTTAAGAACATTAAGCGGTGTGGGGCCCACCGTCTCTTCAACTTCTTCTGCCATGACTGGCTTGTTTGCAGATATTACAGACCTAAGCTCTAGCGGAAAACCTGCATTGACTGTGGAGAAGAAAGATTATTAAATACGAGGCGTTAATATTACTAGAAAAGAAACAAAACTAAAAAATTAACTATTGTAAATTCAAAAACAGAATAACCAACAAAGAAAGAAATCTTACTGGGAATTTGAGGCTGCATGAAATCATCAAAAGACCGACGTTCCTTCCGATCAAGAACATCAGTACAGGTTCGTCTTTTCCGTAAGAGATCGCTTGCTTCCGAAACCCAGGTCTCATACACCCTGCCAGATTGAAGAGAATACCATTTAGGGTTCATATCAGCTTCAAGAAACAAGACATTTTTATTTCTTTTACACAGCAAAAAGGGTATGCTTGTGGATGAACTTACTCATTAGGAATCACAATGGCATAATCAAAAACACATTTGCGTTTCCGTGGGGGCCGAACATGTTCTCTGGAAGCTGGGGTACGGACAGCCACGCGTTCTGATTTACGTTCGCCTGCATTGAATTACCATTTCAAAAATGGAAAGCCCATTAACAACAATAGGTTAAATCTGGCAAGATGTTACCTAGAACAACTGGAGCCTTTGACTGAGGTGTTACATCAATAGTAACCGACAGATGACTTTTGTTTGGAGTGGGTTTAAGCATTATGTTATCAACCGATGTCATTTCGGAAACCACCGTCTGCCCGGTTGTTGTACACTCTTCATCCGGATGCTTTTCTGGATTTTGTACACCCTCAGACATCATATCGGTACAAACTGTATCATTATTCCATTCTAGTTCTTGTTCTTGTCGTTGTCCTTGTTCAGTTAAGGGTACGGAATCGAGGACTAATTCTTCATCACTTTCACCAAGTACCATTGGATCCAAGCACTCTTCTAGGACGAATCTATGCCGAAATTTCTCAACACTTGTGTCTGGATTATTACTGTAATGATATAACAAATAACTTGAGTGTGCGTGAATATATACAGTTGCTATTAAAATAAATTATTAATTACATACTTTGTAACCATTTCAGACGTAGAAGCGGAAGCATGATCCTGATTAATCAAAATTACAACATTCAATTTCAATGAACTAAAAAAGACTTACCAAATTAATCATTGTATATTTATATTTCCACATAGAAAACTTGTTGTACCTTGCCAAATGTATGACGCACCGCTCGATGACTTTCGCATGCATCTGTTGTATGAGAAGAATCATATGATTAGGTTAAAATATCATGTAAATTACACAATAAACACATGTACACCTAATAAAAGCTTACCGCTAAGCACAAGTTCCAAATGGGGTCTCACGTGATCACTGCGATATCAAATAAACGAACACATAATAATTGTTAATAATAAGCATAAAAACGCAAATCAACCATAACAAGATTGACCGACTCACTTGCTGCTATCATCTTCCACAATTTCCAGATCATATGCATCCAAGTCGAAATTATCTGGCATGCTGAGTGAAGTGAATTGCGCGCGCATAGATTCAAGAAAAGAAAAACTATTCTTTCTTCTAGAAGATTCTGAAGAATTTACGTCTACGGCTTTAAGTTGGGATCTTTGACTTGAAGATTCGGGTAAGCACGTACCACCATAGTTAACATCAACTTTTTTCCTCCCCTCGGAAAAGAATTTCATTTCATTCAGGCTATGATTGCAGTCAACAAGCAGATACTCAACTTTCTTAGAGTATATCCTCGTCACTCCGATTAGATAATAGGCTAATACTCTATATGTTACGACAGGAAATTTATCTACCAAAATTTTATCTGAATCAAATACACCGAAAAAGTAAGTCAGAAATATTATATAACTACAAATAAAACTATCAACAAATTTAGAAGTAACAAAATAACACGAAAAACATTGAAGTATCATATGCTTATTTAACTTTACCGAACGTTCTCCACAATATAAACGTGTGAAACCTTATAAAATGCGACCAATTTATCAACAAACCAAAATTACAAATTCTAAAACACAGTTCTACAGTACAACTATCAAAGCCAAAATTTTGCAGACAACACAGAAACAAACCCTAGTTTTTAAATACACCAGAATCAACATCAACAATAAACTTTATTATTAAATATTAAATTAAAGTAGTCACATTTTCCAGAACTTTATACAAAACATAACAAGTGATAAACTTTTAATCAAAAGACAAGAAAAAAACACATAAAAAGACAAAATCAAATAACCTTCTTAAAACCACTAACAACAACATTAGCCAACAATAATCACACACAGCCAATAAATCAAAACCAAACCAGTAAACCAAACAAACAAACACAAACACAAAACCAACTTCAGTTGCACAAAATCATACAGAAATTTCATAACTAAACTTAAACAAAAAAAAAACAAGAAACCAACAGAAAACAAAGTAAAATAAAACAGAAAACGCACCAACAGAGTAACAGATATTCATCTTATCAACGAGTTGTTTCTTGATACGCTTTGGAAAGTGTGCAGCAACCAAAAGAGGGTCCAGCTCGTCCTTCTTGTTACCCATTAACAACAGTTTAGTAATTGTTCCCATTTAACTTACATAAAGATTAACTAAACAGTCTAAACCCCTTTGTGTATGTATATGTTGTATATAATAATAAGTACGTATAGAAATGTAAGAGGTGTAAGTGTAAGTGTGGTTTGGGTATGAGTCTGTGTGTGTGTGTGTGTCTGAAAATGGGTGTGTTTAGAACAACCTGCAAATGAAGAGGGAAGAAGGAGAAGAAGAAGAAGAAAACGGTCGAGGTTTTTTTAGAGTCTCAGACAAGCTTCTTAATATTTTTTTTTTAATTTTTTAAATAAGTGAGAAAATAATTGTTTTATGCGAATCGGTAATAAATAAGTGAACCAGTCATCTTCATTATCATGTTAGAGCATTCCCAATTCCCAGTAGCTTTTCCATATTTTCTCCATAATTATTCTAAAAACACTACTTTTTCTCACTTCTTTCTATTTAATAATATTTATCCTATACTTTTATCATTACCTTTTATCTCTTCTCTACTCACAACCACTTTAAAAAATATTAAACAATTATGAAGGATGAACACTTCCATATCAAATTTACTGATGAACAGTAACTTCTCTATATATTCTCTATCTCTTCTACTCACAACCACTTATACATACCATATATAATATGGAGGCTCCTCTCACAATAATATGGAGGCTCTACTGTGAATGCTCTTACACTATCCCTTGTAGCCCGTGAGCCAAGTCAACCTTGTTCATGTTGATCGCTCGGCATATAACACACTCAAATGACCGTTACCGTAAGCGAGGCCAAGCGAGCTAGCTCGGTGAGCTAGCGAGACCATTTAAAAAAACCTAGCCATTAACTAGCAGCCAACGGTCAAATTTTAATATATATATATATATATATGTGTGTGTGTCAAACACTCTCTTTTTCTACCAAATATTGAGATACAAAAATTTTCCCATCTTCAATTCGATCCCAAATGGCAACCCAAATCCAAATCTAATCCCGCCCCCACAAAACCGTGAGCTTACGAAGTTGGAACATGGAGGAAGAACTCGCGTTGGTCAACAGTTATATTGCTATACAAGAATAAGGAGGAATTGAGCGAACGAAGACTTTTTGGAATGCAGTTGTGACAAGGTTCCATGAACAAATGGGTGACAACTTTCGTGCAAAGGACGCGATATATGGAAAGTATGTATCTTTATTGATGAAATGCACAATATTTGATCGATTCTTCGTGAGTGTGTTGCTTTCTCCTTATGGAGATCTCTTTTCTCTATAAATCAGAAGCTGAGAAATCAGCTCTGATCACACCATCACTCTCACTCTTACTCCATTCTTCTCATTCTTTTGGTCTCACACGTGAAGAGAATCATCTTCTTCACTCGGATCTCAAGAACTCCTCTTCCTGGTTTCGAGTACATCTCGAATCAGAATCTTAAAGCATCTAAAACAAATAACAATAACCTTGAACCTCCTTCTACGTTTGCAACGTAGAAGGACACCACGACCTGCGTTAGGCAAAGTGGAACCCTTGAACCTCTGAACCTCCCTTGTGACCCAGAACTAACGTTAGGCATTTATTTGTTGTAGCAACACCATCAGTGGTGTGTTTCTCTCTATATATATAGAGAGAGAGGGAGGTTCGGTGTATAGGGAATACTAAGACAATAGCGAACAGGGAACTCATCCTGACCCTTAATTTTATGTTATCCTAATCATCATGTAGCAGATATTGAATGAGGGATCTATACTAAGACCCCCCGTAGTGGGACGTGATAGAGGGAAAAAAAATAGCGCCCCTGTACACCATTATAGGGGGGGCTCCATCAACCAAATTCAGCAAAGGGCTCCATCAATATAACGCCATCCCCTTTGTGCCCCCTCCAATCAGATGTCGCCACATCACCCCCTCTCTCTCTATATTATTATTTTAATTTAAAAGATAAAATAAAATATTAATAGGGGCTTTATAAATAAAGCCCTACCACTACACCCCTTTTTCACTTTATCTCTTCATGCTGACTCAGCTGCCAAGTGAACCAATCAGAAAGGAGGGCTTTATATATAAAGCCCCCCCACTACGCATGGTCTAAAAGGGTATAATGGAAAAGCCGTTTGTTGTGACGCTTGAGAGAGTTTTGGGCAACGAGACTGTCGGTAAGATGCGGTTACATTATTTGATTACGTGTGTTTACTAATGTGGATATATGGGATTGTGAGTAATTTGGTGTTGAATGTTATGAGAGTATGATGTCTAGTACTTGTTTTAGTTATTGGTATTAAGGTCTTTCTGTTTGATTGATTGTTATTGCAGCTGAACTGTTGACAACAAACAAATTATCAGAGTTGGCTTGTCTTGCATTGTATTTGATGTATGAGAAAAAGCAAGGGAAAGAGTCTGTTTGGTACCCGTATATAAGAGAGCTTGATCGGCAGCGTGGCAGGGGACAGCTAGCTGTCGAATCGCCGCTCTTATGGTCTGAATCTGAACTGGATTATCTAACAGGAAGTCCAATTAAGGTATTTTTTACTTATTCTGCTTGTAACTTGACTTCCACCTATCAAATAAACATTGTGATGTATAAATATTTTCAGGATGAAGTTCTTGAAAGAGCAGAAGGCATCATAAAAGAGTATAACGAGCTTGACACCGTTTGGTTTATGGCTGGATCCCTGTTTCAGGTTTTTTTCTTTGTCGTTTATTGATATCTGGTTATAAGTTTGAGTTATCTGGCCTACAAGATTAACGAGAATTGGTTTTATTTATTTTATTTCAGTTGTTTGCATGAATGACCAGTTTTGTTTACTTTTTCCTTTCTTTCTTGAGCAGCAATACCCATTTGATACTCCTACAGAGGCCTTTTCATTTGAGATATTTAAACAAGCCTTTGTAGCAGTTCAATCTTGTGTCGTACATTTACAGGTTTGTTCCACCATCTGATAACACTTGGTTGTCATTAGTTTCCTTCTAATGTGTTCTTTACCTTCATCAATATATAGTCATCATGTTGCCTTTGCAGTATGGAGATACTCCATTACACTTGGCTGCTAAAAATGGTTGTAACGAAGCTGCAGGCCTTCTTTTATCTCATGGAGCTTTTGTAGAAGCCACGGCTAATGTATGTTTTTTATGTTCTTTTGATCAGCATTTTTACAAAGGTGTCATTTGTTGTTCTTTTTAAGACTTAAAAATGGCCGAAAAGATTTAAAAAAAAAACATCTTGATTAGGCTAAATAAAGTCCTGAAGAGCAGGGGCGGATACAGGGGGTTTTAGGGGTTCCCAGGAACCCCCTCGGTTTGGAAAAAAATGAAAATTAGTGAAATCCGTCCTAGATACGCCATCGCTGAAGAGGATAAGATCCGAATATAATTTGACTGGCACTTTTTTAGTTTTTTTCAGTACGTATGTTATTAATAAAATTGTTATAATATCACTAACTCTTACTAGTTTGATAATAAGCACGAGTAAGTTACTTGGATACTAAAACGAATAATTGGATAATCTGCCATCACTTTTACAAACATACAATTTTTTTTTTTTTTATATATAACAACAAGAAATTGGTTATGTGGTTATCCGTCTAATTTTCTTTCAGTTACGTACACTTTGTTTTTTTAATATATATTTTTTGTTACAATAAAAATATTTATATATTGAGTAGCGTAACTCATACTTTGTGGGTTTAGATACAAAAACTACCCTTAGTGTGATTGTAGGTGCTTAATGGCTTGTATATAGTCTTATGTGTTAGGCGACCGAAGAACACACACGCACACGAACACAGAGATTTACGTGGTTCGGTCTAAACTGACCTACGTCCACGGGTAACTAGAGATTGTTTATTATGAAGTGATACAATTACAAGTACATAATGTTTGCTTAAATAGAGATTGAATCAAGGAACAAAATGATTAAAGCTGGACAGAATGATTAGAGTTGGCCAACCACTTCATTCACTGCCCCACCATTACTTGCTCCATTATTGTTGTTGGAATACAGCCTGTTCTAAGGCTTCACAACTAACATTATGGGTCTTAAGGACCAAAAGCACACTTAGTGTATATGTGGGTGCTTAAAGTGCATGGGCACCCTCATGCATCTTATCTTATATATATATATATAACACTACATGACATCCATTCTCATTCATCTCCTTGTTCATCTAGCTTCTTCTTGTTCTTGATCATGTCTCGTCAACTTTCTTTTCTTCTTCAACGAATGTCGTTTAGTAATGATGCAAATAACAAGAGTAGGAAGATGCAAGAGAAAGCGCTCAACTCACTCAAAAAGGAGGGTGGCCCAATGAATTGGGATTTCCCTATTGGTCCAGGTCATGCATGTCCTCGGAAATTTAAAGTAGGCGCAAATCTACACACCTAATCAAAGAATCTTAATACTAGGTGAACGTAACTTCAATTTCTCCAACAGGCTCAGCAAAGTTAGTGAAAAGCTGGTAGTTACGACACCATACCCAAGAGGTAAGCTCTAATCCATAAATAGACATAATTCTTTTATCAAGGATAATTAACATATATTAATTTATCTTCCTTTCCAATAGGAACAACTGAAGTAAACACTATTGGAGCTGAAGAAACAGGTAGTCTAACCTCCTTATGAGGATGATAGACTAGATGCAACCACAAGATTGATCCTTCACTAGCACTTCCTGGATTGGAGTAACCTGCAAGTAAGATTTCGTGGGTATGGAGACGACTACACGAGGTAGTAGTTTATAACAAAAACGTGGGTGAATGGGGATACTATCAAGTGTGATAGCTCTTAGGGTTAGCCAAAAATGTCCTCTCTATTAGGGATATGATCCCTTATATAGAGGTGGACGTATGCCACCATTACCCAAAACCCTAATCGTAATGGGCCAGGCCCGATTAGGGTTGTCTCCACTACCCTAAACTATATTAGTAAAGTAGTTAAGAGATAACTATAAATAAGGAAACATGGAACGATTACCGCTTTTACCGCTTCCGCGCGCGGGCATCACTCCGTGATTGTAGGAGAGTCGTTATTGCTTTGCTTGCTGGAGAAGTTTCCTTGTTGCGCGGAGAGTCGCTCCGTGGGGCTGTATTCCGGGTTTGGGTATGCTTTGCGCAGTGATCAGTACCCAATCCCATCAAGTCCCCCCAGTCCAGTGTGTATCCTTTTCACGAGCGTGTGAGGGAAGAGGGTGGATGCTGGACTCGTAATAGTGATTCTCGGATGACAGCTCATCCTTTCTTGGTAGTGAAAACTGGGCTTTGGTGCGGGAGGCTGCTCGTTGCGTTTGTTACCAGCTAAGTGTCACCTTCTAGGCTAACTGTTGCCGGTGCGCGAGCGACCAGTAACGATTTGTTGCGGGTGTTACTGTGGCTCATTGCCAAAACCTGCAAGTATCTCAATCATATAATATGGGTGTATTGTGAGGCGCTCAACCTTGTATTAGTATATCGTATGACGTGCCAAAGTTATGCTCCGCGGATTGCTTTTAGAGACAAGAGCATGCTCCGCGAAAGATGCCTTTTTAGGCTGTATGTCACGGAAAGGTAACCCGTGCAAAGCCGGTAACCCTCTGACGCCCAAGCAAGATGTGGAACGCCTCTGACGCCCAACCAAGATGCGGAACGCCTCTGACGCTCACATCTAGTCTATCATCCCCATAAGGAGGTTAGACTACCTGTTTCTTCAGCTCCAATAGTGTTTACTTCAGTTGTTCTTATTGGAAAGGAAGATAAATTAATATATGTTAATTATCCTTGATAAAAGAATTATGTCTATTTATGGATTAGAGCTTACCTCTTGGGTATGGTGTCGTAACTACCAGCTTTTCACTAACTTTGCTGAGCCTGTTGGAGAAATTGAAGTTGCGTTCACCTAGTATTAAGATTCTTTGATTAGGTGTGTAGATACCCTCCTTTTTGAGTGAGTTGAGCGCTTTCTCTTGCATCTTCCTACTCTTGTTATTTGCATCATTACTAAACGACATTCGTTGAAGAAGAAAAGAAAGTTGACGAGACATGATCAAGAACAAGAAGAAGCTAGATGAACAAGGAGATGAATGAGAATGGATGTCATGTAGTGTTATATATATATATATATATATATATATATATATAAGATAAGATGCATGAGGGTGCCCATGCACTTTAAGCACCCACATATACACTAAGTGTGCTTTTGGTCCTTAAGACCCATAATGTTAGTTGTGAAGCCTTAGAACAGGCTGTATTCCAACAACAATAATGGAGCAAGTAATGGTGGGGCAGTGAATGAAGTGGTTAGCCAACTCTAATCATTCTGTCCAGCTTTAATCATTTTGTTCCTTGATTCAATCTCTATTTAAGCAAACATTATGTACTTGTAATTGTATCACTTCATAATAAACAACCTCTAGTTACCCGTGGACGTAGGTCAGTTTAGACCGAACCACGTAAATCTCTGTGTTCGTGTGCGTGTGTGTTCTTCGGTCGCCTAACAACTGGTATCAGAGCCAAGGGCTCGAGAAGATCGCCTCCGCCGGCAGGTGTGCCGGGTCGGCGGAGGGCAGGCGTAAGGGAAGAATGAACACATACCTTTATACACACCAGGTTGTACTAGTTACGATTCGCAGTTTGGTATTTCCAGATTCGTAGAGTGAAGTGGCGATTTTTGGGATATGGTTATCGGTTGTTTCTGCCGATTGAAAAGTCAAGGGGGTCCTTGAAAGAAATCGCCGGATCTGAGGTCGAAGTCGGCCGTGGTCTACGATTTGTGTGCGGAGAAGGTTAGGGTTTGGTCGAACCCTGGAAAGCCACCAGGTTAATTCAAGATTAGATCGATTGTCATTTTTTTTTATTGAACTTCAGTCAAAGTGAAGAAGAGGTTGTATTGGGAGTGAAAAAGAAATAAAACTATTTCTTATTTGTCCCTGTGTGTGCCATACAACAACAAACCAATTTTTTTTATTCCTTTACTTAGTGGCCACGTGAAAGGAGGTTTAGAAAAATATTTTTGGGGCCCATGGCAACATGTATCAAGACCTTTTTTGTTTGATGTCTTGTTCAATGATTTTTTGACAATCGAGGGAGCTTGGATGTGGCACTGTTGATAGGTAAAACCTGAAGAAAATGGAACCGGCGGGTGTGTTGGTGACGACACAAGTGAGAGAAAAAAAAGAGGGAGGTTAGTGGCAAGTCATGTGGACTATTGCAGTTGAATGATCTTTCGGTTAGGGTTTGCGTTAACTGATCGTGTGTACGGTCATATAACCCTTGGTACCGCTTGATTTCATGAAAGCTTGACCGCTGTTATAATCGTTTGCCTGTTAGCTGGTCTGGAACTGTGAAGTTATTTCTTGTTCAGTGGTGATCAGTGGTTTGTCATTTGAGGGGATCTTTTGTACTTGGTGAAAGTTTTCACCGGGGAAGTACGAGTGAAGATTTGACTCATGAATGTCAGTTTGGCATGGATTGGAATAACATGGATAGTGGGAGCTTCGCATAGTTGACTTGTTGAGGCTGTATGGAAGTGTGGACATCTTTTAGAGTCGATGTCATATATATGAAATTCTGCTTCTGAGAATGTGTCTGGGTTTGATGCATTGGGACTCAGTGGAAGGCAGTGAGACTCTTGGGTTCAAAGTTCAGGTATACTTCATTTTATGTTACCCACTGTAGTGAAGTATTGGTGAATTTGTATGAAGACTTTTGGGAGATACGGTTTTATGTATCATCGGAAGAAGTGAACCAACTTCCGAGTAGTAAAGTCTTGGCTCGCTGAATCGGGTAGTGCTAAGGGGATTCGTTTTGCAAGTGTGAATCCTGGAGCCACATGGATGTCAGCTCGAGCGCATTCGGGGGTCTAAACTAAGTCAGGAGTTTGGTGATAGTGGGAGCACAAGGCGTGTTCTGGGTACTATAAGAAAACTCCGTTGGGTTTTGAAGATCATAAATCCGAATGGTGAAAAATCTCTCCTGGGTACTTGCTAAATGAGGAGAGTGTTTATTCTCTGGAAGTCTCTGAAGTCGGTAGTGCGAATCAGTGGGAGCCGATTGAGATTGAGGATGAGTTATTGGCTGGTTTTGCCATGACTGGGTCTGTGATGACCATATTGAAGCTGTTGGGAGTTTCAATGGGCTTTTTCAGGTAACTGATGAGAAGGCCAGGGTAACTAGGGGATATGGCGAAGTCTTAGCTTGTTCTTGGGAACTGGAGGCTTGGAAGACTTGTTTTGATGATTACTGAATTTACCGGATAATGGTTTGCTTTGTTTACTTGAAGGAGCATGTATGAAGATTGTTCTATGGCTTCAAGTGGGAGATTGTTAGTTGTGAAGCCTTAGAACAGGCTGTATTCCAACAACAATAATGGAGCAAGTAATGGTGGGGCAGTGAATGAAGTGGTTGGCCAACTCTAATCATTCTGTCCAGCTTTAATCATTTTGTTCCTTGATTCAATCTCTATTTAAGCAAACATTATGTACTTGTAATTGTATCACTTCATAATAAACAATCTCTAGTTACCCGTGGACGTAGGTCAGTTTAGACCGAACCACGTAAATCTCTGTGTTCGTGTGCGTGTGTGTTCTTCGGTCGCCTAACACATAAGACTATATACAAGCCATTAAGCACCTACAATCACACTAAGGGTAGTTTTTGTATCTAAACCCACAAAGTATGAGTTACGCTACTCAATATATAAATATTTTTATTGTAACAAAAAATATATATTAAAAAAACAAAGTGTACGTAACTGAAAGAAAATTAGACGGATAACCACATAACCAATTTCTTGTTGTTATATATAAAAAAAAAAAAAATTGTATGTTTGTAAAAGTGATGGCAGATTATCCAATTATTCGTTTTAGTATCCAAGTAACTTACTCGTGCTTATTATCAAACTAGTAAGAGTTAGTGATATTATAACAATTTTATTAATAACATACGTACTGAAAAAAACTAAAAAAGTGCCAGTCAAATTATATTCGGATCTTATCCTCTTCAGCGATGGCGTATCCAGGACGGATTTCACTAATTTTCATTTTTTTCCAAACCGAGGGGGTTCCTGGGAACCCCTAAAACCCCCTGTATCCGCCCCTGCTCTTCAGGACTTTATTTAGCCTAATCAAGATGTTTTTTTTTAAATCTTTTCGGCCATTTTTAAGTCTTAAAAAGAACAACAAATGACACCTTTGTAAAAATGCTGATCAAAAGAACATAAAAAACATACATTAGCCGTGGCTTCTACAAAAGCTCCATGAGATAAAAGAAGGCCTGCAGCTTCGTTACAACCATTTTTAGCAGCCAAGTGTAATGGAGTTTCTCCATACTGCAAAGGCAACATGATGACCAAAGTAAGATGTTTAACGTTTATAAAATCTATACATATAATAAACCAAAGCCATTTTAATGACATGGCACTCAAAGAGACATTCTCCTCATTGAGTGTTATAGATCACTCAGCATTCAAATTTCAAAACAAGATGACTATATATTGATGAAGGTAAAGAACACATTAGAAGGAAACTAATGACAACCAAGTGTTATCAGATGGTGGAACAAACCTGTAAATGCACGACACAAGATTGAACTGCTACAAAGGCTTGTTTAAATATCTCAAATGAAAAGGCCTCTGTAGGAGTATCAAATGTGTATTGCTGCTCAAGAAAGAAAGGAAAAAGTAAACAAAACTGGTCATTCATGCAAACAACTGAAATGAAATAAATAAAACCAATTCTCGTTAATCTTGTAGGCCAGATAACTCAAACTTATAACCAGATATCAATAAACGACAAAGAAAAAAACCTGAAACAGGGATCCAGCCATAAACCAAACGGTGTCAAGCTCGTTATACTCTTTTCTGATGCCTTCTGCTCTTTCAAGAACTTCATCCTGAAAATATTTATACATCACAATGTTTATTTGATAGGTGGAAGTCAAGTTACAAGCAGAATAAGTAAAAAATACCTTAATTGGACTTCCTGTTAGATAATCCAGTTCAGATTCAGACCACAAGAGCGGCGATTCGACAGCTAGCTGTCCCCTGCCACGCTGCCGATCAAGCTCTCTTATATACGGGTACCAAACAGACTCTTTCCCTTGCTTTTTCTCATACATCAAATACAATGCAAGACAAGCCAACTCTGATAATTTGTTTGTTGTCAACAGTTCAGCTGCAATAACAATCAATCAAACAGAATCGTGTTAGCCCCGGTCATAATAATGATCAATCAAACAGAAAGACCTTAATACCAATAACTAAAACAAGTACTAGACATCATACTCTCATAACATTCAACACCAAATTACTCACAATCCCATATATCCACATTAGTAAACACACGTAATCAAATAATGTAACCGCATCTTACCGACAGTCTCGTTGCCCAAAACTCTCTCAAGCGTCACAACCAAAGAATCCGGAACCCAAAACACAGTATCACCAGCCTACATTTCAATAAAATGTATCATTAAATGACCCTATAAACCTAACTTCACTTCAACAAATTAAACTCAACCAAAATTAGGTCAAATATTAAACACAAATAAACCTGCAAATCCTCACTAGCAGCAACATAATGAATAGGAGGATGGCGTGAATCATAGGCTACCCTATCTTTAAGAACTACTTTACACGGAGGCAAACCGTTCTTATGCATCCATGATTTTAAATCTTCGTGTTCGTCAACGTCCGTATCCTTTTTGCTGGCGACAGTAGGAGAAGAAGACTTACCGGAGACAAGTGTATTGGAGCTGGAAGCCATACACATGTTACGAACCCCCAAACGTAAGGAACGACGAGCATTAATATTATTATTAAAATTATTGTGGTTGTAATGTTTAGAAATGGAAAGCCTGGAAAGAACAGAGAGAGGATGACGATGAGTATTGAGTATGCATTTGGTTTGGTGAAGGTAGCTGATGTCCATTGATTATTATTATTATTATTATTAATGTTGGATTGGGGGAAAGGGAATTAGGGTTAGGGTTTATTATAAGGTTCTGATTGAGATTGAAGTAGTGTTGAGTGTGAAGACTGAAGAGTGAAGAGGTAAGAAGATGGTTGTGTGAGATATTTTTGTTGATGGCGTTCTGTTGGGGGATAAGGAGTGGGTTCCGATTGGAGGGAGGGAATGTCACATTCCATCATTTTACCTATTTTGTCCTACCCATCTTTAAAGAGAGAGGTAGAGTGACGGGCTCAACTCTTTTGAGTTAATATCTCTCGATCCAACCTGGCCCGTAGCCCTTCTATCTAAGACTATTAGTTGTCGGCAGCGAGCGAGCAGACGTGAACCACCGACTTCACTCTCAAATAACCCGGTCATTTGACCATGTTGTGACTGGGGGTGAGCATACTAGAAACTGCTTTGGTTTTATGGATTAACATTTCATACCAGGTACTCATACGGAGCCTGTATTTTCGGTACATGTACTGTACCATACCATACCATACCATACCATACCAGTATAGTGATATTTTCCTTTATCGTGGATATTTTTTTAGGAATGGGCATTTGGTACCGGGTACTCGTACCAAGCCGATACTTTCAGTACCAGTATAATGATATTTTTCTTTATCGTGGAAACCGAAGCAATACTATCTTAATATCAGTCTCGATATCGTATTCGTTTTTATAGTTTTCTCAACGTGACAATATAAAATCCTGAAATTATATTAGCAACAAAACATTTATTCGGTAACATTAGCTTTTCTATTTCAATACATACGGAGTTCAAACCGTGTCTCATGCTCCCGTGGCAATGCACGATAATTACAGCGCTAATTATTATTAAATATTAATGTTGTTTAGATTTATATTGCACCATTTCATGTATATAATATAACATCTATTGTTTGCATTTTGAAGGGTTCTCTAGTTTGGTAATAATGTTAATATATCTTTTGTTAAATTTTCACCTGTTAAAATTTCATGAGGTGATGTGAAATGAAAGATCTACCAACACCTAAATCAACATAAGGAGTATACATGTTACAACTTACAACATTATGCGTCGATTTTTCCTACTTGCCCGGTGCCCCGGTCCCTTCGGTTTTAGAACGTCAACCTTCTTTCATATATTGGCCCCGTCTGTTTGGCTTTTACAAGCCCCGTCTGCCGTCGCTGTAAGTTAAGAGCTGTCTTGCTTCATGTGCCCTGACTTAAACCATTACCCCCAACTCGAAACAAGGTTTGGCATTGGTTACGTTAGTAACAACACCACAACGAATCAGAAAGGAAAAAAAAAGAAGCAAATAAAGAAAGCATCATCAATTTTGCATTGTCTGAAACTGGAAAAAGACTGTCACAACTAAAACCGACCTGAGAATCTACGCCTGGATACCATCTAAAACTATAAGCTCATACCATAACTAAAGTAAACAAGACCTAAGAGATTATTTGAACATCAACAGACCAACTATCAGCTTAACTATTTCCAGGAAAACTCTTTGTACAAACAACACGGTTCGTTTCTGTTGCTGTTGTCTCACTCTCGGCTGCCACCTCCAAACGCTTCCTTCAGCTTTTGAGTTTGCCTTACAAAGATCTCATCATATGGCTTTTCTTGTTTCACATCAATGTATCCTCCTGTTTTAAGAACCTGTTTGATTTTTTAAAACAAATAAAAATATGAAACAAAATAAAAAATAAATACATATTAACAGCAACAAACTAATCGCAAGTAAAAAATGTGTAGATGTTGCAGTTAGGGGCTTACTAGCATCTGATAGAAAAACCTCGCAGCTTCTTTCTTCGTTTTATGCTTCAAAAGCTGCGACAAGTTCACAACTTCTTCTTCCCCCTTTTCTTTCCTCTGTAAAATGTTCCTGTGCAGGTAACTGCCAACGCTTCTGTATAATACAAAGGGTAAATCTCGTAGAGGTTTGAACAATGGGATGGTTCAAAGCAAAATAACGTTAGAATATATTCAAACTTACTTTGTGACAGCCGACAGCTTTTCTGCAACGAGAACTGAAGTCAATATTAAAAAGGAACATGTGAGAATCTTTAAAGAAATGAAGTTATAACACGTAGGACACTTCAAAAGGCGCAACAAGCTAGAAACCCACTGTAGATTCATTACCGTTATCTTGGTTGTCTTCTCCCAAAGAACTCGGCCCCTGAGATTGGTTTAGATGCAACAATAATAATCAGAACGTAGCAGAATGCTGAGTTGTATGCACGAAGGAAATGTCAATACTCATAGTCCTTGTGATTTTGAGATAAATTTAAAAAAAATATATACGAATAGATTACCTCGTCCCTATGCATCAGATCCTCATCTACCCCCGCAATCGGAAACATGGCTCTCTCTCCACTTTCATATGAACTAGTCGGTCTCATTGGGTTGACCATGGAGGTCTCAAGGACCTCATCAAACCTCAATGGAGTTGGATGAGTTGCGGGCGTTGCAGGAGCGATAACTTCATCTTCCGTTGCCCCAGATGATTTAAGAACATTAAGCGGTGTGGGGCCCACTGTCTCTTCAACTTCTTCTGCCATGACCGGCTTGTTTGCAGATATTACAGACCTATGCTCTAGCGGAAAACCTGCATTGACTGTGGAGAAGAAAGATTATTTAAATACGAGGCGTTAATATTACTAGAAAAGAAACAAAACTAAAAAATTAACTATTGTAAATTCAAAAACAGAATAACCAACAAAGAAAGAAGTCTTACTGGGAATTTGAGGCTGCATGAAATCATCAAAAGACCGACGTTCCTTCCTATCAAGAACATCAGTACAGGTTCGCCTTTTGCGTACGAGATCACTTGCTTCCGAAACCCAGGTTTCATACACCCTGCCAGATTGAAGAGAATACCATTTAGGGTTCATATCAGCTTCAAGAAACAAGACATTTTTATTTCTTTTACACAGCAAAAAAGGTATGCTTGTGGATGAACTTACTCGTTAGGAATCACAATGGCATAATCAAAAACACATTTGCGTTTCCGTGGGGGCCGAACATGTTCTCTGGAAGCTGGGGTACGGACAGCCACACGTTCTGATTTACGTTCGCCTGCATTGAATTATCATTTCAAAATTGGAATGCCCATTAACAACAATAGGTTAAATCTGGCTAGATGTTACCTAAAACAACTGGGGCCTTTGACTGAGGTGTTACATCAATAGTAACCGACAGATGACTTTTGTTTGGAGTGGGTTTAAGCATTATGTTATCAACCGATGTCATTTCGGAAACCACCGTCTGCCCGGTTGTTGTACACTCTTCATCCGGATGCTTTTCTGGATTTTGTACACCTTCAGACATCATATCGGTACAAACTGTATCATTATTCCATTCTAGTTCTTGTTCTTGTCGTTGTCCTTGTTCAGTTAAGGGTACGGAATCGAGGACTAATTCTTCATCGCTTTCACCAAGTACCATTGGATCCAAGCACTCTTCCAGGATGAATCTATGCCGGAATTTCTCAATACTTGTTTCTGGGTTATTACTGTAATGATATAACAAATAACTTGGGTTTGCATTAATATTAATATATACAGTTGCAATGAAAATAAATTATTAATTACATACTTAGTAATCATAGCGGACGTAGAAGCTGAAGCATGATCCTGATAAATCAAAATTACAACATTGAACTTCAATGAACAAAAAAGACTTACCAAATTAATCATTGTATATTTATATTTCCACATAGAAAACTTGTTGTACCTTGCCAAATGTATGACGCACCGTTCGATGACTTTCGCATGCATCTATTGTATGAGAAGAATCATATAATTAGGTTAGAATATCATGTAAATTACACAATAAACACATGTATACCTAATAAAAGCTTACCAGCAAGCACAAGTTCCAAATGTGGTCTCACATGATCACTGCAATATCAGAAAAACGAACACACAATAATTGTTAATAATAATTATAAAAATGTAAAACAACCATAACAAGATTGACTCACTTGCTGCTGCTATCATCTTCCACAATTTCCAGATCATATGCATCCAAGTCGAAATTATCTGGCATGCTGAGTGAAGTGAATTGCGCACGCATAGATTCAAGAAAAGAATAACTGTTCTTTTTTCTAGAAGATTCTGAAGAATTCACGTCTACGGCTTTAAGTTGGGATCTTTGACTTGAAGATTCGGGTAAGCACGTACCACCATAGTTAACATCAACTTTTCTCCTCCCCTCAGAAAAGAACTTCATTTTATTCAGGCTATGATTGCAGTCAACAAGCAGATACTCAACTTTCTTAGAGTATATCCTCGTCACTCCGATTAGATAATAGGCTAATACTCTATATGTTACGACAGGAAATTTATCTACCAAAATTTTATCTGAATCAAATACACCGCAAAAGTAAGTCAGAAATATTATATAACTACAAATAAAACTATCAACAGATTTAGAAGTAACAAAATAACACGAAAAACATTGAAGCATCATATGCTTATTTAACTTTACCGAACGTTCTCCACAATATAAACATTTGAAACCCTATAAAATACGCCCAATTAACTTGAACTTCAATGATAGATTCTTTTAGGAAATTCACTTTTAAACATCAATCCTTACAAAATAAACTCCCTTTTAATACAAACCATAATTGCATAAGTTCATAATCATCCAAACGTCGGTTCATCATTTCCTTTCTTTTTATATGCTCAACAAATTGCAAAAACACATTTTTATGAGGTAAGTTATCAACAAACCAAAATTACAAATTCTAAAACACAGTTCTACAGGACAACTATCAAAGCCAAAATTTTGCAGACAACACAGAAACAAAGCCTAGTTTTTAAATACACCAGAATCAACATCAACAATAAACTTTATTATTAAATATTAAATTAAAGTAGTCACATTTTCCAGAACTTTATAAAAAACAAGTCATAAACTTTTAATCAAAAGACAAGAAAAAAAAAACACATAAAAAGACAAAATCATATAACCATCTTGAAACCACTAACAACAACATTAACCAACAATAATCACACACAACCCACAAATCAAAACCAGTAAACCAAACAAACAAACACAAACACAAACATAAAACCAACTTCAATTGCACAGAATCATACAGATATTTGATAACTAAACTTAAACAAAAAACAAGAAACCAACACAAAACAAAATAAAACAGAAAACGCACCAACAGAGTAACAGATGTTCATCTTATCGACGAGTTCTTTCTTGATACGCTTTGGAAAGTGTGCAGCAACCAAAAGAGGGTCCAGCTCATCCTTCTTGTTACCCATCAACAACAGTTTAGTAATTGTCCCCATTTTAACTTACATAAAGATTAACTAAACAGTCTAAACCCCTTTGTGTATGTATATATATAATATATAATAATAATTAATAAGTACAATATAGAAATGTATGAGGTGGTAAGTGTATGTGTGGTTTGGGTATGAGTCGGTGTGTGTCTGAAAATGGGTGTGTTTAGAACAGCCTGCAAATGAAGAGGGAAGAAGAAGGAGAAGCAAACGGTCGAGGTTTTTTTAGAGTCTCAGACAAGCTTCTTAATATCTTTTTTTATTTTTAAATAAGTGAGAAATTCAATGTTTCGTGAGTGGTATGGAGGCCTAATGATAAGTGACTTGAGGTTTAAGATTATTCGTTGTGGCTAGAGGTGAACAATGGCTCTATCCTCGCATATTTAGCCATGTAAGCGCTCAGTTGGCAGGGTGATAAAGCTCTATTTCGCTAGCCTGATGGTGTTGTGGCTAGAGGTAAGAAGCAGCTTTATCCAGTTTTTATTTATTCTTTTATTTTTTTTAAACTTTGTTATTTTAAATTTATAATAATTAAGTTTGTAACACAAATTAAATAATAAACGTAAATTTTTCATTAATAATAAAATTGAAAATACATCCAATAATAAAAAAATAAACTACTTAAAACAAATAAACTACTCTTCCTCGTCGATGGGGTCTTCTTGTTCCATCTCGTATTCCTTCACGAGACGCGCTTGTTCTAGTTCAAGTATCTTTCGACGAGGCATTGGTATGTTGCTAAAGTCCCTAGCTAAAAAGTCCATGCCCCTCATTCGAACTTTATGAACTTTAGCTTTGGCCGTCATCTCCATTGTCGTCCTTATTTTGCTTATTTCCCCGAGAACTCCGCATCGACTTCGTTAACAGGTTGTTTAGCCTTTGTTTTGTCTCTTCCAACGGGTCGACCAAGGGGAGACGGGGGAAGACCCTCATCATTGTTTAGGTCAACCCCGCGTGAGCATCCGAGCTCGTAGAGGAGATGTACCCACCCGATGAAGACGTCTTGGCTCGCTTTGATGATGAGCCGTCGCCGCCTTCGCTCATGTCTTCAACAGAAATTAGCTCCACCCATTTGGAGCAATTACGTAGGATTCTCCACAAATACTCCTCATTCCACGTCTTGTTGGTCTTGTACTTGCGCAAGACCTCCTCTTTCCATTCGTTAAAAGTAAATTGATACATGTCAAGATCACTTGACTCGCTCGCTCGCACTCGAGCAGCGTTCCTATTATGAAGGTTCGTAAACAAACCCACATATTTCCTAATCTCCGCCCACCGGCCGGAAATCATATCGGCCGAATGCATAGTGCTCCCGACTTGCTTATGAAAAAGGTCTCGGATTCGTCGCCAAAAAATCTTAGCCTTTTGATAATCGGCTACATAAGGAAATAAATTAATGTTAAAAAATCAAATATGTATCTTTAAAAAATATATATATTTAACAAAAAATACATACCCGCTTTTTGGTCCTCCGATACTTCAACCCAAGCCCGACAAAGGGCTATTTTCTCGTCTTTGGTCCAAGGGGTCACTTGGCGCCTTGGTCGAATATCTTGGTCGGGCGATTCACCGACCCTACCACCACCCCTTGCAACACTTCGGTCGGCCGTCCGTCCTCGGCCACCACCTCTACCACCTCGCCTTTGAGTTGTTGGTGGTTGTGTATCCGGGACTAACTCCGGTGAAAGTGAAAGCGGTGGCATTTGGCTTAGGTTAACTTCGATTTCATTTGTTGGACTATCATCATACTTTTGTTCATCAAAAAAATCCATTGTGAGTCCATTTTTTATTTGCTTGATTTTTGAAGTGTAGCTTGATTGAATATTGTATTTGATTTGTTTTGGTGAATTAAAATTAGTTTTTTTTTGCATTTAAATAGGACAACTAGCCGTTGGCTAACGGCTAGTTGACTGCCAACGGCTAGTTTGACCTCGCTAACACACGCGAGCCCACTAACGGCCAGTAGCTCGCGCCAGCTCTCGCTCAACCATGTTATGGATCCAGCTAGCCAGGTGGAATGTTTTGTGGCTCGCGGCTAAGCGCTCACGGGCCACAACGAATAGTCTAAAGGTTACAAGTTCAAGCCTTAAAAGATACCAGATTTTACTGATTATTCACTATCATGCCTTCGAACAATTGACAGGTGGATGAGTCAGGATGACTTTGTTGGCCTTTAAAACAACAGTATTTTATGCTAAATCACTGATAAATAAGTGAACCAGTCACATTCATTATCATGTTAATTAATTAGTATAGTATGTGAATGCTTGTATTTGGGAAATTATTATTATTATTAAGTTTAAAAACTATTGTTAGACAACTAGAAATGAAAACCAATAAAGTAATAAATTTTGGAGTGGTATGCATTTATGCTATAAAAGTTGTAAAATATATTGAAAAGGTATATAAACCTTTTTGAACAATTTTCTTTTTTATATAAAGTTTATTAAGTGTGATAACCACTCACTAAAAACTTATCGAATCAAAAAGAAAAAAGATTAGTAATCTTTGACCATTATAAACATAAATGTGACTTAGACTGTACGGTATGGTGACGTAGAAGGTGGGTGTGAAACACTTCCACACCAGGCACACCCCAAGTCCAGCATGGATAATGGCGTGGAACATTCTCGATGGAGATTTCCACCGACGTGAGGCAAATATTAATGATGACGTGGACCGTTTTGATTGAACATAAAAAATGGACTGATTGACAACGATAAATGTAATTAATTTTTTTAAAAATTACCATTTATTTCAAATTAACTTAATTTGAATTTACAATATTTAAACCACCCTTCTTCACCTCTATAAAATATGTATATTAAAGTTTTAAGTGAGTTTAATAAAAAAACGGACACTCTAAAGTATAATTGTTTTGCTCTACTTTTTAAAAAATCAAAATTAAACAAAACTAAATTTGAAAGGCATTAGCTTCAAGTTTTTTTTTAATCGTCTCTATCAATAAATTCAGAAAAGAAAAACTGTGTATCAAAGAGTTTAACTCACTAAAAATAGTTACATTGAATGCCTATAATAAACGATAAATACGTTATGGGCTGTTTGATAGCCTCTTAATGATCATTCAGAGACTACCTTTTAATGGTCCATAACCTTTGAATGGTTAAGAGGTAACCTTAAGTCTGAATGGTTAAGAGGCAGCCATTAAGATGTTATCTTTTAACCATTCATACTTAAGATTACATCTTAACCACTAAAAGACTATAAATCATTCAAATGTAGCCTCTTAATGATCATTCAAAGACTACCAAACAGCCTCTTATTCTATTTAAATTAACCGAAATTAGAAAAATAAAATTTCCCATGGACAGGATAATTACGGATGTTTTGTGCCTTGGTCCGCACTCCGCAGTGAAAATTGTGATGAGTGAGTTACCGAAGGATAATATTTAATAAGATTATACTTGTTTTTTTGTTATAGATTTAGTTTTGTGTATTAGTTTTTTTTAACTAGTAAAGGGAGAACAATTAAATATATAAAACTATGGATTAAATATTTAAAATTACATTTTATAATATTAAATGAAAGACATTTCAATAGTGAATGTATGCTAAAATGAACCGACCAATCAATGCAAGTGAATAAAGTAACATTTTTTGTAGCGTCTTTTTTTTACTTTTCAAGTAAAATTGTGTAAAACAATTTGGTCTACAAACATAAGCCTATTGTAAGGTTTGCTATAACATGTGTTCATGCTGTAATAAACTAATACCAAAAGAATTACCGCCGCATCTTGCGAAGACCGCTACATAGTGCTACTAAATATTTATGCACAATAACCGCGCCCGCGACGAAGCGAAGACCAACTAACACCTAGTTAAATTAAAAGCAAAATATGTAAAGTTAAAAAGTATAATACGTATGCAATTATGCATACGTGATGTGATATCATACTATGTGCTATTATAGTATCGTAACATATAACATATACCACATAATACCATTACAAGGTCAAGTTATCGTACATAGTGTAACAAAAATAAGAAAGGTTACAAGGATACAAAAAACATAATAGATCACGAAATATAACACAATAAGTCGCAAAAATATAACACAATGTCGAGGTAAAAGACAACGAATCTCAAACATAACGCAATGATTAAAATAAAGAAAAGACACAAATGATATAACACGAATTCTAAAAACTACAAGCTAAAATCCAAAAAATCGAAAACCTAAAAACTAAGATCGTAGAGTTCGATGAGACGGTTCCAGTGCCGCTTGAATGAGTTCAATCGAACTCCGTTTAATACCCTACCTATGACTTCTTATTTTTTCAATGTGTATTTGATCATAACTATATTATTACATACGGTAATTTGTACTTAAATGTTATATTACATAGATATTGTTGCCATTATTTAATTAATGAGTTATTTAAATGAAAACTAATAATTAAGTTTATTAAAACTTAATAACTAAACTGTTAAAAACTAGATTATATCTCGGGATCTTCACGGATAGATAAATCTAATATGAAGTGGCAAAATGTGTGTTACGATATAGCATAAAAGTAATATACTATAATATGATAAAACAACAATTTTAATCATGTGACTAATAACGAAAATGTATATTAAAAAATAATATATGTTTGGATGAGGTGCAAAGGCAGAAGCAACCATTGCAGTGTGTGATTGAGACGATAGTCCCAAAGGTATAACTTTTTTAGCAATAAAATATTAAATGGTTATTAATAAACAAAATATAAAAAAATTAGTTAACAAAATAAATATTAAATAAATAAGAGATAAACGTAAAATTATAATTTAGTAATATTGTTTTATACAAGAGAGAATAAAATATTCATAAGATTTTATTTAAAGGTAGATATGGGCTCATCAAATAACATAAATCTATACACCACAATTGTTTTACTATATATATATATATTGTTATGTGTGAGGAAAGGATAAATAATTTTTATTTATAATAGTATTATTATGTTTAATTTATATAGAAGTTGTTGGTTGTTTTCAAAGATGATGTTGACATGTGTTTTGTATGATATAAAAATCATAAAATAAATAATACCAATAACATTGTTTCATGATCAGTATCTATTGAAATTGTTATAGTATTGATATGGTAGTAGTATTTGGTGTAGTTTAAAATACCAAAAAGTATTTTTAGTTACAACGTGGTTCTCAATAAAATTTATATGTCGATGTTAAAGAAAATTATTCAACAGTGTATCAAATAGACTGAAACTGGAAGTGAGTAAAACTAAAACCAAACACCTACTGATTATGGCGGTACGTGACAGTTGTGACAGTTGTGACTGGTAATGCTAAAATACGCGAAAATACTGAAATCTACTCATATCAAAACTGAAAACTATATAAATGAATTCAATACAATATCAATTTGGTTCAGTTAAAAAATACTTTAATTAATTAACACGAGTTATGAGAGAAAAATCAACTTAAATGATAAATAAAAATATTATTAAGAACCACTAACCTTTTTTATTTTTAACGGTGTTCCCTTCGGAGCCCGAAGCCACCTCATCACCTCGAGTCACCTCCCCGTGACCCCACCAAATAGTTAAACACAAACATATGTTGTAAACTTGTAATCTGACCTTTGCACTTTTCAGTGGTCGAATTCAAGGCAAAGGGTAAAATTGTCAAAATGAAAAATCTCAGGGGTCAAAAAATGTGACGCATATCCACTTGGGAAGGGTGAACAATACTTTTTCCTCATGTGTGTCCTGTGTCGTGTTACCGATATATATTACTCCTTTTACATATAAATTTTACATGTAAATCTTCTGCTTTAATGGCATATCTTAAAACCCAAACCTCACAAGGTTCTAAGATCATTCCCCATGATTTTCCTAGGCGTTAAACTACCCGGATTACGTGGTATCATCGTGAATGGCGTAACATTTCCTTGATGACCCGTTATCTCCTTTATATGAAGCCAAGCATGGGTCAATCTATGGTTGACCCATCACCAAGTTTCTTCCCTTGGCACCACCATTAATTAATTGTTTCTTTCAAGATTCCCATACTACATTAACATATAAATTCGATATCATAATGCAAGTTAAGTTCGGGAATCAGTTACCTTAGGTTCTCCAAGTTCATGCTTGTTTACTTGCCTCATCTTGACCCATTAGCTTCCCATGCTTGAGTCCATCATTTCTATCCTTTCATATCATCATGTTCACATCATTGTTAGCAAACATGTTCATTCATAAGCAATCATACCCAACTCATATATCACATTGACTTGCATAGGTCAATTTCTAACATGATATAACATAGCTTCCCACCCTTTTTGATTTACCATACAAGTAATTAAACTTAACATCGTATGTGTCACATAACCAAGCTAACGTGTCTCACAAGAAATCCTCAATCTCACAATCATGCTAGAAAACATACCACATTATTTCCATGTCAGTTGACTTTCCAAAAAGTCAACTTTCAATCATACAAACTTTCCTTTTTACAAACATATGTCTATATTAGCATACTAGGTTTTATGAAATTCACCCTAAGCGTCATGTTCCTATCTCATTAACATACGAGATCACTCGTCATACCAATTAACAAACAATGGCGTGCATCATAGTATTTAAGCATAGTGTACATACTGCTAATGCATACTCCTTACCACATCATATAATCAACTAAGTCCCCACATGATTACTCTCTAAGACGAAATCCTCATGTTAACCTACTATCAATTGTATCAATTATCACACTACTTTCATACTTGTCCAATCTTGCCTACAATTTTACAAGTTAGACTAATCTAGACATTTCATCAAACACTTGGTGTGCATACAACATTTAAAACACAATGTACAAGCATTTCATGCATACTTTCATAGCTCATAACATAAATCATCATATTTCTTCCCTACATTACATACCATTCATTCAATAGTTATCAACATAGCAAATCATCACTTTCTTTTGAATGCATTCAATAATTAACTAAGAATGGTCTTGGATTTGCACCAAGACTAACACTCACTTCCAACATAGGTGCAAAACAATCTAATTAGCACATGAATCAAGCATAGCCTTATGTAGTATCATGAATTATGGTTCCTTTAGTGTCTATCAACATCTAGACACCTCCATTCATCCTTGATTCACGTTTTTACATACACCCTAGGTTTTCATCAAATCCAAAATTAATCATAACATCAAAATCTACCAAATAGAAGGTACCTTTGGGTTTGATTGACCTTAAATGGCCCCTTTCTTGCTCATGCATTGATTTCCCCTTGTTCTCTTACTAGATTAAGCTTGGTAGTTGGGTTAGGCTTGGAGCCCTTTTTCTCCTTCCCCTGATGTTGATCAAAACACACACAAAGTGTGTGTTTTTGGTGTTTTTATCATATTTAACAATGATAATATGGACTTTGGGTAATTGACATATTCCACCCTCCAACTTATAACCTCTTGACTCAATATCATATCTATTAATCCCGCATATCAATGTCTTTAAATGAAGTGGGTTTTCGGGGTGTTACAAGTCTACCCCCTTAAAGAAGGTTTTGTCCCCGAAACCTCTTTCATTACTACCATACTAGGAATTCTCTACTTATTTATTTACTCATTAAACTTGCTTAATTAGAGCGCGCGCACACACACACACGTAGGTATGTGGTGTGAAACTACTTATCATGCATCCACTATGCTGAATTCCCATACATTATTATTCTTAGGCATTCATTCTAGTCCATCAAAGTTGAAATTCTTGAAAAATGCTAAATCCTTCTTTCCTTTCATTCAAGACTTCATGTCATGCCACAAGCCCACCTTAGAAATTATATAACGACTCTAGTCGTGAACAAACATAATTATATGTCCACACTTCCTAATATTAACACAAGCCTTCATGAAATTATCAAGCATACCGAACTATCACAACCTAACTACTGTTTCACCTTCTCTTATTCATACTTAACTTGAGAGTTCGACATCGTTCTATAGTCACTACCGGACCAATGTATCTATCATACTCACCCCACCCCTTTTTGGTAGATTTTAGAGCCATTCTGTTCATGCCTATTTGGTTGTTAGTTCATTTCATGCACTACCTAATGTAGATACGTATGTCCATTGCTTAACAACACCGAGTCTAAGCTAAGGCTCATTCATCTTTTTGACCTTTAAAAGTCAAACCTTCCGAGCTACATCATACGTAAGATATCATTCATTCATACGGGGGTACTATTCGACATATCAATTTCCTACTTAACAATCACAAAATAACCAAATTCACTAACCTTCCTTACGCAACGTTAACCGACCATCCAGATGTCAGCTTGACTTTCTCCTTAACAATTCCATGCCATACCTAGCTTGGTTTAGGTCATTCACATGACGAGTTCCAACTCGTTAACATCATATCACCTGTCCCATAGAGTTCATCATATCCGAAGTTTGACCAATCATATCTACAAAGTCATTGGTTATATATATCCTTTACATTCATAACAATTGACTTTCAATAGTCCATACAAAATTTATTTCACTTGGAATGTCTAATTATATACATCTTTCCTTTACAATTTGTTTCTATCATTAGCTATTGTATCTTTCTACCCCCATATATATATATAGAATGGATATGGATATATGTATTATACATATATATTCCTTTCGTCGGTCACACACACATGTATCCCCACAAAATTATTAAACTACGTTCTTACCACCTTTAAATTTATCATTGTTAAAGACGGGGATGTAATTCCCTTCTTCCTTCCCGCCCAATACTACTGAATCATGGATTCTACCTTTCATTCATGCATGCATTCTATATGCCATGTAACAGGCTTATTCTAGACTAATTTACTACACTACGCATTTAGACTATTCATGCATACGTTGGTCAGTGAAAGACACATTCTCTTCTTCGTTCATATTCAATGACCCGTTACATGGATTGTTCCACATTTTAACCAAACTAAGTCCCGAAAAGCATCATCACAACCAACATTACACCAAGGCTCAGATGAGTACAAACTCATCATCACAGCCTGAAACCCACTCATATAGAACAAAATGCCACTATGTCTACACAAATACGTAGGAGTATAAACAAGGCGAGTCCAGCCAAACCCGAACTCGTTTAGCCTCTAGCTCGGCTCATTTAACTCCCAACTCCTTAGTTTTGTCTTTTTATACAAACGTTTTATGGACTAAAATGAAAAGACGTGGCGCAATGTGGTTGGGCGCAGACGAGGCTTCTTCTGACACAACATGTTGACCTTCGGGTGGCATCTGACAAGTACTGTACACAACATGGAAGCAGTCACGTCACTGTTCACTGTCAGGGGTTGTTGGACTGTAACACCCCAACCGATGGCGGAAACATCGAGGTGTCACGTAATGACGATTGTTCAATAGCTCATGGACTAAAAGTGTAAATATTGATACTTTGATTTAAATAGTTTATTACATTGAAATGAAATAAAAAAGATATAATGATTCTACACTATCAAGTCTAACTAGAACACAATGAAGTCAAAACTTAAATAAGAATCCAAAAGCTTAAAGAAACGCCTCAAAATAACCTGAAACATGTACAAAATATTTTTGTCAATACAAAATTTGTATTGGTGAGCATACCCTGGTTGAATACATATAGTAGAAAAAGTGTTTAGCAATTCATGTGCGGTACCATTTGCAAATATGTATTAAGTAGTATCAGTCAAAGCCAACCCTAATGATAAATGATTCAATGATTAACCACAGTTGATAATGATTCACACAACAATGACCAAGGTCTCTCAACAGAGTCACAAGTGGTATATACCATAGTACTATTCATTGAAATGCTAGGCCACAAGGTTAATGATTTTGACAGTCATAGACACACAAAATAACATAAAGCAAACACACATGATAATTGCCATTAATGATAAAATAATATTTCTGACACGTGTTGTCTTCTGATTGGCGCAGCATGCGCCCTGCATCTGACCGGATCTTCTTGATTTCTGATCATCCGTGCATTATCGTACTGGAGGATGATGTTTCTTAATTGTCCCGCACGTATGTCCACACGCGAAGATTCTTTCATGCTGATGACATCACTGTGTTACAATCTTCCGCAGGAATTTGTACACGAGTAAGATTTGATCCGCGGACATCAAGGAGTTGATGTCTTTTGTAGAATAAGGTTGTAATCTGCGCTAAGATTTGATCTGTGGAAACCTAGAAGTTGATGTATTTTATGGGATAGGGTATAATCCGTGCCAGGATTATGGACCCTATCCCTTTATTACATCTTGATACTCCGGGAACTAAAAGTTACCATGGATCACAAGAGCTCGGTTTTTAGGCGAGAAGTTGTATTCTATTAATGCCATAAAGTTGTGGCACTCTTTTTAGGGACCCTCGCACACTCCACCATATTGGCTTGAATTAACAAGGAAACTCCCCGCAAGGTTAGGCCAAACCACAACGACATTGCCTAATTAGCAAGGAAACTACATACCGTAGTGGTTTAGTATTAAGTAAGAACATAGCATAAGGGATCACCCAGTTGGTAAACATATTAGCAGGTAAACTATTCAACACCGAGTCTTAGTATTAAAAAGATATAAGTTTTTAATCCTTAATAAATCAAGTCATTTGGTGTCCAGATCATATCTCCACACCAAGACATGAGCTGGCAAGGCCAAAGTCCCATACCAAAACCTTTAACACCTTTTTAGCCATCAACATGTTTGACTCTACATAGACATAGAAAACATGAATATTCCTCGCTAGCGGCATCACAAGATTACTAGTTAGTTGTTAAGGGTTTTAGAAGAAATACAAATGCCTTGCACTAGCAACAATACCAATATTTCACTCACTCTATATATGAAACTTCTTACTTAAAATCATTAACATACACACACACACACGCCTCTTCTTAATCCATGCCTTGTTTTAGTTAATTTCCTATCAAGGGTTTATCTTCCCCAAACACCCATAAGAACCTTAGCTAAGAATGACCTTTAAGATAGTTTCGATCAAAATTGAAAGGATTACATTAATCATCATAAGATTGATTAATGTTCATGTAGTTCTTATAAATCTTCAAGATTACAAACCTAAAAGAAGTGGATGGAAGTAGAGTGTGTTATAGGAGGTGAGAAAAGAATTGAGCAAATAAAAATGGTGGAGGAGAATGCCTTTTGTACCTTCTGGACACGAGGCATAGCCCGTGCCTGGGCATGTTCCAAGCACGGGGCGTGATCCATTTTGTGGGCCCAATGGATCTTCGATTATTCTGAAAAATATATTTTTTAAGTTTTATAGTTGAGGCACGATGCGTGCCTGGCAAGGCATGGGCTATGTCTTGCCTTCAAGTCAGTACGATTCTCGATTTTGCTTCGTTTGTTCGTTATGGGCCTTATTTATCCTGAAAATAAATAATAAATAATGTTAAGCTTATTTCAAATCACTTTCAAGAAAACCATTCAAAAGTGGGTGAGTTTTAATATAAATAATATGTATATTTGTGCATATCAGTGTTCATCATCACAACCATCAAGAACACATATTAACCAAACCATTAGTATCGAAAAGTATAACCACAAACGACATTACACAAAGGCTCAAAATTAGTACAACCTCATCATCACAACCTTAAATCCATAAATGATTTGGCGTTCATCATCACAACCATCAAGAACATATTTTAACCAAACTGATAGTCTCGAAAAACATCATCACAACCAACATTACACCAAGGCTCAAAATGAGTACAACCTCATCATCACAACCTTAAATCCATAAATGATTTGACGTTCATCATCACAGCCATCAAGAACATATTTTAACCAAACTAATAGTCTCGAAAAACATCATCACAACCAACATTACACCAAGGCTCAGACGAGTACAAACTCATCATCACAACTTGAAACCCACTCATATAGAACAAAGTGCTACTATGTCTACACAAATACGTAGGAGTATAAACAAGGCGAGTCCAGCCAAACCCGAACTTTTTTAGCCTCTAGCTTGGCTCATTTAGCTTTGGCTCCTATACAAACTTGTTACACACTAAAATGAAAAGACGTGAAAGTACAAGGGGTTAAAATGTCAACTCTAACAAATATCAACAGAGAAATAGCAAGGCGATGGGGTTTAATAAAACCCTAGCTGCAAATACGTCGAAATCAAAGAAGAAGAAAGTAGTTGATGATGGCGATATCAATAAAGCGTGCAATAATATCCTACCGTAACATACATCCTTTACTCCAAGCATCTCGCCGGAGTTCGCCCTTCGCCGCCGCCGCTACATATTATTCCCTCAGAACCGTCACTGATCCGTCTCCGTATCCTTCCACTTCGCCGGATATCGCTTTTCTCCATCAATCTCGAAGATCCTTCGCTAAATCACGCAAGAAATGTATTTCTCTTTCTCTTTTTATAAATTTTATATCTGATATGTAAAGTATATGCATCGATATGAACGCTTAGACACATTTGAATAGATAGTGGAGTAAGATACTAAGATGCTTCAGTTTTTTTTATATATATTTAAGTAGAATGTTAGGTGAATTTTACGTTATTGAAGAAGTGATTGTTTCAGTGCTTGATCACAGTAGGTTAAGTGGATATGCTCCTTCCTGTTGAATATGGATGTCACTGTTTCTTAAATCAGCAAAATTAAGCGTAACTAGAGTTTAAGCTCTGTTAGTGTATGTATTTGTGTACAGGTGGACAGTTTGTTATAGACAGTTAGTGAGCTGTATGTGTTAGTTAGCTAGAGTTAGTTGCAGTTGAGAGTTTGTTATTTTCCTTTTCATGAATAATTGGTGCTATATTGAGAGCTCCATGCATGTCTTTAAGCTCAAACAGATGATTGGACTGAAAAACTGTTGAATCAACCCTTCATTTGCAGATGTATTTTACTGTTTTAATCTTTAAAGAAAAATCATGCCTACTAAGTAATCAACAAAATGGGTTAGAGTCCAGGCATCATAGTAGTTTGCAGACAGAAAATATCTCATAGGTGAAGTGTTTTCATATTCCTACAAGTTTTGAACAAACTTCCATTTTAGAACTGCAAAAAGAAGCCAAAACAAAATTAGAACAACAAACCTGATACTTATCCAGTTATCCACTCAATCAATAGCAATAACTCAGAAACACCCCTTCCATGGCTAGATGTAAAACTACTATCGAGCCAGGGGTCTCATCGGAAGCTGCCTCTCCATTCCTACGGGGTAGAGGTAAGGTTGTCTACATCTTACCCTCCTCAGACCCTACCTTAGCTTTGCTATTGGTGGGGTTTACTGACTATGATGATGATCTCTTGCTTATGGAGTTTTATTTTGTCCTATTGGTTAGCATGGTATTGGTGGGGCCCGTGATTTTTCATGTGATAGGTTCTCAAGGTAAAGAAAGAAATGCACAATAGGCTCTAAGTGATCACTTACTGGATTTACAATTGCCATTCCCATCATAGCAATCACAGTATAACTTTGTATCCAATTTGGAACAAACTCATAATCTTGGTTTTAAAAAGCTCGAAGCGCACAAAAGCGACGAGGTCTAAAACCGAGGCGCAAAGCGCAAAGGCGGTGGGCTTTTCGTACGCGAGGTGCAAGACGATTATATGTTTTTTTTATGTATGCTATAGGTTTTTAACATTATTTACTCAAAATATAGATACAAATAAGGTATATATATGTTTTAACTTAAATGTACAACCTTTTTAGCTACATGTATAACAAATTTAAGCACAAAAACATCATGTGTACGAAAAGCGCGTTTTTAGTGCGCTTTTTTGTTGCGCTTTTTGTGTTTTTTGCGCTTTTAGGGCGCCTTTTGCGCTTTTCTTGCGCTTACGTAAGGCGCACGGGGTTGCGCCTAGATGCGCTTTGCGCTTAAGCGCGCCTCGAGCGCGCTTTTTACATAATCCTACCTTTGTTATTGCATGTGAATATAATATAGTTTCATCAACCCTAAGGACAATAGTCTTCTCTCAATATACTCTTTCATCAGGTCCATACTCACACACTAACCAGACTAACCCGTCTTTCTTAGCTTCTAAATTGTATTCGGGGTATTTATCTTTCAAAACCACATTTTGGATCCACGTATTCCTCCAAAAAATCTGTTTATATACCATTCTTCAGCAGGATCAAAATTTTGCTTATTTGTGATTCGAATTGCGTAGCTCAGTTGCCTTTATCAACATGTCTGATTCTGATCAACTTTCCCCACAACACTGCATCATGTTATCAGACAGTCTTCTAATTGAACTTAGATAATATCATAATTCCAATTATGGAGTACAATATGCAAAAGAACTGATCCACTTGTACTATCAGGCATGCCTCACTAATTAAGTTTAGGAGCACTACGGAATGCGAAGTTAAAGTTGCCTTATATCTCCAGTCTAGTGTATAAAAATCCTGTATTAGTTCAACAGAACAATTACTTAACAAAGCTTTCAGGGGATGATGGTGACAATGGTGAACTTGGTGTTGCTAATGCTGACGCTGGCAGCAGAATTGAAATTGTGAATATGGGGCCAATTATTAAACAAACTGCTATCTCTGAAATGGAGGCTGCCATTGATGCAGTATCACATGAGCTGAGCAAATTGCGCACTGGAAGGGCATCAGCAGGTGCATATATTATTGCTTTGGTTGTTCCTGAAGTTTCTTGACTTTTAAAAAGATAATTGTCCCTGGTTATTTATTCTTCTCCTTTTCAATTTCTTTTGTAGGAATGCTTGATCATATTATAGTAGAAACTGGGGGTGTGAAGATGCCTTTGAATCGGATGGCTGTTGTTTCAGTTTTAGACCCCAAAACCTTATCAGTAACCCCTTACAATCCAAATGTAATAGTTTTGCTGCCTAATGTGCATAGAGTATGAACAGTTACTTAGATCAGTGATTGTATTTCTGTTCTGACATCGCACTTGTATCCTCCAGGCCTTGAAAGAACTAGAGAAAGCCATTGTTTCATCGCCATTGGGTTTGAATCCTAAGCCAGATGGTGAACGATTGATCACAGCTATTCCTCCGTAAGGCACTAATCTGAGTTAAAATTTTAACATGTGAGATGAAGGTTTTTATTTGTAATTTAGTTGCTAATGTCTTTTGGGTATCTTTGCAATAAGCAGCATGACCAAAGAGCATATGCAGGTGAGTTTATTTTCCTGAGTAATGCTGTTTTCTGAAAATTATTTTAGCAATTCGCGTATAATAGAAGTTAATGCCTTATGCCTCAGGCTGTATGCAAAGTGGTTTCAAAGTCTGCTGAAGATGTCAAGCAAAGAATTAGAAGAGCCCGGCAAAAGGTTAGCTAATGAATTGTTTCCCCCTCAAAGTGGTGTCGTTAAATTTCACTTCGGTGAATGACACTGCAGTGATTAATCTATAAATTTCACTTCAGTGATTAATCAAACTGTAGCTTTTTTATCACAACAGAGATTTACTTTCTCCAAAAAGAACAAAAAAGCAATATACTGATTGTTAGGAGTAGATCTTTTAACTTTTTCTTAGATTAAACAAGTATCCGAATTTGATATTCAACTATATAAGACCGTCTCCTATGGTGATTTTGTTGATCTGTATAAAAGACGATTTTCTGTATACAGGCTTTGGACACGATAAAGAAGTCTGTGCCTAAAAAATCAGAAGGGAAGGATAAAGATAAGAACAAAGCTAAAGCAGTTTCGGGCTTTTCAGCAGATGATGCTAAAAGACTGGAAAAAGAAGTAATACCCTCAGTTCTCACTAAAATTACCACAATTCTTTTGTTCATATATTCTTGTTGATTTTTCCAGGTTGAAGAGTTGACAAAAAAATACACCAAGTCAGCTGAAGATTTATGCAAAGCGAAGGAAAAGGAAATCACATCAAGCTGAGAACAAGTAGTTTTCTTTAGGCCTAGAAGATATAATCTTTCATCATGGAGATTTTCATGCAATCGAAACTCGAAAGTGTGATTTACGGATGAAACTTGAAGTATTCATCTTGATTTTTTGCCGCGTTATTGGGTGCTTGGTGCAGGCTTTGAGAGCCTTACCTAAATATGTTTTAATCTTGTTTTTAAATTTATTTTACATAAGTTCATAGTTTTGATAAAAACTGTGCTCATGATTTGAGATTCACCACGGATTGGTTTTAGCTGGGTTTGCATTGTTAGTACTAGAATTAGTTATGGCTAAAAACTCATTTTGAAGTTGTTTGAAATAACCTTGAATTCAGCTCGTGCTCTGAAAATTTCAAGCGACTTCGGGTAAAACTCTGATATGCAATAGATAGTGTCTAGGCCTTCTTAGTAACCATCTCCAGCTGTCTAGACCTTCTCTGTTTCCATCTCCAGCAGTCTAGACCTTCTCTGTTTCTATTGTGTGAAACTTCTGACAGGCCTTAACAACCATCTCCAATAGTGTGGACGTATGTTGTTTGGTTGGTGAGGGCGAGTAGTTTTTTTTTTCCGATAAAAGGTACAAACTTACTGAACTACGAGTCAACTTGAGATACAGATGAGTAGAATACAAGCCTAGTTTTTGCCGTGGTTGGAGATAACAAGTTTTTGAGGTTGGTTTGGCTCATATTATTGCTAGCTTGGGGAGTTGGGGTTGAGTTAATGGTGGATTTGAACTTGATTTGTGAGGGTTCTTTTTGTGAAGTGAGGGAAGAACTATTGAGGGTTACTGCCAAACAAACACCACTGATATACTATTCATGCATCATTAATGTGTCATACGGGCGAAAAGTGGTCCAAACATATGATACGGTGAAAATGGTCATATGGGTCGTATAAAAGCCATGTCATACAACCTTTATGATGTTTTGGCTGGCAAAAAATGACTGATGTGACTACATACAAACACGTATGACCTTTCTTTGCTTGTCGTATGGCCCATATGACTAAAACAGTTATATATTGCGATTTGATGGCTGATGGCCCTAATTGGGATGATATTCTCTTTGGCAACACATTTATTGGCTACTTTAATTTTATTTGTTTTGTTGAACATAAATGTTTGTGGGTTCACCATTTTGAGCGAGTTATTACTATACATTGTTATATTCCATTTATTTATTTTTCATTAGATTATATACACTATTAATCCCAAACACTTTATATAGATATCAATGATACAAAACATATATTTGATGTTCCATATTATTTATACACTTGTACTAAATTGTATGTTGCATTGTGGCATATGGTATTTCTGATTCTTACTATTTTTTTTTCAACTCAACTAAGTTAAGAATACAAAAACTTCGACCCATACTAGCCTTTTATATCGAGATCAAGTACTTAAATCATTTTGTTGGTAGCAATTCGCAAATGATCGTTATACGGTGTAAAAATAACTGGTACATGTTGTAAACCGAATTCGTTTGGTCAACTTTGATCAAAACCAGTTTGAGTCGAAACCGGTTGGCTCATAAACCAGTTTTAGAGCCCTAAAAGTCTAACTGGCCCACAGTTGGAGTTGTTCGCACGGAATGGTTTTGCACTTTTGCCCACAGTATAAAAGGTAGCTTCTCGACCCGACCCGACCCGACCCGAACGTATAAAAACAAATACCATCCCTGTAAAATATAAGTGATAACCAGATTACAAACGGAGAAACAAACAATGGCTTCACCAACTACAGTTGACAACCAAAGTTAGGGTTCTTCTAATTACATTTTATCCTAATTTTATTAACACATTTGTAGCATTTGCATGTATAATTCAGACACCTAATGTAATTTATTAATTGTAATGGTTTTGCTTTCTCTACAGAACCTGCTAAGAGAGTTGCTATTGTTGGTGCTGGTGTCAGGTATAACAACTTTAATTTAAACTTAAAACAGATAATTATCTTGCTAGATTAAGTTATTCTGTTTATATAATTTGCTAAGGTTTGATCAGTCATAATAATTAGGTTCAGTCAATTCAGGAGATAACAGCAATTGTATACAATTTGTAAAAATATGTAGATCAGTGATTGATAATTAGAGGAATGGAATTATTTTTATAATTGAAAAACAATATGTTAATTCATTCTTTTTCAGTGGTTGTGCTGCTGCTTATAAGTTGAAGTTACATGGATTGAATGTGACTGTGTTTGAAGCTGATGGGAGAGTTGGTGGGAAACTAAGGAGCGTTTCGCAAGATGGTTTGATATGGGATGAGGGTGCCAATACTATGGTATATTTTAGTATAATATGATTGATTACACAATTAACTTTGTTAGCAATTTTGATGATGCTTATTGTACGGGTACGGGTTACCTTATGCAGACTGAGAGTGAGGCAGATGTTAGCAGTTTGATTGATGATCTTGGGCTTCGAGATAAACAACAGTTTGTAAGTTGTTGTGTTTGATATAGCTGCCATATTTCCTGTAGCTTGTGGGGTAAATTATATCTAAGAACATATGCAATTATTTTCTGAAATGACAAGAAACAGATTCTTTGTTTTATTTCTGTATGAATAGATAAGACTAAATTCGTTTTTAGGCCTGCTTCGATTTGTCTTTTAGAATCACTACGCTGAGTCCTAAATCTTAACATTATTTCCTGTTGCAGCCAATTTCACAGCACAAGCGGTACATTGTAAGAAATGGAAAACCTGTACTGGTATGGATATCTCGACACCACTTAACTAGTGATCCTGTATTTTAGATAAAATATATTGACTCAAAAAAGGGGCTGAAAAATTAAAATTTAATGTGAATTGTGCTATATAAGGTTTGAATGCTTAACCTCATCAAAGTCAAATAATAACATGAGTAGTCTGTAGTTCTGGAAACCCGTATTGCAACCCATGAAAAGATCCAAATCACGGTTTCTTAAACACTGTTTTATACTTTTATGTCCAGGGAACAAAAAAAAAACAAAATCTTTACCGAATGTGGCCTTAGTTGTCTTCTTATTATTTATCTTTTATACTTATCAAGCTCATATCTCTCTTTATTGACCATGACTCGGTCAATATCATGATTGCAGATACCTTCTAACCCAATTGCACTGATTAGAAGCAGTTTTCTTTCCACTCAGTCAAAGGTATGTTAGTTGCTCTGGCCACCTTGAAGGTTCAAGCATAAGTATGCCATATCTTATTGAGATACTTCACTCGCATACTATCTTCTTAATGTTGTTCAATGTTGAGATTAAAGTGCACTCTTTATTCTATTTTTCTTAATAAAATATAATGTTTATTTATTTTAATTTTATTTACAAAAAGTAAAAACTATTCCCCGTTGATGAGATGATCTCAAAGTCTAATATCATATATCTAGTACTCTCAATAAGCTAACATAAATAGTATAGTCTATTAAAAGGGTCTCCAACATCGACATGAGTAACGCTGCCTTTGAGTTAAGGGTGCAGTCTTGCAAGTTGCAAAATGTCATATAATAAATAAAGATGTTCTATGATGCTTTAATATTTGTTTCACACTTTCACTTATCCCCATGGTGTTTCTAACTTGCTTTCAAAAGTTGAAGATTTTTATTGATGTGCATGTGATTATTATCGGCTTTGTTTGCAAATTTTACAGGTTCAAATTCTTTTAGAGCCATTTTTATGGAAGAAGACTAAGTCATCTGACGAACCAGAGAGGTAAAATACATAGCCTTGTTCCATTTCATCGGCTTGAAGTAGTTATATTCGGTACATGCCATTAGGTTCATAACAATTATTTTGCAGTGTTGGAGGATTCTTTCAACGTCATTTTGGGAAGGAGGTGTTTGCATATTCTACATAATGTTTTTTTTTCTGTTCTAATTCTGTTTCTCATAGTTATTAATATTTGACCTGCTTATCTAAGGTTGTTGAGTATCTCATTGATCCAGTTGTTGCGGGAACAAGCGGTGGAGATCCTGAATCCCTCTCTGTGAGTAACTATTGTTTCTCCACATTTTTTTGGAGAAATATACATTGCTGCTTTACATTAACGACCTTAAACTGTTTAATATATTGCTTGAATTCCTTTACTTTTCCATACAGATGCGTCATGCATTTCCTGAGCTATGGGATTTAGAGAGAAGGTATGGTTGTAACAAACAGTAATAATTCATTCTTCAAACGATCTGTGGAATAATGACTTTTGACCACTTATTTCTTAAGACTTAAAATCAATTGAATACTTACAACTATTTAATTCAGGTTTGGTTCAATCATTTCTGGGGCATTTCAGTCTATGGTATCTTCCAGAGGTGGGAAAAGGAAACCTTCTGGAAACAGCAAACGTAGGCGTGGTTCTTTTTCTTTTTTTGGTGGGATGCAGGTAAGACGAGGGTGATTTACTGATCTAGATAAGCCCCTAAATTTAGTTATTGTTATCTTTTTAATTAATTACAGATGTTATTTGGGTTATTCATGCTTTATTGTTATGCAGACACTCACTGATGCACTAAGCAAAGAGATTGGACCCAATGAAATTAATCTTCAATCAAAGGTGCTTGAAATGTCCTACAGCTGCGATGATAATGCGGTTGGTAATTGGTCAATTTATTGTGCTCCAGATCAAAACAAACAATTTCAGCAATCTTTTGATGCTGTGATCATGACTGTGAGTGCCTTCATTGGGTAATCTTTTACTATCAGTGACATAAAGTTTGTTAATTTCTTGCATTCTTGATGAAGATAGTTTTATGTATCTTTAAAGTTTATTCTGTATCCTCTTGGTAGTATATGAATTAATACATGAGATGGGAATTTTTTTAATCTTGAGTTTTCTCTGATGGTTATTAAGTGTTAGATGCATCTAATTTTAACTGACAAAGAAAATGTTCCCCAATTAGGCCCCACTTAACAATGTAAAAGAAATGAAGATTACAAAGACAGGAAGTCCGTTTCTGCTTAATTTTATTCCAGAGGTATGTTTTTTTTTTTCCAACGGAAGCATTAGTTTTAGTTCTATCAAATCTAACACTTAGTAGAGAAAACAGCTTTTAACATTGTCATCCAATTAAATTGTGAAATATTTTTAGTGTCATTTCTTAGCTTTTCGTTTTTATAATACAGGTGAGTTATTTGCCAATATCAGTAATAATCTCCACTTTCAAGAAAGAAAACGTGAAGCAGCCTCTTGAGGGTTTCGGAGTTCTTGTTCCTGCCAAGGAGCAGGAAAATGGTTTGAGGACACTAGGTGAAGCTTGATTCTGGCCTCCGATATTTTTTTTTTATTTGTTTACAGTGACGCTATAGCAAAAGTTCTGCTATGCAGGCACCCTCTTCTCTTCCATGATGTTTCCAGATCGGGCCTCAGAAGACGTGTACCTTTACACCACCTTTGTTGGGGGTAGTCGAAACAAAGAACTGGCCAAAGCTTCGAGGTAGGCAGGCTTGCTCACCAGTCATCACCATAGTCCCCCTTAAAATTGTAGTGTGAACTTAACTCAGGTTCTAATTATTTTTTTTGGGCATATGTTAAAAATTTATGATAGCCTTCCGAAAGACAAAGTAAAAAAAGTCTTTACTAATTAATTGTGGTAAAATCCATTTATTCATAATGATGTTAATTGACAAATAGGTCTTGGAAACTTTCCTAGTGAGGATATGTTGTAACTTTTAACTCGAAAATTTGCAAAATCAGGGACGAGTTGAAGCAGATAGTAACTTCTGATCTCAGACAGTTGCTTGGAACAGAAGGGGAGCCAAAATTTCTAACGTAAGGGCACAATGCTATTTCAGTTTAACATTAATAATTTTTGCTAGAATAAGAAATGTAACCATTTGCCTACCTATGGTCTTTTTATCTGTTTAAACAAAATTTTGTTTAACAACCACCAGCTTGGTCTATTGGCAAAGGTGTATGCCCCTCACCCAAGTGGTGTTGGGTTTTGGTCTCACTTGAGACAAGGGGAGTATTACAAGTGGAGTAAAATATTAGCCGTTAAAAAAAAATTGTTTGCAACTTGAAGTTTTCCATCTTGAACTGAAACAGTTGCTAAAATGTAACAAGAAGTTATTAAAGTCTTGAGGTACATAGATAGATATATACACAATGTAAATATGGCTTATGGAGTTGTGAGTTTGATTGCAGTCACTATTATTGGAGCAAAGCATTTCCATTGTATGGGCGCGACTATGGTTCAGTTATTGAAGCAATTGAGAAGATGGAAAAAGAGCTACCCGGTTACTTTTATGCAGGTAACATGTTTTGTCTTGAAAATAAAAATGGACAAATCATATGTTAGAGTGTTATGTGCATCATGTGGTGGTGTTGATAGCCAAAAGACAAGGGGGTACATGCACCAATCGGGTTTGTCCCGATTGCTAAGTGTTATGTGCCTTATGTCCAAAGCTTGATACAAAACCACTATCGAGACGGGGTCTCACTGGATGCAGCCTCTCTATCCCTACGGGGTAGAGGTAAGGTTGTCTACATCTTACCCTCCTCAGACCCTACCTTAGCTTTTGTTATTGGTGGGATTAACTGAGTATGATGATGATGATATGTTGATGAGTAGAGGTGGCAATTTTGACCTATTATAACTTACAGAGGGATAGATACTGGTTAGGTATTTCTCTAATGGGTCACATGGGTAGAAATAAAAATATAGCTCGGGTCAAAAGAAGCCCAAAGTTTATTTTCTGAGCATACAACCTCCTAGTCGTCTTATTTCAGAAATAAAATTCTTATGTTAATAAGATAAGTTGTTTCACGCAATAACTATTTACAGAAATGGGATAACTTGTTTCTGATCAACCCGACTAGATCCATTTTGCATGGGTCATTTTACCTTAACCCATACCAATTTATTAGTTAAACTTTGTAGAATGCTATATTTTCGTCATGTTCTATAGAATCATGCTGCAACAGCCCATGTGGAACATTTGAGAAAGTAGGCTTATAAATTGTGACATTAAAAAAAGATGAAAATGGAACACTTTTATTGAGTTTAATGACAAAAATTTAGTAAAATATAATGACCAATATGGAACTAGCTAGGAGATAACTATGCTGGTATTTCATGACAATTAACCCTAAATTTATTAGGTAACCACAAAGGAGGGCTCTCTGTTGGGAAAGCAATATCCTCCGGATGCAAAGCAGCCGAATCCGTGATTGCTTATTTGGATTCTTATTCGCATCAGAAGTAGAAGGATGGGTGTTGCTAGATTATGTTTTAACTGGTAAAGTTTATTTCTTATATCTTATTTTTATTCTTATTTTTCAATGCAAAGAGTCAAAAGACTAATGAATTTGCAAGTGTAATATCAGGAATGGCCGGAAAATGTAGATCAAAAGAGTTTTTGTTCGCTCGAGGTTGGATAAATTTGACGAAAATTCAGCATGGCTTTTCGTTTTGTGTTTTTGAAGGTGAGCAAGGGTGGTGTTGTATAAACTTATTGTTGAGTAAATTATAACTAATGAAATGTTTGAATAATGTGTAGAAAAAATGAATCTTATAATTGAAAATAACATAATCAATCATGTTAGATGTAATCAAAGTATGAAATCTTATATCCTAAGAATTGTGACGTAGACAGTTTGAACCATCTATCACTGAGACACCCCACCAGATCGATGTTTAAGTAGCACCCAACATTCATATGTTTGTTCCACCAAAATATCTAGATGCAAATTATCCTTCTTTTTGTTTTATAAATAAAACTAATTTATTAGATTCTCCTAGGATCAACCTTTTGACTTCGGCATCCAAAAAAATAATATATGTGTATATATTTGTTGTTTTAAACGTGTAGATGTAAGTAATGTCGACACAATACTTAATTCATTTTAAATTTCATCTACTATAATTAGAAAATCTGATCATGTAAGGATTTAAGTTAAAAACTTTAAATTAACCGACACTAAATTATTACTCATTAACATCGTGTGGTAAGGTTCTTTTCATCAATCTAAGAGGGTGTTTGGGATTTGATTTTTCAAAACAGATTATGCGTTTTGGAAAAGCAGAGGTGAATCTGCTTTTAGATTATTGTATTGCATTTTGGTAGGGTAAAAAACTTATTTCAAAACTCAACCCCAAACACTAAAAACTGATTATTTACGTTTTCAAAACGCAATAATCTAAAAATCTATTTCAAAACGCAATCCCAAACACCCCCTAAGAGGGTAGTTTCAATCCTTCAAGATATAATTAGCAAAATAAATACTATCACTTTGTTTGAACACTTACTTATTTATTTTAGGGGTGTAAGCAAGTTGAGCCGAGCTCAAGCTTCTTTAAAATACAAGAGCTTGAGCTTAAGCTTGGTTCAAGCTGTATTTCTAAAGCTCGAGCTCAACCAGTAAATAGTTGATCAAGCTTGAACTTAAGTTCAGTTTGGCCTCGGCTTATAAATAGTTTTTCTATTTTGAGTTCAGCTTGACCTCGGCTTGTAAATGTGTGTTCAAGCTCGAGTTCGGCCCTGTTCCACTCATTTACTATTTGTTAATTAATTTATACTATCTACAATATATTTTAGACATTTGTCATTATAATTCTTATGTATAACATATTATATGTTTTTCAGGTTTTTACTAATTTTATATAATATAATATAATAATAACTATATAGTCCACATAAATGTGGACGAAATGTTGTTTTGTAATACATAGTCAAAAGTCCACATAAAATATGGTTTATTAGGGGAGGGTGCAACATTCAATTTTTTTCCAACTTCACTGATACACCAATCATGCACTGGCGCACCCCTACGTCACTTTACTGATTCACTTCACTGAAACACAGTTTTGAAAGCAAATACTTGACTGATTCTTTTATTTATTGTCATTTAAATACATATGTAAAGTTTTTTTTTTAATTTACACGTTTAAATATTTTGCAACCGTCCGACCACCAAACAAGGTCAAATAAAATTAATTGCATTAAAATCATTCTCAACAAACGATCAGTGAGGTATCTAATTATGTTTTAATTTAATTGAAACGGTACCATAATAACACGGTTTAAATAATAAAAAATTATATTAAATCAAATTAAATGAAACACGGTATTAAATCCGTGAGGTATCTAACGGAAATGGTCTACGGAACCCTTGTCAACGCTACTAACAGCAGTGTTAACGTGCTAATAGTGAAATATCCGTGACCAAATCTAGTGATGCCGTGTTCGCTTACTTTGAGTAGAAGTAGATAATCACAAATAGACAAATAATTTCGGATGAGCGTGAAATATTTTAGCGGGAACCCATTATTGGGTTGGAAACAGCATATATATGCGCGTCGGTGAATTCAACATAACCCACGCGCCCACCTCCACCAAACGCTCACCGGCCTTTAATTTACGGTACACACCGACACTTGCTTTGGAGTAGTTAGAGCGTGTGTTACACGTTCCTCCACACTCGAGTAAACCTTACTCATACAACACTAATATCTTTCAACTACCCTATTGTCACAAGTCCATGTTCCATGTTCATACGTTCTACCCCTTCTAGTTTTGCACATGACCACATGACCCCCTTATCTTCTCAAGGATAAGTGTTTGTACTACTTTAGAAAGTATCCAAAGTCATATAATTATTGTCAATACCTTTTAATGCTTTTACCTATCTATTGAATGTTATTATAACTTTTAAAACAAGAACAACGGTCTATTAGCAACTAATACACAAGTTATATAAATATGATAAAAAAATTATAGAGATAACGTAGAGAAAGAGAGAATGAGAATGAGAGAACTCTATTATATTCATTACAATATGAAATACAAATGCCTCTATTTATAGGCTCTTAGAGTAGTACAAGAGTAATGTAACATGAGAGTTAAGTATATGGAGAGTCACCATGTATGTGGAGAGTCACTATAATTGATACATTCATAACACTCCCCCTTGACTATCCACATCATGAAATAATATATCATTCTTTTAATACGCTTTGCGATGTTGCCTCGTTAAAAACCTTGCCAGGAAAAACCCAGTGGGATAAAACCTCAGCTAAGGGAAAAAGAGTGCAGCGCGTATTACTCTCCCTGATACTTCTGGATCAGGTATGTTGCCTCATCAAAAACCTTATTAAGAAAACCCAATGGGACAAAACTTAGTTAAGGGAAAAAGAGTGCAACTTGTATGATACTCCCCCTCATTTGAATATGTAGTCTTTTAGTAACATGTGTCAATCTTCCTTGAAATTTGCTTAAAGCTTCCGTAGCCAATGAAATGTCGATCGATCCCTTAAAATACAATCCTTTATGTTTAGCAATGGTGTATGATCTTCATATGAGATTTTCTGGTACCTCCTCTTGGAATAAATATCATATGATCCCCTATTGTTGTGTTATATTCCCAACATCTACAAGACTAACCAAACTTGTTTCCATGGGTTAGAAAAATAAAATTAAACATCATTCATACCTGTAATATTTGTTTTAACTCATTCCAATGTCTGCATGCTTGTCATAGGCTATATCGTGGCGATAAGTTCAAGTGAAAAATATTATAATCATGCATAACTAGCAAGACATATACTAATGTGCATATATATTCACTATGGTACTTGTAGAGTGAAAATATCAACTTTGGTAAGAGATAAAATGAATAATTTTTCATATCAAGTAATTGGACAACCTTTAATGCACTTTGAGTATGAGTTATGTCCATTGTAAAATGTCCCACCATTTTTCAAGCTATACTTTGATGGACTGGTAAACATATCATTACACATGTACTCGAATTGTAGGTCAAGCAACAAGTGCACTATGTCAAGGACTTTCAAAAACAAATTCCTCTTTTAAAAGTTCTACAGACTCTCTCGATAATGTTAAGAAATCATCACTGTAAACTGCGAGTGAACTTTTAAGAGAGAACTTTTGATTAAAGTTGGATAATACTATCAAACTTATGTTGCTCGTTATCAGGATATTTCATGAGTTTTACAATACTCAATCTCCTTATTTTAGTCCATACATATTTATTATCTTTACATAATACTTCTTAAAGTATTGATATCAATGCTGCAGGCATCATCAATTCATCAACGACTTTTCCATCTTGACCAATTACGCAAGTGCTTTCACTCTTCAATTGAAAAACAATAACATATATTTCACCAATATATATATTGTACCACTCTTATACATTGAAGTATTATAATCACCAGGTTCAATTTATTACCTGTGGTGTAGTGGTGCACAATAATTACATCCTACGATGTTTCATATTACCTTTTAAGCATTCGGTTGCTTTAGGATACTCATGAGGAGTTCCACTTATATTCAATTCAATCATACAAAACATAAAGTATTCAGAATTGAATCTGTTTATTCCGATCATAATGTTCTCGAGAACTTACATTACAAGATTTTGACACATTAAATCTTTCATCAGGTATTTTCATGTAAACTTTCAGTGTCAAATGAATCATGGTATTTATTAGACGCATTTCAATTCTCTCTTTGCATTACCAGACAAATAACAAAAATCATTGTATCCACCACTGGAGAATGCGTTTCCTCATAATAAGTTATGGGTCTTTGCGAAATTCTTGTGCCACCAATTTTACCTTATATCATTTTCTTTTCAAATATTGATTCACACAAAAGACCTTATCGTATCTATATGTTTTACAACTTTTATTGTATGGACTACTGGTCCAAAACTTTCATTTTCAATAGAGAATTCAACTCTACCGTATTTGCGTCTTTCCATTTTGGCCAATCATCTCTTTATTTTCCTTCATAGGTAGATCTTGCATCTTGATCCTCATTTCAAGCGCTACATTACATACAAATTTATAACGACGTCGATTTTATTTCGATTCCATACATTTCATAGACATGATACTATATAATGAGATCTCTTTATTTTCAGGTACCTGAGGTTCTTCTGGAACCATCATGTCTAATGTCTCCTCAGGAGACCTTTTTACTATACCTCGACTCGACCATTTTCATTACCTGCTCCATTTTTGAGGATTTTATTCTTGGAACCGACTAGTCTACCACGCTTCAGGCATGCCATAGACATATCACCAATGTATGGTTGCCCTTTCTGGGACACTAATTCAATTGGAGCACTAGCAGTTGATACATGTGACTTAGCTAGTCACTATATTTAGGTCAGTGAATACATCTGGTAATCAGTTTATTCTTGTAAATGAATTATCCTTTGTACTTTCAGTTCACACTTATTAATTTGAGGATCAAGTGATAATTCATTTCGTCTTTTCAACTGCTTTTTATCCCCCCTCATGTTGGAAATATTGATTGTTAAAATAAAAATCAACCAATCAAATCGCACCTTTAACGACTCTAAGTACGTGGTTATCAATACTTATTCTTATCCAACATATATTCTCAACATTCTTTGAAGTCCCATCTTTTGTGCATTGTGGTGGATCAATTGCAAAATATATCGCACATCAAAACAATAGATGGGAAATGTTTAGTTCCTGACCGAAAACCAATTATAATGGGGAAAGGTTAAATAACTTGTTGGCTTGATGTGGGTTACTATTAGTCATGTATAACCATATGTACTCATATATAAACATGTACTTTTGCTCTCATGATTATCATCGTTGCAAATAGATGTTTAGTGAACTTCTCACCAAAACACGTATTCTAATTATCATTACTAACTTGAGAATTAAATTCACAATTATAACCAAAATAAACATGCCACTCTGGAATAATATGCTTGCTATCTTATTAGCTAAGTCATAAATCACGCAAACTTCAGGTTGCGAACTTGATAACCATTTAGACGATGCATCGATTTTAGAACACTAAATGGTATTATGTCGGGATACACATATCCTTTTTATCATTTCCATACTATATTAGAGATTTACACCCATCTTAGTTGCTAAATAATTATCTTCCCCTTGAGAGCAAACATTGTATGTTTAATTACCATGAAGAATCTTCTGGTTCTTCAATATTTTTCACATCGTTAGTGACACGGAATGGTCTAACCGGTCAAGCCAATTTATTGTAATTCATGATCCTAAAACTTATAGTTTACGATCATATATGCTTTAGTTGTGCTCATGTTTGTCTAATACACGAAATAAAATACGAGAGAATAATGCATTATTTCCCATATTTTTTATTCTCGTATAATTACTCCCTTAGTATGGAACTTCTTGTGATCAATTTCAATATTAACATGTTGACCTTATTATCAACATGATGATCTTTACAATTTTGTTCATTCACCATGATCACGACTTTTATACCGATCGTTTATAATTACTACACATTAACTTATTTGATCTCATTTACTTGAGCATCATAATAATTTCCTCAATTACCATGATCATGAACTTTACATTGATCATTATATCATCACATTCACTTCAGGGAATGGATTAGAACGACAACTTTCATATATTGTGGTCATTTCAAACCATATATGTTGTTTGATAATCTTGCTACTTCAAGAGCATACATGAGATATGACAATGGAAACTGTTTTAATCAACTTGTATAAATAATCTTCTCATCACATAACACTAGTTGAGAAGAAGTTATATGATCGAATCATTACGATTTATCGATCCAAATTCTTACAAGCTTCCATCAATTTATAATAAATCTTAGAGAGTATGACAGCTCAAATGTCATATTATAAATGAATCTTTCACAATTAATGGTATAACTGTGTGATAATATACCATAATGTTTTCTTCAAAACTGATAACATACGAAACACAATGTATACATAAAGTTGTATTATATACTTCATGATGTTATAACATGTTACCAAATAATGGTATGGTACAATCTTTTTGAAATAAAGTGTTTCCATCATTTATAAGAAAAGATATAATTTATGTATTAGTTTATCATAATATAAATAATCGCAAGTATGACTTTTATACATGTATTTGTCACTCTAACTTGAAAAATAAATAAATATCTCCATCAAGTCCAAACAATGTTTTAATACATGCATTTCAAATATATAGTATCTAAGTATGAATATTATAACATTCACAAATATCCATAAAAATTATTATCCACCATATAAAGCAAGTTATGTTCGTTGTAGTAAATTGCAATAGTAATAATACTGAAATAAAAACCTTTGACATAAGTTTTAATTTATTTTATTTTTTTTAATATATCAGAAATTAGCATTTACCACTGATTATATATAATAATTTCATGAGAAAATATGTGACTTCATCAATGCATACATATATTCTAAAGATAACTATAAAGCCAATCATGTAATATATCTTTCAATAAACATTATTAAAATGCAAAACAACTTTAATATAACGCATATTATGAAAGACATTAGTTACTATATGAGTTATGAATACGAAACATCAAAATCATTAAGTGGTTATAAACATTATTATTCAATATGCATTTAATGAGAAATGCTAATACAATTTGCAAGATACATGAAGCTTTCTATATCATATGCATGGATGTATTGTCAAGATTATATAAAAAAAATCTACTATGTAAGTCAACATACTCCATCGACACATCACAATTTAAGATAAATGGGTCGATTATCATGCCCAAAATCGATTTGATTAATGTCCTAGTTAAAGTTGATATACATCACCAATAGCTTTAGACATGTAATATAAATGGTTCAAAATTATCTTTAGTGCGATTAACATGATTTAGCCATAACTAATATTAGTGTAATGACAAATCAACAACATATAATGACTATGAAAATTCTTGGTAAAGGTTTGTATGTCAACTAAACTTTTAGTGGAACACGAATGACAAGTTAAACCTTTCTTTACAAAATGTTAAAGAATTAATTAATATAAAATGTTTTATTTCATAAATGACAATTTAAAATTAAAATTTAATAAAATATTAAAAGGAATTAAATTAAATTTATTACACAAGACTATCCATGAAACAAATGAAACAAACCTCTTGGGTTTCTTTTTTCTTTTTTTTTGTCACCATGCTTTAATATAAAAATTTCTTTGCAAAACAAGATCACTTTGCTAATGTGTAAAGCTAAATATGAAAATAGAATATAAAATGAGAATATACCATTTTTCTTTCAATAAACAACATCAAACATTTTTCAAGAATAGTTATCTTTCAACCTTTGTATGATTTATAATATGGCTTATGTTTAAGAGAAATAAAATAAAAATAATGAATAATGCATAATGAAACTAAATATAGCCCAAAATTGTATGGATTACAATATTGGTTTTGTATGAGAGGTTGTCAAGTTACCTTATGATAATATGCTTCACTCCAAAAGCAATTCGTGCTGATAACGTGTTGTAGAACAACGGTCTATTAGCAACTAATACACAAGTTATATAAATATGATAAAAAAATTATAGAGATAACGTAGAGAAAGAGAGAATGAGAATGAGAGAACTCTATTATATTCATTACAATATGAAATACAAATGCCTCTATTTATAGGCTCTTAGAGTAGTACAAGAGTAATGTAACATGAGAGTTAAGTATATGGAGAGTCACCATGTATGTGGAGAGTCACTATAATTGATACATTCATAACAGGAATCAGTTTATTAAAGTTTTTTTTACAATACATAAACTTAAAGTTTTTTTTACAATACATAAACTTAATGTTTTTTTACAATACATAAACAATGATGTTATCACATAAGCTTTTTCTTATTTTTTTTTTTTATAATCAGTGAAGAAACAACGGGTATAACAGTGGTTAAAGATAATCACCGTTTGGTTAATACACGTGTTCACTCAGGTACAATCATTTGCTCACACCGATAGACTAACCGTAACCCAAGACAGTAATAAAACAAGTGTGCGTGTGTGGTGAAAGTAAGAACACAAGAATGTAAGTGGTTCGGTCAAGAGTGACCTACGTCCACTGTGAAGAGAGAAATCTTTATTACTTTGAAGATTACAAAAGTATTACAAGTATTTTCTCTAAGCTAATTCTCATGTGTAATGTCTGTGAAAAATCGATCTCTTGCGAAGGAGATGAAATCTTCTATTTATAGGAGAAAATATAGGCCAGGTGAGGCGGCCCATGAAGTCTTGCAACTGATCTGGGCCTTGACCAGGCCCAGATGTCTTCGGCCCATGAAAAATGGCGGGAGTCCAGGTGACAATTAATGCTGATGTTAGAGAAGGTTGGAGCAGGCCTGCAAAAGTTACACGTGGCGCCTCCTGATTAGGCGCAGACGGAGCTTCACTCTGACACAGCATGGTTGACTTACCTGTTGGCGTCTGACGTGATGTCTGGCTGCAGGTAAGCATGTCTGCACAGTACTCTGACCAATACTGTAGACAGCAGCATGGTGGAAGCATGGAAACGGTCATGTCACTATTCCCATCAGTGGTTGTTGGGCCACTCCTGACACGTGTCGCCATCTAGTTGGCGCTAAGCCTGCCCAGATCTGAGTAAATCTTCTTCATTCCTGATCTTCCGTACCTTGTACTAAAAGCTGAGATTGGACGAATATTCCGCGCGTAGGAGTACGCGCGAAGATTCCTCTGAACTGACATATTGTGAATAAAGTTATGTTGCGCGTGACCTGTCGTCACGCGCGGAGTTAGATCCGCGGGTCAAGGCAAGACTTCTAAAGATGCTTGTTTCGCGGTTATTGTTCTTGTGCTAACACGAGAGCCTTATCCGCGCTATTGTGTTAGCGCCTGAATTATTAGAAAGTGGGATAGGGATGCCATCCGCGCAAGGATTAGGCTCCCTATCCCTTCAATCAGATTGTTCACGGTTTAGTTTTCTTTGGTTTTAGGGCAAATTGTCACTAATTTTCAATCATTGTACACCAAAAACAAATATGTTAAAACGTATTGACCCATTACATTCAACTTAGTTTAAAGTTTCTAACCGTAGTCCTCTTTTGCCCAAAACAAGAACTTGAAGGACATAAATTAACAGAACAATGTTCCTGTCTTTTTAATTCACAACTTTAGCTCAAAAACTCACACCCCTCTCTTTCTTTCTCTGCTCATAAGTCATCATCCTCTCTACTCATACCATACTTTTCCCTGTCTTCACAGCTTCCCCTTCTTTCAAGCTTCTCATTTCATGTAAGCCCCTCATCATTCACCCTTGCAATTATCTTATTAACTGCAATTTTCTTGCTAATGGGTTCTTGTATGCTTCATTATTCCTCTATTTTCACTCATTCTTACACTATCTTACCTGTGCTTATTCACCCCTTTTGATGGTTTTATCTAATTTGATGATTTGGGTTTCTTTATTCTGATTATTATTTACATAAAGTTTTGATTTTTATCTTGTTTCTTGAATCTTGATCATATAATGTTATGAGCCAGACATTTTGCATTTATTGTGGTTTCTGTTTGTTTGCTTGTTTCTTTTGTTAATTGTTAGCTTAACTTATATGATCTAGGTTAAAGATTATTGTGATTCCATAGCATTTGCAAGACATACAAAAACCGAAAAATGGTTCAAGGTGTGAAAACAAAGATCAAGAGAAGCCCATCTGTGCAACTTAATTATGTAATTGATATTATAGAAGTTAAGCCATGGCCTCCGTCGCAGTCGTTGAGAACGATTCGTTCCGCTTTGATTCAGTGGGAACATGGTGAAAAAAATTCCGGGACGACTAAAGCGGTGACGCCTTTACTGGTATCTGGTTCTGGTGTTGGTGATGGTAGAATTGAGTTTAATGAATGTTTTAAACTTAATTTGACATTGTTGAGAGAAATGTCGATTAAGGCTGGAGACGGTGATGTGTTTTTGAAGAATTGTATAGAGTTTAATATGTATGAACCGCGGAGGGATAGGAGTGCGAAAGGTCAGCTGTTGGCGACTGCTGTTGTGGACTTTGCGGAGTATGGTGTTGTGAAAGATGGGTTGGTGATTAGTGTGCCTATGAACTGCAAGAGGGCTTTTAGTAATACGATTCAACCGATGTTGTTTTTGAAGATTGAAGCGGTTGAGAAGAATAACCGTGTGAGATCTGTGTCAATGGATAGAAATTCATCCGAGTCTGTAATGAATGAGGAACATTGTGAAGAAACCGAGAGTATTTCCGTTACTGATGATGATGTTTCTTCACAGTCTTCCACGGCTGCAGCATCTGTGACCTTAAAGACGAGCGCGAGTTCAAATCCTCAAAAATCGGTTGGTGAATCAGTGGCTGAAACAGATGGAGATACGGGCTATGTAAAGGCCATGGGATCACGGGTCAGTGACGTGGTTGGTGAACAGTTATCAAATACAGACGAAAGTCAAAATGAACATAAAGGTCAAGTTATGAGAGATCATGAGCCCAACGTAAGTGGCGATCGATTTAGAAAGGTGAAATCCACTGGTTCCCCGTTGGATTCCAGCTATAACAATGGATCTTCGAGGTCTAGTAAGATTGGGGAAAAAGTCAAAGATGTTAGCAAGTTGCAACAGTTGGAGAGCAAAGTACAAAGTCTTGAAGGTGAGCTTAGAGAAGCTGCTGCTATCGAAGTTGGGCTTTACTCAATAGTTGCAGAACACGGGAGTTCAATTAGTAAAGTTCATGCGCCAGCTAGGCGTCTTTCTAGGCTGTACCTGCATGCATGTAAAGAGAATTCTCAATCCAGGAGAGCAACTTCAGCAAGAAGTATTGTTTCAGGATTGATTTTGGTTGCAAAAGCTTGCGGAAATGATGTTCCAAGGTACTTCGTTGTGACCAGAACAAATTCTTGAAATGCCATGGATATTGTATAAATAATTATGTTTTTTTTTTTAATCATAGGTTGACTTTCTGGATGTCAAACTGTGTTGTACTGAGAGCGATCATATACATTAGTTTTGAGCAAGAGCACAAAGCTTATTCTTCAAGCAAGAAAAGGGGTATCAAGGGTAATAATGACATAAAATCTTCACACAAGTGGAAGAAAGAGTCTTGTTTAAAGGAGGGTAGAACTGGTATTCATGGAATTCCTAACGAGTGGGAAAACCCTTGTAATTTTACGTCGGCCCTGGAAAAAGTTGAATCTTGGATCTTTTCACGAATTATCGAGTCAGTATGGTGGCAGGTTGTTGCGTTATCACATATTTTCATTAAGATTTTATTTTGTTACGAGGGTTACATGTGGCAAAATGGGTTCAGGTTAAAACGGAGAATTTTTGGTGCATACCAGACTGTGTTGCGTTGACCTGACGGCTGACGCACACTTTTTGTTCTTTTTTAGTTATTAAAATTCTTTATTACAATAACAGATATTAAGTTTTAAACATTTAATATAATGATTTAGGAGGTTGTAAATGTATGGAAATACTTAAAGAGACTTTCACGGTTCGCCCCATTTGATCCGTATTTTAACTTATTTATCCAATTGAACTGTTATTAAATATAACACAAATCAACCCAAACGGCCATACCTAATGACTGACATTAGAGATTATATATATTTCTAACTTGATTTCCTTGTTGAATTTTGCAGACTCTTACTCCGTATATGCAATCTGCAGCTGCAAAAGCTATCGTACGAATTGTAGATTCTGAATCTAGTAAATCCTCTAAAAAAACATCCACTCCACGTAGTCAAGAACAAGCAAACTTCTCAATGGAGCTTTGGAAGACTGCTTTCATGGATGCCTGTGAAAGAATTTGCCCTGTTCGAGCTGAAGGACATGATTGTGGTTGCTTGCCTGTTCTTTCTAGATTGGTAACTTCATTATAACGTAAAAGTATTTTACTTTATATCATCAACTGGTTTACATGTGCTTTAGAGTGCAATTCTTTTCTTTCTAGGTTATGGAACAGTGTATGGCTAGATTAGACGTGGCTATGTTTAACGCAATTCTTCGTGAATCTGCTGATGATGTTCCAACTGACCCTGTATCAGACCCAATCAGCGATGCAAGAGTGCTTCCTATTTCATCAGGGAAAGCAAGTTTCGGTGCTGGTGCACAACTTAAGAATGCGGTCAGTAAAATTAAGTTAACAGTTTCATTTGTCACTTTTGAGCATGTTATTTAGTGTTGGTTAATGTGTATTCTTTTGGTCAAATACAGATAGGAAACTGGTCAAGGTGGCTGACCGATCTATTTGGTATTGACGACGATGATGTGTTTGAAGACGAGAATGATGACATGAGATCAAAAGATGACGCATCATTCAAATCTTTTCATCTGCTCAATGCATTGAGTGACCTCATGATGCTTCCCAAGGATATGCTTTTAAGTAGCACAGTTAGAAAAGAGGTTTGCTTTTCTGAAGCTAAATCAACATTTTTTCCGTCACTCCTTTACAAACCTAATTTCTTTTTTATTTTTTTGAAGGTGTGTCCTACTTTTGGTGCACCTTTAATAAAAAAGATACTTGATACCTTCGTCCCAGATGAGTTTTGCCCGGACCCGATCCCTGTGATGGTGCTTGAGGCCCTAGATTCAGAGGTTAGTTCATCTACTCAATGCAATTGCAGGATTATTCTTTAATGCAATTATGTTTTTATAATTTGTGAACATGTAGATTGAAACAAACCCTAGCATGCATTTAACAGTTATTTTGTGGATCTCATTTATATTTTGAAGATGTGATCAAAGGTTTCACTAATGATGGATATGATGTGTTCATTATCGTAAGTGTTGACGTGGTTTCTGGTTCGATATTTTTTTTGTAGGATTCATTTGAGGGTAGTGAAGATTGTGTCAGCAGTCTCCCCTGTGCAGCAGCTTCAGTTGTATATCACGCGCCATCTGCATCTTCAATCAGGCACATACTAGGAGATGGTGTGGGCAGAACTCAGTTGACCCGCAGTGGGTCAATTATGAGAAAGTCAAACACGAGTGACGATGAACTTGATGAATTGAGTTCACCCTTGACTGCCATCATCGACAATTCTTGGGGATCACGTGCTACATCAAAGACAATCTGGAGAACAAAGGATACAACAAGCCATAGTAGTATTCGATATAAACTCCTTAAAGAGGTATGGATTAATAATGAGTAGTTTCTGACAGACATGAAAACCCGTTGGCGGATGTAAATATTTACAAGCATATGGAATAAGTGGGCAGATCATGTTTTGTTATCGAGTGTTAGCTGCCTATTTACCAACTCTGAAGACAAATATTATAAACTAGCAAGTTATAACTTGTAATGGCCTTCCTATGATGTATGTTATGTGCAGTTATGTAATTTTACGTGCGCTATATGACTAAGGCTCTTAGCATAATTTTGGATGTGAAACCAGCAACTTGAGTAGGTTTACTTGGCATTTGATAACACCTAATTGCAGCAACTTTAGCAGGTTTACTTGGTATCTTTTCTAACGTTTCAGTTCCGTACTAAGTCCAACCTTTCATCAATTGCCTTGACGACGGCAGTTTGATTGGCTTAAGAACAATGATTATGTAACCAAATAAGCTTGTGCTGTTCTATCCCGGGAACTAAACTAACCCACGACTCACCACGACTATATTTGATAAAGTCAAAGCACAACGCCAAACCAAACATAGCCTGGTATTTAAACATAACCCAATCTATTCTAAACCTGTTATGACTCAAATAATAATTAAACCAATAAATAAACCCTCAATCGATAACTCTAAACATTAAAACTAATTATCTAAAGTTCTAAACTCTAAAACAAATACTAAACGCGTAACCAAACTTTTGTCTAATTTTCGTTTAATGTATCTTGGTCTTCGGCACAACACTGCGTAAATATGCTCGAGACATATATATCATATATCTGTTGCTTTGATTTATCTCTACTTTCAAGCTGGTCCGTTTCATACATTAATACCTTCAGTCAAGAGGGCAGATACAATCTTCAAACATTTTGCTCATCACACTAGTCAAGGCTTAGTTTACGCGTGCATAAAAGTATAGCCAATGTTTGACCCATATAAGCTTGGTCCTACAACTTTGGTACAAAATCTGTTGTAGACTTGAATTTTGCTATAAAATGAAAGGCAACCCTTTTAAGTAAAGCTACAAACAAATACACACTTTTTAGGGGATTCCATTAGGGCTGGCATAACAGGTTACACGAACCTGTTAAGACACGAACACGAAACCTATAAACACGAACACAACACGAAATCTAATCGTGCCATTTTTTTCAAACACGAACCTGTGTATAACAGGTTAACACGATAAGGAACACTTAGTAAAATAGGTTAACACGACAAGACACGATAAGACTCGTTAAGACCTGTTAAGACACGAACACGATAAGACACGAACACGAAACAGGTAAACACCACACGAAAGTAAACAGGTCTTAACGTGTCGACCTGTTATAGACACGAAACCTGTTAAAATCGTTTAGATTCGTGTCAGGTTATCGTGTTCGTGTCTAAACTGCCAGCCCTAGATTCCATCTTCCGCCAAAGACGACTCTTGGTCAATGCATATTTGTACATTTCCATGAAAGTAGGCATAATATTTAATCGGATTATAGTCAATTCAATGTCATTGACTTTTGTGCCATCATATTAAAACCAAGTTAATGGCCAGAGTAGCCAAGTGGGCTAGCCATACTAACCAATACTAGGTACATTGCACAGCCATCCAAAGTTGGTGACCTGATCTAGCCTAGAAATCTCTTCTAGCATGTTCCACTAAAATGTAAAAAATAAGAAGATACTGTGATAAATAAACAAAAGGCAAACTAGAAATTATGTAAGGCACAAAATTGATATACCGAATATAGTCCTCGGTCATGTCTGTGACTACATTACAGATTACATGATACCAACACTCGGGTCGGACTAAATGAACAAAGAAAATTATTATCTTGAAAATTGTGACTCAGGATATATTAGCATACGCTAAATCCACAAAACTATATTACACTCGTAATACTTGTATATTGTTTCGCCGGACATAAACTGCAAGAATTATACACTCAACTTCTGTGAAGAGCTGAGAGCATTTACATGTTGAAGATGAAGAGCTGCAAGCAGTCCTTTCCATGTTTCTCCAGGTGCACCAGCCACATTGAAATTTAAAAGCTTCTTTTGCTTATTGTAATAGTCCTCCAATGCCTTGTTCTGCGAGTAAAGTTACAAAAAAATAAAATAAATCCACATATAAATCTCAAAATTCAGGCTACTTATTCATCAAGCTTAGAATTGAGCGTACCATCGACTTGTGCACACTATGGATATCTTGGTAATGTCCCAAATGTTTCTTCTGCAAACACGCTTCGGTTGACTTAAAGTTTAAGACCAAATCTATATCCGCAAGTTGGTCAAGAACCTCCTGTTGGAAATAAACAACCATTAACATCTCAAATCAAGAACTGAAAAGCCGCCATTAAAGTAACCATCTTTCTCTTTAAAAAATGTTAAGATAACATCTAACACATATCAAGAAAATCTAAACTTACAGCTTGCGTTCGTGTACGAGGAATTCCATCAAGAATGAAGCCGGTTTCACCCCTGTAGAACCCTTCTTCCAACCTCTTCGATAACAAACCGAATATCACTTCCTCAGGCACAAGCTTGCCTTGATTCACAGCATCCGCAATCTAATTTTAATTAAAACACACAAATTATTAGATCATAAACCAATAAACTAGTATCATAATTTAACAAACAAATTTATAAAAACTCAAACAAACCTACACAATAAATCCCAATTATCCAATACAATAAATTGACACTAAAATTAGATCAACAGCAATAAATTATTATCATAATTTAACAAAAAAAAATCATGAAAATTCAAATAAACCCTCAGAATAATAAACCCCAATTGTTCAATATACTAACCCAACATTCTCAAATTAAAAAAAAACAATAAATTAATCTCACAACCTAATAAAAAAAATCCATAAAAACACAAACTTTCACAATAAAACAACAAGATTTAAAAAACACAATTACAAAACCATCAATAATAATAATAATAATAATAATAATAATAATAATAATAATAATAATAATAATAAAACAAACCTGTTTATAAAGAGAAGACCTAGGATTAAGTTCTTGACGAACTAAACTTCCCATAGAAATATGAGGCACTTTAAGGAGCTGTGAGAGTTTCTCAGCGTACATTTGCCTGTTGGTAAACGGGTCACCCATAACAACCCATTGGACGCCCCGACCCGAAACGGATCCGAGAGAATCTTCCATTTCTGATTGGCTGTCGTTGTGACAATAATAATCGTCGTCGTAGTAATCGTACTGGAGCTGAGCCGCCGAACCATATGAGCGGCGGCTGACGGCTAGCCGGAGAGGAGCGGCGGCGGCTCTCAGCCGTGATAGTACGGCCATGGCGTGGCGGCTGATGAGGGGCTGACAGAAATCAGGGTTTTCAGTGTAAGGAAATAATAGGGCATATGTAATGGAAGCACTAACGTTAAAAAATAGAGGAGTTATTTATAGTCAACACCCTCAAGTTTTGCCTATTTGTAATTCTGGCTTACAATTTACCCAGAAAAAGATGGTGGTGGTATTTACTATTTAGTTTTGAATAGCTTCGGGTCGTGGGTTTTAGTTTTATTTGGTGCAATTTGCTCTAGGTGGGTTGGAGATTTTATTAGAGTGGCCCTTATGACAGTGAGTTTTCCTTGAAATGGTAGGCGGGCTTGGTCATTAGATTTAGAGCTCTTTGTGTACGCATTGTGTGGGTGGTCTTTCGTCAATGATTTACCTAGATGGTTGAGCTAATATCTGTTGGTCGCTCAAAATGATGAATGATATATTCTTGGATATCGTAGTTTAAAAGTGTCTCACCTGAAAGTTTCAAAAGCATACATGTTCATGTTACTGTAAAACTTCGGTTTAAATGTACGAAGAACAGTTTGGATTAAGGGTTCTTACATGAGTGGAAATAGGGATGAGCCTTTAACTAATGTGTAGAACTAACATTTAAAAGATGGGCGATATTGACTTATACATATTTAAGGTATTGAACGAGACAATTGATCCGCTTCGTTTTATGCTAATATTCTTGTTTTATTTGACTACACTTAAATTTCATATAGCATGATGATCCTAATTTGAAAAAAGAAATTGTCAACTATAAATAGATCATATGAAACAATTTTTCATGCGAGTGGAACCTAGAAAGTGGTTATGTAAACTACGGGTGTAAAAGAACCGAGCAGCTCACGAGCTACTTGAGCTTGGCTCAGTAAAATGCTTGAAACGAGTCGAACCTTATCGAGCTAAAACCGAGCTTGAGCTTAAAATAAAGCTCGTTTATTAATCAAGCCCAAGCTCGAGCATTGCATGTAAAGCTTGTCAGACTCATCAAGCCTTAGTGTAATATTAGTTTTATTAATGTTTACCCCCTCATTTAAGCTTGTTTACTAAACAAGCTCGAGCCGAGCTTCATTTATTGAGCTCCGAGCCTATTATTTGTAATTAATATATTAAATAATAGATAGTAAGCGAGCTGTCATAAGTTTTTCGAGCTTGAGCTCGAGCCTAGTCGAGCTCGGGCTCGGCTCATTTGCACCCGTAATGTAAACTAGGTTAAAGGTTAATGCATAGTTTACTACTTCAAAAAAAGATGGAGGGTGAAGTTGAAAATATCAGTAAATATAAGGGGCATGATAGAAAGTAAAGTGTGGTGCTTAAAAGTTACAAAAAATAAGCAGTGGGGCCTTTTGTTGGTAGAAGCGACAGCTGGAAGGAAATGAATGGTAATCCCGCGATTTAGCGGAGTCATAAAGGTGTGGTTCACATGACTCACATTTGTAGTTTAGTGACTTTACTCCACACGAACACCCAAAGATATTTTAAGTTAATAATAATAATAATTCCAAGATACTTTAACTTATTTTGACAACGGCATTATAGCCCAGCGGCATCTTGATGGTGTGATAAGACTTTGTGGTAGAATATGATCACATGGTAACACTGGTGGCACGATGATACTCCACTGATCTATGAGTGATTCCAATTAGTCGTTAAAAATAATAATAATAATAATAATAATAATAATAATAATAATAATTTTAACTTATTTTACCTCTAAACAAAGAAAAAGATCAATCGAATACTTGTAAAATAAGTTTACCTTTTTATGTAAAATCACAATAAAGATACATCGAATGAATCATTGTGTTATTCACTTTAAACTTAAGTGAAATTAATACTTACAAGTTACAACCAGAAAACATCACTCACTCTTTTACGTTAGATACCATAAACACTTCCAATTATTAGGCGGCAACAGTTGTGTAGTCAACTCTTGAGAAGTGAGAACTTTGCACGACATCACTAGATAATTGAGCTTACAAGTCAACCATACACATTGATTGATCTTGTGATTCTTAATATGTTTACATTGTTTAGATCATCGTCGTCTATAAAAGCCCACCATGCATGACAGACTCTTTGTACGTGTTTCATTTAGTTAGTAATTAGTGATACTCATTCCAAATTTCATAGCCTTAAATTGAAAAACCATGTATGGATTGTCAACAAAAGGTAGGTTTGTTTATGATATGTCATATGTGGTAGTGGGTGGCAAAATGGGTGGGTTGGATTGCTTTGGTTGTTGGGTTAGATTAGGTTTAAATCCGGATGGGTAAATTAATATATGGGTTAGGATGGTTTGGGTCATAATGGGTTAAGGTCAAGTTAGGATATGTTAAAAATTAAAATTAAAAACAAATAAAGATGTATAAATTAAAAAAAAAAAACAAAAGAAATTGTAAAATAATTTAAAAAGATAATAATTTAAATATGTGGTTAATAAGTGAGTTTCTATGGTTCTCACAACTCACCGTAGTTCTCATTTTAACCCATCCCAAACATATATATTGAAATATCTAGCATATGGAGTTGCTAGCAAGACTGGCTTAAATAGAAGCCTTTACATTTCACCACCATTATGACAAACATAACTCAAGCCTCAAAGGTCTGTGCAACTAGTTTAAGGGGCAAAACTGACCCGGATATTCTATTGCTTTGTTTAGACTTCTATTATAAGATGATGAATTGTTTTAGGTTAAATATAACAAGCGTTTAAGAATAAGAGTATCTTAGTGATATACAACCTATTACGGTGGCAGCCTCGCCTAGGTTTGAAACTAAATATCTAGGGCGGTGGTATGATGTTTTTGATTGTGATCACCCACAACGATCTGATAGATACCAAGCGATAAAGTAAATGAATATGATTACAGAAAGCCCTGATCTTTGTAGCTATTCAAACTGAAACGGTCTTGGCCAACTTAAAATTTACAGTCTCAGAAGCAGGAGCGGTGATCAAGTTTCCATTGCCAGACATGTAATAAGTTCAGCATTTGCAATAAGTTCAAGTATGTGAATTTAAGAGAGTCAAGGTCATTTCCATTTTTGTAAAAGACACAACCAAGGAATCCGGTGAGCTTAGTAAAGTGCCATCAGCAGAGTTTCTGATTGATTCCTGAAGTAATTAGTAATTAAGCATACCAGCCTCAGTTGAGATAACAAATGAACACGACACATAAATGCTATATTAGTATTATCCAATGACAATCTATAACCAAGTTTCACAATTACTATCCATTAATCTAGTACCCTTATGAAAGATATATAATATCAAACTTAGAAAAAGCATACATTGCCAATTTGCCATAATAAAAAAAAACAATACATATAAGCTAAAACCAGATTCTACATGTCAACAAAGTTGTTTCTATATTGTAGGCTTCAAAAGCAGATCTCAAAACCTTGATAGTGATGGAATGGGAATTAAGAAGTGAAAAAAGAGTAAACCTGGATTAAGCAACTAAACTAACATTAAACGTACACAGAAACCCCACCCTTAGGATATGAAATGCTTAGAGATTTGTTGATGGAATAAATTTTCAAAGCTCAAACTAATAGAGGCTTTGGCAACTAATAAAGATTTTATAGACAAATCCAGATTCACATATATCTACTTCGAACGGAGAGCTGCATCTTCTTGTAGCATACTTGTTAATATTGAATAACCAATAATTATAACTAGAAACAAGCAGAAGCTTCTAAAAAACAAGCAAATACAGAACCACTTAAAAGAGTACGATTCTTGTTTCAATATACAAGGAAGCTCTTTGACATTAACTATTAAGCAGCAAACATGTACCTGTAACACCATGTTTAGTTCAAAATCGTCATCCCATGATTCTCCTTTATCCAGCTTTGTAAATACCACTGCCAAGAAATGCTGCAGTAAATCACATGCGTCCATTAAGATTGCAAATCATTCAGAATTTCTCAAAGCAATAACATAACTTATACGGTACAGCTATTATATAGGAAACATCATACCAGAGCCTAACAAATATACATCACGTAATACTCCTAGCTCATCCATCAACTTCCAGTCACGTAGCAACTTTGACAGTATATGACTGCCAATATTATCTACCTGAAGCATTACATTATACAATTATTAACACGGGCCATGTATCAAAGTGGCTTTCAGTTGAATCGAATATGTATATACCTGCTTCTTGATGTAAAAAGTAAGGCCTTCCTGCAGAATAACAACAGGAAGTGGAGTAGATTTCGGTTCAACAGTTTGAATCCAGCTAAGGACCTTCGATACAAGGGTGCTATTTTTTCTGAAATGGTAAAAGCTCTGAAAGAAGGTCCTCCTGTTGCAGATTGCATTTGAGTACCACAAGCATCACATTTCTACATAACTGAGTTCCATCCCCATGGTCAGCAAACCATTCGATTTGCCCAAAAAACGATGGGGGAACCAGACAGGCCAAGATTCACTCTCACGTACGGTGACTTATGTATCATAAAATAAGCACACCTTAAAACAAATTCACAAAAAGGATATTGAATGTCACATGTCATTCACCACAAAGCAACACTCGAATCACTTCATCCTCACACGAAAAAAGTAAAAAAAGAACACACAAATTTATCGTGGTTCTGTCTAAAGATATATTATAAAAATTAAATAAAATCTTACTGCTTTGAAACAAACAAACATGGTTAAGGAAGAGGTGGCCAGGTAGTTGTTGGTATTATTTATAAATTCTAAGATGTCCATATGAAATAACAAAGAATGATTATCCACATTCATACCTCGATAGGTTGTAAGTTCCTGAACACTAGGATCTTTGATTTTCATATTGCAGGTCAACAGCATAGGAAATTGAGTTTCATTTTGACCATCCTTTTAAGTTTCACCATTTTACCAATTCAGAGCCAAAAGTACAGCCCAAATCAATCCGTTAACCCATAAATGGGTCAAGAAGCAAGAGGATAGTTATAGAGATGCCCATCTATATCAGGAAGAAATCCTCGCTCCATCATCTTCTCTCTAACAATATCATATGTCATATGATTAGGTATCAAACCCTTCTCCAGCATCTTGTTAAGAAACTCATTAGCTGCATCCAACTTACCCTTCTCACAAAAAGCCTTGATCAACACATTATATGTTGCAACATTAGGTCGCCTCCCTTCTTTTTCCATTCGTGTCATCACATTTAGAGCAGCCCTTAGGTTTCCTTCCTCACAATAGCCAGATATCAAGGTGTTATATGTTAGCTGAATAGGAATCAAACCTCTGCAAGACATCTCATTTAGAAGCTTAATTGCCTCTCGTGTCTCCCCCTTTTTGCAAAACGCACCAATTCGTATATTATAAGTTACAATATCAGGTTTCAAATCTCTGTCCTTCATGTCATCCACAAGCCTGTTAACAGCCTCTATATCTCCCTCCCTACTATATCCCGCTATTAAGGAATTATAAGTTGAAACATTGGGTTTAACATTACCGTCTAACATTGATTTGTATAGCTTACCCGCCTCTTCCAAACGTCCAGCTTGGAAATAAGCATTAAGCAAAGTATTATACGTATACACATTGGGAGCCAAGCCTTGCTTAGTAATCTCGTCAAACACCTCTTCACATTTCTTTAGCATTTTCTTCTTTGAAAATCCATTCATCACAACATTGTAAGTAACAAGACTCGGCTTCACACCCGAGTTAACCATCTGATCCCGCAAAGCAATCGCCTCATCATGTTTCCCCAAACAACAAAGCCCATTAATCAGAGAATTATACGTCACAACATCCGGTTTCAGCCCACTGCCTTGCATTTTCTTGAACAAACTCATAGCAGCAGACACATTCTCAGCCTTGCAAAAGCCATCAATGAGAGCATTATATGTAACATTATTCGGGAACACGTTCCTTTTAACCATTTCCTTCATAAAGGCATCAGCTTTATACATTTTTGCCGCCCCACCTTTCTTACAATATCCGCAAACAAGCGTATTATACGTAACCACAGAAGGCAGGATTCCCCTAACCTGCATATCCTCAAAAACATCCTCCGCCTTACGGAGCCTCCCAGCCTTGCATAACCCGTTGATCACCATATTAAACGTGGCCAAATTAAGCGTGACCCGCCTCTTGACCATCTCCCTGTATACAAACTCGACACGCCCATATCTCTCTTCTCTGACCAACAAACTTATCAATTGATTACATGAAATTACTGATAACTTAAGCCCATAATCACCCGCTCTGTCAAAAGCCTCAAAGGCTAAGTCAGGCTTGGAGTATTTAACATAAGCTAATAATAACAAATCAACAATGATGGAATTGGCGCAGACGTTATTGGAAAGTCTGTGAAGCATAAGAAGAATAGAGGAAGATGGGTGTTTGGTAATAATGGGATTATTATTATTTAATAAAGACCTGATTTGATTGTAGCATTTAGCATTGGCTAAAATGTAAAAGAGGCAGCAGTAATGTTGGAGAGAGTGTTGAAGGTGAAAGTGTTGGTGGGACCAGTTGAAGTAGCCAAGGACGACGTCGGAAGGGGCGTTGGAATCGAAGAGTTGTTGAAGGAAGCGGTCAGGGGTTGTAGATTTGGTGAGGGATAGAAGAGCAGGCCAGTGTTGTTTTCTGATCAGATCAAAGGAGGACTGTAATAGGGGCTCTAAAGGAAGAGGCTCCTTACCGGATTCTGAACAGTAATTATTATTATTATTATAAGAAGAAGAAGGTGGAGGATGATGGAGGCAGGGAAGTCGAAAACGATGAAGCCGAATCATATCAGATACGATCAATTCTTAAAACGCACTATTAGACCATCACTGGCTGTCCAATATTTCCATCATAGCGTTGACTTTCTGAAATCAAATTCATAACACATCCATAACCAAATTTATGATAACAGTTACGGTTTCCACATACATGGATCACTTCAACAAATTGCACCTCCATGATAACAGTTACGGTTACCACAAACATGGATCATTTCAACTTATTGTTATATCAATACATAATAAGCCAAAACCCAATTCATTTAACCCTAAAATTAGAAACATTTCATCATATTAACTTAAAAACCTACCAAATCGAAATCATTTAACCTACAGGCCACTTTAAAAAAGAAAACACTATAAATTTAGCTAAATCCCACATTAGCCCGAAAAAAGAGAAACTAGCAAATATGCAAAAAATAAAGATGAAATTACAATTAACATCATCATTGATGAAATCATCATAGTTGCTAGAAAGGGTCTCGTCAATTTCGAAGAACTATAGATCATTGCTCAAAACTTCTTAAGAGGTATACTGCCATCACCAACAAGAATATATCCTATTTTAAATAGAACAAAAAACAACAGATCAACAATGAAAATTGAATTTTTTTTTACCTATGGGTTCCCTTTTTTGGGTGGTCAAATGCGCACAACCAAACCTTACAATTTTAGAGTCGGGTTGGATCGGGTCGGGTCAGGCCAAATTTCTCGCAAGTAAAACATCAAAATAAATGCAAGAATCGTTCATGTTGAGTTCGACCAGACAACTCGTAAAGACACTGGTTTAACATCTATATAGTGACAACAATTATGATGCTCGCACATCGTTTTATAGGAAGAGCAAAATTCAACTCTTTAAAAAAGGAACAAAACAACAGATATCCAACTTATTATTCCACAAGCATTTCAAATAAGTGATAGGTAAATTTTAAACAGAACAACAAAAATTTCAACTTAAAGAGCACTTATGATTCTTCAAAACGAACAAGCAAATAATATTAAATGTGAAGTCTCATCTCTGTTTTGACAACATTACTAAAAATTGTCATTTATTTAATTTGATTTCACATAATTATCATTCCATTAGGCATTAACATAACATAATAATGAAATTCATATTCACAAGATTGCAAAAACCACGAAATTCATATTTACAATTTCAAATTCATAAAGATACTAACAAAATCATAGATTATAACTTATAGATAAGTAAAAGAAATTAGAAGTTTACCTCCTAAGTCCCAAATCGAAATCATGTTTTGAAACAATAAAAACACAACAATCATAATCATATAACAAAGAATGAAAAGAATTGTAGCAATAAATGATAATGATATAACAAGTTTGAAGAAAGTAAAAGAGGAAATGAAGCAACAAGTTTAGGAAATTGATTGGAGATATGTTACTTGAGAGAGATATGATGGATGGACGAAGACACAGAGTGGTGGTGGACTGTTGACGACGACAGCAGTAAGGCACGCTGGCTGGTTGGCTGCGATGGTCAATGTTAAAGCTTAAAAGGGTTTTTTTTTCTTCTATAATGGGGAGGCAGTGAGCAGACGAGGGAGGTCATTTTGTTTTGTATGAAGCCCTAATTTGGGTGACACTAGCTATTTTTGGATACTTGAGAGGTGCCCGCGCGATGCGGCGGAGACACAACATGATGATGGTTCCACAGAATGGTGACGACGACATCCGTTTCTGACGTAAACAATAGTTCTTGACCAAAATTGTAAAATTTAAATAAGATTAAAAATGAAAGAAATGATAAGATAAAACTAAATAGTTTCACTTATATTATAATATAATAAGACACATCAAGCAATATTTGTGTCGTTAAGTAAAGATTGAATGCAATGGTTTGTCAAAAGACGCAGGGCAACAATGTACTGTACGCGCTACTATGCATAAAATAAATGTACTAAATGCATAAAACCTTTTGTAGGGCGTCCTAAATTGATTGAAAATTGGCATATTATCTTAAAAATGTATTTTATCGTAGTATAGATATAGATTAATTTGGTTTAAACCATCGTAATGGAGTTGAAATTATTTAAATCAATTATACTAAAAGGCTAAAGAAATATCATGTAATTATTAGTTGTACATAATGATTTGAGGCAATTGAATTAGACCATATGAGAAAGAAGTAGGATTTGCACATGATTGTAAATCATCACCTATAGAACTTGATAAAAAATAGCGTAAACAGAGTTAAAACCCAAATCAAATTTACCTAACTACAATGAATAAATGTTTATTTTTTTTAATTGTAGTAAGGTTAACTGTTAAATCATGTTACAATAAAAAGAACTAACCAAAATAATATATTTTAGACATTAAAGGAAAATTCTATATTGTTATAAAATTTTAAATCATGTTATATTAAAAGGACTAACCTAAATTTACTTTTGGTTCGCCAAGTGAAAACAAATTCTCTTTGATTTTTAAATCTTTCATCATCTACATTTGCTAAAGATTCAAGGTTACTTTTACTATCTTTCTCGATAAATAAAAGTTAAAAATGTGTAGTACTTGTTTCCACTGAACTTACTCTATACCTATAATTTACAAAACGTGAAGATGGCTACAAGAAATCCGTGGTTGAAAGTTGAAAATGTTCATGTGGCATAAAAGAAGTGATAAGAAGTTCATTAGTAAAAAAATAATTGTTCAAAGTAAAAAATCTCACATTTAAATTATTGGATTGCATTGGGTGATAACGATCATGAATCTAATTACAAAAACCTACCACGTCCATTACTTTAATAGTATAGAGTTTTAGATTCTTGTTAAGCACCTTGATTTTGATAAAGACGTTGTCATGAAGCGTCATCATTCCTAAAGCTTCATGAGCAAGCCATTTATATCTTTAAGCGATAAACAAAGATGGGAAACCAAAAAAGAAAAGTTAGACTTGACGGCAAGATGGCCGATAATGCGTAAATGTTCACAACTGTAACATAACCTATTGTACTCGGCTTGGATACGACGGTGCTTTCTGGGATGTTGACAAACGACGGTGAAGGTGTATCATGATTTTGTTGGCAACAACAAGTGGTGCTATGTGTAAGACTTGTTAATTCCTATTGATTAATATTAACCTGATTATCAGTTACAACATAAAAGCAATCATGCGAGAATTAATTCATGCGGGTTACAAGAATTCGAATAGATGGGAACCTAAAGAGTTCCAATTACTTAAAGAGTTCTTTATTAATGTATTTTTATTATATTTTTTATATGAGTATAATAAATACTTAATTAGAAGTTTATTAAATAATGTATTAATGTGTCTTGAGCTTTGAGGTAAATTACAATAATACCCTCCTCAAATGAAGTTAAATTACTATATTGCCCATCTAGAATGCATTATATAGTAGTATATATGGGTTAACCAATAAAATACTTATTGGTTCCATAATTTTTCTATTTATATTATCACTAAAATTTCAAACCGAGTGGGTTTTTGAGAACCCGCTCTTTAAGCATATATCCGCCCCTAGTGGTGATGGTTGGTAAGTTAGGGTTTAGCAGGTATCCGCTCTTGTTATAGTAGAAGATGAAGGTGTTTGGTGTACCACCGAAACTTGTAAGTTTGTTTAGGATTCTTTACGAGAAAAAGAATAAATAAGAAGAATGATGATGGTTAGATTTTGGTGTTGGAAGGATTAGATTTTATTAGTCAAAATTGTTTGATTTTCTTAGTTAAAGGCCGAGCGGTAAAGTGAAAACTGGACAACCCGGAATTGAATTTTTCGGGGTTTGGTTTTGGTGTCACTCTTTTTACCAGAGGTATTCGTTTTTTTCATTTTTTTAGCGGTACTGGTTCGGTAAGGTTTGGTAGTTTTGGTAGATTTACATTCTAATATTTGTACCGTAATGAGCATTTTCAGAATCGGTATCGGTATTCATTTTTTTATTTTTCAGGGTCGGTACTTTCAGTATTGATTCTGGTTCGGCATCGATATTGTCCCTACTCATTACATCTTAATATAACCCTAGTACCTAATATGTAGGGATGGCAAAATTGGCGGGTTAGATTGGTTTGGTTGTTGGGTTGTGATAGGTTTAAGTCAGGATGGGTAAATTAATATATGGGTTAGGATGGTTTGGATCAAAATGGGTTTAGGTCAAGTTAAGATATGTTAAAAAATTAAAATTAAAATTAAAAATGTATAAAATAAAAAAAACAAAAAAATGTAAAATAATTTTAAAAAATAAAAAAATTAAATTTTAAAAAGTGCGATTTTTTTTGTAAAAGTATATACATAAAAAATAAAATTTCATTATACTATTCTAAAATAACAACATTTATCATAACAACCTGTTGAGATTAAGGTTAAAAACATAAAAAAATAAACCATTTCTTACAACTCAAACCTAAAAATAAAACAGTTGAGCTAATACATGTGAAATCAACATCTCCAACGGGATCTAAAACTTTACGAACAAAACCCTAAATATACATTTGTATGTATGTGTGTGGCCCCACCATTCCATTCCAGACCCATCCGATATTCCGAACCACACACCTTTGGACCACCTACAACAAGCATTGATTTGTAATTTCAATCCTTCAAACCGAAAAAACCATTGTGAATGCTCTAAGTTATTCTACTTCTACATCTTATACTATTTTTCGTTAAGACAATTGTAAACTGTACCAATATTCATTCTATATTTCTATATATTAAAGATTCTGATCAAATGAATAGCCCCGTTTTGCTAACATGAGCCGCATGGCATTTTTGTAATTATCTTGCATTTAAGGGTTTTTATCTATCATCCCACCGTATAAATCAGCGTGTGTGTAGTCGAGCGTTGTAGGGGCGTTTTGGCCCCCATAGCGCCGGGGAACACCGCCCCCGCCAGCTCTATGCGGGCGTTTGGTAGCGCCAATTATGTGCATAACGAGCGTTTTGACCAATGATGATGATGATGATGATGATGATGATGAAGGGAAGGGGAGGGAGACCGTTGATGATGATGATTATTATTATTCCCGAGTGGTAGGGAAGGGTGAGTGTAGAGAGAGTGTATGATGCTATTGAAGCTTGGACCAGAGCTTTGGAGAGACTGTAGAAAAGAGGAGAGATAGGATAACAAGAGGATTGAGAGAATTGGTTTGGCTTTAGATGAAAAGGAGATGGAAATTTATATAACAGACCCTCATGTTTGATAAGATTGCAAAATAATAATAATAATAATAATAATAATAATAATAATAATAATAATAAACAATAAAAAACAATGATTATCCAATCATTTATTATAAAGCCCCATAGCCCCTTCCCAATACACCCTATTTTCCTATAATGCCCCATAAAGCCATTCTATTACTTTATAATATTTTATTCCCCATAACGCCCCTCCACTACACATGCCCTCATCATCTTCGCACGACCCAATATATATATATATATATATATATATATATTAAGGGGTGGTTATTCTACAAAGTAAAAGAAACGTGCGAAGGATGCGAAGGATCTTTGTACTTGATAATTACGTAATGATAATTACGTAATGTTTTTTATGTTCATGATATCATTATGTAATTATCATTACGTAATTATCATGCACTTTGTACATGATAATTACGTAATGATAATTACGTAATGTTTTTGTATGATCATGAAGGCATTACGTAATTATCATTACGTAATTATCAAGTCATGAAGGCATTACGTAATTATCATTACGTAATTATCAAGTACAAAGTGATCATTCGCATCCTTCGCACGTTTGTATTATTTTGTATTTGAACCTGTCCCTATATATATATATATATTAAAGATTCTGATCAAATGAATAGCCCCGTCTTGCTAACATGAGCCGCATGGCATTTTTGTAATTATCTTGCATTTAAGGGTTTTTATCTATCATCCCACCATGTATAATCATCATCTTCGCACGGCACAACCACACTGTAACTCAAAGTTCTAACCATGTTTCTCTCTCTAGCTTTGCCGTTATCATTAACGGTCTTCTTTAACCTTATTTTTAGTCAACAAACTGACCTACAACAGTGGTGTTGTGGGTGATGGAGAAATCAAATTTTCAAAGAGAGAGAAAATGGTGGTTTGATAAGGTTCTCAGACAGAGAAACAGAGAGAGAGAGGTTAGTGGTTTGATGAAGTTTTAAAGAGAGAGAATGTGGTTTGATAAAGTTTCCATCGTGTGGTTGGTGTACAAGTAATGAAGCACGAGGTACAGGTGATGTTGCATAAACTTTTTAAAATGTCGCCGGAAATAATTGATGAAGCACGATACGGTTTGAGGATGAGATAAGGTTTTAGTTATAGCCGGTGACATCTACCTATGATCTAATAATTCAGACGACTGTTGTCGGACCGTTGACAATAGTGGCGTTATTTTGGTGGTGTGTTATGCTGTTGGTTATCGAAAAGAGATGTCACATGGAGGTGCATTAGAGGCGAATCTTAGAGGGTGTTTGAGATTGAGTTTGGAAATGCAAAAATGCTTTTGGTCAGAAGTGCTTATTGGCTTATGACTTTTTGAAAAGGAGTTTTAAAAAAAGTGTTTGAATTAGCTTTTGGGATGAGAAACGTCAAAAAGTCAATAGATTTTTATTTTTTTAAGTGTTTCGCTTAACTTATTGTGAATATTAGTTGTATGGGTCGTAGATTTGTAATTTTTTTCCAAAAGTCAAAAGCCAAAAGCTAAAAGCCAGGATTTCTAACTTTTAAAAAATAGTTTTTTCACCCTTAAAAGCCAAAAGTCAACACAGAAATTGCTTTTGGGTTACACAAACAGCTTATTGACTTATTGGCTTTTTGAAAAATCCAATAAGTCAATAATTTGTTTTGAAACTCAATCCCAAACACCCTCTTAGTATTTCCATAGGGGGTCTTGCCCCCTGATTTAATCCGTAGAGGTAATCTTGTCCAGGTCGTTGACGGAAAATTGACATCATCCCCTTTGATTTGAAGTGCAACAAGTGATTTTGCTAACTTTCGTTGTGTATAGCTTCTAATTTTGACTTGTATAGCTTCTGATTAAAAAAACGCCTCTTTGACATCATTATGCTTTGTTGTTAGCCCCTCATGTTTGATTTGGAAATTAAACGATGATGTTGAAGATTGAAGAAGCTGGTATAAAGCTTACATAGTATGTTAGGACTGTGTTTTTTATTTTTTTTGAAATGCAGAAACATCAAAACTTTTAATGAAAGAGACTAGAGAATATAATGGCAAAAGAACAGAATATGGATGGAGATGGTTTGAAAGAGAAGCATGGGTATGGGTGTGACAAAAATGTAAAAAGATGTAATTAACATCGGAACCGATAAGTCCTGACTACTTAGCTCAACTGGTTGATGGACATCGCAATGAAGAGTTTGAACGGATTTCACCTAGTTCGACTCCAAGTGGGGGCGAAGGTTTTCCCATTCCAAGGGTTTCCTGCGCATCTGGGACGGTCCGGCAGGCGGGTTCGGGTCAAGGGGAATTGGCCTAAGTACCCGGGGGCTCGGAGATCGTTTCGTTGGTCGTTAAAAAACATCGGAAAGATAAATGTGCATTCAATAGTCAAATCTATGTGACTATAAACATGTTTCCTATATTTTCATAACACGTGGATTTGTGTTTTGTTTTAAATTTTGTTCGAAAGTTTTTAAATTTTTTTATAACAAACTAATTAAATAATATGTGGAATCGTGTTTTAATGTACGCTTTCTGCGGAACCAAGTGAATTTTGTTTGGAAACAAATCAGGTTATATGTCGTTGCTGTTTCGTCGTCACCGCAATGCACGGCTGATAATACCACTAGTTATATTGTATTATAGAATTATAGTTTCATTTCCATTCCTCTCATTTCTTTGTTTTTCTTTTATAGTTACAATCCTTTTGTTAAACAGTTGAATGTGTTGGTTGAGAAGTAAATGAGTAGTGGTTGTATTCATAATCCACCACGAGGCAAAAAAAAATCATTTTTATTTTTTGGAAAATTGGATTTTAAGACCCTGAACTACTAATTATTGGCTGCTGACACACTGAACTATAAAATTGTTTACCACCACATTGTACTTTTAACTTCTTGGCCTATGTTACCATCTGACAAACCATGATTAGTTTTTTTGTTGACATGACCATTTTTGTTGATGTGGCATGGTGAAAATGACCACGTCACCCTGCCACATCAGCAAAAAATAGCCACGTCACCATGCTACATCAACAAAAATGGCCACGTCACCATGCCACATGAGCAAAAATGGCCACGTCAGCAAAAAAAACTAACCATGGTTAGTCCGAGGGTGACACATGCCAATAAGTTGAAAGTACAGTGTAGTGGTGAATAATTTTGTAGTTCAGTGTATCAGCGGCCAATCTATAACTATATATAAAAAATTGAATTTAGATTATTTGACATTCAATGGAGGCCTCAACCCCCCTCCCCTTGAATGTGCCACGTGACACGATGAGATGCTTTCTTTTTATTTTTATTTTTTTAATTTTTAAGTAGACATTAAAATTGAAACCAAATCTACTTATATTTTAAATATACTATTATTATAAATTCAAATATTTTATTAAGATATGGTTATCTTCAAAATAAAATAAACATATTTACCTTTCATATTATATTAATATGCTAGATTATACCCCGGGAACGTCCCGGGGTTGAGAAAACTAATATAACATATTAATTTTACATACAAGAAAGCTTCGGGTAACACCTAACCTAAAACAATTAAAAATGTATCTCCAATGTTAATGCCTAACCTTATACAATATATAGCTCTAATATTAATATCTAACCTAAAACAATGTATAACTCTGAACAAAACTCCACAAAAAATAGTCGTTTTTTTCTCCGTTTATTATATATAGCACTATGGTACTCGTTGGAAAGATAATAAAGCGCTCGTTAATTTGGTGTAATTTTTTTCTTTAAAAAATCTCTTATATAAAAGATATTAACGTTTAAAAGTTATGGGAGGAAAAATAAGAGAGAAAAATCCAATTTTATTTTTAAATATTTTTTTCCTAAAATATCTCAATGCCACATGGGATGACACATGACACATTCAAGAAGGAGAATGCCTCTTTGAGTGCCATGTCATTAAAATGGCTTTGATTTATTATACGTATAGATATATGTTTAGAATTTTTTTTAAATTATTGTTTTTAAAAATAAATCAAAGAAGATATGGATATCTTCAAATTTAAATAAAAAGATTTATATTACAATTTATCTAAAGCATTTATTAAATGAATATTATAAATAGAGGTGAACATTCCGTTAGCTTCTACATTTGATTAGGAGGTAAGGTTTATACCAATAATCTAATGCACAAATATTATAACTTTTGTTTTGACAAATAAAACATACGATGTCACTGAAAGATTTAAAACAAAGCACTAAATACTTTAACAGTTGTCATATATACCCTTAATAACAGATAATTGTTTGTACACTGATAGATTTATTTGTTGGGATTTTTACTTTAATTAAATATGTAACGTTTGTAATTCAATATATGTATTAATAAAATCATATAACAAATTACTTTAAAGTGAGACCAAAACGATGAAAACTTCAAAAATGTCAAAACCTCATCTGTAATCTTTAACCACTATAGGAGTATGAAGAGAAAGCCGAAGCTACTACTTAAGTGAGCAATGAATCGCCACGATTTGCTTCAAGGTTCAGGTCAGTGAACGCAAATGGGAATTAATGATCCATATGACTGAGTTTACGATTGGTATGTTTTCTACTTTTATCATTTTTTATTAAGTCATATTAGATTTTAAAACCCCGGGACACTCCCGAGGTAATCAACTAGTAATCAATAGTTTAGAGTGTTAAAATCAATTTCCCTTATTTTTTTAAATATACGATATAATTTTTCTCTTAAAATGCGTTTTTGTTGACTTAAAAAAAACCCTTAGATACGTGACTTTACTTAAACTTTTATTTGGGTGTCGTACCCTAACGAATCAAATCGACTCCTACTGAACAATTTTTTCAATCGATGTAAATCACGAATTAGATATCTTTTTTACTAATATATTAAATTTCATTTCACCGAAAACACAATGACAAATTACACAATCAAAGGTAGACGGACAACAAGCTCGTCAACCCTTTCTGATGAATAGCGAAACTGAACCAACAAAAGACAAACCCTTGCCCTTGGGGGGGGGGGGGTCGAGTGATTGCTATGAACGACACGTTGGACTCTGGCAAGGAAATGAATGGCTTCCGCCTTCCGGTGTCAAAGAGCCAAACATATCAAAGGCTAAGGGGACAAAAGCATATTGATTATCCTCACAGGTTTTGGTATGCTTCTCAACCTTCTTGGACTCTGCTTTTTACATCATCTTCATCTGCCCGACCACAAACCCAGAATCTCGGAAACCAACGAGAGGGGATATTCGTTTGGTCATACCACGATTTTGTTTATTTGTTTCCTCTTTCAGTTTCTATAATTAATGTCGGTGCCATAATAAAACTTACCAATACCAATCAAATTCCCGCATAATAGTTGGAGAATCCGAGGCACAACGGGCAGATTTTGATAACACTAGTTTGACTTCAAATTTGTACAATTCTGATTTGTATGGTCAACTTCCGTGTTATTATTATAATATAAAATCTATATGTTTGTAAATTTGACTAGTCATCCATATCTTCCATGTCATGCTATAATAACTATTGGGAAGGGAAAATGACCAAAATGGTCCATTGACCATGTGATTTGCCAAAATGGCCCTCTCCCGTCTTTTTGGAGAGCCGGGTCACGGCCCCCAACGAGCCTGAACCGTCTCCAGAGAGCCTTTAGTTTACAACCAATAATAAACCAACACGTGCCGTATCTGATCCCGAGACGTGTCAGAGCCGCCGAGTCGTCTCCCGTGGGCCCTTGAGACGTCTCGCTGTCGTCTCAAGCCGTCTTCGGCTAGCCTCTGAACCGTCTGAACCGTCTCACCAATGTATATAAATACCCCAATTCACTTCACAAAATTTGACCCACCCCCCTCTATCATCAATACTAAACCTTCATCAAACCTTTCATCTTTCAAATCAATGATGTTTTTTACTTTTCCAACCGAAGCCTACCGGCTTACGAAAATATTGTCCGATTACTTGGATTGTTGTTACATCTGCGTACAGCTACTTGGATTGTTGTTGCATTTGCGCGTGGGTAAACCCGTGTAGAATGCCTCGATGATGTGGTGGTCTACTTTATTTGCAAGTTCGGTTCTTTGTCTATGTATAGCACATACACCATTCAAACAAAGTTCAAAGCGAGTAAATTTGGGAAGTAATATCCAATCAACCCTACGTCCGTCGTTGGAACTTGTCGGCGTCCCCTACTGCTAACTATGTTATGTGGTCGACGTGTGGAACGGATACGTCTCGGTGGACGACATGTGCAACGAGTTTGTTTATTGTTGGTGTAATAGTATAGTTTTTGTAATATTTGTCGTGTTTTGATAATCAAGATTGTTGTAATATTTGTAATATTACAAAAACATAAATAAACATAAGATTCATTGGATTAATAAAAAACATAAACATAAGATTAATTGGATTACAAAAGTTATATAAGTTACGCGTTAAGACGGTCCCTCATCATTTGTCAAGCAGACACATGTTTGAATTCTTTGTGCTCCTTGGATTGATACCGTTTTTTTTTTGTATATTTGGTGGCCGCGTCTTCGGGCATGTCTGAAGGTACCACTTCAAGTGTCCGATAGTGATACCCGTTGAAGATATGACACTTCGTGTTCAAGTCGGTCCACTTACGGCTAAGAGAGCCGATGGTTCGGTCTGCGCCTCCCACCAACCGATTGTATTCATGCAAGATACGGTACCACTTGTTTGTTTGGTGTGGGCTATCTTCGACATGTTTCCACGCTGAAACTAGTGCAATTTCTTGTTCCTCAGTCCATCGTTGGGGTGCCATTTTCCTTTAAATGAATGAGACGGTGGTGGTAGTGATAGTGTTAGTGGTAGTGGAGAGTCGAACGGGGAATGGGACGGAGATTGGGACAAAGAATGGTATATATAGGGTTGAGGTGGACAACTGAACCATCGGACAAGTCATCGGGACTCACCGGAGACGAAGAGACCCGAGACGTCTCAGGAGACGGCTGGGGAAATGTGAATCGTCTCGGGACTCATAAGTTGAACCGAAGCCGAGCCCTCATAGGGAAATGTGACCCGTCTCGGAGACGGCTGACAGTCCTCGGGATCAGATACTCTACATGTTGGTTTATTATTGGTTGTAAACTAAAGGCTCTCCGGAGACGGGAAAGGGGCATTTTGGCAAATCACACGGTCAACAGGCCATTTTGGTCATTTTCCCATAACTATTTTCTGAACCCAAAACATCTACAAATGCTTACATCGTCTGATTCATCTAAATCTCGAACAAAATTCATTAAGGTCGATGCCATGCCACTTGTCACCTTTTTATCTTTAAAAACAAAGAGAGACTAGTTTAAATAATTGTTTCGACCAAGTGTATACATACAACAAATCAAAACTAATTAAGTTGACTTTGATAAACAGCTTGCGAGGGTGCACACCACACATGCAACTTCGTGTTTAAATTAATATGAATATTTTATTTACATTTGCTACGTCAATTGACATATGAATATCATCATTTCATTAAATTATTTGTTTCGTTTTCTTCTTAGAAGCTATTTGGGTCATTCATTGATCATGTTGTTTGGGTCATGACATCCTAGCAATTTTTTAATTAGCTCTTTACAATTTTTTAATTAGCTCTTTCTTTTCTTTGATCAAATGGTGATCTTTCTTTTTGTTATCAAAACAAATTTTGGCATTTTCCCCTTCTCTAGTTCTGTTAACCACTTTTTTAAGTATGTAACTATAATGGCATATTCTTCATCATCACAATTTTCCTCATGTTAGGCTTTGATAGCCATGAACTTATTGAGGTATTCCTTTGTGGATTGATATGCAAACTCGTCCATGTTATAATGAAGTCCATGAGTTTCAAATTCCAATAAGTCCATCCATTTAAAGGGTGCTTAGATCCTTGATTCTTAACTGACGGTTATACCTCCGCACGCTATTACGTAAGAACAAGCGTATAAATTATAGATATACTTAAATAACATGGCCGGTGGACCCAATGGTGAAGCTTGAAAAATATACTGACGAGGCCAAAATTTATGAGACACAATTTGTTGATAATTATGTGACTTGGCTTTGTTACAAGGAATAAAGTGTGTTTGTAATTAAGTGCTTTTTTGTATTTAGACTGAATTACAAGTTTTGTCCTTTAGGTTTATACCAAATTTCAACGGATGTCCTTTAATTTTAAAATTGATTGGTTTTGTACTTTATGTTTTAAAATCTTGCACGTTTTGTCCTTTGGTGCTAACCCAGTTAATTTTTTTCGTTAAGTGGAGGGTAAAATTGTCTTTTTACCCATTTATTTATAAAAACATTTTAAAATTAAAAAAAAGAATTATATATATATATATTAATACCTCTCTCTCTCTCTCTCTCTTCTCTTCTCTTCTCTTTTCTCTCTTCTCTCTTTCTCTGCTATTTACCAGCACCACCCACCTCCATCCATACTATCATCACCCACCTCCACCTCCACACCACTTGCCACCGCCACCACCCATCCCACACCAACCACCGCCCACCTGCAGCCACCACCTCACCTCCCTTCTCCACCCCACCGTCGTAACCCCTCTTCTTCCGCTCCCTTTCTTGTCAGCACAACCATGCAGCAACCACCGTCAAATATCATCACAAAACCCCCATAACTGAACGCCAACCTCCACTGTCATTTTTCCCTGAATTAAAGTCAACCATTTCACCCCCATCCCACACCAACCACCCCTGCAACCACCACTCTACAATCCTAACACCCCCATTCATCAACCGAATATACAAACAAGAGAGATTATTGGACTCAATAACATACTAACCTTCCACCACCACTGTCGTAACCCCTGTACCCACAGTCATCCTCCACCGTCACCTTTCCCTGAACCCAAACCACCAGGTTCACCGCCCATGGCCTCCTCAGCAACCATCCTCACCATATATTACAGATCTGGACTCCAACTACTATAATCACCTTCTGATGAAGCATCCTCAAACTCAAACCGGAATCGTGACCTAAACAGAGACCATCATAAAACTCCCAATCCTCTGCTGATGTTGTTCATGTGTCGTCGAGTGGTGGTCGGGCGGCGTCGCCGCCGTGGCTCCCCTGTATACGGTGGTCGGAATCCACCGTTTCCCCTTGTACCCTTTCTCATACCCCCTTCACTCTTGGTCTCTTCTCTCTCTCTCATCTGAATGTCTAGTGTGTGTGTGTGTGAGCAGGCAAGGGGAGCACAAGGGTGGGGGTTTGGGTTGGTGTGAGAGAGAGATAGATTAATATATATATAATTCTTTTTTTTTTATTTTAAAATGTTTTTCTAAATAAATGTGTAAAAAGACAATTTTACCCTCCACTTAACGAAAAAAATTAACTGGGTTAGCACCAAAGGACAAAACGTGCAAGATTTTGAAACATAAAGTACAGAACCAATCAATTTTAAAGTTAAAGGACATCCGTTGAAATTTGGTATAAACCTAAAGGACAAAACTTGTAATTCAGTCTTGTATTTAACATGTCTTGTTACAATGTAACTTGTTTTATTTATCATATTTTTTATTAAAGATGTTTCCGGTCATGTATTCAGTAACATTTTATGAAACATTTTTATACAACACAACGCGAAGTATAAGTTGTAACATGTAAACAAAGTTGTAACATATTAGAAGTGTAAGCTGTAACACTGTATTAAAAGTGTAACATCCTAAAAGTATAAGTTGTAATCTAATAACAAGTGTTGTAACATACCAACAAAAGTTGTAACATATAAGTTACAACATAATACATACAATATGTTATAACGTAACACATAACAGTTTTTGTACAACTGTTATATATGTAAAGAAAAGTGAGAGAAACAAGAGAGGAGAGAGTGTGAAATAGTGAAAAGGGTAAGTTGTTACAGTTATATAAGTACATTAAGTTGTTACAATTTCATCAATATTATATTTCTGGTTACAGTTAAACAAGTAATAAGTAAATAAATTGTTTAACTTGTTACAGTTAAATAAGTACCCTAAGTTGTTATAGTTACATATATATATATATATACACAAACTTATAGTTAGATAAGTAACATATAGCATAGGCTATTTTAGTTGTTATAGTTAAATGTTCATAAATGGAAAACCTTGTAGCATCCAAGTTGTAAAAAGAAAATGTTTAAATGTAATAATATATGAGTGAGAAAAGTGGGTGTTACAGTTATGATGTAATAAAAGTGTCACACCCTCGAATTCTACTTGCAGGGTTTTACCGCGAGGCGCGTGACACACCAGGATCCAAGTCAATGGTCACAATAAACGACATCTATATGATATTAAAAAACGTAATAAAATCCAACCACGCAGTGTAAAAGTTTACATGAAACCAAAACCCGATAACGGAAGCAATAAGTTTACAAAAAACCCAAGTTTAGAAGTAAGTATTTAAACCAAACAAGGTTTACATTATGCATGAAACGACAAGACGCAGTGAGACTCCAGTGCGCCTAGACTCCCTGCTACCTTAGCGACCTGAGAAAACATGCAATGTTAGTCAACACATAAAGTGCCGGTGAGTCACAGAGATAAAGTTTGTAACGTTTGTAAACCAGACCCAACAATCCTTACATCTATACCTGATGCTAGCTAGACATCGTTACATGATACTAAAGTGTCGTGAACCACTGCTGAACGTTTGAATGCCTCAGTATCCGCCACCAGTCATCACCCGGTGTTGTAAGTTAGATAGGACAAATATGCACCCGCACCGACCTCCAGTCGGCCCGAGTGGGGCTTGCCGGGCCCAATAGATCTATTCACACTTTCCCCGCTATGTATCCACATATTAATGGTCCATTAAATGTTAGGATGACTTTACGAATGAAAAATGTTACTAAGTATCCATGTGATATAATGTAATTTGTTAGTCTAAAAGATAGTAAGTTCGTACCGCATGTTTCTCCCCCAAAAATATGAATACAGTAAAGAATGGGGCAATAACACTCACCTTAGGTTGCGTCTTCTATAAAAAGAATTACCGACACAGTCTGATAGTTCCAATTACCGGAGATCTATCATAAAAGTTTATATAAGTGCTTAGACTAATAACCCTAAGGTTATCTAGTCCCCGATTGTCCAGATCATGACTAAGTATATTTTAACATGTGTTTAAATGTAGACCTGACACACCAGACAGACCCGACATCCCGTTGGTGACCCATTACATCAATTAATCAATCAAGTATATAGGGTTTACACATAAGGTCCAAGCATAAAACACTTAGTTTGCATAAAAAATCGCACGTATGAAGTCGTAAGGTCGAATCAGTAAGTTTCATGGCTGGTTCCACCCATTGTTCCTTGGTTTGACCCATATGATGTCCATTCGACCTATACACAAGTTCATTCGACCTAACATATGTTAATTCGACCCTAACACATGTTTATTCGACCTTAAGTATGTTCATTCAACCATAATGAAGTTCATTTGACCTTATCAAATGTTGGTTCGACCATTTAGAAGTTGGTTCGACCTCACGACAAATCGAATCAACTTCTGGTTCGACCTCAAGGCTGCAACATCTCACAAAACGCACCAAATCGCATCTAAACAGTCCGAAAATATCACGAAACATCACAAATCACATCAGTCAACTATCATTAACCTATCCCCACAAAACCCTACCAATTTTATACCGAAATTAGCCCGTTTTACAACTTTTCCAAAATGGCAAATTATGGAGATGTCACATCATTGCATGTAAACTCTACCCAAAATGGAAACTTATCAAAAATCATCTTGCAATCAGACTAATATGCTCAGATTATCATGTTTATGAAAACCCCTAATCATTTTTTCAACAATATTGTCATGAACAAACCCTAGATCTAACACATAAACCCCCAAATAGGCAAAACATCATCAATAATCAATTGTAACATATAACAATCATAACATATAACAATCATAAACCATCATCTATAATAGTCTTAGATCATTGTCATATCATCTACACATCAAGTAATTTCATAAAAGTTCATAACACATCATTCAACATCATTAACACATGTATTTTTGCATAAGAACTCATTATTAATGGAAGGGTTTTATTTATAAAGGTGTTAGAAAGGTTTGTATCCATGAAAACTTTCTTAAATCAGATCTGGACCTTTGGGGTTTGAGAAAAACGAATGAAAAATGCTTAAAAGGGATTTAGATCAAGAACACACCTTGGTATTTATACTCCTAGTTCATTCGCACCCTGCAAGGGTCGAATGAGTGGGTTATGGTGTCGAATGAGTGACCTGGTTATTGGTTCGCACCCCCTAAAGGTCGAACCAAAAACCTGAATTTCAACATCTTATGGTTTTGTTGTTTAAACGTGTTTTAACACATGTTAACACATTCTAACACATGAACATGCAATCCTAACATATGTTAAGCATGTATAATCATATAAACATCATTTAAACACGTATTTGCACATTATTCAACATATATGGATCAATTTATATTTATCCCTTAATTCAACTCATGTAATTCACTAACAACGGGACTCAAGACTCGTGTGTGCATATGATAACCCCAATGATCTTCCGAATCATTGAACCCTGGACAATACGTAATGTAAACTGACTCAACTGACCCAGTTAAGTACGTTAAATAAATGTTTTTCGCTAAGGTAGACTTATATGTTTGGAAAGTATTAACCTGAATATGCCGGGTGTCACAAAAAGAAAAAGTCCTGACACAAGTATAGAACAACAATTTTCAAGAAAAACTTATCATTGAGTGTTCCTAAACTACCCTTATTATACTTTTTAATAAATATTTTATTAAAAAGAAAAAGTTCAAAGGTAACAATAAATATCAACCATTGATTATAGTAGATGAATGGTGGAGATGGGGTTTTTAGAGTTTCTTTAACTCAGGAGGGTTTTCATTTTATCCTCCCCTATATAGCAGGTTCAAATACAAAGTAATGAAAACGTGCGAAGTGCATGATAATTACGTAATGCTTTCATGAACATACAACAACATTTTCGTACATGATAATTACATAATGATAATTACGTAATGCTTTCATGAACATACAAAAACATTACGTAATTATCATGTACTAGTAGTGATGCTGTCTATGGTACGTAATTTTGGTATGAAATTTTAGTTATGAACTAGTAGTGATTTTGTCTATGGTACGTAATTTTGTATGTTACGTTTTTTAGGGGTATGAAAAATTGTTATGTAAAGTTTTGAATGATTTTGTTTATCAAACGTGATTTTGGTAATGAAACTATAATGATTATGTATATAATGGAACTATAATGATTTATGTATGTGTTACGTAATTTTGGTAATGAAGTAGTAGTGATTCTGTCTATGTTATGTAATTATGCATGTAACGTGACTTCGCACGTTTTTGTTAATTTTCACAATAGCCGCCCCCTATATATATATATACCAAAATAGGTGTGAACACTTGTTCTAAGCATCATAGGCTTCATGTTCTTAATCAACATTTTGTATGGAAATCCATTGATCATTAGTGTTACATTGAGCAAACATGCAATTTGACTGAAGGTGTAATAATATGAAACTTAGGGTCTGTTTGGTATGAGGTAATGGAATGGATGAGGGAATGGAATAGACGAGGTAATGGAATGGATCATTACCATTCCATGTTTTGTTTGGTTGCCATGTGGGAATGAAACAAAACATTACTTTGTGTTGTTGGATAGGCAGGAAAAGACAGAAGAATAAAATCGGTGGTTAGTGGTGGTGGTGGTGGGTGGTCAGTGGCAGTGATGGTGGGTGGTTATATGTGGTGGTAGCGGCGACGGCGATGGCGATTGTGGGAGGTGGAGGTAGATGGTCGTGATGGTGGGTGACGACCATGGTGAGTAGTGGCGGTGGTTGGTGGTGGTGTATGGAGGTAGCGTGGTAGTGGGTGGCGGCAAGGGTGGCGATGGGTGGAGGTGGATAGCGGTGATGGTGGGTGGGTGACGATGGTGAGTATTGGCGGTGGTAGGTGGTGGTGGTAATGGTAGGTGGTGGTGAGTGGTGGTGTGTGGCGGTAGCATGGTAGTGGGTGGTGACGGCGGTGGTGGTGGGTGGCGACAACTGTGGCGATGGGTAGAGGTGGATGGCGGTGATGGTGGGTGGGTGACGATGGTGAGTAGTGGCGGTGGTGGGTGGAGGCGGCGGCGGTGATGGGTGGTGACGGTGGGTGGTGTTGGGCGGCGGCGACGGTGGGTGGGTGGTGACAGTGATAGGTGGTAGCGGCGATGGGTGGTGGTGGTTGGTGGCGGCAGCAGTGGTGGGCGACGGTGGTGGGTGGTGGGCGACGGTAGTGGGTGGTGACGTTGGTGGTGGGTGGTGGTGGTGGGTTATGTTGTTGTTAGTATAGGGTGAATAGGGTATGGAATGGAAAAAAACATGGGTGGTGGATGGAATGGTTTTGAGGGAATGTAATGCTTTGTGAAATGGGTGATTCCATTTCTTTAACCAACCAAACACACTATTTTTCATTACTTCGTAATGGTCCATTCCATTCCTCATTCCATTCCATCATACCAAACACTATCTTAAGAAACAAAACCATTTCTTGAGTGGGACCCACTCACATATACACATATATAATAATATTTTATTAGGGTTTTTGGGGTTTGTATATTGTAAGAAAAGTAATAGTCTTTTAATTTAAGAGGTTTTTAAATCCGAGATGACTCCAATGTAACGATTTGTTTAAGCTTTGCTTGTTTGTAATTGTAATTTATGAATAGTACTCTATGAAACTATCACATGGACTCTCCTAGTTTTTCTTCTTTTAAAAATTACCCTAAGAATCAAATTAACCTCCACCAAATAATCAGTGATAACTAAATATGTAATTTACTAGCTTTTATCCCGGGAGCGTCCCGGGGTTGAAATATCTAATATGACATAATAAAATATCTAATATGACAACATAATTAATGACTTGCCAATATATGATTAATAAATAAATAATAATAATATTATTATTTATTTTGAACAAATCCCTGCCATAAGTTATCATATTCAAATATAAAAAAAAACGAATCTTTGTGCCGGGGTATAAATTTAGTGCCATTACAAAATATTATATAATGTCAAATGAATTCGGAAGTTTGTAATCAATCATTCTAAAAAGAAGTAACATGAAATAAGAAAAAAAAGTTATTTATTGAAATAGTATTATAATAACCATACATATATTTTAGTTACATACTATAAAGTTTTTAGTTTATGATGGTGCACGTATATTGCAAATATCGAACGCATTAGTCTAAGGGTTATGTGATGCGTTAAAAAATTCATGGGTATATGATCGGGTATGTAGTTCGGGTATTTGGGTATGTGGTTTCGGGTAATCGGGTCGGGTATCACCAATAATCGTTTTTTTTCTCCGTTTTTTATATAACACTATGGTACTCGTTGGAAAGATGATAAAACGCTCGTTAATTTGGTGTACTTTTTTCTTTAAAAAATGTCGTATCTAAAAGATATTAGCGTTTAAAAGTTATGGGGGGAAACATGAGATAAAAAATAATAAAGGTTTAATATTTATTTTAGTAGATTAGATTTTAGTATATTTTGATGTATATGTTATTTTATTTCCTTTTAAATAAATTATAATATCAAGTTTTTTTTATTAATGATTAAAAATCTATACTCTTAATAAAACAAACTCAATTAGGACACTTGGCACTCCCTCATTTCACCTCAGTTTCTCTCTCTTCCCACATTGTGCCATGTGTCCTTCTCTTGTAATTTATAAAATTTATCTTTTTTAAAAATTAAAAAATAGAATCAAAATACATAAATATGGTTTGAATTTGTGAGTTAATAGTTTCCTAAAATCAATAACCTACCCAATCAATACCCTTAATCATTCAAACATACGTTTCTCTTTCATCCCTCACATCCCTCTTCGCCGCTCTCTCTCTCTCATTCTCGGCGATCTTGGCGATTGTTTCATCAACCCACACCAGACGATCTCTCCTTCAAGGTAACGATTCATTGTTTGTTTTTCATACGATTATACATTACATATTGTTCTTTCTTATAATTATTTAAGAATTAATCGGTTGTTTTATTTTTATCTGTTTTTTTTTTGTGTTTTCATCTTCTTTGCAACACCCTCCGTCGGCGATTATTCATCTTCATCGTGTGTCTCCTTCAAGGTAACCTATTTTTTTGGTATTTTTGATTGGTTTTAAATAATGGTTCAGATTTGGGGGTTTAGGGTTCATGTTTGTTTTTTGTATACTGACATAGTTGATTCTAATATTAACCTGTTTTTTATGTATTTTTTTATTATAATATCATGTATGTTATTTCTCTACTGACAGATTTAGTGGTTTAGGGTTCATGTTTAGATTGTTTGATAGTCTTTAGATTTAGGGTATTATGTTTGTTTCTAATTCTAATTAGGTTTATCTTTTTTAGATTTTGTTTTAGGTTTTCAGTGATGTTTTAATAAATATTTGAATAAATTCTTATGATTTAGGATTCCATAAGTGGTTTATGTTTTAGGTATCTTTTTAGGTGTTTATAGGGTTCACATGATGATATAATGTTTGATTAATGTTTTAAGAAATCTACTCATCAGTAGATATCGGTTTCTATTTGAGGTTTATCTTTTAGGTATCAATTTATTAGGTTTCAATCTTCAAGTATTTCATAAGTTTTATCTTTGAGGTTTATCTTTTAGGTATCTTTTAGGTGTTTATAGGGTTCGATTAGTGGTTTTTGTTTTAGGTATCGTTTTAGGTGTTTATAGTGTTCAAATGATGTTATAAGATTTGATTGATGTTTTAGTAAAGCTTGAAGATGACAAATACTGATTTATGTTTGTACTGGAGGTTTATGTTTTAGGTATCGATAAATTATCTTTCAGGTTTCAACAGTTTCTTTTAGGTATGCATTCATTAGGTTTCAGGCTTCAACTGATGTTATAAGCTTTGTATCATTGTTCTTTACTTTTCGTTTATTATTATTCACAATGATTATGGGTTTATGTTTAGGTTTAGGTTTACATTGATGTTTTAAGAAAAATTTTAATGGTTTCTTATGATTTAGGGTTCGATTGGTGGTTTATGTTTTAGGTATTGTTTTTATGTGTTTATAGGTTTCTATTAGAGATTTATGTTTTAGTTATAACATCATTTTTTATCTAATGTTTTAAGAAAGGTACTTGAATATGTTTCAATTCAATGCTTCTTTATTTGTAAGGTGTATCATCATCTTTTTTTTGTCATTTATGTATTACAATAAATCATGAAATTATAGTAATATGAATGATGTATTAAATATGTTTTTTAATTTAATGACACTACAGGTTGTTCATAAGCCAATTCATAATGGTGCACGGATTTTGGCTGAAGTCTGAGGGCAATAACAGTGTATGTCAGGTAAGCAAGCTTTCTTATTCGACACTAATTTCATTATATCTTAATATATGTTCATGGGTGAGTGATGTGTTTGAAACTGGAAATAAAGTTTTACATTATAATTAGGTTTTTTTTGCTCATTATGTGAACACTAATTTCATTAGATGTATAGATTTGCTGATATGTGTCATTCAAAACTGTTAACATAGTTTTACATTATAACCAAATCTGCTTTTTGCTCATTATGTGTAGGCATTGCCCAAGGAATATGATGACTGGATTAAGAAGTATAACTTCCCTACCGGCACGACCCATATTCACACTTTAGACGAAAGATCGTTTGAAGTTAAGGTTATGAAACTCGGTCGCAAATGGTTTTTCTACAATGGCTGGAAGCATATGATTACCACCCTCAATTACCCAGGTGGTTGCAACTTTGTTTTTGAGTATGAAGACATGCTTCATTCTTTCCGGATGATCACTTTTCACCAGGACGCCATATCTGCACCAGGCAAATTTTTCTACTGCAAACTTGATGACCCACTCAATGATGAGAATCGGCTGGTAAGTCTTTTTAACCGTCGTTTATCTTGATTAGTTATCTCATAATTCAGAGTTATTTGTAGTCATGTTTCAACATTGTTTTCAACTTTTCAGCATATAAGTTGCTTTGTTCATCATGGTCTGTACAACCGACAGCCTCCAATGGAACCCATTATGGTCAGCTCATTTCCAGGTCGTGTTTTGTTTATATTATGTATACTCAAGATGGTTTACCATTAAATTACATTTTTTATATGTTACTAGATCTCTATTTGTCTGATTAAATTTAATATTTATCTATCTTTGTTCAGGGCATGTTTTTCACATTCAGCTACAAGACGATGGTGATGATGTTTTCATTAGTCAAGGATGGCCGTACATGAAAGAAACCTTTGAGATAACAAAAGATACTCTGATCGTCTTTGAAATTTACCAACAGGTTTGATTCTCAACTTATAACTATCAATAACTATCAGCACTCAACCCATGAGTATACTACTGATGTTCTTCTTTGTTATACGCAACAGAGATCATACGAGCTGTCCTTCTTTAAGAAAGACAAGCTAACTCTTGCTCCCGATGAGTGGGAAGACGATGACCAGCATGAGGATGATGATAAGGTGAAGGATGAGGATATAACTGTTGTTTCTGATGGAGGTGGAGAAGAAGAATCCCAGGGAGTAGAGGATTCAGATGGAGATGAGGATTCAGATGGAGATGAGGATTCAGAGGGAGACGATGAAATACATGGAGATGATATGGAAGTTCAGGATGATGTAGTTCCTTCGCTTGAGGATGTGTGGAATTCCGAGGGTTGGCCCGTTCCAGTTGCGTTTGTGGTTGACAATAAATTTGTAAGTCTTATATGTTTTACTCCATAATTATAGTAATATTGCTGGTACATAGACCCTTTTTAATAAACTGTAAATTATTTAAATTGTTTTAGCGAATGAAGGCTACGTGGGCTAGGGAAAATGGATTGAACAGGTCCAGGGGATTGACAATTAAGGACGGTGAGGGTTATACTTGGGGTGTTTCTGTTGGTATTGAAGACAGGGGAACCAGTAAACGTTACAGCCTCAAAGGTATGGCACCGTTTGTTGCTGATAAAGGTTTGCAGAAAGGTGATCACATTCATTTCCTGTGGTTTGAAAAACAAGGTCTGTTTAAGCTCTCTAAAGTAGTTAGGGTTGATGGTAGTTAGTAATCTTGGTGGTGGTAGTTTTTTGGTTGTTCACATACTTTGGCATCTAACTGGTGGTAGTTTGTTGGTGAACATAGTGGTGGTGGGTAACTTTTAGCACCTTGGTTATGGTGTTTTTTTGGAACATGATTAACGATTAGTGGTCACATACATTTACACGTTTTACTACTGATGTGGTAAATTGTGTGTTTTTTGGGTTGTCATGTGTTTTAAACGATACATTTGTGGTATGCTTTGTGTAGAAAACATATAACCTTCTATGGCTTGATAGTTGTGGTATGCTTTGTGTTGAAAACAATGATTTGAATGTGGATGAAATCAAAAAACATTTTGATTGTAGGTTCCTTTCAGCATGTGAAGCTTCTTGGAGAATATTTAAAAATGATGTGCATTACAGATACCCTCCGGTTATAAGACTTCCATTTCATCTTCCCGGTGAGCAAACTGTTGTATATGATCCAAAAGACAAAATTCAAAATGTTCTCAACAAACCCACGGTGGCTGCAACAATGTTTCTAAAATGGATGGAACTGAACCAGAGCGAAGCTGTTGCACGTGAATTAAGTTACATTGATATCCCAAGTAAATTTGTTTGGAAAGATGATGAAAAAAAATGGGACTTTCGAAAGATTGGTAAGGCAATTGGTCGTGTTCACATGGTTAATCCATCTATGGGCGAGTCCTATTTTTTGAGAGTTCTTCTTAATAAAGTTAAAGGTCCTAGATCATTTGAGGAGATAAGAACGGTCAATGGCGAAATCTTACCAACATTTCGTGATGCATGTTATGCTCTTGGCCTCTTAGACGATGACAAAGAATATATAGAAGCTATTGAGGAGGCTCATTATACGGGATCTGGATATTCTCTTCGTAATTTGTTTGCGATGATGTTGCTTTCTAATAGCTTATCTAGGCCTGAGCATGTTTGGGAAAAATCATGGAAGTATCTGTCAGATGGTATTATGCGAAGACACGAAGACGTATTCCAAATTGAAGGTAACAAATTTATATTTCGAAATTTAATGATTATTTTTAACGTCGGTTTTCTTTTAAATTCAATGTTACAAACTTTTTCTTTATTAGGTTTGACTCTTCCTGATGAACAAATCAAGAACCTAACGTTGCTTGAAATTGAGAAACAGTTGCTTCGGAATAACTCAAGTCTACGTAGGTTTCCTTCTATGCCTTATCCGAATAATGATTCGATATCATCTGCAAATAACCGTTTGATTCTTGATGAGCTGAATTATCAAGTAAGTACGTTGGCTGAGGAATTTAATACCAATTCACGTTCTTTAACTGATGAGCAACGTTCCATTTTTGATGAAATCATTCATGCGGTTGATTGTAACAAAGGTGGGCTATTCTTTGTTTATGGTTTTGGAGGGACTGGTAAAACCTTTTTATGGAAAACATTATCTGCTGCCATAAGATCTAAAGGACAGATTGTTTTGAACGTTGCATCCAGTGGTATTGCTTCTCTGTTGTTATCCGGTGGAAGGACAGCGCATTCTAGGTTTCGTATACCTTTGAATGTTAATGAAAAGTCATTATGCAGTATAAAGCCGAATAGTGACGATGCTGCTTTATTGAAGAAAACTAAGTTAATTATTTGGGATGAAGCTCCAATGATTCACAAGCATGCTTTTGAGGCACTTGATCGTACAATGAAAGACGTCTTGCAGTCAAATTCTTCAGGTAATTCTGACTTGCCTTTTGGTGGTAAGGTTATGGTTTTGGGTGGTGATTTTAGACAGATCCTTCCTGTTGTTCCAAATGGGAGTAGAAGAGATATTTTAAATGCATCAATAACTTCGTCTCCTATTTGGAATAGTTGCAAAGTCCTTACATTAACCAAAAACATGAGGTTAACGTTGGGTAACAACACGTCTGAATCCGAAGAAACAAAGGCATTTGCAAACTGGCTTCTTGAATTAGGTGAGGGTAAAGTTGGTGAGTCAATTTATGATGATGAGTTTGATGTGGACATTCCAGATGATCTTCTTATTAAGGGTACATCAGATCCGATTTCTAGATTAATTGACTTCGTCTACCCTTCACTTCTTGAACTTTACAAAGATAAAGATTACTTTGGAGAACGAGCAATACTTGCACCTACTAATGAAGTCGTACATGATATAAATGAAAGGCTTCTTGCATTGTTTCCTGGAGATGAAGTCGAGTATTTGAGCTCTGATAGTATATGTCAGATTGAGAATGGTAATAACCGTTCACAGGAAGACTTATACTCTCCTGATGTCCTTAATGGTTTAAAAATTTCTGGCTTACCTAATCATCGTTTAGCACTAAAAGTCGGTGTACCAGTTATGTTGTTGAGAAATATAGATCAACAAAATGGTTTGTGCAATGGAACCAGATTACGAATCACCAGACTTGCAAAGCGTGTTATTGAAGCCGAGATCATATCAGGGGGAAACATTGGTACCAAAACTCTTATTCCTAGAATAAATTTGATACCATCTGATATCAAGATTCCAGTAAAGTTCCAAAGGCGTCAATTCCCAATAAGCGTATGTTTTGCAATGACCATCAATAAAAGCCAAGGACAGTCTTTATCGAAAGTTGGATTGTATTTAAGAAACCCTGTATTCTCACATGGCCAGCTTTATGTCGCATTGTCAAGAGTTAAAAGCAGGGCAGGCGTGAAGTTACTTATACTTGATGCTGATGGGAAAGTGATGACCAAAACAAAGAATGTCGTTCATAAGGAAATTTTCAGCGATATTTGAATAACTGTGTATTCGTTGCTTTTAAATTTTAATAAAATTTGTCTACTTTATTTTTCTTATAGGTTATACTACTCCAAATAATCGTACGTTGGTGAACCGCGTGTCCACGCGGGCAAATATCTAGTATATTAAAATAATAAATTCAATACTATCAGCTCAAGGTGCCACATGGCACATTCAATGGGGGGGGGGGGGTGGTTGAGGCCTCTATTGAATGCCACCTCATACAAACTCAATTCTTTTATTATAAGTTATAGATTATAGATTATAGATGAGAGAACTTTATATCAAAACATATTTAACATTGCGGCCTTCCCAAAAGAAAAAAATAAATAAATAAATAAAAACTGTAAATTTAACCTTAACACATGGTCTTCCATGTAATTAATTTTTACTTTAATTTAGCTTTGACATATGATGATAAGTTGTTGCTTATCACCTACAATAACACGTTTCAATAAAGTAATAAATCATCTTAGAAACTGACTGGATTCCTATAATCATCAACAACTTAAGTCTATCGATAACTACCAAATCTACTCGGTTTTGTCCGGAAGTCATCGCGAGCAAAATACATAGATATTTCCTACGGAATCGGACATGTGATAAACGTGCAGAACAAGTGGCACGCTGTACACCTCCAATCATCTAAGGCTTATTAATTACTAGTATTTCTTTTTTAATATATATTTGTGTGTACGTTTTACATTTTCGAGCTTATCATCAATAATTTATTTTAGATTGTCGACGAGTCTATTACTTATTTACACGGCCGTCTTCAAGAAAGGTTTGGGTATATAAACGAGGAATAGGTCTACCTGGGCGTTCACGTTTCACCTACCTATGCCCCTCCTTTGGGCTAGCCATGCTTATTCACTTTTTTCAGTCTAGGAATATAAATATAAAGTTACGTTAGAGCACTGCCATTTAGTCCCATATAATTCTGTTAGAGAAAACCTTATAATTTTTTATGAGGTTGGAAGTATTTGTAGTGAGTGAAGAAAAATGGGAAGTAAACTTTTTATCAATATATTGGAGGTTATTTGGGAATCTTTTTTGGAGAAAACAGAAAAGTATATTTATTTTTAAATATTTGTTGAAACTTTAACGATTTTTTTTCCAAAACAGCTAAACTGTGACTATAAACCATGACAAATGGTGGCAGGTTTTTATTTTCCAAAACTTGCGTGTTAGGACATGACATCATTCAACGTAAGAAAGAAATTTGTCCAGAAGAACTTTCAAATACGTACGGAGAGGGTCCATTTTCGTAGTATTCTCCAAATTAAATTTATTATAAAATTTAAAATTCTCTTCCACTTGTCACTTGGTCAACCACGCGCAAAGAATATTCTCGAACTACAGCCCAACCAATATATATACACAACTCAAAGTCTCACCAAGGAACCAACAAACACATAAAAACAATTAACTTATATATATTCAATTTCGGTGTGTAAAGCTATAACATCTTTGATGGACAAACAACAACAATACAAACGTGTATTCACACACTTGGACCAAAATGGTGATGGCAAACTATCGCCACCAGAGCTCCAAGTTTGTATAGGAACGATCGGTGAATCGTTGTCGTTAGAGGAGGCAGAGATGGTGGCCGAGTTGATGGACTCCGATGGCGACGGGTTATTAAGCTTTGATGATCTTGTTAAAGTGGTTGAAAGTGCAAATGATGAAGAGAAAATGAATGACTTGAAAATGGCTTTTAAGATGTATGAGGAAGTAGAGGGTTGTGGTTGTATAACTCCTAAAAGTTTGAGGAGAATGCTTAGTAGATTAGGCGAGTCGCGAACTGTCGATGAGTGCGAGTTGATGATTGCGAAGTTTGATCTTGATGGCAATGGGGTAGTTGATTTTAACGAGTTTCATCAAATGATGTCGTGCTCGTGACCAGTTAGTTATGCATGAGGTTGATACTAACTGATTCTACGTACAGCACAAATTAATGCATGGATATATAGGATGCAATTGCATGGTGTGATCGATTAATTAATTAGGTATATACTTGATTCATTCAATTCATGTTCTTTTATTCTTCTTCGGGATCATAGTTGTTTTTGTGCTTAGTGCATTGTGTATTGTTTTGTAATTGTGATGATTCATCCGCGAGTTGTAAATATCTATTTGTTGTATATATAATCTTGTTATTTATTGTATTTTGTGTGTGTATATTCATCCTCGACTTGTAAATATCATGTATCATGTGGTGGCGTTGATAGCTGAAAGGCGAGAGGGTACATGCACCAATCGGCCTCTGCCCTGATTGTTGAGTGTTATGCCATGTCCAAGGCTTTTCAGATTTTAACGCAAGTTATTCATTGCTCAATTAAGTAACACGCAATTACCAAAGGGGTTTTGATCTAGCGCCTACTGCCTAGCGATATGAAAGTGTGTAAAATGAGGTTCCTTCATCAAGGGTTTGAATCTCGTAGTGAAAGTGCAATAAAATTGTAAGTAGATTAGATTGTAAATTGTTAAAGAAAAAAACGAGCCAGTAAGCAAATTTTAGTTTTATGATGTCTCCAACAACACAGACTTGTGTGAAAACAAACGTAGTGTGCCTTGGAGTTTGGCGCACATTAAAGTTCTCATTTTCAATCAGTGGCGAAGCTTGGTTTCGGAATCGGCGGGGGCCGAACTCAGTTTTTTTTTATCGGTAATGGAAAATCGGCGGGGGCCGGACTCAACCTGAACTCAATTTACCTATGAAAATCGCAAATTTCCACTACTACGCCAAAAAACGGGAGGGCCAGGGCCACCCCTGGCCCCATATATAGTTTGCCCCTGTTTTCAATGGAACAATGAGACACCATATCCCATATTGTCAATTGACAATTGTCGTGTCATATTTTATTATGATCATTAAGAGAGATATGAGCAGGGAAAATTCAAGATGGATAACCTTCTGTGAACTATCCACTTGGATAAGCAAAAACATATCCATTAACTCATCAGGAACAAAATGGAAGATGTTGGTTACCGTGCTCTACTTAAAAAGTTCTTTAAAGTTGTTAGCTCCTTTCAAGATTCAAGGTCAACTTCAAATTCAATAAAGGTTCATTGTATTTTGTATCATTATTTTAATTTCCAGTTGTTAGCTCGATCTCCACATTTGACCTCAATGGATCACTTTTGTGATTCAATATCATTTTTCATAAATTAAGTTTTCATGAGAAAAAGACCATGAAAATAATTTGTGGTTAGAAATGCATTGTTGACATTTTGGAGGTATCGGTCCTCTAGAACCTTCTTACGTTGAATCTACTCACACGACCAAATATTATTGCTTGCGTGAAATTCTAGAGAGTTCGAAGAAGCACACATCACATTTAAGTACAAGATCAATATACTATTTATCAACTTAAGAAGTATGCGAGGAGAGTTAAGAAAAGGTCAGGGTGTTTTAATTAATTTGCATCTAATGATTTGAGTTTTAACAAACAATTAACTTTTTTCTTGGTGAACACACCTCTTTCTTATTCTTAAATCTACACTATTTCATTTCCTGATCGAGCGTCGTTAAGGGACCACCATTGAACGATCGTGAGCACAATAATAAGCATCAACAGCTTGGTTTAGGTGGACCCCTCTTTTTTTTTTGTGGAATGATCAAACTATAACAAAAATATTTTTAAAAGAGTAAACTGCACGGATGGTAGTTGTGGTTTGCCCAAATTTAAACTCTAATCCTTAGCCTTTCGAAATTACACGTATGGGATCTGTGGTTTGTATTTTGTTTCATCGATAATCCCTAACTTGGATGGAGGTTAAGTTTTTCAGTTAAGCTGATGTGAAATTACTATATTACCCCTCTTTAAAAAATAAAAGATATTAACTCTCCCCCTCTTTCTATCTCCATCTTTATGTCTCTCAGCCCCACCTACCACCACCATCTTCCCCCAACTATCACCACCACCCTCACTGGCCACGACCACCACAACTGCTCACCACGATCACCACAACTGCTCCACCCCGATCGTTCCCCCAACCACCATCACCACAACTGCTCACCACCACATCCACTCTCTCCCTCTCTTTCTATCTCTATCTTTGTGTCTCTCAACCCCAATTGCTACCACCAACGCCACCGTCACCTCGTCATCCAATTATTTGTACAGCTTATGCAAATTGCCGAGCGATTTCAATTAATAGTTTATTTAAAGTAGTTACGTCCAATTATATGTACAACTTATGTAAGTGTAAATCAATTAATAGTTTATTTAAAGCAGTGACGTCCATGCCATAAATTATGAGAATTGTAACCTTGGAATCTTCCAAATGATAAGTTGAAACCTTGGAATCCACACTTTGAATTGTATTTCTGGTTTGTTGGGTCGTTGAAACCTTGGAATCCACAAAGATGAAGCACAAGTCTCATTTCGTTCCAGTGAAGCAAAGCCCCAAATTAAGACGTGGGCTTCCGAAGAAACAACTTCAGTGAAGAAAAGCTTCAAGCTCATCATTTTCGTTATCATCGCAGTTGAGTATGCTTTGTGGGAAGAGCAATGATGGCTGTAGTCTTTAGATGGATTCGGGGGTTCGGGGGACGGGGATAGTCGATGGTGGTAGGCAGTGGCGAAGCTTGACCCGAAGGTTCGGGGGTCGAAAGTCACCGGGGGGTCGGAAGTCACTAGTTTCGGAGGGTCGAAAACCAGTTTCGGGGGGTCGAAACCCTATATTTACAAAACTTTCTATACGAATACTATATAATCGGAACTTCTGCACGAAAATTCGGGGGGGTCGGCCGCCCCAACAAAGCCTCGCCACTGGTGGTAGGTCGTTTGGTTTCAGGGAGGTGGTGGTGGTGGTTGGAGGAGCAGGAGGAGGAGGAGGTGATGTTTGTTGTTTGAGGAGGTGGCGGTTCAAGAAAATATGTATAAAAGAGTAAACTGCACCGATGGTCCATATGGGTAGTTTGGTCATTTTACATGATTTAATTGATAAAACTTAACGACGTTAGCTGGTAAGGACCAAAATGTTATAAAATGTCTACGTTGGGGACCATTCAAAATAGATGGGGAGGTCTGTGCAATTCGTACAAACTACAGGGACCATCCGAGCAGTTTACTCTTTTAAAACCTATTTATTACAAACTATATAAACCATTCACATTTAATTATTTTGACACATAACTCTCCACTCTCTGGGGACGACTGTATAATCATGGAAGCCAAGAAACAACGTATTCGAACAAAATATATAAATAAGCAGTAGTTCTATGTTTTTTATTAGTTTAAATGATCATGGAAGACGAGAAACAACGACTACCGAGAAGTTTAACATGGACCATTGTAACACCTTAGGAAAATCCAATATCGGTCATGGACAAGAGAGATCATTGATTTATAGGTAATTCAATGCCTCTTAAATCGCCAACGCGTTTTGGGCTTAGTTGAGTTGTGAAGCACATGAAAACTCCAAAGTTAAGCGTGTTCAGGTGAGAGTGATATCATGATGGATGACCTCCTTGGGAGTCTCCACCGGCGCAACAAAAAACAAATCCGTGAGTTTCCAGATGAGCAACTCATCGGGGACAAAGCGAACAATATCGGTGGTGTGAAGGGCAGATGTTACAAATGGTATCAGAGTCACTCATGTGCCGTTCGGGATGGTGGCGTGTGGTGTGAAGGGCAGATGTTACAAATGGTATCAGAGTCACTCATGTGCCGTTCGGGATGGTGGCGTAAACCTCATCTAGGACGGTGAGTCACTGGGGGGTTGATTTTAACGATACCGACTACCGAGAAGATTAACTTGGATCAATGTAACACCGTATGCAAATCCCATATCCGCGTGGACAAAAGAGATCATTGGTTCATATATAATCCGCTACCTCTTAAATCACCAACGTGTTTTGAGCTTAGTTGGCTGTGGAGCACATGCAAACCTCGTAGTTAAGCATGCTTAGGTGGTAGTAGTACCATGATAGTGACCTCCTGGGAAGTTTTCACGTGGGCAACCAAAAACAAATCCGTGAGTTTCTGGATGAGCAATTCATAAGGAGCAAAACGAACAATATTGACGATGAGAGGAGCCGAGTGTTACAGTAATAGTTTTCTAGGTATTCTCGTTTTTAATGGTTTTATATAAAACATAACCCTCCAAAACTAATAGTTATATCCACAACATTCGGTATTCAGTTGTGGTCTCTGTTCTTTTTAATCTTCCGAATATTCAAGTCCTATTAATTGGGCTTTGGTCTTTTAAGCTCTTATAATTAGATCAAGGATTAGCCCAACAATATATGCTTTGATTTTGTTCAACCCAAAGATGTTGTAATATGATACAATACAATTTTTTTTCTTGTATTTTCATTCCTGATTTCCTTATTTCATGATGGGATTTACTGAGTATGATGATGATGAGTTCCTTATTTCAAGGCCGTGAGATAGCCATTAGTTGATGTACTTCATCTTTTGTGGATTTCAATGTTAACATGGATTTAGAAAGAGAAAACTAGAGAAGAGTTTTAATCAATATCATCAATACCTCATTCTCGTTCATCAATCTTTCTAAGTACATTGTGCTAACTCACAAAGGCCCATTACTATTACACTTTAGAAACCTACACTATTAATATTTGTAACAATTTGGGTCATTATGAGTAACACCAATCCTCGCCTTATGTGGGGGCGGAGCTATATGTATGGGTGGGGATGCCCCCTTAAAAGTTGGTGTATTTGTAGGAAAATATCCCAATCCCCTACCATCTCGAACACAAACTTGACTAAGTTTACAAGTCAAAATTTGCAAAAATGAGGTCCATATTGACATGCTCGGATGCTCATCTGCCTGAGTTCATAAGCTTAACAACCCAAACTAAAATGCTCACCGAGTTTTGTAGATCACTTTACTTGTTTCATCAACATGCTAATTATATAAACTAAAATGTTTACTGAGTTTGAAGATATCTTTTGACTTGTGTACATATAATACTTACTTGTACCACTTTAATATATATAAATACATAAACATGTCACATATGCATTCAAATGCGTACACATTCATTTGACATGCATACAATACACATACACGTGGCGTATATTAACTAAACAATGTTAAGTAAAGGCTATATAGATATATGCAATAAAACAATTCTTCACTTACACTAGCAGCAAGACACATTGGCTTTTGCATGCAAGTTCCCAACATACTCTTATACTTGACCAGACTTGTTTAGACTAAAACCCAAACCCATAACTTTCGTGTCATGTGTGAAATTCACACCCCCATACCATACCTAACATCTTGTGTAAATTCCTAACTAGCAAACAAATAAATAAAATTCTAAATCATTATTAGGTAAATGCAGAAAAATATCCACATAAACCAACCCACACACATGCTCTGTTTGAATCTTTAAAGTACAATGAGAAGTCCATGTATAGAAGCAAATCAAATAGCAACTTGAATATTTAAGGCATCAAATAGAGTACATATATAGTAAATGTGTTGTTCACTCATCAAACATTTGAAAAGCTTATTGCTTGTATATGCTTCAACAAGTTTTTTGGGCCTTGTTTACACTTGTTCTCAGTAGGGATATAACTTGAGCTGGTTCTGGAGCTCCAAATACTGAACTGCCAGCAACAATGCAGTTTGCACCAGCAGCTGCTGCTGCGTCAATAGTAGAAGGCCCTAAACCTCCATCTACCTACATCCCAAATGAAACAGCTTTCAATATACTGCCCCAGATAATTGTGTTTTCACGAAATATAAACTTGCTCTTAATAACTAAAAAGACGTATAATTATGATTTATGAATATGTTCAAGCATGTAGAAGTGAAATAACTAACCTCTATATCAAGTGTTGGGTACTTCTCTCTCAGCGTGCGTACCTAAAACCAAATTGAGAAATAACAAAAAATGCTTGAGAAACTAATATCGTAAATTGATATAAAAGGTTCCTCTAAACACAGCTCATGTATACCTTGTTCATCATATCAGGCATGAACTTCTGCCCACCAAATCCAGGTTCCACAGTCATAACGAGAACCATTTCAACCGGATTCTCACCTTCAAGCTATAAACAGTGGTTAAAGAAAAAAAGACATTAATCTACTGAAAGAAAGGGTTCTTTTACACCATCAGTGCAAGTTACAATGAGAAAAATATTCTAAGAACAGATAACAGATAAGATACCAGCGGAAACACTTCTTCGACAGGTGTTCCAGGCTTTAATGCCACACCAGGTCGCATTCCCTTGGACTTGATTTGTTTAACAAGTTCGGGCCAATTATCTGCAACAAGTAACATGTTTAAGTAAAACTAAAATATGCATTACCTAAAAATTAAACAGGAAAAACGCAATTTACGCAAATAACATATTAATCCCACCTTTTGAAACCTCAACATGAAATGTGAAACCGGAAGCACCAGCTTTTCCTAACTGATCAACATAATCAAGAGGATTTGTCACCATAAGGTGGCAATCAAGATACGCCCTACACAAGAACAAACAATCTTCTCATTGCCATAAATCTAAGGGAAAATCTTGGTCATGAGAAAAAAAGAACAAAAAAATTACTTGGTGTGTTTTCTCAAACTCTCAATAACCGGAGCACCTATAGTTAAATTTGGGACAAAATGACTGCAGAAAATATATGGCCGTGAGTGTTACACAACTGTAAAATAGAAGCCAATCGACACCAACAACAATCTGCTAGTTTCTGATAGATATTCACAATAGGGACAATGACACATACCCATCCTGCATATTAACATAAATCTATCAGTGACATCTAGTATAAGTATAACAACCAAATAAGCAAACTATAAGTCCAATCATATGCATAAATTCAATAATCATGATCAACAGTTGCAACATTAAATGGATACAAAACAACTTAAGGTCATAACTCTTAAGTCTTAACAGTTTGTAAATAACCAAATTCAAACCTTCACTAGTAAAACGGATACTTCAAGTATAACCAAAACATAAACATAAAGGAAACTTGGATTTTAATAGTCTCAACTTTGACATATTGGCCGACAACAGTCTCAACTAAAGAAATGTTTTGTGAATCGATCTTTCTTTTAGTTGTTGAATCTCTCTTTGATTGAGCAATGTGTGATATTCCGAATCATCATTACTAATAGAATCAAATTGATCTCTGAATTGCTCAAAATATCCTTTGATTGGCTAGAATCCCTTGAACGAAACTAGATATTTTGCTGCCATGTTACCCTTCAGTTTTCTAATGAGGTCTATCTTATAGAGGTACTCAAATTGGACCAGTGATCGGTTTCTAGGTTTCGTGCTAAACCTAATTGGTTACTTCCAATTACGTAAACCAAAAGTTCAAACAACTAAGTTAACCCAATTAATTTTTGCTTACGTGGCAAAAAAATGTCAAACTTTTGTTAGCGTGACTACTTATGTGGCAAGCAAGTCAAAGTTTTGATAACATGGATTGCTAACATACAAAGTTTTGATGACGTGGACTGCTCTAACCGGCCAATATGTGGAATTTGAGATTATTAAAATCCAATTTCCCAAACATAATATAGATAATTTTTATGTTGAAAGTATAACATAAACATGAAGTTAGAAAAATAAAAATAGTTGAAATTTGCTTTCGGATTTATGAAGAATAAATAAAAAGATAATAATAATAATAATAAAAGGTGTACCATAATGTCCATGTGAAGCCAATCGGCGCCAAAGGTGAGCATGCGGTGAGCCTCTGATGCGAGATTGGCGAAGTCCGACGACAGCATCGACGGTGCGATCTTCGCTTCCACTGATGCCATTTTTCTTAGCTCTGATAAGGTTTTGTGATCAGAGATGGGAGAATAGTGTACGGTTGGTGTAGTATTATTATTATGACTTTTGGTTGAAATAGATAGGCGGCCGAATGCCCTGTAATTTGCACTCATAAGCTTACCTACTACTCTCATCTTTTATCCTTTTTAATTACGTTCGGCATCGGCAAAGCTTATTCAGGTTACTCCTTTTTTTTTATATATAAAGAACGAAAAAAAAAAACCCCTTATCTAGCTAAACACTTAAACGTGTTGTGTTTGCTTAAACCCACACATATATGTGATTTTGGTTAGGGGTGTTAATTTTGATGCGTTGATAGGTTTTGGGTTGGTAGGGTTGAAAAAATTTCTAACTCTAACCCGACTAATTCATGTCGGTTCTGGTTGATCTGTTTAATATTTATTTTTGAATGTGAGTACCGACTGACATAGTTTTTTTTATGTCGTGTGTCTGGAATTTCCATCACAAATTCTCGTCATGCTTTGTAGTTCGGGTTCCCTCTTCTCCTCGTTACTTTCTGTATACAAAAATTATATACATATCTTCTGTATACCAGTGTAAGATGATGGTCCTTATCATTTCAATCAATCGGTATGGGTCACTATTTTGATCACTTAGCTTCAATGAAAAAAAATTGTGTAGGTTGTGATAAACTACTGATCCCAATTTCTTATGTGATGACATACATATCGGAAGTAATAGAAGTGTTTTAAGATGTACACACGTTTCTAAATTTAAAGTCAGCCAAACACGATGTACAACTAGGGTGAAAGTTCTCAAATAGTCAAACATGTTGGTTGGCCAAATGTAGCTTCATACACTACATGATGAAGCTTTACTTTCAAACTTGGATTACATGATGAAGCCTTTTTTATTTACTTTTGTAATTTAGTTTCCAAATCTAGGGGCATTACTTTGTGGCTATGGTGGCCACTTGCAAATAACTCATCCATAAATTTGACTTTATAGTTTGACCTTTTCTTTTCCAAAGTAAAGGTATAGATAATCTTGTATTCTTTTTAAACAATGACATTCTATATATACTATTTTTTTGGAGAGTAGTGTTTCAGCGGTAAATCCCGTGTTGCAAAGCGACCACTGCCCAGGATCGAATCCAATAGGAACCACACGGGTTTCTCCTTTCAAACCCAACGGTTATTTTTTCGATGGAACGTGGGAATCGAACCTGAGACCAAACCCGGGCAGGAACCCTCCAAGGAGGTAAACCTTCCCACCTCAAACCAGCTGGGCTGGAGATCATTGGCCATGAGGGGGTGCCATTTTCTGTTAAAAGTGTACGGGCTGAACTGGCAGCTTCTCCTGAGGACGCTGCAAATGGGTCAAGCTTTTGGTGGAACTCATGGGCGCCGAATAAATGTAACTTCCTGCTTTGGAGGGTGTTAATGGGGAGGGTGGCGACCAAAGTGGAAATAAACGCGCGGGGCTGCAATGTGGGGAACTTATTATGTGAGCGATGCGGATATGCTATTGAAGATTGTAACCATGCCTTTGCCGGATGTCTTTGGTCTAGGAGTGTTTGGTGGCAGGTTTTGACTTGGCTTAAAATTCCTTTTCCACCCGATTTGTGCAGCATGGTGATATGTTGTAAATTATATATATGTTTTTACTATTATTTATTATCGTTTTATTGTATATATGTGTGATTTCTAGTGTGTTTTATCTTTGTTCTTAACATTTTGTAATTTCTCAGGTGTTGTACATAAATAAAGCGAAAATACACCAGAAAACGAAGAAAAGAAAGAAATCAAGAAACCATCAACAACTGAGAAAAGAGAAGAACAACTAAAGAGACAAAGTTGATGAGATCAAGGATGATTTCTACGAAAATACAATCGCACATCGAGCTAAAAATCAATCGACAAAGGAATCGAAGAAAATCTGAAGTTTTTACCCATTGGAGGATCTTACACCCCGTAAATATATTTACGGGGGGGTGTAATATCCTCTGACCTAACTTTTTAAGTGGACGACAACTTTAAATAAAAAATCTGGAAAGGGAAATTTACGGTCCGTAAATATATTTACGGGGGGGTGTAATATCCTCTTCACCTAATCTTCACCTAATCCACTAAGAGGCGGCTGCTTTTTAATTAAAAATCTGAGAAATGGAAATTTACGGACCGTAAGATTATCTTACGGACCGTAAATCTTCCCTAAACCTTCTATAAATAGCAAGCCATGGGTACAGACTTCTAGGCACCAATTTCGAGTAAAAACTCGTAATAACGAATTCACAATCTCATTTTCAAGTTCGGGTTTTGAAGATTTTGAAGTTATTTCAACGCAACGCGATTTATCGAAGATCATTCGGTTATTTCTATCTTTTCTATTTCAAGTCTTGTAAAATAAACGCATGTTAAGTTTTCATAATGTTTAATAGCTAAAAACTTTGTACTACTTAGGTAATGAGGATTGCTATTGTATAAAACTTATGATTTTCGGTTTATGGAATTAAAGTTACTTTTAATGATAAAGTAAAGACTTAGACATGTTAGTAAGATGTGTATGCGTATTTAGAACTAATCTATGACTTATTATTATTCCCACATGTTAATTAATGAATGTCTTTCATAAACAATTGCATGTTAAGTAAATAACATAAATTACAATCAAACATCATTTGTAAGTTAATTACTTTTTGGTTTTAAAAGAGCTCATAAAATCATGGGAATAATAGTAAGAAATTTATAGGTTCTAAATATTCTACTAATTTCAATACCTTTGTTGTGAGAAATTAACATATTATCTTATTTATTAAAATACGAAGTGAAAAGGTTTTGCAAAAAGACTACTCTTATTTTAATAAACTTTGTTCTATGTGTCTTACTATTCATTTCTAAGTTACCTTGCATAAAGTTTATCGCGCTGTAAGGTAGATTTACTTTAAGGTACTTTATCATGATTGGGAAACTGTTCCGAATCCCAATCACCCGAACCAGTGACTTAACAACTATTGATTTTACTTTTGTACTATCTTGAGGAAAAATTGAGATACCAATAAGGAAATTTTTAGTCTATCTTTAAAAACCTGGTTCACCAAATAATTCCATAACCGAAAGTCATAAGCAATAAAAACAGTAGCATGAATCTAGCCTAAGTAGTTATTTCGTCATATAAAAAGGAACAATCTAAATCTTAAAATTTTACTTAGTTTAAATCTTAAAAAGAAAATCCAAAAATATATTTCATTTCTGTAATTTAATTTTATTGTCATCTAGTTGTAATGGTCACTCAAACCCCCCCCAAATCAACGTCACTTGTAATATATTGTAAATAAGACTAACAAAAGTTATTAATACATATGCCTAAGCGCTTCTCTGTGGATCGACATTCGGACTTAAAAGGACTATACTATAATTGATCGGTACACTGCCGGTGTATATATATATATATATATATTTCTTTTTAGTTCACTTTTTATTACCTAGATATAATCACTATAATTGTGGGAACGACTTATGTGTAAGACTATGTGGTGAAAACTACGGTAAAAATCACATGCTTACCTGAGTTATTTTCAACTTCCCTCATTGTAGCTGAGCTGACTTTAACATTTATTTTCTGTAACTGACAATTACATTCTGCAATCTAACATTTTACTTGGGAAGAAATCTGGATGTAACCACGGTGTATATAACCCTTTACATGAGAGTCTATGACTTGAATGTATTTTTGGCGTAAAACCCGTGCATTTGTGATATAATTCCCATGTTTGTATATAAATATATATGTATATAGCAGCACAAACATCATCAAGGTTTTTGGCGCCGTTGCCGGGGAAGCATCAATTGGTAATAGCGTTAATAACTTTGTTAGTATTTATTTAAAAAAAAAAAAAAAGATTTTTGTAATTTCTTTGTTTTGTTTTGTTTTATTTTGTTTTTAGTTAAGTTGTAAATTAATTTTATGCACCGCACTCGTTCAAAAGGATCACCGGAATTTCAAGCTTTAATAGAACCAGAACGAGAATTTCACGAAAAACTTCATAAAAAACAAATTTCAGATCAACAAGAAGTAAAAATCGAAGAAAGCACTTCATATTCAAATACTCTTTTTGATACAACACCATACCATTCACCAAATAAATCCCGTGAAACTAGTCCAGAACCTAAACCAATCATGGCCGCACCAAGACGTCGAACAGTTCATGAACTGGCAGTTGAAGGATACACAGGTATAAATTCGCCAATTACACTTCCTAATACCACTAGAGATGGATCATGGCAAATTCCTGCGTACGTCATGTCGACCATTTCAAATTCATGTCAATTTCATGGACTAGATGACGAAGATGCACCTGCACATATTGCACGTCTTAGTCGAATCAGAACAACTTTTCAAATACAAGGAGCCACAGACGATGAAATATATCTTCAACTTTTTCCATTCACTCTTGCTGGTCGAGCAGCCGTTTGGCTTGAATCTCATCCGCCCGGTACATTCAGAACGTGGGCGGAACTTCGAGACAAATTCCTTAAAAAATATTTTCCACCAGCAAAAGCTGGTCGCCTTCGAGATCAAATTCACACTTTTCGAATGGAACCTGGTGAATCATACCCTCAAGCGTGGGAAAGATTTCAAAATCTTCTTAGTCGTTGTTCTCAGCACGGTCTATCAGACTGGGCTTTAGTAGAAAAATTCTATAATGGTCTTGATATTGAGACAAGAAATCGCTTCGATACTGCCGCTGGAGGACATCTTATGGACAAGAAGAATGTGGAAGAATGTAACGATCTTTTCGAAAGTTTTGCTCAAGTTAAACACGATCAACGAGCCAATATTTCAAACTCTGCCTCATCTTCACGAGGTGTTCAACAAATATCTCTTGAATCGAGTTTAACTGCTACTCTTGAAAATTTGGTGAAGGAAGTGAAGGAAATGAAGTTGAAAATAGACAAATGTGAGATGTGTAGAGGAGGACACGCAACTGGAGAATGCCCTTTGATTCAAGAAGAACAAGCTAACTTTTTAGCCGGACAAAATCGTTTTCAAAATCCTTTTTCAAATACCTATAACCCGAGTTGGAGGCAACATCCAAACTTGAGTTGGAGAAATCAAAATCCTTCACAATTCCAACAAAATCAAAATCCACCTGGATTTCAACCAAATGCAAGTTATCAAAATCTTGGTTTACAATCAAATGCTAATTTCCAACAAAATTCTCAACAACATCAATCAAGTTCTCAACCACATCAACAGAATTTTCATCAAAATCAAAGTCAAAATCAAAATCAAATGAAAAATCAAATTGAAAACTCAATAAAAGATTATTCAACAAACGATTTGAAAGAAATCTTGAAAACTCAAACCTCTCTTCTTACCAAAATAAATGCGAAAGATGAAATCACTCAACAAAGACTCACAGAACATGAAATTCTTCTGAAAAATCAACAATCTGCGTTTTTAGACCTTCAACGTTCTGTAGGAGATTTAACAAAACTCTTGAAACAAAGACCCGAAGGACAATTTTCAGGTAACACTGAACCGAATCCTAAAGGTCAAATCAATGCTGTTTTCACTCGTAGTGGTAAAGGAGGAGAAGTTGAGAAGATACCAAAAGAAGTGGTAACCAATGAAACAGTTGATGAAGAGATTGAAATAGAATCTTCACCAATCCCAATTAATTCAAATTCAAATTCAAAATCTCAAGAAGAAAAACCCGTTCCTAAAAATGATCATTCTCGAGTACCATACCCATCTCGATTAGCGCACCAAAAATACGCGAAAGAGTATGAGCACTTTCTCGATATGTTCAAACAATTGAAAATCAATTTACCATTCATTGAAGCTCTTCAACATATGCCTAAATATGCTAAATTCTTGAAAGATCTTCTTAAAAGAAAGGGCAAGTTAGAAGAGATTTCAAATGTCACATTGACTGGAGGATGTTCAGCAATAGTTCTTAACAAGCTACCTGAAAAACTAACTGACCCAGGAATGTTCACAATTCCGTGCTTGTTCGGTGAAGATACTCAAAGTCATGCACTTGCAGACTTAGGTGCTAGCATAAATTTAATGCCATACTCATTATACAAAAAGCTAGACCTAGGAGATCTGGTACCGACACGAATGACTCTGTCATTGGCTGACCGCTCAGTCAAAATTCCACGAGGAATTGTGGAAAACTTACTTGTGAAAGTTGATAAGTTTGTTTTTCCTGTGGACTTTGTTGTATTAGATATGGATGTTGATGCTAATGTTCCTATTATCTTAGGACGTCCATTTCTTTGCACTGCAAAAGCAATAATCGATGTCTTTGATGGAAAAATCACCCTACGAGTGGGGGATGAAAACATCACATTTGATATTGTCAAATCAATGAGACATCCGGGATTCCTTGATGATTTTAGTGATCCAAATCATTCTGTTTACTTCATAAATTCATTCATTCCACGAGTAAATCGTTTCTTCGATTATGTCTGTGGAGCAGATTTAATCACTGAAAATCAAGAAGAACAAAATCAAAAAGATGAAAATCAAGAAAAAGAAAACCAAAAAGAAGAACAACATCAAACAAAAGAAACTCCGTTATTTCCAAAATCACTTGAAACAGAAGAAATCAGAGAAAACAGTAACAAACCATCGTTAGAAACTCCACCACCATTGGAACTAAAAGTTTTACCATCACATCTTGAGTACGCTTTTCTTGGAGAGAATACTACTTTGCCTGTCATAATTTCATCAAATTTGGCAGAAGAAGAAAAAAATCGACTGCTTGATGTCTTAAAAATGAATAAGCAAGCAATTGCTTGGAAATTGAAAGATATTCAAGGCATCAGTCCTTTGTATTGTACTCATAGTATTCTCATGGAAGACAATTACAAACCTGTAGTACAGCCTCAAAGAAGATTAAATCCAAATGTCCAAGAGGTTGTAAAACAGGAAGTGCTTAAACTTATGGATGCTGGTTTGATTTATCCTATTTCAGACTCTCCATGGGTAAGCCCAACTCAAGTTGTTCCAAAAAAGGGAGGGATGACTGTGATCAAAAATGAAAAAAATGAACTCATTCCAAGTCGCACAGTCACTGGTTGGCGAGTTTGTATTGATTACAGAAAATTAAATGATGCCACCAGAAAAGACCATTTTCCTCTTCCATTCATTGATCAAATGTTAGAACGTCTAGCAGGGCAACAATTCTATTGCTTTCTAGATGGTTTTTCAGGATATTTCCAGATTCCTATTGCGCCAGAGGATCAGGAAAAGACCACGTTCACATGCCCCTATGGTACGTATGCCTATCGTCGAATGCCATTTGGTTTGTGTAACGCTCCAGCTACTTTTCAACGTTGTATGGTAGCTATTTTCCAAGACATGATTGAAACATCTATGGAAGTCTTTATGGATGATTTCTCAGTCTATGGAAGTTCGTTCGATCATTGTTTGAAAAATTTGGAAAGAATGTTAAAAAGATGCATTGAAACAAAATTAATGCTCAATTGGGAAAAATGTCATTTCATGGTCACTGAAGGAATTGTTTTAGGACACAAAATTTCAAGAAAAGGAATTGAAGTTGACAAAGCAAAAATTGAAACCATTTCAAAACTCCCACCACCCACCAATGTCAAAGGAATTCGTAGTTTTCTTGGTCATGCAGGTTTTTACAGACGATTCATCAAAGATTTTTCAAAAATCACAAAACCCATGACCCAACTTCTTGAAAAAGACGCACCTTTCATTTTTAATGAAGAATGTCTCAAAGCATTCAATTTGCTTAAAGACAAATTGGTAAGTGCTCCAATTCTTGTTTCACCAGATTGGAGTCTACCATTTGAAATCATGTGCGATGCTAGCGACTACGCAGTCGGAGCAGTTCTTGGTCAAAGGATTGAAAAACGTTTTCATCCTATTTACTATGCCAGTAAAACTCTTAACAACGCTCAAGAAAATTACACAACAACAGAAAAAGAGCTTTTGGCAGTAGTATTCGCCTTTGATAAATTTCGATCTTACCTTGTACTTTCAAAAACAACTGTTTACACTGATCATTCGGCTTTAAAATATCTTTTTACGAAAAAAGATGCTAAACCAAGATTGATTCGGTGGATTCTCTTACTCTCTGAATTCGATATTGAAATCAAAGATAAAAAGGGAGCTGAGAATCTAGCAGCTGATCATTTGTCAAGGTTAGAAAATCCTGAACGAGAAGAAATTCAAGAAGAAGAAATTGGAGATAAATTCCCTTATGAATCCATTGATTTCGTAGATGCAGAAAAGCAGGGATTGCCTTGGTTCACTGACCTGGCTAATTTCCTAGCTCGAGGAGTGGTAATGAAGGGAATGACCACACAACAGAAAAGAAAATTTTTCAGAGATGCAAGAAAATATGTGTGGGATGATCCATTCCTATACCGAATAGGAGCGGATAGAGTTCTGAGAAGATGTGTGAGTAGAGAAGAAGGTTTAGAAATTATCAAACGATGTCATGAAAGCCTTTACGGAGGACACTTTGCACACTACGTAACTGCACGAAAGGTTTTCGATTGTGGTTTTTATTGGCCAACAGTTGTAAAAGATTGTCTTGAATTTATTAAAACTTGTGACGCTTGTCAAAGAACAGGAAATATATCATCTAAAGATGAAATGCTTCAAAATCCAATTCAAGTTCTTGAAGTTTTTGATGTTTGGGGAATTGATTTCATGGGACCATTTCCACCATCCAAACAAAACAAATACATACTCGTTGCAATTGATTACGTTTCAAAATGGGTTGAAGCTGAAGCCTTACCCACAAATGATGCTCGAGTAGTAGTCAAATTCTTGAAAAAGCTTTTCACTAGATTCGGTACTCCTAAAGCACTTATTAGTGACCGTGGCACACACTTTTGTAACTCTATGTTAGAAAAAGTCTTAGCACGCTACGGTGTCACTCATCGTTTTTCAACTGCTTACCACCCACAAACAAGTGGTCAAGTAGAAAACGCGAATCGAGGAGTAAAACGAATACTAGAAAAAATTGTTGGAAGCAATCGCAAAGATTGGTCTGACAAGTTAGATGATGTTCTTTGGGCATTCCGAACAGCGTTTAAAACACCTTTAGGAACCAAACCCTTCATGATCGTTTACGGAAAAGCTTGTCATCTTCCCGTCGAATTAGAACATCGTTCTTTGTGGGCCTTGAAAGCAGTAAATCTTGATATGAACGAAGCCGCAAAACGACGATTCTTTCAACTCCTTGAGTTGGAAGAAATGCGAGATGCAGCCTATTCTCGCAGTTTAAGCATCAAAGAAAAAATAAAATCATATCACGATAGACGATTAAAGGGAGTGAAAGAATTTAAACAAGGAGATAAGGTTTTGCTTTACAATTCGAGACTTAAATTGTTTGCAGGTAAACTGAAATCCAAATGGTCAGGACCTTACGTTGTTAACAAAGTTTTCCCTTATGGTGCAGTCGAGTTGTTAAACGAACAAAACGGAGATATTTGGAAAGTTAATGGGCACCGACTCAAACATTACCTAATTGGACCATTAGATGAAAAAGAGAAGGAAGTTCTCCTTCTCGAAATTCCAGAACAGGTAACTGTGTGAGAATCTTGGGAGAAATCCCAAGTGTACATTTGTAAATACGTGTGTTAAAATTTTCAAATAGTTAGGTTGTTTTTGGTTTTTAAATAAGTTTGTTTTAAGCATAATAAGATACGTTGTTTTTATCCGTAATCGTTTTCCTAAATCCAAGTGGAGCCGATTAGGCGACATGCCGAAAAGACCACAAAAAATTGGATAGCACAAAATTTTCAAACGGATTTTCAATAACACTACTCGTTTGAGTGGGTCTAAAAATGTAAAAACAAACAATTTCGATCGCGAATGAAATGCTATACGATCGATAAAAAAAAAATGTGTATTTTCTTAAAGTTTTTATTTTGCATTCAAAGGTTACAAATTGAAGAAAAGAAAAAAAAAAATATTTAGAAAGTATTTGTATAAATGTGTGTTTAATTTAGTTATTGTTAATATGTTTATAAATAATTTTGGAATAAATATAGAATGGGTTGGACACATAGCCTAGTTGGTTGTGGTGCACATATGTGGGCTACAGGACCCCGGTTCGATCCGGCGAGATGTAGTTTCCAATCCCCATTTTTATTTAAGAAAATTACGGTCCGTAATATTATTTTACGAACCGTTAAAAAAAAAAGAATAAATTAAAACATTTATGTACATTATGGTATGTTTGGTTTGTTTGCATAATTTTGTTTGTTGAGTGTTTGTTTAGAAAGATCTATACTTCGGAAAAACACATGCGGAAACTCGCGCGATCAACAAAGGGAAGTATTTTTATTTCTCACGCTTTTTAATTTGTAAATAGTTTAAATAGTTTAAGTGTGGGGATGTGTATATAAATAAATAAAAAAAAAAAGGGATAAAAATGAAAAGAATCACAAGATTTCAAGAAAAAATTTTTTTATAAAAGAATCCCAAGATTTAAAAAAAAAAAATAAAAAAAATAAAAAATAAAAAAAATAAAAATAAAGAAATTAAAAAAAAAAAAAAAAAAGAATCACAAGACTTCAAAAGAGAAAAATTTTCAAAATCTTATTAAAAACTACATTTTTTGTTTATTTGTCTTCAGTTTACTTGAGGACAAGTAAATTTTAAGTGTGGGGATAGAAGTCGGTCGTATCATACGACAGGAGAGTACGGACATTAATTTGTTTCGAGTCCTCGGTTAAAGAAAAACTTTAACTGAACCATGAATTTACATGGTAAAGAAGCTTTGCACGCCGCTTTTAAAATAAGGATCGTGTACCTGACCCAGACGAGGGTACGGTCATTAATTTGATTGTTTTTTCAAGCTTGAAGGTTGCTAGTTTGGAACCTTTCCATAGTATAGATATTAAATTATCAAGCTATGGACTTTTATTTTAAGTATATTTACAAAATAAAAATATACTTAAAATACAAGCCGCGGTTACAGTTCGACCTTAAGCTGTATTGATAAAAGGTCACATGTTTAAAGAAGAAAAGGAATTGGTATTAAATTAACCACACTTTTGAAAAAAATGAGAAAAAATTTAAAAATTTTGACCTTTAAGCACCATTCAGGATTTGTAAAAGGCAATTTACATTTGAAAAATTCACCTGAAAAGAAAATAAATTGTTAAAAATAACTTGGCTAGTTGAAAAGATCTTAAAATCAAGCATAAGTCTACACTTTACCTTACCCATTTACAGTGAGATTTTTGAGCCTTATCGAGCAAAACAAATTCACTATTGCTCATTTCAATTGATGAGAGATATCCGATCTTTGTTTTTCACGATTAGAACTTGTGTGACTTATACATTTTCAACATCAGAAACAAGTAATTTTATAAAAATGATAGAGGCATTTAGGTATATGTGTATAAATATATAATATATCCTTTAGAAAACAACTTTGAGCCTAAACCTTTCATTTCATACACCCAAATTAAACGAGTTTTTAACCGATTATGTTTATGGAAAATTTGAGTTTCGCGATTTTAAAGAAGACGAAGAGACATACTCGGACATGACAAGAGTAATGCAAGAAGCGGAAGTGATTTTCGATTGAAAAAAAAAAAAAAAAAAAAAAATATTTGCATTTAGTCTTCTTCAACGGATAAGAAGACATTGATGAAGCTGGAACAAGGAAGAAGAAAAATAAATGGTCTTTTACCGGTCAGACCTAAAAGAATTGGAATTTCTGCAATCTTCTGAAAATCTCGAATCTCTCTTTGCTTCTCTCTCAAAATGCATCCTCTTGACGTTCATTTACTTTCATGTTTAAGCCTCGCAAAACCTCGTCTACCTCCAGATATCATAAGGATCATATTTCTAAAAACATCAGATGAAAGAAAACTCTGGAGACAAATGGAACAAAATCCACCGTTCTGTGGACAATCTAGAAGTGCTGCAAAACGAAGGGCCAAAAGATACGAAAGATGTAGAAAATGTGGAAATTGGTCACATGATGAAGAAAAATGTAGCAAAAATCAGACTCATTCACAAAGTGAGTATACTACTCTTATTCTTCAAGGAGCTATTAGGTTTCGTGCCAAACACCCTATCAGGAAAGAGAGTAATGTATATTATGCTGTGAAGAAGGAGATCAATATGATGAAAAATGAATACAACATAAATGTCAAGCTACTTTCTGAAATAGCAGCTGAACAAGTCGCAATTAGACGTGGAAATTTTCCGAATCGACTCTCGAATAATCCATAACATTTCATCTCGGTTAAATTACTCGATTCCCGAAAAAAAAAAAAAAATATATATATATATATATATAATAATAATAATAATAATAATAATAATAATACCCCCCATTACAACCCTAATAAAAGACCTCTTGATTTATAAATTACTTAGTTTCAAGAATTTGATTTGCATACAAGCCTATGATTCGTGTTAACCTAGATACGGATTTGAGTGTTCACCCAAAAATTCAAAATATAAACACGAGGGAAGAGTGAACATTGTGAGCAAGTGTAGGCTAAGTGCTAAACAAAAGAAGGTCTAAAATCACATGCCATGTTATTAATTTACAAAGACAGGTGATTTCGAAGATTTGTTTATAAAATGGTTGCCTTAAAACATTTCCTAACGGATTTGCTTGAGGACAAGCAAAGGTTAAGTGTGGGGATATTTGATATGTTGTAAATTATATATATGTTTTTACTATTATTTATTATCGTTTTATTGTATATATGTGTGATTTCTAGTGTGTTTTATCTTTGTTCTTAACATTTTGTAATTTCTCAGGTGTTGTACATAAATAAAGCGAAAATACACCAGAAAACGAAGAAAAGAAAGAAATCAAGAAACCATCAACAACTGAGAAAAGAGAAGAACAACTAAAGAGACAAAGTTGATGAGATCAAGGATGATTTCTACGAAAATACAATCGCACATCGAGCTAAAAATCAATCGACAAAGGAATCGAAGAAAATCTGAAGTTTTTACCCATTGGAGGATCTTACACCCCGTAAATATATTTACGGGGGGGGTGTAATATCCTCTGACCTAACTTTTTAAGTGGACGACAACTTTAAATAAAAAATCTGGAAAGGGAAATTTACGGTCCGTAAATATATTTACGGGGGGGTGTAATATCCTCTTCACCTAATCTTCACCTAATCCACTAAGAGGCGGCTGCTTTTTAATTAAAAATCTGAGAAATGGAAATTTACGGACCGTAAGATTATCTTACGGACCGTAAATCTTCCCTAAACATTCTATAAATAGCAAGCCATGGGTACAGACTTCTAGGCACCAATTTCGAGTAAAAACTCGTAATAACGAATTCACAATCTCATTTTCAAGTTCGGGTTTTGAAGATTTTGAAGTTATTTCAACGCAACGCGATTTATCGAAGATCATTCGGTTATTTCTATCTTTTCTATTTCAAGTCTTGTAAAATAAACGCATGTTAAGTTTTCATAATGTTTAATAGCTAAAAACTTTGTACTACTTAGGTAATGAGGATTGCTATTGTATAAAACTTATGATTTTCGGTTTATGGAATTAAAGTTACTTTTAATGATAAAGTAAAGACTTAGACATGTTAGTAAGATGTGTATGCGTATTTAGAACTAATCTATGACTTATTATTATTCCCACATGTTAATTAATGAATGTCTTTCATAAACAATTGCATGTTAAGTAAATAACATAAATTACAATCAAACATCATTTGTAAGTTAATTACTTTTTGGTTTTAAAAGAGCTCATAAAATCATGGGAATAATAGTAAGAAATTTATAGGTTCTAAATATTCTACTAATTTCAATACCTTTGTTGTGAGAAATTAACATATTATCTTATTTATTAAAATACGAAGTGAAAAGGTTTTGCAAAAAGACTACTCTTATTTTAATAAACTTTGTTCTATGTGTCTTACTATTCATTTCTAAGTTACCTTGCATAAAGTTTATCGCGCTGTAAGGTAGATTTACTTTAAGGTACTTTATCATGATTGGGAAACTGTTCCGAATCCCAATCACCCGAACCAGTGACTTAACAACTATTGATTTTACTTTTGTACTATCTTGAGGAAAAATTGAGATACCAATAAGGAAATTTTTAGTCTATCTTTAAAAACCTGGTTCACCAAATAATTCCATAACCGAAAGTCATAAGCAATAAAAACAGTAGCATGAATCTAGCCTAAGTAGTTATTTCGTCATATAAAAAGGAACAATCTAAATCTTAAAATTTTACTTAGTTTAAATCTTAAAAAGAAAATCCAAAAATATATTTCATTTCTGTAATTTAATTTTATTGTCATCTAGTTGTAATGGTCACTCAAACCCCCCCCAAATCAACGTCACTTGTAATATATTGTAAATAAGACTAACAAAAGTTATTAATACATATGCCTAAGCGCTTCTCTGTGGATCGACATTCGGACTTAAAAGGACTATACTATAATTGATCGGTACACTGCCGGTGTATATATATATATATATTTCTTTTTAGTTCACTTTTTATTACCTAGATATAATCACTATAATTGTGGGAACGACTTATGTGTAAGACTATGTGGTGAAAACTACGGTAAAAATCACATGCTTACCTGAGTTATTTTCAACTTCCCTCATTGTAGCTGAGCTGACTTTAACATTTATTTTCTGTAACTGACAATTACATTCTGCAATCTAACATTTTACTTGGGAAGAAATCTGGATGTAACCACGGTGTATATAACCCTTTACATGAGAGTCTATGACTTGAATGTATTTTTGGCGTAAAACCCGTGCATTTGTGATATAATTCCCATGTTTGTATATAAATATATATGTATATAGCAGCACAAACATCATCACATGGGGAGGGTAATGGAGCTGGTTCGGTCCAGCCCGGGTTCGGCTAAATGGAGGAAGATTGTGTACACGGTTATCTTGGCTGCAACTTGGAGGATCTGGTATGCCCGAAATCAAAAAGTGTTTGAGAAGAATTTCATTAAAACTCAGAAGATGGTTGACTTAATAAAGGAGGACGCGTTCGTTTGGCTTTCGAATCGGACGAAGCTCAAGATGATTTCATGGGACAAGTGGATGACATTTGACATTCTAGAGTTACTGTAATGTCCTTTTATGTGGGGGTCTTTGTTGTTTTGTTTCGTTTTTTCGGGTGTTCTTTCCTAGCGCCTTGCTAGTCTTTATATATATATATATATATATATATATATATATATAAATAAAGTTTTTTGCCGGAAAAAAATAGTGGCCTATATCTAACTTGCGCCATTAATTTTTTTCGTTTTTATACTTCAATCGCTTCAAAACAACCGAATATAATTGTTTCACTATTTTGCATTTTATTTGCTCTTTTCGGCGGCAACCATTTTTTATTGGCCCTTTATTGCGGCATCCAGTGACACATCACGATCTACTATTATGATCTAACTTTGCTCCATATTTACACTTTAGCCATTTTAGGATTTCAAACTTTGACCACCTAACTTTTTTAAACTTGCATTGCACTTTGGCCACTAACTTTCTTACTAACTTATGTACTTCATTCCAATTTGACCACCAAACTTTTAGCTTTTAGGATTTCAAAGTTTGAGCACCAAACTTTTAGCTTTTTAGCCGCGAGTATTTTTTTTTGAAGCCCACGCGAGAATAACAGTCACTTAATATTATCTTTTATGTCCACGAAACCCTCCACACAACAGGAACTCCCACAGTGACGCGCGATCTTTAACGTCCACCAAACCCTCAACGCAACAGGAGCTCCCGCGGCGAAGCACGGGTAATAAATTCCTAGTTTCATCTAAAACTAGGTAGATTTTTTTTTACTTTTTTTTAACAACGTATTTATTTAATTTTACATTTATTATAACATTTTTACTAGCATTAATCTATAATAATAACTTATAATAAAAGAATTGAACTTTGATGATGTGGCATTCAATGGAGGCCTCAACCCCTCCTTGAATGTGCTACGTGGCATCATGTAGGATTTTTTAATTTTTGAGTTTTTTTAATAAATCTATATATATTATAACTAGATGTTTGCCTGCGTTAACATGCGGTTCACCAAAGTACAATTATTTTGAGCGGTAAAACGTATAAAAAATATAGTAGAAATATTTTATTAAAATTTAAAAGAAACAAATACACATTTTATTCAAATATCACTAAATATTTCTTTATACACCATATTTTTTGTTTTAGTCTTGACCTTCCCATCAGCATCAAGTATAAGTAACTTCACGCCTGCCCTGCTTTTAACTCTTGACAATGCAACATAAAGCTGGCCATGTGAGAATACAGGGTCTCTTAAATACAATCCAACCTTCGATAGAGACTGTCATTGGCTTTTATTGATGGTCATTGCGAAACATACGCTTATTGGGAATTGGCGCCTTTGGAACTTGACTGGAATCTTGTTATCAGATGGTATTTGAGGAGTATTATCTAATAAAAAATAAATAGTAGTGAAAAATATTTTTGATTAAATGTTAAAAGTAAAACACCATTTGAGTCAGATCATTCAAAATTCGAATTAAATGTTCTAATTAAGTCTAATTGTTACCATTATAGATATTAAAATATGAAATTATATAGTTAAATAGAACATTTAATATTTGAATATTTATAAAATTTAACTAAAATCTATCAATTCAAATTATTGTATTCAAAATTTGAATTTTAACTTGTAACTAATTTAAGAAATTTATAACTAAAACTATTATTTGTTAAATTTCAAAACTATTATTTGTTAAATTTTAAACATATTAGGAAATCTCTATTTTAGTTATTTGTTAAATTTCAAAACTATTATTTGTTAAATTTTAACTTGTAACTAATTTAATTGAAATCTATCAATTCAAATTCTAGTAATCAAAATTTTAAAGTTTAACAGAAATATATAATTTTAAAGTCTAGTATTTAAAATTTTAAATTTTACTTGTAATTAATTTGAGAAACATAAAACCACAATTATTAATTGTTATATTTTAAATATATTAGGAAATCATAATTTTAAAATAATAAATAGGTGTAATGGTTACCATTATTAACTTTAATTCGAAAAATTAATTTTTTTAAAGATTAAGTCATTCAAAATGTGCAATTAAAAGAATAATTAGTATGTGTAATTTCTTACCATTATTAAACAAAATTTGAAATTTGAAATTTGTCTAATTCGAATTTAAATATTTCAAATTTAATTTGAAATTTGAAATTAATTATAGATATCGAAATATGAAATTATATACTTAAATAGAACATTTAATATTTGAATATTTATAAAGTTTAATTGAAATCTATCCATTCAAATTCTAGTAATCAAAATTTGAAAGATTCAAATCATTAAAAAATTTGGATTAAATATTTTTAATGTGTTAATTAAATCTAAATCTAAATGTTACCATAAATCTTAAATTCAAAACTTTCAGATTAAATATTTAAATAAAACATTTAGTATTCACATATTTTTTTAAAGTTTAACGGAAATCTACAATTTAAAATTCTAGTATTTAAAATTTTAATTTTTACTTTTAATTAATTTGAGAAAGTTACAACAAAAATTATTAATTGTTATATTTTAAATATATTAGGAATTCATAATTTAAATATAATAAATATGTGTAATGGTTACCATTATTAACTTTAATTCAAAAATATATTTTTTTAAAAGATTAAGTAAATTCAAAATGTGTAATTAAAAAGATAATTAGTGTGTGTAATTTATTACCATTATTAAACAAAATTTAAAATTTTGTCTAATTAGAATTTAAGTATTTCGAAGTTTAATTTGAAATTTGAAATTGATAATTTGTTATAATCATATTAACGAAAATAATATGTAAACATACTTTATTTACCAAAAATAAATATACAAAATTGATTATATATAAGGTTAATCAGGCATATTAATTTTTTTTATAAAAATTCAAATTTAAATTTCTTTATAAAACGGTTGTATATATATGATTAATAATTAATGATAACTCGATTATGTTTAAAGGTTATTAATCAAATTGAAATCATAATTATTAAAATTAGATGTTTCCAAAATTGTGCAAATCATGATAAATGCTAATTATAACCTAAAAATGGTAATTTGACAAATCAAAGAATTAACCATTTATTTGTCTCTTTAAATGTAGTTGACTTTAAAAACAGATGTTTTTTAAATTTTAATTTTTGAATGTATAAAAATAAATTAATTCTGATGAAAATTTTAAAATCTAAAATCTACCAAAAATAGTTTGACAGTAACAATTAAAGTGATTGTAATTTACATAAAAAATCGTTAGTTTGACTTTGCTATTAATGATTTACGAAAAAATTACTATGTTGTCAAACATACTAATTAATCTTATTCAACAATGATAAATCACAAATCTATACATATAAAAGTCAAACATTGCCCTACTTTGACATAAAAACTTAAAGATTTTTTTTTTTTTTATCAAATTGTCTAATAAATATAGTTTTGACTACTAACAACTGTTTATATGGTCAAATCTTTAAATTTGGAATGGACGTAAATATAGTTAATATATAATTATTTTACCAAAATTTAGGTTTTATTAATATACAAAACAAAATTTTGAAAACATAAATGAAGGATAATTATAAAAAAGATTTGAACAATATAGAAAATTAACCTAGGAAATTGAACAATTAATGAACAAAATAATAATGAGAAGGAAAACTTACAACCAATTGAGTGGAGGGCCTACAACAATTGATTTTGTTTCAAGAAAGACCCATCACTTTGCGTTTAAGGCAGATTGGAAGAACGATCTAGTTTCAAAAGAAAAAGATATAGTAGATTAATCGTCAGGATCATAAAATTGGATGTATCAAACACACATAATACAGCTAAATCGGAAGTTTTAAATCATACCATAAAATAAAATTATATCCACATTAAATAATATCATTCAATTCCATATCTCCATAAATCAGAAGTTTTAAATCATTTCATAAAATTAGAAGCTTGAAAATAGGAAAGATTATAGATTCTTTTAAAAAAATTTAAACCACTTTCCGATTTTAACATGATGCAATCGGGTGCACCCACATCCGAGATCCATGATCCATCCAATCACTAACCAAACTAAAGAGTTTCACTAAAAAGCATTTCTTTCAAGCATATGAAGATCCGAATTATATTAAATCCTCAAGAACAAATAAGAACACATAAGAAAAAAATAAGAAAAATTGTGTGTTGTACCTTGTGTTTGTACAATTGTACCATCTTGTTTAGTGTATTCACGGCAAAGTACCTAACAATTTAATCAATTTATTTAATCAAAATGCATTTTGTCACCACTAAAAATACAAATATCATTTTAATATAGCTACATGAAATGAACAATTATTGGACGTTGCACAAGCCATTTTGTTGATCTATGTTTCTCAACAACATAACATGTACAGTACACCCACCTTTAGTGCTAAGCGGAATAATTGGACAAAACTTTTACAAAGTGTACCTCTAATGCATACAACCTACTAATTAAAAAAGTGCAGTTTTTGCTTCGATTGTTGTCAAAAGAGTATTTTATTCCATTTTTAATGTTGTTAAAAAGTTGAGTTATTTGCTGCATTTATTCACAACAAAAGAGATATGCCTACAAACTAAGCGCCCCATTTTTAGTTTTCCCTGGCCGTAGTCTTTTTTTCTAAACAATAACTTAGGGTGGCCTTTTAAAACATACAATGAATAACACTCGGTCAAATGCTTAAAGATAATCATCATTCAAGTAAGCAGGCTTGCAACTTTTTGTCATGATATTTGATATAAGTATTCCACTGGCTACATAGACATAATAAATATTGGTTAATTGATTAACTTTGGGCAAACATAATATATACTGTATATCTAAAATATCTCTATTGAGAAATTATGGTTGATATAACCAAATTAACATCACAAGAATAGATATGAATCCATATTATCACGACTTATAAAGACTCTATTGTCGAATGTAAGTGTAGATATGAATCCATATTAACACGAATTATAGATATGAATCCATAGAGTGAGCAGAAACATAGCATCTCTAACCATCTTTTTTCCTTTGCAAGTGCCCCGGTTACTGACCCGTTGCAGCGTAATAAGTCACCAACTCACGCCTGTTGCCTCCCTGGATTTTTAGCCAACCAAAAAGTTGCTGCCAAACGGAGTTCGCAATGTTGCAACAAACCAGAACACGGTCCTCATCTTCATCCGTGGCACCACATAATGAGCAGGTTGTTGATTGTATTTGGAACCCCTTTGCATTAGCGCCATTGTCATGGGAATTTTACCATCCTTTGCTCTCCACACAGACATATTAACTTCTTTGTAGCAATGTTGTTCCACCTAAAATCGTTTGCGGAAACATTTAAGTCCAGCCGATTTGTTTATTCTAGTCTCACCGTTTTAATCGTTAATTCCTCATTTTCTCATCTCCAAACGTCACTGATTTCTGATACAGTCTTCAGTGATAATAAGCTTTTTAGATCTTCCATCTCGGCCCTTATAACAATTAGGTCTATCTTTTATGTAAATAAAATTGTTTCTTAAATAAATCAAAATTAAGTAATCAAATAATTGTAACTCATGCATGTAAGATTTTGATCGCAAACCTGGAGTTGGTGAAGAAGACGATGAAACTGCACCAAAAGTAATTTACACAGAAAGCGTTGTAGGTTTTGTTCACACAAAGAATCACATAATTTTGTACCATAATGGGTCAGCAACATGTTAATAAGATAAAGTTGTAAGTTGTGATGCAAACCTCTAACTTTGAAACCGATTATTCAATCAGCATCATCCATCAACGACTCATCATCTTCATCACCTTAGTCAGCAAATATAATCATTCCGTGATTGGCCTTGGAACAAATAACTCTCCCCACACATTGAGAACAATGTCTATGTTAGAGTTAACATTAAACAAATAAAAATCACCAATAGAAAACCATGTTACTTAAGAGTTGATCAAAAGCAGGGCAAAGATAAACTACTAATGCATCAACAAATACTACCTAAAACTAAAACGCATTAATATATTCAATTTCCAATTTTATATAGTATTACGTTAATAGAGAATTGAAAAAAAAACAATAATAAAAGCTATCTGTAATGGAGAAGATTGCTGCAGAGAAGGGTAGAGAAGAGTTCAGAGAGATGAAGTTATTAAAAAGATTGGTTTTGATTAACAAATAGGAAACTTATTAATGGGAAATTTAATATTAATGATCGATTTTTGACCAAACTTATTAGGAAACGTATTAATTGGCAGATTTTAACCATATATATGTTTTAATTCAATTTTGGATTAAAAGAAAAAGAAAAGTTTATAAATTCTCACAAAGTGTCATGTGGCTTAATAATGGGAGGAGAGATAATTGCTAGGGGGGGGGGGGGTGAGAGATTGACATGTGTACAAAATTGCTTTCAAATATTATATGTATAGATTATTTTAGGAAAAGATAAGAATTTAAAAACAATATTAAATTTCTCTCTAATGTTTCCTCCCATAACTTTTAAACGTTAATATATTTTATATACGAGATTTTTTAAAGAAAAAAAATACACCAAATTAACGAGCGTTTTATTATCTTTCCAACGAGTACCATAGTGCTATATAAAAAACGGAGAAAAAAACAACTATTTTTGTGGGGTTTTGTTTTCAAATATATTTTACTCTACTAATAAATCACAAACGATAAACATAACTTCATGGGCAGAGATTCCTTTTTTTATATTTGAATATGATAACTTATGGCAGAAATTTGTTTAAAATAAATAATAATATTATTATTATTATTCATTAATCATATATTAGCAAATCATTAATTATGTTGTCATATTAGATATTTTATTATGTTATATTAGATATTTCAACCCCGGGACACTTCCGGGATAAAAGCTAGTGGTTAATAAAGTCAACCATCCAAAATCATTTCTTCATGGTTAAATTGTTTTTTTTGGCTTGGTATCGGGATTAATTCAAACTATTTTTAACATTTTGTTTGTATATTTTTAACATTTTGTTTGTAAATTTATTTTTTAACTACAAGTAGATTGCATTATGAAATAAAAGCCTTAAAACAACTTACGAGATATACATTTTCAACACACTTTGGCACCACTTAATTACAAGCCATTTGCTGGCCAAAAAAATTACAAGCCATTTGGTGTTATTTTCTATGCTAAAAAGAAATTAATTACTTGTAGTGATCACTCATTATATATTTATATTAAATTTTTTACCTAAAAGGCACGAAGCTAAACGCTTGTGTAATTCACGTAAAAGAGGGTGAACATATTTTAAGCTGTATTAAAATGTTTAATGTTACATTAACATTTGCATTATTCCCCGACTCATATATATATATATATATATATATATATATATATATATATATATATATATATATATATTGCCCCCTTTAACGAAAATTCATGATCAGTCACTAACTGAAAATATATACCGCACACGTTAACAAAGCTAAATAAATACATTAGAGGTATTATTTATAAATACATTAGAGGTATTATTTGGAAAATGTTATAGGAAAATACCATATACCTATAGTGCATGCTTGGATCACACCAAATGTACCGTAATACCGTATAGGTATCATAGGACATAGGATAGAGAAAAACCAAACTCAACATCATAAGGCTGCGGTGAACCACAATAGGCCTACTGTGCTTGAGATGCAATCCTATTAATCCGGACAAACATGTGGGGCGTGTTGGCTGTAGTTAAGGTTTAGAATGGATTCGGGTAAAACAATGTAACAAATCATTTACGTTGTATTCCCGAGTCTCATGTAAGGAAGAAAACGAAGAGAAAAGAAAGAAAAGTGAAAATGATTCTTGTTCCAGAGTTTTTTTAGGGTCACGATATTTCCACTCCCTGACAAAATTATTTTCACCCCATTCAAAGCATCTCGCTATGGCCATAGCGAGGCGCTATGGGTCAATTCAGTGTACTATGTTGACTGCTTTATCTGAAAAAGCTGAAAAGTAACCCTAAGCGCCTCGCTATGGCCATAGCGGGGCGCTTTGAAGTACAATCTGTACGAGATGTCTAGCCAAGCCCGTGCGGGTGCGTACTCCTCGCCTTTTGTTCAAGGTTGATAGACCCTTCTCGTACAAGGTGTGGAAACTTTTTTCTTATGAGAGCGTCTTCCACGTTGAGAGCTCTTGCGTTCGGGTTGTGTCTTCGGCACGTGTTCGATTTCGGGTTCTTCTTGAGAACCCTGCATACCACCTACGCTAATAATCAAATTGGATGTGAAACCCATTGGACCTTGAAAATATTGTTGGGGCATGCTAAGTAGTTGCGAAAACCCCATCGTACTCGGGTTGCAATCTTGGTAGTTAAAGGTTGGTAGCGATTGGGTGGTGTTTGAGCGATACACGTTTGGGTTGGTTGGGCGAGATGGAACACCAAAGGGGGGCAGAATGCATGCATGATATATATATATATATTTTTTATAAAGATAGGAGTTTTATAATATAAATGTGAGGGAGTATAAGATAGGAAAAGATAGTGTATAAAAATGGGTTGAGTTGGGATTTAAACAGGTAAATAATTGAATTAAAAAATCTGATTTTTTTAATAACGTTTATAATTTCTTGAAATCATCAAAATCCACGGCGTTATCTATTTCATGCCACAACCATTTTTTGGTTCCAAACTCCGGAGGGGGGGGGGGTGATCAGCGTGGATGGGGGGAATCACGGTCAAATATCGCCCTGTGGGTGGTCTAAGCAAGTCCAAAGTTTGGTTTTCCAAACGTTAAACGACCCTTGTTACTTTTGGATTTGCCTAGGGTGTCTCTTAACACCTATTTATTTGTTTATTATCGGGATTCAGCTACTTGCTTTATCCTTAGATATGTGTAACAAGAATATCCTAGTTTCATAATCCCTAGAGAGAAGGTTCACTAATAGACCTAGGGATAATCAGACGCTTCAATGGGAATGTTTTTTCCGCAAAATTCTATATGTACCTATGAGATCGAGTATATAGGAGTGCATTTATGTTTCTGGTTTACGAATATGGATCTTTTACACATTTTTTGGTTCAAAACGCCCCCCGGAGGGGGGGGGGGGTGATTAGCGTGGATGGGGGGGGGGGGAACAAATACCACCCCACGTTGAGAGCTCTTGCGTTCGGGTTGTGTCTTCAGCACGTGTTCGATTTCGGGTTCTTCTTGAGAACCCTGCATACCACCTATGCTAATAATCAAATTGGATGTAAAACCCATTGGACCTTGAAAATATTGTTGGGGCATGCTAAGTAGTTGCGAAAAACCCCATCGTACTCGGGTTGCAATCTTGGTAGTTAAAGGTTGGTAGCGATTGGGTGGTGTTTGGGCGATACACGTTTGGGTTGGTCGGCGAGATGGAACACCAAAGGGGGGCAGAATGCATGCATGATATATATATATTTTTTTATAAAGATAGGATTTTTATAATATAAATGTGAGAGAGTATAAGATTGGAAAAGATAGTGTATAAAAATGGGTTGAGTTGGGATTTAAACAAGTAAAAAAATGAATAAAAAAAATCTGATTTTTTAGTAACAGTAATAATTTTTTGAAATCATCAAAATCCACGACGTTATTTATTTCATGCCATAACCATTTTTGGTTCAAAACTTCAGGGGGGGGGGGGGTGATTAGCGTGGATGGGGGGAATCACGGTCAAATATCGCCGCACTGTGGGTGGTCTAAGCAAGTCCAAAGTTTGGTTTTCCAAACATTAAGCGACCCTTGTTACTTTTGGATTTGCTTAGGGTGTCTCTTAACACCTATTTATTTGTTTATTATCAGGATTCAGCTACTTGCTTTATCCTTAGACATGTGTAACAAGAATATTCTAGTTTCATAATCCCTAGAGAGAAGGGTCACTAATAGACCTAGGGAGAATCGGCCGCTTCAATGGGAACGTTTTTTTCCGCAGAATTCTATATGTACCTATGAGATCGAGTATATAGGAGTGCATTTATGTTTCTGCTTTACGAATATGGATCTTTTACACATTTTTTGGTTCAAAACGCCCCGGGGGGGGATGATTAGCGTGGATGGGGGGAACAAATACCACCCCACTGCGGGTGATCTAAGCAAGCCCAAAGTTTGGTTTTCCAAACGTTAAACGAACCCTTGTTACTTTTGGATTAGCCTAGGGTGTCTCTAAACAGCTTATCTATTTATTTATTATCGGGGTATGGCTACTTGCTATATCCTTATATATGTTGTTGTCAGCCATCTCTGATCTTTGTGACTAATATGATCAAACGTTACATGCTAAATTTGTGCTTTTAGATACCTGAGTTATTTTTTTTTCTAGGGGTGGGTGAGTCTAGGCTTCCTTCTTAGTCGATGTTTATCATATGTCTTTACATCTGCAATTGAATGATCTTTTATAACACACTAGTCTAAGCCAATTTAAGCCTTTGCTCAATCTCATATCACTTGGTCGCCAGCTTACTCTAATATTCGTATAGATGACTACTTGTGCTATCAGAGCACGGTTGTTGCCATGGGGTACCTTGTCTTAATTCATGGAGATCATTTATGTACTTAGTGATGTTTCCCAATATATTTAGAAACATGTTGACTGCTACCAGATTGTTGTCAAACATATTCTTTGATATCTCAAGGGTATTTATCTCTCATGAATTGATTATATGCAGGTCGGGTGTCTACTCTTACTATTTATGCCTATATAGATAATAATTGGGTTGGTTTCCCCAATGATTGTCGCTTTAAAATAGGCTACTTCATTTTTCTTCTCCATAATCTCTTGAGTTGGAGCTCTAAGAAATAATATATACAGTTGCTCTCCAGTACCAAGTCTTTATATCATGCCATTGCGCATGTGGTTGTTAATAGCAATGTATATTCTATATAATAACAATTAGAATTGTGAACAGTTCTAATTAACTATTGGACCCTTTTCATCTAACTTAATTGCTATATAAGTCTCCTTTTAGGTATTAGGTGGGTTTGTTTCAGTTAAACACGTGGCTAAACTTTTTGTTTTTGTCAAACACGTAGGTGTTTACGGTGTTCTTAAGATGTTCTTTCACCGGCCATTCCAATTTCATCATCGATTTTGTTCTAATTTCTCAATTAGCAATTTCTCAGTTTTGTTCTAATTTGTGTTTTGTGCGTTTCAATTGTTACTTTCTGTTTAAGATATTTGCTTCTCTCCATCTGTTAATTATGTGCGTTTTTTAAACCATGATGTGATATGGGTGAAATTCACTAAATCACCACTTGAGTCCACTATCATAAATTTATTCATAATAATAAGTGAAAGAGCATGAGTAACTTTGTCTTGATTGTTTGCATTGACTGTCATCACCTAAATCCAGTACATTAATGTAATTGACAATACCTACTTTTGGTAAATCCTGAAGATGAGTTGGTGAAGGAAAATTAACTGGTTTGCACCATTTAAGTTCCATTTTTTTAGAATTTTCGAATTTCCTAATGACGTTTCAAACTTTTGAAACACTATTTGTTTACTAATCAGGCGTAAGGAAGGATTTGTGTTGACTAAGTCACCAGCTCCATTGATTTGTGCTTTATTGGTTTTAACCGTGATAATATACCTAACTTGCACCTCAAAATGAGTGACTATCAATCATCCTAGAACCCTAAAGGTAATAGTCATAAGTATGTGAATTTCTTTACTCAGAATTCGATATTTCGTCTACAACAATGTGTACTAAATGTAATATGGCTTTGGGGTCTCAATATATAATATGTTGAAATAAATGAATATATAATATGTTGGAAATAAATGAAGTAATTATGTTGGCATTGTTCTATTTATATGTTATCTCATTAGTTTCTGAATTATTTGTTTTTCACATGCAGTGTTGGCTTGGAGTTTTGGCACTTTATTTTTTCTAGGTATCTTTTTACTCTTTAGCTTTTTTTGCTTGGGTAGTTTAATGCTACTTGTATGATTCGAATGACGTTCATCAATATTAGTAGGGGTGTTCAAAATCGGATAATCCGAATTTCGGATAATACGAAATTTCGGATAGTCAATATTGGGATCTGAATCCGGATCCGAAATTTCGGATATCCGAAATTCGGATAATCCGAATTTCGGATTCGGATTCGGGTTATCCAACGGATAATCCGAAACTTAAAAAAAATAAAAATAAAAAAATAAAAAATAATAAAAAAACGTTCTCCTTTATGTCTAAAATGTGAACCTGTTAGAAAAACAAAAATCGAAGTTAGATAAACGAAACTTGAACAAAAAAATGTAAAAGAAACTTACCGTTTGGTGGACGGGGGCTGTGGAAGTCGGAGACGAGGTGGACGGGAGCTGCTATAGAGAAGAGAAGAGGGAGCGGATACTTTGGATTGGAGTAGTATGGACTTAGGGTTAGGAGGATTATGGATTTAGGATTGTGTATTTGTGTTATGTAGTGTATATAATATTATATATTTATATATATATTTTTTAATATTCGTATTCGGATAATCCGATTATCCGAAAATTTTCAAAATCAGGATCCGAATCTGAATCCGAAATTTCGGATTATCCGATTTTCGGATATCCGAAAATCGGATTATCCAAAATTTCGGATAATTCGGATTCGGATTATCGGATTCGAATTCGGTTTCGGATTTTTTTGAACACCCCTAATTATTAGTGGCTTTTACTTTATATTGACGTTTAGTAAATATTTGTCTGGCATACTCTGCCTTTGGTTTCCTTAAAAGTTCAGGTTCCTCAAGGAATAAGACCAATATATTATTTAGAATCGCTATCGTCCAAGCGTTTCTCTTCTTGAAAAAATAAAATAAATGTCCACTTGAATACTTGATGCTTATCATCATCCTATACATTCTATTAACACCACACCTTAAAAGTATTTATGTTATCTTATGAAGAGGCAAACGATACACAAACAAGAAATATAGTATAAATCGATTTCTTAGAGAGTATATGTTCATAAATGATAGTAACTAAATAATTCCAAAACAAGAAATATAGTATACATCGATTTCTTACAGAGTATATGTTCATAAATGATAGTAACTAAATAATTCCTCGTGCATAACTATTACATGTTATAGTATAAATAACTAACTTTATTTCATATAGATTTGTTACTCACTTTCATACACATGTATGTTACTGATCCACAACTTTATGTCACAGGAATACCAAAATGGCGTGTAGAGGTCTATATTTGATAAGAGCTAATGAGCTATGTTGCAACTTTAACAAAAATAAACCTACAATCCTATTTTCCCGCCGCAAAGCGCGGGGTTAACCCCTAGTTTAGAATAATTGTATTTGTATCAATTAGTGATTCTGTATTTAATATCTATCCTAAAATAGAGACTCACATGTAATTATAAATATTTACATTAATGAAAGGAGAAAGGACATGGATCCTATTCTATCATGGTATCAAGGGTCCAGATACCTCGTCTCTAAACCTAAACCCAAGTCCCGCCCCCATCTTCTTCCTCGACACTTCTCTTCTGCCGTCAACATGCATCTCCTCCCTAGCAGCCGACGATGACCGATTCAACCCCCTCTCATCCTCTACCACCACCCTCTATCACGGTGGAATCAAAACTCCACCCAGCTACAACGGTCTCCAATATCAAAAAATTCATTCCAATTACTTTGGAGATCGAATCCTCTCAATATTCTTCATGGGCAACCCTTTTTAAAATCCACTGTAAAGCTTTTCTCGTTCATGAACACCTTTATCCTAAACCCACCATCACCGAACCTTCATCCTCTGCCTCCACCCCTGAAGAAACATCAATATAACAGTATGCTAATGATATGAGCACGAGTAAAGACACAATTCTTATTAATGATTCACTGACTGTTACAAGACTCTAACTAGCAATTGTTACAGCTCTTCGACTATAATCTATTTCTCATAACTATGCGTAGCTCTCTCAATGATTGTTCATTCCTTCTTCGTCTGACCTAAGAGGGTATTTATAGGCCATCTGAGGTCGCCTGTGATTGGATGAGAGGGGAATGACAGCTGGCTGTACGATTGGGCCGTTGTCACTCGTTGCGCTGTTGCTTTGCTACTGGTCCACGTGTCTTGTGTCTGTCCTTTCTCGTACTATTCTGTACCTCGTACCTGCAGGCGATCGTGGAGCAGGGAATAAACGCCTCTGATTGGCTGGACGTCCCTTTCTTTGTCGGTCATTAGCTGTCATGGTACGAGGTGTCCCGCGCCGCTTTCTAGAAGTCCACGTAGGCCTGTTGTGCTGGCGTATGCTGAGATGTGGGCCCGTGCGCTTGCGCGGTCTCATATCTCTTCAAGTCCCCCAGTGTAGTGTTCTGTATGCGTTGCATGCAGGGCGCTGCACTAAAAGGAAAGAAAAGAAAAAAGAAAACTGATGTGTTTGTTATTATTTGTTTTGTTTGTTAACGTTTGGGTGCGCGCTGCGCAGTTGTGTTGCAAGTGGGCCTGGTGCGCACGTCAGTAATTAATGCACACATCAGATGTGTCATGGCGCGAGGCGGATGGGACAGGTTGGTAGCCGAAAAGTCTCTGACGGTTGTACTGCTGCAGAGAGGCGGTGGGACTAACCTGTCGTTTCGCATGCTCCTCGACTTTCTCTCTCCTGACGTGTCGTATTTTCATTGGCAGGTCGTGCCACACGACTGTAACCGTCTGTGGCACGTGACCTGCATATAAAAGACCACGTTTTCACTCTTCCACTTTACACTTTCATTTGATCCTTAGAAAAAAAAATTTCTCCGTGTACCTGCAAGAAGTTAAGTTTATTTCAAAGAACCTTGAATCTTACTGTAATGGAGAACATCGTTCAAATCCCAAAAAAGAAACGTGGAGGCTCCAAGAGAAAAGATGATGGTTCAAAGAAAGGGCCACCCCACGCCGGTGAAGTCACGGCGGTGTGGGTAAAGGGAGAGTTTCGAAAGTTCAGGAAATAGTATGGCTTTCCGTCTACTTATGGTGTTGAGGCTCCTGCCCCAGATAAGACCATATTAGAGCCGCCGATCGGCAAGGTTGGGCTATACGCTACGTATTTTAAGGACTGTAACTTCAGGGTTCCGGTGACCCGTTTTTTGAGGACGTTCATTCAAACCGTCGGCGTGCATATTAACCAGATCCATCCGATGTCACGGTTGATGTTCTTTGAGTTTTGCTGTCATGCTTAGAAGGTTGAACCGCTGGTTGACATGTTCTATGTTTTTTACTCTCTATGCTTCGTAGAGAGTTGGTTGTCTTGTCGGCCGCGCACAGGGGTTTCTCCTTGTGCCAAGGCTGGTGTGAAGAGCTTCCGTGACTGGAAGCCAAAGTTCTTTTGGATTAACGCAGGTGTTATTCCCATAGCGATGGGTCGTTTGAACCCTGATGAGGGGGTTGCTAAGGCGGTGTTGATAGATTACAAGGACCAGGATTGGTTCAAGACGCTGACTGCGCACCCGGTGCATTTGTGCGAAATTCCTGAGACTGCGCTGGTGATGGCCGGGATGAGCATGAAGTATGACATCCAGGGGCGCAATCCTCATCTGACCGAGGATGGAAAAGGTATGTCTCCTCAGCGAACATGCCCCTGTTAGAGTTTGTTCTCAACTATTCTGAGTCTGTTATTTTTGTTGTTGTTTGTTCGCAGATGTTGAGAGTTTGTATAGCTTGCTGCTGGGTGGTGACAACATGGGTTTTGCTTTTAAAGAGCTTGCTGATGATGAGCTCTATGTGTTGGAGAAGGCTTGGGACACACTTGTTCGTCCTGAGTTGGATACTGTGGCGCAGGAAGGTGCCACTGCGCCGTTGTAGATAACCGAAACAGGTGAGCCCTTTGCTGTATTTGATAACCCCTCGCCTGTGAACATGTTCATGCGGACGGGTTATCCCTTTATTGTTATATCAAGCGATGAGTCTTCTGACTCTGGCGCATCTTCTTCCTCGCGTGTGTCGTCCGCAGGCGGAAGCGAAGGGGCGTTGATGCCTGCGTTCGTCGTGGACGACAGTGGAGAGGAGACGGAGGTTGAAGACTTTATCCTCCGTAGGGTGCGACAGCCAAGGTCTGGGGTGGTGCAGGGTAGTACTGGAGGTGAAGACTTTGCTTTTGTTTTAGACCATGAGGTCATTAGCAGGTATCTTCAAAATTACAATCCTATTGAACGAAGCTACGTTGAACTTTCAGATGCGTTCACGGATGAAGGGGCTGCCTCACTGAAGGATATGGCGGAAGGCGTTGTGTTGCATGCGCCAGTGAACGTGGAAACAGTTTTAAATGAGCCCGCCCCTCAACCGACTCCTCAGAAGAAGAAGCGCTCAAGGCGGAGCAAATCTCAGAAGTCTTCAGTGGAGGGGGTTGAAGCTACTGGTTCCTTATCCCCCGTTGGGAAGAAACTGAAGCTGGGCGATTTAGTGCACAGCGCCGAGGACAGCTTGCTAGGTATGTGTTCATTGCTTTGGCATTGATATTACACTTGTGTATGTTTCATTTTTTCTTTACTATGTTGTCTTTGTTTTGTGCAGCTGACCTGATGGGTGATGGGGCGCCCAATCATATTACTGAGGCGTCAGTCCATGAGGGGTTCCAGGTGACCCCGACTGAGGCGGAGAAGACTCAGTCTCCTGATAGGCGGGTTGTCACCCCGCCCGTTCAGTCTCCTGCGCCCAAGACTCCTCCTCCTCCGTCGCCGCCTCAAGATGCTACTCAGTCGTCTCCGCCACATCAGACGTCGCCGATCCATGACCCTCCTGTCCAACCTACTCCGGTTAACCTTGACGTGCCGGTTGGGTTGGAGTTAGAGACCCAGCGCGTGTCACCACCGGATATCAGTGAGGGTGACATGCGAGGGGTGCAAATCATGGATGACGACTCCAACGAGAAGAGGCCGTTGCCTGAGTCTGAGGCTGGTTTTTCCGGGGCCAGCCTTAAAAGTGGGGAATTTAATCCGGAAGATATTTTCGTCCCCGCTTGGGGGTTGGCCACGGGCGCTCGGTTCGTGGATGTTAATAGCTGCCGAGAGTTATTGGGCAATGTTGTTCCTCCCGCGGAGCGTGAGCATCAAGCCACGCGTCCTCGCCAGGAGTTGTTGGAGGACAACATGATGAGTCTGGCGAACCTCCTGTCTACCTCTGCTGAGATAGCCCGCCAGTGGGGCTTCCTGACTCATGAGCGTGAGGAGTTTGACAGCAAATTTAATGAAGTGTGTGCGGAGCGTGACAGACTGGCCCTTGAATTGAAACGTGCTAAGTGGGATGCTGTCACGTTCCGCGAGGGTCGCGACAAGTTGGAGAAGCACTTGTCTGAGCGGGAGCAGCAATGGGCTTCTGCGTGTGTGAAAACCAACAGAACGTTGGAGATCGCTGCGCAGAAGCAACAAGAGGCAGGACGGTTATATGCTGATGCGTCGCGGAAGATTATGGAGTTGAATGAGAAGCTGGATCAGCGTCGTGATGCCTTGATTGAGGCTCGTGAACTGCTCAGGGAGAAGGATGCCAAGATCGCTGAGGTAAATGGAAAGCTGGTGGAGTTGGAGGAGACCAACTTGCGGCTCGAGCAGCAGAATGCCGATCTTGAGGGTGAGGCATTGGATGTTCGAGATGAAGCGCGCTTGGCGCATGAGGGCCGTGAGTGGCTCATGACTTGTTGTGTCCCTGAGGTTTGTCCTTTGTTTATGTTTTATAGCTTCTTTCTCTCCCCCTTTTTGAGGCGTTATGGACAAGTTTCTTCTGTCTTTTACAGGTTGCTTATCATGTGAAGAATTGTGACGAGGCGCGCCAGGCGGTGGCTGCAGTTAATGCTGCTGCCAAATTGGTGGGACGCAAAGCGGGATTCCTTGAGGGTTACCAGCATGCAAAGGATGGGAAGGCGCTGGAGGAGTTCCCGCTGTACAACAAGGACCTGGACGCGCTCTTTGAGAAGAAGACTTCGGAGTACGACCGCCTGAACGTTGAGCTGGTTGACTTCGTTGTAAGTCATCGAGATCAGCCAACTTGTCATACCTTGCGATCATCTTTTGAGAAGCAGGGTCTGACACATACCAGGCGGAAGTATGCCATGAAGAAGACCGACGGGGGTCCTCAAGGTGAAGGCGAGGCGCCTGGTCCTAGCGAGAAGCTGGACTTGTCTGATTCCGAAGGCGAGTTTAGTGACGCGTCCGATGAGGGCGCTGCGTCGTAGACTAGCTGTGTCTTTGTTTTTCATAGTCTGTAATGATTTAAGAAACAATCGTTTTGTGGTTTGCCATGTTAATGAAAATTTGGTTTTATCTATCTCTTTGTTATGTAATTTGTATGCCTTGTGTTTTTGGTTGTTATGCGATGTTTGTTCAAGGCTTACGAGTTTACGCTATGGTTTAGTTGTGCTGCGCGTTTCGTGTAGCCATTTAGGTAGGTTGCAGGCTGTTAACGAAAACCTTAGTTTCTGAGACGTTGTAACCTAGCCACGCAGCGTTTAGGGAATTGCCACTTAGCGTTGCAATTGTTTAGTTTAGACATTGTATCTTAACCATACAATGTTTAGGTGGCGCGCTGTATCTTAGCCATACAGCGCGCAATTTTAGGAGATTGCAAATTAACATTGCAATTGTCTAGTTTTAGACATTGTATCTTAACCATACAATGTTTAGGTGGCGCGCTGTATCTTAGCCATACAGCGCGCAATTTTAGGGGATTGCAAATTAACATTGCAATTGTTTATTTTTAGAAATTGTATCTTAACCATACAACGTTTTGGTTGCGCGCTGTATCTTAGCCATACAGCGCGCAATTTTTAGGAGATTGCAAATTAACATTGCAATTGTTTAGTTTTAGACATTGTATCTTAACCATACAATGTTTAGGTTGCGCGCTGTATCTTAGCCATACAGCGCGTAATTTTTAGGAGATTGCAAATTAACATTGCAATTGTTTAGTTTTGGACATTGTATCTTAACCATACAATGTTTAGGTTGCGCGCTGTATCTTAGCCATACAGCGCGTAGTTTTAGAGTGTTGCACATTATCAGTGCGATTGTTTATTTTTAAATATTGTATCTTATCCATACAATGTGTGATTATTTATGTCGCTGCTTGGTTGCGTGTGTAACGAACGGATATTTAACAGAGTAGATGTTTGAGTTAAGAAAAAGACATTCGTCATATTAAATGGCTAAATAGCCTTCATTACAATGCGCATGACGATTACATATAACACTTTCTTAGTTGTGCTGCGTTCCACGTGCGTGGGATCAGCTTGTCTTCCAGTGTCGATAGCTTGTACGCTCCTTTGCCAAGTACTTCGGTGACGCGGTATGGGCCCTCCCAGGTGGGAGTGAGTTTACCCAGTGGTAGCGCCCCACTTGCCTCGTTGTTTCTAAAGACGAAGTCCCCTGTTTTGAAGGTGTTGAGCTTAACCTTGGCGTTATAGTACCTTTCCAACTGCTTTTTGTAGTTAGCCTCTTTTATCACTGCTAGGTCTCGGCGTTCTTCGAGCAAGTCTAGGTTGGTGCGCAGCTCTTTGTCATTATCAGTGTAGCTCGCTGAGAGGACTCTTGCTGAGGGGCACCCTATTTCGGCTGGTATGACTGCCTCGGAGCCGTAGCTTAGGCTGAATGGAGTCTCACCGGTGCTCGTATTTGTCAACGTTCGATTAGCCCATAGCACGCTCGGTAGCTCCTCTGCCCAGGCCTTTCCTTTTGTCCCTAGGCGTGCCTTGATTCCCTCAACGATGCTTCTGTTGGCGCGTTCCACCTGCCCATTGCCCTGTGGGTGCGCGACTGACGTGAAGATGGGCTTGATGTGCAAGTCTGCATACCACTTTAGGAGCCCTTTGTCTGCGAATTGGGTTCCGTTGTCTGTGACAATCTCCATAGGTAACCCAAAACGGCAGATAAGGAATTCCCAGATGAACTTCTTTACTTGGCTTGCGTTGATCTCCGCCAGTGGTTTGGCTTCTATCCATTTTGTGAAATAGTCGATTGCAACAATCAAATATCTTCGTTTGCCCGTGGTCATCGGGAATGGGCCCACCAAATCGATGGCCCATTTCTGGAATGGCCACGCGGATGTCACTGGTATGAGATCATTCTTGGGGCGCATGGTGTTTGGCGCGTGGCGCTGGCAAGAGTCACAGCGTCGTATGATTTCCAGCGCGTCTAGATGCATGCCAGGCTAGTAATAGCCGGCGTTCATGATTTTCGCAACGTCCATGCGCGGCCCCGCATGTATCCCACATATTCCCTCATGTATCTCTCTGACTAGATAATCTGCATCTGTTCCGTCGACACATCTCAGCAATGGCCCCAAATACGATTTCCGGTACAGCACTCCATCTTGCATGTGGTACTGTAGCGCCTTGTGTTGTATTTTCTTGGCTTCGGCGCGCTGATCTGGGAGTGCGCCTGTGGTGAGATAGGAAATGATTGGGATCATCCAGCTGTCAATACCGGTTTGGATTACATGGACCTCTTTAGGCGGGACCGATGGCTCGGCTAATACTTCAACGCGGACCTCTTTTGCTAAATGGCCAAAATTTGTGGACGCCATTTTGCTTAAAGCGTCCGCCGGCTTGTTTTGACTGCGACTGATGTGGTCGATGGTGCAACTTGAGAATTTACTCATTAGTTCTTTTGCATGCTGGAGGTAGGTTGCCATGGATGGGTCTTTGGCGTCATATTTCCCGGTGATCTGCCCTGCCACCAGCATCGAGTCTACGTGCGCGAAGACATGTTTGGCGCCTAGTTTTTGCGCGATGCGTAGCCCTGCGAGGAAAGCTTCATACTCGGCCTCATTGTTTGTCGTTTTGACCTCTAGCCTGATTGCGTAGGTGAATTCTGCCCCGTCAGGATGGACGAGCCGGATTCCTGCGCCTGCGCCCTCATCGTTTGAAGCTCCATCGGTGTACAGGTTCCAGATCGCCTTGTCTTCACACTGTTGTTGTGGGCCTTGTTCTGCTCTGCATTCTTCTATCTTTTCTTGTGGTACTTCAGCTATAAAGTCTGCCAGGATCTGCCCTTTAACTGCTGGTCTGGACTTGTAGAAAATGGTGTGTTCGCTCAGCTCGATGGCCCACTTGGCTAGCCTTCCTGACAACTCTGGTTTTGATAGTACGTTGTTCAGCTTGTAATCACTCAGTACATTGATCGGATGACCTTGGAAATATCAGCGTAGTCTGCGCGAAGCATGCACTAGCGCTAGCACCAATTTCTCCATAGTGGTGTACCTTGTTTCTGCGTCCGTTAAGACTCTGCTGATGTAGTAGATTGGCGTTTGGACCAGCTTGCGGTCGACCATCAGTACCGCGCTTACAGCTCGTTCTGTGGCGCAGAGATACATTGTCAGAGGCTCCCCTGGTAATGGTGCGGTGAGTGTTGGGAGGTCCATTAGGCAGGCCTTCATGTCCTGAAATGCTTTCTCTGCTTCGCTGGTCCATTTGAATTGATTCTTTTTAAGGCAGCTTTTCAACGTTTCAATGAACGGGATTGACTTGGTTGCGTGGTTGGAGAGGAATCTGTTGATAGCTACCAAGCGTCCGTTCAGAGTTTGGACATCCTTCAGCGTTGATGGGGATGGCATTTGCGCTATGGCTTGGATTTTCTCTGGGTTGGGTCGGAAACCATCTTTGGTGACAATTACCCCTAAGAATTTACCTTCCTCCATCCCGAAGGCACATTTACTCGGATTGAGTTTCATGTGGATTTGCTTCAGGTGTTTGAAGGTTTCTTCAATATCTTTCAACATTTGATCCTCTTCTTTGCTCTTGATGACTAGGTCATCCACGTAGACTTCGAGGTTTTTGCCAATTTGCTGCGCAAACGCACGGTCCATCAGTCGTTGATAAGTTGCTCTTGCATTCTTGAGTCCGAACGGCATTTTGGTGTAGCAGAAGACACCTTTATCCGTTCGAAAAGCGGTTTTGTCTTCGTCCTCCGGCGCCATTTGGATTTGGTGGTAGCCTTTGTAGGCGTCCAAGAAACATTTGAATCTGAATGGCGCAAGGGAGTCGATTTTTAGGCCTATTTCTGGTAGCGGGTAGCAATCTTTTGGACAAGCTTTGTTGAGATCGGTGTAGTCCACACACATTCTCCAGCTTCCGTTACTCTTTTTTACCATAACTGGGTTTGCGACCCAAGTCTTATATCTTGTTTCTCTCAGAATTCCTGCCTTCAGCAGCTCACTGACTTGGTCGTTCATTGCTTTGGCCTTCTCGGCACCCATACTCCTGCGTTTTTGCGCAATTGGCTCAACTGAACGGTACGTATTGAGTTTGTGTTGGGCAAGTTCTCGCGGGACCCCCACCATGTCTGATGGTTGCCACGCGAAGACATCTATATTCTTTCGCAGGAGCTGTTTTAGGTGCTCTCGGATGTTTTCGGAGATGGCTGCCCCTATCGTCACGGTCTGTTCTGGGAACTTGGGGTTGAGGGCCCACTTCTCTGGTTCTGTGCGCGGAGTGGCCTTTAGCATTTTGGCAGGGTGTGGCTCCTCTGTCATGGCGCACTCTCTGTTGGCCCATATGATTGCTATGCCTGTCGGGGTGGGAAACTCAATGGCACCATGTATTGTTGAGGGGACCATATTGTAAGCGGCCATTGCTTCGCGCCCCAGAATGATGTCATATCTGGACTTCGTGGGGACGACAAGGAAAGTGACGTCTTCCGTTCTTGAATGCGCCTTGTCTCCCATTGTTAGGCGGAAAGAGATTTCTCCGAGTGGAGATATGACTTCATTCGAGAAACCCATGATTGGTGAGTTGACTGGGCGCAAGCGTTGCTTGTCTTCCTCGTCAAGGAGGTTAAAGCATTTCCCGTACATGATATCAGAATTACTCCCCGTGTCGACCAGCGCGCGGGTAGTCCTGTAATGATCGAAAATGGCTGTGATGACCAGTGCGCGGGTGGATGAGGGTCCACCTTTGACTGTTGGGAATTGTACCTGCTGTTCCCGCCATTCTGCCACTTGATCAGGTTTTCGCTTTGCTTGTTTCCGTCTGTCGGAGTGTATCATCAGACTGACATTTCTTATCTTCTTTTGGGGTGGCCCTTCTTGCTGCTTGCGCTCGACATTTTTTAACAAATGTCCAAGTTTTCCTGATTTCAGGGCCTCCTCAATTGCTTGCCTTAACTGGTAACATTTGTCGGTGTCGTGCCCTATATCCTGGTGATATGCACAGAACTTTCCTGGGTCCAGGTTGTCTCGTCGTTTGATTACCTTGGGCTCTGGGAAGGTGACGTTTTCTGTTGCCAATACTTGCGCTGGAGTTTTTGTGAGCGGAGTCCAGTTGTTGTGACTCCTCCTCCCTGACATGTGATCGTGTTGGATGTTTCCCTTGTGGTCGTGGACCTCGGTGGGTTTGGTTTCTGTTTGGGCGCCTCCTTGGAGTCTGTTCCAAATAGAGCCTCTTCCCCTTCTTTCCTGTCGACCATGCCTTGAGTGCGCAGCTTGCGCTTGGACGTCTGTGTACTGTGGTGCTTGTACTCGGTTCCAAACGGAGAGTTCTCTTTCTGTTTTTGCGTAAGTCTTGGCTCATTTCATGATCTCGTCCCATGTGTTGGGCATTCCGGCACAGCTGGCTAGGGTGCGGATGAGGGAATCACATCGTACCCCTTGCGTGAAGGCTGCTTTCATAAGTTCGAAACCAATGGGCCCGATTTGCAATGCCTCCCGATTGAACCAAGTGATGTAGTCTTCAATTGACTCATTATCGCGCCGCCTTACTTGTAGGATGTCAGTTGAGTCGCGCTCTATGCGCTTGTTTTGGCTGAAGTGGTCTGAGAACTTATCAGTCAGTTCCTTGATGTTGTCTATCTTTCCATTTGGCAGGCTGTCGAATCATACCCGCGCAGCGCCCGTGAGTGTCTGCGCGAACATGTGACACCATGCTGGCAAGCTCCACTGTGCGCATTTCCCTGCGACCTCGAAAGTCCGTAGGTGATCATCTGGATCCCCTGTCCCGTCAAATTTACCCAAGGTACTTGGAATTTTTGTCTTTGGTGGTAGGGGAGTCAGCGCAATGCGCGGAGTGAATTTTGACTTTCCATGAATGATGGAGGATAATAAGGTTTGGTGAGGTCGTCGTCACCGGTCATAAAGTGCCCTCGTACAACGGTGTTGTTCAGGGGCTGGCTTATGTCACGGGTGAAACGACTTTGGGAATCGTCTGAGTCTTCTCTCCATGTTGGGTCTGTTTCATGGTTACTTCCGCCATTGTTCCTTGCAGCGTTGGACGGTCCTTCGCTGTAAGAAAGTGTGCGGGCGGTCTCTCTAAGTTGTTGCTCTTTCATTTTTTGTATGTAGATACGTTTCAGGGCTTCCTTTTGCTGAGCGTACCATACCTCCAGACTAACCATCGGCGTGGCATTTTCAGTTGGGGAAGCCTGATTCGTTTCTGTAATAAACTGGAAAGAGGGGGTCTGTCTTGTCCCCGAAGATGGGGTAACAACCGGACCCGTGTTTGTTGCTTGTTGCTGAACCTCTGCTGTGTTCCCAGACTGGCCGGTGCCTCCCTGGGCAACGTCGGTGTCTGAGTTAGCATTGGTGAAGTTCGGCAATGGAGGTATGAGAGACATAGTTATTGTGTTTGAAAAATAGAAGTTTTTAGTGTTCTTAGATGCTCAAATAGACGGATGGCGCCAATGAAGAAACACCAATATAACAGTATGCTAATGATATGAGCACGAGTAAAGACACAATTCTTATTAATGATTCACTGACTGTTACAAGACTCTAATTAGCAATTGTTACAGCGCTTCGACTATAATCTATTTCTCATAACTATGCGTAGCTCTCTCAATGATTGTTCATTCCTTCTTCGTCTGACCTAAGAGGGTATTTATAGGCCATCTGAGGTCGCCTGTGATTGGATGGGAGGGGAATGACAGCTCGCTGTACGATTGGGCCGTTGTCACTCGTTGCGCTGTTGCTTTGCTACTGGTCCACGTGTCTTGTGTCTGTCCTTTCTCGTACTATTCTGTACCTCGTACCTGCAGGCGATCGTGGAGCAGGGAATAAACGCCTCTGATTGGCTGGACGTCCCTTTCTTTGTCGGTCATTAGCTGTCATGGTACGAGGTGTCCCGCGCCACTTTCTAGAAGTCCACGTAGGCCTGTTGTGCTGGCGTATGCTGAGATGTGGGCCCGTGCGCTTGCGCGGTCTCATATCTCTTCAACCCCTAAACCTTTAGATGATTGGGATCGACTTGATGCCATTGTTCTACAATGGATATATTGTTACGATCTCCAATGATCTCCTACACACTATAACAAACAAAACCTCCACTGCTCATGAAGCCTGGATCGCCATTGAGAACCTTTTTTAGGACAATAAAAGTTTCAGGGCGATTCATCTTATGCATAAATTTTCTAACACCCGACGGGATGCTTTTTCCCCTGTCTCTGCATACTGTCAAGAGTTAAAAGTTTTGGCGGATCAACTTGCCAGTGTCAATGCACCTGTGGACAATGATCGCCTTATTCTACAATTAATCGCATGGCTTAATGAATCTTATGAAGGTATTGCAATTATTCTCCAAAAACAGGAACCATTTCCATCTTTCTATACTGATCGTCCAAAATTAATACAGGTTGAAACTCGGAAAGCTGAGGAGGCATTGCAAGTCTCAAAAACGGCTGTTGCGGCCTTTAACACCACCACCTCTCGCCTCAACCATAACCCTGACCAAAACACCACCAACTACCGAACTGAAAATCACCGTGGCCGAGGCCGGTCATGTGGCCGAGACCGAGGCCGTGGAAACTCAAACCGGCCCCGTTACTTGCCCAACACCTACTGGTCGTCACCCTACCCTTGGATGCAACAGTGGGCCGGATACCCACCTCCACAACCCAATAACTTTTCACTGTGGACAACCACTCCTTGCCCATACCCTATGACCCACACCACTAAACCCAAAACTCTCCCAATAACTCTCAGGGTCTTCTTGGGCCGAGGCCTACTCATGGCTTACATGCAGCATATGCCCCGATTGATATAGAACAGGCTATGTATACCATGTCTTTGCAACAACCAGACCTAACACTTTTCATGGATACTGGAGCATCGTCCACAATGTCTCATGACCAAGTTGATTATCATTCCTTTTCTAATTCTTGCATGTCTCAAAATATAATTGTAGGTAATGGCGATACCATTCCAATCCTAGGCACATGCACAAAATACCTACCCAAACCCTTCCCACCTTTTATCCTCACAAATGCTCTTTACTCCCCTAAATTACTTAAAAATCTTATCTCCGTCCGTAGATTTACTACAGAAAATTCTGTTTCTGTGGAATTTGACCCTTTTGGTTTTCTTGTGAAGGATTAAAAGACCAAGAACCCTCTCGTGCGGTGCAACAGCAGCGGTGATCTCTACCCCTTTGTACTGAGATCTGGCCCCTCTGCACCAACCGCTCTTGCTGCGATTTCCTCACAAGTCTGGCATCACCGTCTTGGCCATCCAAGACGTTCGTATTTTCATTCTTTAAAAACTACTTGTTGACTTTAATAATTTTTAGAATAATGTATATCAGTCCTGTGTTTATGGAAAAAGTATTCGTTTGCCTTTTTATGCGTCTACTTCTTGCACCACACAACCATTTGATATTGTCTACAATGACTTGTGAACATCACCCATAATTAGTTCAGAATGCCATAAATATTACATCTTATTTCTTGATGATATGTCGAATATTTAATGGACAGTCCCAATCTCTAACAAGTCACATTTATTTACACCTTTCACTTAATATGCCTTAAAATACCTAAACACAATTTGAGCACACCATTAAAACATTCTAATGTAATAATGGGAAAGAATATGTAAATTTTGCTTTTCAAACCTTTTTAAACACCAACGGTATCCAATACCGTCTATCATGCCCATATACCTCCTCCCAAAATGGCAAGGCTTAATGCAAAATCCGCACCATTAATAACATGATTTGCACATTACTAGCCCATGGCTCTCTTCCAACCTATTTTTGGCACTATGCCCTCGAGATTGCTACTTACCTTTTAAACATTTTACCACATAAAACCACCAAAAACAAAACACCAACAGAACTTTTATACCTTTCAGCCCCGTCAGATGATCAACTTTGTGTGTTTGGTTGCCTATGCTACCCACTCACCCCATCACCCACCATTCACAAGCTGGACCATCGTATCCGCCCATGTGTATTTTTTGGGTACCCAACCACCCATCGAGGCTATCGTTGCCTGGACCTCCATACACACTAAATCTTTATTTCTCGCCACGTCATCTTTGACGAAACCACCTTCCCATTCGCACAATCCATCACACTTACCCCATCATATGACTTCCTCAATGACCACTTTCCTCATCACCTATTACCACATATCCACAATCAACCCAAACCGTCCGTTAATGGTCCATCTCAGCCTAACCACACTTCCCAACCCAATACCGGCCCAACTACATCCATTACTGGCCAAACAACACACAACCACCCCATGGCCTACCCAAACCAATCGTCCACACCAACACACACGAAAGCCCTTCACCCGGCCCGACCCCCCCATCGACACAACCCACCACTTCCACAGCCACCTCAGCACAACCGCCTCCCACTTCTACCCGAACCATACATACTCAGTCGATGGGTGGCATATATAAACCGAAACAACCATTTAACCTTAACACCTCAACCACATCCGATAATGTAAAACCCATACCGAAAAACCCAGCCGATGCCTTGTCTATTCCGGAATGGTACTCTGCTATGTCTATAGAATATCATGCATTAATTAGAAATGGGACCTAGGAATTAGTACCTCGACAGCCTGATATAAATGTTATTTGCAGTTTGTACCTATTTAAACATAAATACAGGTTGGATGAATCATTGGAACGGTACAAGGCACGTTTAGTATGCGATGGCAGATTACAACAATTTAAGGGTTCTTTTTTTTGTATACATATAGTTATTATCTTCATTTTGATAGTTTCTACGATGGTCGATTGTAGTGAGACTTTCAGTCTAGTTGTTAAACCGGCTAACATCAGGACGATACTCTCTATTGCGCTATCTAACGGTTGGGATGTTCATCAACTGGATGTCACTAATGCATTTTTACATGGGAACCTGAATGAGACTGTTTATATGTATCAACCTATGGGATTTCGCAGTAAAGATTTTCCAGAGTATGTTTGCTCCTTGAAAAAATCATTATACGGGCTAAAACAAACACCTCGGGCATTGTACCAACGGTTCACTGACTATGTTCTCACATTGGGCTTCACTCATAGTAAGTGTGATGCCTCTCTTTTCACACTTCATTAGGGACAGAATACGACCTTCTTACTTCTTTATGTTGATGACATTCTTCTTGTCACATCCTCTGCTAAGCTCCGACACTTCCTCATGGCGAAATTTGCTAGTGAATTCGCTATGAAGGACCTTGGTCCTCTAAGTTATTTTCTCGGTATCTCCGTATCTCGCACCAAGACTACTATGTTTCTCTCTCAGCAGTCTTATGCATCGAGCAACATTGCTCGTGCTGGCATGCAATCTTGTAACCCAATTGCCACACCGGTCGACACCAATTCCAAACTCAGTGCCTCCGATGACCTGTTTCATGACCCCACTCTATACCGCAGCCTTGCTGGGGTACTCCAGTTTCTTACATTCACGAGACCTGATATTGCATATGTTGTCCAGCAAGTTTGCATGCATTTGCACTCCCTGTGTGTCTCTCATTGGAATGCGTTGAAAAGGATCATTTGGTATATTATAAAAGGAACCGCGTCATATGGTTTGACATTAGGTCGATCTCCTGCACCTTCTTTGACCGCTTACACAGATGCCGATTGGGCAGGATGCCCGGCCACACGACACTCTACGAGTGGGTACTGTGGTGACAACTTAATTTCTTGATCTTCCAAACGTCAGAGCACCATGTCCAGATCCAGCGAATATTGCGCCGTCGCGAATGTTGTGGCCAAAATTTGTTGGTTACGTAATTTACTTCTCGAGCTCTATTGTCCCTTATCACGTGCCACTCTGATACACGGTGATAACGTGAGTGCCATTTATTTATTTGGAAATCACGTACAACATCAACATACTAAACACATCGAGTTGGACATTCATTTTGTTTGGGAATAAGTATAGCGTGGTCAGGTCAGAATCTTTCACGTTCCGTCTTGCTATCAGCTAGCCAATATTTTCACCAAAGGTTTACCTCGTATACTGTTCGAAGACTTCATATCCAGTCTCAGCATCCGATCACCTCCCGTTTCTACTGCGGGAGTATAATAGTAATGTATATTTAGAATAATTGTATTTGTATCAATTAGTGATTTTGTATTTAATCTCTATCCTAAAACAAAGACTCACATGTAATTATAAATATTTATTTACGTAGTGAAAGGAGAAGAGACACGGATCCTATTATATCAGTTGCAAAGATTCCAAAGATCACTTGTGAACTTAATGAGTTATGTATACCTCTTACGAGTCAATCAACACTATAGGGTGAGAACATTGGCGTTACAAACTTAGCATTTAATCCTGTGCATGTTTTATCAACGTCATTTTAGATCTACTTACATTATCAAAGACTATGGTTAAAAAGCAAATTAAAACAACCTTTATGGATCGAGTACTAACTAAACTACCAACCACTAACTTAAAAAGTAGTTAAGTTGTTAAGAAAGGTAGTTATTAACAATAATTCGTAACACACTTGTTTAACTTTTATGGTATTTTTTTTTTTTACCTTTTTTGGTTTAATTCACATATCCCTAGTAAGTTACACGTCCAAATACGTTTTGTGAATCCACCGAATTTAAACATAGAACGTAAGACTTTGCTTCAAAGTCAGACGAAAATGGGTAGTAGGTATGGGAAGGGTGACCAACTCTTAAATAGTAGCAATAGCATAAACTCTATGAAGATGGTCCAAATTACAAACTTATCTCAAACTTGTTAGGGGACATAGTCACTAATGAGTAAACATTAAATACAAATGGGCTTAACCTATTAAATATGAAAAGTGAGGGGGAAAAATATATATATATTTTTTTTGAATTTTTTTTTCATCTGCTTAAACATACTTTCTAGATAACCAACTGGGCTAGCTCAGTTGGCCACCCCAATGAGGGATAGGACGCTTGACCGAATGAGGTCATGGGTTCGATTCTAAGGGGGGAGGGTTTACCCATTTAAAAGTGGGGTTCCCGCCTGGGGTTGTAGAGGGGGTCGGTCCCGCTAGAGCGGCAGAAATTCAACCGCTGGGATTCGATCCGGGGTCTCCCATAGGGAGCCCAAAGGCTTTACCAGTTGATCTACTCCTTCAAAAAAAAAAAACATACTTTCTAGATAAATAAAATAAAAAAAATTAGTTTTTTTAGCATAATTACGTCATTATAGTAATTACAATAGTTTACACTTAAGTAATTACATAATTACTCTACAACAGTAATTACTCTACACTATTTTTTTTTTTAATTTGGTACTAAAATACATGTAGGATAAGAACTATTATACAAGAACTTTTCATATGAAAAATTTTTTTTAAAAAAAAAATAATAAAAAAATACACTCCTTCACTTCTCACTTTTAAAACTATTTGTAGGATAAGAACTATTTATACAAGAACTTTTCTCAAAATATTACATGTATCCATATTTGAACTGTAACAGTAAACGCAAAAGAAAGCCTAGTGGAGAAGAATAATTCTTTGGTTTAATTTAGAATCTTGAATAAAGTATACTTTTGTTAAAACTAACCCTTTGTGTATCAATCGCAAGTGTAACAAAATTTGAAACTAAATCAACGAGTATAATTAAGAGCGGTTTTGTTAAACTTATGCTTGTTATTTGAATACACAGTGTAAGTTTCTCTAAGAAGGATTCAATAACTAAAGCAAGTAATTAGGGTTTTGTAAGGTTTTTGAAGTTGTTTAACGATTTTAGCTCATAACGATTTTTTTTTGCCTATATTTTTTTGATTTAAAATGTACCCTATCATTGAAATTTTAGTTAATTTTGATGATCCAGACGGTATTAAGTATATTAACGTTGGAGTTAACTACAGTTTGTTTATTTAAGTGAACAGGTGTCATGCGACATGCACATGTTTAGCATGAAAGAAATTAAAACTATTTTTTAGATTATTAGAAACGTTGGTTACTATGAGAATATTAAAACTAATAAAAAATAAAGTTAACAAATAATTAATCTTTTCAGATTGGCGTGGAGTCAAGGTTCGTTTTCACTGTCTTATAATATTATACATTTGAAGTATTTAAATTTATTATTCATGGTGTTTGATAACCAACCTCGTCTATGTAATAAAATATTTAATTGGTAATTGTTGGTTACCCACACATAAAAAATGGCATATTCACGCCGTTTGCATGCTCATGAAAATGATGCCATGATTTGATCGATGTTTTGTTAATACTATTATTTTTATAGTTGATCTATTTATTAAAATAAATATCAATACAACAATACGTTTTTTAGATTAAAACACAAAATCATTAGTTTTTTTTTTAAACGGCCAACTAAGCATAATGCTCCGACTACCCGGGGTAACCCATGGCCAAAGGCACCCCATACGCTCGCGAACGGGCAGGCAGCGCTAGGTAGCCGAAGGCCCACGATATTTCCACCAGCCAGGGAAAACCCAACCCCCACCCGCCCGAAGGCACGACAGTAGAAAATCGGTAAAACCTGAATAGGATCAGATTCGAACTTGAGAGCTTTCAGTCCCAAGCACTAACCCTCACTTTCCACACCACTCCACCACAAGGGTAGGGGCAACAAAATTATTAGTGATATAAGATTTTAAAAATATAATTTAGAATTTCATATTTCGAACTATGTATATGTGTGTATATATCTATCTCTACACACATATATATACACATACATATTATCCATTCATAGTGGTGGAGTGGTGGAGTTGCCTTTATTTCACCTATGTGATCAAAGGTTTGATCCCCACTTCCAACATTTATGGTTTGGTATCCGGGTGAAGATCGAATACAGGTGGTGCCGGTTTGAATCTGACGGGCGGTGAGGTTTTACCGAGTTCTATAACACTGTCGTGTCTTCGGGCGGGTGGGGCTCGGGTTTCCCCGCATGGGGAAGGCGGGGGCTGCTGGAAATCGAGTAGTTGATTCTTGGGCACGACGCCCCGCAAGGGTGGTTGGCACACAATTATTCGCCGATAAAAAAATATACACATACATATTGAAATTAGCAAATTATAATTTGTGGAAATCAGTTCCATCGGTTATTGCATAAAATAAAAGTAGACGTTAAAGTTACAAAGGAATATGATTGTAGATTGGTCATAACAATATGAGTTTGAGCATGTGTCCACGGTTTAGACCCGCGTTTGCCGCGCCACTCACATGTCATTGGCTACGCCCACTCACATCACATGTCTTAACTTCATTTTATCGGTTTATACGTCCAAAAGTATCACATTATTTATATTCTTAAATTTTTATAGCCTAATAATTAGAATAAGTAATTGTAAAAGCAAATAATTTGATGATATTATCGAACTTAAAGCTAAACAAATCTTAAAAAGTTATTAAAATTTGGTTACCTTTTGTATAAAGTAGGGTAGATAAAGTTAACTTTCGCATTAAATATTTATGATAATTAAACTTTACGGTCTTCTAATTTCATTTTAGTTTAATAATTTAGTACGAAAAAACTATATACAAGTATACAATGGATGATAAAGGTAGAAAAATAGTAATATTTATAAAACTGAATGAATACAAAATCTAACCCTCATTCTCCGCTCATATAACAATAACAATCACTATGGGCCAACTCGAGTACTCGACCACCTCCTACCTTCAACCACTAACTACCACCCTTAACCGCCCGCCCAACATCCTTTTATCATCGTTACACTCGACATCCCTAATTGAATCATCATCTTCTGACCTTCTCCATGTCTATGACCACTAAGCCTCACCATTTATCGTTGTCACAACATGGGGTTGGATTTTATTTATTTTAATGAAAAGATAAAAATAACATTTCATCTTAGTTTTAATCGTACATATGATGTCAACCAATGTTATAGACTAAACATGTTACGGATAGTAAAATTTTGGGACTAAATTCATAACACCTAATAAGTTTAGACGAAAATCGAAATATATGATTACCATATTGATCTTGTAATATAAATTATCGTTTTCTAGCAAGCTTTGAATCTAAATTCATGTATGTATATTAACAATAACTATGAAAATACAAAACATTTAGTTTTGATTCATAAAATTTCTCCATAGTTCCTTACTATTGAAAAGGAACATACATAAAAGACCAAATACATTATTGAAACTACTAAAGATATATTTTTTTTTAAAACTAAAAATCTAAAAGTACATTATATTGTGCTAATAATATCATCATAGCTATAAAACAAAAATAGCAAATGGAGTTGAATAAGTGGGGGACCAAGGACTTTAGTTAATACAAACAACTACCCTTTTAATCAATCACTTATCACATATCAATCATCTTCCTCTATATTTTGTCATCTTTGGGTTTCTACTCACAACCGTTTTTCTTTATCCTTGTTATCTTAAACGTAACGCTAAATCACACCATTCATTCATGCTTTACTCTTGCTCTCCCTCTTATTAACACCATCACCATCATCATCATCTCAAAAACTCTTGTGGGCTTCATCCATTTCTTCAAGAATCATCCTAAATTAAAACACATCATGGGTGGTTGTGTTTCAAGTCATCAGAAGCCTTCTGCTATGAAGGTACAATCATTATATGGGCCTAATGATATTGTTAAACCTCCCATCATCAATGGTGATCTTGCTGCTAAACATAAGTGGTCTCCCTCCAAACCAACCCCTTCTTTTCAAGATTTTGGTATGATTTCTATTTTCTATTATTGTTCCTATGATCAAGATTCTTCATGGGTCTGTTTTATTTTTTGTGGGTAGTTGTAAAGTTTGTGACTTTGTTTGTTATTTGACAAAATATGATCAATCAAGAAAATACAAAATAATGGTTTTGTAACTGTCTTTTGATACTGAATATTTGATCTTTTATTAACCACAGGATCATTTTCATTGAAAATGGCCTAATTCATAGCTCAAATATATTTTCATCTGCTAGATTTTAATTTGACATAATTATGTGGATTGGATTTGATAATATGATAATATCTATGTTTGTTTACTTTTTTTATTTTTCCTGTTTAAGATGCTATGATCTTAATTATTTTGCTTATTTTATGAAAAAGTTATGTGCTGCTTGTGGATTACACAATAAAATTGTTGACTTCTTGTTTTTAATCTTCAAAGTTATGATCTTGAAATATCTTGTGCAATCCAGTTGCTCCCCTTAATGGTAGGGTCTTATTCAAGACACTATTTAATTACATCTTTGTACTGTTTTATTCACAAATTGTGTTTAGTATATTTTTAGTAACAAAATTCTATCATGGTTTGCTGGCTTTGTTTGATGGTGTTAAATAATTAACTAGAAAACAAAAATTATAATAGGAATTGGTGGAAACTTATAGGTGAAGAATGGCCCACAGAAACATTTTGTCATGAACAAATGATTGCTAGTTACAAGTTATCTTCATCCCTCTTTCTTGACCTTTACCATGGAAGAATATACTTATTGTATGCAACACAAAATATCTTTAGCTCCTGATTTATTACCTAATAAAGTAACAATCAATAAGTGGCGGATTTAGAAGAAAAATTAAGAGGTACCATGGACTAATAAAATGTTATTAAGGAGTAACCGATACATAAAATGAAGTAGAAGAAAATAATTTTTACACTAAAAATGTGCTTCGCCAAGAAAGTTGAGGGGTAACGTGAGCTACCCCTCCTAGTTGCGCCCCTGAATTAATGCAGGAAGGCTTGTTTGTAAGATAAAATAAAAAAAAAGGAAAAAAATATGACATTTGAACTGGCTTGAAACACATTGTTTCTTTTTTCTTGTATGTGTTATTTGGAATCTTGATGTACATTTGTTATATTGTGTTCCAGGTAGTAAAGAGGAGACATTTTTTGACTCACAAGCATGGTTAGATTCAGATTGTGATGATGATTTCATGAGTGTTAATGGCGGTAAGATACATTTAGTCACAAATTATGTTGTTAATTATACATCTTAATGAGTGGTCTCCATATTCTAAGTGTGCTGGTAACTTGTGCAGAATTTACCCCATCAAGAGGTAATACACCGGTCCACCATAACTTCTCTGCAGGCAACAGTAAACCTCCGGTTGTTGTTTCGACAAATCAACCGTCTCCCAATGGGCAAGAAAAGAAAATGAGACTTTCTGATCTTTTTAGTGATAGTCTACGAGGAAACTATGATTCTGAAAATGAGGATGATGGTGAGGTAGTGAAAAGTGGGCTGAACTCGAAGGTTGAAAGTCCTCTTGTGCGTGGTGCCGAAGTGGCAGCAAACGGTGGTAGTGTGTTGAAGACCAAGAGGGAGAGATTCGGGAGCTGTTTTCCAAGTTTGATTTCATCTAGCCGTAGCTCATCAACAAACGGAAGGAAGATGATGAGCACGAGCCCAAAGCCTGTTGCGGCGTGATGAGCTAGCCATGAGCCATCGGGTTGAATGTATAGTACAAGATGAATGTGTAAAGCTAAATAACTTGTCTTGAGGTTGATTATTTAAGATATACACAAGTATATGTTTTCTAGAGGGAATATGTATTTCAAGATTTTTGTTATAAAAACCTGCCTTGCTTGTCAGCTGGGCTGAGTTTTGATTATTTATGGGTGTTTAAATTTTAATACAAACATACAGATATTTATTGATTGGTTAGTTTTTTATATGTAGAGAATACCCTCATATTGGGCTCGGTCTAGCAAGCTACAGCCGAACTCAACTTGGCCCATTAAAGTTGACCCAAAGTCCCAAACTTAACCCCCAGACATCCTCTCTCTTCTTCCTGACTACTTAACACTGAACATAATTAGTTTTGGGTTGTAATAAATGAAGCATTTAATAAACGGATCGTGTTTAGGTTGATGTATTTACGTGTTTAGGTTGACAGATCGACCCGCCAACTCGTTCACCCATCTAATCAATTTACGGATGAAATTGGTAAGGCACCGATATCAAACTGGTACTAGTATCGAAAATATTGATACCGAATTTCTATAAAAATGGGTTCCAAATACCATACCAAATCTATTGGTAAAGTACCGATTCAAAAAGTAGAGTGAAAAAGGGAATAGAATGAAAAACAAGCAAGAGGCGGATGAATGTTTTTGATGTGCTTAAGAGGGAATGAATATCTGTGTAATAAGTGATTTCATTACAGTAACCAACCAAATGCCCTCGTTTTTCATTCCTTAACAATGGTCTATTCTATTTTGACTATCATTCATACATACCAAATACTACCTTAGTGTCACACCCCAACCTAAGGCGGAAACGTCGGAACATGACGAATTGCATAACATTTGGAACAAATAAATACATGTTTTTTATTTAAAAGTTCAAATATGAAATACTAAAAACAATTAAGTTCCCAATTTTAAGTAACTAGGTCTTTTGCATGTAGGAATGGCAAAATAACCTGGACCTAGTTGGTATAACCGAAACCCGTAGTATTTGGTACTGGTATACCTGGTACCCGATTGGTATGAGATTGAAAAAAATATTTTCTGGGTATATGACGAGTATGAGATTAGGTGGTACTTGACCCAATTACCTGAAATTATATATCCGTTTAGCTGAAACATGTACCCAAATATATCCCATAACTATGTTTTCAAATAATGTTTCATTCTAGTTGCTTCATTATTTGATACTTTCCTTTGGAAATATATATTATCATGACATTATATATTCATATGCCGTAAAATAGAAAAGATTATTTACATTTTTAAATAGCTCAAGTATTATTGTGGTGATGAGTATATGTATGATATTTATCATAAATTAATGTATCATGTAGATATTTAAAACATAAAAATATGAAGGATAGTAAATGTATACACATTTTTTTTGTTTTAATTAGCTAAAACATAAAATTGTGTTATACCGATCGAACTCTCATAATCTCCGTCACAACGTTTTTAGATTTAAGCCTGCATAGATTAACCCTTCAATACATCATGTAACAAATTTAATTATCTTTTTTATTCAACCTATTCTAGTTAGGTTGGGGATATGGAATAAACTCCTAGAGCTTTAAAACAAAATGTAGATGCCACGTCTATGACTAAGTTATGCGGCAACGATTGCACCCTCTTTAACATGCACGAGGTGACTTAGCACCCATTTTTAGAAAAAAAATATATATGATTGGTGAGAGAGAGGCCCCACCAAAATCAGTCTTTCATGCCCGCTAAATGGGTTGGCTAGCTTGTTGATAGCGCCCATCTTTAGCAGGGGAGGGGTGGTGTTGTTGTGCCAACCAGGTGAGGTGGCTGGGGGTGTTACTCCACACCCCCAGTCTTAGCGTTAACTTTTAACTCTAGTCATGTTTACTTAACCATGATGCTTGCTTATTTTTACGGTCATTTAGAATAAAGGCTAAATAGTCTAATACTAATCAATCATTATACCAGATAAAACTACATCATCGCGAACATCCTCCTACAACCCAACAGCGAAGCGCAAGTTCAAATACTAGTTATATAACATAGTATAAATTATAAAAAAGCCATACAAGAATTATAAAAATTTAATAACTAAAAATATATTAATTAAATTTGTAAGAAATTGTGTGGTCATTTGCATATATCACGTTGCTAAAATCATTTACATATTTATCCAACCCTTTTAGTCAATTGCATATTTATTTTTCCTAAACCATATATGTTATATATTTATTCTTTTCATTAAAATAAAAGAGTTCAAATTGACTATATTTTGATGAGATGAGAAGATCGACGGTGGTGGAGGGACTGCAAGGTTATACCATGGGAGATAGCGGTCACCCAACACCATCTGCTTGTGGCAGATATAGTTTTTTTAAACAAGTCTTTTGGGGAGAGCAGGAAAGTGCGACCGAGGATACGTTGGGGAAATTTAAAAGGTGACATGGGTACACTGTTCAAGGATAAGGTCATCTCGATGATACCGGCTCAACTAGGTGGGGATGCAAATCAGATGTGGGAGGCTTTGGCGACTACCATAACGCTAGGGGAGAAGGAGACATTAGGGGTCACAACAGGAAAGTCAAGTGGGCATAAGGAGTCATGGTGGTGGAATGAGGATGTGAGGACCAAAATAAAGGATAAACAAGATACTCTGAGGGAGGTTTTGAGGTGCAATGACGAAGAGGAGAGAGTGAGGTTGAGGGATAGATACAAAATTGCAAGGAGGGAGGCGAAGAAGGCAATGACGGAGGTAAAGAACACAACCTATATGAGGATGTATGAACGCCTAGAAACAAAGGATGGGGAGCACGATATGTTCAAGATTGCTAAGGCTAGGGAGCGTAAAAGGTCGGACCTTGCAGTAGTGAAGTTTATAAAGGGGGAGGATGGACGGGTGTTAGTCAAAGAACACGACATTTAAGTTAAGGTGGAAAACCTACTTCCACAATCTCTTCAACGACCAAAGGGACTTCCGTTGGGAAAGCAAAACGCTCAACTCATCTACGGAATAATTGTTTTTGTCGGGGTATTACTCAAGGAGAAGTAAGGATAGCACTTAGGAAAATGGTAAGGGCTAAAGCAGTTGGTCTGGACAACATACCGATAGATGTGTGGAAGTGTCTAGGGGAAGTAGGAGTTCAATGGTTGACTCGTTTGTTCAATATTATTTTTAAATCTGGTAAAATGCCAGATTAGTGGAGGAGTAGTGTCATGGTGCCTTTATACTAGAACAAAGGAGATGCTCAATGTTGTGGGAGTTACAGAGGGATAAAGCTATTAGCCCATACTATGAAATTATGGGAGAGGGTAATTGAAACTAGAATTAGGAGAGAAACTCAAGTTTCGATAAACCAAATCGGTTTCATGCCAGGGCGGTCAACTACAGAAGCGATACATATCCTAAGGAGATTAATGGAAAGTATAGGGAAAAGAAGAGGGATCTACACATGGTATTTATTGACCTTGAAAAAGCCTACGATAGTGTGCCTCAAGGCCTAATTTGGGATAGTTTGGAAGGCAGAGGCGTACCTGGGAAATATATAAATATGATTAGGGATATGTATGTTAGCACTAAGACTTTTGTCCGTGCACCTGTAGGAGATACTGATTCATTTCCCGTGGAGGTAGGACTTCACCAATGATCTGCATTGAGTCCATTTCTTTTTTCAATAGTATTAGATGAGTTGTCTAGGTCAATTCAGGAGGCAACTCCATGGTGCATGCTTTTTACAGATGATATTGTGTTAGTGGCGAAGACTAAGCAGGGTTTGAATACTAAGTTAGAGGAGTGGCGTGTAGCCTTGTAGGGCAAAGGGTTAAGAATTAGTAGATCCAAGACTGAGTACTTTTATTGTGATTTCAGTTGTGCAGGTGTTGATGTCAACACTCAGATTACCATTGACGGGCAAGAGGTTCCGCGAGCAACTAAGTTCAAATACTTAGGATCATTTGTGCAAAGGGATGGGGAGATGGATATTGATGTAGCCCATCGCATCCAAGCTGGTTGGTGTAGGTGGAAAGCAGCCACAGGGGTATTGTGTGACAGAAGGTTCCCAACTAAATTAAAGGGAAAATTTTATAGGACCGCAGTTAGACCCGCTATGTTGTATGGGACAATGTGTTGGGCCATTAAAAAGACGCATGCGCGCAAGATAGAGGTAGCAGAGATGGGAAAGTTAAGGTGGATGTGTGGACACACAAGGTTAGACCGGATAAGGAATGAGGTTTTTAGGGTAAGGTTAGGAGTGGCTAGTATAACTGATAAGATTAAGGATGGTAGATTGAGATGGTTTGGACATGTGAAAAGGCGTAAGTGGATAGTGCCGGTTAGAGCAGTGGAAACCCTCACGGTGGAGGGAAAGAGAAGTAGAGGCAGGCCCAAAGTGACCTGGGATGAGCTGCTTAGACGAGATTTGCTTGAGTTGCACCTCTCTGAGGACATGATCTATAATAGGAGTTTGTGGAAAAGTAGGATTAAAGTTAAAGATTTTTAGTTGTGAGGGGTCCATAATTTTGTTTTAGGGCGTATCCTCCATCATTTTATGTTGAATTGACATGGGTTGGCATTTTTGTACATAGGCCTCTTGTCAAAATGCTTAGATAAATTATTTACTTTCCCTCAACTTCTTTTGTTTGTTTGTATACTGGTAGTTTCCCGCTATATAGTGTGTTGTTGTTACATCTGTTATTTGATTTGGAGTTGGGGGTCTCTTTGGAAGCAGCCTCTTTATCCCTACGGATAGAGGTAAGGTCTGCCTACATCCCACCCTCCCCAGACCATAACAGTAGCTTGCTATCTGTGGGATTTTACTGGGTACAGTTATTGTTGTTGTTGTATTAAAATAAGATAGTTAAATGCCATTTTCGTCCCTGAGGTTTGGCCATTTTTGCGAGTTTCATCCAAAAGTTTATTTTTTCTCATCCGAATCCAAAAGTTTTCAAATTCTTGTTGGTTTCGTCCAACTCGTTAACTCCATCCATTTTTTTGTTAACTTTTTATAAAAGGACCAAAATACCCTTATATTTTATTTTTTATAGTGTTTATAAAGTAAACTCCATCTCGTCCCTCTGCATTTAGTCTCCCTCTCTCTCCTACCCCTCTCTCTCTGCTCTCCCTCTCTTTACTTCTCTCTCTCTGCTACCTTCTCAATCCAACTTTTCCACCGTCGCCATCCAAACACCACGACACCATCAACCACCACCTCCTCCATAATCAACATCTTCTTCAACAAACAAGACCCACCGTCGCCATCCAAACACCATTGAGAGACCCGACCCAACCCAAGCCCGAGACAAGTTTAGGTAATGATAAACGGCCCGAGTATGGTGATGGGTCAACCGAAGCAGTTGCAAAAGACAGTGTAGTTATAAATATTCTGTATGGCAACGAAGGACAACAAGAGACAACAACCCGGAAAACAACAAAGAAGGAGATGGTGAAGGGTTTGTGATGGTGACGAAAGCTTCAAACTTAATTTCTTTGGATGATGTTATCAGCATATCCTCTTTTTCTTTGCAAAAGACAATGAACGCTTCAAACTTAATTTCTTTGCAAAAGACAACGAAAGCTTCAAGTGTGAATGATAACAACAGTCCTGTGGTTAGTTCTAATGATGTTACCAGAATATCCTCTTTTTTCTTCTGTGACCATAGCTTCAAACTTAATTTCTTTGGTGGTTCTAACTAGAGTTTGGTGTGATACAAATCTGGTGACGGTGGTTGTGGTGTTTGGTGTGATACCGGTGGTGGTGGTGTTTGGAGTGATTGATCGTGAACATAGATTTGGGGGTTTTTGTTGTAATTGATCATGAACACAGATTTGTGGGTTTTTGTTGTAATTGATTGTGAAAACAAAATTGGGGGTTTTTGTTGTGATTAATCGTGAACTAAGATTTGTGGGTTGTAATGGAGGAGGTGACAGTGGGATATCGTTGTTGGGGTGGTTCGGGTTGGTGATGATGGAGGTGAATGGACGATGATTGGGGTTATTATTACTATTATTACTATTATTATTATTATTATTATTATTATTATTATTATTATTATTATTATTATTATTATTATTATTATTATTATTATTATAGACGAGATTTGATTTGACAATTTTGCCCCTCAGTTAACTGAGATTGACTAACGGAGTTAGGCACTTGAATGGAACCAGCAAGAATTTAAAAACTTTTGAATTCAGATGAGAAAAAATGAACTTTTAGATGAAACTAGCAAAAAAGGCCCAACCTATGAGACGAAAATGGCATTTAACTCAAAGTAAAATAAAATTACTCATATTAAATTATTATTTTACCCTTAGTGAACTTATTGAAGGACTATTTACACATTTTCCCTTTCTAATATCATCAATTTCATATTTTCTTAATTTCTCTGTTTCCAAAACAACTCGTAGTATACCCGTCACAGTTCAATTGGTAACACAAAATATAAAAAATATAAATACTTACATGTTATATTAATTTAGGGCATGCCATTTTGTTTCGTGAGTTCACATCATGATGGATTCGGGTCACTGATAAAATGATTTCCAACAGAAATCACAAAAGACCTATTCATACCACCATAAATTACAAAATCCAATCACTGAATCTAAACAAAACAGCCAAAAAAAAAAAAAAAAACAGCCGATTGCAATTCGTTACAAAAAATTCTAAGCAAACAGGGCTAACAATTCAAAAATAGCCGATTGCAAGACCAACATCAATTTGTGCTACATGATTAAAAACAAAAATTAAACCCTTAATAAACAACAAATAATTAGTATTCAGATTTGGAGAGTTTGCTAGGAACAGCCACCAACTTAAAAATTACACACAATAACAAATTAACAATATATTGCTCGAGACTTGAGTTGAAAAAACAAAACAAAATTAACTCGAAAGCCTATTGAATAAAAGATGGGTTCAAACCATTAACTGGTGGATTAGATATATTGATTACAACATCTACTTTTTTACTTATAAGCTCCAACATTTTTAGCTAGATTCTTGATTTGAGCATCCGTTGTTTGTCAGTTTCTATGATCTCTTCGTTTATGCATTTCAAATGTTGGATCATTTTGTTTCAACAAAACATCCTAATATACAAGTGACAATTTTGACTATACCTTTAAACAAGCGTGAAAGTGCAAAATGTAAGCTTGCTAAAGTTCGGTTTGTCCATATGTATGTTTAGACTCTGACTCAGGTATATGTAGCATCCCTGATCAACAACCATGTCAACCACTGTCCTTTGTTCGGTTTGTCCATATGTATGTTTAGATTCGGTGAGGATTTCATTTGTCGTTTTGCCATGATTATAGATCGTCAATCGTAAGATGAAAACGGAGTCGATTATTAAATTGAATATGAAGGAGATAAATAATATGAAGGATGCAAAAGATGTGAGTTTTAACTAAAAATCAAGAGAAGGACTGATATATGCAGGGACATGGACTATTTTAAAATCAAATCCAAGCCTAGAGATATGGAGTACTGTTTTAAATAATGATTTAACTAAACCCTTACGGTTACAAAGTAATTCTATAGAATAATATGTTTATTTTCAGCCAATCCCTTTGCGGTGAAGTGGCGCCCTCTTTTTTTCGTTATAGAAAGTGGGGAGTTTGAGTCCTACCGGCACCAAAATGCTGCTGGTGGGCTGAGTTTTACCGCAGTGAGCCTTCGGGTGGTGGGTTTTCCCAGGAACTTGTGTGAAAATACTGGTGGATCCGGGTTACTCTCGAAGTACTCCTTTGCCCGATGGGTACTTCAAGAGTGCTCGGGATTGATTGTTGGCCGTTAAAAAAAAATATGTTTATCTTCAAACACTTTCTATCTTTTTAACTCAAATGTTTTAGTATGCTATTGTAGTCTAAGGGTAACATAAAATTAAAGAATATTAAGAATTTTCACATTTCATATAGTGATACTAAAACATTTCCCGCCGTAACGCGCGGGTTGACATCAACTCGTTTAATACAAAAACAAGAATAAATAAATGATACATACCTGAATGGCCAATAACCGTAGTGAGAAATGACGATATGTTATTGAGGTTGATCGGGTTCCCGTTTAGGATGTACGGTTAGGATGACTTAGGTGTTGGTTATATGAACCGAAACCACAAAGTGAATCAAATGAAATAACTTGGATTAAATTGAGAGTCGTTTGGAAACTATCAGAACGAACTATTTGATCGGTATTATCAAACGTTCGAACGGATTAAACTCAATTTTACCAAGAACATAATTGTAATTTTTGAGAATATTGAAATTAAGGAGAACCAGAACAATCGTTTGATGCTTGTAGGGTCGTTAGCAATCACGAATTGGGCAATTTCTTGTGAAAATGGGAAATATGTAATTAACTTAAAAGATTTAGTAAATATTTAACAATGCCTCTTATTAACGGAAATTTATTAAAATCGCGTATAAATGAGTGGGTTGGTGTGACATAACTCAACCTTCCTCTCTTTCTCTTTCTCTCTCTCTCTCCCTCTCCCTCACGCTCCCTCCCACTCCCTCCCTCTGTAACCTTCCCTGTCTCCATCTCGCTCTCTTCCTCTCTATCTCCTTCACTCTCTCTCTCTCTCCTTCTCACACTCTCTCTCCCTCCCTCCCTCTTTCCCTTTCTCTCTCTCCCCCTCTCCCTCTCTGTCTCTCCCTCCCCCTCTCTCTTTCTCCCTCACCCCCTTTCTCTCTTTCCCTCTCCCCCTCTTCCCCCTCTCTCTCTTAATTTAATAATGAAAATGGATCCATGCTTTGGCTCAATATAGTGAAGCCGAGTGATGCACTGACACTCCGGTTTTTTGGCTTAGTAGTGTAAATTTATGCGTTTTAAGCCCGGCCACCCACGTTTTTTTGCTCGATAGTGTAAATTTCTTCGTTTTTGTCCAAAAATTTTATACATACTGAGTCATGCCACCCCATTTTAAAGGTCCTGTAACTCTCGCCCCCCCCCCCCCCCCCCCCCCTCCTCCCAAAAAAAAAGTTCTCAAGCTCCGCCACCGAACTCGTGGCCTAAGTAACTAGGAGATCAAGAGTAATTGTTGTTCTAATTGTGATAACAAGTCACTAGCAATTTTTATAGGATATTAGGATTGGTCCTTTCGACACATTGTATAACTTATATAGACCCATATTCATCGGCTTGTTGTAAATTAGAGTTCATTTACATGAACTCATGCAAACTATTTTCATCTAATTAAATCAACTTATTTATTAAAGAATGGGCCCCGATTGTCAACCACATGTACAATCGTGCTTTGGTAATGGAGGTCACTTTCTTACCAACTTATTTACTACAGTACACACCTATAGAGTAAGTACACAACTCATGAAGAGAAAGTACATGACTTTTTTGATATATTGCACACCAAGCTTGCCTTCATCATGCAGCTTTGGTTCAGATCCTAAAGATGAGACTAATGTGCAATATATCAAAGAGTATGCTCACACCGATTTTATTGTGGATGTAAAGGGTAATATGTGTGTGTGTGTTTTTTTTAAACGCATCTTACTATGCAGGATTTAAACCCCCACCTCTTGGATAGAGGGGATGCACCTTCCCACCAGGATGTCCTTTGGGGACGTGATAGGTAAGATGTCAATTATCACAAAATCATTTCGTTTATCCACGAAACCATATGAGATTAATCTTTTTTTTTTTCAATTCCTTTATTCATATGGATTCAGGGAAAAGAGAATTATACAAAGTAAAACCACAGTTGCAATCATTAGTCGTTTTCTTGATAATAAAGTTAACCGAAACAAAACCAAAGTCAATGTTGATAAGTTTCAAAGGCAAGCAAACTCTTTACAGTACAAAAAAAGATTTTGCTTGGATCGCACTTTATCTAACTGTCTATTGATTTCCAATTAAACCTACCAAATAACATAAATTAGAATCTTTGAACAATGAAAATACAACTACATCATCATTGACAAGACAAATTAACCACCATTCCAACAAACCAATCCCAAGGGCAAAGTGGTAACTAAACAAGGCTAGGATATGATATGATATGCGTTGGCATTTGGTCTAACGTTGTAGTGTGTATATATACACCCACATAACACATTTGGTACCATACACAAATCATTCGATCAAACGTAAAAAAATGGAGAAAAGTTCATATAACATGGTATTGTTGGTGGGTTGTGTTGGAATGTTGCTAATGTTATCCAAACAAGGTTCGGCCGAGCAACATGTCGTTGGAGGGAAACAAGGGTGGGACGAATCGACAGACTTTGACTCGTGGGCTTCAGGTCAAACTTTTAAGGTCGGCGACACACTTGGTAAGCTACAATATGTCAAAAACAGTTTAGACATTTTTTCACGATAATTTAGTGTTCTGTAATGAAACTTTAGTTTACATGTATAATATATAGCGTTCTGTAACGAAACTTCATCATTGATGTATTCTTTTGTATAGTATTCAAGTACAGTCCGATGCATACTGTTGCGGAGCTAGGCAGCGAGAGTGAATACAAGAATTGCGATGTGGGATCCGCTACGAACTCAATGAGTGATGGAAACAGTGTGGTGAAGTTAACAAAGGCGGGTACGAGGTATTTTGCATGTGGGACACCAGGACACTGTGGCCAAGGTATGAAGTTGAAGATCACTACGGTCTCTGCTTCGTCAGATTCATCATCATCATCGTCGTCGTCATCACCATCAACTTCATCATCGGCAACACCTACTTCAACTTCAAGTACTTCGACTTCGGGTGCGACTTGTGTTTCGGGATCATTTCTTTTGGCGGCTGTGTTTATGGTGCTAATGAACATGTTGTGTTAAATTAAGAGAAAGGTATCAGGATATTATTAAGATTTTACGGATTTAAAATCATTTGAGTTGTTGCATATATAGGAATAGGTTGAGCCATGATGTTCTTCGCTTATTCGTTTAGATGTGGAATTCATATTTTTATTGTGTACACGGTGAGATTTTAATTTTTAATAAAATATGTTATAAATACAAGATGCAAAAACTAAAAAACTATATATAAGTTATGTTTTTCTATGTATGGTCGAAAAAGTATATTTCACTCAGTGTTATATTTCGTATTTTGTGAACAACAGAAAAACAAATTCAACCCCATAATTTAAAATTTAAAATAAATCTATCTATACTTTCTATAATAAGAGAGTCGTGAGTGACGTTAGAAAGTTGATATGTCAAGCCGAGAGACAGGCCAACAATGCTTGCGTGTTGCAAAAAGTGACGTGAATAATCAGCTTAAATATTCAGAAAAAGTACGTGGGTCACGTAAAAGTACCGTTGTTGTTCTCAACAGCGGTTCAGAATCATTGGATCTGCCGTTAAGCAGCAGATGTTATGCACATATACTGCAGTTGTTTAGGCCCTAAGCTTGAATTTTAAGGGGAAAATTTTAAATTAACGTAGGGAAACGTGCCTCATAGCTCCTTATATATAAACACATAATGAATTCACCCATTTCTAATATCAGCTTTGAATTTTCTAAATCTAAACAAAGATTTTCAAATTTCCCTCTTAAAAGATATCTTTAAAACCATGTTGACGTCAATGGACAATGAAGAAAACCATGTCACTTTTATTCATGATCTGAATCCAGCCAAAGACATGTGGTACATGAAGGCTCGACTGATAAGAAAGTGGAAGACAGCTTATAAGTTGGAGGTGATATTCATTAATGAGCAGGTAAACTTTATAACTTGGTTTTCGTTCTTATTCTTGAAGACTTGTTTTATTTTTGCATGCTTTTTACCTTCTGTTAACTAATATGCAGGGTGGTAAGATTCAAGGTTCTGCCAATGCACCTTTTATGCAACATTTTGACAGACAACCTGAAGAAGATGGTGTGGTTGTCTTATCTAAGTTCGGTGTACGTACGTGAAAACAAGGATATCTACAGAGTTGTAGCGCATCAATTCAAAATCATTTTTTATCGTTGTACAACTGTGAAACATATTAAGGGTTGGGAAGGTGTTGAGTATGGTTTCATATTCTTACCTTTTAACAAAATTCTTAACAGAGAAGCCAAGAATATGTTGAGCGTTGGTTTGTATTTTATTTTTTACTTTAGAACAAGCTTTAACATTCAGTTTGGTTGAACAGTGTTCCTTTAAAGTTAACAGATGTTTGGTAAAATTGTGTGTTTTGTTTTTATAGATGTTGCTGGAAGCGTCATTTGGTGTGGGGACTTGGATGTGTTTGGACGACCTCCTAACGAAACCAAACGGACGATTCTTGATCTTCAGGACTTAGAGTAAGGATTCCTTAAAATTGTTATACAGTTTTTTCGAAAAGTATTGTATCTCCTATTCACATACCTGACAGTTAACAAAAATATTCTATTTTTAAGGCGAGTCTTATGGTTCAATAGTTGAAAACAATCATTGTTAGAATTGCAAATTTAATTTCTGTAATAAATGCTATGAAGAAGTTAATCTATGATTGACTGTTTTGAATCTTATGCGAAACACATTTATCGATGTAATAAATTATCTCTAATTAATGTTTTTATAGTATCAGATTCTTGCATTTGTTTTACGTCTATGGTTCTGTTGTTTTGTTGTAGAGGTACGACATTAAGATGTAATAAATTATCTCTAATTAATGTTTTTATAGTATCAGATTCTTGCATTTGTTTTACGTCTATGGTTCTGTTGTTTTGTTGTAGAGGTACGACATTAAGATGTACATTGTGGAACTATTATGCAATACAGTTTAAGGAATTCATTTTCAACATCACTGAGGAGCATCTACTGCTGTTATCCAGCATGGAAGGGTTAGAGACTGGAACGGTAACTTGTGTTTCAGTGTTGTTATTTTAAAAAGATATTAATATAAATGAAGTCAATAAAGATATGTATGTTGTGAAATTTTCAGAACGAATTACAATTCAAACCAATAAGTATGGATCTCGCCTCTTTCTCAATCAAGGAATAGATGAGGTTTTTGACCTAAGGAGGAGGTGCTATTTATTTATATTTCTATAGGCAAATGTACATTGAATTTGTTTTAACTAAGAGATGTAATTCTATCCATATTTATGTAGTTTGATGTTGAAACAAGAACAAGAGTCTGGTTGTACTTCTCAAACCGTTCTTTCTTCCCAGACTGTTTATCCATTGCGTCAGGAATTCATAGTTGGAACACGGAAGAAGCATGTTGATGAACTTATTGACATTCAAGAGGTTTCAATATTTTACACGTAAGTTTTATATGTCTTCAGTTTATTATATGTTTCCATTCTTTAAAAGTGTATGTTGTATATATATACTGTGTTTGCAACCGATGTCTTTTGTTGTGGTTGCCACCATAAAAAGTATTGAAGCAAGCTATGGTTGGTTTTATGCTGTCTGCCGTAAGTGTAACAAGAAAGTTTTAAGTAAATCAAAGTATTTGCAAAATGCTGAAGAAGTGTGTGAAGCAATTCTCAAATTGCCTGCTACTACGTTGGTTTGTCGAAAATGCCAGTGTGAATGTACTTCCATTACCACAAAGTATGTAAAGCAGTAGATGTATACACATTTTTTGTTTCCAGATTTTTCATTTCATGCAGGTTTTTTAGATAAATTATGTTTTATTTGTTTTAGGTTCAAGTTGCAGATAAAGGTTCAAGATGAATCCGGTAGTGTATCATTTGTAATGTTCGATAAAGATTTCATGAGGCTCATTGGAGCTGCTGCATGTGATATTAGGGAAAGGCAGTTGAAGAAAAGCGACACAAAAAGTTTGCCGCATGAGTTGTCCCGAATCGTTGAAAAGAAACTCGCTTTCAAGATTGATGTTTCTGATTACAATCTTACAAATGAGTACCATGTGTACACTGTGGTCAAGATTTGTGATGATCTTGTTATAATTGAAGAGTTGGTCGACGGATATGAGAATGTACAGGATAATTCTGGCGAGGTATTTATTCTAATTATTTTATAATAAGCATTTATTTTCAGTAGATGTTCAAATCTGTTATGTTTATTTGTATATGAGCACTTTTTAGGTCACTCGGGAAGTTTGTGAAAACAAATCTATTGACCTTTCAGAATCTTCACAACTTGGGTTTTAAGTTACTCCTAAGGTATTTATGCCTTTGTGCAAGTATGTCTAAGTTGTTTCTACAGCTTGTATTGTTATGTAACGTTTTATTAGCTGTTTCGTGATTTGTTTGAAGGATGTTGTATGTGTTGATGCCGTTGTTGATACTGCCAGAAGTCCTAATGGAAAAAGAAGTGTTGAAGATTGTGGTAATGTAAATGTTGGTGAGGAAACTTCGACAAGTAAAAGATTGAAGAAGAAGTAAGCTAGATTGAAAAGTTAGGAACTTATTATTAACGTATTCAGATGTGTGTTTAGCTTTTTCAGTTGTAAGTTTTTGTTAACATCTTTGAAGTTGAAAGATATGTATTTTAATTTTGTACAGACTGGTTTTAACACAAGAGGTGAATATATTTTAGATAACAACTGTTGTTTAACATCTGTTGTGCCAGTGAATGTTATGTTATTTTAATTTCATATGTTTTAACTTCTGTTATCCAATATCTGTTCAAACAATAGTGTCTCGAGTATTTTATAGTAGTTGAATATTAAATTTTTGATAGTTATTCATTAAAATATTAGTTACAATTAGTTAATTTCCCGTCATTTTTTTAAAAAAGTTTGTCATGGAAATATTTTTAATTTAAAATATAATAAGTCGTCAATAAAAACTGTAATTACACGTTTTATAAATTATGATATTTTTGTAGAATTTTTATTGTTATAAAATGTATGTTCATTTTTTTAAAGTTATAGGAACAATAAAAGACTTCAAATCATTTGTTAAAACTATAGTTTTAATTGTTTAATTAGTATAAAAGGAATAATGTTTAAATTTATGGTATCTTTCCATCTAGATCTTTTATCTGTACAGTGGCCATCAAAGACTTTTAGGGATGTGGCGACTGTTTGTAATTATGAATTTGAAAAGACTGATGTAATTTAAATTTATAGTTATTTCGTTAGATATTGATTACAAGTTAAGTTTTACAAAGTCTGTTTTAAAACTCTGGTTACATCATCCTTTAGTTGAAAATTGTAATGGATCACAGTTGTTTGACAACATCTGTTGACAAGTCATCAAATATTGTATACTTTGAACTTAGAATAGGTTTCAATACGTAATTTATTATTAGGACATTGAAACTAATGAAAATATTCATACTAATAATCTAAAACATAATACATTGTGAATAAAAACTATTATTACACATTTTAATAATAGTGATTGTTTTTAAGTATTTTTATTCATATAAATTATGTTTTATGGTAATAATAACTTCTGTTACGGTAACATTATTTAGTTGTTTATTAATAGCGAAAATGATTTCATCTACCGTAAATAGCTGTATTGTTTCGTAAATTTCTATTTACAAAACATTCATCTGTACAGTGGGCATTATAGATTTGTATTGAATTTCAATATCTGTTGACAATTCAATTGTTGTTGATAAACATTATGGAACAGATGGTTATAATAACTTAAGTGAGTTATACATAAATATTCAATTTAGTTTCTTTAAAATATTAGTTACAATTAGGAAATTTCACGTCATTTCTTAAAAAAGTTTGTCATGAAAATATTATTTAGTTAAAATATAATAAATCTTCATTAAAAATTATAATTACACGTTTTATAGATGCTGATATTTTTGTAGAATTTTTATTGCTATAAAATATATGTTCATTTTTTAAAGTTATAGGAACAATAAAAGACTTCAAATCATTTGTAAGAACAAGTTTTAATTGTTTAATTAATATAAAAAGAATAATGTGTAAATTTATGGTATCTTTCCATCTAGATCTTTCATCTCTACAGTGGTCATCAAAGACTTTTAGGGCTGTGGCGACTGTTTGTAATTATGAATTTGAAAAAACTGATGTAATTTAAATTTATAGTTATTTCGTTAGATATTGATTACAAGTTAAGTTTTACAAAGTCTGTTTTAAAACTCTGGTTACATCATTGATCATCCTTCAGTTGAAAATTGTAATGGATCGCAGTTGTTTGACATCATCTGTTAACAAATCATCAAATTTTGTATACCTTGAACTTAGAATAGGTTTCAGTACTAAAGTTTATTATTAGGACATTGAAACTAATGATAATATTCATACTAATAACTTAAAACATACTACATTGTGAATAAAAACTATTATTCCAATTTTTTATAATACTGATTTTTTTAAGTATTTTTATTGCTATAAACATATGTCTTACGTTAATAATGTCTTTTGTTACGGTAACATTATTTAGTTGTTTCTTAATACTGAAAATGACTTCATCTACCGTAAATAGCCGTATTGTTTCGTAAATTTTTATTTACAAAACTTTTATCTGTATAATGGGCATGATAGACTTTTATTGAATTTCAATATCTGTTGACAATTCAATAGATGTTGATAAACAGTATTAAACAGATGGTTACAATAACTTAAGTGATTTATATGTAAATATTTAGTTTAGTTTCTTTAAAATATTAGTTACAGTCATTATATTTCATGTCATTTCTTAAAAAAGTTTGTCATGGAAATATTATTTATTTAAAACATAATAAGTCGTCAATAAAAACTATAATTACATATTTTATAGATGTTGATATTTTTGTAGAATTTTTATTGGTATAAAATATATTTTCATTTTTTAAAGTTATAGGAACAATAAAAGACTTCAAATCATTTGTAAGAATAATAGTTTTAATTATTTAGTTAATACAAAAAGAATAATGTGTAAATTTATGGTAACTTTCCATTTAGATCGTTCATCCGTACAGTGGCCGTCAAAGTCTTTTAGGGCTGTGTCGACTGTTTGTAATTATGAATTTGAAAAGACTGATGTAATCTAAATTCATAGTTATTTCGTTAGATATTGATTACAAGTTGGGTTTTACAAACTTTGTTTTAAAAATTTGGTTACATCATCCTTCTGTTGAAAATTTCAATGGATCACAGTTGTTTGAAAATATCTGTTGCCAAGTCGCCAAATTTTGTATAGGTTTGAACTTAGAATAGGTTTCAATACGAAAGTTTATTATTATGTAATTGAAACTAATGATAATATTCATACTAATAATTTAAAACATAATACATTGTGAATAAAAATTATTATTACACATTTTAACAATACTGATTTTTTTTAAGATTTTTTATTTCTATAAAATATGTCTTCATTTTTTATGATTTTTTATGGTAATGTTTTTTTGTTGTTTAATATGTCACACCCCAAATTTCCCTGTAGGTTGATCTCTTAATACTATGCACCGGAATATATTCTTCTAAGACTCTTTAAACTCCAAACGCCATTTCTAATACTCTTAGGTTTTCGGTTCCAAGATGTTTGCCTATTCCAACCATGCCATTGCCAAAAATCTAACCTGAAAGACATACTTAAAAGGGTCAACATAAAGTTGGTGAGTTCATGGTTTTATGTTTGTATTTTATAAACTCATGTTCAATAACGTGATTCCTTTCCATAATCACCCAACCTGAACCATCCTGTTCAATAATGAGATTTCTTCCCCATTTATAAAATATACTTAAAAGCAGAAGAAGTAAATCAAAAACGTTCGATGCCAACATGTTTTTAATTAAAATAAAAAGTGATTGTCGCATTTACAGGTTTAAAGCAATTACTCATATTTCTTAGCTTTTAAAAACAAAAGGCGTATGATTTCCGTATTACTAGAATAGAATCAAGTAGGGTAGCAAGTCCTACAAGCATGATGTATCCTAAGGCTCCTAATCAATCCATAACATGCCAAATATTGATGTTTATGTTCATTATTCAATTAGATCCCAAAAAGAAAAGAAAATGTCTTGATCATGAAAACGGGGGTGTCAACCCAATAGTACAACAACATAAACAACGGCCTTTTCTAAAGGCTAATGATTAAGATGTGCAGGGAGTGTGAGTGGCAACCCGTCAGTTGACACTGGTGTCACCCGATTGTTAAGATGTCTGAAAAACATTTAAATGAAATGGGGCCAAGAAACATATACAATACCATTTATTTCCTTTAATACCAAATATGTATAATCCAATACAATTTATCTCCCTTTTATACCAATCTGTATAAACCAATACAATTTATCTCCTTTTATACCAATCTGTATTATCCAATACAATTTATCTCCTTTTATACCAATCTGTATAATCCAAACTTTGTTACGTTTTATAGTTAACAGGTTTTCATGAAACAAGTATTGTTTTCATAAAACAAGTATGTCTTCCCCCTGAAAGCAGTTATAAAACAATAAAAAGTGGGGTCATGAACTCACCTGGATATTCTTGCTTAGTTAGCTATCAACGCTTGAATCATTAATCACTATGTTGTGTCCTAATTACCAGCAAAGACACCATAAAATCTAACATGAAAAGCCTATTATCCATCTATCTAGATTCGTATGTACGAATTCGAGTCTAGAAAGTGGTGTGACTCAACGAACCAATCACGACTTATTTTAGTTTAGGTATTAACATACGATGTAGTACTCAAGTTGCGCACTTGTTACCACTCGTGTGTAACCTACGTTGGACTAGTGCTACGAAATGTATAGCTTATCTCGAATCATGATTCGCTTTGTAAATCGGATAAATATAATTGTTTTGTACATCTATTTCTACGAAAGTATATTGCACTCGTTGTGTTCTGGATCTTATAAAATTTCGGCAGAGTTTCCTCTGTTTTTATACAATCCAGACAACACAAGTTGTCCATAGTTTACCCAAAAATCAATTTACAAATGCATGGTATTCAATACATTAATCCGTATTTCCAATGAACGAGACTTTATACGTTTGGTCATTTTATATAAATTATACTTGTATAATGATATACATCATAATTTATATATATGTATATATATATATATAGAGGGTGAGGTTACGGTACAAAAGGTGTGTTTTGTGAGAAGGGTGAGAAGCAATTGTGTCCTTTGGATCATTATGATGGATGGTTTAGATTAAATGGGTGACAAACTTGTAAATAGTGTTATAATTTAATTATTAAAATAGGTCTTGTGAGGGTATAACTGTCAAAACACCAAATAACTCATTAAAAATACTCCCTTTATTTAAGGTAATCAATCTCATATCTCTCTCTCTCCTCCATTTCTTATGATAATATTTATCTCTTATTCACCTCTCTCTCTTCAAAACCCACCCCCTTTCTATTTCCCCTTTCTCTTTCACCTCTCTCTCTTACGATAATATTACAATTTCTTGAACTTCTTTGCAGAGACATCACCGAATGGAAACAAGGAAGCTTTAAGGAAAGACAGATCAGCGATGTGTGTGTTTTAAAGGAAGACATGTCGGCTAGAGGGTGTGGTTTCAACAAGATCCGGAAGAAACAAGGAAGCTTTAGGATCCCGTTTGTTCACAGGTCTTCCGTTTGTATGTGATGGCGATGTGTGTTCTTTTCAGAGCCATCATTCACCAGAAAGTTTGTATGTGACACCGATGTGTGTGTTTTAAGGGATGACAGATCGGTTAGAGGGTGGGTTTCAACAAGAGCCAGAAGAACAGATCGGCGATGTGTGTGTTTTAAAGGAAGAAAGGTGTCTTTGTGTGTTTTATGTGTGAGTATGTGTTTTCTGTTTGAGTATGTGTTTTCTGTTTAAAAGTTGGGGGTGATGATAAAATACAACTGACAGACAGTGTTGGTTCATATTTATACATACTTTATTGTTAAAACACAAAACGTATTTGGGTGATGATAAAACACAAAACATGTTGGTTCTAGTTAAAACTTGTGTTTTATTGTTTAGATGTGTTTTAACATTATTTTGTATGTTGTTGTGTTGTAATGTTAAAAGACAAAGTTATTCTGAAAAGAATTATTTTAGGGAAAAGTCATTTTCTTCTTGTTTGTGTGTTTTAAGTTTAACAGGATAGTGTTAGTGCATGTTGGAACATACCTGATTGTTAAAAAAACACATATGTAACGTTGCAACTGGATAAAAAAAAGAAGTTTAATGAAAACACACTGAAATCATATGAAAAAAAAGGACCTCAATGTAACCTAGATCATGTATACATTCAAGTGGATAAAAAAAACACATAATACAAATGATAAAAAAGGCCATTCGATTTCGTCAGCCATAGTATTATTCATTATGATGAAGAGCGTAAAACACACTAATGTTGTCTGGGATATATTGTTCGAATTTGAAAATAAGCAATCAGTAAAACAATGAAAAAGATCGGATTATATGGAGAAATATGTGTATTGGGAAGAATAATTGAAAAATAATATCCCTATAATCACTCTCTAATTAAAAAAGAATTAAATTTAATAATTTAAATGATTTGTGTATAATTACCTTCCTATCCTTTTTATTAATCTAGATTAGGGACACGTGTCACCTTATGAGCCCTTCTTACCCTTCTCACAATATTAAGTTTTTGTACCGGAACCCTTATCTATATATATTTATATAATATAGTCCAACGGTCCAGTCCAATATACACTATTATCAAATCCGTCTTATTATGCAATAAATAATCAATGTCGGTTCGTTTCGCGAGTCACATTAGTTTCGTATCTAATATATACTAGTAGTGTGCCCGCGCGATGCGGCGGGAACACAGCTACATTTACCAGTATGCATGGTTCAATTCAATTATTACGCTCAATCAAAACAAAAGTTAACGGTTAAATAATCTTATTAACCGATCGGTTAATTGATTCTGTTTATTTGATAAGATTGTCGTTTTTCAGTCCAGTTAAGTTAATTTGTTAATAACCAAAACTAAACTTTGGCCAAAGTATAAGTGTACTAAAGCATGGGCTTAGTGCCCCATCTTTTTGGGGCCCCATTATATGATGTTTTGTTATATTTGTATCGAATTTGTTTATGTAGTATTAAATCGTAGCTCGTTCCAAAAAGAGGCAACAAGGTTAGGTTAAAAATGAAAGCGGGAAAGTGAGAAATGGAAATCGAATCAAATTGTGTAGTAATGGTGAAAGGTCGTATACTTGAATCGTAGAATCACGATCATCAAAGTCCAACTATCTTCTGTTGCATTTTTTTTACTGTGGTCTCTATTATGCTAAAAGAGCCTAAAATTTAAAATTCGTTTTAGGCCCCTAAAATGGTCGAGTCGGCCCTGGTAAATCACATAATACATCAACTTTTTAAAATTACAATAAAAATATTAGCATTACTATACTCAAATTAAAGAGAATAAAATTCTCGTATTTAAGATAATTTTTTTAAAAAAAAAAGTTAACCAATGAAAAAATTATGGCCATTTAAAAATCATGGGGGTAGTTTCCTTAAAACAAGGGAAAACATGTAACTATTATTTTCGTCTAATCCAGTTCGTTTTCATTCCAGTTATTACTTAAACATATCATATTATATGAAAAACTACATTAATACTATACTCAAATTAAAAAGAATAAAATGCTCGTTTATATGGTGTAATAATATTAAGAAAATATTTACGCACGAAAAAGTTATGGACATTTAAAAATCATGGGGGTAGTTCGTTAAACTAAGGGTGCAAAAGTGTAATTACTATTTAAATAAACAAAAGTTGAGCAAAGATGAAAGACACATGTGTAAGTATTTTTTAAAAGACATGTTTGCCCTAAAAAATTAGTTAATATCTGCATTGTGTTTTGTACTATAAGCAATATACTTGTAAAACTTGAATTTTAAGTGATCATTGGGAAATGTATTATAATAAAGTTTAGATGATTTCAGTTCGTTTTCGTTTTCTTTCTTAGTTTTCGTTTCGGTTATTGCTTAACCCTAACATATAATTTTTTAAAAATTAAAAAACTATAACAATACTATACTCAAATTAAAGAGAATAAAGTGCTCTTTTATACGATGTAATAATATTAATAAACTATTATCGTCTCAAAAAGTTATGAACGTTTAAAAATCGTGGATGGTGGTTAGTTAAAATAAAGGTGCAAAAGTGTAATTACCATTTAAATAAACCAAAATTAAGTAAAGTTGATGGATAAATATGTAAGTATTGTATAAAATTATAATATAGTATAAATAGATAAAGGGGGGAAATTATAACTAATAAGGGGTATATGTGTAACTTATGTTTGAAAAGACATAAATACCCTTAAAAGTAGTTATTATATGCATTATGTGTTGTACTTTAAGCTTTTGTAGTTGTATTACTTAAAATTTAAGAGGTCCTTTTGAAATACTTTATAAGATAGTATAGATATACATACATAATTATATATACAAAATAATAACAAAACTAAATATTATACCATTTATACGCATGCAACTCCACTTCTGACCAGATCTGACCGAACCCAAGCTAAACTAAATCTGACTCTGGACCACCCACAGCCGCCACGCACCACCACTGCTCAGAACCACCACCTCCACCCGATCCCTATTCTGCCAGAGCCCCCCCTGCTGCTGCCCCTTTTGGGGCTTTTGAAATGCCACGCCGCCGCCACCCAAGGGAGGTGGTCGGCCGGCTCTTGTTACAAAGGGGAGGAGAGAGAGAGATGAGTGAGAGAGAGGTAGGGGTAGAGAGAGAGTGAGCTGGAGAGAGAGTAGAGAGAGATGAGAGGGATGAAAGTGGAGAGAGAGTGCAGGGAACTTAGAAAGAGAGAGAGTTTGGGGGTTTTCTTTGTTGTAGGATGGTGGAATGAGGAAGAAAGAAGAGGTGAAGCCCCTTTATATAGATAGGTTTAGGATTAGGTAGGTAGACACTGCGTTTCGAACCTGTTATAACATAAACGTCTCGGTTTATATCTAGGTTCGATAGTTAATTATATAAATTAGTCGGTTTTGTTCGTAAACTTAAATTACGTTAAACCGAGAAAAAATATAATTAACATCGGTATCCTACGCGTTCTTTCAGAGCTTCCGTTGGAATCGCGTTAACCTAACCGTTTACCGTTTCCTCCATCTACACGATTCGACAGCTTTCGATACTTAATAATTAAAATTATTTAAAATAAATAATTATTTCGAAAGCATAAATGCGGTTAAAACCACTCATTTTGATGTCCGGTTCTCATATCAGTTACTTTCTGTGTTCTCCAAATGCTACGTTTTAATCAGTTCTTCAAGCCGATTCCATATCCGCTTGCTTCGATAACAAATACGTGCCGTATTTATGCGAAATAGCTCTAAATTTGTCCATTCTGACGAATTCTTACTGACGTCAGTTCGTTGGCATTAAAATGCGCAATCTCTCTTTCGTACCTCTAGACGTCCACGAACTCCACGAAAGACATCGTTGGACTCGTAACAACCTAACTTAATCGAAATCGATTTTAATATATGCGAAGCATATAAGAATCGTGATTAAGATCCAGTCAATGGTTGACCGAATTTTGCCGGTTTTCACATAATAATAGTAAAAATAAGTACATTTAGCATTAATTGCCGTTGTATTTTCTGTCAGGTTGTATCTAGATCGTTCATCTGTACATTGGCCACCAAAGACTTTTAGGGCTGTAGCGACTGTTACTAATTATGAATTTGAAAAGACTGGTGTAATTTAAATTTATAGTTATTTCGTTAGATATTCATTACAAAGTTTGTTTTAAAAATCTGGTTATATTATTCTTCAGCGGATAATTGTAATGGATCACAGTTGTTTGACAACATCTGTTGACAAGTCATCAAATATTGTATTAATTTTAACTTAGAATAGGTTTGTATATGAAAGTTTATTATTAGGACGTTGAAACTAATGATAATGTTAATACTAATAATTTAAAACGTAATACATTGTGAATAAAAACTATTATTACACTTTTTAACAATGATGATTTTGTTTAACAATTTTTATTGATATAAAATATGTCTTAAGGAAATTGTAACTTGTATTTTACAAACCGTTCATCTGTAAAGTGTGCATTATTAACTTTTGTTGAATTTTAATATCTGTTGACAATTCAATAGTTGTTGATAAACATTATGAAACAGATGGTGATAATAACTTAAGTGAGTTATATGTAAATATTCAATTTTGTTGCTTTATAATTTTAGTTACAATGAGTAAATTTCACGTCATTTGTTAAACAAGTTTGTCATGGAAATACTATTAATTTAAAACATAATAAGTCATCAATAAAAACTAAAATTACATGTTTTAGAGATACTGATATTTTTTTAGAGTTTTTATTGCTTTAAAATATATGTTCATATTTTAAAGTTATAGCAACAATAAAATATTTCAAATCATTTCTAGGAAAAATAGTTTTAAGTGTTTAATTAATATAAAATGGATATTGTATAAAGTTATGGTAAGATTTTTGAGTCGTTTAATAATAGTAAAAATAAGTACATCTTGCATTAATTATGGCTGTATTTTCTGTAAGTTTTCATCTAGATCGTTCATCTGTACAGTGGTCATGATAGACTTTTAGGGCTGTGGTCTATTTGTAATTATGAATTTGAAAAGACTGATGTAATTTAAATTTATAGTTATTTTGTTACATATTGATCACAACTTAAGTTTTACAAAGTCTGTTTTAAAAATCTGGTTATATCAATCTTCAGTGAAAAATTGTATTGGATCACAGTTGTTTTGGCAAGACCTCTTGACAAGTCATCAAATATTATATATTTTTTTGTTAATAGGATTTGTAAACTATTAATCTGAGTTGTAATGGATGACAGTTCTTTGACTACATCTATTGAGAAGTTAACAGATATAATGAATCTTTCAATTAAACAGACGGTTGAAGACCAAATTTAATCATTACGAAATTCAAACTTACTTTATTGAAGTTTATATTGGTTGAATTTTAATTATAATAATCACAATATTATAATGACTAAAGTTCATTTTATTGCTTTAAAAAGTTTTTCATGTAATAATAGATTTAGTTATTAATTTTAAATATATTATTTCTTGAATAAAAATTATAATTACACATTTTATAGATGTTTATATTTTTTTAGAATTTTTTTGCTATAAAATATATCTTTATCTTTTAAATTTATAGGAATAATAAAAGTGTTCAAATCATTTGTAGATTCATTTTCTATATTGAAATAATTTTAAGTGTTTAATTAAAAATATTATTTTAATGTTTTATTATTTTTATTTTTAATGAGTAAAGTTTATGTCATTGGTTAAAAAAGTCCGTCATGGATTAATAGATGTAGTTATTAATTTTGAAAATATTATATCTTGAATAAAAACTATAATTACATACTTTTATATATTTATGATAACATTGTTTAGTTGTTTAATGATAATAAAAATAAGTACATGTAGCATTAATAACCGTTGTATTTTGTAAGCTACAATCTTGATCGTTCATCTGGACAGTTGTCATATAGATTTTTAGGGCTGTAGACTGTTTTTATTTATGAATTTGAAAGGACTGATATAATTTAAAATTTATAGTTCTTTCGTTAGATATTGATGATAATTTAAGCATTTCAAAGTCTGTATAGACATCTGGTTATATTGCTCTTAAAGTGGTTTTAACATGTTGAGTTCCTAAAACATCTGTATCGATTCTATGCTTTCAAAATTGTAATGGATGACAGTTTTTTGATAATATTTGTTGACAAGTTAACAGATATTTATACATTTCAACTTCACAAAGGCTCGAATACCAAAGTTAATTATTATGATATTGAAATTTATTTTATTATTTTATTGTTTGTGTTAGTAATTGTAATTGTTTTTCAGTTTATTTATATTTATATATAAGAGGGCCGAAAAACACTATTATTATAGTAGGTATATACCTATTTTTCAGTCTATAAAAGGCGAGTAACTCTTCATTTCAGTTTGCAAGCTTGTAATACTTGAACCATTGAAAAGCAAGCCAACCATCTATACCTTCAGTATATAATGTTATTTTATCTAAATTTCTTACCCGCAGTCGTCTAAAAAATTCTCACTCTGAAAGAAAAATGTATTACCAATAATCCGTTGCTAATGAAGTTGGAATTGGTGTTGCTAGAAGATTCTTACAATCAAAGGAAAACATTATCTGTTTTGTTATAATACGAGAGCCTGTCCAAAATGAGATGAGTCTCTATATAAATAATATGGCTTTAATTTTTCCGCTATTTAGAGGCATATTATTATATATGTTTTCTTTTTCTTTGGAGTGCGCCTTCTTTTTCTTTGAGCCTGTATTTTGTATCTTGTTTTCGTCTTATAGCTTAGATGTGTTAGTTGGTATTAGTTTGCTTTTGTAGCGATATCGGAGTTTTTGTTAGAGCACTTATATTTTGTATTTTGTAAGCGTTTTTCGTTAGTGGCGTTTTGAATGTAATTTGTATTTTGTATGTTTGTTTATCCTCATATTGTAAGTAAAATTATGCAATTCCAATGATGAGTTTTATTGCTATAGCTTTTTTTAGTATTGTAGTATACAATATATTTAAGATACGTTTGAACAATCAAGATTTTCCCCAAACAAACTGTTATTATTTCTTAAAAGGCTGTTACAAAAACATATCATAAAATATTAGGTCAAAATATGACTAAAAGATCAGTTGATCATTAATAGTGTTGTGTGGTAAATAATAATTATGATCTCGCGTAGTTCGTTTAAAAATTTTATTGACAATTCTAATTTTACTAACTTATTTAATCAGAAAAATAAGCCTTAATATAACGACTTAAAACTCACATTAACATCTTATAGTTGGATAAAGAGTGAAATTCGTATTTTAAAATTTTAATTTACTGCAACTCAAATAATCATCTGTTGATTTATATGTAAATAATTGATTTAGTTAATTAAAATATTAATTACATTCAATAAGTTTTATGTATATTCTTAAAGATATACTTATTTCATCTAAATATATTGTCAAAATCCAAACTTAAGGTGTCACACCCTCAAATTCCACTTGCGGGGTTTTACTGCGAGGCGCGTGATATAACAGGATCCAAGTCAACGGTCACAATAAACGACAACTACATGCTATGAAAATAACGTAGAAATACCAGCCACGCAGTTTATAAGTTCAAGGTAAAAGCGGACAATAACATCGGGAGCTTTAACGTTTACAAAACCATAATTCAAAACGTATGTATGCAAACCAATCACGGTTTACTTATGAATGCAAGACTAGACGCAGTGCGACTCCCGTGCGCCTAAGACTCCCTGCTACCTTAGCGACCTGAGAAAACATGCAATGTTAGTCAACAAATAAAGTGCCGGTGAGTCACAGAGATAAGTTATAAAAGTTTGCAACGTTTGTAAACCAGACCCAACCATCCTTACATCTATACCTGATGCTAGCTAGACATCGAAGACATGATACTATAGTGTCGTGAACCACGGCTGAACGTTAAAATGCCTTAATACCCGTCACCGCTTCATCACCCGGTGCCGTAAAGTTTGGTAGGACAAATATGCACCCGCCACCGACCTCCAGTCAGCCCGAGTGGGGCTTGCCAGGCCTAATAGATCTATTCACACTTTCCCCACTATGTATCCACATATTAATGGTTCACTAAAGTTTGAGAGGTCTTAAATGATGAATAAGGGTCACTAAGTATCCATGTGATATAATGTAATATGTTGGTCTAAAAGAATATAAGTTCGTACCGCATGTTTCTCCCCTAAAGTATGAAAACAGTAAAGAATGGGGCTTTGACACTCACCTTAGGTTGCGTTCTTCAAATTAAGAATAAAAGACAAGTCTTGATAATCCAAAATACCAGAGATCTATCATGAAAGTTTGTATAAGTGTTTTGACTAATAACCTTAAGGTTATCTAGTCCCTGATTGTCCAGATCGTGACTAAGTATGTTTGAAAACGTGTTAGACTGTTAAACCGACACACCAGACTGACCCGACATCCCGTTGGTGACCCATTACATAAACTAATCAAGTACACATAGATTACACATAAGGTTCAAGCATAAAACACTTAGTTTGCATCAAAAATCGCACATAAGGGTTAGTTGGGTCGAATCAGCATGAAAAATGGGTCTGGTTCGACCAATTCATCCATGGTTCGACCCCTTATAAGTTCCTTCGACCCTTACCTAAGTTCATACAACCTATCACATGTTCATTCGACCTTAACATATGTTAATTCGACACGACCCTAACACGTGTTAATTCAACCTAAACCATGTTTGTTCGACCAAAACAAGGTTGGTTCAACCTGTTTAACATCTGGTTCGACCCCCAGAGCCCTCCTTCGACCCCACACAGGTCGAATGAGGCCTGGTTCGACCCAGCCTGCTGAAGTTGTTCTAAAACGCATCAAATCGCATCAAAACAGTCTGAAAACATCCCAAAAAAATCATGAAACACAACAGTCAAGTATGAATAACATATCCCCACGAAACCCTACTAATTTTACTACAAAATCAGTCCGTTTGAATACTTACCTAAAATGGCAAATTTATGGAAACGTCACATCATGCATGAAAACTTTACCCATTTTGAAAACTTGTCGAAATCCTTTCATTATCATCTCAAAATGCTCAGTTTAATGCGTTCATGAAAACCCCCAATCATTTTATTAATAATAACAACTTGCATCAAGCCCTAGATTTAACAAGAATCCCCAAAATAGACATAACATCATTATCCATCCAATTGTAACCTAAAACAATCATAACCCAATACCAATAGCAGCCCAAGATCATGTTTCTATTATCTAAACAACAGTTAATCATTAAGCAACACATAACACAACATAAAACACTATTAACACATGTTTATTTGTATGAAAACTCATGTTTAATGATAGGGGTTTTGTTTAGAAAGATGTTTGAAAGCTTTTTAATCATAAAAATCACCTTAGAACAGATCTGGACCTTTGGGGTTTAATAGAAATGAATCAAAATGCATTAATAAGGGTCTTAGATCAAGAACACACCTTAGATCTTTGCTTGGAAGATGTTTGTAGGTTAGATTATGAAAAACAAGGTCAAAAACTCATTCCCCAGTGATTAAAGTTGAAAGAGAGTGTTTAGAGGCGTTTAGGGTTTGTAAATGATGAAAAATTGCAAAGTATGGTATTTATACCTAGGTCTGGTTCGACCCTATGCAGGGCTCGAATGGAAGTTAGGTGGGGTCGAATGGAGATTTTGAGCAGCACAAGTTCTGGTTCGACCCCCCTTAAGGTCGAACCAAAACTGGTCTTTTCCATATTTTCCAATTTTGTTGTTTTAACGCATTTAAACACATCCTAACACATGAACATGCAATCCTAACATATGTTAGTCATATAGAATCATGTTTAATCATATATACACCGTTAAAACACGTATTTGCAGATTATATAACATATACGAATCAATCTACGCATAACACTTGATCTAACTCATGTAATTCACCAACAACGGGACTCGAGACTCGTGTGCACATAAAATCACATCAATGACCCTGGACAATATGCAAGTTACCCGACTCACTGACCCAGTTAAGTACGTTAATAAAATGTTTCTCGCTAAGGTAGACTTATAAGTTTGTAAAATGTTATGTTGAATATGTCGCGTACATAAGGATTAAAGTTTTGAAATTTAGTTTCCGTTCTACATTCTAACCTCTGATTAGCTCATTGTATTAGCTGACACTTATTTCATAATATCTGTTGACAATTCAATAGATGTTGTAATATTTTATTTTAAAATATTGTTAAAAAATGTGATCAAATTTTGAAGTATAATTTATAAATGTAAATAAAAGTTCAATTGAAGATTAAATGTGTTCAGAAGTAAATAATAAATACAACCTGGACTACTTCGTTTAAAAAATTATTGTAAAATTTAATTTCAAATCTTTTTCAATCTGAATTGTATATTTATTGTAATCTTTAATTGTAAAATTGTATTGATTGACAGTTGTTTGATTCATTCAATAGATGTTGTAAAACAGACTATATACAATAAAATGAGTATACTTTTATCTAAAAAGAAGTTTGAATTTCAAAGTTAATCATTTGAATGGAGTATAAAAAGTAGTTACAAAGAATCAATTTGTAAAGAAATTAGATTTGGTGATCTTAGATATTTTATTAGAAGTTTTATTGTTATGATATATATATATATATATATATATTAAAGTTATACGAACAATAAAAGAGTTCAGATTAATATTCTAAAAGTAAATAAGTTTGTTTGTTTAATTTAAAATAAAAAATTTAAATTTATGGTAACCTTTTTTAATTGTTTTATAATAGTAAAAATATTTACAACTACCATTAATTACCACCGTGTTTTGCAAGTTTCCATCTAGATTCTTGAACTGTATAGTGATCATCATAGCGTTTTAGGGCTATTGACTATCAGTATTAATCATTACCTTGAAACTCGAATTTTGAAGTGATTCGATATTTTTTACTTATATTTATTTATCAAAAATTAATATATAGATATTTCTATTGATTAAAAAATAATAATAAATTAAGTTAAATATGAAGATTTTAAAAGTTATCACTGTTTGTTTATAAAATGTGTTCTGTCAAATAAATGTTTTCATCATCTATTTAATTTCATTTTGATTTGCTCTATGTTTGTGTAAAAAGCAATATAATTTAAGTAGCATAAAATATGTGTGTGTATATATATATATATATATATAAGATTTACATTTTTCAATGATTTTTAATCCAAAATTACATATTTTTGCCAAATTACAGTTACTATTGCTGATTTTTCATAATTTATTCACGACGCTGCTTCCTTTCCTTGTTGATGGAAATAATGTTATGAGTAAGACCTTTCATCTTCTTGGAAATGTCTTCGTTTAGTTCGATTTGATCCGCTAGGTACTGTAGAGCTATGTTTCGTTCAATTGATTCGGGAATTTCAACCATATCAGTCATGGTTTTGCCGTTTTTCCTTAGATCCGTAACAACTAGAGATGTAAGCATTCCACATGAGTTTCTTATTGTTTCTTCTTCAAAAGATTCTTTTTTGAAAGCCTTAATAAGAATTTCATGAGTTGTTTGTTGGACTCTGGTTTGGTAATTTTGGGAGGATGACATGTTTTTATGTTATGTAATGTAAGTATTTGATTATTGTAAGGTTAGATGTGCATTGTAATAGAGTGTTTTGTATATATATATATATATATATATATTGTGTGAATAGAAAATAACCTTAAACACGTTATGGTACACGTGTTTTACACTTTATGCAGTGATGTTTAAATTGCAACTCTATATATACATTTTACAGTTGGCACTTGTAAATATAGTTTTCATCTACCATATTTATAGCATTAAATTTCGGTAATTAATACGAAATGGGTAACTTTGGTTATTATTTGAACTATCGGCTTATAAATATGTAGATCTTTTACTGAAAATTCTAGTATATAGTCATATTAGAATACTTTTTATTACTTTTTTTAAGTTATGGCATCATCATCTTCACCAGCAGTACTCGCACTGGATTTGAAGCTCGATTTTATAAGACAAGTTCTTATGCAATATGATAAAGATACATTGTATAAAGATGTGTTGCAGCAGACTTTCACGCGTATTTCAAACTTTTTTGATAAAAAAAGCCAAGGTAGTCGGGAAATTGAAGTGTTTGCCCCCATCAACAATTCGTGACATTGGTGTAGTCTTTTACATCAATTCAATGAAAAGTGATCTGGAACAGTTAGAAATAATTTCTGATATTGTAAAGTTACTTAAGTCGTCTATCGAGTTTAAGTTGAAGTTTTATCATTCATTTTGAATGTTATGTTTATTATCTTTTTTTATATGTTTATGGTAATGTAGTAGATCTTGATGTAATAGCATAATATTTAAATAAAATATTAGTATTTTGTTTATGCTATTTGTATAATAGATACATTGAACACAAATTAATGCAAACAAATTTGAAATATACTGGATAAGAAAGTCTTATTTAAAAAAAAAGATCATATTTACAGCAAAATTGATTATAAGCGTCATCAGATATTTAAACTACTGTGGTATGATTTTACGATACGTAACAGTCTTTAGTATGTTATCAGATGTTTGTAAAATCTGTTTTGTCGAACAGATGGCTAGAAAAGATATAAAAGATAAGATTAAAAAATGCATTGTGGTTAACTATTCTTCAAAACTACTTAAACATTGTCTCATTTTATTTAAAAAAAAATTGTTATAACTCTATAGAAAGTAAACGCATTTTACAATGATCAACATCTGTTGTAGAAAAAAGTTAATTGAAATTTTGTTTAAGTGAACAGACATTTAAGGCAAAATAGATGATAAACGTTAGCATATATTTAATCTACTGTAGAATGATTTGAGGATATGGCAACAGTATCTAGGATTTTATCAGATGTTTGTAAAATCTGTTTATTGAATCACATGATTAGAAAATACATAAAAGATAAGATTAAGAAATGTTTCGTAACTTTTATTGATTTAATAGTAGTTAAGTGAATTTATAGTTTTAATTTAAATTAGTAAAAATATATCAAATAAATATTCATTTAAGTAATAAGTTTATTATGAAAGGTATTTAAGTTAAAATTAATTTAATATTGAATTTTTAAGTGCATTATTATAATACAATATCTGAAATACAACTAATTATAGTGTAAAATACATTAGTGTCCCTACGCAATATATAAGCTATCTATTATCAGTGTTAAAGTTTTCTATCAATGTTGTGAACAAATTAAAAGATTTCCAGCTAAATCTGTAATCTACATATCCATTATTTACAATTACTAAAGTTAAGTTCACAAACATTAAATTAGGTAAAAACATTTCTGAATCAAGTTATCTTATGTGAATATTTACAAGTTAGTTAACTATAGTATTTAGTATTTAGTTTTCTTTTTTTATCATTTTTAGTGATTCATTTATTTATTCTAATATTTAACTAACATGGAAATCAGCCGTGTTTTTTTATTGTGATTATATTTTTATGATTCATCTGAAATAATATACTTGTCTTAGTAATTTGTTTTACATTGATTCTAATATGTTAAACAGTTGAAATGGCATCATTCTGTGTTGTTGATCTTGAAGCTGAAAATCTGGTATTTATTATGTTATTGAAACTTATATTAGTTCTAAAACCTGTAATAAAGTGTTTTTTGGTTCTTACATTTTTTTAAATGTTGTGTCTTTATAGAATTTATCAGAAAATGTTATTTTTAGCTTTCATCCTTCTAATGCTATGAATAATCATGTAATTATAACTACTACAGCAGATAGAAGGAAATGGGAAGTTGTTTTAACGACACATTTTTTAAATGAAGCTGAGTTCAGTGAAGGATGTCAAACTGTTGTTAAGGATATGAGACTTGTAGTGCATGGTATATTATTATTTAAGTATGTTTCTAAAGATACTTTGTTAATGTCCTATTTCCAGAACTTGATTTGCGGGAATTCTTTCACACAGTTTATATATGACCCTTCAAGCGATTTTTAGTACGTATTTTTCTGCTATTGTTATACGCATATTTACCATTAAAAATAACAAATAATAGAATTTTTTTATTTTTTTACTCACAGAGACTACCTGATAGTTTTTCTTGTGTCTATCGTGATGCTAAAGTTACTGAAGATTTAGTAACTATTATATTTGGTGATAATTCATGGCGGTTAAAGATAATTTCCTTCGAGAAACACTGTTATTTGTATGATGGATGGTTGAATGTAGTTAAAGATCTTAAGTTGGATGTTTTCAATTTTGCCTTTCTAGAGATGAGAGACCTCCTCACATTTGAAATTAAGGTCTTTTTAAATAATGCTACTGCTCTTTTTCAGCAAACTCACCAATCTGAACAATCGGGTCAAGATATTGAAATGTCTGATGATGGTCAGCTTGATATGCAGGTTAAAAAACCGTTTATATTTTTTGTGTATAATATAAGCATTTATATTCAATTAATATTCCATCATATCTAATTATGTACTAATACATTTGTTTAAAATGGTTGTACAGGTAGATGATTTGGATGTGAATATGAGTTTCGAAGTTTATGAGCATGATGTTGTCATTGCTAAACGTTATGTAAGTTATATATCAGTTTATGTTTTATATTTTTCATTATCTTACTGAACTTAATTAACTAATAATGTTATAAAAACAGAAACTTTTCAGCGGCTTACTGCTTCAAAAGTTAGGTTAGCTAACAGTAGTTTGTCGCATAAGATTTTTGTTCAAGTGAATAATGGTGAAGTGAATGAGTGCAAACTATATGTGGAAAAATATAGGGATAACCAAAAGTATTATTTAAATTTTAATAATTAAATTTGCATTTAATTTTAATAATATAAGTAACACTCTTATATTCTCACTTTATAGGCTTGCAATTAGGAGATGGGTAACTTTTATAAAGTCTAAAGGATTGAAAATGGGTGACTGGTGTAATTTCAAGTTTGATCAATCATTAGGAATTTTGGTTATAACTAAAAATTGATTGCATGGTAGGGAGTGGGAAATATTTTGATGTTGATACAATGCTTTCATGTTGGTGGTGTTTAATTGTAAATCTGTAACGCCCCAAAACCCGAACTCTAATTTAGTAGCATGTTTTAATGTGTTATGGCATGGGGTGAATTAACTAAGTACCTATCCTAGATAGATATACAAGTTATATAGAATTTCAATAAGGTTTGAGTCAATGTTGGAAGGGTATCAAACTAGAAGGGCTGCATTTGGGAAGAACCAAAACTAAATACCACCTACATTTTGGTGGGAGGTTATATGCGACACACACACTTCAGGAGAATGTGTGTGTGTTTATGTATATGTGTGTGTGCCTTCTACCTCTAGTAAACAAGAGAAATGGAAATTTGCATGTATGATCTAAGATTGGATAAGTGTTCATCACCTTCTAAGCATCAAGTAAGTATCAATTGTTTATCATGAAACTTCTTGGTTGAAGCTATTGGTGGGTTTTGATGAACTAACCCTAAATTGGGTAAATTGTAAGTATTAGATGGCTGAATTCATGTTTTGATGCACTAATCTAGTGTCATTAATGATTTAATGATCTCAACTGGCACTTTGATTTAGGGTTCACGTTCAAGAAAAATGGGGGGTTTTTACCCATGATCATTCTTGATCAAATCTGATAATTAGATTGAAAAGAAAGTGATGAATTGCTATGTTTGATAACTATTGAATGAAGGGTATGTAATGTAGGGAAGAAATATGATGATTTATGTTATGAGCTATGAAAGTAGGCATGAAATGCTTATACATTGTGTTTTAAATGTTGTATGCACACTAAGTGTTTGATGAAATGTCTAGATTAGTCTAACTTGTGAAATTGTAGGCAAGATTGGACAAGCATGAAAGTAATGTGATAATAGATATAATTGAAAGTGGGTTAGCATGAGAATTGTGTACTAGGGAGTATTCATGTAGGAATTTAGTGTTATGAGATATTCTTTGGCTATGTTGCTAATTGGAGATCATGAAGGCTCTAGTATGTATGGGAGGTAATGTATGAACGTATATGACAACCATAGTGATCATGTGGTTGTATGTGTTCCGCAACATGTGAGTATATTGTTATGGTGAAGTTCATATGGTCTAGTACACTAATATGAATTTCTAACTAGAAAATTTGAATGGTTGAAAGTTGACTTTCCGCCAAGTCAATAATGTAGAATAACATGGTTAGGCTCCCAAACATGATTGTGTGATTAGAAACACTATGTGACGCATCACAAGTTAGACTATGAGGCATATATGATAATAAGTGGTATTACATGATGTGAAAATAAATGTGGTTATGAATGTATGTTTTAAGTATGATAGAAATTGACTAATGAAAGTCAATGTGATATTTGGTTGGGAATGGTTGTTAGTGTGAATGATCATGTACGCTAACAATGAGGTGAACATGATGATATGAAGGGATAGGAAGGATGGACTCAAGCATGGGAAGCTAATGGGTCAAGATGAGGCAAGTAAACAAGCATGAACTTGGAGGACTTGAGGTAAGTGACTCTCGAACTTAACTCGCATCTATGATATTGATTTATGTTCATATAGGATGGGAATGATGTAGTAGTAGTATATGCGTATGAAAACCACCCTCGTGAAGTGTGGGCGTTAAATTGGTGGTTATTTGCAAAACTATGTCCAATGCGCGCTAAAGCGCCTAGGAATGACCAATAGTAATGTAATATTGAAAATGATGGAAAACTCAGTCCATGAGGGCTTAGAGATTTCCAAATAAGTTAGTCGGTTAAAAACAATGGAATTAAACCAAGTAGTGTCACCCACGGGTGACTAGTTTGTAAAATAAGCCGAGTAGGGTGTTTTGGGAATCCCAAGGAATTACCAAAGGATAAACCTATAAACTGGGTCATAATTAAATAATTGGACAATGATTTTTAGTATAACTAAGACCTTAACGGGTCGATTTGGGTGAGAATTGGATGGATTGTAGTTAAACCGAAAGGGGTTATAAACCACCATAAATGGACATCTTTAAAGCATGATTAAATGGTGTTAAACAAGTCCCCAAGTGACCTTTAGGAATGGCCTTGAACATGAGTTTAAAGGCATTCAAAGATTGGGGGAAAGCGGGTAAGGAAATGAAGAAAATAAGCCAAATGTGCAGAAGCTACCGTACCTTACGGTGTCCAGATTAAGGTACGGTGGACATCAGAAAGCTTACGGTGGACTTCTACTGCCTTACGGTGGAAACTGAAACAAGGGCTACCGTACCTTACGGTGGCCAGAGTAAGTTACGGTGGACCCATGAATCTTTTGTTTTGTTTCTTCTTTCTAACATGGTTTATCATGTGTCATTATGTGGGAATGTAAGGATTCTTAAGGTTACTCTAAAGTACATGATTGATCTTAGTAAGACTATTTAAGATTAAAGGATGGTGGGACATTGAAATGAAATCGTGGAGGTCGTGTTTATGTATGTATTGTTAATGTTATTAACCGTATTGTTATGTGAATTACAACAAAGGCACAGGAAAGATGAGGATGAATGCAAGGAATTTCAAGGCTAGAATCCAAAGATCGGATTCAAGCTCGTATCTTGTATTAGTCCAAGTTTGCGGAGACAAGTCAAAGAGATTATCTAGCTTCCTTGGGAAGCTATTACTATGTTGTAAAAATACTGACTGTAGTCACTTAATGAACTAATGATATGGTTATGTGGTGATTGTAGGTTGTATTGTCTACCTCTTAAAGCAAGGAAAGGATGGCGATCGAGCGAGGAGGCGGATTGTACGTGGTCACGGTCACTTAACCAAATAAAGATGAGTTTTGTTGAAGGCAATAAGAAATAATAGAAGATGTAACACTTAAAATACTTAGTAGATTTGATTTCTAATCATTCAAGGTTGTTATTAAAGAAATGAACTTTTAAGTTGGTATTTCCGCTGCGTATTTTATGCATTACGGTTTTAGGGTGTTACAAAATCTTAGGTTAAAGTAATTAAGTTGATGAATCTTTATTTTGTATTCCTGAATGTTGTTATTTTAGGTCGGCAAAGGTTGATCAGTTTTGATATAAATTTACACCAACAATTTCGTAATCGTAAATGTGATGATATTGTTAGTAAGAATGGTTTAATTGAACGTCTGTTTTAAGGGAAGTGTTTATGAATCATCTATTTGAATCAACAACTGTTTGTACTAACAGCGGTTTTAAAAACAATGACCTTAACTGATTCTAGATATTTGAAGTTTAAATTAGTGAGTAATTGTTTTAAAAAAAGATATACTCTACCGTGTTTTCACATGTGGTTCCAAGTATTTATATATATTTGTTTAGATTAGATGTTTAAAGTGTTTGTTTAGTTTTGACTGTATTCAGTATTAAACATCTGATCAGTACTATTAACAGCTGTCATGAAAGGAATAGATATTACTAAACAAATTTTCCTTAAAACAGACGATTCTCTCTTTAAAGTTTTTTTTAGTAAACATAACTTAAAATATAATAAAACAGTTTTTTGTTTTCTAATGAAGTTATTGATGATCTTAAATGCATTAACTTGCTATGTGTTTATTTTGTATGTCGCAAATATACTCAAGTGTAACAATTCAATATTTTTCAATTAAAGTAAAATTAATAATCCATGTACACAAATTATATATTTATATTTATTATCTTTACTCACTTATATAAGAAAAAGAAAAACAAAATTTTCATGTCGAATTTAGATAAAACAGAAGTTAAACACTTATTATAATATAAAAAAATGTAAAACATCACATGTTCATCTTTGTAAAAAATTTACTAAATAGTATTTGTATTTGTTAGGAAATTTTATTGTTAAATAAAAATAAAATAGAATTTGAAGAGTTGTTTCAGTAGGAAAATAGCGAAATTCATCATTTATTACACATATCAACAGATGTTATAAAAAGTCCCAAAAATAATGATTACGATTTTGAAGTTACTTTATTATTATTTTATTATTATTGTTGTGTTGCAATTGTCATTCATTCTATAAAAAATAAATTAAAATTTCCAAAAGTAACTTCCAACTTTATATTTACTTGAAATCCAACTAATAAAGTTGAAAACCAACTTTACGAATAGTTATTATATTTCAGCCTATAAAAGGGGATGAATTCCCAATATTAATTTTCCACCATTCTCACTTTACATCTCTCCATCCAATATACATTATGATATTACTTTCAAATCTGTCTCCACAAATTTTTCGAATGCTTCTTTCAATCAAAGGAAAATAGATTACCAACAGTTGGTTGGTAAACAACTTCGAATTGATGTTTTCTGATGATTCTTCCCATCAAAGGAAAACATCAATTCATTATTACATATATACATCCAGTTCATATTTTCAATAGTTAGGGTTTTTAAATCCGGATGATATTTAGATACGAGCTGCTGTCGTGTACTGGTTTTCACTGTTTTTGTTTGTGATTTGTTTCGATGATGCTAGCAAGAAAGATCATTCTTCGGGGTTTGGTTGTTAGTAGGGTTTTTTTATGTTTCCTTGCACTTTTATGTAGTTTGTAAAGTCTTCCATTTTGTATTTATTTTTGTTAAATTCAATGTTTAACTCAAATTATGGAATTGTAATAATAGGGTTGAATCGTGTAACTGCTGTTTCACAAATTTGTTGATTACTCAACAGATTTTGATAAACAGTGTAATGAAATTTCCGTTGAAGGTTAAGATTAATTGTTTGTTTCTAATATCAGTTTTTCCAACAGATATTTTCATTCGTCTATTCATTTTTCTCTTCCCCGTTGTAACATTCTTAGTGGTGTGAATTCCAAAGTTAATGATTATAATTTTGAGTTTGGTGTATTTTGCAATTAAACGTAAGAGTAATAATTTAAAAGTAATTTAAATAAAAAGTAATTTAAATAAAAAACACCAGATCGTTAACAAATTTTGATTGACGGTTATTAGGTAAGGATTTTTATATAACCATCGTTAGTGGCAACGTCTTTTTACCAAACGAAGTTAAACAACCTTTTCATGTTCAATTTACATAAGACAGAACTTAAACACTTATTTATAATATGAATAACGTAAAACATCACATGTTCATATTTCTACAAATATTGGTAAATAGTATTTGTGTTTGTCTGGAAATTTGTATTTAAAAAAAAAAGAATTTGAAAATTTGTTTCAGTGGGAAAATTAACTAAACAGTTGAATTTACATCTGTTTTAATCAACAGTGTTTTAAACACAGTGTTTTAAAAATTCTGCTAAATTAACGGCCTGCCTTTGAAAGACGTTACCAAATACAGTTTTTCTTTCAACTTTAGATTTACTTATTAATTTGGTCATCCTCTTTTTTGCTTTAATATGTGTTATCTCAACAGCGCTTTAATTTGTCTGTAGATTTATGTTTCCGTGGTTGTAATAGTTTCAGTTATTAATAATCAGTATTATTAACTGGTATTGTGAATGAAATAGACGTTACGAAATACAGTTTTTGTTTTAACAGTAGATTGATTCTTAAATTTGGTTTTTACCAAACAGAGCATAGCAATTGGTCTGTTTACGTTTTTTTATATTCTGGGTAGTAATTGTTTTAAAGAAAGAAACAGATGTTAGTAAACAGGTTTTCTTTACAGCAGACGATTGGCTTCGTAATGTTGGTTTTAGTAAACAGACGTTAAAGTAATTGTTTTAAAGAAACAAACAAATGGTAATAAACATGTTTTCTTCGCAGCAGAAGATTGGCTTCTTAATGTTGTTTTTAGTAAACAGTTCTTAACATTTAAAACATACATAATAAAAACCATATCTACTATATAAACTACTTAATTAAAATCTCGAAAACCCTTTCTTTCTTTTTCAAAATCTCGCTTGAAAGATCCTTTTTTAACTGCATCAATGCTTCATGAATGTCGTTGTCGGTTTGTAGTTGTTGAGTCAAGTAGTCTTCTATCTTGTCTCTCAAACCATTTGGAGGTTCATGCAATACCATATCTAGCAGGCCAATGTTTGTCCATGATTGTTCCTTAACTGTTTCTTCCATCTTCTCTACTTCATTCCTAACATCTTCGTCTTTTCTCTTTTAGGTTGGATATGAAGATATTTATAGAAATAATTTTGAAAGATAATTAATTTCACGCGATATTTGGTATAATTATTTAAATCTTTGATTTGTACAACTGATACTTTATTATTTCGGCTATTCGTTTTCTAAAGCATTCGTCCATTTTTGTTTCACAAGTTGTATAAAATCTTTAGATACTATAAACGTTTTGAAATTAAATAATCATTAAAACAAAACTTTTCGTTTAACACGTTAACCCAAGTATAATAACTATACTACCCTATGACCTTTCATTTCACGAGTTTTAAATGTATGAATTAGTAAACAAATCACGAATTTCATTATAAACCATCTTAACATTAACATTTCAGTCTTCGTCAATGGCATCAATGGCAGCGCCAACCAATAACCAAGAAGATAAAATGAAGGAATTTGTGCTTAATCAAATTACAGCACAATACTACCAAGATTTGAAGACTACAAGAGATTTGAAGATTTGATTTGACAGTTTGCACTTGGGCACATTTGACCGAGATGATGTGCAACGGATTTTGAAGTCAATGACCTCGACTGCTGTTTGTGATTTGTCGTTGTTGTACAATTCAGAGGCCGAGAGTAAGGACGTAGAATTTTTGGCAAAATTTAAAGATATACATGCACAACTTGAAGCTTCAATGGAATTGAAGCTTAATTTTATTAATTCCTTTAACTAGCTATGTATCTTGATGTTTAACGTTGATTATATTTATTTTTGTTTTTAGTTTTGTATGTTAGTCAAGATTATATATGGTTTTTTGTGTTATGTGATGCTAAATTGACTCGTATTAAGTTTTATGTTTTATTCAATCTCCATATAAGTAAACATGAAATTTAATTAGTTCATTGCTACCGATGTATCAAGTGAAAGATGGATGCCTCTTCATTTCTACTTGAAAACATAAGGTCAAATGAAAAGTTCAGTGAAGACATACAAAAATATGTGTCCTACAGACGTTACCAAATACATTTTTTTCTTTCAACATTAGATTGACTTTTTAATATGGTGATCCTCTTTTTTGTTTTAATATGTGTTATCTCAACATAGCTTTAATCCGTCTGTAGATTTTTTATTCCTTGGTTGTAACTTTTCAGATATTAAACATTTGTTCAGTATTATTAACTGGTATCGTGAAAGGAACAGACGTTATGAAATACAGTTTTTCTTTTAACTGTAGATAACACTTGGTCTGTTTATGTTTTTTTATATTCTGGGGTGTAATAACTCTTATGAACAAATAAACAGATGATACTAAACAGGTCTTCTTCGCAGCAGACGATTGACTTCTTAATGTTGTTTTTACTAAACAGGCCTTAAGGTAGGATTCGGTCTTCCCGTGTTTTCACACCGGATTCTACCTAGTATATATATATATATATATATATAGGATCCGGATATTTTGAGAACCAATGTGAGTTGTGAGAACCATAGGAACTCACTTTATAACCACTTACTTTTTTAATCAAAAATGAATATGTGGTCCACAATTAATCAACAATAAAATAATGAATAAAAATATTAATATACTTACACGAGGATAAAAATCCCTTACACCGGTGTATTTTGGCGTAAATTAATGTATTTTTTTTAAAAAAAATTTACAGCGGGGTTTACGTGTTTTACACGAGTGTAAAAAAAAGAAATTTTTTTCGCATTTTACGTCGAGTTCCTACGAGTTCTCACAACTCGCCGAGTTCTCAAATTATCCTAACCCTATATATATATATATATATATATATATATATATATATATATATATATAGGGTAGGGATCATACGAGAACCAACTTTAGGGAGAGAACCGAAGAAGCAATGTGAACAAGGGGTATTAATGTAAATATCACTTGAAGCCTAAAAAAATCAAAATCATCCCTCCATAAGCTTCATCTTTTTCACCGATCTACTCATCCTTTCACTCCCGCATCTTCTTCTGCAACTAGGTTCAGCCATCTTCTTTTATAATAACTTAATGGCAGCTTCTTCTTCATCAAGAGCAAGAACCAAGCCTTCAACTCTTTTCTCTTCATCATCTTCTTCTTTTAAGCAACTTGTTCCTCGATCCTCTTCATCCAGTAATGGTTACGGTTACAGATCCAGTAACGGTTACAATTACATATCCATTACGGTTACAAATCTATTAAACATCTCTTCTCTTTCGCCATTTTGGATATGATCTATCTATCACCGACCGACGATTCATTTCAATTCCATTTCATTATTCTTCAAGTACCGATTTTTGGATGCTATCTTACTGTCACAAATATCACACTCTTGGCTCAAGATCTAAACTCATCTTGTAGTTTATTATTTATTGCTACAGTGAAGCAGTAGAACCACAGACAACAAAGAAGAAGAAACACCGCTAGATAGACCTGAACGTACTCTATTAGGATGGAAAGATAAGCCAGAAAACCAACAAGAATCTACAGGCTTTAGAAACAGAGAGAAGGTTCTAGTCACGTGTTCTCGTCGTATTAATTACAGGTTATATTTTTATTTGTTTAAAGTTGTTTTTTTGTTGGTGGGTATGTTTTATTTGTGTTTTTTGAAGTGGGATTTGTTTGGTTTGTGGTTTTGTATTATAATCAAGCTTCTGCTTAGGGAGTTTCTTAGGAATAAAATGATTGATTTTGTTTCATCTTTGAAAAACTAGAACTCAAGTACATTTATAACATTCCGTCGATGAAAACTACACCTCTTAGGAATAATTTTGTATGCATTGTGTTATGAATGCACATGTGTATTAAGATTGTTAATGCACATGTGCAAAACGTAGTTTATAATGTTAAAAGTAATGTGAAATCACAAACTGTTATAATTAAGTGATTAACAATAATGCACATGTACAAATGTTTTGTTATAATTACGAAAGTGATGTTGTTGCACGTGTGCATTCAGGTTGAAATATTGGTTTTCTCATGTGTAATTTGTTATTTGTAGTTAATAGATGGGGAAAGCAGCAAAAAAAAAAAGTAAGATTTGTATTACGATCAAGGGTGAAAGGAACAAAAAAGTTACCGGATGCAAATGAAGGTAATGACACATATGTAAATCATAAAGTTGAATCGGGTTGGCATTATTTATTTAGTGAAGATGTAATTGGTATTCCCTTATTCCATGTTATGTTTTTTATTTATTATATAGCATAAACTAATTGAGATTCGTTTTATCTCTCAGAAGCAGAAACTTGTAATGCCACGGTTGTTTATCAAGAAGTTGATTCAGGTTATTATTTTATTTAGTTCATTTATATAGAATGCACATGTGCATTGTTTAGTGTGAAATATTAAATATTGATTTTTTTTTTCACACAAAATATCCTATATGCAGATAAAGAATTAAAAGAGAAGGTTAGAACGAGGTCAAGCAAGTGGAAACATATTGAAACGACGAATAATGATGGTATGGTGATTTGCGCAATATTTAACATATATTATTGATTATGCACATGTGCATAATTATGGATGGACGTGATATAATGTGTTTTATGACAAATGTGTGCAGATACAAGTACAATAAAGAAAAAAAAAATCAAAGCGTGTTAAAACGTTGGCAACGAAGTCAGCTCAAAAGAAGGTTACGAAAAAAAGCAAATTGGCGTTCGATACGCACACGCGTTACACCACGTCAACTTTGTTTTGGGTTAAGGAAATTATCAAACAAACAAAGAAGTTTGTATAACATTTTGTGTAATGTATGTTTGGTTTAACATTTTGTTATCTTGGTGAACGTAAGATTGTGAGATAATTAGAATTTTTGTATGTAGGTGGTTAACATAGTAGGTTTGTAATATGGATATTTTTTTTGTTATCGTTTGTTTTATCGAGTTAATACGTTTGGTAGAGACTACATGTAGTTGTATGATAAAGACAAATTGTTATAAAAACTTCGTTATTTGAAGCATGATGCATGCATATATGTATGCCCGAAAGTTAAACCACTAAAACAGTCTAATAATATTAGTGAAATGCACATGTGCATGCAGTACATGTTTCTTATTTTATAGGTCTTATATAGAGGTGTTTTAAGTTTATTCATGTTTGTTGTCATACACGTGTTTTATTTTCAATTTATGCTATAATATGCATGACTAAACACTTGACGAGTTCGAGTGTATTTTATATTTCACTTTGCATCCATTTAATGATCATTGAATAAAATTTGTGACCCCTTATATATCTGTATTGCGTCCATTTTATAATCATTTAAGTATTGTAATTGACAATTCATTCAAAAGTGTGATTTAATAGTGAAATGCACATGTGCATACGGTGTATTTTTGTATATATAACAGCGAAATGCACATGTGCATACGGTGTATTTTTGTATATATAACAGCGAAATGCACATGTGCATCAGGGATGACGTCATATGACGTCATAACAACCATTTTTTTATTTTTTTATTTTTTTATTCGAATTAATAGTGCAAAATAATCATTTTGGTGTTTTTACTTTTTTTTATTTTTTATTTAATTAGGTTATATAAATTTTTTTTATTTTTTTTATTTTTTTTATTTTTTGATGGAGGGGTTTTTGTAGACACCCTTCATATTTAAAAAAATGTCACCTGTTCACACTGGTTCATTGGTTCTCTCCCTAAATGGTGGTTCTCAAATGATTATATATATATATATATATATATATATATATATATTTCAAAAGGGTAAATCCTACATGGCACTCATATAGCCATTCTCTCCTTTGAGGGTGCCATGTAGGATGCCATGTGGATTGAGATATTTTAGGAAAAAAGAATTTAAAAACAAAATTAGATTTATTTCTCTCATGTTTCCTCCCATAATTTTAAACGTTAATATCTTTTATATACGATATTTTTTAAAGAAAAAATTACACCAAAATTAACGAGCGTTTTATTATCTTTCCAACGAGTATCATAGTGCTATATAAAAAATGGAGAAAAAAACGACCAAATTAACATGCGTTTTATTATTTTTCCAACGAGTACCACAGTGCTATATAAAAACAGAGAAAAAACGACAATTTTTTGTGGGGTTTTGTTCATACAGGCTATTTCGTATGTAACTGTAAAGCGCATCAGGCTATTTCGTAAGTAAAATTGATATGTCATATTAGATTTCTCAAACCGGGACGCTCCCGGGATATAAATCTAGTAGTATTATGAAGCCTACGTTGTTATGTCGGATTGTGCGTAATTTAGGTAATCCACAAAAATTTTCTGTGCTAAACCGTGAACCATATATCTGTTTTAAAACTATTTTTTCTATCTTTATAATATAACTAGAACTCCCATTTCATCCCTCATACAGTAGCTAAGTTTAAATTGCACATCGGCCGCGAGGCCGCTGTTAGTTCTAGCGATCTCAAACAACTGTGCCATCGTTACGTTGAAACTTACAGGCACAAACACTGATTTTTTCTTGGGAGTTGTAATGATAGCGATTTCTTTCATATTCCCATAATCCATTCGAAAACATTATTAAACCGAAATGTTGCGCGTTTACAAATCCTGCAAACGGTTGTTGTAGGGGCTGTGGTTGTGGTTGTTGGGGCGGCGGCAGTGGTGGATTGGGCGGTGGTGGTTCCATAGTGTTACAATAATAATATTAAAACCCTAAAATGTGACTTACACTTATATAAGTATAGCCCATAGATGTGATAAATAAGCCCATAAGCCCAAATCTGAATGTTAATTTCTTAAAAGAATTCTAAGCCCAAAAAAGCCCATAAGCCCAAATCTGATTTATAAAGCACAACTAGTGTTTTAGTTACCCGCGCTTCACTGCGGGAGCTCCTGTTTTGTTGCGGGTTTATTGGACAGTAGAGATTACATTAAGGTGACTGTTATTCTCCCGTGGGCTTCACAAAAATACTCGCGGCCCATTAAGTTCCAGACCAACTTTAAGATTACAACACTTGGGTTGCCTCTTGTTGCCTTTATTCGGAGGCCACAAATATGTTGCGCTTCGCTGCGACGACTAGCTAGCCCATCAAAAGCGATATAGCTAATAGATCGCTTAGTAGTGACCTGAAACGACTTAAGCACATAGCACCTCCCATCTCATATACATTTTTTAAATCTAATTTGTTATTGTATCTAACTAACTTTTAAAACATGTAATGTCAATCAGTATTTCGTTATTGTTGAAACAAGGATAAGGCGTGGAGATGGTATGGACGTCTCTTCGGGTTGGACCTATCACCTTCTAAGCTCGTACCCGCACCACGAACAACTCGTTAGAGGGGGCAGAGACTGGGGTCCTGGGGACCACCATTAGTGATTTATCCCAATAAAAGTAAATATAAAAGAGTAAATGAAAGATAAAAAGTATGAGAGGAACCGGTGATTGAAACCCGACGATTAGCTAGCAGCCGAGGTGGTTTCGGGCTGCTTAACTTGATGATTGAAAGTTGGTTGTCAGAGCCCATGTGTCTATGAGCTGTTACAGCTCGTGAGCTTCGTTAAGGAAGCGAGTGAGTTAAGCAAGGAAGCTTAACAACTTAGTTATGTGTAATTATAGAGAGATTATGAGCTGATGGTGTGATACTTTAGTAGTTCGTAGGTTTCTCTGTGGGAGAATATTTCTAGAGAGAGAGAGAGAGAGAGAGAGATAATATGTCTTAGGTTGAGACCAAGACACATGGAATGGGTTTGAGTGAGGGTGTGAGCCCTCTATTTATAGAGGGTGAAACCCCAAACCCTAATGGGCCTTATAGTAATGGGCTGGACTAGCCCATAAAGGTTGGACTCACCTTTATTATTGACTTCGTGTAAGGAAGGTCCTGTGCTAGGGATCTAAGGAGCTGATGCGTGTATATTTAAGCGTGGGGGTTTGGGTACCCATGTCATCAGTTATCGTTTAACATAACTAACCTCTATAGAAAGTCGGCATCCGGTGTTGTTCTAGTGATACATTTTTTGTCGTTTTTCTTGAGAATATTACGCTTTTTTCCTTATATACACTCTAATGATACCATTTTTATGTCCAAACAATAAAAGCCAATAAGAAAAATTTCTCTAGTAAGATCATGTTTATCGGGAAGAGTTTAAAGAAAATGGTTAGCAACCGGCTTAAATGCTATATTAACTAGGTTTATATTTCGTGCGCGAGTTGTAGCACGCTAAACTAATTCGTTATCAGTTTGAACATTTTACTTATACTAATTGAAGTTGATACAAAATGTTGTAGTGGTCGAGATTAAGATGGCATTGTAAAACCATAACAAAAACCATCCAAGTGCAGCTAAAAACAAACAGACAGGCAAACTCAAAAGACCTAAACCTGCAAAAGTTCACTTGTTTGTTTGGTACCTACTAAAGTTGTGATGTTTTAAAATCTTTAAACTGTTGTAAGGTTCATTTCAACAACTACGTAACTTAGCTCAATTGTTGCAGCTGATGTTTGAACTTATATATGCAAACTAAACAGCAAGTAAGATTTAAAAGAAGGTTATCGCATCAATGTAAAAGTTTCTATCCATCCAAACTTATCGACCAAAATCAAAGACAGTTTTTTTAACAAATTCTCAAATACATATATACATACATAAATTTACTAAATGTGGATTGACATTCATTTTATGGTAAACACCTTCCCTGGTGGAACATGCCTCTCCATGTTCTTCCACCGACCTTTTGATCCCACATAAAACTGCTACAACACCAAAAGGAACACACAACACATACATGAAGTATAAGATTAAAAAATGATTATCCATACCCCAATCTAATTCCCAATCAAAATTCCTCTAAATGAAATACTTCAACCATAAAATCAAAACATATGGTGATGCCCAACAGATACAAACATAAAATCCGAAGTTATTAAAATAAATAAATTATCTCATATCAACAGCTCATATACTTTTATTATAAATATAACAATGATGTTTGCAATAAGTAAATGATAATCTGAATTGTTATTATGCATGATTGATATGATCCATTTTACATCTTTGACCAGAGAATAGTTAGGCGCATTTTCATGTTCATAAGTAATATAATGAAAATAATCACATTTTTGTTGTGAAAACCAAATCTAACAACTTCGGAATCTGTGCTTGAAACGCAAAATCCCAAACATATTTGCTAAAGGTTGCATTACGATTTTGAATCAGGAAAAGTAAAAACAATGTATGTAAACAGTTAAACAACATGCATGTATACACCGACCGGATGATGAAACAAATGAAAATAACATATTGCGAGCGCAACCATGAGCCTTTGTACAAAATCGAACCTTAGGTTATCTTGGTCTTGCATACCTCACAGAAACATTTGACTTGCCCATCAATACCAAAAGCCATCCCAAATGAAATCATTCATGCTTTTTGAGTGACTCTATAATTCAAATGAGGATCAAATTCATGAATAACACTTTCATACTTAATATTTAACTAGTTTTATACCCGCCGCGCGTTGCGGCGGCGAGGGCGACTGAGTTACTGTGTCGTATGTTATGTGGTTGCAGCCTATCGATACTGTCTCACACAACGGACATCCTTAGCTTCCATAAACCTTTGTCATCATTGACCAGAGAAAGCAAATATGTATATTTGTAGAATACATGGAAAACAGTCATAGATCACCGATCACACGAACGTGAAAGGGTGTGAGAGGTCTCAGACTCACAATAACTGTGCCTTACATGATAACTTGCTATTTGTATATATATAGATTTTTTTTCCGGCGTCACGCATTGCAGCGATGACCTAGCGTTTGCGATTTCGTTTCAAACGTTAAGATAATGACAGTAAAAGCACCTTCAACGTGGTGCCAATTTATTTTCTGTATTATCAAATTAATATTTATTTCGTTTCAAACGTTGAGATTAAATCTTGAGGTGTTAGGTGACGTGGGTGTGCAAGATGCGTACGTGAAAAAAAGGGCGTAAAAGTGTAGCTAATATGGATGACGTTGTAAATTATAAAAGTTAAATAGGAAGGATAAGGTTTAGGTTTTGTATTTAGACCCAACAATTATTATAATTTATTAAATACACAAATGATACGTTATGTTTCTACTCATTTTATTATTATTAAAAAAAAATACAAACTTTGGAAGTTGTCCTTTAGCCTTTCAAAAAAACAAAAAAGCAAGTTGTCCTTTGTCAGATCCCACGTGAAGGTTTTAGTTGTTCAAAACAACTTCAATAATATATATTTACTTTTTTTATTTAAATTATTATATTCAAAAATGTATTACCCAGGTTATATGAGAGCCCTAATTTTGCAAAAACCACTCAACCCTTTATTTCTTACACAACAAACAACACGCACCATTCTAGAGAGAGACATAACCGACAGAGAGAAGGGGAGGCCCAAGGGGTTCCGACCACCGTAAACGGTGGAGCTCCCGGAGGAGCAAAGGCGGAGCGCCGCCACAGACAGCGGCAATCTCTTGCTTCCGGCGACAATGTCGTCCTTTTCTTTCTCTAAAAATCCAGCTACCTCTCCTCACTCCACTTCTCTCTCTAAAACCCGGTAACACCACTACCGATCCTCTCCCTTTCTCTAGAAAAAACCGTAGCCACCACCATCACCACCCCCCTCTCTCTCTAAAATCAACCTCTCTATGGGTTTCAGGTAAGGTTAGTCCAGGAACAACTTTATGAGTCCGGATCGGTCTTCAGTTTAAAAGATCTAGCCGGAAACGGGCCATGCAGGACGAAGCAAGCGATTGTCGCCGTCCGCCGTCTCCGTTAACGACACTTTAACCGTGGCCGCTGTTTTCTGGGCGATTTGGGGTGTTTTCTGCCCATCGTCATGTTGCCTAGCACCGACAAACCCCAGCGCCACCGGACGTCCATCCAGTCGGAAGATAATCGCAGAAAAGTGGTCAACGTAGGGTTCTGTTTAGAGAGAGAAAGTGGTTGGCATTAGAGAGTTGTACGTGACGTCGGCTTACGTCGGTGATGACGAAACTGCGCTTTAATGATTGTATCGAGCGAAATAGTGTTCTCCTCTCACATCAAAAGTTACAATTTGTATATATATATATATAATAGCCTGACACAAACAAAAAACGCATGAAAAATTGACCAATACCTACACAAAATAATAAACACGTCATCATAAACGCATCAACCGATTTTTAGATCCGGTGTAATTGAAGAAATCCTTAAGAGTCATGGTATCATTGCTCTTGCAGGGAAACAAGAACAAATTAAGTACTCAATGTTATGCTTTAAGTTCAAACAAAATCAATAATATACAATAAATCCAGCATAATACAATTAACCTAACATAAATTTGATAGCACAGTAACCTAATTAAAAAAAGGTAAAACTATGAGTACCAGACAAGAACATCACAAGGAACGTCCTCGAAATCGGCTTCTTCAACAATGAAACCGTAGTAACCGGCACCAGGTTGCAGGACCACTGGCGTTGTAGCGACAAACCTGGGCCAAATATATTTCATCTGGTCAAATGGCATGCAACCATAGATCGGTCACCAGAAAAAAGAACAAAGATTTGGGGTTATTACTATGTTTGCCGAACACCAAAGGCAAACCAAGTCGCCACCGTCTACCATCATGAGTCACAGCCGGAAGTCGCCGCTACCACCACCGGTTTCTACATCTCTTTTTCTCTCTTTTATCATCTCTTTTAAGAGAAGGGCCCATTAAAAAAACATGTTTGTGTCAAAAATGAATCTTCGTTAACTAAAGTCTGGGCCATTAGCGGATAATAATCTGAAGTTTAACGTTGGACCAGGATAATCCCAAGCAGACATGTGGGTGTCAAAAATGAACCATCATTAACTCTGAACTAACTGGCACTACAAGGAACTGGACCTTTAGCGGCGACGCATGTCGCCGTTAGAGGTATACCTTTAGCGGCGACAAGACTTTTAGCGGCGACGGCTGCCGCTAATGGTCTTGCCACCTTTTGTCTGTCGCTATTGCTCCTGTTGCCGCTAAAGGTGTCCCCGCTAAAGGTATTTATCCACGTGGCATTATCTTTTAAATTTATTTATTTTTTGCCACGTGGCATGACACGTGGCAGTTTCTGGTGTAATCTGGGCAAGACTTTTAGTGGCGACGCGTCGCCGCTAAAGGTTTTTTTTTTGCTATTCGTTTACTCCGCACACGCATAACCAAACTAAATAATAACAAAAATAATTAACCAACATCTACATATATATAAATAAACATAACAAAGTTAAACCAACATTCGTCAATACATATCAAACAAACTAAACTAACATAGCAACCTAATATTTGATTCAAGCATACACCATCAAAACTAAACAAACATACCAAAACTGGCTAAAAGTCTTCGTCTTGGTCTTTGTCTTCATCGTCGTGATCTTGGTCGACACTATTACCACTTCCGCCTTGATTTCCAAGCCTTTGTTGGAAAAATTGATTAGCCATTTGGAGCAATTGCGTTTGGAATTGAGGATTCGCTATGATATCATTAAGTTGCTCCTACAAACACAAACAAATTATCAAAAAATAATAAAAAATAAACCTAAAAACAGAAAAAAAAATTAAAAAACTGAAAATAAAAAATAAACAGAAAATAAAAGAAAAAATAAAAAATAAACAAAAAACAGAAAAAAAAAGAAAACTGAAAAAACAAAAAAAAAACCAAAATAATACTGAAAAAAAAGCAGAAAAGGAAAAGAAAAAATAGAAAATAAAATAAAAAACACAAAACAAAGAAAAAAAAAGAAAAAAAAATACTTAACGGTGGTTGGAGGGGGTGGGGCTTGGTGGTTGAAGGGAGGTGGTGCGGTGGTGCGGTGGTTCGGAGGTGGGCAGAGGGCGCAGCGGGGTGGGACTCGGTGGTTGAAGGGAGGTGGTGCGGTGGTTCGGAGATGGGCAGAGTGCGCAGAGGGGTGGGCTCGGTGGTTGGTGGTGGGGCTCGGTGGTGTTGGTGGTGGTTGAGGGAGGAAAGAAGAAAGAGAGGGAAAGAAGAGAGGGAAAGCAAGCTGCAGATCTATCTAAAGAGAAGAGAAGAAGAGTTTTGGGTGAAAAGAGAGATTGAAAGAAAAGAGGAAAGGCGGGTATCTAAAACTTTTGGGAGGACCTTTAGCGGCGACGGTGTCGCCGCTAATAATAATGACGAGTTTTTTTCTTAACTGTTGATCTTATTTTGATCAATGGTTAGATTAAAATAGACCTTTAGCGGCGACGCTTTGGCGGGTCGCCGCTAAAGGTGTCGCCGCTAAAGGTCAAATTTCTTGTAGTGTGGGTTAATGAAAGATGATGTGGCAGTTGAGATGGCATGTGACGTGGACCAATTAATGAATTATGACCTGGATTTTTATTTTTTTTATTTCTTTTTTTAATATTATCAGCATCTTCTTTCATCTTCATCATATCATCAACATCTTGTTTCAACAACAACACCCTCTAAATCAATTTCTCCCTCAAAACCCCAAACACAATAATAATTTCAAACACAAATAAAACATACAATTCGATTTTAAGCCCTAGTTTCTTGAATCGATCCAATCACCATGAAAACAATATCAAGAACCTGATTAATGATAGGGCTTTTACTCTATGGACAAAAACGAAACATAACCTGAATATTTAAATTGGGAGGAGTGTAGTTCATTGGACAAAAACAAAACTTTAACTGATAGAGGGTACACGGCTCAGATATGTTAATAACAACAACAGCAGCAACAGCAGCAGCAGCAACAACGTATTTTTGAGGTTATTAATTGCGATTTCGTCCCTCTATTCTTCTTCTTTTTCCTCTATTCCGCTTTAGTAATCTTCATCTCAAGAACAATACAAGATAAACAATACAGATTATCAAAATCGAAGCACAATTCGAACAAGACGACGAAGATCTAGACGACGAAGACGAACATGATGAAGAAGATGAAGAGGTTTATGAAGAACATGAGGATGAGTTATTGTTTCCTATGGTGGAGGAGAGAGGAGATGGTGAGGAGAGGGAGAGAGGCGGTGGAGATGGTGGTGGTGGTGGTGTTGCAGGTGAGGAGAGGGAGGGGGCTGTGGAGATGAAGATGTCGAAGACGATTATGATGAACAGATGAAGATGATGATGATGATGATGATGTTGTTCATGCTGCTACTGTTGTTTTGTTTAAAAGGGCTATGAAGATGGAATTTTTTTTTGAGCATAATTGGAATTAAAAAAAAGTCATCAAACAAGTCAGTTGTCACGTCATCAGTTGGTTCACGTCATCAGTTGGTTCACGTCAGCATGTCACCTCAGCTGCCACGTCATCTTTCACTAACCCAGTTAGTTTAGAATTACGGAGGTTCATTTTTGACACCCACATGTTCACTTGGAATTATCCCGGTCCAACGTTAAAATTCGGATTATTATTGGTCAATGGACTAAACTTTGGTTTATTAAAATCCAATACCCCTAAAAAATAAACAAACAACTTCTGGTAAGGGAGCTCGGACTGGAAGTCAGGTACCACCTCAGGTATCTAGTACCCGATCAGCTACACCGATCTGTGCGGTTTCAGTAGGCCTAAATGGCTAGGTGGCGCAGGTGGTGCTTCCCGAGCGTGGCAAGATGGTAATAGTCACTTTTTGACCATTGGAAGATTAAAAAAAATAAAAAAATAAACCCTCATTTTTCATTTAAAATACCAACCATTTTATCATTTCTTCATCATTTCACTTCTTCTTCTCCACGAAAATTCCTTCAACAAAACACACTTTTACTCCAAAAAAAAAAATTTGTAGTGAACCTCAAAGATGAAAGGTTACCGCAAACAAGAAATCTACCAAATTGAGAGGAGTGGATTCGAGCACAAAAGGTTTCGGTTCAAGCGCCCTAGGTGCCAGTTCAAGCGTGAGTCGTCAAGGGTATCAACTATCAACCGCAATTTTCACAAGAACAACCTAAAATGTTTACATACCCACAATTTGGTTATCCACTAGAATTTTTTACGCAACAACTCCACCAACATACTCTACCATCCAATGCTAATTTCGTTGGACACAGTCGAGAATACTCGATAGAAGCCTTTCGCACCTCCATGTAACGAGATGGAATGACGTCTCCCGATTCTTGAAGAGCTTGATGACGATAATGTTGTGCCAAAAATAGAAGATCCTCAATATAATTTGAATTTGAATGATGCTATTAAAGATATGTAAATCAAAGATGAAAAAGACAGTCGTGGTGGTATAAGAAAATGCAACAAAAATTCCCAGACGTGCGAATAGTGAAATATGGACGACCGATCAAGAAGTAACTTTGGCTAAAGCATGGTGTTATTTTTCTGAAAACAAGGAAGTTGTAACAACCCGGTTACTAGGCCTAAAATTTTTCGCGACTATTTAGCTTGACTACATTTACTTTCGAATAAATAAACAACCAAACAAAACCATTAAGAAAATTATAATTATAAATACGCCTACTAATACGAAACTAAAACTGAGGAATATATATATGCACATATATAACTATCAGATGAAACGTTGCACTACACGGATACGAGTAACGTGTAACAAACCGATACGCGATACCGGTTAACAAGTGGTGATTACTCACCACTTCAGGGACACTTGTCCCTTTTCCCTTTTGACACCGACCCCTTTATTTGACACATACATAACCACTCCTCTTATAAAAGCCCCAAGGCCACCTCCACCTTCCATTTGTTCTTTACGTGCATGTTTGGCTCTCCATTTCCACACCTCCTTTTAACTTATTGACTTATTCAATAAGTCATAACTTAAACAAAAGTGTTTGGATGATTTTTTGAAAAGTAACTTATGAGGAGGTTTTATGCTTTGAAAAAGAGAAATTAGAGGAAAAGTCATAAGTCACAAATTGTGACTTATGAGATTAAGTAACTTTTGAAGGAGGAAAAGTTATAAGGAGAAATGGAAAAGGAGACCGAAACATGGCCTACATTTACACATTACACAAAACAATACATACACACACACTTTACCAAAGATATATATATATATATATAGGATTCGGATAATTTGAAAACTCCCCTGAGTTGAGAGAACTAAAGAACCCTCCTAAACCAATAATATCATGACACATAGGCTAGTCATGATTTTTATATTGGGGGGCATTTCTGTCAATTACCATACCCCTACCCCACCCCAACCCACCCCACACCCCACCTCACATCTATTAAAAACGTTTTTTTTTTTAAAACAGTCAGATCATCTCTCTCTCTCACACGTTCCCTCTCTCTCTCTAAAAACACACACACACCTTCTCTCTCTCTCTCTTTCGCTCTCTCTCTAAAAAAATCAGACGATCAGTGCACCTGAACAAGAAGACGACGATGGTTTTGATGGTCCCGGTGGTTGATGATGGTTCCCGGTGGTTTCCCGGTGGTTCCCGGTGGTTTCCCGGTGGGTTTCTGGACGACGGCGGTCGAAGCCGGTCTATGGGTTTCTGGACGACGGTGAGTGGTGGATCTGATGGGTTTTGGGGTTTTGGGGGTGGATCTGTGTTTTTGAAGACGGTGGGGAGGGTTTTGACGGTGGGGAGGGTTTTAAAGACGGCTTTTTTGAGAGGTGGGGGTGGCTGAGGGTGGTGGTGGCTCGGGGGGGGATGGTGGTGGCCCAGACGGTGGTGGTGGCTGACCGACGGTAAGTTTTATTATTATTATTGTTGTTGTTCTTGTTATTATTATTATTATTATTATTATTATTATATTTTGAAACAAAAACACACTATGAACTCTGTTTCTGAAATGGAAATCTGTTATTATTATTATTATTATTATTTTATTGTTTTAATACAAGCAACTGTTAGCAAGAAAGAACAATTTTTGAAATAGAAAAGTTGCAAAATCATTACTATACCTTTCAAAGTAGTCTGTTTTCGGTAACGTTGACCAAAATTCTTGTTAAGGTTGACCAAGTGTATTGGTGTTTAGTGCTTGTATTGATACAGATTAATAAAGTGTCTAGTTCATTAATACAAACGTGGGGATGACGAATTAGTATATTGGATTCCCTTTACAACAGTTGCTTGTATTGATACAAAAGTAGTCATACGAATGATGGGTACTTTGAGTTACTCTCACTGCTATGCAAAGTTCAAACATTCCTGAAAAAGCCAAAATTTATGTCTTGCAGGAAGTAGCTGAATCTGTGAAAGAGGATTTTGGAAGCATTGACATTCTTGTGCATTCATTAGCTAACGGACCTGAGGTATGCTTTTGGACGTTGTTCCTTTTTCTTACTGATGCTAGTAATAAGATATTAACACATGGGTCATGCTTATTGATCTTGGTTTTAAAATGTGTGATGCGCTCCGATGCGATTTGGTCCCAAAGAGGTTTAGAGGATGTTTTTTTACATAAAAAGTGTTTGAAATGTGTTTAGACTTTTTGTAATCATATATTACACCAATGTAAATAGTGTTTATACACATTAATGTGAAGTAATATATGTTTTTGTTCTTTGATTTACACCAATGTAAAGTATAAGGATGTTAATTTAAAAAAAAACGACTAAGGCACACGCGTCAAGGTGCGCCTCAAGGCGAAAAGGGAAAAATACGAGTCTTTTTGCACATTGGCTTCTTTTTTACACGAGGGTAGCGTTTAGATATTTACACATCTTTTTTGAATAACTTTTATTCCATTGATAGGTGTAATAGAAAACTAATGACATCAAGCTTTCGGGGGTTTCTGATTTACCCTAATGTAGATGTAGGGGTCTGTATAGTGGGGTGTACATTAGTATGTTAGTATAACAAACCCTAGCTTAAATCCATTTTTGTATATGGTGTCCTTGGTGTACATTAGTATGTTACAATTACATTGGTATCGAATGGTTACATTGGTGCTTTTGTTTCCTTTTTTTATACACTGGTGTAAATTGATTAACTTATGTTTTTGTGCAGACCAGGATCTTATTTGTTGAAGAGTTTACACCGGTGTAATAGCTTGAGTTAGTGGACAAGATAGTTTAGATGTAGGTTTCTTACGTTTTCTGTGGATTTTTTGTAATTTGGATATGTTTTTCGTATTCTTACACTGGTGTATTTGATTAATGGCAACTTTTATTGCAAGATTTTATAATTTTGGTATGTTTTTCGTTTTGTTACACTGGTGTAATTTGTTGAAGTTAGTGGTGTATTTTAAAAATTAAATCAGAATTAAAAACATAAGTAAAAAAAAAAATCTGATTGTTAAATATTTTAATAAAATATTAATATAATATTATATTTGTTATTCTTCTCTCTCATGGTTAATTTTACTAAACTACCCTTAAGCCCTTTTATTTTAATTAAAAAATCTGATTATTTTTTATCATACCACAAAAAGACAAAAAATCACAAGAATGAATCTCAACCATTGGATGACAAAGATCAATGGTCAAAAAGTGGTTCCTATGGTTCTCTCAACTCAGGGTGGTTCTCAAAGTATCCTAACCCTATATATATATATATATATATATATATATATATATATATATATATATGTATATATATATATACTATATTATAAAGCATTTGACAAGGACTTCTTAAAATTTAAGAGGTACAAGTTCAATTGCTTATGATACAACACCCAATGCATATAATAACTACTTTTTGAGGGTACTTTTGTCTTTAGAACAACATATTTAATCACAATGAAGTCAATAGTTAAGTGATGTTTATGAGAACTCATGACATTTAGTTTTACAATTACTTTGAACACATTAAATAAATAACTATAAAAAATAATTCATAATGCTACATGTTTTGTTGTAATTTTTTTATATAGAATTATATACTTTATAAAAGTTAAACGTTTTATAAACTTGATAATACTACAAGAAATCGAGAAATCAATAATGAAAGATGTGCTTTTAATCATTAGGTAACGCTTTGCATTTTGAAATTATTACGTTATATTCATACACGTAAACATGCCTAATCTGCTCTTAACTCTACGTCAATGGATTCTATTACCAGATAAAAAAGCTTATGTTTATAATGAATTTCAAACAAAGGTTTCATGTAACTATGTCAACTAATATGCTAAATTTTGATATCAAATTGTTATAGTGATTTTAATACGTTATATTTTAGTTGAATGATTATTAATAGAAAAAACTTTGGATGTTTGATAGATAAGTATTATTTGATCATTTGTGCTATACAAATATCATTCTAAAATTTTGTATTCCTAATACCCTAGGGGGAAAGGATTGAAAATGGAAACTTATGTTATTAAGAAAAACGAAGTTCCTTTATTGGTTCTTTTTAACAGTTCCGCTGCAACGCGCGGGTTTCCCACTAGTGTATATATATATATATATATATATATATATATATATATATATATATATATATATATAGAGAGAGAGAGAGAGACGAGAGGAAGAGAAAGAGACCAGGAGGTCTTCGGCCACCGCTTCCGACCACCATAAGTGGCGTAGCTCCGGCTGAGCTGCTCACACACACTCTAACGTAGAGAGAGAGAAGAAAAGAAAGGATTGAAGGGCCAGTTGTGGTCTTCGACCAGCCGACACCAACATACGACGGTGGTGACATTAGCAAAGGAAGGCGGCGGCGGTAGTGGATTTAGGGTTCAGATTAGGGGATTAAAGAGGAACCATGGTGGTATGAGGTGGCGGTCTGGTGGCATACAGAAGACGATAAGGTCCCAGAATTCTGATTAAGAGCCTTGAACTACCAGGTATAACCCAAAGATCCCTGATCCCTTGATATAAGTTTAGTTATTATTGTTGGGTGAAGTTGTTGAGTGATTATTCAGGTTTGTAATTCGGTTACCATGGAGGTATAAAATCAAGATAATATTCCAGATTGGTAGAGATTGCTAGGTGGGTTTATGTGGTGGTGTTGAAACCCGATAATGGATGACGATGGGATTATGGTGATGATGATTGTTAACAGTATGATGTAGTGGTGATTGTTGATTGTTGAGATGGGAATCGGATGGAGACAAGGAGACGGGTCAAGACCCGAGTCAACTTAGTTTGACTCGGTCAACAGAAGTCAACTGTCCACTGACCAGTCAAAATAATCAAACCGAAGACATGATTAGGAGGTATACCACCACGAGAGCTATTTCGATTATTGACTTTTTGTATAATTGTCGTAGGCTACGCGTGTGGAACTTGGATAATATAATGGACCCGAACCGATCTATAGACTAAATAACGTATTGCTATTCTTAATCTATATATTATAGTATATGGTAAATCGACGATTGTGTACGTATAATTGGACATACATTGAACATTAGACAAACTTACAGATATAAGACTTAGAACCATGGAACCTATTATTATAAACGACAATGTATGGAACGTTTGAGATATTGGAGCATTTTGAACATTAATAAGAACAACGAACTTAACACATAATAATTATATATCAAGGACTTGAACGAATAGATAACTAGTTAGTTTTAGAATTAAGAGTGAATTGCCAAATCCGTCCCTGGGGTTTGGCCAATATTGCTAGATCCATCCATTTTGAGAATTTTCCACTTTTTTGCCACTGAACTTTACACTTCTGTGCCAAATCCGTCCAAATCACAAACTCAGTTAAAAATTTCTGTTAACTCGAGGGTATTTTAGTCATTTCACCTACAAAACTTGTTTTCTTATTTCTAAAAGAATTGTGGGTGTGGGAATCGAACCAGGGTGCAAACCCGGTTCAAACATTAACAACAACAACTTCCACCACTGGGCTACGCCCTTGTTTGTATTTACAACAGAAAACATAATTATAAACCCAAACTCTGCAGGTTCCCCATTCCCTTACAAACCCTAGAATCTGAATCCGGTTAATCGACCAAGAAAACGAATCTGATTATAACATTAATGTTAGGGCTTTTAATCTATACTATAAAACGACTGTAAAGCCAATGTTAATTGGATTTTAACGTAGCAGAGGGCGTATAAATGGGTCAAATGGGTCAACATGCACAAATGTAACCATAGTTTAATAGGGGTCAGCTCAAACAGCAGCAGACAACTAAGTTCCAGCAGCAGCACTTGAACTTCCAGCAACACTTGGTGGTCCAGTAGATGAACAAACCTGTTAAAAACACTTGACCCATTTTGACCCATTAACAAACCATTACATTACCCATTTTGACCCATTAAACCTGTTAAAAACACTTGACCCATTTTGACCCATTAACAAACATTAACAAACCATTACATTACCCATTTTGACCCATTAAACCTGTTAAAAACACTTGACCCATTTTGACCCATTAACAAACATTAACAAACCATTAACAAACCATTACATTAAACATTAATCATAATCATACACCATACTAACACAAATTTTAATCATAACAACCATTACATTAATCATAACAACCATTACATTAATCAAAAACAAAGTTTACATTAACATATTTGCAAACTAATCACCAAGACAAATATGATTACATACATAAACCCTAAACCCTAAACCCTAAACCCTACTAAGACCAACCTCCTATTTATAACACATAGGAGGTGGTTCTACATACAAAATTACCATCCAGGTTCATCTGTAGTGCTTGATGAACCTTATCTTCAAACACATATTTGCAAAATTTGAACCTGATCCGGAGTTCTTGTTAGTGTTGGTTTAACTAACAAGAGCACCCCATCCAGGTTCATCTCCAACAGACAAGGGATCCCCGGCCTGCACCCCGACGACCGTCATCATCTGCAACAGTGTTGATTCATCTGCAACAGTGTTGATGGCGTCCATCTGTCGATACAGTCCAACGGACAAAGGATCCCCTGCCTGCACTCCGTTTTCCACTAAAAATAGAAAGTCAAATCTTCGGTTGCTGGATCCGGTGGATCATCATCATCTACAACAATAATCAACAAACAACAATTTATCAGAGTCGTACGTTTCTACCCTCATTCTCACTGCCCTCAGTCACATTAAAGCCCTCTTGTGTAACCTCCCATGTATCTAACTCATAACTTTCATTAGAATAAGTTCTTATGTGCTCAACATATACCTCCAATACTTTAAAATGCTACTTTAAAATGGTATGTTACTATATCATCTTCTGAAAAAACCTAGCTCTATCAGCATAAACGTAATCGTAATCAAAAGAAATTCAGAAAACTTACCACCATGATGAACTTCAAAAGTAAAGCATACCAATCGTCGAACAACCCAATCGCCCATTATTCTGATTAGGAAGGAGATGTGGGTTATAATCAGCTTAGGGTTTGGGGGTTTTTAAGAGGAGCTCGATTATAATCAGATTAGGGTTTGGGGGTTTGTGATTATCGTGGAGGATTATAATCAGATTAGGGGTGGGATATTTTTGTAGGTGAAATGACCAAAATGCCCCTGATTTAACAGCAATTTTTAACTGGGTTTGTGATTTGGACGGATTTGGCACAGAAGTGTAAAGTTCAGTGGCAAAAAAGTGGAAAATTCTCAAAATGGATGGATCTAGCAATATTGGTCAAACCCCAGGGACGGATTTGGCAATTCACTCTAGAATTAATAACAAGAAGAATATAGAAATATTCGTGGACAATATAAAGATAATAGTGATTTAGACAATCAGACACTTAACAGAAAATATGCGGACAATTTTATATAAATAACCCTGTGTAATTGGTATTTGACTTAGTATGACTTGGATATCATATAACTGTGGTGTTTAAATATGGAAATAACTTGATTTGTGGATAAATAAGATTCGGACAATAGTATGAGATGAGGGACTTTAAAATGAATAAACATTTATATGGATTTCCAGACAATTGGCTAAACAATGATGGCGCCATAGTAACATACACCTAAGGAATGCTAATAGTTGGAATTAGACGATATTAGTAACTAAAGGTTCTAGACGCCCACACGTGTAACCGTGATGTTCGGTTACACCCACCGATGTTTAAGATTATCATAGGACCTTGTATGCTAAGGAAAGATTGATTCCCGGCTTGAGACATAGTGTGATACGCTGTCGAGGTGAGTTCCGTGTACTTCCCCTTTTTCTATTTTACTGTTTTGGGGTGAACATATGCTTGTGTGTCTAAACTGTGATGTGACAAGATGCTAGCTGCCGGATAACACTGACACTCATTAACTCAGAGGTAAGCCACTTAATATATGGGTAGTACTACTTAGGGAATCCCCCACGCACAGTGGACCCGGGACTAGGGAACCGGGAAACCCTCCACTGAGGCCTGCGTACCGTTGCGGCATATATTATGCCTTGTAGATCTATAATGGCAGTAGATAGATCTAGTGTTAGGGTTGAGGGGTCGCTTGTACATCACTATGTTTTGAACTGTGTAAACTTGTTTTTGAACTGTTAAACTGTTTTGGATTTACTTAACTACTTACACGGACTCACCAGCGTAATTGCTGACCCAAACTCTTTTAAACATGTGTTCAGGTACTACATTTGGATAATCTTGAGGACGAGGTATATGCTTGCTTGTGTGGATTAGAGATTGTTATGGTAGAGGATTCAAGCTGCAAGCGTAGAGTTGTAGAGCATTAGAGCTAAGCATGGATTGAGATTTGGATCGACTAGCGGAACATACCTTATCAACTGCTTCGACGACCGTCGCGTTTCGTCCTGCATAAATATTAGACTGTTTATTTTAGTTATGTATTTATATTTTTGGATTAGAAATTGTATAACATTTAAATATTTGTTATCGTTGCTTCCGTTGTGCAAGTCTGTTACCAAACTGTCGTAACGCCCAGCCCCCTCCTGGTCGGGTTGTTACAGAAGTCGAAATCAACAAACAAGAAAAAGTTTTGGGAGATTATACTTAAACATTACAATGCAACCATGGGTTAAAGCGAGCGTATGGTCCATCAGTTGTCTTCAAAATGAAATACTTGAACGGTCAAATGAATGAGTTCAACGGACTTTGGATTCAAGAGGTATTAATTTACTTTTTGTTTATATTTATATATTTAGTTTTAAATTTTAAATTTAGTTGTATTAATTTATACTTTTATATAGTAGTGTCCAAAGTCAAGTGGTTCTACTGATTATTTGGTGATGAAAAGGGCGATGACTGATTACAAAGAAAGACATCCATGTAGTTTTACTCACAAACCCGAATGAGATATTGTACGCACGCACGACAAATGGGCCAAAACCTCGTTGATGGGTGAGGATTTCGATACCCATTCTTAAAAGAAAAGAAAGTAATCGGAAGCCGGCAAGTACCACTCATCTACACCCGATGATGCCCAGACTAGTCACATGTCGGACCTTAGCAGACAACGTTCCACAAAGAATACAAAAAAACAACAAAAATAAAGGCCCCAAGTTGTCTAGCACGAAGAGTTTGGTTCAAGCACTTGGTGCGTATAGATCAATGAAAGAAGACAAGATTAAAAAGTTGGTGGAAATTAAAATGAAACAATGTGAAGAAGCAAAAGCTATAGCGTTGTTGGCAGATCAACGTGCGGCTATGGTAAATAAACGTGAGGCTATGAGGGAAACAATGTATGACCTAGTATTGAAACGTTTATAAAACCGCAAGAAGAAGTAACTAGTTCAATGTTGGAAGTCATCCTTAATCAGACGCGTGAAATAACTGCCAAATATGATTGGCCTTGCAATTTTTATATTATTTTTTTTTATTTAAATTTTCGTAATATTTTTTAGTTAGAGTAACTTTTTAATTTGTTTTAATGAATTTTAGTTTTTGTTTAGTTAATGTTAAATTAAAATGTTTACTCTATTTTCAAATCTAAAAAGTTGTTACAGTACCTTATGGTTGTGCTTCCTCTGATTATCATGTTTCATGATACTTTTAGGGTAGTTTTTGACAAATCTGATGTGATAGCATAAGATTGATACTACCCTAGGGCGCCCTATGGTAGCACTCTCCCTCCCTATGAAATCAAATTTTGTATTAAACTTTGAAAAATTACCAAAATATTGAAGTTTGACCTTGACTTTTTAGAAATAGTCAGTTCTTAGCCCTTTTCAATTTATGGGAACCAATAGGATGCTCCCAAGTACCGTAAATGAGCTTAAATGGCTAAGGGCTTAGCCTTTGCTTTTGACAGCATCCCAATGGTTATGAAAAATTAAACGGTTAACGGCTTAGCCTCCGCCTCCACCTTTGACAATGTCATATTGGTTCTCATAAATTAAAACCGACTAAGAACCTATGACTATGCGGATAGTCAAGGTGAAACTTGCTATTTTGGCAAATTTCCCTTGAACTTTTGTTTAAAATTGTTAGGCTACACTGAGTGGTCATGCCCTTAGGGGGGGGGGGGGGGGGGGGGGGATTGGATCGACATGTGGCATCCACCTCACCTAAGGTAGGATTGCCCTCTAAGACAAAAATGCACGGGGTGGTGGTGGCATGAACAGTGGCTGGATGACCTCCACGTCACCTCGATTTTATTATTCTTTTTGTTTTAAAAACATAACATTTTATATAATAAACAAAACATAAACTGCAAGTAAAAACGTTACATAAAAATTGACCTAACCTAAAATAAACATAAAAAAACATAATAAACATAACTAAAAAATCTAATCTAGTGTCAGTTTGATCATTTGTAATGCTGATATATGAGGAAATTGACTAGGGGTGCAAACAAGCCGAGCCCGAGCTCGACCAAGATCGAGCTCGATTAACTTATAAGAGCTCGAGCTCGGCTCAAGTCGAGCTTTGTTTTGCTTGAGCTTGGCTCGTTGCTAATTTCTCAAGCTCGGCTCGGGCTCGGCTTGTTTATTATCTTATTAATTAATATATTAAATAAAAATAATATAAATAATAGTTCGTTTAGGCTCGTGAGCTCGGTAAGTGAAGCTCGGGCTCGTTTACTAAACAACTTTAAATGAGTGATAAATATTATTAAATATTTTTTAAAAAATAATAATACACTAAGCTCGATTAGGCTCGACGAGCTTAACGAGCCTCACATGGCAGGCTCGAGCTCGGGCTCGATAAATAAACGAGCTTCGTTTTAGGCTCAAGCTTGGTTCGAGCTCGATAAGGCTCGACTCATAATTTCGAGCTTTTTACCGAGCCGAGCTCGAGTAGCTGGCGAGCGGCTTGGCTTGCTTGCACCCATAGGAAATTCACCTCTGTTGTGAAATTCGTACTCGATTTTTGTGAGTGTAATAGCCTCGTGTTCATGGGTATTGACGGATACTTGTTGCAAGGTTGTTTGGTGGAGACCCTCGAATCATTGGTACTTTTTTTGAAGATCGGTCCACTTGCGGTTGAGTGAGTCGGTGGTTCGGTTTGAATCACCGACTAAGTCCTTAAATTCCAAAAGGATGTGTGGCCATATCGACCCTCGGCCACGTGGAGGGTTTTGTTGATTTCCGTCCACGTCGTAACGGGTACGATCTCTTCCTCCTCAGAACAGGTCATGGTTGATTAATAGATTTTGGGGTGGACAAGACAGGGGAGAATGAGTTATGTATAGGTAAATTTAAAATAACTGGTTAAATTTGAAATAAATATTATGAAAAAGAATTATTGTATTTACCATTGTGAAACGGTCCCCTACGTAGGCCCAATCAAAACCCTCCACTTGCCATCAGGAGTTATTCCTCACCGATGAAGCTCTCACAAATGATCATTATCATATACCAAAACCATTTAGACAACAAAAACACGGATTCAAATCGTCTTTCTATCATTTTTAATCAAATAAATAAGGGTTTTGGTATCAAAACAGATTCAATCAAGAGCACGAAGGCTCTGATACCTATTTGTACGTCCCAAAATACTAGATCTAAGGTGCTAGAGATTGATATCACTCATAAACACCTATTGATTAGGTGTTTTGAGTGATGAATCTATAAAAACCTAAAGACACTAGATAAATCAATAAGAACCGACACACACAAGATAATCAAAAGATAGTTTCCATTGAATGATCAGATCCGGAAATTACAAGATAAGAATATTACTTATGCACAAAGATAGACTCCAAAACCCTGAATCTTGTGTGCACACCTACGTTCTATGTATACCCAACAAGCTTGGGCTAGCGTACTTAGAATAAGTATGATACGATGGGCCCGCTTTTAAGTAAGCTGAGACAATAAAACCCTAGAAACTATTCATTATTGACAATTCAAGTCCCTTGACTTGTATCCCAAACACATCTAACCCAAACCATGATAGTCTGGTAACAATGATCTCTATGAACCCAACACTATTATCTCAGCCGTTGATTCATCAATCTTCATCTTCATCACCATCCACACCTCCGATAACCTTCTTAACCCTAATTGTATATTGTTTACTTTTTTTTGAAGGCAAACTTCATTAAAACACCAAAATACTAGATCTAAGGTGCTAGAGATTGATATCACTCATAAACACCTATTGATTAGGTGTTTTGAGTGATGAATCTATAAAAACCTAAAGACACTAAATAAATCAATAAGAACCGACACACACAAGATAATCAAAAGATAGTTTCCATTGAATGATCAGATCCGGAAATTACAAGATAAGAATATTACTTATGCACAAAGATAGACTCCAAAACCCTGAATCTTGTGTGCACACCTACGTTCTATGTATACCCAACAAGCTTGGGCTAGCGTACTTAGAATAAGTATGATATGATGGAATTCTATCACAAAGAGCACATAGACCATCCCCAATAACAATGTTCCTCCTTCTAAGCGCGAGTTTTGTTGGAATTCTATCCAATATCGCTCGCCACATAAATACATTACACTTTAACGGTAACCACTTACACCATTCAAAATGTTGCTGACCATCTTCCAAACCATCGCTACTCAGCCATCTCTTCACCTACCGAACCGAAAAAGCATCCGGACCAATATTATTCCAAGCCCAATCGTCGACCCTTGCTACTAGTCTAGTGTCTGCTATCAACCGATGACACTCCACCAACTCATTCACTTCCTGAACTGAGTTAGGATAGTGTTTCCAATTCCAACTAATCACCGCGGCCAAACCATTAGTACCGATTCTGTCCGTGACTAAGCACCATTTATCTTGTTCTATCCGAAACAATGCTGGAAATAAAGTCTTCAGAGGCAATCGATGGATCCATGGATCATGGATCGACCCAGAACTTTATTGATGTTCCATTTCCAACCATACTAATGAAATTTATCCTCCCACTTGAATCTGATAGCCGCATTTAACCAATTTAGACCACGTCCCCGAGTATTTTGAGTTACTCGGAAATGTATCCCACCTTCTTCGTGACTCGTGTATCGTGTCGATAACTTTTCTCCACATAGCGCCACCTTCCTTTCTATACCGCCATAACCATTTGAGAAGCAAAGCATTATTACAATCTCCTAGCTTACATAAACCCAAACCACCATTCTTCTTCTTTGGCCTAGTAACCGTGTCCCAACTAAAAGTATTTATTACTAATCACATCTTTATATCTCTCATTTATACTCCTAACTAGCTTTTATCCCGGGAGTGTCCCGGGGTTGAAAAATATAACCATTCTAATAATACTAATAGTAATAATTATTACTCTTGTAATTAAATAAATAAAAAAATAACCTTGCTATAAGGTGACACCATGTGTTGCGCGATTCTTTCTCGTAGCTTCTCTTGATGAAGTATACCTATCCATCTTTAGAAGAGTAAAATTCCAATGATAGCATGACGATTGCGCTAAATTTCAACATTGTATATAAGAATCTGGTTTAAAAGAAAAAACATGATTAATGAATAACCTGAACACTTTGTGTTTTTTTTCCTGTATGAACGAAACCCCATAAAAATAGTCGTTTTTTCTCCGTTTTTTATATAGCACAATGGTACTCGTTGGAAAGATAATAAAACGCTCGTTAATTTAGTGTAATTTTTTTCTTTAAAAAATCTCGTATATAAATTTGTTTTTAAATTTTTAAAGAGATTAGGGTTAGATAAGTGTAGGAGAATGGATAAAAACAAAATAAAAAAATAAATTAAAAACTCTCACCTTAACGTGCCACGTGGCACATTCAAAGGAGGGTTGAGGCCTTCATTGAATGCCACCTCATCAATATTCAATTCTGGGAGCGTCCCGGGGTTGAAAAATATCAACAACAACAACCTTACCCAGTAAAATCCCACACTTAGCAAGGCTAAGAGTAGGGTAGGGGTTGAAAAATATAATCATTCTAATTAATAATACTAATACTAATACTAATACTAATACTAATACTAATACTAATACTAATAATTATTACTCTTGTAATTAAATAAATAAAAAAATAACCTTGCTATAAGGTGACACCGTGTGTTGCAGTGTTGTGTGATTCTTTCTCCTAGCTTCTCTTGATGAAGTATACCTATCCATCTTTAGAAGAGTAAAATTCCAATGATAGCATGACGATTGGGCTGAATTTCAACATCGTAGATAAGAATCTGGTTTAAAAGAAAAACATGATTAATGATTAACCTGAACACTTTGTGTTTTTTTCCTGTATGAACGAAACCCCACAAAAATAGTCGTTTTTTTCTCCGTTTTTTATATAGCACTATGGTACTCGTTGGAAAGATAATAAAACGTTCGTTAATTTGGTTTAATTTTTTTCTATAAAAAATCTCGTATATTAAAGATATTAACGTTTAAAAATTATGGGAGAAACATAAGAGAGAAAAATTTAAATTTGTTTTAAATTCTTTTTTCCTAAAATAACTCAATTTAATTTTTATATAAATTAAAAACAGATTATTAAAATAATAAATTCAATACTATCACCTCAAGGTGCTACATGACACATTCAATGGGGGGTTGAAGCCTCAATTGAATGCCACCTCATAAAAACTCAATTCTTTTATTATAAGTTATAGATTCCAACAATTTGGCCTCAAAATAGCCTTATTTTTCATGTCTCCCATCATCCCTTATCAAATTCATAATAAACAGAACTTTCTGGAATTGATGTTATTATTCCAACTGTCTCAATCTGAAATGATTTGTTCTGATTTATAGCTCACATACTTACAGGTTTACCTTCCAGTTTTTAATCTCATTAAGTTTGTCAATATGAATTTGTGCCACTGTTGTCTGCAACCGTTCACATCTTAACTATCATGGATGACACATTGACACTGTTTTGTTAGTTGGACTTAGAACCTGTTTGCATGGGCTGGACACATTATAGGCCCATGTTATATAAACTTAAACATAATGACAATTGTTTGACCCATTAATAAACAATAAAGTTTGCAGCCCATTTATGATTGGACTGTCTTTTATCACATCATACTTGATGAACTTAGTTGAACAACCATATATTGCATCATTTTGGTTGAGATTAATAAAATGCAAGAGAGTTAGAGAGTTGATATCTCATCAGCCAAAACAACTGACTTTATAATTCACAAGAATAACTTAATTGATGTATAACTGACAGAAGAATGCAATCTTTAAGTGTGTTCCTGATGTAGCTGTTTTACATACCCCAAGACCTTCTCTAACATGATAAAAGAATACAAAATTGGAAATAGAAAGTACAATATCGGTTTATCTGAATCGCTTCCACTGCCTTTTGACTTGTACATTGATATTTAACGTCCCTTTTTACTCGCGTGTGATTTTTCCAAATGAGGAAATGCACTCAAAATGTTGTGGGCTCTCAAGTCTTGCCTGGTCAAGATCCCAACCACTGGCGGCACCTGTGCGAAGAAACATAAGGTTAGTAACATTAGTCTAGTATTTACATGGTATTTTTATAAGGTACAAAGATAGAAAGCTAACTTACCGACGGGCCATGATACTTTGGTAATACTAGCATGTGGCGAAGTCCCACTTGCCTAAACTGCACCAAAGCCTTGGCAACAGACATGGTTTCCACCACTGTATAAGGGGTTGTGTTGGTAAGTGGATGCAAATCCACATACATTTCCATTTCTTCCTTTGTAACGGCCACCTCTTCTATTGTGCCCCATCGTTCTGCCACATCAATCCATGTAAACTTTTCTCTGACTTCCCATTCCTCGGTTCTCCTTCTCTCTTGTAAAAACCATTTCTTCTTCAACACTAGTAAAAGATGAGCTCTTAAAATAAGCCCATGGACTTCACTCATCTGGCCCACCGTGGGCACCATGGTGTTATCGACGACTGCAAAAGCATTATGGGTCGTGTTTCTCAAAACCTCCACTATCCGCCCAACCTTTTCAATTCCACTAAAGGTGACCACTGGTGGCTTAACGTCGGCTAATTCACCAACTGTTATGTTTCTCATCCATGGTTCAGGATGGGCTTCCAAGAAAGGCAACCCTTTAAGTTCTAGTATTATCTCATAGATACTCGGATTGAAGCAGTCGCCAACACTTTTGGATATTAGAAGGACGAGCATGGTTATAGGGAGTAAAAGAAGATTGTTGGTCAACTCAAGAAATATTACACAAAGAGAAACTGTCATTCTCATTGAACCTGCCATCAATGAAGCTGCACCTAAAACCGCAAACAGACCTTGGTCAATTGTTGTGTAGGGTCCCATTACCATACCAAGCAGCCGGCCATAAGCGGATCCCATGAGGATGATTGGAAGGAACAGGCCAGAGGGAACTGCAATGCCGAATGTAAAGAGTCCCAATATGCAATAAAGCACGAAGAAAATGAAGAGTGAAAATACATGGTATTCACTCGGAGTGTTGGTGGAAAAGATGTTGCGTACTGCATCATCATTGGTTGTAAGGAGGAGAGTGGCTAGGTCGTTGTAGTGTCCTTTTGGGCAGTTAAATTTCTTGAAGTTCCCCATTCTTCCTGTAGATGGGCACTCGGAATCCATAGCAGATGGATCACATGGCGTACAGCTGGCAAGGAATGGAAGTCCGTATAAGCATGCTGAGGTGAATAATGAGACACTAAGACTGAGCAAGATTTTGGCTAATTTCCCTTTTCTGCAAGAAAACACGACAATTTCAGAACGATGTATGAAACTTTAAAAAGATTGGAATCAGAGGTGGCAATATGAGCGGGTCGCGCAGGTTGGGTAACACCAAAACGGGTCATTTTAGTACTAGCCCAAATGGGTTGGGTCAGGTGAACCTGGTAACACTTCTTTTGTCTATTTTCCAAAATTTTGTAAATGTGAACATGTCAAGTATGATCACAGAAATGATTTTATTATAATAATAGTCTAAATCTTTGAATAAAAAGATTTAGTAGGCTTTATACAGTTAAAATAGACATTGGGTGTCTATCAACGTATTTGACCCATTCCCCTTAATTCCCAATAGCTATAGTGTTTTCGCTTCACCGTTTTGATGTAAAATAGGACCGACCCATTCATAAGTAAATTGTTGGAAATTGATACCTATGGTCATAACTAGTGCAGATATTGTGTTGTGAAGTGATATTAAGTATTAAGGGTTATAAGGGCTTACTCGTTAATGAGATTATATAGACGAAGTACTTTGTGAAGTGCATAGTTGTAAAGGCTTCCTAAAACACCTCCGATGATTCCAATTATGGTTACAGGGATGAGATCAACAAGATGGTAATTCACCGAAACGCCACTTACATCAAACATAATCAGCCCACCTTCACCAAAAAGTCCACACTCTCCTGATTTGCAGTACTCCATGAAAGCTCTAAGCACCACAACGACAACCGCTGTGCTGAAAAAGGTTCTCCACAAAAGCGCACTTCTCCACCATGTTGCCACTTCCTCAAGAGCAAACAACACACCTCCCACCGGGGCCCGGAAAGCAGCACATACCCCTGATGACGCCCCACACGTTATGATATCTCGTCTATCACGATCGTTGTTGAAGTAACGAATCCACTTCCATCTAATCCTGTAATTATCCGGCCCACCTTGACCTAATAACGAAGCAATGCAGGCACCAATGTGAACCAGAGGCCCTTCTTTCCCTAAGTCCAGCCCTGCAGCCACAGCTCCTATGCTTCCAATGATCTATAATCATCATATATCATTTAAGAATAACTATTTAACTTCATTAATCAATATTTAAATACGTCGTGTCATGTGTGCACCTTAACAAACATCGTTGAAGCACCGTACATATTAGGAGTGTCTACACCATTTAAGTAAGCTTTAATTTCAGGAATACCAGGTCCAGCTGCAGTAGGTGCAAAAAACACTACTAGAAGAGTTGCCATAAGTGTTAATAAGAAATTAACCCCAGTCATCAAGAAGAACCCCATCATGTATCTGCATCCATCATGATGATCATACATAAGATTGTTGACTTTTCAAATGCATTATAATACTTAAAACAATAATATTATACCTCTCTCTTTCTATGTAGTAGACTGTAGCTAGTAGTTTGTATCCTGCGATGTTCTCAACTGCAAGATTAATGAGAGTGGCTATGACACCTGTCAAAAGCCCAACAAGGAAAGCCAATAACCATTTGAGGAACACATACTGCAACACCTGAGCTTGTGATCTGGTTCTCCAGTCATGCTTGAACAGATCATTTTCATTGATCCTGAAATTTTAAGATAAAAATTTGTTTTTTTATTTATTTAAATGTTTCATGAAGACTAGCCAACTGTGAGAAAATCTTTGATGAAACTTACTCATAATCTAAGCTTTCAATATAGGAAACTTTGGAGCCAACAAGAGCTAGTGGACTTGAAGAAAGTGTTCTATTTCTTTTAAGAAGTGGCTGATGGAGAGAATTGTTCTCTGGGTCTCTTTCTTGTTGATTTGTTTGGTCTTCTGTGTTGGTTGCAGTGGTAGCATCTGTCATTTGATCTGAATCTTTCTCCATTTGATCAGATGCAGTTTCAGCTTCTCTCTCTCTATTTGTGTCTGCTATTTATAGTTTGGTTGAGGTTAAGTGATGGATATAATGCAGTCATGATGTGTTGTGGTTCAATGGTTTGGTTCCAAAAGATGCACCATTCTTTTTCTATCAGGTCTAGGATAAGAGCAGGGAAATTTTTAACATTAGCAAGTGTAAATCATACAATATTTAAGTGGGGTCCAGGTATACCACTTGGTAATGGTCTGTATCAACAATTTGGAAATATATGAAGCAAAGTGGCCTTTTTATTACATAATGATTATTAAATCCAAGGAATCATTGCACTTCTAGGATGCTCCACCAGAATTGGTACAAGTCAAATCATGAACTTGATGTATTTTTTACTTATTTAAAACTAGGAAGTTCTACACTTGTACAGTTTATTCCTAAAGTCATGGAACAGTACAACTGAACCTTAATTTCTCACAATTTTGCTAGTGTTTGGTTATATTTCTAATTCACAAACATGTTTCTTTTGTCTTTCTAGTACTTTAGATTTTGTTATCTGTACATATTTCAAATGATTTTTGTCGTTAGATAATATCCGGGTCAGAGTCGAGCTTGGGCAATTACTTAATTGTTTAGTCAAGTCCCTTTCTTTAGCTTGCAAGATGAACATAACACGATATATGTGTCGGATACATAATCTCCAAGTAGATGATATATCCGGTCAAAATTGAGCTCTTAACGATAAATCTGAAAAAACGATACTAACATGAGATATGTTAAAATAGTGTCGCTCTCTATGAGGTCGAGGGTAGAACGGTGTAGACTTAGGAGTAGATTATTTTGTTAAAAAAACACACGACACGTTATGTGTCGGACACATAATTCGATAAAGTGGATAAAGAAATTATTACTCATCAATCTTTTAACATATTTGTATAAGAAGAAGAAGAAAAACTAAAACTAAGACTCAAGATCTTTGATGGTAAACAAATCGGACGGTTGGAATAAAAATGGCTCTTGGGTGAGTGAAAGGCCATAGATTTAACATGTGCTTCTATTAATCGTTTTCACGTAGCTACAGCATACAGGTTCAATCAAGACAGATAGGATGAACATGTGTTCTGTTGTTGGTCCACGTGGCCTGCCAAAGTAGGCCAACTTTTATTTTAAATTTAATAATCAACCCATGAGGATCATGATCTTGGCACGTACCTTTCATGTGTGTGTTTTTTTTATGGGACGGTTGCACCATAACTATCGGACCATTCATTCATATGTGTTTTTCTTGGTTTCTTATTCATATAGTCAAACAAATTGTCTAGTGAACAAATCTTGTAAATTTAATATTTACACAAAACATACACGATATACTTGTGGGAGGACTTTTTATTGTTCTTGTGAGTCAAAACTAGCAAAAAAGATAAAAAGAATTTTAAATAAAGCTAATGTATTTTAGAACCATTACATCAAGGTGTATGTCTAGTAAAAGCTTAAAAATGCATTAAAAAGTTCATGCTTTTATACAATCAATTTTAAATAACATTTTTTTAGAAAAGCCGTTGAAGTTAAAATCGGTTCTTCAAGTAAGGTAATTCGGTAACAGAGTCATGCAAAGCCCATGGCGGTTTGTAACTTCATCGGATTTGTGTCATTTTTGCTTGTATGTTTTGTACTTTCTAACTATACGTGACGAATCAAAAGTTATGTTTGATTTAAGTTAGATCATTACATATGCTTTTATACATTGTTACATTTTCATATATGAACTTGCTGACTCTTGTAGTCGTATCATTTTGTCAAATCAAAACAAGGCTTTCTTTTTACCTTTTCTTAAGCACCTTATATATCTTCACATATTTATGTATAGATTAATAAGAAACCTATAAACACGTACAGTTATCTTATATATACATTGAAGTCTATGTTTTATAAGTTCTCATTCTCTATAATTGTTAAAAACTTAAAGCAATTAAAATTATTTCATATATATGCTTCATCTTTTCGTGTATAACCTCAATTGTTTTAGAATTATTTAATAGTATTTTGGATCGTAATCTTAAATATAAATGTTAGAAATCCAAAAATCAATAATATTTGTATTTTAGATTGTAATCTTATCTTTAAAATGAGTATTGTATTTCTATTTAAAAAGTTGTATTATTGTGATAAAGAAATGATGTGTCCATTTTGGATCATGATTTGACATTTTAGGTTTGAATATTTAGTATTTGGACCTTTTATACCACATATTTTTTTGACACCTGGAGTTGAAAGCCCATGTTGCTAATAAGAAAAGGAGAAACAAGCCCCCGAAGAGTAAGGATCTCAAAAAAAAAAAAAAAAAAAAAAAAGAAAGAAAGAAACAAACCATCATCACAAATCGTTTTCCGCAATTAAAATGACAAAAATAGCCTTTTTCATCCATTGAAATTATTTGGTATAAGAATATTATAAGCATATGCTCACTGGTTATCCATTATAAGAAGTTACATGATTTGGTTTTAAACGTCAAATTTGTTATTAATTTACAAAGTTGAAGGATAAATGTTATGTTCATCACTTGTTTGTATATTACGTTTTGCTATCCGACAATGGGTATCCATTTATTGTGTATGATATTTAAGTAAAGGGTGGTTGTGATGCTAGCTAGTACTAACGTCTAATAATAAGGTTTTCTTATGCCAACTCTATATAGATATAGAAAAATTGGACCAGTGAGAAGCTGGAAATCAAAAAACAGACGAGGTTATATGACATGGTCTTGGTTTGAGGTGTATAAAAATGTTAGTCAAGTTTAGCCGGTTTTAACACTAATCAAGCCTTGAATTGTAAATACTATAAAATACGATCACTCACTACAACACATTAGGGAAGTGCACCCATCATTGATGCCGTATAGCGAATGTAAGATACCGAGATTGTCCAAACCCTCAAATTCTTAACTACCTTTCGTTTTATCCTTCAAGTTAGAAAGTTTACATTTATAACCCATGCACAATTACTTCGTTTTTATGATTTTACCCCCTACATTTAATATCATTATTAAAAAAAACCATTTTTTTTATGTGCATCATGCGGCTTTCACGTAATGTCGCATATTTGTGTTGTGTTTTTTCACTTAGCTAAAAACATTGTGTTTCACTTTTTAGTAATTATCTTTCACGCATTGTGTTTTACGCATTGTGTTTTAGGAATTGTGTGTTATGTTTTACACATTGTGTTTTACACTTCATGTATTACTGCCTGGTTCAATCTGGTGCACGCGACGAACAAAATACTTGTCTATATCTTAAAGGGGCGTGTAAGTGGTAGTTCCACCAACACTCCCACAAACTTAAATATTGCTTTTTCAACCGCTCATCTCTCAACTTTTTTGTTTTGCCTTTTTAACCCCTCAATTTTGAAAGTTTGATTTTTTAGCCCTCAAATTTCAATTCCACCACCACCTATCAAGTAGGGCTATTCAAATCTCTCGCTGCTCGTTCGGAAAATGCTCGAATAACGTTCGCTCGATCGTCCGATCGGTTGTAAATGAGCCAATCGGCTCGGTTCGGTTTGTAAACGAGCCAAGCATGAGCAAAGGTCCGCTCGGCTCGGTTCGGCTCGAATAAATTATTATTTATTTATTATATATATAATTATATATATACCCATAAATCACAGTAATATTTATAGATTTATACATAACATTTGGCCCAATATATGCAAATAAAATATTACTAGCCCGTTTTATCAAATAAAAATTTAATACTAAGTTTAATAGTAAAACTTTAACTCGTAACATGACAACCTTGACTTCTTTATGTTATTAGTCGTCCATCCCTAGTCGTCGCTTGATATCACCCTATGTCACAAAGCGACAATTATTTTCTGTAGTATGCTCATTGCCTTGACCTACGCCTCATTCTTGGACACTCGGACCTCAATATTAATGTCCTCATCGGACACTGATGGTTGAGCCAACAAACACAAAGTGATGGTTGGTTTAAAATTCACTGTCAATATAAAGATACATTCACTTAAAGTCATTAACACACGTCAAATGAAAAATCCAAAACAAAGAGACCAGAGAGTCGGTAAGGGGTTATCTACCCCAAGTGATGCAAGAAGTTAGCCAAACATGGCTATAAATGTAAAATCTGGCGCCTCTCACCACCAATATTGTCCGTTTTGCGCCCGATGGGTTACCCATCTAAGAACTCATGGATTTGTTTTTTGTTGCCCCGGTGGAGAGTTTAGAGGAGGTCACCCATCCTGATACTACTCCCACCTGAACATGCTTAACTGTGGAGTTTTCATGTGTTCCACAGCCCACTAAGCCTAAAACGCGTTGTTGATTTAAGAGGCACTGGATTCCTTATGAACCAAGGATCTCTCTTGGTCATGGTCAATGTGGGATTTTCCTAGGGTGTTACAATGATCCATGTTAATCTTCTCAATAGTCGGTATCGTTACAATAAAAATGAACATCATCAAACTTGAATGAAAAACACTTTAGACAAACAAGAATGATTTGTTATAAATATGAGTTCTTACTATCTTGGATCGTATGGCAACCCAAACTACAATAAGAGGATGGAAAATCGTATGGTGGATGATGGTAGAAAGTGGGAGAAATTGGTTGCCAATGGATGGTTCAAATGGGAGCCTTGAAGATCTATTTATAAGTTGTGTGGAGGTAACGCACGGCCTCGTGTTGTTGACTTTTTGCGTTTCGTCTTCTAGCATAACAAGAGAGTTGACTTTGTACATGAGACATGGGGCCGTGTCTAAAAAGTCACGGCCAATGTCAACTCTTTGTGGGGTCCACATATTTTTGTGTTCACACGGGTCTTCAGACATAGAAGGTGTGTTTGATCAAGCACGGTCGTGTCTAATTTCTTCTTTTGTCATTTTTACTGAGGGAGAGATGCAGAGGGCATGCCAAAGAGTTGTATTCTTTTAAAAACTTGATTTTCATCACGAAAATGTCTGATTTGTTATTTTATGGCCCATGTGTGCCTTAAAATCAAAAGTAAACAAATGAAAAACTAATTTACCAACATTATGTAGGAAAACGACCAAAACCAAACCCTCAATGATATAAAATATATGTTTAAAGATTTTCATTACACAATTACATCTCGAACATCCAAATTACACCATCTCTTATGATTAAGAGTATGATACTGGAGTCTATTCTTAATCCACACAAACATGTCTTCTTTGATGAGTTTCTTGGTGATTTAGAAAGGAAATGCCTTCCACTTCCAACAAGCCACAAAGTAGACCAGAATCATTTTCAACAAGTCCATAAGGAGTGATCCCATTTCTTCTTCGGGTCTAGGCAGAGACCACAGATCTTGAGTAACCAATCCAGCAAAGCAACTCAAAAGATAAAGAAGTATCGTTAATTTCATCATGCTTGTTCCAAGTTCGAAGTAATAATTACATGATTTCCTTTTCATATAGATGTATTCAACATAGTGTTATATTAATAATAAATAAACTTTAATTGTAATGACACCTGACTTGCTATATATAACATAGTAAGCTTTTAGACCATGTGTAGTGAGTAGACGTGTACAAAAAAACCGGTTTTGAAAACCGAACCGGAAAAAAAACCAGAAAACCGGTTAGACAAAAACCGGTTTTTGTTCAAACCGGTCCCAAACCGACCCGAGTCACCGGTTCTGTATAGGTTATAGGTTTTGGGGATTAGACCGGGTTGAAAACCGGTTTTAGGAACAAACCGGTTTGGGAAAAAAACTGGTTTTTGAGGAAAAAACCGATTTAGGCAATGTATTTGGATTTTGGATGACCGGTTTGGCAAAAAAAACCAGTTTGTAAACCGGTCCTAATCGGTTTGGAAAACGGGGGTTTTGGGGCCTGAAAACCGGTTCTAAAACCGGACCGGTTTTAGAAAAAAACCGGTATCACCTTCAACACCAAAAACCGGTTCAGGTTAAAAACCGGACCGGTTTGAGAAAAAAAACCGGTTTGTACATCTCTAGTAGTGAGGGCTTTAAATTTAAAGCCTCATCTAATGATTGGGACACGTGGCAGTCCATTTAGCATGGGGGCCTTAAAAAGAAATGGGGTGTATTGTGAGGCTTTAAATTTAAGGCCTCATCCATTATTTTATTAAAAAAACTGAAAAGATTCAGACTCACCTACTTCTTCTTTTACCCTATTCTTCTTCATCTCTCACAAAACCCACTTTTCTTCTGTACAAAACCCACACACACACACACCAACATAATTATAGAGAGAGAAATTGGTGAAAGAAAAGAAAGAACCAGAGGGAAAAAGGAGAGACCGATGGTCTCCAAGGGAACACGACGGGGGAGCTGTCGGTGCATGGCGGAGCTACCCCAAACGACACCACACCTACCCACTTCACCTTATCGGAATTTAGGAGAGAGAAACAGAGTCAGGAGTGAACCATAGCAGCAGGCTTGGGTATGGATATGAGGTGGCAAGGTCTCATTGGTTCTTCCTTTGCCCCATTCAGCGCTAAATGTTTAAGCCCCTCCACGATTTTGAAGCATTAGCCCACATATAGTGGTGTTACGGGCACTAATAGGCACTAAAAACGAATTAAGTCCTCAATTCACGCTCCATTATGGATGGCTTTATAAAATTCACTCTGTGATCAATTATTGAACCAACAATTTAAAGTAAAAAGAAAAGGAAAAAAGAAATTGAGGTTACCATAACCTTATTTGATTGGTTTTCACTTTATGGAGTTGGTGTGGATTGTAGATACGTTGATGATGTGGTTAAGACTTTAGACTTTAGAGTGTTGGCTTGTCATATTTTCTTTTAAAATTATGGAGATGAGAAACTTCTCTTGTTCTTATTATTTATTTATTCCAACCTTTTGTTTATAAAACTGCCAACTTGATTACTGAAAGAAAGAAACAAATAAAAATTGACAAATAAAAAATTATTTACCCGACTAATCAAAATATCTCCGATAAAAAAAAAAGATATTGTTCATTCTTACAAGACAACAATGTCTTGTTTTTTGTGTTAAACTAGATAGTTGCCGTAGGCTGCGCGTTGCGGCGGCGACATGTCATGTGGTGCGTTAACCGTACGAAAATGTACAATGACTCAATTTTACACCATCGAATTAAAACAAATTATATTTGAGCCGACTCGTTTGTTTCCAAACACAGTTTAAGTCAGAAACGTAGGTAACTCGGATTTTTTCTATCGAATTAAAAGATTTTATATTTAATCTAATTCATTTCCGAACAAAATTTAAGTAAGAATCGTAGACCAACCGATATCATACGTAAAACTAAGAATGAAAACGTTTTACATTTGACCAGACTCGTTTCAGGAAAAAAAACCCTATGTCGAAACGTGTATTTATACTTGCGATAGGTCGCGCGTTGCGGCGGCAACGCCTAAGTTGTTTATCGGTGGCGGCACGCCACGTGACGTGTTAACTGTATGAAAATGTACAATAACTTGATTTATACCATCAAATGAAAACATTTTATATTTGAGCCGACTCGCTTGTTTCCGAAAATAGTTTACATCAGAAATGTAGGTAACTCGAATATTTACTGTCGAAATAAAACATTTTATATTTGATCCGACTCGTTTCCGAACAAAATTTATGTCAGAATAGTTTGGCAACCGATATTATATGTTAAAATAAATAAAACGTTTTATATTTGACCAGACTCGTTTTAAAAGGGAAAAACCCTATGTCGAAAACTGAATTTATATCGTTTATAGAAAAATTTGGTGATATGATGGGCAATTACACGTAAAAAGTTTGAGGGTTAAAAAGAAGTTAGAAAGTAAGAATGTCTTTTTTTGTCAAGTTAGAAAGTAAAGGGGTCAATTCTGTGAAGCCGGAAAGTTGATTTTGTCAAATATAAACTTAAAGGGTGAATATTGCCATTTTAATAAAGTTGAGGGTGGTGAAGCCATAAAGTTGATTTTGTCAAATATAAACTTAAAGTGTGAATATTGCCACTTTAATAAAGTTGAGGGTGGTGTCTTAAAAAGCATGGTCACCACCGACCATCCTTTTTAAGTAGGGAAATGACCAATATAGCCCGTTGACCGGGCTATTTGCACAAATGAACCTTACAACCCCCTTAGGAGAGACGGGACACGGCTCCCAATGAGCCTGAACCGTCTCCCAAGGGGGCTTACCGTTTCAGCCAACAGACGACCGCCACGTGGCGTTGTTGATCCCGAGGCTGAACCGTCTCTCTCCCCAGACGGTTCACACTTCCCCATGCCGTCTCAAGCCGTCTCGGGAACCGTCTGAACCGTCTGAAAATTGTATATAAATACCGGATTTCATTTAACAAAATTTGCACCAACCACCCTCTCCAAACCTGTCACACCCTCAAATATCCACCTGCGGAGTTCTACCGCGAGGCGTGTGACATACCAGGATCCAAGTCAACGGTCACAATAAACGACGTCTAAATGTAAAAACATACGTAATAAAACCATGCATAAGATTTAAAATCGACATCAGAGTATGCGGAAGTAATATAAGTTTACAGTAGTCATGCAGTAATAAAACATAAGTTCAAAGTTCGACGTTCCCCAAAATAAACATGCAGATGCGACCCTAGACGCGAGACGACTCCTGTGCGACTCCGTGCGCCTATCAAACAGCTGCTACCTTAGCGTCCTGAGAAAACATGCTAAAAGAGTCAACATATAATGTTGGTGAGTTCACAGGTTTTGTTTAAACTTTTAAATAATCTTTTGCAAACCGTTTCCGTTTTGTTTCCAATTCGTTTCCGTTTCGTTTCCGTTTCGTGTTATTACTATGCTTGCGAGAACGCTAGCTAGGCGCAGAATAAGATACTCATACGGGTGAAACCATTGCTGACTAAGCCGTGTAATGACCCTTAGTTTCCTATGGGCTACCGTCATCACCGGTAGACCTTGTTTTATTAGAGACAATATGCACCCGCACGGTCCCACCGTCGAGTGGGGTTTGTCAGTCCCCAATAGCGCTATCCATATTTCCCCGCCATATACCCATGTTAGTGGTTTCTAAGGGACTTTTTGATGAACCGCATAGTATATTAAATAAGCCCTAGTATAACGTGATAAGAGCCATGAGCAATAAGAGTAAAATAAGTCATAAGTCATAAAAGAGTTTTAAGCATGTTTCTCCCCCGAAAACATAAACCGTAAACTGTGGGGCCGTGAACTCACCTTGGGTTGCGTATACCGTTTATGAGCGAACCGTTTGTGTGATATGAGTAAACCGTCTGTAAGATATGATAGCCCCAACTAGTGGTGACCTATCATGAGATATATGCTAAGTTAGACTAATAACCCACAGGGTTCATTAGTCCCTAAGTCCAGTCCATGACCATGATGTGTTTGAAAAACGTGTTTGACCGACAACCAGACTACGTAAGACAAGACTCGACATCCCATTGGTGACCCGACATTCCACGTGAGCACCTCATACACAAATATACACAAAACATGCAATTCAGCACTTAACCTACGTTAAAGTTCAACGATTCTAACACATAGGTCAAATAACGTACGAACAAGTCCGAACACGTGTTATTATGTTACTAAGCATGTCACGGGGTTCCTAACATGTTCCTAGGTGTCAAATCGGGTTTCGGGATGTTAAAATACACTTATAACAGCATTACACGCGATTAGGGACTTAGCATGCAATTAGGAAAGTCAACACGTGATTAGGGATGGTCAACAGGCAATTAGCAGGGCTAATCGCCACCTATGTTAGGTGATTAGGGCTAATCACATGCATATCAGGCGATTATGGTCATGTGGTATGCAATTCAGGGCTTAACTAGTGACTAGGGTCACAATTGCATGACTTGCTAGCAATTAGGATCACAATTGCATGACTTGCTAGCAATTAGGGGGCTAATCGCCACCTACAACACACGAGTAGCCCATCCTTTAGGCGATTATGCCCCTAATCGCCTAATACATAGGCGATTAGGATTGCTAATCGCCTATAGTGCAGCAATTGTGGTTTTTCACGCGTTTAACCCTCCAAATCAGATCCGAAACGTGTAAAAACACCCAATAATCATCCAAACATATTAACAAACATATTCCAAGCAAAACCCCTAAGTTTTCATCATTCTAACAGTCCCGAATGCGAGCGTTTTCCCAAAATAGCAATTTAACATGAAAACATCACATCAACATGCAATAGCTTGCCCTAAATAGCAAATTTCCAGATCTAATCACATAATCACGTTGTCCGAAAGCATCCTACTGTTCTAACATCATCCTAGAGCAAACCCTAACATCAAACAATCAACAACACACCTCATATCATCCTAAATCATCCAAAATCCTTCAAACGGGTCAAAACATCAAGTATCCATAATATACGACCAAAACCACCCAAACTCCTAGGACATCATCATACTAACTTGTAACAGCTATAAACATCATAATAACACAAAAACAATCATGATTAGATCCCAAAAACTCTATCTTTAATCACATATAACACATATAACACCTGTAAAGGTGTGGGTTTGTTTAGAAACGGTTTTAAATGGATTTTCAAAGACAAAAACCTTTATAAGTCAGGTCTGGACATTTAGGGAGTAAAACATAATCATTTAAAGGTTTGGGTTTGAAGAACACACCTTGTATTTAAGAGTAGATGATGGAATAAGCTTGGAAATGGTTGTTTGTGTGTAAAAATGGGTTCCAGAGGGTGTTTGTGGGTTGAGATGTGTTATGGGACGGCTAGGGTTGTGTAAATAATGTTTTGGGGGTCAAGGGTGGTATTTATAGGTGTTTTTAGTCGTCAAGTACGTTGCAGGCGATTATGCAGCAGTTGCAGGCGATTAGGGCTGCTAATCGCCACCCCTTTAGGCGATTAGCCTGCTAATCGCCACCCCTTTAGGCGATTAGCCTGCTAATCACCACCACTTTAGGCGATTAGCCTGCTAATCACCACCCCTTTAGGCGATTAGCCTGCTAATCACCACCCCTTTAGGCAATTAGCCTGCTAATCACCACCCCTTTAGGCAATTAGCCTGCTAATCACCACCCCTTTAGGCAATTAGCCTTGCTAATCGCCTACAGGGTCTGGTGTGGTGTATTTGGCGCGTTAAACTCCGTTTTAACATATGTTAACACATTTTCACATACCGACAAGTCACATAATGATTATAAACACATAATGCATGAAAGTAAACACGTTCACACTCGTTCACCAATTCCCGGGACTCGAGACTTGTGTACGTTAAAACCCTAATGATGTGCGACTCGACTCGACCGACCTTGTTTTGTGTAACGTATGCGCGACTCGCTAAGGTAGACTTACTAAGTTTTCAAAAGTTGGTTACCGGAAGTTGCCGGGTGTCACAAAACCTTTCATCTTCCAAAATGTTTTTTGGTTTGCCAACCGAAGCCTACCGGCTTACGAAAATAATGGCCGATTACTTGGATTGTTGTTTCATCTGCGTACGACTACTTGGATTGTTGTTGCATCTGCGCGTGGGTTAACCCGTGTAATTTGCATTGACAATGTGGTAGTCTATTTTATTTGCAAGAAGAGTTCTTTGTCTATGTAGCGCACATACACCATTCAAACAAAGTTCTTAGTTCTTAGCAAGTAAATTTAGGAAGTTTGTTGTAATAGTATAGTTTGGGAAGTTTGTTGTAATAGTATAGTTTGTTTATTGTTATTGTAATAGTATAGTTTGTTTATTGTTTTTGTAATAATATTGTTATTGTAATATTAACGAAATATTTACTTTTATATAAAAAACACTAAAAAAAACATAAATAAACATTAATAAAAAAAACATAAAAAACATAAATAAAATTCGATTACAAATAAACTAATTAAGATAATCCCTCATCATTTGCCAGGCGGACAAATGTTTAAATTCTTTGCCCTGCCCGTTTTTATACTGTCTTTTGGAGTGTCGAATTGACGTGTCTTCGGGAAAGCCATGGGGTACCAACTGAAGTGTCGCGTTGTGGTACGAGTTGAAGATTTGACATTTCGTTGTCAAATCATTCAATTTCCGGCTAAGTGAGTCCGTTGTCCGGTCAGACCCTCCAACCAGCCGGTTATACTCGTGTTGGATACGAAACCATTTGTTCGTTTGGTGGGTGCTCTCTTCAACGTGGCGCCAAGCTGATACAAGTGCAATCTCTTGTTCTTCTGTCCATCTTTGGGGTGCCATTTCTGTTAGACGGTGGTGGTGGACGGTGTGGTTGTGTGATGGTGCTGTTACTGTTAGACGGTGGTGGTGGTGGTTTGGATAGTGCTGCTACTGTTAGACGGTGGTGGTGGTTTGGATGTTCTGACGGGAGACGGGAGACGGTATTTATAGGTGGTGACCTGGACACCGAAGCGTCGGTCGAACCATCGGGACTCACCGGAGACGACGTCTCGGGAGACGGCGAGTCACCATTGTAAAATGTGACCCGGCTTCAGCCGGTTCCCGAAAGACCCGAAAGCCGGTTCCCGAAACACTTTGAGCCGGTTCAGACGGTTCCCAAGACGGCTTCAGACGGCAGGGACAGCCTCGGGATCAACAACGCCACGTGGCGGTCGTCTGTTGGCTGAAACGGTAAGCCCCCTTGGGAGACGGTTCAGGCTCATTGGGAGCCGTGTCCCGTCTCTCCTAAGGGGGGTGCAAGGTTCATTTGTGCAAATGGCCCGGTCAACGGGCTATATCGGTCATTTTCCCTTTTAAGTATTATATATAGTATTAAATAACAAATGGTTTATGCAATATGGTGTTGTACTCCATGCTTTATGGGTTTTTGTGCTTGCTAAAGTTGTACATAGGTTTCTTGAGTTGTACATAATTGGTTCTATGGGTTTCCATATGTTTCTTCCACATCTGCATCTTCCTTACTACCATCGTTCCTACCATCATTCTGCTAATTCTGCTTCTTTTAGCGTCTTCCTTACTATCGTCGTTCCGTTAATTCCGCTTCTTTCAGCGTGTTCACTGCTGTGAAACCCCGTAAAGGTAATATTTTTTTCGTTAATTTGTTGTACAAATTGAATAATTTAAGGTTAGGGTATCACCGTGGTTAGGGTTTGTCACACGATGGAGGTTACATCAGGTGAGGCGGTTGCCGTATGTGGTGGTGTTGACGATGGGATTTTTGTCGATGTTGGTGTGGGCAAAACTCAAAAGTCGGTGGTGGTTTTGGGCGCGATAACATCTTGGTGAGATAAAATTTTGGAGAAAGATAAGATTGTGAGAGTGTATAATAAAGATTGATGTCCATCTTCTTTCTCTTTATCTTAATTCCTCACAGCTGATGATTTATCCCTTGCTTCTGGTTGTTGCTCCTTTTTTTTTTCAAATTACATGAACAACATCCATCAATTTTCGAGTTGATTTATCAGCTGTAGGTGGTAGTTGGTATCTGTGTTTTGTTTCTTTTCGGTTAATTTTTTAGATTTCAGTAGATGTTTCTTCGTCGTTTACTTTGTTTGGTTTTGGTTTTTTGCAGGTGTGTTTGCTGTCAGCGATTTGTTTGATTTTGCGCAAGCGTGCTGGAGTCGTGTAGTTGATCACTTTGGTGTTGACTTGATTTGCCTCATAAGGTAATGTTGCTATATTTAGTTGTTGTATATCGTTGCTATTGGATCACAGTCTAGATATTATGTTAAAATGTGTTTTTTCTTAGTTTAATAAATCGATTACTAAAACATTGAATTTTAATATGAGCACCATGGTTGTTGAGATAGGGAGATAGATGGAGGTTGTTTCACCAATTATTAGAAGGTGATTAAGTTTAGCTAGACATAATTATTCCTCACAAGAGCCTGTGCGCACAAACTAGGTGGTGGTGCTAATATCATGGTGTGTATGACTTTTGTGTTCTTTGAATGTTAGCCTCTCTTTTTATCTTATTTTTATTCATTGTTAAGACAAAGGAATAGAATGAATTTCAAGAAGTACGCCACTAAAAAGGAGTGGGTATGTAACTAGAGATTAGTTGTGCCCATAGAAGTGAAAGGTAGATTAGAATAACGAGTGACAAGATATTACCTTCTTTTTGACAACTCGAGAGATACTAGAAAAGGTTGGCCTTGAGTTGCTTCTTTTTATTTCTACCTTTCTATAGGTAATCTTACTGAATTTGGGTTTTGGTTCAATTCATTGTATCATCAATGTGTTCTTAGCTTTTTAATAGTGTATTTTAATCTATGCTTTACCTTGATATATGCATCATTATCTTTTCAAGTGTTGGTTTCTTTCAACTACTTTAGTAAGTTAATTGCCCGTTAATGTATGCATCATTATCTTTTCAAGTGTTGGTTTCTTTCAACTAAGATGTTGAGTCAAAAGAGCAAACGCTTTGCGATTGATACCACCTCAAATGTGCCTTCAACATCTAACAAAAACATGTCCAATTTGGTACAACCAACAATCATAAAAATTTTAAACGATAAAACAATAAACAACCAGCCAACACAATAGGCCCGCTGCATTGCGCGGGATAACATTCTAGTTTATATAATATATTGCAAGTTAAATGTTAAAATAATAAAAGTTGGGAAAATAAATATCATAGCTTTCTTAATCATTCTGATGCATATGTGTTAAGGATAAACACCCCCCGATAATCTTTACTAAAATAATAAAAAGTGCATCACATGATGTTTTTTATTTCTATTACAAGTTAAATCTTTTGAGAAAGTATATGGTATAAAGCCCCTTAAAATAAGAAGCATAAGAAGCCACCAGAGATTGACACCTGTCAATCTAACCTAATCACACCTAACCAGAGTTAAACACAATAAATCCTATCTTCCCTGTTGAAATCTTAACCCATTCTCATTTTAAAACATACCAATCTAGATCTGACAACCACGACCACCAACACCAACACCACGACCACCACCACCACCATCTTCCTGTACCTTCACAAAAGTTTATAAACGTCTCTGCTTTTACTTCACAAAAGCCGATCGAGATCTAACCACCACCACCATCACCACCACCACCACCACCAAACCTGCAGTAACAGCACCACCAGGGGAATGAATAATACCTGGCTTTTGAACAACCACATCTATTCCAGATTTGCAACATCAAACAACGATCTACAAATTTTGATGCAACCTTACCTATTCCAGATCAAGCAACCATGTTTAACCTGCAATCGTTTACTTGAAAAGAAAGAAAGAAACAATGAAGAAATGGTGCATTAATTGCTTTTGTCATCTTGTGACTTTGGGTCAAATTCTTCATACGTGAAGAATGCATATGTTTTGCTGTCCATGAATGAAGGAGGTGCGTTTGTTTTCAAGGAAGGAGTGCGTTTGTTTTGAAGGCCATTTTAATGAGTGCGTTTAAAATTTTTGTAAGTGCGTCTGAAAATTTTAATGAGTGCGTCTGAAATTTTGATGAGTGCGTCTGAATTTTTAATGAGTGCGTCTGACTTTTAATGAGTGCGTCTGAATTTTAATGAGTGCGTCTGAATTTAATGAGTGCGTCTGAAAATTGATGAGTGCGTCTGTTTTAACCCAGGTATGGTTAGGGTTTTTAATCTGCATCCTTAATCTAATGGCTGAGATTGCTTCTTACGCTTCTTACGTTAAGGTGACTTTATACGTTATCTCTCCCCAAATCTTTACATTTGGTCTAATTCCGTAAAGACATCATCCATTTATCCCCAACATTTTACTCAGTAACTCAGTAATAACCCTTTTAGTTGTAACAACCGGCAAAAATAAAGTAATTCCGTACTAATTAATTAATATGTGATTAACGTAATTAAATGCAATTATATGTGGTTTAATTATCAAGGCCTTAGGAGATAGCAATTTCCAAATAATGCATAGGTATGCATACGTTTAATGGTAAAGCATGATTGAATCATGTGCGAATAAACTATCCGGTATGGACGTTGGCAATTACCCGGTAATAATTAAATAAACGAAAAGGATCCCGGACACCCAGGATATAAAATAAAGGGTAGCTTCATGAAATATAATGAGTTTTGGAACTCCAAAACCATAAGAGGAAACGTCTCATACAAATCTCCCGGTAACGAATAAAGTGCGCGTACCGCACCTGATACGCGCATAACTCATAATTTCACCCGGTAAAAGCCTAAATAACCAATCAACGTTTAAATTAGACTATATCTAAGGGTTATTAAAGGTATTTTTAATGTCCGAATAACGCGGGATTAAAACCCAAAAAATACCCGAACGACACCCGGACGACGAGGGATTTAACTTAACAAATATTGGGTAAATATTTGGAGTTGTGGACCCCACCCAAGCCACACAATGGCCGGCCTAATGGCCATATTATATCCATGCATGGTGTTAATAATAATAATAATAACCTATAACCTAGTATAAAGCATGCATGGAACAAAAGGATAAAAGTAAGATTATGCAAGTACAAAAGCATGCTAAATCTTGTCCCCCCTTGTAAAATTTTCGGCCATATGGCCATAAGATCCAAGACACAATCCACCAAATGATACACTAAGTACATACACTTGATTATATAGATCTAATGTGGAGATTATGAAAGATTGCAAACATTTTAGCAAGATTTGCAAGAAAACCTTCTACTCCTACATACATGTACACGGCAACACACACACCCACACATATAATATCTTTCCAAAAATCCTAAGTACACAACTCAATCTTCTATAAGATTACTTGAATCTTTGGAAAGATTACATGTGATAATAATATATAAACATGTGTAATACTTGGAGAAACAAAGCAAAATCCTTTCTTCTTCTTTCTCTTTGAGCCGTGAGCTATACCACCCACATACACACTCTCCTTTCAAGTTTTTACATCTCCAAATCACTCAAAACAATCCATCATCCAAACCCCTATTGTGTGTTTCAAGCTTGGAGCTTAACCATTAAGGAAGAACACACTAAGCCCCTCTCAAAATCCAAGGTTTTGTCTTCCCTAGCCTTGTGCTAGTAGTAAGCTTCTTAACCTTGTTTTTGATTATTATTATTCATGTATGTGTTCTTAGAAGCAAGTTGTACATGAAGGGTTTAAAAGGTGGTTTGAAACATAATCTTTAATAGGTTTTACATGAGTAAAATAGATGATTAAAGATATGTAAATAAATCATGGGTTGGATGATGATAAAATATTGTTCTTGAAAATATATAAAATCTACACATACACTAAGTAGGATGATGATTTGATTAAGATTTGTAGAACAAACTTGAATGTGTTAGAAAGTAACTTTAATCATCTTAATATGATCATCTATGACATAATAAATGATGGACCATGTTAGAAGTTCAAGAATAAAGAAGATGAAAAATTAAAGTTTACTTACTTAGAAGATTGATATTTTGATATAATGGGCAAATACATAAAACACACATACAAGTAGTCTTGTATATGAAATATAAGACTAATAAAAGTGTTTTGATACAAAAATAACTTACCAATAAAAAGATGGATCTTCAAAGTCTACTATTTTGAGTGAAAAATGCTAACTTTGGAAGTTAGAGTGGAAAAATGCAACATTTGAAAGTTAAGGGACTAATATTGTAACTTTGAAAGTTAGAGGACTAAAATGGATATTTTAGAAACTATTAGTCCAAAAATGCAAGGATGGAAAGTTTGGTGTCCAAAGTATAAGTAATACTTTTCCAAGGTTGATTTGGTAAATACTAGTAGATATACTTGGGTATTTTTGTATAAAAGTATATTTTTGAAAGTTATAAAAATATGGATTGTATTAACACAAGGGTTTTTATAAAATAGAGATTTTATAAAAATGTTAAACAAACTTGAGAAACTTATACAAAAATGAATACTTTTATATAAATGGGGATATAAAAGTATTGGAAACACTTTTGTAGTTAAGTTAACAAGTTGGGTTAAAAATACATAAGTATTTAAAACCTTCCAAGTAACTTGTGTTAGGAGGAAGAAATATGAATAATATTTCTATAAAACACATGTTGGGAAAAACTTGGAAAAATTAACTATTTGAGCTAAGTTATCAAACTAAGACGCGTTAACGAACCGTACACGGACAAAACATGAGAAAAATGCCATTGCGACAAGATGAGAAAATATATATTTTTAGGAAGTAAAATATATATATATACATGGGTGAAAACTAATAAACACTTTCCTAAGTGTTAAAGGAATTATTCGTGGGAGAAAAATTATAACGTAAACAAATAAGACGTTAAACAAACGTATATACTTAACAAGAAAAATTACACATTTATATATATGTACGCTCGCCTCGGCAAAATTCTAGTATATCTACTTAATGGGAAAGTAGATATGCGGGAAGGAAAGCCGCGACGAGTAGACAAGGATATATATGTGTATGCCGCGCCGACAAGATCCTAGTATATTTATTTGAATGGGAAAATAAATATACGGTATGGTGAGTTGAATCGGGAGTTAAGAATATACAATCGAACGGCAAGATCTTAGCATATTTGTTTAAATGGGAAAACAAATGTGCGGCAAGGTGAGTCGGGTCGAGTGTTGAAATAAATTATGTCGAGCGATACGATCTTAAGTATAATTATTTAAATGGGAAAATAATTATATGTTAAGTGAAGTCGAGTCGATAATAATAAGATACAAGTTAAGGAAATATTAACAAGAGTAATATATAACTTGTAACACCAAGGGGTAATCTAACGCCAACGAAACCTAGGATACGCGCTTAATTAAACGGGATTTGGAATAACTTGTGGTCGGGAGTTGGGTGTACAACTTGCCAAGGCACATGCACCATAGGGATAGGGACTTATACGTCTAGGACGTTTGTAGGTGCGAGACCCTCTTTGCTATCTGCTTGTTACGCCGGACGTTGATTCAGGTGAGTCTCACGGCCCCATTTTAAACTATTTTTACGTTTTCGGGGGAAAGATATGTTAGGGAAAATGTTTGACGGATTAGTTACTTGAGGTGTGACCGCCACTCGGGGTTGAGTCCTCGCCTCTATAATCATTTATTCGAAGTATGAAACCGGAGGAATATTTGAATAGTACTATTGGTGCCTGACAAGGCCCACCCCTAATCGATAGCGTCGATTATGCATTAGTGTATGCCTGGGGTGCATATATTCTGAACTTAAGTCGTAGGATACCGAGTAACGACTTGGAGCGGGGCATTATTATTATATGTCTTGGTTTGATTATAGTCTCAAGTCGAGTATAGGAATTTGCAACTCCTATATATTGTCATAACATGGTATTTCCCAAGTATTCAAGTTTTGGAAACTAAAAACCTGTGAACTCACCAATATATTTATATTGACGAAATTTTAAACATATCTTTCAGGTAACTAAGTGAAGACTGACATGGCGGGCCGGGTCGTGGAATTCTCCTTGAGGCGTCGGATATTTTGTGGGGTTTCACTCTTATTTCCCAAGGCTATGGGATATATTTGAGAAACCTCATCTATTATGTTAAAAACTATTTACTTGGTGTGTAATATTTGAACAAGATTTGACGCCTAAATAAATGACCCATTTTCTTAAATTACTTGTGATTTGCGATAACCTTGACTTTATGCTTTTGAACCGTCGCGCCACGTGTTTCCGCCATTGTCGTGGTGTGACAGAAAGTGGTATCAGAGCCAAGGTTATAGCGAACTAGAGTATTTTCTTTAAAAACTAGACTATAACCGGATTTGGTTCAAATAATAAAGTTTTCAAAAGAAAAATATGTAAAGATGCTAAACGCAATAAAGTAATTTTTCAAGAAGCGTTGGGCATGAGGAGATTCCGACCAAGCCAGCCATGGGTATTGTCATGCATTAGCGTGAAATTAGAAGTTAGGAAGGTTACTGATAACGTATGCCATAACTATCTAAAAAAAAAAAATTTCATATATATTAGTGCGGTTCTTTTGCCAGGGATGTCAGACGCAGACGCAGGGAGCGTAGCACCGAGCTACGATAGCAGTATTCAGATTATCCCAGCGCCGCCAGCAAAGACGATCGAGATTGTGGTACTCGATCCGGAGGATGACGAGATGGAGATTGACGCCGCCGTGGAGGGTGCAGGATGAGATAGCTCGGATGAGACTGACCCGAGCGAGGACCCTGCGTGGGCCCCCGCTGAGGGCGACGTGGCCGACCTACCTATGGCCGAGGCACCACAGGCTGACTTGCCTATAGTGCCATTCCAGGCAGCGCCACTGCTAGTACTGCCCCTCCAGGCCATCAGAGACTTTCCAGAGGGCTGTGCAGGTCCATCGAGGCCTGTCCCCGCGCAGTCAGAGACCGTTGAGTCTCCCTATGACCGACACGCACCTGTCGACCGTGAGCCCTCACCTACCCCACTTATCCCCGTACCCCCGGGCATGATGCTCGTGCCCGTTCCCCGAGGACACAACGGGTGGATTTCTGATGACTCCGACGATGAGTCGACCGCATCGGTGGAGCACATTGCTGTGCCGATCCCACCAGCAGACCAGGAGGAGCACGTCGCTCCGGTGATCGAGCATGCCACTACTGCACCAGCTACCCTACCCACCATACCCGAGCCCGTACCTCAGGATGGGCCAGTTCCTACTGGGCACATCCTGGAGGGGAGCTCTGCCCGCAGCTCGGAGCTGCACCGGGCGGGCATGACGGCATACGCCACTGCGAGCCCTCCCACACCCACCATAGTGGTGTCCACCCCAGAGTGGGCCACTATCTCAGAGCCCCTCTTGGCCCACTTGGCCGAGCTTGTACCACCACCCACCATAGCCATGACACTACCGATCCCCACTGTGCCCAGCATGCCACCTGCACCGTATTCTCTGGGTGCAGGGGACCCCTACATGATACCCCCACACTTTACCCCCAGTCCACAGGGTTTTGCCCCGATATTTTTCCACACACCGATACCGGCCCCCTTTGGCCCATTCCCGTCAGTTCACCCAGATATACCCGGACCATCCCAGCCACCTAGGATGACACCCCTATCCGGACCAGCATGGTCCACTGCTATCTCCCTGGAGCGAGACTTCCAGACCCTCGCAGACACGGTGCAGCGCACCGTGAATCAGGTAGAGCAGCAGACCCGTCTGATGTGGACGCGGATGATTGATGCACGAGATGCTTTGGCGCACTATGCGGAAGAATTACTGAGCATGGACGCACAGTGTGGTATTACAGGTGATGCGCATTTTGCGCATCGACAGTTCTTATATGAGCGTATCATGGCGATTAGCATGACGATCAGTATGCATGCACCACAGTACCAGTTTCCGCCGCCACCGCCACAGTAGGGATGCATCAGGGACGCACGGAAGAATCACCAGCTCATGTACATAGTAGCAGCAGTATGGTAGTATAGCACGGGTTATGACACTCGTCTGCATTTTGCCTAGCCGTACGGGTACGACGGCACATGATATGATGTTTTATTTATTTCAAAAACAATGTATTGTATGAGGGATGTATTCCCCATTTTGTTATTATGAACAAGCATTGTACTAGTACTATTGAAATTAATGAAAAATCTTATTATTATGATGGTGAAATATGTTGTTGTCTACGATTAATATTGCTTACTCCATATATTGTGATTCGTGTGATTGGGTGGTGATATTGTGTTGATTACTATTTATTCTGAATGATGTGTTGGTATGTTGTGTGATGACATGGTGTTGATTATCTGTGTTCAGATTCTGGTTTGTTATTTATATATTGTATAAATGTTTGCCAAATTAACCTTTGATAATTATTATTGAAGAAAATGGCACCAGCCACCAGAAGCAACAGCGGTGCAGACGGACTGCCCGCTACACCCGCTGAACTCGAGACACTGATCTCGGAGCGCATAGCCCGCGCCATCGCAGAACATGAAGCCGCCCGCTCTGAACACTCGCATGACAGGACAGGGAGCGAACGACGAGAAACCTCCCCTATTGGTAAGAGGTTTAAGAATAAATGAAAAAGTGATGGGAGAGTATTTCGAAACTCCTGTCCCATAATAACATACTACATTACTATTACAGGAACAGCCTCAGGAGAGCGCGGCTGCACTTTCAAAGCTTTCTTGGACTGTAAGCCGATTAGCTTCAGCGGCACTGAGGGATCCATAGGCCTGGTCAAGTGGTTCGAAAAGACCGAGGCAATTATCCGCATCAGTGGGTGTACCCCTCGACAGTCCGTCATGTACTCCACCAACCTGTTTCTGGATCAGGCACTAACTTGGTGGAATGACCAAGTACAGTCGTTAGGAGATGATGCTGCATACTCCCTATCATGGGCGGCACTAAAAGAACTTATGATTGCCGAATACCGCCCGGCAAGTGAGGTACAGAAGCTGGAAACCGAATTCTGGAACCATACTATGGTAGGAGCAGATGTTACTGGGTACACGTCTCGATTTCATGATCTCGCTCGACTAGTACCTCGTTTGGTTACACCAGAGACTAACAAGATAGAGCGCTACTTGTTCGGGTTAGCACCGCAGATACGCAGCATGGTCACCTCTTCCAAACCCACGACCATGCGCGAGGCTATTGATCTTGCACTGAGCCTCACTGAAGACGCTATCCGAATGGGTACCTTGATCCGACAGGTTTCGAGACTGAAAATTTCTGAAGCAAGCAGTGTGGAAGGTAAGAACCAGGGAACAAGTTCAGCAGTGGTGACAAATGAACAGGGAAACAAACCAAGGTTTGGGAAACGTAAACGGGAGGAAGGAAAGAAGGATGGAGCATCGGGTAGCTCCAACAAGAAGGGGAAAGGGTATGTCGCCACAGGGCGTGGGAACGGTGGAAAACAGGGCAACCGGGGGAGAAATAATGGGTTGACTTGTGGGAAGTGCCACCGATCGGGACACAAGACGGAAGATTGCCGGTCAGGAGCACCGAAAAATGGAGGAGCTAGACCCTGCTTCGCTTGTGGGTCACTTGACCATTGGAAGAAGGACTGCCCCAAGGTCAACAACCAAGCCCGCGGGCGGGCGTTTGTGATTGGAGCCGGTGATGCACGACAGGACCCCAATGTGGTCACTGGTACGTTTCCTCTTAATGGTCATTATGCCTCTGTATTATTTGATACCGGTGCTGACTTTAGCTTCGTATCCATTGAGTTTAAAAGACTACTTGGATTAAAAACTAGTAAACTAGATACGCCCTACTCCATAGAACTGGCTAATGGTAAAACTATTGAAACGAGAGAAGTAGCGAGGGATTGTAAATTAGAACTCTGTGGGCACGAGTTTGGGATTGATCTTTTACCAGTCGTATTGGGAAGTTTTGACATAGTTGTTGGCATGGACTGGTTGTCCGCGCACCATGCCGTCGTGGTTTGCAACGATAAAGTCATTCAAGTCCCTCTCGCAAGCGGTGAAACTCTCTCAATTCAAGGGGAGAGACACGGGACGCCGCTAAGGATTATTTCAAGCATGAAGGCTCGTAAGTGTCTAAGAAAAGGGCTTGTCGCATTCTTGGCACACGTAGTGGACAAGAAGGCCGACGAGCGAAAGTTGGAAGACATTCCAGTAGCTAGAGATTTTCCGGATGTATTCCCAGAAGATTTGCCGGGGTTGCCACCACCTCGACAAGTCGAGTTCCGCATCGACCTCGTTCCTGGAGCTGCTCCCGTGGCACGATCGCCATACCGCTTAGCTCCATCGGAGATGCAAGAACTATCCAGCCAGCTGCAAGAATTATTAGACAAGGGTTTTATAAGACCGAGTTTCTCACCTTGGGGAGCTCCCGTCTTATTTGTGAAGAAGAAGGATGGCACATTTCGCATGTGCATCGACTATCGAGAGCTGAACAAGCTAACCATCAAGAATCGCTATCCTCTCCCCAGGATCGACGATTTATTTGATCAGCTCCAAGGATCTAGCTTTTACTCCAAGATTGATCTAAGGTCCGGCTACCATCAGTTGCGTATCCAAGAGGAAGATGTACCAAAGACGGCCTTCAGAACTCGATATGGGCATTATGAATTTTTGGTAATGCCATTCGGCTTAACCAACGCACCAGCAGTTTTCATGGATCTAATGAACCGCGTGTGTAAGCCATACTTGGATAAATTCGTCATTGTTTTCATCGATGACATTTTGATCTATTCACGCACTAAGGAAGACCACGAGAATCACCTTCGATTAATCCTTGAAGTATTACGCAAAGAGAAGTTATACGCTAAGTTTTCAAAGTGCGACTTTTGGATTCGAGAAGTCCACTTCCTAGGTCACGTGGTGAATGAGAAGGGCATACATGTCGATCCAGCCAAGATCGAGGCAATTAGAAATTGGGAAGCCCCTCGAACTCCTACCGAAGTACGACAATTTCTTGGCCTCGCGGGTTATTACAGAAGGTTCATCGAGGACTTTTCTAAGATAGCACAAGCTTTAACCATGTTAACCCAAAAGGATAAGAAGTTCGAGTGGACGGAAAAGCAAGAGGCAGCGTTCCAATTACTAAAAGACAAGTTATGTGGCGCTCCGATACTATCACTCCCCGATGGTACGGAAGACTTTGTGGTTTACTGTGACGCCTCGCATCAAGGCTTAGGATGCGTACTAATGCAACGGGAAAAAGTGATAGCATATGCTTCCAGGCAACTGAAAATCCATGAGAAGAACTACACTACACATGATTTGGAATTAGGTGCAGTGGTATTCGCTCTCAAGATATGGAGGCACTACTTATATGGAACCAAGTGCACGATTTTCACTGATCATAAGAGTTTGCAACACATCTTTGATCAGAAGGATTTGAATATGCGACAACGGCGATGGGTTGAATTATTAAACGATTACGATTGTGAGATAAAGTACCATCCCGGTAAGGCGAACGTCGTGGCTGACGCCTTAAGTCGCAAGGAACGGGTTAAGCCGTTGCGTGTTCGAGCTTTGGGTTTGACTATCCACACAAATCTGACTGAACGAATTCGTGAAGCTCAAGTTAACGCCCTTAAACCCGAAAATGTCAAGGGTGAAAGATTACGAAAGATGGTTGATTCACTAGAAACAAAAGCAGACCAGACACTGTATTTCATGAATAGAATTTGGGTTCCAGTATACGGGGGATTGCGTGAACTAGTATTGGCCGAAGCTCACAGTTCTAGATATTCGGTTCACCCTGGTGCAGACAAGATGTTCCACGATTTGAAAGGATTTTATTGGTGGCCAAACTTCAAGAGAGATATAGCGGCTTATGTTGCGCGGTGCTTAACTTGTGCAAAGGTCAAAGCAGAGCATCAAAGACCATCCGGCTTGCTCCAGCAACCGGAAATACCTGAATGGAAATGGGAACGAATTACCATGGATTTCATTTCTGAGTTGCCCAGGACGACGAGCGGCCATAATAAGATTTGGGTAATTGTTGATCGATTGACAAAATCCGCACACTTCCTTCCGATCCGCGAAACGGATGGACTAGAAAAGTTGGCCCGTTTGTATATCAAGGAAATAGTATCTAAGCATGGTGTACCTACGTCTATCATCTCCGATCGAGATGGTCGCTTCACCTCAAGATTTTGGGGAAGTTTGAACGATGCCCTTGGTACTCGCCTTGACATGAGTACCGCATATCATCCCCAAACCGACGGGCAAAGTGAACGAACCATCCAGACTTTAGAAGATATGTTGCGAGCATGTGCAATCGATTTCAGCGGTAGTTGGGATACACACTTACCACTGGTGGAATTCTCATATAACAACAGTTACCATACGAGCATTCAAGCTGCACCTTTTGAAGCTCTATATGGGCGTAAGTGTAGATCCCCACTATGTTGGGCTGAAGTTGGAGAAAAGCAACTTACCGGGCCCGAAATTGTTCAAGAGACAACGGACAAGATCTTTTTGATAAAGGAACGCCTCAAAGCGGCCCGTGACCGCCAGAAAAGCTATGCTGATATGAGGCGAAAGCCTTTAGAGTTTCAAGTCGGAGACAGGGTCCTACTAAAAGCGTCACCTTGGAAAGGTGTCGCGCGCTTTGGGAAGCGCGGAAAACTGAACCCGCGATACGTAGGACCATTTGAAATCTTGTCCAGGGTAGGCCCAGTGGCATACAAACTCAAGTTGCCTCAAGAGCTCAGTGGCGTACACGACACGTTTCACGTGTCAAACTTGAAGAACTGTTTATCCGACGAAACCCTCATCATCCCTGCTGAAGAAATCCAAATTGACGACAAGTTACATTTTGTTGAAGAACCAATCGAGGTAACCGATTGGAAGGTCCAAAAACTAAGACGCAGCAAGATCAGATTGGTCAAAGTGCGCTGGAATGCCAAGCGTGGACCGGAGTTCACGTGGGAAAGGCTGGACCGGATGAAGCAAAAATACCCCGCCCTATTCGAGAAGACACCTGTACCGGAGAACTCGAAGTGAATTCCGGGACGGAATTCTCTTAACGGGGGGAGAATGTAACAACCGGCAAAAATAAAGTAATTCCGTACTAATTAATTAATATGTGATTAACGTAATTAAATGCAATTATATGTGGTTTAATTATCAAGGCCTTAGGAGATAGCAATTTCCAAATAATGCATAGGTATGCATACGTTTAATGGTAAAGCATGATTGAATCATGTGCGAATAAACTATCCGGTATGGACGTTGGCAATTACCCGGTAATAATTAAATAAACGAAAAGGATCCCGGACACCCAGGATATAAAATAAAGGGTAGCTTCATGAAATATAATGAGTTTTGGAACTCCAAAACCATAAGAGGAAACGTCTCATACAAATCTCCCGGTAACGAATAAAGTGCGCGTACCGCACCTGATACGCGCATAACTCATAATTTCACCCGGTAAAAGCCTAAATAACCAATCAACGTTTAAATTAGACTATATCTAAGGGTTATTAAAGGTATTTTTAATGTCCGAATAACGCGGGATTAAAACCCGAAAAATACCCGAACGACACCCGGACGACGAGGGATTTAACTTAACAAATATTGGGTAAATATTTAGAGTTGTGGACCCCACCCAAGCCACATAATGGCCGGCCTAATGGCCATATTATACCCATGCATGGTGTTAATAATAATAATAACCTATAACCTAGTATAGAGCATGCATGGAACAAAAGGATAAAAGTAAGATTATGCAAGTACAAAAGCATGCTAAATCTTGTCCCCCCTTGTAAAATTTTCGGCCATATGGCCATAAGATCCAAGACACAATCCACCAAATGATACACTAAGTACATACACTTGATTATATAGATCTAATGTGGAGATTATGAAAGATTGCAAACATTTTAGCAAGATTTGCAAGAAAACCTTCTACTCCTACATACATGTACACGGCAACACACACACCCACACATATAATATCTTTCCAAAAATCCTAAGTACACAACTCAATCTTCTATAAGATTACTTGAATCTTTGGAAAGATTACATGTGATAATAATATATAAACATGTGTAATACTTGGAGAAACAAAGCAAAATCCTTTCTTCTTCTTTCTCTTTGAGCCGTGAGCTATACCACCCACATACACACTCTCCTTTCAAGTTTTTACATCTCCAAATTACTCAAAACAATCCATCATCCAAACCCCTATTGTGTGTTTCAAGCTTGGAGCTTAACCATTAAGGAAGAACACACCAAGCCCCTCTCAAAATCCAAGGTTTTGTCTTCCCTAGCCTTGTGCTAGTAGTAAGCTTCTTAACCTTGTTTTTGATTATTATTATTCATGTATGTGTTCTTAGAAGCAAGTTGTACATGAAGGGTTTAAAAGGTGGTTTGAAACATAATCTTTAATAGGTTTTACATGAGTAAAATAGATGATTAAAGATATGTAAATAAATCATGGGTTGGATGATGATAAAATAGTGTTCTTGAAAATATATAAAATCTACACATACACTAAGTAGGATGATGATTTGATTAAGATTTGTAGAACAAACTTGAATGTGTTAGAAAGTAACTTTAATCATCTTAATATGATCATCTATGACATAATAAATGATGGACCATGTTAGAAGTTCAAGAATAAAGAAGATGAAAAATTAAAGTTTACTTACTTAGAAGATTGATATTTTGATATAATGGGCAAATACATAAAACACACATACAAGTAGTCTTGTATATGAAATATAAGACTAATAAAAGTGTTTTGATACAAAAATAACTTACCAATAAAAAGATGGATCTTCAAAGTCTACTATTTTGAGTGAAAAATGCTAACTTTGGAAGTTAGAGTGGAAAAATGCAACATTTGAAAGTTAAGGGACTAATATTGTAACTTTGAAAGTTAGAGGACTAAAATGGATATTTTAGAAACTATTAGTCCAAAAATGCAAGGATGGAAAGTTTGGTGTCCAAAGTATAAGTAATACTTTTCCAAGGTTGATTTGGTAAATACTAGTAGATATACTTGGGTATTTTTGTATAAAAGTATATTTTTGAAAGTTATAAAAATATGGATTGTATTAACACAAGGGTTTTTATAAAATAGAGATTTTATAAAAATGTTAAACAAACTTGAGAAACTTATACAAAAATGAATACTTTTATATAAATGGGGATATAAAAGTATTGGAAACACTTTTGTAGTTAAGTTAACAAGTTGGGTTAAAAATACATAAGTATTTAAAACCTTCCAAGTAACTTGTGTTAGGAGGAAGAAATATGAATAATATTTCTATAAAACACATGTTGGGAAAAACTTGGAAAAATTAACTATTTGAGCTAAGTTATCAAACTAAGACGCGTTAACGAACCGTACACGGACAAAACATGAGAAAAATGCCATTGCGACAAGATGAGAAAATATATATTTTTAGGAAGTAAAATATATATATACATGGGTGAAAACTAATAAACACTTTCCTAAGTGTTAAAGGAATTATTCGTGGGAGAAAAATTATAACGTAAACAAATAAGACGTTAAACAAACGTATATACTTAACAAGAAAAATTACACATTTATATATATGTACGCTCGCCTCGGCAAAATTCTAGTATATCTACTTAATGGGAAAGTAGATATGCGGGAAGGAAAGCGCGACGAGTAGACAAGGATATATATGTGTATGCCGCGCCGACAAGATCCTAGTATATTTATTTGAATGGGAAAATAAATATACGGTATGGTGAGTTGAATTGGGAGTTAAGAATATACAATCGAACGACAAGATCTTAGCATATTTGTTTAAATGGGAAAACAAATGTGCGGCAAGGTGAGTCGGGTCGAGTGTTGAAATAAACGGGATTTGGAATAACTTGTAACACCAAGGGGTAATCTAACGCCAACGAAACCTAGGATACGCGCTTAATTAAACGGGATTTGGAATAACTTGTGGTCGGGAGTTGGGTGTACAACTTGCCAAGGCACATGCACCATAGGGATAGGGACTTATACGTCTAGGACGTTTGTAGGTGCGAGACCCTCTTTGCTATCTGCTTGTTACGCCGGACGTTGATTCAGGTGAGTCTCACGGCCCCATTTTAAACTATTTTTACGTTTTCGGGGGAAAGATATGTTAGGGAAAATGTTTGACGGATTAGTTACTTGAGGTGTGACCGCCACTCGGGGTTGAGTCCTCGCCTCTATAATCATTTATTCGAAGTATGAAACCGGAGGAATATTTGAATAGTACTATTGGTGCCTGACAAGGCCCACCCCTAATCGATAGCGTCGATTATGCATTAGTGTATGCCTGGGGTGCATATATTCTGAACTTAAGTCGTAGGATACCGAGTAACGACTTGGAGCGGGGCATTATTATTATATGTCTTGGTTTGATTATAGTCTCAAGTCGAGTATAGGAATTTGCAACTCCTATATATTGTCATAACATGGTATTTCCCAAGTATTCAAGTTTTGGAAACTAAAAACCTGTGAACTCACCAATATATTTATATTGACGAAATTTTAAACATATCTTTCAGGTAACTAAGTGAAGACTGACATGGCGGGCCGGGTCGTGGAATTCTCCTTGAGGCGTCGGATATTTTGTGGGGTTTCACTCTTATTTCCCAAGGCTATGGGATATATTTGAGAAACCTCATCTATTATGTTAAAAACTATTTACTTGGTGTGTAATATTTGAACAAGATTTGACGCCTAAATAAATGACCCATTTTCTTAAATTACTTGTGATTTGCGATAACCTTGACTTTATGCTTTTGAACCGTCGCGCCACGTGTTTCCGCCATTGTCGTGGTGTGACATTAGTCATTGAAATATTAGGACTAATCTATTTTCTATGTATAATTACTTTTTAATGCAATTTTATAAAAAAAGTAAAAAGGATAATTGGATTTTAATAAGAGAGAATCGCATGGTTGGTTCCAGTGCTTTCCAAATTTTGCACTCTTGCTCCTAGTGGTTCACTAATTACACCGTTGGTCCTTGAGTTTAGCAAAATTGCACTCGTGTGGTCCTTATTCCTAACTGTCATTAAATTTCTTCGTTAAAAACAAGTAAATTACATGTTTGCCCTTAGTTAAAAACAAGTAAATTGCACTCTTCTCTGTTGCTTGGTTAACAAGACCTGAAGACCCTATCGTTAGTCACCGTCACTGAAACCACTACTTTCATCTACCACCACCGCCACCGCCACTGTCACCGCCTCCGGCGATGACATCACCCTTCTCCTCCACATTCCTCCCAAGCAACCCCATAAACAAAACCCTAACCCGACAAACAACAACAACAACAAAACCCCACACAAAACCAATTAAATCCGTCCTTCAATACAACCGTAAACCCCAACTCTCCGGCGACACACCACGCGTCGTCGTAATAACCTCCGAACACCCCACCCCACCCCTTCACCCAACAATATTATAAAGGGAGGGGGCTGCAGAAAGAAACAGAATGGAAAGAAAAGAGATGACAGCGACGACGATCTGATTTTCGATTAGAGTTCTTGTTCTGATTTATGGACTTCAGGTGTAGAAGGTGACTAGGGTTTCGAGCATGTCAGGTAGATATGATCGTCTCTTTCTTCGACTGAACCACCACCACCGTTCACCCTCCCACCACCGTTCACCATCATCGGACTTTAACCCCACTTCCATCAAACCCTCAACGGCCTTTAACCCCACCTCCAACCCATTTCTCCCTGAAACCCTAACCGGCAATTAATCCCACCTTCGTCTCCTCTCTCCCTGAAACCATCATCGGCTGTTAACCCAACCTCCAAGCCCTCTCCCCCGGGACCCTCGTGGCCATTAACACTCACCTACTCCCAGACCCTCGAAGCCTCGGCCCCCCTGTAATGACTATTTTCTTTTGGATTCCTTTCAGATCAGTTTTTGGTGATGGTTGTGGTAGAAGAAGAAGAAGGGTGGTTGTGGTTTGGGGAGATGGTGGTGGCTTAAGAAACAAGAAGGTGGAGGTGCAGGGGTGATGGTTTAAGGAAGAAGAAGGGTGGGGTTTTATATTGGGTTCAGACATAAAATGACTATAATACCCCCACGTGGGAAGCACGTGGGTGGACTTAACCAAAAAAGTTAACTGTTGTTAGTCATGGGGATCAATCGAGTGCTATTTTGCTAAACTCAAGGACCAACGGTGTAATTAGTGAACCACTGGGAGCAAGAGTGCAAAATTTGGAAAGCACAGGGACCAACCATGCGATTCTCTCTTTTAATAACCTAAACTATTTGAAATTGGCCGTTGGCACCTCAAACTAAAAAATGGTCATATATAACATGTACTGTTAATCTATTGGATTCTAGCATCCAATTTGGGTTAAGTTACTAACCCAGTTAGTGTTTTAAAGCTAGTTATTTCAAATCCTTAGGGCCGGTTTGATAAAATTCGTGGAATTTAAAATTAGAGTTAATTCAACTAAATATTATGTTTGTTTGCCTTAATATTGAGTTGTCCCAGAACGTAGTATCAATTCCCTAAAAATTAAGCCATCCAAAATAAGTATCCTCTTATTTGCACGTGATACAGCCCGTATAGGCGTCTACTGGCCGTATATGTTTCCAAATGTTTGGTAAACATTGGAAATGATTGCCAATCAATGGTTTAGGTACATATGGCCCGTATAGGCCTCTACTGGCCGTAGAGGGTTCTCTACTGACCGTATAAATTTGCTTTTTAAGAGAGCATTGCAATAAATGACACCCTATACGGCTATACGGCTGGGGTGTGCAACCCTAAAGCAAACCATGTACAAATAACATGACCCCAAAATAAACCCAATATTTTCTTTATATAACTACATTGCATAAACTCCTCACTCTTTCTTCATGTCCTTTTCTTGCTTACTTTACTATAGTTGTTGATTGGTTTGTGATTTCCCGTTACATGTTGGCAAATCACATGCAATGGATAAACCACTAATTCGTTACACAAATGGAGAATATTCTATGTTTTTATTTAGAAATTCGAAATAAAATACAGTTATGATTTATATGAGCATGTATAATAATGCATGTACGTTATTATTTGATCAATTCATGATACAAGAATGGAGAAGGTTTTCTCGCTTCTAATCGAGACAAAAGATATCATTTCAATGATTGTTATGATGGACACTATAACCCACTACGTCAAAAGAATTACATAACATGCCACATTTAGTGACAAGAAACGTTATCAAAAGATGTTTACGTATATGTGGTCTTTACGGTTTCTTGTTTGAAAAATTTTCTTCTCGTCCCGAGACGTTTCCTTCGAGATGCATCATAGACTGGAAAGTTGGGTTCATATCAAACTTAACTTCTTCGATTGAGAGCGTTCTTGGATCGTTTGCCCACCTGTGATGCATTGATTCAGAGAGCATTCTTGCGGCCCAAATATGTGCATTATGTGTAAATCATCAAATGAGTGAGTCGATCATGTTTTTACTTCCTGCTATGTTGCTTTGTTAAGTTGGCAAAGGATTAGCTTGTGGTGCAACATACCTTCAATATATGCTTTTTCGATACATGATGTATTCGAGGTTCATAAACGCTTCCCGGAACATAACCATAAAAGATGTGAGATTGAATAGAGAGAATTATGATAAACTTGCTATATTACTAATGAAATCATCCAAATACAAATGAAAGGGGTTCGGTCTATTTATAGGTGGTGAAGGGTTGTGATACCCTTTGGTGAACCGACGTGTTGGTTCATTAATAACCACCATAACCGCCCATACTTTAGGTTATACAATAATAATACTAATTTACATACTAACTTAGGATAAATAAATATTATGTCCAACATTCTCCCCCCTAATTTTGATTTATCCTTTCTTGCTTCAGAGTAGGGTTGGTTCTTCTTCTTCTTCATGAACGAGAAGGGATACTTGCTCGTTTTTATCTTTCTTGTCTTTCCATTTTGTGCATTCATACGATAAGTGACCATAGTTGCCACATTCGAAGCATCTGAATTTGCTTTTGTCTCCTTGACTTATATTTCTCTCATACTCTTTCCTTTCTTCACTAAAGTTTCTTCCTTGTCTGTTGTTAAAGGTTCTTCCACGACCTCTACCACGGTTATGATTGCCACGTCCTCTACCATAGTGCAAACTTCCAGAATGATAATTACTTGAGGTTGCCATTAGGAGTTTCGTTTGATGATTTTCCTCTGGTTCATCTTGACTTTTGAGGCGTTCTTCAAATGGTGTTATTCTCCCCACTGCTTCTTCAAATGGCATTGTGTCTATCTCTGAATATTGCTCAATAGTTGCTACAATTGGTAGGAACTTCTTTGGAACTGAGTTGAGTAGTTTTCTCACTATTGCTTTGTCTTTAAGAGTTGTGCCAAGGCTTTTGAATTTGGCTCTTATATTGGCTAACTTGCTTGCAAAGTCACTTACTGGTTCATTTTCTTTCATCTTTAGAGTTTCTAACTCACTTCTCAATGTTTGTAGTCGTGCTTTCTGAACCATATCTGCTCCAAGGTATCTAACTTTGATTGATTCCCAAACTTCTTTCGCATTTTGACATTGTGCTACTTGCATTAAGATATCTTCTGGTAATGTTTGGAGAATCATTGCTTTCGTAGTATTTACTTTCTTTTCATCTGCTGCTTCTGTTCCTTCTTTCGCGTCAATTGTTTCCCAAAGACCATAAGCCTTTAAGATCGTTTCCATTAATAGTGCCCATGAGGTATAATTTGTCTCTGTCAATTTTGGGCATTGTAGTGATACATTTCCTTGCTCACGAGATGATATTGAACTGCTAGACGCATTTTTGTCAACTTTCTCTGCCATGTTTTCTTGCTTTACTTTCTTCGACTTTTTCTTTCCAATCTTGCTTTCTTGCTAACTTTCTGACTTACTAAACTCTCTGGCTTGCTTAGTTTAAAGCAAAGGTTTTCTTTCTTGATTTGCCACACAGGTCGAATTCGCCACGAAGGTCTAATTTGCCACAAAGGTCTAACTTGCCACAAAGGACTAACTTGCCACAAAGGTCTAACTTGCCACAAAGGTCTAACTTGCCACAAAGGTCTAACTTGCCACAAAGGTCTAACTTGCCACACAGGTCTAACTTGCCACAAAGGTCTAACTTGCCACACAGGTCTAACTTGCCACACAGGTCTAACTTGTCTTGATATACTCAACGAGTCATGAAGTCTCGGAGTCACTTACTATTCGAATCGTTGTGATTCGATTTTGACTTGGAATTTTTTTAATGATTATGGTTTTTCTTTTCCTTCTTCCCTTTTTTTTAAATCAAAAACTTATTTGATTTTTTTATTTTTCCTTTAACAAAATCCAAAAAAATGTTCCACAAGATACGACAAAAGTCGATTTTTTTCTTTAATCGTTGACTTTCCTTTTTTGAAAAACTTTTATTTGACTTCTGAAATGAAAGTCAAAAAAAACTTTGATAAACTTTTGTTTGACTTTAAAAGTCAACCGTTGTTCTTGCTTTTCTTTCCCACGAAAGAACTGTACAAGTTTCTTCCCTCCCTTTTTTTCTTTCTAACCTTATGATGAATCAAAACGATTGTTTCTTTCTTTAATCGTTTCACTTATAATCAAATACTCCTCCTTACTGATCGAATACTTCTTTAAAAAAACAAACCCGTTTGTTTTGTTTTTTTGTTTATAAAAATCTTAATCCACTGAATCCTTTGTGTGTTGTTTATAAAATCAGATCGTTTTTTGACTGATGTACAGATAAAAATGTTTAGAAACTGTTTTGGAATCCTTGTCTGAAAAAAATGGCGGGAAAATATTTTGTTCCAAAAAACAGGGGATAACAAAAGGTTTGATTTTTTTGTTTGGATTAAGAGATTTCTTGTATTCGATTCTTTCTAAACGATAATGGGATGGGATGTAAACGTCAAACCGTATCGTTTGATCTTTCTTCTTCGTTTTCTGTCTCGCCGGATCTTCGCCGGATCTTCGCCGGAATCGTTCTTCCGGTGATTTTCTTTCTCTTTTTCGGTTATATTCTTCAAATAATAATCTTTCTTATCGTCTGGGTTGGCAGAACTATACTTTGTCTCGATATAAGACGTTCTTGGCCAGTCTCTGTTTTCTTTCGGAAAACAGGGGATGGAATTTCTTGATGATTCTCTCTTCTTTTCACAGGGATGGATCGATGTGAAGAAGGCTCTGATGCCAAATGTGAGATTGAATAGAGAGAATTATGATAAACTTGCTATATTACTAATGAAATCATCCAAATACAAATGAAAGGGGTTCGGTCTATTTATAGGTGGTGAAGGGTTGTGATACCCTTTGGTGAACCGACGTGTTGGTTCATTAATAACCACCATAACCGCCCATACTTTAGGTTATACAATAATAATACTAATTTACATACTAACTTAGGATAAATAAATATTATGTCCAACAAAAGAAAGCTTATTCAGTCTATTTTGTTGGTGGCATGTTGGAGTATTTGGAGAGCCCTTAATGATTGTATCTTTACAAATGAGAATCTAAACATTGAGAAGATCATGGGAGATATCAAGGTGTTCAGTTTTCTTTAGATAAAATAATGGATCAAATTTATTGGTTTAGATTGCTCTTAGTGGAAAATGTCTCCTGTGTAATTTCTAGTTGGTTTTGCTATTTTTGGCTTGCTGGTTACTTGTTGGATTGGGCTTTTTGTTAATGAAATGGTTGTTCCAAAAAAAAAAAAAATCTACTCACCTTACATCCACTCCTTGACTTCACGAAATAGTTTTTCTTCACTTGTCTTCTCTCTAAATTGATAGAGATCATGGTGTACAAATTGTCTCTCTCTCTCTCTCTCTCAAAGATGGTAGACATCACCATAACATCTCTACAACGTACGTGATATAGTTAATTTATGTTTCTCGCTTGTTACACATTGGAAGGGGTCACAAATAATGATCACACTAGTCTTATGTAGTGATCACCTCTTGTAATCGAGGTATCGCTTCTATCTATTTCCTCACTAACCTACGTAGTGATCATTTCTTCATCTCCACACTAACTTACGTAATATAATCACCTTAAAATTTACGTACTACTAAGGGCAGACGGGGTGGTCCGGGATGGCTGTGATACCGTGAAACACCGGCAAGCCGAATTTATCACGTCCGCGATTGAATTGTAGCGTGATATAGATCACGGAGAAATGAAGAAAAGAGAATGTGGTGGTGGTCCTCACTAAGAGCTTTCACAATACATGCTCTATAATAGTGTGAGGGAAGCCTCTATATTATATAGAGTGGGTATAAGTGGTTGTGAGTAGAGGAGAGAGAAAATATATAGATGAGACACTGTTCACCAGTAAATTTGGAGGAGACACTGTTCACCATTCATAATTTTTTAATATTTTTAAAAGTGGTTGTGAGTAGAGGAGAGAGAAAAGCTAATGATAAAAGTGGCCTGGACCGGTCCGGTTCGGGTGTTTGGACCTGCATGCAAGTGAACCGGCCTCGGGCCGGAAAACCGCCCGGTCGGACCGGAAAACCGGGTGGACGGACCAGTTATTTTTATTTATTTTTTATTTTTTTTGGGTTTCGAAGCATCTTTGGCCCGGTTCGTTGGACCGGTCGGACCAGTGAACCGCTCGGGTGTAACGCCCCAAATATTTAAATAACGCAAATATTTGGTAGTAGGTGAACATGTTGTATAAAATAAAGGTTCATATCTTATTAAAGACAACTTGGTCTCCAAGTTTTTGGTCAAACAAGGATGGCTAGTAGTGACATCAGTTATAACCTGAAATAACAAGTAAACAAAAGGGGAGGGGCTTAAGTTGAATAAAACCTAATTCATGGGTTAATAAGGGGAGGACTCAAAACAAAAGAACTCCATGAAAAGGAGTTCACGTTTTTGGAGAGGAGAAGACCACCCCCAACCCCAAACTCACTAATCAGCCCCAAATCCATGCTAAAATCGATTATTGGACCTGCATGTTGGAAGATTCCTAGTCATCTAGTGTTAACAAACATGAGGTAAGTGGTAGAATTTCATGGATGATGAAATACTAGGGTTCATACATAATTATGTGTGAATTCATGTGGAGACTAGTGGCAAATTGTGATTGAAACTTGTATGCATGCTAATTTTGTGGAAATTTTGTAAATTGAGGAGGTTTCATGGAGTTTGGAAGTGGATGTTGATCTTTGGGTGTAACCCATGAACATTCTTGGTTAAGTTGATTTGTAAATTGAAAGAATTTGATGTTTTGCTATATTTGATGTCTATTGAATGAATAGTATGTAATGTAGGGAAGAAATATAATGATTTATGTTATGAGCTATGAAAGTATGCATAAAATGCTTGTACATTGTGTTTTAAATGTTGTATGCACACCAAGTGTTTGATGAAATGTCTAGATTAGTCTAACTTGTGAAATTGTAGGCAAGATTGGACAAGTATGAAAGTAGTATGATCATTGATGCAATTGATAGTAGGTTAACAAGAGGATTGCGTCTTAGAGAGTATTCGTGTGGGAATTTATTGAATTATATGAATTGGTAAGAAGTATGCATTAGTAGTGTGTACACTATGCTTAAATAGTATGATGCACACCATGTGATGGTTAATTGGTATGATGAATGATCTTGTATGTTAGTGAGATATGAATATCATGTTTATGGTGAAATTCATATGACCTAGTATGTTAATATAGACATATGTTTGTAAAAAGAAAGTTTGTATTGTTGAAAGTTGACTTTCTGGAAAGTCAACTGACGTGGGAATAATGTGGTATGTTTTCTAGCATGATTGTGAGATTTAGGATTTCGTGGGAGACACGTTAGCTTGGTTATGTGACACATACGTTGTTGAGTTTAATTGCTTGAAATGATGAATCAAAAAGAGTGGGAAGCTATGTTGTATGCATGTTAGAAATTGACCTATGCAAGTCAATGTGGTATATGAGTTGGATATGATTGGTTTATGAATGAACATGTATGCTAACAATGATGTGAACATGATGCCATGAAAGGATAGGAATGATGGACTCAAGCATGGGAAGCTAATGGGTCAAGATGAGGCAAGTAAACAAGCATGAACTTGGAGGACTTAAGGTAAGTGATTACCGAACTTAACTTGCATTATGATATCGAATTTATATGTTAATGTAGCATGGGAATCTTGAAAGAAACAAATAATTAATGGTGGTGCCAAGGTAAGAAACTTGGTGATGGGTCAACCATAGATTGACCCATGTTTGGTTTCATATAAAGGAGATAACGGGTCATCAAGGAAATGTTACGCCATTATCGATGATACCACGTAATCCAAGTAGTTCAACGCCTAGGAAAATCATGGGGAATGATCTTAGAACCTTGTGAGGTTTGGGTTTTAAGATATGCCATTAAAGCATGAAAAGTGCATAGTGGGCGCAACCTCACATCAGGTCCGGGCGCAAGGTGACTTGAACGGGCGTAACCTAAATCTGATGGACAAGTTGGGCTGATTTGCGCCCTATGGGGGCGCAACCTCCCCCTCTAGAGGTGCAAGCTTGCGCCCCCCCACTGGTTATTTGCCTGTTTTTGTCGTATTTTGATGTTTCGCTTATATGCGCAACCCGTATTCGTGTTTAACGCATCGAATAACATCGTTGGACTACGTGAATGCTAGGTATGGGTGTAGCAAGTAATAGGAATGTCAGATTTGAAAATATGACTCAAGTACGGAATGATGCGTGTGTATGTAATTAAATTGATATGTGTGTATACATAGTAACAAATACGGTAAGTAGATTTGTTATGCTTTTGTAAGTTGATAATGTGAGGTATGTATGGGTACTTATACCCGGGTTTGAGTGAGTGTTTTATGTATATAAAGGTTGGTTATTATGTGTAGATTGAGTATAGGATTGGAAACGCCATATTGGTCCTAGAGAATACATGAAAGAAGAGTAATATGACGGGTCAAGGTAAGTTGTGTATAGGAATTGTACGCTTGTATGTATTGTAAGGTTATTAACCTTTTATTATGAGAATGGAAATGAAGATGCAGGTATGTAAGTATGAATGCATGGGACTTGGAGGTTCGGACCGGGTATCACACCCGAACTTGCAAGAAGGCATTTGAACAGGATCACGGAGTATTGTTGGATGTTATTTCCGCATCGTGAGTAATTTACATGAAGCCACCTATTGAACTAATGAAATGGTTATGTGGTGATTGCAGGTTGTCTTGTCTTCCTAATGAAGTAAGGAAAGGATGGAGATCGAGCGAGGGAGCGGATTGTATGTGGTCACGGTCACATAACCTAATAAAGATGAGTCGCGTTGAATGTAATAAGAAGTATTAAAAAAATGTAACACCAAAAATATCTCTTAGATGTGTTTTCCAAACATTTGAGAATGTTCTGTAAGCAAGAAATTTTCTAGTCCGTATTTTCCGCTGCATATTGTCTATAAAACGGTTTAGGGTGTTACATCGGGGGTCCGGTTTTGAAAACCTTGGTTTTTTATTTATAAAAAATAGTGGTGGGTGTGATGGAATGAGGTGTCACAATGTGATTGGGTGTGATAGTTTTAATGATAATTGTGAACACCACCACATGGGTTTACTATTTAGTGATAAAATGTGATATAATTTAATGGAATGAGATGGCACAAGATGATTGGGTGTGATAGTGTGATGGTTGTGATAAACAAGTGATCACCCCATATGCCCTAACTTTGGTAATGATCACCACTTACAGACAACAATGTCTTATAATTAACTATGTATTAATTTAAAACAACAATTCACTATTCATCAATAGTGTTTCCATTTTTTATATTTTTTTTTCTTTTTCCCACATCTTACCATATAATATATATCCTATCTTCCACTTCAAAACATATGTGGTGTTGGTGGTGGAGTGGTTTGTGGTTAAGTTTCATTCCTAAAGGTCTAAGGTTCAATTCTTAGAAGCACAACTTATTTATTTTTCCATTTTTTTCATTTTTTTTTGTTTTCCCACACCTTACTATATAATATATATCATCTCTTTCACTTGAAAACACATGTTGTGTTGGTGTGGAGTGTGGTTTGTGGTGAACTTCCATTCCTTAAGGTCACATGTTTGATTCTTGGGAAACGCAACTTATTTATTTTTCCATTTTTTCCTCAAGGTCACAAATGGGTTTGGTAGTGTAGTGCTATGATATGCATTTTCTCAATAGGAGGTCTTGGGTTCGAGACCAGGCCGTCGCAATTAATTTTTTTTTATTTCAACAACCTTATTTGATGTTCTTAATCAGTTTTGCGCATACAATAACCGAGTAAAGAAAAAGTTTAAGATGAAGCAGAAATCACTGTGGCGCGCCGCAACGCGCGCAGTAGAAATCCTAGTGAATATTACAATAGAAGTATCAACATTCTCTCTCTTGAACATTTGAATATGAATCTCTCAAGCTGATATAATAGTTGAAGAATTCGTGAGACCAAATCATTTAACTTGTTAGTTTCTCAAAGGGTTAGTTAAAGCCTTAAAGGGTGTGCTTTTATGAGGGTTAGTTAAAGCCTTAAAGGGTTAGCCAGCCACAGGAAGCCTTATTCCGTAACATTGCCCACCTTGATGTGGGAAAGCCCAAAGGCATTGCCCACTTTTGTGTTTTTTTCCGAATTATGTATTTTGATTGGTTGTTTTTTTGCCCCTTACCCTGCATCACCACCCCTTCCTTTTTTTTATGTGGAGGGCAAAGAGACTTCCCCATAAACACTCCATGTAGTCTTAGGGGCTGTTTGGTTGATTAAGTGTTGAATCATTAAGAAGTCTGAATGGTTAAGTGCTGAATCATTAAGTTGAACCTCTTAATGGTTAATTTTCTAGTCCCACATTGGAAGGAGAGTCTCATTAAGGTTCAACGTAGTTCAGTGCTTAATGGTTTAGCAACATCCAAAATCTTAATGGTTCAGCCTAACCTTTCCATTTAGAAACTGAAACAAACGCACTGAATGCTGAATCATTCAACATTGAATGATTCAGAGCCTCATTAAGAGGCTTACCAAACAACCCCTTAGTCTATAGTAAATTCTCATCACAACTTTTTAAACATTGTGGTAAGTCAAGTATGTTTTAAACCTTAGTATCGAACATAAAACAATGAGAAAATGCAGTTTTATTTGTAGCACATAAATCAAATACATCAATTCATAATAGGGACGTAATACCGCGTTGTTTTAATAAACCGACCAAATTCCTAATCGAACCCGTTGTTTTCTTCATGTAGTCAAACTGGTTTGGCGGAAACCAATTTAGGTTACAAACCTATCAAATCGTTTAGGGGTCATGTTACAAGCAGGGGCGGACCCACTGCCATCTCAAAGTGGGCAGCCGCCCCCCTTGAAAAAAAAAGTTTAGTGTTATACGTACGTGAAAATTCCGAGCGCCCCCATAAAATTTTGACACCGCCCCTAACAAGCTGAAATGAAATGAAAAAGCAAATAAAGAAATAATTAGATTGGCTGTGTTTTTTTATTTTTCCGGTGACCGCCATGGCAACTGAAGAGTGTAGGTTAGTGAAGAGGAAGAAGATAAATGATATATTATTGTTTTCTTGTTTTTAACTATTTTTTAATTAAATATTAAAGTTCAGAAGAACAGCTGACACAATAAAGTGGATGTAAGTTATGCATTGGAAGTTGCATAGCTTTGAATTTTAGGGTATGTGTAGTGGTGGGGGGTTATGTAAGGGTTATGGTATTAAAATATTAAAAAGTAATAGAAGGGGGGTTATGTGGGGGTTATGGAAAAAGATGGTGTAGTGGGAAGGGGGTTATGAGGGAGTTATAAATGATTGGTAATGATTGGTTAATTATTGTTTTTTTATTTAAATAAGAATATTAAATACTTAATAATATTTCATTAAATATAAAAATAATAATAAAAATAAAAATAAAAATTTAAACTGAAAGTTTATTAAATTAATAAAATAATAAAAAAATATTTAATATTAAAAACTAATATTTAATAAAAAAAATTTTGAATTTCTTACTGTTCCAAACTGTTTGAATTTCAAACGGTTTCCCTCCTATTTCAAAGTTTGAATTTCAAACTTTCCCTCCAAACGTTTAAATTTCAAACTCCCCCCCCCCCCACCACCACCAAATCTCAGTCACACCTATAAATACCCCCTCCTCCCAAATCTCAGTCACACCTCTTCCCTCTTCCTCATCCTTTCCTCATCCTGAACACAATGAATAATATGGGCGGTTTTCAACCAGGAGCTGCCAGACCTTCTAATGTCCGGCAGTACGCTCGCCGGGTCCGGGGACGGGGCCGGTCCCGGAGACTACCATTCACCTCCTCTCCTCTTCCACAACCTCCTCTTCCTCCTCCTCCTCCTCCGCCACAACATTGGTTATATCCCCCTCCTCCTCCTGCTGCGGCACCACCAACTTTCACCCCTCCTCGTCCTGCTGCGACACCACCAACCTTTCCTCATCCTGAAGTCGATGATGACTTCACGGATGAAGAATGGGCCAGGGCCATGGATTATACCATGGCTATTCATGAAATGGACCGACTGATGTTGTCGGCCCCCACCCCCTGAACTGCTGCTGCTATCCCCACCCCCCAGAATACCCCCACCCACCACCACCAGACTACCCCCTACCACCAACCTATCCCCACCAGACTACCCCCACCCCCTACCACCAACTTATCCCCACCCCCCAGAATACCCCCACCCACCACCACCAGACCACCCCACCCCGTGAATATGGGGACCCAACTCCTGAGGACTTAGAATCCCTCATGGAAGTTGAGGAGCAGGAGCGCCTTTGGAGCATGCCTACCCCTCCTCGTGAGTACTACTATTTCCCCTCGGATGCAAGATCCGATGGACGGGACAGCTCACGTTCCCTATCCCCCGAGTACTACACACTCGAGGACTGGGACAACTGCTCTCCGTAGTGGGAGGTTTAGGTTTTAATAAGTAATTTAGGATTATATTATGTGTTTATGTAATGTGTTTATGTAACGTTTTAATAAGTAGTTTAGGATTAGGAACTCTGTTTGTAATAAGAAATTTAGGATTGTAATTTTATGTGTTTATGTATTATGTGTTAATGTATTATGTGTTAATGTAATGGTTTAAATTTAAAACCAAATAAACTTTAAAAACTAAAACCTTAAACATTACAAATACAATGCTAAACATAAAACATAAAATTAAACATTACACATTATTAAAACATTAAAACCTTAAAACACTAAACAAAAGAAAAACGCATCATAGTCCAGGACAGAAGATTGGTGACGGTGAAGTCGGTACCGTAGCGTTCACGATAAGCGTCGTGTGTCAGTTGAATTGCCATCTGTTGGCTAATGTCAGGGTGCGCCTGCACCGTCGCTTCATAGACCGTTTGCCAACGCCTACAGTTATTTTGTATGGCATACCACTTAGCGTTGATCTGATCGACCGTACGGTGGTCCGTATCGGTAATTCGGTTGTACTCCTCCAATACATTGCGCCAAAAATGTTGTCTATTGTTCGGCGGATTCTCCTTGGTGTTGACCCACGCCCTCACCAACTCGAGTTGATCTTGGTTAGTGTAACAACCCGACCCGGAGGGGGCTGGTCGAAATGACAGTTTGGTAACAGACTTGCACAACGGAAGCAACGATAACTAATATTTATTGTTTTTTACAATTTCTAATTCAAAAATATAGTTACATAACTTAAATAAATAAACTAATATTTATGCAGGGACGAAACGCGGCGGTCGTCGAAGCTGTTGATAAGGTGTGATCCTCTAGTCAATCCGATCTCTATCCCGCTTATCTCTAGAGGCTCTAACCGCAACACATATAGCCGAATCTTCTAACCAGATAACCTCTAATCCGCTACTAGCAAACATATACCTCGCGGTTGCCATCCATCCATTTGCAGTACCTGAACACATGCTTAAAAGAGTTTGGGTCAGCAAAATATGCCGGTGAGTCCGTGTAAGTAGTTCAATGGATCCAGGAACAGTTTATCATTTCATAAACAAGTTTACACAGTTTAAACAGTTTAACACGCGTGATGCACAAGCGACCCCTCAACCCTAACACTAGATCTATCTACTGCCATTATAGATCTACAAGGCATAATATATGCCGCAACGATCCGCAGGCCTCAGTGGAGGGTTTCGCGGGCCCAACGTCCCGGGTCTACTGTGCGTGGGGGATTCCCCAAGTAGTACTACCCATATATTAAGCGGCTCACCTCTGAGTTAATGAGTGTCAGTATAATCCGGCAGCCAGTATCTTATCACATCACAACAGTTTATAAAAAGGAAGCATGCATTCACCCCAGAACAGTTAAAACAGAAAAGGGGGAAGTACACGAACTCACCTTGATAGCGTTTCACACGGTCACCTAATATCCCACGTCAAGTTTCCATCTATCGATCCTTTGACAATATCCTATTCAATGTTCATAAACATTAGCGCGTGTAACCAATATCGCGGTTACACGTGTGGGGAAGCTAGGACCTTTCCTGCTTTCAATATACTTATCTATTCATGAATTTTTATAGCTTTTAGTCGAAATCTCTTCATAGCGACTTGTTATCTTGGTTCAACATGTATATGTATCCGAGTCATTAGTAGTAACTAAATTACCAATATCTTAGGTTATGTCGCTTATACTATTCTCTAGGTTTCCAAGTGCAAATATACGTATAGTTATCTAGAGTCTCAAAGGTCTCGAGTCCATGTGATTTGTATAATGTCCAAATGTCCCATGTATTTTTTGGTACAATAATCTAATGTCCCAAAGTGTCCATATGCCCGTAACATGTCCAATTGTATCCGGATTAAAACCATAGTATAAATACTCTCTATACATCAAGTCCGAGGAAGTACAACATAATTTAGATGATGTATTTTATCTCTTATCCTATTTATGTTCCTTTTGTCAAATCAACTCAATAATGCTATCTGATACAAATACTATCTAGCATATCCTAATACTCATTTATTTATATTGTTGGTTTGTACATAAGTCTTATGAATCCAAGTTGGTTCATACGTTATCCGAGCTCCCACATGCGTCTCACACGATAACTATAGATATATAGTAATTAGCGTGGTACCTCAAGTCAAGCTTCTCGCATTGACCCGTTCTTGGCTGGTTTGACCTGTGAACTGTTGGCTGCTCCGTTGACCGTCGTTGACTGAGCCTTGACCTGAGTTGACCGAGTCAAACTGAGTTGACTCGGTCTTGTCCCTTAATCAACCACCAGTCCCACCATCACCATCATCCAATCTCCTTATCAATACTTACTTCCACCATGGAGTTCACCTCAATCCCTAATCTATGTTTCAATTAGTAATTACCAGTAATGAAGATGAAGACAAGGTGGGTTATCAGAACTTACCAAATGAATCTAAACCCTTCCTGTAACCTAACCCGATCAGCAATGGTGGATATCCCTCTGTAATTCTAACCCGCCGCCGCCGTCGCTCGCCATGACAGTACCACCACCACGAGCCACCGTCTTCATCATCAGAACCTAATCACCGTCGCCACCGTCACCTTCCTTCTCCCCGTCTATCTCTCTCTCTCCTCTGCATCTTCTCTCTCTCTCTCTCTATATATATATATATACGATATGTGTGTGTGTGGTTTAATCGGGAAGGAAAGGGTGGTGGTTAGGGTTGACTCGCCGGAGCTCCGCTACTGCGGCAGTGGTTAATCTCCACCCTCCTCCTTATTATCTAGTATATATGTGTGTGTTGTGATAGATCAGCAGACAAAGGGAATGGGTGGGAGGTTTGGGTCTTATATAATGGGTTGATAAATGGTTTCTCAAAACCATTTGAGAATGACCAGATTTTTATGTGGGTGTTGTCACCACAAGGGGAGGACAAGTGTCCTCCCTTGGTGACTCACCAAAGGGGTGTTGGGTGGGTTCGTCATCGGGTATCGGTTCGGTCGCGTAACGGGTAATTTTTCAGATCATAATATTCTTTAAATAATTATTCGGGTTCAAGTTCGTAACTAGTACTCGCATATAATAATTATTCTTTATCTTTTAATATTAGTTTTTATTAGTTCTTCGTCATTCTAATTTTTAGTCGCGAAAATCTCTGGGCCCTATGACCGGGTTGTTACATTCTCCCCCCGTTAATGGAATTCCGTCCTCGGAATTATTTTCGAACTATTCATTGATCATGTCCAGTATACTCCATACTCGGATTCAATTTCCGGGTCTACTCACTCGTGTGTACATAATTATTTTCTCGAACCCATTTGTAATTTAGGCGGTTCCACGCTAAGCTTCACACTATGTTCAGGTTTTAAAAACAAATGGTTTATACGTTTGACAGGTTACGGTTCGTTCTTGGTTCGATTCTCAGTCTCATTTTCGATGCGTCATTGGTGTTTATATATAGGGTGTACCGCAGCTAACCCACCACACCAATGATACCTCGTAAATGTACTGAAAATATCCCCAAAAACTCGATAGAGAACGTTTTGGAAACGTACCTAGTTGAAAATCCTAAGTGTGTTCCAAAAGTTACTAATTCTTAAAGTCTATGCTTTAGTATGAGTTAAACACCAAAATGTGGTTTAGTCGAGTCTTAGTGGTATCGATCTATGTGTGTCGTGTCTTATATAGGGTTGTCGTCATATTTAGGTTCACTCCCCCGGTTAGAGCCTGCCGTATATAATTCTAACATGTTTCTTATGGATATTTTGACACTAATCTAGAGACCTTATAGGATGGTAAAGTAACGAATCATATATTAAACCTTAAGAATACCTCTTAAAATGATTATTCTCGCAGGTTTTTATGCCTATTACCGAGGTTAATCTTATCTATAATATCCATAATATTGTTGAATTCTTAAGTCTTCAAAATTTCTGCTAATCTCGACATTGTTTTCTTATTCATATCGATTATTCCTTATATCATTTAACACAAACGCGCCTGCTCCCCCCGTTAAGCCTATCTATATATCTCTATCGGGTAAATTATCACTATGATCAAAAGGTCATGCAACTAACCCAAAGTTTTTGATAATAATTTAGGGTCGATCTTAAACCTATAAATGGTTTCATGACATTCCTCGTGAGTCCTGGGACTTGTCTTACAACAATAAGTTGTAAACTATAATGATTTTTGTTAGATCTTAGAATTTTCGCTTATGAACGTGACATGTATCTTATATAGTCGGCATCTTAATTGGTTTCACTCCCCCGTTTGGATTTTACCTATTTTATTTCTTCTGGTTTTATAAGGATAACTTATCACTATGCTAAGGGGTTATGGAACTAATCCAAATGCCTTGGCCATAATCTAAAGATAGCATGGGATAATAAAATGATGAAACACGTATTAAATCTTACGGTTACCTCATGTAGCATTTAATCCTAGCCTCCTCGAGTTACCGGTTAGGATACTTATGGTGAACATTACATTCTTAAGCCCAGGTTACGGCCTTTCCGGTTGTCATTCCTGAATCATCTCTAAAACCTGTTAAGCGATCATAATTTCCAACATACTATATTTATCTTCATCTGCGGAGGTCGATATCAATTAAGTCCAATAAAATGATCTAGTAACCAATAATTTAAATTTCTATCTTTTGTCTAGCTGGTAAGATGATACTAACGCAGAGTTTGACATATATAGGCGCACAAATCTCATACTAAGCCATATCAATTTAATGGGAAACAAAACTTATCGGATTAAGGCATTCATTTGTTGATCAACTCTCTCTCCTTGATACTTCGGATTATCACAAATTGTAGCACCAAGTTCTTGCGATGTACCTAACTCTTATGGTTAGCTCATAACTTGGTTAAGAATATTATTTACACATAGTAATATTCATGTAAATTTATGAACACATATATAACCTTATCAAAATACACAAATTATATCGACCATTCCAAGTTCAATATCCTTACTAAAGTCACGCAAGCCTAACACATACTCGTTTACGACTCTATTATAGTCCATTTCCTTTGCACGACTTCATAATTATCATAGTTAACTCCCATGATCTAGGCGACTCTTCGGATTTCCTAGAACTTTTATGTGCCTGTAAATTCACAATTACATGACGTCAAGTGTAATCGTCAATTTACCTCACGGAATTATTCTAGTAATCTCCGTCGTAGTCATCATTCACGTATTGCTAAAAGCTCGTATACTAGTCACACTAGTTCTAGGTCCCTGTAAGCATTCTAGTGTGTTCAGGTACTTGAGTCTTGACTTACTTCGTTTCTTACTCTGGTCAGTCTTATACAATTCAAGGCATTTCCTAGCTAGGAAATCTTAGAGCCTTAAAGGCTAAGTTCTCTAAGTTGTCCTAGTGTGGTATACGATATCTGGAGATATCCTATTTCGCCAGAACCGTTGCTCTGATACCAACTGTAACAACCCGACCCGGAGGGGGCTGGTCGAAACGACAGTTTGGTAACAGACTTGCACAACGGAAGCAACGATAACTAATATTTATTGTTTTTTACAATTTCTAATTCAAAAATATAATTACATAACTTAAATAAATAAACTAATATTTATGCAGGGACGAAACGCGGCGGTCGTCGAAGCTGTTGATAAGGTGTGATCCGCTAGTCAATCCGATCTCTATCCCGCTTATCTCTAGAGGCTCTAACCGCAACACATATAGCCGAATCTTCTAACCAGATAACCTCTAATCCGCTACTAGCAAACATATACCTCGCGGTTGCCATCCATCCATTTGCAGTACCTGAACACATGCTTAAAAGAGTTTGGGTCAGCAAAATATGCCGGTGAGTCCGTGTAAGTAGTTCAATGGATCCAGGAACAGTTTATCATTTCATAAACAAGTTTACACAGTTTAAACAATTTAACACGCGTGATGCACAAGCGACCCCTCAACCCTAACACTAGATCTATCTACTGCCATTATAGATCTACAAGGCATAATATATGCCGCAACGATCCGCAGGCCTCAGTGGAGGGTTTCGCGGGCCCAACGTCCCGGGTCTACTGTGCGTGGGGGATTCCCCAAGTAGTACTACCCATATATTAAGCGGCTCACCTCTGAGTTAATGAGTGTCAGTATAATCCGGCAGCCAGTATCTTATCACATCACAACAGTTTATAAAAAGGAAGCATGCATTCACCCCAGAACAGTTAAAACAGAAAAGGGGGAAGTACACGAACTCACCTTGATAGCGTTTCACACGGTCACCTAATATCCCACGTCAAGTTTCCATCTATCGATCCTTTGACAATATCCTATTCAATGTTCATAAACATTAGCGCGTGTAACCAATATCGCGGTTACACGTGTGGGGAAGCTAGGACCTTTCCGGCTTTCAATATACTTATCTATTCATGAATTTTTATAGCTTTTAGTCGAAATCTCTTCATAGCGACTTGTTATCTTGGTTCAACATGTATATGTATCCGAGTCATTAGTAGTAACTAAATTACCAATATCTTAGGTTATGTCGCTTATACTATTCTCTAGGTTTCCAAGTGCAAATATACGTATAGTTATCTAGAGTCTCAAAGGTCTCGAGTCCATGTGATTTGTATAATGTCCAAATGTCCCATGTATGTTTTGCTACAATAATCTAATGTCCCAAAGTGTCCATATGCCCGTAACATGTCCAATTGTATCTGGATTAAAACCATAGTATAAATACTCTCTATACATCAAGTCCGAGGAAGTACAACATAATTTAGATGATGTATTTTATCTCTTATCCTATTTATGTTCCTTTTGTCAAATCAACTCAATAATGCTATCTGATACAAATACTATCTAGCATATCCTAATACTCATTTATTTATATTGTTGGTTTGTACATAAGTCTTATGAATCCAAGTTGGTTCATACGTTATCCGAGCTCCCACACGCGTCTCACACGATAACTATAGATATATAGTAATTAGCGTGGTACCTCAAGTCAAGCTTCTCGCATTGACCCGTTCTTGGCTGGTTTGACCTGTGAACTGTTGGCTGCTCCGTTGACCGTCGTTGACTGAGCCTTGACCTGAGTTGACCGAGTCAAACTGAGTTGACTCGGTCTTGTCCCTTAATCAACCACCAGTCCCACCATCACCATCATCCAATCTCCTTATCAATACTTACTTCCACCATGGAGTTCACCTCAATCCCTAATCTATGTTTCAATTAGTAATTACCAGTAATGAAGATGAAGACAAGGTGGGTTATCGGAACTTACCAAAATGAATCGAAACCCTTCCTGTAACCTAACCCGATCAGCAATGGTGGATATCCCTCTGTAATTCTAACCCGCCGCCGCCGTCGCTCGCCATGACAGTACCACCACCACGAGCCACCGTCTTCATCATCAGAACCTAATCACCGTCGCCACCGTCACCTTCCTTCTCCCCGTCTATCTCTCTCTCTCCTCTGCATCTTCTCTCTCTCTCTCTCTATATATATATATATATACGATATGTGTGTGTGTGGTTTAATCGGGAAGGAAAGGGTGGTGGTTAGGGTTGACTCGCCGGAGCTCCGCTACTGCGGCAGTGGTTAATCTCCACCCTCCTCCTTATTATCTAGTATATATGTGTGTGTTGTGATAGATCAGCAGACAAAGGGAATGGGTGGGAGGTTTGGGTCTTATATAATCTATACATCTAATAAAACAAAGTCTATGAGGACACTTGGCACTCCCATATTGCACCTCAATTCCTCTCTCTTCCCATATTGTGCCATGTGTCTCAACCTTAGAATTTATAAACTTTTCTTTTTTTAAAAAATTGTAAATTGAATAATAATACATAAATATGGTCAAAATTGGTCAATTAATACTTTCCTAATTTCCTAATATTCCTTTACCTATCTAGATCATTCATCTCACCATCTCTCTCCATAGGCGATCATCATCCATCTAAACCCTAAATCATACAATCTGCTCTCCCTCGGCCATCATCAAAATCATTTGTGGCACATCATCGATCATCCATCTCCTTCGTATTCTTTCCTTCAAGGTATCTCTCTATTCCATTCTTCTGTAACAGAAAGTCTATTAATCAGATCTGTTTTTTTTTCTAATATGATTATTATTAAATTTCATGGGCGATTGGTGTTGGTCTGTTTTTGTTTTAATTGATTTTAATGATTTTGTTTCAAATCTTGATTTATTGAGTATTATTGTTTTGTTTTAATAATTTTTCAGTTTTCTGGCGATTAGGGTTCATGGATAAGAACTTGATCCGATTGAACCTTAACTCTTTAATCCTTGATGGCTGACATGATAATGATCTCCTGATTTCAATCTCTAGAAATCATTTCACATAACAAGGTAATTAGTTAAATACCGATTTGTGTTTCCTAGGTAATGATGGGGTTGGTGAGATTTGTATCAAAATCCCTGCATTATTTAAGGAATACTTAAAGCGTCCTGAGTACATCTTTTTGAATTATTAAGTAATGATATCATGCTGCATATGTTATGATATAATATTGATTCAAATTAAAATGTTATATTTTCTTGGTGATTTTTTTTTCCTTTGAGATGACAAAGTGTTCCTCGTGCAAGTATTGCAGGCACAAGTTCTACAAGTTGGAGGCATTGGGAGGCCATCAAAATGCATGGCTGGTATTGCTTATTATTATTTTGAAGTAAGTTTGGTATGGTTGGGGTAATCAATACTAGGCCCAAGTAGATGGCTCTGCCATGTTTATTGAGCTTCAATTCCAAAAGATTTGTGGTAATATCATGACTCGTGCTTCTAGAACCAGGTATCACCGATGGTCCACCTATTTTTCATGCTTTTCCATCTCAATATCAAGGGATGGTGTTTGATCAGTCATCACTTTCATCGTGATATTCCATCCGTTGACCTAGAATCCTCTTGAAGCATTTTTTTTCTTATTCATCAAGTTACACTGTTTCATAATTTGCAGCTTGCTCTCACCCTTGTCTATATTGCCTGTGGTGTACTTTTTTGTAGTTGGTTCGATAGGTAAATAGTCCAATAACTAATTTCATATTTCTTTAACTTTTACTTGAATGGTGCTCTTTTATCATATTACTACTATTATTGATATAATCATTAACGTTTTTTATCTGAATTTGCCCTTCGTTCCCTGTATCTATCGGTGAAAACTCATTGATAAGATGCTAATGCTTTATGCTCCATAAATGCAGCCAACTGGAGGATGCTTGCTTATTTGGAACTACAGCCTCATGTTCTCTCATCAAATTACTAATTATGATGTCGTGCACATATGTTGGTTCTGATGGACTCGCATTTCTTCGCGGGCTTCCTAATTTGACATCACTTGCTGAAGTAGATAAAAACATTCATGTATGCAGTTAAAGGTTAGTGTTATTATCGCATAAATTTTTTATTTTTAATATCTAATTTTTGGCTTACTACTTTTATTCGTCTATTGAAGGTTTTGAAAATTCAATCATGCAAGTATCTCACAGACTCATCAATTGAACCTCTTTACAAAGAAGGGTCCCTCCCTACGCTACGGGAATTAAACCTATCATATGGGTGCTTGTGTCATTCTCCAATGAAGAGATGCTTGTATGTTGTACTCATTTAAGTATTTAACTCATGTCAGTTTAAATGGTTGTATGAATATGCATGACCTAAATTGGAGTTTTAGCGTTGATCGTGTTTATCAAAGTTCCCTACAAAACCTCAACTGTGTTGGTTCCCAAACATAAAGAAAGTACTCATCCCCTCGATTGTCCATTTTTCTAATTCATCATCATTAAACATATCGCTATTTGCACACTGAAAGAAGTTGACGTGACATGTTCTAATTTGTGCTTTCTTAATCTAAGGTGCGTGACTATGTGGTATTGCATTCATATATATAATGCTCAACTAATTATAAAAGCTGTATTTACATGTTTTTGCTACTTAAGCAATTGCAACTCATTGGAGATCTTGAAGCTCGATTGCCCATGATTAACCAGCCTCTTTCTGCAGGTATATGCGTCACCATGTTACTAATCCTCTTTTGGGGACAACCCAAACTACAAAATGTTTGACAATTTTCATGGTTCAAATGGCATTATATTATCTACCTCAATTCTTGATTCAGGAATGAATTTCTTTCTTTTCTGCTATTGAATCATCTTTTTATCTCAATGGGTGGGTCAAATGGGTAATGCTTTATCTCTAATGGTTTAGATGGGTAGTGCTTTATCTCTAATGGGTAATGTTTTTATCTCTAACCACACAACCATTCATAGTCTAAGAAATGCTGATTATTTAAAAAGCAAAACAAAAATATTGGGAGAAAGTGAACAAAACCAGACCCAAGCCGTCCATTATCATAGATACGGGTCCCATTGTGGAGGTTTAATATAATTTATCTACATACCTACACAATGGAGTCAAGGACATCCAATGTTGAAAGTGTACAGGAACTCGGGTTTGTAGCTATTTTGTATAGTATTACTGGGTCTACATGTTTTAAACCCGATGTTGTTTCTTTATGTTTCCTTATCTACTTCCTTCAACGTTGTTTGTCATTTATTTTCAGGTAATATTTTTTAATGCTATTACAATCTTTTTGACAAATTTCAATTTTGGATTACAGCTCAAATTTGTGGCTATTTCAAATCCTAAATCCTTTGCACATCCGGAGGCTTCTGGTTATCGACAGCTTGCACACAGGAAGGCTTGGATGAGGTATGGCTTTATTGCATCTTTTTTTTACCTTATTTTTCATGCACAGGGGCAGGTTGAGCAACCTTCAACCTATGTGACAAGTTTCCCTTTTAGCAAATAATTCCTTTTGATATTAAACGTAACCCGTTGATGATGCTAACTCTTTTATTGTTTAATACACCCTATGCATAGAGGCCATCTTAATATTTCTCAACATTAGCGCGTGCAACATGTGCTTTCTTTTTTCATACCATGAACAGTTTCGATAATGAAAAGTTGGCATTTTTCTTAATTAGATGTATAAGATTCATATACATTATTAGGAGTTTACTCAAGAATTTTTTTTACATTTTTTTTGGCAAGTACTTGAAGATCTACGTTCTTTCTAGGACTGGCTATTGATCGAAAAACTGTATTTCGTCACAGTGGGAGAAGCATGTATTCAACTCTTATGGTAGTTCCTGAAACATTTGATATTTCATTGTGTTATTATTTTATTTCATTCATCTGGATGCAAGATAACTAAAATTTTTGTGTGAATTTTTATTCAGAAACCAAGGAACTATAAGGTGCAACGAGACGCGGCTAAACCGCCTGGTGGAAAGCTAGGCGTAGATATGTGTCTTTTTTAGTTAGTTGTATGAGTTTTAGTTACTTAGTGATAAGCTTATAGCACTTAATGATACAGTGATGAAATTGCCCCACATATAGAAGTGGCATCAATAAGCATGACTACATGGTGACTGTTTCTGCAGATTTCATCGCAGTTATGGAGGTTTGCTTGAAGGAGAAGTTGATGAAGTCAAGGTATTAACTTCCATCCTCTTAATTTGCAAGACTTCGGCTTCATAATTAGAGGGTTGATACATATGTAGAATGCAATCTTTTTGGTAACTGTTTTGGGCTAACTGCATAAAAAAGCAAAATATCTTTGGACTAATCTCATCTTTTTTCACCTGTAAAAATGTACTCATGAAAAGAATGTTAAAAAACTTCCAACTAAATTGCAACATGTTAAAATTTTAGCTAGATTTTTTTAATGACCCGTTTGAGAATTATGAAAAGAACAATAAGCGTGCTGTGAAAAGTTACTAAGGGTGAGTTACACTTGCACATAGCATTGAATCTCAAATAACTAAATATGTTCTCTTTTGGTTGGCTGCAAAAATTATAGGACTATGTTTTAAATATCATCTAACATAATTGATACTTTTTTTTAAACATGTTGCTTTCTTTCTTTTTTTTGGCTTGCAGAATGCAGACACAATAGTTGGTATTCGACGAGGTTTATTATAGATTCAGGTTTGTTCACATGGCCAGCTTTATGTCGCATTGTCAAGAGTTAAAAGCATGGCAGGCGTGAAGTTACTTATACTTGATGCTGATGGGAAGGTCAAGACTAAAACAAAAAATGTCGTGTATAAAGAAATATTTAGTGATATTTGAATAGAATGTGTATTGGTTTCTTTTAAATCTTAATAAAATATTTCTGCTACCTTTTTTATATGTTTTACCGCTCAAAATAATTGTACGTTGGTGAATCGCGTGTCAACTTCGCAGTGACCATCAATAAAAGCCAAGGACACTCATTATCGGATGTTGGATTGTATTTAAGAGACTCTGTATTCTCACATGGCCAACTTTATATCGCATTGTCAAGAGTTAAAAGCAGGGCAGGAGTGAAATTACTTATACTTGATGGTGATGGGAATGTCAAAACTAAAACAAAAAATGTGGTGTATAAGGAAATTTTCAGCGATATTTGAATAAAATGTGTATTTGTTGTTTTTAAATTTTAAGAAAATTTTTCTACTGTATTTTTCTTATACGTTATACTACTCCAAATAATTGTACGTTGTTGAACTGCGTGTCAACGCGGGCAAATATCTAGTGGGTTAATAAATGGTTTCTCAAAACCATTTGAGAATGACCAGATTTTATGTGGGTGTTGTCACCACAAGGGGAGGACAAGTGTCCTCCCTTGGTGACTCACCAAAGGGGTGTTGGGTGGGTTCGTCATCGGGTATCGGTTCGGTCGCGTAACGAGTAATTTTTCGGATCATAATATTCTTTAAATAATTATTCGGGTTCAAGTTCGTAACTAGTACTCGCATATAATAATTATTCTTTATCTTTTAATATTAGTTTTTATTAGTTCTTCGTCATTCTAATTTTTAGTCGCGAAAATTTCTGGGCCCTATGACCGGGTTGTTACAGTTAGTCCACGCTGCCATTGGTTTGGTTTTGGGTTTGTATTTGGTTTTCTTTGGTTGGAAAAGTGTATATATTTGTGTTGTGGTGTGAGTTGTTTGTGTTGTATGTGTATATATATAGAGAGATTTTGTTTAAAAAATTTTTTAAATGTTTTGACCGTTGTCAAACGGTCATCAACAACAACAACCTCCATATCCAATCCACAACGCCGTTATCCCCACAACCAAATCACCCCTAAAACGCCCCATAGCGCCGGAGGGGGCGGTGTTCCCGGCGCTATGGAGGCTTAAAACGCCTCATAACGAAGCCACTACACACACCCTTATAATTTCTTGGTTTATCAAATTATTTCCATTCAAGTTTAATTAATTTTCTTTTAAAATTTATTTCTATCATGTTGTTGTTTGAAATATTTGAATTACATCAATAATCATACACAATCGATGCAAAGAAACTTATGTACATATGTGATATTTATTTTGTTCTTATTAATTTTTTTTACTATTTGGTACGCATAGGAAATAAGGAAAATGAATCTAGCAACATGATTTGTGATGACTACGAAACTTGAAATTCACTCTACACAAACACTGAATGTATAATAAGAATTCTTTGAGATGGATAAAATGTACTTCCCACATGTATTTTTAATTAATATAGACGAATTTTTATTATGTATTGTATAATTTAATTTGGTTATATCTTTTTAGTATGTGATTCGATACGACCCGACCCGACCGGAAGCGGATCGACTTTTTTTTTTATAAATATTTGACACTCAACAGACGACCTTAAAAAATTCCGCACCCCATGAAAAAAATTTCTGGGTCCGCCACTGGTTACAAACTGTTTTGGGACAACAACAACAAAACGCTTTTTAACCAGTTTTTTTACTTATTTTCAAACCAGTTGATTTATAAACCGGTTCAAAGATAGATACTACGAATTGATGCCAAACCTACGGGTTGATTCAGGCCCATAACTGTGTTTTTTTTATAATCTATTTCGAGTCATAAAACCAGTTTGACAGGCCCAAACCATTTTTTTAACACCTCTAATCAATTCATATGATCTAAATTCTAAAACTCCCCTGTCTAAACAATAGGATTCGGGCCGAGCTTTGTCTAGTCTGGGCTGTGGTCTACAACTGTCCTAATAAATTCAACGCAGTCGCTGAAAGAGGTGACCGGAGATCACATACTCAGTCGCACACCTCCGTCGTCGTCGTTAAACCTTCTTTTCTATTCTATCCTATTCTATCTGCTGCTCACAGGTGCTCGTCTTCTTCTGCTTTTTATTTATTTATTTCTTCCTAATTGCTTGATTTTCCCAACTAGGTTTTTTTTTAATCAAATATGTTGAGATCAATTCATTGTCGCTAGTGTATAATAATATTGTCCAAGTTCTAATTCTTTTCGACTTTTGAATATTAGGGCATCAGCTTCAAATCATCTTGAAAATTGGGTTTTCTTTTTACCTGCAAATCTGTGCAATTGTAAAGATTAGGGTTTTTGTTTGTATACAGAGATGTCTATGAACAACAATAGTAGTAATAATAATAATAATAATAATCCCCAAAAGAACTCACCTTTTGGAAACTCAATGCCTACAAACCCTAGTTCCCATCTACAGTCACAGTCACAGCCTCAACAACACTCTGGGTCTCCCTTTGCTAGTCAGTATCACCTCTCACAGTATGCTGCAGCCCATGCCCATGCTCAAGCCATGGCTCAAGCGCAGTCGAATGCTATGGCCAAAGCTCAGGCTAACCATGCCCAGTTTCAAGCCCAGTTTCAGGCGCATGGAATGTCGCTTAATCAGCAGATTGGGCAATTTTCTGGGAATTCGCCGTCGTTTCCTGGATTGGCGAATTCGGGGATGAAACGGATGCAGCAAAAGCCGGTTGGACGGCCTCCTGGGGTGTCGAATGCGAATACTATTTCTCCCATGAGGATGATGGAGCTTACGCCGGCTCAGCGGAATAAAAAGAAGCAGAAGCTTCCGGAGAAGCAGTTGTTGGAAAGGGTGGCGAAGATTCTGCCGCAGTCTGCGCTTTATACGGAGCTTCTTGAGTTTGAGTCGCGTGTGGATGCTGCGTTAGCGAGGAAGAAGATAGACATTCAAGATGCGATTAAAAACCCTCCTTGCATTCAGAAAACGCTTAGGATATATGTTTTCAACACTTTTGCTAACCAGACTCGGAACAGTCCGGTGAAGCCTAACGATGAGCCACCTACTTGGACGATGAAGATAATAGGTAGAATCTTGGAAGAGGGTGTGGATACTGAACAAGCTGGGATGAATCAGACTGCGAGCCATATGTATCCGAAGTTTTCGTCTTTCTTCAAGAGGGTGGGGATTCAATTGGACCAGAGATTATATCCTGATAATCATGTGATTATGTGGGATAGTGCAAGGTCTCCAACACCCCAGGAAGGGTTTGAGGTGAAACGAAAAGGGGATAAAGAATTTACTGCGAATATACGGTTGGAAATGAATTACTTGCCTGAGAAATACAAGCTTTCTGCACCTCTTACGGAAGTTCTTGGAATTGAGGTGGATACTCGCGCCAGAATTATAGCTGCAATCTGGCATTATGTGAAAGCTAGGAAGTTGCAGAATGCAGATGACCCTTCATTTTTTAACTGTGATCCGGCTCTTCGGAAAGTGTTTGGTGAGGACAAGGTCAAATTCGCCATGGTCTCGCAGAAGATCTCCCCTCATCTGTCTGCACCACAGCCTATCCATTTAGAACATAAGATAAAACTTTCGGGAAATAGTCCTGTTGGAAATGCGTGTTATGACGTGTTGGTGGATGTCCCGTTTCCAGTACAAAGGGAATTGAATGCTTTACTGGCTGCTACTGAAAAAACCAAAGAGATTGAAGCCTGTGATGAAGCAATATGTACTTCAATTAGGAAGATTAACGAACATCGTAAAAGGCGAGCTTTTTTCCTCGGATTTAGCCAGTCACCTGTTGAGTTTATTGATGCTTTGATTGAATCTCAAGGAAGAGATTTGAAGCTTGCAGCAGGGGAAGCAAGCCGTAACGCTGAAAAAGAAGCGCGGGCTGAGTTCTATAATCAGCCATGGTATGTTCACAATCATTATCATATCTTTCATAAAGATCCTGTTTATATTCTTTGCAATGTTTTACTGAATTAAATAATCTTTCCTTACTTGTTTTCCGGGATGTATAGGGTTGAAGATGCAGTTATCCGTTACCTGAATCGCAAACCAGCTGCAGGTGTCCATGGAAGTACATAAAAGCTCCTGAATTTCAGAAATGATTGAGAGAGTTGTGGTGACTTAAGATATCGAATCAAGAAGTACCTACTGTATCTGTATGAGACTTTTAATTTTATGCTAAGATATTATTTAACATCCAGGTTGTAGTTTGTAGTTTGTTGTTGATCTTATAAGGGATTGCAGATACCCATAAGTTGAGGCTATTGTACACTCTAAGCACATTTGCGTCTTAATAGCTACCCCTGCCTTCTATCTTTATTCTGTTTGTAGATTGATGTCTTACCAACTGCAGTTGCATTGTCCTTTTTTTCTGATTTTACTTGATCCTTTGGTCTTGGTTTTGACTTTTGTGATGTAGGTGATTGGAAAGATATACATACACCTGCTTATTTCCAAGGTTAGTTCATCATACTCAAGTCTTGTTGTTGCTGATGTTTTTATAGCTGAATGTTTGAAATAGAAATGGATGAGTTAACATTTGAGCTCGTCACAGAGTGATTTTCAGAATCTTGTGTGGCGACTTAGATGTATTCTAAGTTAAGCCTTTTGACCAACGATGGCAGTGATCCACAGCTGTGCGAAATGCAAGCTTTGTAAGCCAAAGCTGCTTGTATTTCTTACAAAGTGAAAAATTACAGAGTTTTATTGCTTAGCGGGACTGCTAAGGAATGAATCAAATGCCACTATGGTTCTTTACTACATAAAAGTTAATACCCCTGACAGAGATTCCATATTCCATTCGTCGGTTTTAAGTACCTATCATCTAATCTAATTTAGAGACTAACAAGTTAAGTTGGGTTGGATTAGATAAGATGTCAAAAACGAGTTTCGGTAAGATGTTTGGTTTCTTAAGAAGGGCTTCCTTTTGTTAGTTTTTAACCAGAATTGGTCGTTTTGAAAGAAAGTAAAAGTTGAAAGGGCGTTTTGTAGAAAAATTAAAAAAAGAATTATTTTAGTTTGCGATCCAATTGTTGGGTACATCTATAGATGGCTATGGTTATTTTATTGAATGTATAAAGTCTTTGCAGGTTTATTATTCTAAATAAGTAGTGTCATGTTGTTCCACAAATTCTGGGTTTTCATCTGTGTTCTTTGAATTGTGGCCTACAGTTTTATCCAGATATATTTGTCGAAATTTTTTAAAAATTATTCTAATAAAATAGTTTTCATGTTGTTCCACAATTTCTGGGTTTTCATCTTTTTTTTTTCCATAGTATGTATTGACTACTGAATTGGGGCCACACACTTTTATCCAGATATATTTGTCGATTTTTTTAAAATTTTATTAATAACTAGTGGTAGTTACCCGCGCGTTGCCGCGGGGCACGGTAAGGATACCTATTACCGAAAGCATCGATTCTAAAAAATGGCAAGAATTGGTACATGTAAGGATACCTAAAATGATAGATAAGGCGCTTCACTGCCTAGGAGCCTGTTTCGTTGAGAGTTTAGTAGGCATTAGAGATAACATTATGTAATTGTTGTTTATACAAATTAATCTTTAAAACCTATTTTACGTTGTAGTTACCCGCGGGATACGGTTACACCCATTTGTTGCGGCGAGACGTTGTTTGAACTCCGTACGTATCGAAACAGAAATGCTAACGATACCAAATAAATGTTTTATTGGTAATAATACTCCATTTCCAAAAACAAATACGGTATCGATACCTGTATTAAGACAATACTTGGTCGATCCTCCACGATAAAAAATATCACTATACCGGTAAAAAAAAATCATTTAATATTTAATATTTAATACTTGTATGTTGGCAAGTGATTTACTTAACAAACACAACAATGTGTATTAGCAAAACTGGGGTGGCGAAAAAAATTAATTAGCTGGACTCGAAGTGCGAGAAAATATGGTGGCCTCGACCAATAGCAAAGATTCACTGTTGATGTGTAATTTCCTTAATATATAGATAATTAGTTCAAGGGTTTGATTATAAAATTATATATTTTGAACTAAAAAAATTGTTTAAAAATAACACTGAAAGGATTTTAAGTTTTTTTAACGGCAAATTACTTTATTCATCACCCAAAAGATACAAATACAGATACTAGCAAGAAGCTAGACCATACAACCATCGCCTATAACTATATACATTACCTTTAATCATTGTTCACCTAGTCATTTAACTTTCTGACGGTAACGCCCAAGCCCCGATATGTTCTTTCTTCCTCTTTTCCGAACACAGGCCAAACGAACATGTTAAAACCTCCCGAGAGTGTTGTTTGTTTACAGCCCCTTCGGCCTTGTGCATGATACCTTCCAAGCTTTCAAATTTTGTTTACAGCACCTTTGTACCTCTGTTGTAATGTAGATGCATCTCCAACACTCCGAACCATACTCGGTTGCTGCTGCGATGGCGCGCCTTTTATGGTTCAGCCATTAATATATGGATAATACCCCCTGGAGTTGGACCTCATGATAAATAAACTGAAAAACAATCCTGAAGTTGGACCTTCTTAGTGTTGAAACATTGCCGTTCTTTTAGGCCATTACGGCACATGCAGATCAAAGTTAAGCACCACTGCACCAACACCATCAATATTCATTGCTTCCAAACCTTGGACAGGCTGCATAAAAGTTAAACCCCAAGAAAGAAAACCACACGAAAAGATTATGTATGACCGGGATGGCTAGCGCCAAACACTTTTGTGATCCGATATCCCCATTTTAACTCACACCAAACGCACGCTAGGCGCTAGCACAACGCCAAGATAGTTAGCACAACATAGACGTGAACTAAATTACCCGTTTTAAACACACACCAAATGCACGTTAGCACGATAGAGACATGAAAGGATTATAAGTTAAAACTTAAAAATATATGTCAACTTTACTAGGTGCACAACATTCACATCTAAGCATAGAGTTTTATCTTTCAACTCCCCCACCTTTCCTAATCAATCACCTAAGTTAACTTACGGGGTGGAGTTCTAGAACTACTTAAACCTTTTCTTTGTCATATATTTAAAAGTGAGGTGTCCGGAGTATAGAGGGATTGGATGCCCGGCAACTTACGTGCGAAGTCAGCCACTCTGTGTAGCCTAAACAATCTAATTTAGACTCACAATCGGCTCTATGTATTCTACTTTTAGGTATTTTGTTTTAGGCCTATAATTATACTCCTCAAAACTTCTTTATATAATTTGTCAACTTAGAAATAACATATATTTTCACTAGCATATATATTTTATATAAAACTAGCATTTTACCCGCCGCGGCAGCACACGACGGATGAAACTGTCTGTTACACACACCACTTAACGTTTCTGTTATACGGCCATTGTGTTGTGTTCAAGCTGGCATTACGTGGTATATATGGCCCGCGACTATGCCTCGTGCTTCGCGACATGTTTCATGTTTGTAATGAGAAATTTTCTTAGTATTGTCGGAATGGCTACCGATTTGCTAGTAAATTTGACATACCGGTGGCTAGGTCTCTAGACCACTATAATCAACCATGCGAAGGGTACCGACACCACCACAGCACTTCTTCAGCCACCACACGCCCCCACTCTTCCCTCTTTCTCTCTTTCTCTCTCAAAACGCAGACATCACCACTACTTTCTCTCTCTCTCTTAAAACGCAGACACCACCACAACCACACCCTCCTTCTGAAAACCTCAGGCACCACCACCACCGCTCCTCCCTCTCCTCTAAAAACTTAGTCGTCGCGGCCACCTCTCCTCAGCCACCACCACTGCCTCTCATCAACCCAGACGGGCAGATGCCACAACCATCAAAAAAGCTTCAATTCGTTTCCAGAAGGCCTAAATCTGAGAGAGAGAGAGAGAGAGAGAGAGAGAGAGAGAGAGAAATGTTTTTTACTAACAAAACAGACAAAACTGGTGACCTGCTGAGCAGGTCACCAACGATTTGGTTTTTAGTATTATATATAATGTATTTTTCTCATTTATATGGATTTGGTTTAAATGAAAACCTTTAGTCAAATTGAGAACTGAGAGAATTATTCTGGACCACATATCTTTAAGGCAAAAAAAAATTTTACTTAATCGCATGTTTTTTTACAAGAATAATTTTACTTATCTATTTATTTATTTTTCATTTATACATGTGTGTATGTGTCTAAAACTACAAAAACTAGTGTTCTACGTACATGTTTTGTAATGTAGATACATGTGCAAATATGTAGAAACGATTTCACATATATATATAGAAAAAAAATAGTGGGTAAGAGAATGTTATTTTAATTTACAAACTTGTTTATACGTATTAGAGTTTAAAAAACAACTATCATATATATATGTTTGACACTTACACATGTATAACTGAAAATGTAATATACATTTATGTATAAATTATACATGAAAATGTAATATACATTTATGTATAAATGAAAAATAAAAATAAAAATAAAAAATTATTCTTACAAATAAAGTTGAAATTTAGCAAAAAGAAAAATTACCTTACAAAAATATTTGATCTTGATTGATTATCAGTTATAGGGGTTGTTATCTTAGGATCTTTACCCATCTATAATCTATAACTTATAATAAAAGAATTGAACTTTGATGATGTGACATTCGATGGAGGCCTCAACCTCTCATTGAATGTGCCACATGGCATCATGTAGGATTTTTTTAATTTTTGAGTTTTTTAATAAATCTATATATATTATAATTATTTTAGGAAAAGATAAGAATTTAAAAACAAAATTAAATTTTCTCTCTAATGTTTCCTCCCATAACTTTTAAACGTTAATATCTTTTATATACGAGATTTTTTAAAGAAAAAATTACACCAAATTAACGAGCGTTTTATTATCTTTCCAACAGGTACCATAGTGCTATATAAAAAACGGAGAAAAAAAAACTATTTTTGTGGGGTTTTGTTTTCAAATATATTTTACTCTACTAATAAATCACAAACGATAAACATAACTTCATAGGTAGGGATTCCTTTTTTTTATATTTGAATATGATAACTTATGGCAGAAATTTGTTTAAAATAAATAATAATAATAATAATATTATTATTATTATTATTATTATTATTCATTAATCATGTATTGGCAAAGCATTAATTATGTTGTCATATTAGATATTTTATTATGTTATATTAGATATTTCAACCCCGGGACACTTCCGGGATAAAAACTAGTATTTATATATGAGCACAGTTAGAAATATAATTTTTTGCACGCTATAAACTTACAAAGTTTCAACTTATTTTAAATTCCGCTTATACTTTGTTAACGAACCTTTGATCAAATATCAAAGGAAGCGAAATATATTTTTTGTTTAACCATTAGCTAATGACCTAATGTTATGTTCTACAAACAGTTGACTTGCCTTGGTGATTGATTTTGCAAAAAACAAATTTTTTTGACACCAGATTGGAAACTCTTTAATGCTACGTAACTGTGTGTGTTCTGTTAGATAGGAGACAAACTTGGACCACACCAACATGCGTGAACATGAAACCAGTTTCTTTCGGGTTGGCATCGTTGATTTATAAATTGGACATGTGGTTTGATAACTTGCCAAACCTCCATGATGGGTGTGGTCCCTCAACAATATGCAACACAATACAACCACGACCAGCCTAATGAAACATAGTTTTATCACCACAAACAAAAAACATTCAAGGATATTTGTCATCTATGTAGGACGACGACTTTTGCCATTACACACAGGTTATCCCATACTTTGTTCATTGCATAAGCTATAGCTAGCTATTAAAAGTAACACAAACACCATCGACCTGTTTATTCATCGGCAGCAACCGGCCAGGTTTGTAGTCCGGCACCCCCCACAAAACAACTTCACTCAAGCTTACGCTTATACAGAAGCTCCATGAAGAAAATGTTGCTTAACCACCTACTAGACTTGCACAATATTACCCTAATCCATCTTTTGCTTATGCACGATACGGATATACTTAAAAGAGGTAATACTGGCAGCAACACGAGCTTTAAACCCCATTTTGTTCGCAGAGGTCGAGCAAGTCCAGGGTCTGCAGGTTCATCATCATGTATACAAAACAACTACATAAGCAGCAGTCTTCAGGTAAGAAAACAAATAATAAAAGAATTGACATGTCATACCTCAGGGATGGACAGCTCAAGTCGAAACTTAGGACCATCATAGTGATGCAGAACTGGCCTAAAAGCATCTTCCTCCAATGCTTTGCAGACTTTCCTTATGCGGATTCTTACCTGATTTGGTACAAATAAAATGAGATCGACAAAGACCATGCATCGAATTCATCAAAGAAACCATACGTAAATATATTATTATACCTGAGCAGGAAACCTAGATTCGCCTTTGCATTTCTTGTCCTCCCAAGCAGTTGGATCGATGTTGGAACCACCAAAAGTTGTTGCCTACATAAGATTTATTCAAGATAAGTAAAATCAACAACACCAAGCGACAACCAACGTAATCCCAAGCTGGAAAACGCTACAAGTTTATAAATTTATAATCTTGGGAAAAAATTTAGACACCAGTTTCTAGAATCCATCACCAAAACTACACATATACTCGATTACTAATTGAATGTGTAAATTTTGCAATACTAATAAAAACAGAAGCTCCTAGATCAAATGTCAACAGCAACATAAAATTTGAGATTAGCAAATGTAAAAAGATAAAAAGAAAAAACACACCTCAAAAATACCATGCAGCTGGTGAGTGGTATAGTTATAGAGAAACAGAGGTAATCCAGGTGTGATCGCTCGAACAGAGTCCCTGTATCTTGGTGGCAGACCTGCACCATACATAGCATATCAGCATATCTAACAGCAATGCATAGAAAATGATAACTTTAGGCAGTAGTTGCAAGAAACAAAGAATAACAGATAATGTCTGCGCATATCAGTATAAACATCAATAGAGACGATAGCTATTTACCAAAAAGTTGTCTCTTCAAGTCCTCCTGCATGGTGTCATTGTTACAGACAAAGATGTACCCACCAAGAACCTCATCCCTCGGAAGCGTCTCAGCAGCAGGCAAAGTCTTAAACCTTTTGTCGGCAGCATTGTTATTGTTGTTACCATCATTATTATTGCTGTTATTGTTGCTGCCAACATTCATATCCTTGTTATGACTGTTTCCAGGATACTTCCCACTAATCAAATTCTCCATAACCCTATTATTCCCCTTCTGATACACCGCATTCGTATTATACGCCGCATTCCGAAGCGAATTTTTCCCCATGCTCTCACTCATCTTCATGTCAAGATTCAGATTCAACATATTAAAATTAAGACTTTCAAACTTATTCTCCTCTTGAAACCCTACATTATCCCTCGACCTCGGCTCAACCGACACTTTCGACAGATCCAAATTGTTTCTCCGCTCCCCCTTCGCCCTAGTCTGCTCCGCCAACCTCGACGCCGCTGCGTACCACTTCTGATCCTCCGATGCTTTCGACTGCCCTCGAAGCTCATCCCCTAATTGCCAATAGCTCTGCAAATTCTCCATACTGCAAAATCAAACCCCATACAATATCAATATAAAACCACAATCATATATTCATATCCACAGACCGATAATTTATAATCTATTAAATTGCATCCAATATCCAGTCATAGATTACAAAACACTAACAAACTAATATTAATCATCCATATAAAGATCACAACACTCTAAACCTAGATTTGTATAAATCTCAACAAGAAACGATTCAATTAACATAATAAACAACAAAACATGTAACATACATCAATTTCTGAACCACATAAACAATCACAAACACAATTATTACATAAATTGAATAAACAGAAACTAAACTATACCTGGATAAGCTGAGTAGCAAAAACCGGATCTAATCCTGATGACAAATAATAATAAGTCTGCAGATCAGTTCAATTAAGCCGTTAAAAGCGAAAATAAAACCCTAGATTTATGGTATAATAATAATAGTAATAACAAAATAATTAATAATAAAAATAATAATAATTATGACGCACCTTTTATTATTATTATTATCTCCTCCTGGAATAGAAATGAGACACAAGAGGGAGGAATCTAGATTTTTTCTAAACTTATATAACTGGGGTTTATTAAAAGGGGTCTTTAATTGGGGTTTATTACGGAATTGCCATTGGCATGTGAGTGTAAAAAGGTACACGTGTTGATTATATGGAGGAGGTGTAGTAAACGCGCTGGGTGGGAGTGTGTAAGGTGCAGAAAGCATGTGATGTTGTTAAGTGTTGTCGGCAGTTGAATGTGAGCCGTTGGATTAAGTGGTTTTGAGTTCATGAATTGAGGAAAGTTATGATGGTTTGATGTGGCGTTCAAAAAAAAAAAAAAAAAAAATGATGGTTTGATGTGGCCAATGGTTGAAGGACAGCTTTTGAGGTATCAATGAAGAACCCGTTAAAGGTTGTCTTTTCTTTTTCTTTTTTTTTTTTTGAATTTTAATTGATTTATTAAATTAAATTAATACTAATATTTGATACTAGCTTTTATCCCGGGAGTGTCCCGGGGTTGAAATATCTAATATAACATAATAAAATATCTAATATGACAACATAATTAATGATTTGCCAATACATGATTAAATAATAATAATAATAATTATAATAATAATATTTATTTTAAACAAATTTCTGCCATTAGTTATCATATTCAAATATAAAAAAAAAGAATCTCTGCCTATGAAGTTATGTTTATCGTTTGTGATTTATTAGTAGAGTAAAATATATTTGAAAACAAAACCCCACAAAAATAGTTTTTTTTTTCTCCGTTTTTTATATAGCACAATGGTAGACGTTGGAAAGATAATAATAGTTGTTTTTTTTCTCCGTTTTTTATATAGCACAATGGTAGTCGTTGGAAAGATAATAAAACGCTCGTTAATTTGGTGTAATTTTTTTCTTTGAAAAATCTCGTATATAAAAGATATTAACGTTTAAAAGTTATGGGAGGAAACATTAGAGAGAAAATTTAATTTTGTTTTTAAATTCTTATCTTTTCCTAAAATAATTATAATATATATAGATTTATTAAAAAAAAAACTCAAAAATTAAAAAATCCTACATTATGCCACGTGGCACATTCAAGGAGGGGTTGAGGCCTCCATTGAATGCCACATCATCAAAGTTCAATTCTTTTATTATAAGTTATAGATAATGACGATTTTGGCCCTGTTAACATTTGGCATTTGACATCAGTTAACAAGAAAGTGGATGGTTGTTAGTCTTGTGGACTAAAACCGTAATTAATGGAAACCTCAGTGTATTGTATGTAAAATTTTTCAAATTTGAAAAGTATAGCACTTAAGTAGAAATCATAAGGACTAAAACTGCAATTCTCTCGATTTTTTTAGAATTTTGTTTGATTATTATTTTTCTAGGTTATAGGTTGAATAAAGAGTAAATTACCAAAATGGCCCCTGACGTTTGCCTCAATATCCTTGTTTAGACATTAAACCTATTTTTTATCATTGGGACCCCGGACGTTTCCAAAACTGTCATTTTGGACAGTTTTTAACTGAGGATTGAAACTCAGTTAACTCCCATGGGCAATTTCGTCATTTATGTCCTCATGGGCCAAAATGGCAATTAATGGAAAGTTATAAAAAAATAAAATTCAAACTCTTTCCCTCCTCTCTTTTCCGGTAAGAAAAACCGGCCAACTCCGGTACGTTTCCGGCGAGAATAAAACTCGGATTTTTATGCTTTTTTATGATCCGATTTCGAATCTCGTACGTTTTTCAGATACCGAAAAGTAGAGTCTATAGTTCTGAAAAGAAAACGTGTTCGTGCTTTTCTTAATCAAACATTTTTGTTACAGAGCAAGGTGCAAATAATCAAACATGTTAGGTGCTTTTCTAATCCATCAATTAACAACCAATTCCAATTCCCATTCCCATTCCAATTCCAGTACCGAAAACAATCACATACAACGGAGATCAAGGACCAATCAGAACAATATGAAGATGCGTAATCGTAACCGTAACTGTAATCTATCATCTATAATTCCGACATTAACATTAATCTATGTCATTCTGTTCTCTACTCTCTCCCCAATAGCAACCGCTGATGGATCTCTCATCTTCTGTGATAACACTTTTGTTTCAGTAAGATTTCGTTTTTTTTTTAATTTAGGTTTAATTTTAGGTTTTATTATTATTAATTTCTTCATCGGTTGTTATAATTAGTCCGCAATTAGGTTTTATTAATTAACGAGTTGACGTCACCCGCGCGTTGCGGCGGTATGTTAGTATGAATTTATTTTTTTAATGGTCAACGGTACACACCCATAACCAAGCCCCGCACCCTTCAGGTTCGATCCCCAGGCCCCCCTAACGTCTAGCCCCTCATTTCAGAATAACCCTACTCTGAATGGTATTTGAACCTGTGACCTCCCAGAGCAGGAAACCCACAAAGTGGGTAAACCTTCTCACCTCTATTGCAACCAATAGGCTACAACATCATTAGCTAGTATGAATGTATTTATATCACCATATGTAAATAATATTTGATCTTGTGATTTGTTCAAAACTATCTTCTGCCATACATGCTACAAACAAAGTTACGTATCAATTTTAATATTTCTTACTCTTATGCTTTTAAATTAAAAAGAAAAGATCGTTTAAATTTATAGTTCATTCAACATAAATCTTAAGATGAAATTTTATTGTATATAATATATGCATGATGTATGATATTTGGACTTTAAAAAAGGTTCTACATTAATTTTGAACCAAATCCTACAAATTTTGTATTGTTAAAGCCGGTTAAGGGCATGTTTGGGATTCTTTCTCCTTATCTCCTTATCTCCTTCTTCTACCTCCTTATCTCCTTAATAAAAAAAGTTTCAATTTCTTACTTATAACTTATCTCTTTTTCAACCACAAAAACCTCCTTTTCAACCCATTACCCAAACAAACTTATCTCCTTATCTCCTTTTTTATTAAGGAGATAAGTTATAAGTTGGTTAAATAAGGAATCCCAAATATGCCCTAAATATGACAAAAATAAAAAGTGGTGTACCTAAAAGAAAAATAATAAACCATGTTCTCGTAACCACATTTCAAAGAGAACCATTTTATATTCAGATATCTGGAAGTGTGTGTAGGTAGAGAGAGAAAAAAGAGAGACAGAGAGAGGGACGGGATTGGGGAGCCACCTCCGGTGGTGGCCGGTTTCGGCGACGGGACAACATTTTATCCGATTATCAACCACAAAATCATCCCCTCTACCACCACCGCCACTGACGACACTACGAATTCACTGCGCCGTTATAGTTTAGAATTCCCAAGTGTTTATCTTCCCTCTTAAATACACTTCCCGCTACATGACACCACAGAAGTACAATCGCTAGCCGCCTCCCTTTCTCTCCATCTCGATCGGTGGTCGGTCACCGGAAATCTGATGTGTGATTATGCTTTTTTGTTTGTCCCTTGATTTTTAGAAGGTAAAAAAATGTTGTAAAGTGCTTTGAATCGGTGTCATAACCGTCTAACCGTTGACAGAAACCAAAACCGCCAGTTTTCACTGACACCGTTAGTTACAGTTGCCAATTGGAGGAGGCGACGGTTGACAGGTTAGAAGGGAAAGGAGTGGAAGACGGAAAGAAGAGGCGTTATGAATGTTGAGGGGGAGAAGGAAGGTGTCCGGTCACCGTTAATTTTCGCCGTTAAGTTGATATTTGTATAGTATATATAATGTATCATTTAATTGTCATGAATGTTGATCTGTTATAATAAGATCGATGTTATCTTATCAGTAGTAATGAATGCTATGCTGAGAACTCGAATAGCGAAAAAAAAAATTTATATTAGGGGCATGTTTGGCAAAACTAATTGGTGGCTGGTAGCTGAAATCTTTTTAAATATACTTAGCTTTTATCCCGGGAGTGTCCCGGGGTTGAAATATCAAATATAACATAATAAAATATCTAATATGACAACATAATTAATGATTTGTCAATACATGATTAATGAATAATAATAATAATAATATTTATTTTAAACAAATTTCTGCCATAAGTTATCATATTCAAATATAAAAAAAAAGAATCTATGCCTATGAAGTTCGTTTGTGATTTATTAGTAGAGTAAAATATATTTGAAAACAAAACCCTACAAAAATAGTTGTTTATTTTCGCCGTTTTTTATATAGCACTATGGTACTCGTTGGAAAGATAATAAAACGCTCGTTAATTTTGTGTAATTTTTTTCTTTAAAAAATCTCGTATATAAAAGATATTAACGTTTAAAAGTTATGGGAGGAAACATTAGAGAGAAAATTTAATTTTGTTTTTAAATTTTTATCTTTTCCTAAAATAATTATAATATATATAGATTTATTAAAAAAACTCAAAAATTAAAAAATCCTACATAATGCCACATGGCACATTCAAGGAGGGGTTGATGCCTTCATTGAATGCCACATCATCAAAGTTCAATTCTTTTATTATAAGTTATAGATTATAGATTATAGATTTTGGTGTTTGATAGAGTAGCTGTAGCTTTTAATAAAATGTATAAAATGAACAAAATGCGCATAATTAAAAGTTTGTAAAGAAGGTTTTTATTTTATTTTTAAAATAGAATGGGTATTTGTGTCATTTACTAATTAAAAGCTTGTAGCTAGTAGAGTTTTTTCTTAAAAACTAGTACCGGTAGCTTTTCACTATAGAGCTTTTTCTCCAACCTAAAAGCTTTCAGTTCCTTTAACCAAACAAGGCTTTTTATTGAGTATGGGGTTTTCATAAAAGCTTGAAGCATGAAGCTCCTAAAAGTTCTTTGTCAAACATACCCTATAACGTGCAAAATAGGTAGTAAGCGGAATTAATACATCAAAATGGTACCAGTCTATTGCAATTATGATTGAACTAAATAAAAAAGCGAGGTATCTGAAAAACGAACATGTTTTCTTTTCGGAACTATAGACTCTACCTTTCGGTATCTGAAAAACGTATGGGATTCGAAATCGGATCATAAAAAGCATAAAAATTCAGGTTTTATTCTCGCGGAAACGTACCGGAGTTGGCCGATTTTTCTTACCGGAAAAGAGAGGAGAGAAAGGGTTTGAATTTTATTTCTTTATAACTTTCCATTAATTGCCGTTTTGGCCCCCGAGGACATAAATGACGAAATTGCCCCTGGGAGTTAACTGAGTTTCAATCATCAGTTAAAAACTCAGTTAAAAATTGTCCAAATGGCAGTTTTGGAAACGTCAGGGATCCTAGTGATAAAAAACAGGTTTGGTGTCTAAACAAGCATATTGGGGCAAACGTTAGGGACCATTTTGACAATTACTCATTGAATAAAAGAAATATACATATGTAAGTAAAACTAAGTTGTTAAAAAAAATGATTAAAACTACTCAGACTATGTGTAGTGGGGGGCTTTATGGGGCTCCATGTATAAAGCCCCCCATCCTGATTGGTCCACGTGGCTGCTGAGTCAGCATGGAGAGAGAAACTGAAAAAGGGGTGTAGTGGTGGGGCTTTATGTATAAAGCCCCTGAATCTGATTGGTCCACGTGGATTTTATTTTTTTTTATTCTTTTAACTCAAAATAAATAAAATAAAAGGTAAATAAATATAAAAAAATTACAAATAATATTAAAAAACACACAATTAATATTAAAAAAAAGTTACAACTAAAATAAAAAAAAATTACAAATAATCTTAAAAAACACACAACTAATATTAAAAAAAAAAATTACACACCTCCTAAATTACTTATTTAAACATTACATATTCCTAAATTACTTAATTAAACACATAATATAATCCTAAATTACTTATTAAAACCTAAACCTCCCACTAAGGAGAGTAGTTGTCCCAGTCCTCGAGTGTGTAGTACTCGGGGGATATGGAACGTGAGCTGTCCCGTCCATCGGACCTCGCATCCGATGGGAAGTAGTAGTACTCACGAGGAGGGGTAGGCATGCTCGAGAGGCGCTCCTGCTCCTCAAGTTCCCTGAGGGCTTCCAAGTCCTCAGGGGTTGGCTCCCCATATTCACGGGGTGGGGTGGTCTGGTGGTGGTGGGTGGGGGTATTCTGGGGGGTGGGGGTAGGTTGGTGGTAGGGGGTAGTCTGGTTGGGGGGGATAGGTTGCTGGTAGGGGGTAGGAGGAGGAGGGGTGAGGGTTTGTGGTGCCGACAACATGAGTCGGTTCAATTGATATGTAGCCATGCCATAATCATGGGCCCAAGCCCATTCTTCAGCCGTCCAGGGATCATTCTTCCAGGGATCATCCTCTTCAGGATGAGTTGGTGGTGCCACAGCAGGAGGAGGAGGGAGATTTAGCCAATGTTGAGGAGGAGGAGGAGGAGGAAGAGGAGGTTGTGGAGGAGGAGGAAGAGTAGGTTGTGGAGGAGGATGAGTTGGCAGTCGCCGGGACCGGCCCCGTCCCCGGACCCGTCGAGTGAACTGCCGGACATTAGAAGGTCCGGCAGCTCCTGCTTGAAAACCGCCAGTGTTATTCATTTTGTTCTGAGATGAGGAAGATGGAAGAGGTGTGATTGATCTGAGATGAGGAAGGGGGTATTTATAGGGTGAGAAATATGACCGTTTGGGGGGAAAACGTTTGAATTTCAAAATTTGAAATTCAAACGTTTGGGGGGAAAATTTGAATTTCAAACGGTTTGAACAGTAACCGTTTAAAATTCAAATGTTTGAATATTATTTTTTTATATAATCTATTTTTTTTATTTTAATAAATATAATTTTTTTATATAATTTATTTTTTAATTATTATTTTTTATATAATATATTTGAGTGTGTATGTTATTAATTTTAATAAATATAATTTTTTTATATAATTTAACTTTCAAATGCAACGGTCAAATGTTTGATTTTTTTTTTCAACCCAAGTGACACGTGTCACTTTCTGATTGGTCCAATTTTTGAGAAGCCGGCGTTATGAAGATGGAGCCCCGGCGCATAAAGCCCCATAGCGCCGGGGTGTTTCAGTGTTCCGGGGCGCTATAAAACAAAAATTTGCCCAATAACGCCCCACTACGGGTGGTCTCATAGTTAGAAGAAGATTAATTTACAGAAAAATATAATAATTTTAGAATAACTTTATAGAAATCAAAATGTCAATATTTCAAAGATAATTAATTATAAAGCTATGTATGAATGATAGATTGATAGTACTACTAATTACTGAACATTAGATTGAGCATAAATTTCATTAATGGTTCTTACGTGATACTCCTATCATGTTTTGGTTTTTATGCAAGGAATAGTAAAATTTAACTTTTTTTAAATAGATATTCCTATTAATCACATAAATCGGAAAAGAAGGTAGGCGGGCAACACGTTGCGCCGTTACCTCTTTTTGAATTGCGTACCCTAGTCCACGAAATACAAACCCACGCCCCCTTGCAGATGAATTGTTGTTGTGGATAACTCGTTGGACCCTGATCAGGAAACGAATAGCTTCTAGTGCTAGGGACCCAAAGTTATCAAAGGTCAATGGGACAAAGATATGTTGGTTCTCTGCGCAAGCCTTAGCGTGCTTATCAACTTTCTTCGATTCCGCTTTTCTCGATGCATGCCCAGCCACAAAACCATTTTCCCTCAAACCAGCCAAAGGAGATACCCCTGTGAGGTCCACATAAGCATGTTTCCCCCAGCCCAACCAAATATAGGCAGATCCGTTGGTCGCGAAGTGGATCTCCCTTCCATAGGGTCTGTGAGAAAATTAACATGGGCCTCTTTCTTGGCAAAAATCCCAACTCTTCTCAAGATGTCCCACAAAACGTCTCTAACCCAGTCATGCCTATATTTGAAACCTGGTAGCTCCTTGCAATGAACTGCGTGCTCCCTAAATTTATCCATACAAGTTTTACGGCAGATCGGACATGTTTCTTCTTCCGGATACATAGGGATCATCAACCGGTACTTGAGAATAGTCATGTATTCTATTGCGGACATGCATTGACCCAAACCAATAATCGGGATAACCATAAAAAAATCCTGAGCATGGGGGCCTTTAAGGCATTCGATCACCACCTTCTGGCAGGGGATAGATCAAAAACATCTCCCAGGCTCTGAGCGATTTTGCTAAATAGAGCATTTGCCAGAAAAATTTGTGGTTTCTAGGGGGCGGTGTCCTTATTAGAGAAATCGCCCATATCAAAGTCCGGGAGAGAGACATTTAGGCGTTCGAGCGCCTGGTGATAGTCTGGGTCAAGCTTGACAACTCCACTGTTCCGAAGGATATGATCATGTAGTCCCCAGGACTGAGCTCTAGACGTCACAAAGGCATAAAGCCCAACATCTCGAGCTGAATGGAGGACCAAACCACCTAGACGCATCGGCAGGGATGCCAATCTCCACTGGAGATCACCAAAGAACGGCCCGCCACACACAACTATATCTTCAATAGCGTCCCGAAGGCCATCACCAAAATGAGAAACCACGTCCACCATCAAATGGGGTAGAGGTGTGAGAAGGATTGAGAATTGACATGTAGCCATCATGTTTTTTATTTTGGAATGATGTTTTGTTGTTTTGGATTGAAAAACACTTAACACAACAATATACAAAAAAATTAAAACACAATCCAATGTATTATAGTCATTAAATTTAAATTACAGATAAAACACCATAGTAATTACTTAAAACCCCCTGCTTAAATGTTCCTGGCATAGTGTTTTGTGTTTTAAGCCTAAAATACATTGTTTTTGGTTAATAATTGTTATGTTTGGTGTTTTTCTAAGAAAAGAATCCAAAACATCATGTATACGTCCAAAAAAATGATGCATACATATCAATTTTTTATCATTCTCACACTTCTCACACAAACCAATTTTCCTACAGGAACCATACCATATATATATATATATATAAGGAAAGATATGGACAAACATCCTTCTATATAAATTACTATATATATATATATATATATATACACATATATCAATTTAAGGACACTTGAATAATGTCTCACTTCTAACTTGCACACCTAAATAGCGTCACACTCTTAAGTTGCACCGACTCCATGTGCTAACATGCACCTCAATAAAGTAACATTTTAGCAGCCTAACTTTTTTACTTTTCAACTAAAGCTTACAAGTCTGTTTTCTGTAAAACAATTTGGTCTACAAACATAAACCCATTGTGAGGTTTGCTATAAGATGTGCTCCTACTGTAACAAACTAATAGTTTAATACCAAAAGAATTACCACCGCATCACGCAAAGGAATACAGAAAAACCGTGACATAGTACTACTAAACATTTATGCACAACAATCGCGCCCGTGACGAAGCGCGGGCCAACTAACACCTAGTTATAATAGTATAATAGACGTGTTGAGAGTTAGGGAAAGGAGAGAAACTAAATAATTGAATTATATATTTATATTGATTCAACTGACAAAAATTGAATAAACCAAACAAACAAGCGTAACGGTATAAGGTGTTTTAAAATTAGGAGATTTGATGTGTGCTTTGTGTAATATACGGTTCCTATTAAGTTGCTTAAAATATCACTTGTATTTTAAATATTATTAAATGAGTAGATAGCGGGTAAAACAACTCACGACAGGCATTTGAACAAACGCTCGTTGTTAAGTATCGTTTAAAAGATATAACTAAAAGATATCTAGACGAGTCATGTCTAGTAGATGAGATCTAAAGAAGTATTTAGTGTTATAGGAAACCATATAGTAATAGTAATAAAATATATTATGTTTGAACCCTATTCCGTTTTTTTATAAAATTTAGGTTGACGCGTAGATAAAAATTAGCTCGTCTTAATAGTATATTCGGAATTTACTAAAACGTTATAGGTTAAAAGTTATAAGAGAAAAACGAGTTAAGCAGTTTAAATTAATAATAATAATAATAATAATAATAATAATAATAATAATAATAATAAAAGTTGGATAAGCTGTACACGTAACAATGCATATGAGATAATTTTGAAGTGAAACTTGGTGGCCAAGGGAATTCGTAGGATAGATAATTAAATTGAGATAAGCTTTAAAGAAAACTTGGAGGTTACTCCAAAATTTGCACTATAAATAGGCATAATCGTGCAGTAGTAACATTAACAACAAAAACAAATAACATACTAATAATAATATAAAGCTAAAATACTAGCTAGTGTTGTATAACCGTTCTCAACCAGGCTGATATCTAGAGATCCAGTGATGGTGTCATATTGTCAACGCTCGTAAACAAGTTAGCATCGCTTTGAAATACTAATTAAAGGTACGGATCCTTACCCCCACTCCTTGTTGCTTTCATATTCAGTTCTTATATAAGGCCATTATTTCTATATAGATCTTTGAAAGTTCCTCACGTCTTTGAAGCATCAATTCATTTGGCTGTCCGTTCATTTCATGTTCTTATTATGATATTGAATATTGAATTAACTTTGATAGCATGCGATAGATTTAATTTGTCGTACTCATTATCGCATGTTCCTAATATAAGTTCATGTTGTTAAGACTATATATGTTACTATGGTTATGGAATCATTTGAATAAGACCCTTTGTGCTCTGAAACCATGAGTTTTGCTTCTCGTGGAGTGTCCCACGAGCATGTTGTTGCGGCATCGACAACATGTGCTCCACCCGTGACGGAGAGATCAGTTCACGGCGTCTCTTAAGTACAAGTGTGGTACATATGGCTATTAGGAGGCGTATGGATCGATCCTAGGATTTATGTATGTTATGGAGGTGGATAACGGGTATGCCAACTCGCCACCTCATGTGATAAATATGCAGGAGTAGCTACCTGTGTATTGTCACGTTTTATGTTTAGCTCATGGGTTCATCCTTATGGTACGATATTCTTCATTAAACTAAGTTACTTCACATCGTATCATTTTATACGTTACGTCTTGATCACGTCTCAGTAAATATTTATTTCTTGTTTCTTATTTTAAGCCTATTATTCCGTACTGAGCATTCGGCTCATTCCGTAAATTCTTTTTGTTCCACAGGTTCACATGTTACCTTGGGCGGGATAGAGAGAGAAAATAAAGCTTAGGAATAAATCTAAAGATGTTTGGTAAACCCATTTAACTTTGTTAGTCTGTATTTCAATCTTAAGTTAGCTTGTCTAACATTTTGTACCTTTGACAAGTAAATAAATGGAATTACGTCTTTCTGAACCAATGCTATTGTGACACGTCAGCCCATCCGGGTTGGGGTGTTACACTTTGTGTCACGTCCTGCCTAAAATTTGATCACCAAACTTAAGTTCTGGAAGATATTGAAACAATTAAAAAGCATCATCGACTGCCCGAAACACTCTGGAACAACCATAAAATTATGGAAAACTTGACGACACGAGAAACATCAAGAACAATTAGAAAACCCAGAAAGGACATATCAAATCATAACAAAAAAAACATAAGTAATGCACTTTCTAGAACAACCATAAAAACCTCATAAATGCTAGATATTTTAGTAGAAATCTCTAGATATAAGCATGTATATATTATGTTTAAAAGTCCCTAGAAAAGAAAGGCTCTAGACTAAGCCTTCACTAGTATAAATAGGTGTTTAAGGCATCATTTGTAACCAACCCATACTTTGTAACTTCTCATAAACTCTCTTGTATACTTATAAACTTTACAAGCATACTTGTTGTAAAAAGAAGAACATTACATGTGATCTAGCAATCCAACATTTCGTTTTCAAGACTTTGTTGCTAAATACCAAAGCACGCGATGAATAAGACTCACTTAGATCCGGGTGTTTTCGTTTGTGTGTCTGTGAGTGTAGTCCTAATTGGGTAGGCCCAATGGGTTTTGACCTAACACACAAAGGCCTATGAAAACCCTAATCTACGTTCTCCCTGTATAAGGGAAGCTTCACCTCCAACCTATGCAGTTAATTCGGTTAAAAATTGGATATCAGTCAAGTATCGATATTTGAGATATAGGTTAACGTAACGGGATATCGTTAATTTTATAACTATGCAGAATTTATGTATATAGCAATTTAACACTAAAAGTTCAGTATATTTTCCTACCATTAACAAATTACCTTTTGCAACTTGCAAAACACTAACACTTATAGCAAGTATGAACTGATTAAGACTTAAACACTAGCATTTAACACTGATAATTAATAACTGACTTAAAACACTAATAAGAGCAATAAGAATAAAGATGAAGAGAAGAACTAAGAAGAAATGTATTGGTATCAAGAAAATCAGTGATATATTAGTCAAATATCAATCAATATCGCATATGATATCGGTACTAATATTTGACACTGATATATTAAACGGGGACCAGTAACCGATATTAACTGCATACCCTCCAAGGTAGGAATCATCTTCTTTTCCCTAATACAACTTAAGCTCATATTTCCTTCTTTTCATAAACTTATCAATAATGGAATTCAATACTGAATTAAGTGTCAAAGGGTGGTTCAGAGACCTTGGTTTCTGGCCCCTTATAACGAGTCCTTCATAGTTTCATGAACCTCGATTGAGATAGAGAAGATGAGATGCGGCTATTTTATCTTCTCAACGCATGTAGCAGTAAACTAGCTTCTGCATGAATTTGCCCCTTGATTTGGTAATGGCTAATCTATAGATATAAATCTCTATGATGGGAAACTACCATGTTAGGCAACATTCTCCTATCAAAGTTATTCACCTAAATCAAGCCTGGTATGGTGTTGTTTCTTCATTGACGTCATCCGTAGGACACACAATAGTCACATCTTTTTTTTATACTTCAACTAATAGTCTTACATATTTGGCTAAATCCATACAAAATATCTTCATTTACATCCTCCATGTGTGTCAAATGCTCAATGGTTGTCATCATACTTGCTGCATCGCAACAAAGTATTAAGGCAATGTTCAAAAGTTTCTCAATGAAACGACTCTTTTATCCTTGCGTGGAACTGCAATGCTTACTAGATCTTGATCAAGATCAGCAAGAGCATGCAAGGATGTGGGGGTATGGATTGTATATCAATCAATACTTGTTCATTATGTGTCACTTCAGTGACTTTGAAATCAAAATCGTTATATTTGTTTGGCTGTGGAAGAAACCTTGATATGCATGAGTAAACCCGACTGAAATTCATTTCTTATTAGAAACAATTAGTATACGAGCTTTTAATTTGTGAATTATGTCACATGTTGCTAATGATACATTTTTTTGTGTTTATTATATATTCATGTTCAATATCCCCGTAATACAGACATTCACAATTTCCACATCATTTATTTGATGTTTTTATTATTTCTAGTTTATATACATTTTATGATTTGATGTTTATGACTAACGTTTTAATAATACATTATGACATTAATCAATGTGTTTTATAAAGTAGGATACTGAACAGTCGGTATTATGTTCTTTACGTTCGAATCTTTTCATATGAATTTTACGTTTTCTTACCCCATACTATTATTATGTAACAAGTTATCAAGTACAATGCTTGATTATTTGGGAACACCGAATGATTTGTTACCACAAAATTTTATGTGCTACTTCTATTTGATTAGTTTAGCTTCTTTGACCACATTTACTGCCACTTCCTCTCACGACAATCAATTATGTAAACTAGATCATATGTATTTAGCATATTAGGATTTGCTATTCCAAAATTGATGGCGGCGCAGCTTGTTGCCTGCTATTGTGATGTAATTCCCGTATTTGTGATCTGGTTTATAACGGTTAATATAATATTTATATAAATAAAAAAAATTATATAACCTCATTCACATAACTTTATCCAATCAACACAATATCACAACATTATTAACCATATGTCCACATCCCTCCTCAAAACCACACAACTCGTCATTCACATAAAATCACACATGGATTTACTACTATTTATCAATTGCTATTCACCTTTGGACAATTGGACATGTAATAACAAAGATAACAATTTATATTCATGCACATCTACTAACATTTATGGACTCATAACACATGTCGGCCCTCTGCTTGTAACCAATGAACACAAAAGATTCACACAAGACTACTATCGCGTGCAATAATTGAAACACCACTTAAAGCACACTTAATTAATCCCGCTATTATCCCATATTATGGTTAATTATCTCTAAAAATTTATTTTCCATTTATAAACTAAAACATTTCCAAAGGAAGAATAATAAACTATAGGGTCCAACCCCTTATATTATTCCCGTACGTTTCTCTATTGATTCACTTCTTCAACTAATAACATCAACAAACAAATTGCAAATAAGGATCGTTGATTTCATTAGGAACAATCAATGATCTTCTAACTGATTGCACCTCGACTATCTCCTTTGAAATTCCGGCTAATCTCAAACCCTGTTTGAGAAAAAAAATCAATTACCTACAACTTTGGAAATCCTCTGACAATTTCTTTCATCTTAGACGTTCAAATGAAGGGATGGATGTCACTCTGTCTCCTCCATGTCGATATGCCCTACTTCAAATGAGGGGATGGATCATATTCCATCACTCCCTTCCCTCTCCACATAGTTACGTCTCTTTCTCCCATCATCTCTTGCATTACCAATCTATAACCATCTGTGGTCACTAGTTTTTTTTCCTTCTCTCTTCTCGCCATGTTATCTGCATCCGTGGTCCCCTCCCTCTCTTTTTCACACCGGGGGACACGGATGCTACAAACACTCGTGTTGTATATGCTATAGTCATTCGTTATGTATGTGAAGTTTGTTTTTGTGTTTTTCTCTTTTGTTAGGTAACCTTTTCTTTTCATTTTTTTTTGGATCTACTCCTTTCCTTCGATACATTACCTTATTCCCTTGAGTTGTGTTTTTTTAATATTGCATTGACGGTTCTAAAATATAAATATTGTTTATAACAAGTACAATTATCTTTAAACTACTACTAATAATATATCAGTTTCGATTTAAAAAATATCTATAATTTATAATTTATAACTATATATAAAAGAACTGAATTTAGATAATGTCTCAACCCCTCTTGAATGTGCCACGTGGCACGATGAGGTGCTTTCTTTTTATTTATTTTTTTAATTTTTAAGTAGACATTAAAATTAAAACCAAATCTACTTATATTTTAAATATACTATTATATAAATTCAAATATTTTATTAAGATATGGCTATCTTCAAAATAAAAAAAAAACATATTTACCTTCCAAATTATATTAATATATATATATATATATTAAATTATTGTTTTTAAAAATAAATAAAAAAAGATATATATATCTTCAAATTTAAATAAAAAGATTTATATTCCAATTTATCTAACAAGCATTTATTAAATGAATATTATAAATAGAGGTGAACATTCCGTTAGCTTCTACCTTTGATCAGGAGGTAAGGTTTATACCAATAATCTAATGCACAAATATTATAACCTTTGTTTTGACAAATAAAACATACGATGTCACTGATAGATTTAAAACAAAGCAATAATTACGTTAACAATTGTCATATATACCCTTAATAACAGATAATTGCGTGTACACTGATAGATTTATTAGTTGGGATTTTTACTTTAATTAAATATGTAACGTTTGTAATTCAATATATGTATTAATAAAATCATATAATCAAGTACTTTAAATTAAGACCAAAACGATGAAAACTTAAAAAATGTCAAAACCTCATCTGTAATCTTCAACCACTACAGGGGTATGAAGAAAAAGCCGAAGCTACTGCTTAAGTGAACTATTAATCGCCACATTTGCTTCAAGGTTCAGGTCAGTGAACGCAAATGGGAATTAATGATCCGTATGACTGAGTTTACGATTGGTATGTTCTCTATTTTTATCATTTTTTATTAAGTCATATTAGATTTTTCAACCCCGGAACACTCCCGTGGTAATTAGCTATTACGGTATATAATACTATGTTTCAAACTTTTATGGCCACTTTTTATGAAAACTTAAATTTTTGTTTCTCTCTGCCCGCAACACAAAATATCTAAGAGGAGTATTCCAATAGCCCACCCTTATTATAAAGTGTTTTAGTTTATACAAAAAAAATCAAGTGTAATTATTGAGAAATCCTTTAAATTAATCCAAATTGTGATGGGTGCGATTGTGAGTTGAGTACCACAATTTTATGATATAAACAATCCATGTAATCACGTTGTTGTGATAATGAATATGATTAATTTAAAACTAGTTGGTGATGTGCTTCGTATCACCATCGAATATTCTACAATCATTAAATAATATCATTTTCATTCCACTATCACTAGAGTTTAAATTATCAGGAATTATAATTATTGTTTCTTTATATATATGACAATAATATAATTATTTGATGTATCAATTATCACAAGACTTTAGTCCAAGAAGATTGAATGAAGGATGTAGCTAAGGTAGCTATCTCGTTGACTTGTATAAATTGTCAAACACATTCTCGTTTTTGCATTTCATTTAATTTTATTGTACAGTGTTAGTTTAACATTGTATCATTCAATACTTGTATAATTTAAGATCATTGTTACTTTGTTATTTGTTACTTAAACACAAACATGTCACAAAAAAATTAGAAAAAAAAAAAACAGTGAACTCACCAATTCATTCATGAGCTTTTTCAAGTTAAATATCTAACAATATGTAATGCCCTTCAAAAAAAAAATCTAACAATATGTAATTACCTTTTTATTTATTTATTTATTTATTTTTTAATAATAATTAATACCATTTCATTTCTTAAACTTGTCAAGTTACATCAAAATAGAGGGTAGACGGGCAACAAGCTGTGCCGCCAGCCCTTTTTGAATCGCGAACCCTAGTCTACTAAATACAAACCCCTGTCCCCTGGAGATGAACTATTGTTGTGGATAACCCGTTGAACCCTGGTCAAGAAACTAATTTATCAAAAAATTGCAAAAAGTATTTACATAAAACATTTGTAAAATCAAATAACAAGGTACCATAACTACATACACAAAACGAAAAAAAAAAACTGAAAATTAAGTGATTTTCCAGTAATATAACATGTTTTGATTAGTTCGCTACCATGTAGCTTAGCCCACCAAATCAAGTTAGTGGATCTTCTAGTTCAAGGCCCAACTGGCCAATCCATTTTGTGCACTATTAAAAGACGGGGTTTCATTATCTCTGTCTCGTATCTATCGGCACCCATTACAAATTACCTATTAGCTTCGTGGGTATACCTGTGGATATCAGGCATACTCGTTATGATTTTATGTTGTTAAAAATTTACATTCAGATTACCATTATTCAAAAACTAATTCTTAAACTCATCTCAACCAACTTCATTTATCATATATCCAACTACACTTCTAACAGTTTTATAACTTTAATATATTTGAAGTTTCTGTTGGAAATTATGGAAATTTAATAATATGATGAATGGAATTTAATTGATTTTAGTGAAATTATTAAGGGGACTCTTGAGTAGAGTTCTTTATTTCACTTTATTAGAGTTTTATGGCTCTAATTAAGTTTAGACTCTTTACTCATCCTTGAATCTTGTATACGTAGAAGGCTTTGTGCCTTATTTGAAAGACTAGAAAAAAAATACAAGAGGTAGACTTCTTTTGAGAAGCAAAGACTCATATGTTGAGTACTATAGAGATGAGTACTCTCTACTAGACTCCATTACTTTTTCCTTTTTATTTGTTCCAAATGTCATTACACTACAATTTTACCAAGTGCAACCTCGGGTGCGTGGCCTTCTCCGGCAGTACAGACTGTTTCGGCTGTTGTACCCTGGGAGACAGACGCGTTGTCTTTAGTAGAGGCGCGGAATCTGTTTTAAGGGAAGCGTGTTGAACACGTGCCTCAGCCACAACCGTCAACATTATTTTGTTAATTCTTGCAGCCAAGAAGATCATACAAAAGGACGCGGTTCAAGTCCTCCTTAAAGATGAAGCAGAAATCATATAAGAAGACGTAGTTCAAGCTCTTGTTGAAAACTTTGGTTTGAATCATTTTATGTTGTATTTTATGTTATTTTCGTTTGGATTTGTATACGGTACGGGTACTACAATTTCCCATAACTATATAAAGAGGGTATCTTTATAATTTTATTAATATTATTTTAATAAAATCGTGACCCAAGTCCTACAATCTTAAAACAGATTTCGTGAGATTGTTGCTACAATCTTAAAACCTTATTCATAAGGATTTTGGGTTCACGAAATGGTTAAAAAAATTGTTTTTAGAGATTTTTGTATAATCTTGTAAATATTTGTTTTGGGAAATGTGTATGTAGTATAACTTGTTGGGTTTGGATTTATAGATATTGTGGTATAATGTTAAATCCTACACCGTGATACAAAATGAATGGTATTTTGATTCAACCGCTTGGTTTTATAACGATTTTTAATCGTTATTTTTCTAGCATGTGTGTTAGACCGGGTTTATTGGTGTAAACCATACGTTTTTGGTAAACGTAAACCATACGTTTTTTGTAAACGAAAACCATTCGTTTTTTTTTAACGTTGAATTCCATAACGTTCGCGTAGGACTTTGTTTATTTTATAAACAATATGTTTTTTGTAAACGTTTCATTTCTTAACATGTGCGTTAGAAATGATTAAATTGGTTTAAAACGTTTGTCTGAACGTTACGTTTCTTATAATGTGTGTTGCAAATAGTTTATTTTGATAAACTAATAAGCCATATAATGATTTATGTAATCATTGTTTATAATGAGCGTGCTAGAACCGATTTATTTTATACAACCCGCTAAGTGTTATAACGATTTTTGTAATCAATGATTTTTATCTAGCGTGTTGGAAAATGTCTTTTTATATAAATGGATAAAGATATAATGATTTTTGTAATCATTTATTTCTAATGAGCATCTTAGAATTTGTTTATTTTATATAAATTGATAAGTTTTATAACGATTGTGTAGTCGTTTAATTCTAACGAGCGTATTAGAACTGATTTATAACGATTTTTGTAACCGTTTATTGCTATCGATTGGGTTAAAAAAAGGTTTAAAAATGATTTTTGTAATCATTTGTCTTCTAACATGCGTGTTAGAAATGGTTCATAAAAACCACCGATATAAAAAAAAGGATAGTAATAGTTTTTTTTTCTAACTTGTGTGTTAGAAGTGGTTTAATATTATGAACCATGTGTGTTTAAAATATTTCGTATAAAAGTTTTAATACTTCTAAATGTGCGCATTAGAACTCGTTTTAGTTTTCTAACATGTGTGTTAGAAAACTTTTATTACTGATACGAGCTTAAATACGATCTATTTTATGAAATGGAATATTTGAAAATATTTCATGTAAAACGAAAAATGTCTCTAACGTGCACATTAGAATCATTTAAGCTCTAACATGTTTGTTAGAACGAATTTATTTTGTAAACCACAATGACTAGAAAAATTTTTTATGTAAACATTTTATTTTCTAGTATGTTCATTAAAAATGGATTCTTTTATGGATTATATCATTGGAAAACGTTTTATGTAAACGTCCAATTTTATAACGTGCGCATTATAACATGATTTTATTTTCTTACATGTGTGTTAGAAACCGTTATAGTAGATGTATTACACTGAAACTATATAAAATAGTTTGATATTTTGGGTTTTGATATACGGTTTCATAAACCCGTATGATATTATAAATATAATATATTTCAAAACTAAGGAAATGTTTTAGAAGGATTTTAAAACAAGTTTTGCATAGATTTGATAATTAAAATGGTTCGTTACTTTTGCTAGATGTAGCATATGTTGAACCAAAGTCGTGTTCTTGTTGACACTATATGGTGGAAAACAACTTGGTGTTGTGAACAAGATCAATTATTCAAGCTTTACTACTTAATTGTAGTCTTTGTAACAACTTGGTGTTGTTATGAGCAGATTTGTGACTGTTCAAGTTTAGAATTTCACGATAAAATGAGGAACTTGTACTTATAAGTGCATATAGTTCTTAAGACATGTTACGAGATGATATCATTGTGATGATTTTTATTGGATGATAAAAGTGTTAAAGATGATAACACTATGAGATTTGATGTGTAGATATGTCTACGTATCCGTTTAAACTTTTAAAAGTGTTTTGCACTTTATGATTTAGTTTCGAATGTATATTATTGTTTTGTGTTCAATATCTTCGGATAACACATGCAATTTTTTACAAAGAAATAAATCAAAGGTTTGTGACGTATGAAATATTTTTTTTAGAAAAATAATTATAACGTCAACGATACAATGTTTAAAGAACATTGTTATAAACGGATAGTACATGGAAAGATTTGCAAATAAACAACTTGAAGGGATAGGGAGCCTAATCCAAGTGGAGGAGGCGCCCCTATCCCCATAAGACAGGATCCTCGCGCCAAACTATGGCGCAAGGATCCATTCGCGCGCTGCCAACAAGGCATGCAGCACAGCGCGCAAGGATAACATCTGATAAGCAGCGAGCAACACCTGATAAGCGTGTCCGACCACGCGCGGAATCTTCCCTCATCACCTTTTGTACGAGGTACAGAAGATAACAAAAGGAAGATTCACAAGGATCTCTGCCAGAGTACGCGCCAATAAGAGAGCGACAGGTGGCAGGAGTGGTCCAACCACCACTGACAAGGACGGCGACGTGACTGTAGCCACGTTCCCACCATACCATCATCTACAGTGACAGCAGACATCCCCTGCTGATGTCAGAAGCATGGTCAACGACTGTAGCAAGGACAAGGGCGCCGTCCGCCAATCACAGCTCGCCACGTGTCCGCCTCGAGCAGCAGCCATGCTGCAGAATGACGTCATCCACAGTAACCTGGCTTTCCCGCCATTTCTATGGAAAAGGCTTAGACTTGGGCCTTGACCAGGCCCAACTAAGGACTGTTTCTCAGGGGCTCCTCAGCTAAGCCCATGACTTCTCCTATAAATAGAAGAAGATATCTCCTTGCAAAAGGATCCGAAAATACTCATTGTAACCTAGCATACTCTCTCTTGTAACTCTTCATACTCGATCATTAATAACACTCCGGCTAGTTACAGTGGACGTAGGTCGTTCTTAGACCGAACCACTTACATCTCGTGTCTTTACTTACGTAATCTCACACACACTCACACTCCTTATTCTCACTTGGGTTTAACCTAGAGGTTTGGGTAAAGGATTACTCTTGGTGAATGTAAGTATTAACCGCACGGGGATTAGTATTAATCACCGTGATACTTATTGTTTCTTCATTGGCGCCATCCAACGGTTAGAACTGCTATTTTACTCATCTTTTAAACCCACCCATGGCTGAACCCAACCCTAACACTGCTGTCATAAACCACTCCGGAGAGGGTGACACCCAACCCCCGGAGAACCAAACAACACCGCACACCGTCGTCAAGCAACCCACCTCAAGGCTCGAAAAGCCAGCTGTTGAGGTCCGGGACGTAGATTCTGACGACGACAGCAGTGCCAACTCCGGGGAGGACCTAGACCAGTGGCTCCTCCGTCAAAACACCAAAAACGCTGCAATTTATCAACGTAAGCTCCTGCAGCAAGCTAAGAAAAAGGGCAAGGCCCTAACTTATGATACCCCATCCAAAAAAGGGTACAAGAACAAAGATTCGGCTGTCCAAGGTGACGGTCGTAGCGGGGAACTCGGCGGAGACGCCAGAGTTCGGGGCTACGCGAAGTCACGGGACGAGCCTGACGGCTATGAATCATCGAGTAGCGACTCTGGCTACAAAGGAAAGAAACAAGATCATCGCTCGCACCACAACGACGAAGACGATGACTTGGTCAAGCCATTTAGGCCAAAGGCCTTTGCCGAAAAATCTAAGTTTGTCGCCCGTATAGCGACAGCTAAAATACCAAGGAAGGCTAAGCTTCCTAGCAGCATCGGTAGATACTATGGCCTGCGTGATCCTGACGACCACGTGCATGACTTTGAGTGCGCAGGCATGTCAGTAGACTGGCCTGTCCAAGTTTGGTGCCACTTATTTGCCCAGACTTTGACAGGCGCAACAAGGGTCTGCTTCAAGCGCATTGTCTCAGCATTAGTCTTCTTGCAAGACTCTGACCACCTGCGCTTATCCGCCGCCGCGTCCTCTTCAAGTTTGTTCACCCTAGCTTCTGCCTCATGGGCGCGACGGCGATACTTGGTTATTTCAGCCTTGAAGGCAGCCTCTTTCTCAGCAAGGTCTGCCTTCTCCGCCTCCAAGCATTGGATATCCCGCCACACCGCCGCATCTCGGCGGCGCAGCGAGTCAATCATAGACAGCTGAGTCGCTTGATTGACGCACAAGGCAGCCATAAGGTCCGCGCGACTCAGCATGTCTTGGTGAGCGCGCTCATAGGGAGGCACCACCTCGCTCACGAACTCCTCGGCGGCCAAGGAGTTGGAGAATAAAGTATTCTCCCTGACCGCCCAGCGAGGGCGCCAAATGGCATCACCACCAGACCAGCTGGAGCCATCATATGCTTTTGATGGCTCCCTATTATCAACTCTAGAAGACTCGCACCGTGCCTGACGCGAGCCCTCCCCCTGCCACCAATGCCCGCCTCCAAGAGTGCCCGTTCAAACCCATCCATTTCATGGGTCACTCCCTCGGCGCCAGCATTGGAGCGCTCCAAAGCCTCCTGCTCCTTCAGTTGCCGCCTCAGCCTTTTGTTTGGCCTCATTGGCGGCAGCTACCTTCTCAGCCTCAGCCCTTCGAAGGGCTTCATCGGCTTCTGCCTGCTTCTTCTCAGCCTCCGCCCTCCGAAGGGCTTCATCGGCTTCCGCCTGCTTCCTTTCAGCCTCAGCCCTTCGAAGGGCTTCATCGGCTTCAGCTTTCTGGCGCTCCTCCTCCCGTTGCGCTTCCTCTTGCTCCTGCCAGAGCCTGTCTTCCTCCATCCTAGCCGCCTCCGCAGATGGAGACGTAGGAGGAGGAGTGGGAATGATCTTGGGCGCAACTGAAACAAGGAGGCAAAGTACGTTACAAAGAAATACAAAGAGTTTAAGTGAAGGCAAAAAGAAGCAACACTTACCAGAGGCTTTCTTCTTAATCAGCTTCTGGAATAGAGGCTGACGTGTGGGGGCAGCGCCAATACCCACACTAAAAACAGGCGCCACAACCCCTTCACCACCAGAAGAGGCGGCCTTCCTCTTCCCAGCATCCCCAATCGACGTCAAAGGGGGAGCGACAGACTCAGGGATTTGGGTGGCACCCTCACCACCCTCCCCGCCAGTCGCCGTCGGGGACGCTTCCTTTGAGGCAGCAACGCTGCCAGAGGTAGCACCAGTTGTGCGCCTCCTCTTCCTCTTCTCCAATTTGGAGGACTCCCCTTCGTCCCCATCCTCAGAGGCCGGCCCATCCTTCCGGCGACGGCGCCCCTTCACAACCTCTCCTACTGAAACGGAAGAATCCGAGTCAGAATTTGACACAAGTCTTATGGCATACTTATGCTTCCGCGGAGCGTGTTTCCAACGGCCACGCCCCGCAGACGCCTTCTTGGGCTGAACAATCTCTACTGAAGAGTCAGTAGAGTCGTCGCCAAATAGACTAGTGAACAAGGGGTCACAGGACTCACCAGTGGTGTAGTAGGGCTTCGGCGCAACAGACATGTCTGGGTAGTAAAATCGGTCAACAAATGCCTCCAGACAAGACACCTGCCCTTCCGCCACCGGCCTCCACTTAATGCCCTTCTCAAAACGGTACTTTGCCTCATAAGTTAAGCCATTGTAGAATTTCTCTACAAGGGCCCAATCAGTCAGACCGTGCTGGGAGCACTTGCTAAGCAGGTTTTGGAACCGCTCCCATGCAAGATAATATGGCTCATCAGGTTCCATTCGGAATGAATGGATCTGATCGCGAAGTCGGGAAGCCTTGCTAGGTGGAAAGTATTTATTCAGAAAGGCTTGTTTAAGGGCATCCCAAGTAGTGAAAGTGTCAATAGGGTGAGAGTCAAGCCAAGTGGCAGCTCGACTAGCAAGGGAAAAAGGGAACAAACGGAGAAACTTGGCATCCTCTGTGGCACCTTATAGCCTAAAAGTGGCTAGGATGCGAGTCAGGTGGGCAATGTGGGCTGGGGCATCCTCATCATCACGGCCGTGGAATTGATAATTGCAAGCAATGTCCGTCATGATGTAAGAGGGTATCTGCCAGGACCCCTCATTGTTGATGGTAGGGGCGGTAATAGGGGAGTTAACTCCCGTAAAACCTTGGGTGGATTGTTGGTGGACAGTGCGACGTTCGGCCATTTGGGGATGGGTAGGTAATGGACTAGGTGATCTAAATGGGATGGTAAGCTCAGAATTAGATAAACTCGGGGAAGAAGCACTAACCTCAAGCTTAGACTCAAAATAAAATAAAAGGGATATAAAATAAAAATAACAAATAGCACAGATATTTCAGATAAGTTCAATCGAAGCTAATTAACGCAATCGCCAAGAGTCCCCGGCAACGGCGCCAAAAACTTGATGTGCTCAAAGTGGTTTAATAAAAACTACCTAAATAACCTAAACTAGACACTCTAAGTTTTAAATTTATAAACTAAGACTCTCTAAACCTAAACCACACAACCGGCAAGTGTACCGGTCAATGCAGTATAGCTAAAGTAAGTCCGAGTATCAAACCCACGAGACTCTACTGGAAAACGTAAACTAGACTCGACTACTTATCTACAAACTGGCTTAAGTTGTTTTGTTGTTTAAAGGGGGGGTTTTCTAACAAACTAATGCAAATAAATAAGATAAACTGAAATAACTTATAACAAGAACTGAGAACCGTAACTAGAATCAGGTGATGGGGAGGCACTACCTAGGTTAGAATCCTACTCATGACTGACGAACTTCTATGGTTATGGAACTAGCTATGGAACCGGGATCTTCAGATACTAAACTTACAGGATAAACTAGAGGACCCTCGACCCTTCTCAAGGAGAAACCTAAGGTTACCTATAAGCCGTTAAACTACCGATTGAGAGGTTACCCTTATAGGCTTACCTACTCTGATGATAAAGTACACGCTAGACAATCTACCTTACAGCGCGAAAGCCTCACTACACTAAGAGTGCAAGGGGTAACTATAGAAAACATGACCTGACTCGATACGCAAGTAATGGTAAGGAAACTAGGAAGATCTTCTTACAAAGCATCTAGATCTAGCAATTTAACACCCTAGACATATCGACAATCTCGCACCTTACAGCTATTGGAATTGGAAGAATACCTAGAACTACCCAATCAACAAAAACCACTCCTATGGAAAACACTAGCAATTTACCATAAACTAGTTGCTAACACACAGTCCACAACCTAACACGCATTCATACATGAAAGACATTCACAAAAACGCATGTGAAGTAAATAATTATTAATTGAACAAAACTAGGTACGCATATACACCAGATCAAAAATAATCAAAGTCTTTACTAAATCATCAATCTACAGTCAAAGTTCCAAAAACCATAAAAACGTTCAATTAATCATGAGTATTCATCATAACCTAAGTAGTAATGAAAGTCTAGCCAAGAAACATGTTCAAAACAAGAATAAAATCAGTTCTAAGTTCATGAAACATAGTTTGCAATTCAAAAGAACAAAGGAATGAAGAAACCGAATGATTAACACCCGAAACTCTCGATCCCAATGCTCAAAATCTTGACCCTTGGCCTTTCTCTCACCTCCTAGTGCTCCCGAACAGCTTTAGTTCGTCCCAGGTGATGATAAAATCGAATTATGGCCGTCCTAGGGTTTTTAAAATCGAAATTGGGCCAAAAAATAAATTTGTCACGATTTTACTCCCGTCACGTAGCGTGACGGGATTCAGATGATGTCGTCATGTAGCGTGACCAGATTCAGGATCAGGGGGATCCGTCACGCCGCGTGACCAGATGTGCTCTTTCCCGTCACGTAGCGTGACGAGACATAATTTTTCATTTTTTTTCTTTTTTCGACTTCCCGATCAACCGCGACTCGTCCGGAGGCTCGTTTTTTCTCGTTTAAGCTCCATTTTACTTCCTTTCTTGCCCGGACTCCTATGCAACACAAAATACTAAATAGAATACGAAAATACCACAAAAACGACACAAACTGACTCGAAAATAACATAAACTATAGACCGAAAATAGATGTATTTTGCAATACATCAGGCGTCACCCTCGGGCGCGGCTTAAACGAGAACCACATCTCATCGCGCGCTAAGAAATAAAAGACGTTGAACCTTTCAACAGTAGGCTCAACGTCCAAGGTGCGGCAAGACGCCTCAAAATGAACTAACCTCAGAAGCCCGAAGGTAGTTAGTTGTGTAGGCCCCACACCATACGCCACCTGAGTGTCAATCTGGAAGCGGGTGCAAGGCAAACGAAACCCACACTTAGTAAAGTGGCCCTCGTAGAGAGCAAGCTGACCAGTCCCCGCGGAGAGGACGGTGTCCGTCGGAGACGGCAAAGTAGGTTCCCACTCAGGCAGGATGTCGTAGATCCTGCAAAACTGGTCGAAGGCATCCTGACTCCAAACACAGTATGTGTTGGTCATCAGTTTCCTCTCCTTTATTTTCCCCTGCTCCACCGTCACTTCCTCCTCCACGTCATCAACGACTGGCTCCTTTCCAAGACCCTCACCAGAGGGAGACCCAGCAACAGAAATATCAGACATTGTGAATAAAGGAAGTCAAAGAAAAACTACCAGAATCTGAAGAAAAAAAAACGATCGGAAAACTTGAAGATTCGCCGGAGAACTTGAAGATTCGCCGGAAAAGTTGAAGAATAATCGGAATCTTCAAGAGAAAATTAAAGATTGAAGAGAACTTTGAAAACAAGAAAGCAAAGAACAAGGATCAGAGAAAAGTTTCAACAATAAATCTCCAAGATTGATTATAATCTTCGAAGATTCAACGGAAACTTCAAACTAATTGCCGGAATATTTGGAGAAAAAGAGAGAAAATGGAAGAAAGTGAAGGCAAATAATGAACGAATACCGTTCAGGGAAGCCTTCATACCCCTTATATACCCACTGCATTTATGGCAGTGGGACCCATCTGGAAAAAGCAACCGTCACACCTTTTTCAAAATGAAGAGCCAGGATGAAGCCACGTGTCATATGCGCCATCGAACGGCTAAAATCAAGCATGGAAAATTGATCCAGCCGTTACTCGCCGGATGCCCGACACGTGTCAGCAGATGTCACCAAATTAAAACCTGGCAGGCCCGTGAACACTCACGCGTCTGACAAAACACACGTGCTACACGACACGTGGCACAATCATAGTCACTAAGACACCAAGTGGGGCGCGTGACGACACACGCGCCTGACACAGACGAAAGGTTGGTAACTGCACCCCAATGATGTGACAACCAACAGTCAGCACAACAGACGAGGACCTGGCCCGTCAGCAACCATCAGGCTTCCACCAGAAGGAACTGATCATTCGACTTCCAGGCGCATTAACTACAATTTATGAGAGACAAATTGAATGCCAATGATTCAAAATTTATTACAACTGCTGACGCGCATTAACCATCAACAAGCATGCAACTACACGGCGCAAATTTGACGTAAAACCAAAAAAGACGTTCCCCGCCCAGCGCCTTAACAGGTCATGACGGAACACGTCTTCCAACGCGCAAATTTGACGTGAAACCAAAAAAGACGTTCCCCGCCCAGCGCCTTAATAGGTCATGGCGGAACACGTCTTCCAAGGCGCAAATTTGACGTAAAACCAAAAAAGACGTTCCCCGCTCAACTTCTTCACAAGGCATGGCAGAACACGTTCACACCAACAAATCCCAACAACATACAGAAGCAGACGAGCTTTCATCCGCGACTCGATATTTTGAGTCTAGCGCTCCACCTACTCTTCATCAAGAGCAGGAGAAGCCCTAGACTAGGGGGACTTGAAGGGATAGGGAGCCTAATCCAAGTGGAGGAGGCGCCCCTATCCCCATAAGACAGGATCCTCGCGCCAAACTATGGCGCAAGGATCCATTCGCGCGCTGCCAACAAGGCATGCAGCACAGCGCGGAAGGATAACAACTGATAAGCAACAAGCAACACCTGATAAGCGTGTCCGACCACGCGCGGAATCTTCCCTCATCACCTTTTGTACGAGGTACAGAAGATAACAAAAGGAAGATTCACAAGGATCTCTGCCAGAGTACGCGCCAATAAGAGAGCGACAGGTGGCAGGAGTGGTCCAACCACCACTGACAAGGACGGCGACGTGACTGTAGCCACGTTCCCACCATACCATCGTCTACAGTGACAGCAGACATCCCCTGCTGATGTCAGAAGCATGGTCAACGACTGTAGCAAGGACAAGGGCGCCGTCCACCAATCACAGCTCGCCACGTGTCCGCCTCGAGCAGCAGCCATGCTGCAGAATGACGTCATCCACAGTAACCTGGCTTTCCCGCCATTTCTATGGAAAGGCTTAGACTTGGGCCTTGACCAGGCCCAACTAAGGACTGTTTCTCAGGGGCTCCTCAGCTAAGCCCATGAGTTCTCCTATAAATAGAAGAAGATATCTCCTTGCAAAAGGATCCGAAAATACTCATTGTAACCTAGCATACTCTCTCTTGTAACTCTTCATACTCGATCATTAATAACACTCCGGCTAGTTACAGTGGACGTAGGTCGTTCTTAGACCGAACCACTTACATCTCGTGTCTTTACTTACGTAATCTCACACACACACTCACACTCGTTATTCTCACTTGGGTTTAACCTAGAGGTTTGGGTAAAGGATTACTCTTGGTGAACGTAAGTATTAACCGCACGGGGATTAGTATTAATCACCGTGATACTTATTGTTTCTTCACAACTTAAGAGTTGTTGCATTGACTAAAAGTCGGAGACGAGACATCAAATGTTCAACCACATCATGAGAGAATCATGAAAGAAAGTGGTGAGTGTATTGAGATGAAATACACAAGCTTGTTACACATCGACCCTACTTCATTAGAAGTTATCGTGGAAATTCACAAGTGTGAAGTTTAACACAAATCTCTAATGAATTGGGCAAGATTTGTTTCAAAAGTACCATTATAGATGGAGGACATGTTGATATGTCTACCACCTATAAGTTGCTGGAAGTATGTGGTTTTAACTTTGAAATTGGGAGAGTGTCTTTAATATACATAGCTTTAAAAGAAAACGACAAGGCATGTCACTTAAAGACGCAATTTTGAAGTCGTTTTGTTGAGTGTTAATCTAAGTGATTTCATATCAACATAAAAGTGATTATACACTTATACTATTCATACCTTTTGCGGGTGATGAATGTGTTCACAAAAGTTACTCGGGATAAGAGTACTTATAGTCAAGTACTAGTAAGTTAATGGTGAAGCCTTCGAAATCAAAGGCAAAAAAAATGTTATATTCTTAGACTGAATAATGGAAAATGCATGTTTATGTAACATACATATGAGACTATATGAAGAAGAAAAAATCTCATGGTCATGTATAAAATAAGATTGAATGTTGGTAAGAGATGATGCGTTTATCTCATAAGGCTGTGAAAAATCAAAATGACGCATCTTCTGTTCACATGCTAGAGTATTGTAGTCTAAAGCATGTTAGACTAGTACATGTTAATTTAAATGCTCCGTGGAGATTAAATTAACGTTAAACATTCAAATTATAAGATGGCATGAGAATGAATTTGGTGTATAAAAAGTCTAAAAATATAACTTCATTCAGTCTAATGGAATAACTCGAGAAAAACCGATTAACTAGATCATTGATAATGACTCTAGCCGGTTTTCTAAGTGTAGTGATAAGAACTAATACACGCGTAAGTGTTTCTATCTCATGCTAAGACATATTTTTCCTTGTTTAGATTTAAAACCTCTTGTGCACAAGTGGAATATGAGGTGAACAGTATACTCGAATGACTTCACTGGCACAAAGATGTAGATATTTGTGATCTAATCAAGGTGTCTAATAGTCATTGTGAGTAGTGTTACTTAATCATGATCAAAGTGCAAGTAATGTGGGGGAGAGATCCATTTAAGGAACAACCGAGAATTTGTAGAAATGGTGTTTGAGGAATCTCTTAATCCATGTAAAAGGATGGCATTTTTTTACCTTTATCTTGTGTGGATTGTTTCACTCGACTAACACTTAAATGTGGGGGGTAACTTGCCTTTGATAATATGAAGTTAAAAGTTGGCAATAAAAGTTATGGTTGTAACGAGCCATTTGGTTGGTTAGACTCAGATGTCAACTAGAATACACAATGGTCATAAGGAGTTAAACTTGTTGATTAGACTCATATGCTAACTTGATAAGGAGTCAATCTAATTGATTAGACTCAGATGCCAACCGGTTTGATTTTAATGATTGGTGATTGAGCATACTTGCCATATGCATAATGAATACGTGTTCGTATTGAAATGAGATTCATTTTATTCTAAAGATAAGATATTATAACTAGATTTAAGTTGGGATCACAAGTTATAGTCTTAGGAGTTAACAAAAAGGCATAAAGGACTTGCAAGTCGATGACAAGTTAGTACAACTTATCTCAAATTCAAATTATCAGTAGTGACTTTACGAAGTCAAAGATAATGTTATGGATCCAACAAGCTGAGGGTTGATCAGAGATTAAGTTGTGGAATGAGACTAAAGCCCATGATAAGAGGGCATGTGAAGGAAACCTACCTTAGTTGACTGGAGATCCCAAGATCTAAGTTCAATAGGACAACTAATTCACTTTCCTAAGGGTGGTCACTGTGGGGGTATGGCTAATATGTGTAAGCTAGTATATATGTTATACATATATTCCCCTAAACTATAAAAGGGTGTTTAAATACGTCCGTGTCCATTCCTATGACATTCAGTGACAAATTGTGAGGATAAGCATAATATATGGTAAATGATGTGGGTAAATCATGGTAACCATAATGCTTTTAATGATTTGAGAAAAATCACCTATGTTAGAGAGAAGTGGGGTCGCTTCAAATGGAATTGGGGGCACAATTCCTAAAGCTCTCGCAGAACCAGGATAGTGTTCCAGGACCATTATTGGACACGAAAGTGAGGGGATGGCCCGACTAAGGAGAGTATTGTGTGAAGTGTATTGTCGTCTCCAAAAAATGGGGGTTTGTTCAAGGACATCGAGTCTACAAACCGCTTGGAGACTAGGTATGCTTCACAAATGAAGGTTCAAAGCTAATACCTACCTATCCTGCAATACTCAGCTGTCGAGGTTGCACTGGAATTTTTGTGTGTTTTGATTAATCTCCATTCATGTGAGGGATTGTTGGAAATTATGGAAATTTAATAATATGATGAATGGAATTAATTGATTTTAGTGAAATTATTAAGGAGACTGTTGAGTAGAGTTCTTTATTTCACTTTATTAGAGTTTTATGGCTCTAATTAAGTTTAGACTCTTCACTCATCTTTAGGTCTTGTATACATAGAAGGCTTCGTGCCTTATTTGAAAGACTAGAAAAAAAATACGAGTAGAAAAAATACAAGAGGTAGAGTTCTTTTGAGAAGCAAAGACCCATATGTTGGGTACTATAGAGATGAGTACTCTCTACTCGACTCCATTACTTTTTCCTTTTTATTTGTTCTAAATGTCATTACACTACAATTTTACCCAGTGCAACCTCGGGTGCGTGGCCTTCTCCGGCAGTACAGACTGTTTCGGCTGTTGTACCATGGGAGACAGACGCGTTGTCTTTAGTAGAGGCGCGGAATCTGTTTTAAAGGAAGTGTGTTGAACACGTGCCTCAGCCACAACCGTCAACATTATTTTGTTAATTCTTGCAGCCAAGAAGATCATACAAAAGGACGCGGTTCAAGTCCTCCTTAAAGATGAAGCAGAAATCATATAAGAAGACGTAGTTCAAGCTCTTATTGAAAACTTTGGTTTGAATCATTTTATGTTGTATTTTATGTTATTTTCGTTTGGATTTGTACACGGTACGGGTACTACAATTTCCCATAACTATATAAAGAGGGTATCTTTATAATTTTATTAATATTATTTTAATAAAATCGTGACCCATGTCCTATAGTTTCTAATAACACCAACATTTTTATTGGATCTTTTACGATTATATAATATATTAATCTGCTTGAGTTTGATGCGGTTAAGTGGATTCACGTAATCGGACGGACATAATATGATATTATACCTATCTCAAAACCGTGATTTTTTTCAAGTTAATCATGTAACACTACTCGACCACGTACATGAATACCCGTCCTAGTGTTTGGAGTATTGGGTTTGCACATTGAGTTCAGATGTTTTCTCCATCCCTACATGCAGACCCAAAACATGATACAATCAATGGTGGTAGTCTGGTAGAGGAAGTTTTTCCTATTGGGTCACAAATTTATAATCGCTTGTCGATTAAAAGGGATATTTTACTAGGGCGAGTCACCAATATGTTTTTGCCAGTGATGCGAGGACTCTCAGGGACCTACTTAAGTCTGCGATCACTCTAAAAGCGGGTAGGACCAAACCTTTTATTGGATTGAGTTGTGCCACCAAAATATTCTAAGGTGATTTCACTTTCAACTCTTTTTTTTTTCTCCTCAAATTAACTAAGGGTTGTTTAGTAGTCTATTAATGGCCATTAGGATGCTACCTCTTAGTCATTCATAGCTTCTTAATGGTCATTAAGAGGCTATGAACCATTAAGAGGCTATTAAACAACCTCTGAATATGGCTACTGTAAACTTAGTTTAAGATGAAAGCATTATAGGTAAATGCTACTATTTATCGACTATTGGTTTAACACAATTAGTTGTTAGCTCACCCGTTGTATCCTATGCATCTACAGTAGAGACGAGTGTTTGAAACATATCCCTAACATACAATTTTAATGCCCTCATTGTTCAATTATATAAGAGCCTTAACAACCAAACATATCCTTAACATACAATTTTAATGTCCTTAGTGTTTAATTATATAAGAGCCTTAACAACCGTGAAGGAATTATATAACTTCAAAGCAAAGGATTCAAATCCGGGTCAACGTTATTATTTAGAACGTCTCCAATGCTTTAACAAGTCAAAAATCCTCCATTAGTATGTCACATCATTTCAAACTTCAACCATAAAAAAACTTATATTTTCCTTCAATGCTACATCAAGTCCAAAATCCACATCGCAAATTTTGCTTTTAGTTAATCTATATCTAATATAATTATATTAGATAAATTATATTTAAAGTTGGATAATATAAACAGAAAAATATTTTCAATAAAATTAAATTCCAACGGCTTCTTTTCCATCGACTATTTTTTTCCCAGTGGCTATAAATTCAATTCGTCTTTCAACATACATTTGCACTTCTCAATTGACATTTCACTCCAAAGACAATATTAATTAAGAGATATGGGTGGTGGTTACCCAAGTCTGGTCGAACCAGCAGGACCTTCAAACCTTTAACGATTATCCCGTTAGTGCTTAAACCTTCCACCTTTAAACCTTCGATGATCATCCTGTCGACGCTGAAACCATCCACATTCAAATCCTCAATTGGCAAACCCTTTTCCTATAGAAGTCTACCATCCTCAGTAACCTACCGATTAGAGTGTGGTAGAGTTGAACTGGGCGTATGATTATACCTTTAGACAACTATGGTTTGCTGGAATAAAAATTGGGGAGGGCATCGTCCTCTAGTGGCAAACACTCCTACAGTGACAAACCCCCTTTCGAAATAAGAAGTCCCAAAGTTGGGCCAAAGGGTAGTACCACGGTCGGATGAAGAAACAACTTTTTCATTTGAATGCTCCTCCTATGATACATGAGGTTGGACGGGCGTGAAAGTGATCGTGACTGCTCATCGCCTTATTCTTTCTTTGGTTATTAAGCTCAGTTTTATGTAATTTCTGTGATGATATAATTTTAATTTATGTAGTGTTTTATTAGTGTTAATTATGTGGTTTATGTAATGTTTTATTAGGGGTTAATTATGTGCATTATGTAACTTTTTTTTTTAATTTATGTAATGTTTTAATTAGGTTTATATTTTGTGTTCTAATTAGAATTACTAAAATTCATATATATATATAACTTATAAAATTATTATAGCATTTTAGGGTTTTTTTTTTAATTATAAAGTGGTTTGAAATCGATAGAGGCCACTATCCTCACTCTGACCGAGTCTTGTATACCGGACCAGACCAAGCTTGGTCCTCACCTTTAACGCAGCTCAAGTCCGCTTCCTATATCCATCTATTCCGGATTCCATCCGCTTCAATGTGGTATAGATGCTCTTATAGAAATTAACTCTCGAAAAACTATGAAATCAATCAATTTCAGTGATATATAGTAATATAGTGCACATTTTGAGTCATTGATACCGGTACCTAAAATTCAGGTCAGATCCACCCCAGATATAATTCATCATAAATGACTAATTTTGGTTAACAATCCATCAATGTAACACCCTTAAAAACACTTAGATAAAGCTTTGTTTGGGATAAAAAGGTATTATATGACATATGAACTATACAAAATATCATATGTTTTAGCTTTTAGGGTTCAATTCTAAGATAGCTTGAAAATGGTTGATTGTTTTACCACTACAAATTACGGTTATGAGATTTTGTAGATACAGGGCCGGCTCAACCATTTTGGTGGCCTAAAGCGGAGTAAAAATTTGGGGCCTTAAAAAAGGCATTTGCAAAGTTGCAGTCCCATAAGCAAGATAACTCCAATGAAAAACTTATTCAATACTCAAAATTTATGTTTCCATCCATCTCTCTCATCTTATCTGTTGTTTTTTTATGTTGCTCTTTGTTCTTTCTCGATGCAGTAGACAATAAATGGTCAAGTTGTAACCTTTAGAATGAAAACAAGCGCCTTTATTATATGTTGGTATTTCATGAGGATAATTAATTGATTAGGAGGCCTGCTTGTATATCAGACCATCACTTAGGCCTAAATGAAGCCCATTTTCATATACAAACTAAAAAAATAAAAAGAAAAATTGGGGGCCTTATAGAATTAGGGGCCCAAAGCCCTAGCCTCAAAATAATTGGGCTAGAGCCGGCCCTGTGTAGATATATAGCTTGCGTTCTTTCAATAATCGATTAAGGGAATGAAGTGTAACATATTCGAACCAACTTTCTACAAATTGATAACAACACAAAGTGTGGTTAGCTACGTTTGGGAATACCACTACAAAGTCATCTTACAATCAACTATTGCAACAACGCAAGAATATAGTCATGGAAATCATAGGATTGCATGAAAATTAAGTCAACAAAACATTCCTCGAGCTAGTACAGTCAATATTGTAGTTATAGGAGATTTTGCTAATTGTATATTGTGTGGATATGTATATCAGCATATGTCATAGAATTCATAGTTTCGTGTTGTAGCAATTCCCTCTTCTTTTCCACGTTTGTGTAACATGCGACGCAATGTATTTATAACGTAGATTGTTAACCTTAAACAAAAAGTCGAGATGGCCGAGTTGGTCTAAGGCGCCAGATTAAGGTTCTGGTCCGAAAGGGCGTGGGTTCAAATCCCACTCTCGACATTCCTTTTTTTTTTGTTTATTTATAATTTTTTATATTCTAACTTTGTTTTTTCTTTTAAGTTTCTTAGCGTGTTATCGAGCTTCTTAACAATGTTTTTAATTCCTCTTTGTTCAAAATGGTATACTAATCTTTTTAGTTTGAATGTTGTTTCGTTGTATTATAAGCCAAAAATTAAAAGTTCATATGTTTTATATTGACACGATAAGTCACAGACATCAAATTTGCATGACATGTTCAACACTATAAATGGAAAAATAACAAAAAGGCTGTCTTAGCAACCAACTTTGCTAGATATATCCAAATAAGGTTTTTTTTTTTCCTCAATTGATCCACTAAGGTTTACATTTTGTTGCAAGATCCATCCAATTTAATAACCCTGTTTTGTAAGACCCACGACAAAATCACCAAGATTTCATTAATATTCACATCTAAATGACGGGTTCAAGTTACATTAGGAACATAAAGTTTAAATCAAAAGTCTTGTTGACACCCCTAACCCAAGGTGTTCATGATTTAAAAGTTTCCAAATGTCTAAAAAAGTTAAGCTAATGACATTTGAACCGGAAGAAAACGTAAGTGTGGAAGCAATGTAGTACGTATGCGTTTGATTCTTCAAATACGAGCTTGATCGACCCCTGATTCATATACTAGCCACACCTAGGATCATTAATGCAAGGAAACCCAATCAAAGTTAGCCAAACACATGTTAAAACGGACAAAAGAACAAGCAAGAACGCAGTCAAAGACCCCGCCGTAGGCTATGGTATTGCAACCGTAGCCTACGGCTACTGCTGTATTTTTGAAGTCAAGCCAGCCGTAGCCTACGGTTGGCTGGCCGTAGGTTACGGTTGGTTGGATCTGGTTACATTTGATAACACGTATAATAATTAACACCAACAACAAGCACGAACCCATATTTAATAATCTAACTCAACCAGACTCATTTTGATCGGTATGACTCATTTGAAAATAAACTTTGACCCGTTGGACATTACTACAATAAAGATGCTGATCTAAAATGCAGGAATCTCTAGAATCAACTTTTCTTTCATTAAGGCAAAAGGAATTAGGCAGATGTTCCTCCACCGTACTCATTTTGACCGATGCACCTTATTTTATTTGAATATGAACGGTTATAATTTCGGACTTGGTTTTACATTAAATCCATCAATGAATTTTTAAATGAAAACCACATGGATAAACTTTAGGACCTGTTATAGCATCTACAATGGGGTTTGTGGTTCCCACGGATAGCCACATTGAGAGGAGACGATTGTGGTGGATGAGACAGTGCGAAAAACAATGTTGACTTTTGAAGCCAAAGTTTGTATGCAAGGACTCTCAGTGATGGTATGTTTAGCAACCGACATCTTTTTTTTTCATAATAATGTTGTATATAAACGTACTTTTGGTGTTCTTGATGAAAATTTCCTACAATTTAAATATCTAACTCTTCATATAAAAATTCTAGACTTTCTTTGAATGTTTGTAACCTTATAGGTTCTACGGCTACATTTCGTTGAATGAAATAAAATGTTAGAAATCCAGAATGGGCCGTGGTTCATAATAGACATCATAATTAAATTTGATATCCACGGGACACCAGCTGCAACGCGCGGACATTCCCACTAGCTATCATCTAAGGGTGCAAACGAGTAGAGACGAACCTGAGCTCGGGTCGAGCTTGAGCCCGTATTGATTCGAGCTTTGTTTGTAAAGCTTGAGCACGGCTCGTAGGTAGTGAGCTTGTTTAGGCTTGCGAGCTGACTCGAATGCAAGACGTGAGACATTGTTTCAGGCTCGTTTAAGCTCAGATCATTTCAAGTTTTTTAGCCGAGCTCAAATAACTTGTGTGTAGCTCGGCTTGTTTACACCCAATCTTTAAATATTTTGATTCTCATAAATAATAGAAATTTTTATATGTTCATATAAGGGAACAAAAATAATATTTAAAAACCCCTAGCAAGAGAAATGGGTGGGGGCATGCCTCCTATATATTCACACACCTCGGACCCACGACCAACCCCGCCTCGAGGTAGCTTAACATTTCAGCCAACTAGACCGGAGACCCAAACCTAACCTAACCAAACCTAACCAGATGGATCCAGACGGTCTATCCAAAGCATTCGTGGAGCATTACTACTCCACCTTCGACACCAATCGTGCTGGTCTAGCTAACCTCTACCAAGACGCTTCTATGCTAACCTTCGAAGGTCAAAAGATCCAATCCTCCCAGAACATCGTAGCCAAGCTCACATCTCTACCGTTCCAGCAGTGTAAACATACAATCACAACCGTCGATTGCCAGCCCTCTGGACCTGCTGGTGGTATGCTTGTTTTTGTTAGTGGGAATTTACAGCTGTCTGGTGAACAACACGCCCTTAAGTTCAGTCAGGTATTTTGTCGAACACGTTGTGGGCATGTTATGTTTTTGTGTTGATTAATGTTATATTATTGGATCTGATTGATTGATGTCATATTAAGAGTTAAATCTTTGGTGGGTTTCGATCCCTAGGCTCTGTACCTCCATATACTACTCGGGTCTTGTGGGTTCTCAAGTGTGCGCGATGACACTTGATCTAGCCGTTAAAAAAGGAATTGCAGTTATAACAATAATTGAGCAATTATTAATATATGGGTTTGATGTGGTTGACACTTGACAGAAGATCTATAGATTAGTGATCTGTGATTCTATCATTAATGATTGATGATTGATTGTTCCTGTAGAAATTTTCTGGTCGTATGTGCATAGCGATGGGCCGATGGTAGTGGTTTAAGGTTTTGCTGTAAAAATGAGGGCTTACCGGCTCATAGATTGGCAGAGGTGTATAGTTATATGATGAAAACTTCTATTGCACGTGTATCGCGTGCATACGCTTTCTGTTACATACTTACATGGCATTGGAAGAGGTTAGGGTGTCCTTGTAGTATACTAATTGCAGCTGTGAAGCATAAAAAAATGTTGGATTTGTACTGCATCTAATTGTGTTTTGTAGACGTGTGAATTGTAGTTTGTGGAGGAAGATAACCGTTTGCAGCTAAACTATATTAGATAGTTAGTTGATTTTGAGACTTAGAGTTTCAATATACAATTATAGATATATGTAGAATGTCTAGACGACTAGACGGAAGGAAAATGTTAAGGTTAGTAGAAAGAGAATTGATAGAGTCATAGAACCAGTTGGAAATATTGGTCCAATAGAGTCTCGGATAAACATCTATTGTTAAAACATCTTTTTAAGTATCCAAATTACACTATTGTTTGAACTTTAGATAATGCAGCATTGATTATCGTTGATCTTAGAAAGGATTTAATCCAGATTGCAGTGATTTGACAATGTGTTGAGACCTAAAATTTTATTTATGTAGTTGTTCCCACTAGTAGCACATTGATGAATGTTCTTCATGCATTAGTTGATAGTGAAGATTTGTTTTAAATTAATGAAGTGCATTTACAGTTGTACCTTTTTAGGTGGTTGTATGACGGTTATTGAATGCTGCATATATTACAAGGAATTTATGCGTATGACTAATGTTGGTTGACACATCACAAAATAAAATGCATTATCAGTAGTTTGTCATTTTGGTTTTTAAATTAAAAGATTGAAATACTTTGTTTAAAACAGACGGGATTTTAGCTTGAATCCTTTCTGTTTTTCCTTTCGAGTTTCGATTTAGAAGCATTACAGAGTGGTAAGCTTTAATCTCATAGCTAAATGCGGGGAAATGACCAGGACAGGTGGGTTGGGTAACTGGTCAAAACAAGATTGGGTCAAAGTAGATAATTTTGAATCGGGTTGACCCAAAACAGTTGATTTATGTTATCTCCTTTTTGTGACTGTTATGTGCAGATGTTTCACTTGATGCCTACACCACAAGGAAGCTTTTATGTGTACAATGACATATTCCGTCTTAACTATGCTTGAGCTCTTCTATAACTATAATGCGTCGGAATTCCAATCCCAGAACATGCTTGTTTTATTTACTATTGGTGTTAAAACATTTGAATGCTTTTCCTCTCCTTGAGAACAAGGAAATCATGTTTCTTCCTTCAAAAAACTGTGATTGTCTGATAACTGCAATTGGTTATATTATATATTACATCTTAAATGTGGAATCAGAGTGATTTTATTACTATTAGAAATGAGAAGAAGAAATACAAAAGCAACTAGGTAGAAAGTGCATACAGTTAAAGAGTAGGGATTACATACAAATACTAAGCATAGATATGTATGTCTAGTATTACAAGAAGCAAAATAAGGAACAAACCATAGAGCACTGTATGCAGTAACATGGATATGAAACTCGTCTTCATGTTCATGAAACCCATCGGTGACTCATTTCCAGGCATTTGAAACACGAGTCCTGGTGCTAGAAACGCAAACAGTGCTGAAGCTATGATCGGAGCCGCCCAGTCTTGCATTTCTATCTCTTAGAATAGCAAAGATGTTGATGATAAGCCTGCATATATTATTTAAACACTGGGTGTAGATGCCTAAGGAATTTTATTTTCATAAAGCTAAAGAATAAAGCACCCACTTTTACATGTTTTATGGTGGATATCTGTCAAGAGCATAAATCAAGGGACAAAAGCTGCCTTTTCTATTTTTTATTTCTAATATTTTACTAATATGTAATATCCCCCACTTTGCACCAACTGATATTGTTCATGTCTAGGAGTGTCAATGTTGTTGGGTTGAATTGTTGAACACTAGCACGACCCATATGTTTATTCATGTTAAACTGTTAAAGACATCGACCTACACCAAAACACAATTAAAGACATGTAACGTGATAATGACAACATAACTCATTCATCTAGACAAGTCAACTTGTTGATGTGTTGTAATTAAGTTGTAAACGTGTTAAACTAGTTGGTAAATTATAATAAATGGATTAAAAAGGTTGTAAGCAGGTTGGCTGGATGAATTGTTAAATAAAACAAGTTAAACATGTCAACTCAAGTTCGACCCATTTAATTAAACATGTCAACTCAAAACAACCTGTTGATTAAACCACTAAGATATGACAACCCAAAGTCTGATTATTTGGTGTTTTGTTTTGGGTCGTGTAAGAAATTGTCACCTCTTTATATCTTTAAATTTGGTTAACTGGAACTTAAATTTTTCTTGTCTGAGCTCTTAGTTGCTTCTCTCATCTGGCCATTGGACAATTCTTACAACCTAGTATATCTATCTGATCTCTGGATGAAACAATTATAATAACATAGATTTCATTTAATTATACAAGTACACAGATTGGGTCAAATATTCAAGATCACTGTCAGCCACTTGAATATGACCCATGATCTTTTAAATAACCAAATGATCACACATACCATCAAACTAATTACATAATACAACAGGCAATCAATTATTGACCAATCATACATTAGATTGTATCATTACAGTTACATAACAAACCAACAAACCAACAAACGGTTTATTCTCAATTAATAACTCATCACTCACAATATGGTAGCCAAGTTTTGAGATTGTGATTAGTCCCACGAAAACGAGAGCACTTGTGCTGCTTCATTTTCTAACAGTCCTTCACTCCGGAAGCGAATCATGCCAATCAACTGATTATTGGTGTGACCACTATTCGGTCCTGTTACATCTTGTGACAGAAGGTGTGGACCTGAATGCTGACTCAGCATACCATTGAACTGTACCAGGTTGTTGGTTGGACCAGGCAACGAAGAATTATGTATCGTGTGTTTTGAATTTGACAGAAGATAGAGAACACCCTTGGGCTCAACTAGAAGATGACCCGATGATGGGTTTGTGTTAACAACTTGCTGGAAAGAGGATTTGGAAAACGACTGGTTGACTTTTTCAGAGTCAACGCCCAACAGAAATGGAAATCTTCGTTTCCTGACACTGCAGAAATGGGCATATGAATCTGATGGTGTTCTCTGTTCAGCAGTAACCTGGAATTTCTGGTTCAACTTGTGTTTTTCGCGCCAGTCCCCAAATGTAGTCGTCGGTGAACCACCAAAGTGAAGCAGTTTTGTACCTGTTAAAAAGTATTAAATCGCGTAACATTTGTTTGAATCTAATTTTTTAAATTGAATTACAAACCTTGATGACTGGTGAAAAAGCTCCCGTAATTGAAGTACATGGACTCGGGTCTAGCCTTTCTCCTACGCCGGTTATGCCCATCAAGCCGCTTCCTGCAGCTTCTTTTCACTTCATCAAACTCCCCAAGTGAATGAAATCTATGAATACGGGTCAACGGGTTAAAAACTTAAAACAATCAAACTTAATTTAATCAAAGTACAGAGATGTTAACATCATACCTACTGCATTGCTGGCAGAACCTCTGCTCTTTGCCACATATGGTAACAACAGGCGTCTTGGAATGCGTTTCACAGACCCTATGACGACGGTGATAGTCTCTGCAGCCACTAAGGTCCGCCCTGCACCCGTCTACTAAACAAGACACTTGTTGCTCACTAGATTCAACTCTTGGTTTCTTGGATGAACAAGAAGGAGAAGACGGCATTACAGAATGTTTTTGCTCACTCAATCCGTTCAAGATTCCTTCGATTCCATCAATCCCATCTCCAAGTATAGCGGAACCAGAGAACGCCTCCATATCTTGATTCTTTTCAAGCAGCACATCAAAATCATCTATGTCCAGTTCAGTCAAGTCCCATGAAGAAGATGGTGTGAAAGCCCAATCCATAATAATCTACAACAACACTTAACAAAAAAAGATTTGGACACTTAAAAGGTTATGGAATCTAATATGATGATCACATGGGAGCAACTAATAAAAAGTAAAAACAAAAGGGACTTACAGAGTGCAGAAGAAGAAAGTGAACAATCAACAACAACAAGTGACATGGATATCCACAAGGAAAGAGTATTTAAGTAAGAAGAAAGAGCTAGCTGGTGAGAAAAGAGTCAATGATGAGTGTTCTGATTGAAAAGGGTGTTGTTGCAATAATATTATTAATGTCACAACATGCAGATTAAAGCCAGAGGTTGAAGGAGGACCATTTGAGAAAGAGAGATTTGATCTGTAGTTTTCTGCCCACAAAAAATGGTCCCCAAAAGCTAATGTTTTCAATACAAACTGATGAACAGTTGCAGGATGGTGATGTTTATGATTATCAAACAACAACACACACACTCAACACACAGTTGAAAGAACACTGTCATCATCTTCAGTAACTAACTCTTTTGATTATGTTTTCATAATCTTAACACAAAAACACACAGTCCCTTTGTTTGAATTCACGAATAATATCATATGTTGCAAAAAGATACAAAGTCCTGCGTTTCAGATCATACTCCATTGCCATCCACTTTTTTTCTTGATGTCTTTGTCAATATCAAGTCAACAACATTAAAAAACAAAGAAAAGATTGCACCAAAATGCGTTTTTGCCACTAATATTTTTTAAAAAAATATGAATTTGGTATGCAAAGGTTTACAAAATCATTTTTTTATTTAAATTGTAGATTAGTGCGTTTAAATTTTCTATTTGGTTATGATTTTAGTCACTCAAATAATTACATTTAAATATGGTTTGTCAAATGGCATCATATACCTTAAATATAAAGACATTTGAGAAAAGAGTTAATAGCCAAAATCGTCTCTGAGGTTTGGTCACTTTTGCCACTTCAGTCCAAAACCCAAACCTGTTACATCTGGGTCCTCAGTTTTATTTTTTTTTGCCAAATTTGTCCCAAAAAAGGTTTGGGTTTTGCTAAATTCGTCCCTGAGGTTTGATCACTTTTGCCACTTCAGTCCACAACTTAAACGTTGTCAGGGACGAATTTGGCAAGAAAAATAAAACTGAAGGACCCAGATGTAAAAGGTTTGGGTTTTGGACTGAAGTGGCAAAATGACCAAACCTCAGGGACGATTTTGGCTATTAACTCATTGAGAAAATTTTTCTATAAAAACAAGTATGTTTTTTTATTGATAAGACTAAGAATGTTAAAAAAGGTTTGTCCAATCAGTGTTTAGATTGGTAACAGGTCCATACTTTAAAAACACTCATTTCTTCTCTGGTAGTCTGGTCACATATTCACATAGTGAGTGTTTTTACAATTATTTTATAACCAAAATATACAACAACAACAGTAAATCCCACAAATAGCAAAGTTATTTATAACCAAAATATATTTTAATTAATCAATTCAGGAAGGGGTGGCGGCGCAGCTTGTTGCCCGTCTACCTTCTATTATGATGTAACTTTCGTATTTTGTTTTAATGAATTTTATTTAATTTAAAAAAAATTAATCAATTTGTTTAGAAAATTAAATTTTGATTTATTATATAAATAATGTTTTTGTTAGTAAATAATTTATATAAATTAATGTATTGTATAAGAGAAATCAAAATAGTGAACGGAATTATATAAATACATGTTTATAAGATTATAATGTTTGATATTTTTATTATTGTAGCCCGTTACTAGATCTAAAATGATTTAAAATTAAAAATATAATATTATGTACAAGTTATGAAAATGGTGTACAAGACTACAACTTATCAACGGCCAATAAATAAACAAGTCCACACAAAATTATATATATACTTAAATATCATGGTCGGTGGACCATGATGTTTCATAACTCACCCTTCAACTTTTCATAAATAACAAAATTTACCCCTAAAGTTTCACAAGTTTTTGTCTATTTTTTTTTCTTTTTCCTTTATGCAACAACCCACCGCCATGACCACCATCTCTTTTTACAATTCACCCACAACCTTCTCTCTCATAAGGAAACCCTCTAACTTCTCCCACTGTGACTGCCTTCGGGGGAGGTAGTGGTGTTTGTTGGCGGAGGAGATGGCCGATCCTCACTGGAGACGGTCACTAGATGGTTTCAAAGTATGAGATGGTTGTGATGTGGCGCGAGTCAGAAATCGTGGTGGTGTGGCGACGGTCTGACCATCGTCTCCGCCGCCGATGTGGCCGTGGGTAACCCACACGTGCCACCGGTGGTCCTCATCTCTGCCTTCTGTATTCTGCACCGCCTCTCTTTTTCTCTTCATCTTTCCTGTGTCTGTTCGTCGCTGGTGTCGATAATATGGCTATGATGAGTGAGAGATTTACTCGAACATGGTGACATGGTGCTTGGGTTTAATTTTGGATGATGGCTGATAATGGATTTTGATTTTGAGTTATGGCTGGTGGGTTTGTTGAAGAAGATGGATAAAAGTACGTGACTTCAAAACAAATCCATGGGTAGGATTGTTATCATGCGAAACCATTTTCTTTGAGAAGATATTTTTAGGGGTAAAGGAAGACTTGGTTTTGAAAGTCACTATTTGTTAGTTCTATTGTAATTTTTTATTTTCAAATGTACGTTATTCCAAAATTCCAACAATCTATATATTCTCATATCATCTTTCGTATTTTTGCCAATTAGAGAGCTATTGTAATGTGTCCTAATTTGAGAGCTATTGCAACGTGTGTAAGTTTAATTGGTTGTGTTTAGTGTTGTTATACATTGGGATTTGGTTGTTGTACACTGCTTGGCATTTAAATTTGGTCTGTTGCAGAACGTGTATATAGCCTTTGATGTTTTACATCTGAGTTTACAAAACTAAGGTGTCGCCCCCGTAACACGTTTCGATGGACGGTATAAATTTGTTAGCGTATGTTTTGACATGAATTTAGTTCGGAAACGAGCCTGTACGACGCCGCCGCAACGCGCGGCAAACGGCAAAAAACTAGTTTGAACAAAAGATAAACTACAAACTCAACCATGACCCACAGTACCCACCCGAGCTCCGGTGCTCGTCCTTGAACACACTTTTTTTTAAGAAAACAATACATAAATCCTCATAAGGAGGAAACGGTTTATTATTGGAACAAATATACAAGTCGAGCCGAGCCCGAGCTCGACCAGGCTCGAGCTCGAGCTCGATAAACTTATAAGAGCTCGAGCTCGAGCTCGGCTCGGTTCGAACTTTGTTTTTAAAGCTCGAGCTCGGCTCGTTAGTAGTTTTTCAAGCTCGAGCTCGGCTCGGGCTCGGCTCGTTTAGTGTTTATTAGTTGATATATTAAATTAAATAATATATATAATAGGCTCGTTTAGGCTCGATAAGTTAAAAGCTCGGCTCGGCTCGGCTCGTTTATTAAACAACTTAAAATGTGGGTAAATAATATAAAATATTAATAAACCTAATATTATATTAGGCTCGATAAGGCTCGACGAGCCTGGCGAGCTTCATATGCCAGGCTCGAGCTCGAGCTTGATAAGTAAACGAGCTTCGTTTTAGGCTCAAGCTCGGCTCGAGCTCGATAAGGCTCGGCTCGTTTCGAGCTTTTTACCGAGCGGATCTCGAGTAGCTTGCGAGCTGCTCGGCTCATTTGCACCCCTAGTGAAAGGGGTGCTACTAGAGTTCTCTTTTTTCTTCACTGATTTCAACCAATCCTGCACTGCCACATCACTTCACTGATTCAGTTTTTTGTAGGCAGCACTCCACTGATTCACTTCACTGAAATCTTTATTTTTTATTAATTTTTTAAAAGAAACATTAATTCTCTATAATATTAATAGAAGGACACTTTAACAGTGTCCTTCACTAACATGAGCAGCACACAAAGAGACACTATAATACGCCTCCATATGACAAAAAAGAGAGTTCCTCACAGCCACCATATTTGACCCACAAAATATTTCAAAAGGGAGTGGAAATTCTTATTATTATTATTATTATTATACATTCGACAATATAATAAAAGACGGCCTGCTTTTTTTTTTGCCACATATTTGTGGGCAAATAATGGCAACAAGAGCCAACTAAAGTGTTGTAATCTTAATGCTGGTCTGGAACTTACTGCGCAGCGAGTATTTTTGTCAAGCCCACACGAGAATAACAGTCACATTAATGTTATCTCTACTGTCCACCAAACCCGCAACAAAACAGAAGCTCCCGCAGCGAAGCGCGGGTAACTAAAACACTAGTTAAACATATTAATTAAACATATTAATTAAACATATTATTAAACTAAATAAAATAAAATTACAATATTAAAAGGAAATAAAAATAGAAATACAAAAACACATAAATAGAGTAAATCCACATACCTTTCCTATACAGTATTTCACTGATCAATATAACCTGATTCATTAATCTTCACTCAATATTCTTTTTTGTCAACTTGATTAATAGTCATAATATATATTGTATAACATATTGTCATTGTCATATGTGATAGGATTAAATTCTAGAATAATAGCGTACAATGATTTTTATATACACAGATTGAAGATCAATAGTGATTACTAAGCTTGTTCTACTTACGGTTAGTGGATGGAACCCGTGATCTCCATGTTAGTAAATTTTTAGACTCCAAGTTAGTACCACACGAGGAGTGGGCGGCTAATAATTCGATGGTAGTAAATTGGTTAATATTTGTGAGTTACAAATGGTTAAAAAGGTAGAAAAATAATAAACTTTTATGGTTTAAGTTTATCTTTACTATTTTTGTTTAGTAACATTTATATGCTTTATTACTTAAAAAACTACACCACAAAATAAACATTTTTATTATCTCATCACCAAAGAACCAAAGTCATGGTTTTGGTAGGATTAGCTTTTCCATTCACAATAGGGTGGCGATACAACTTGTTGTCCGTCTTCCTATCATTCTAGTGTAATTTCTATTTTTCTTATGAATGAAATTTCATTTTGTCATATAAAATTAATATATAATTTGGATAATAGAATTTTTAAATCGTTGATATACGGTGCGTATAAGTGTGCACAATTATATACGACGTGTTATTATTATATATGTAAGTGTACCAAACTGTATACATTATTGTGTGCTATTATATATATTTGTACAACAAAAACCACCTTATCCAGTAAATCGCACAAATAGCAAAGTTAAGAGTAGGGTCTGCAGAGGATGAGATGTACGCAAACCTTACCTATATGACTATTATATACATGTTTCATGTAATTAATTACACTTGATGCGTAATTATACGGCCGCATATCCCCCTCACAAATTTACAAGTTTCACATACTAGTGGCTTCATACAATTTAGCACTAAAAACACTATTTAAAATAACTCTTAACACACACAAAGATACATATATACAGGCGTCTTCATTCCATAACTAATATGTTGGTGAAAATATAACCCTCTAACACTTAGGTTACATGGTGTGGAATGAAGCCCATGTCAAAAGGAGGCTCCATTCTTTCTTTCCAATAACACACAGGAAATAGAATAACGTTCATATAATTAAAAAAAAGTAAAAGGAAAAAAGAGAAAAGGAAAAAAGAAAAAAAAAATTGATAGGTTGAATCAAAGGAGACCCACTAGACCATCCAGTTAGTCGTCGTTATTGCATTCACAATTGTTCAATGAAGCCCAAAAATAGAGGAGGGTGTCATTCTTTGTTAAAAGCTGAGGTGAAGGGGCAATGATGCTAGCCTTACGGTGAAACACCACTATTATATGCTACTTGTTACCACAAAGCTAGAACCCCTCCAGTATTTTGTTTTTATCAATTATCTTTCTTTCTGATAAGAATTGTATAAAATTAGAGAGAAATCGAGAGTATTGAAATTTTTTTAATGAATTGTTCTCAAGATACAATACACATATGTATGCCATACAATGTTGATAATTGACAAACGGTTTTAGGAGAGAGAGAGAGAGAGATACAATAGAATAATATGTGCATATCTGATTTATAACACTCCCCCTTAGATATACAATATTGTTCATTATACACAAGTTAACAACATGCTTCAGGATGATGTTATATTGGTACTTCAGGACCTATGAGATAAACTGATACTGTTGGATCAGTTATGTTGCCTCGTAAAAAACCTTACTAAGAAAACCCAATATGGCAAAACTTAGTCAAGGAAAAGAGTACAACATGTATAATGTTCCCCCTCAGTTTAACTAAAGTCTTTCAACCTTCAGAGCCCGATCCTTTGCGTTAAATACTCAAAATTGCTTCTAGGTAAAGATTTTGCGAATGGGTCAACTAGATTTTCACTTGATTTGATATGACGAACATCAATTTCTCCTTCTTTCTGTAGGCCATACGTTGAGAAAAACTTTGGTGGGATGTGCTTTGTTCTGTCACCCTTGATGTAGCCTTCTTTGATTTAAGTTATGCAAGCAACATTGTCTTCATAAATAATTGTCGGGTCCTTCTTGATTTGTTCTAATCCACATGCTTCTTGTATATGATTAATCATTGATCTCAACCACATGCATTCTCTACCAGCATCATACAATGCTATTAATCCGGCATGATTTGATGATGTTGTTGTAAGTGTTTGCTTAGTTGACTTCCAAGAGATAGTTGTGCCACCGTATGTGAATATGTAACCTGTCTGGGATTTTGCTTTATGAGTATCTGATAAATATCCGGCGTTAGAGCACCGATCTAGTGTTATTTGCGAGATACAGGACTAGTGTTATTTGCGAGATACATTAGAGCACCGATCCCGCCTAAGTACGGTACTTCTGGACCAAGTACTTCTTCGCCTTCTTCTTGATGTCGATAAGGATCCTTATATGGATCTAGCAGTTGGACAATCATAGGTATGCTAAACGGATGAGATTTATCCATATTAAAAAGTACTAACATCTTCTGGATGTAGTTTGACTGATGGATAAATGTGCCACTGCACAGATGCTCGAATTGTAAGCCGAGACATAGTTTTGTTATTCCAAGGTCTTTCATTTCAAATTCATTCTTTAATAATTAAGCAACTTTCTCTAACTCTTCAAGAGACCCAATGCTGTTAATATAATCAACATAAACTACTATTATGGTAAATTTTGAGTTTAATCTTTTTATAAAGACATATGGACTAATTACATCAGACTTGTATCCTTCTTTTTTTGAGATATTTACTTAGTCAATTCTACCAAATTTGACCATATTGCTTGAGACCGTATAAAGATCTCTGGAGTTTTATAGCACACATATCTCGAGGAGTTGATTTTAACGCTTAAGACAATTTTAATCCTTTAGGGATTTTCGTGTAGATGTCATTTTCAAGTGTCCTATATAATTATGCAATGACGACATCCATAAGTCTCATATGAAGCAGAGATTGTGATACCGACTAGAAACCCGAGGGTTATCGCATCCACTACGAGGGAATACGTTTCCTCATGATCAACTCCTGAGATTTGGGAAAACCTTGTGCTACAAGTCGTGCCTTATATCGTACAATCTCATTCTTTTCATTTCTCTTTATTGCAAACACACATTTATAACCTACTGGTTTGACGTCTATGGGTGTTAGGACTACAGGTCCGAAAACATGTCGCTTTTCGAGCAAATTTAATTTGGCATTTATGGCTTCTTGCCATCTTGGCCAATCATTTTTGTGCATGCACTATTCTAGAGTTTTAGGTACATAATCATTCTCATTTATTGTTGCTCTAGCATATGCGAATATGTTGTCAACACGTGTTTTATTTCAGTTCCACATTGTACTATTTTGTACATAATTGATAGAGATCTCATTTTAATTCGATACCGTTGTTTTATCCTCTGGAGTCATATTTGTCTCTTTTGGGACATTTACCTCTATTGGGGTTTTATTTATAACATTTTGTGCGTTTTCACCAACTGCATTATTTTGCTGTTTTCGTTTTCGTGGATTCTTGTCTTTTGGAACCGATTGATCTTTCACGTTTTCTTTGTATTGTAATTGTAAGACCCGTCCTAAATAAATGGGTATTTACCCTTAATTTGTATAATTAAAAACTTATAAAAATATAGACTTATTAAAACTTTTAATGATATTAGCTTAACTATAACAATGTCAAATAAAAATACCAATTTATGATTCGTGTCACGTGCACTAAGAGAGTTAATGATATTAGCTTGACTATATATATATATATATATATATATATATATATATATATATATATATATATATAGGGTCAAGATCCTGTACCAAGTGTTTTTTGTGTGAGAATGTGTTTTGGCCATTAGATCATTTTAATCTATGGTGTGGATTAATTGAGTGGCATTTTGGTAATTAGTGTTATATTATTAATATTAAGTTAGATGGCTAAAGGGTATTAAGGTAAAATCATCACTCACATTTAATTGATAGATCTTTAAAAAATAGAAACAAACCATCAATCTCGTTCATTTCTCTCTCTCTCTCTTTCTCTCTCTCTATATTAGTATGTCACCATTTTTTTTTCCGGTCAATCTCCGTCATGGAAGAATGCGATATCACTTACTGCTGTCTCTATAAAACAAATGGATCATCTCGAAGAATGTGTCTTTCACTTTAAAACACATTTTAAAGTGGCAAACCTATACCCAAAGGATCGAAGGAGTATATTTTGTTCATTATATTGTTATGCTACTGTTGTTGTCATTACAATATATAATCACGCACATACAACCATTATAGCGGCACAAAATGTAAGATGTTATATACCGGTGAGATTCAAAGGATTATTGTTGTGTTTAGGAATGAAGATGGAGACGACATCCGGTGATAATGGATCGGTGTGTTTTATCTTCATTCGTGTGTTTCATGGTGGATTATTTTTTACATTTGTTTGTTGTTGTGTTTTTTAAATTAAAACACATTTTAAATATATGTATAGTTGTGTTTTAAAGTACAGTCTAGTGTGTTTTTTTAACCTGTTACTCATTGTGTATGATGAAGATAAAACACATTTAATTATGTAGAATATGATGATAAAACACACGGGACTGTTAAAAAGACAAAGTTGAAAATATGGTGATAAAACACACGGGTATGAACGTAAACACCTTTTGGATGAAGCAACTTACATGACTATAATAAAACACCTTGTATATAAAGAATAACTAAAAATCTACCTTAAACATAAAACACCACACGTTGTGATTCATAAAAAACATCCATCATATGAATATTAGGACATTTTTTTAAACATAAGTCATATTCGGATAAAACACCCCAGTATGAATATAAAACACTTCTGGATTTGTATATATGAAATGCTGATCTCGATCTGTATATGCAAAATGCTAGTCTCGACTTGTAAGAGATATGGTGTTATTTATGAATTTGAAATTGAAATATGATTTAAAAATATTAATTGGTTTCGAAAATTATGGGACTTCCTAAAATAAAGTAAAGCAAGATGACAAATATAGCCCTATTAAATAAAAATGATAAAGGACACTTGTCACCTCCATAGCGCTTCTCACATTTCTCACACATTTTGGCCTTTGTACATGATCCTAAACCTATATATATATATATATATATATATATATATATATATATATATATTTGTTTGATACGTTTAATTATAAGAAAGCCTCTACAAGATTACCAAAGTAATTCTATACTTATTTTATGCCAATCGAATACAATTTATTCGTTTGACGCGTTTGATTATAAGCAAGCCTCTACAAGCTTATCAAAGTAATTCTATACTTGTTTTATGCCAATCGAATACAATTTATTTGTTTTACCCGTTTGATTATAAGCAAGCCTCTACAAGATTACCAAAGGAATTCTATACTTGTTTTATGCCAATCGAATACAATTTATTCGTTTGACCCACTTGATTATAAGAAGCCTCTACAAGATTAACAAAGTAATTTTATACTCGTTTTATGCCAATCGAATACAATTTATTCGTTTGACCCGTTTGATTATAAGCAAGCCTATACAAGATCACCAAAGTAATTACTATGGCTTTTCTAACCTTAATCAATCCGGTTTGCTATCTTTTGACTATGCGATGCATTATCTAATCGACTAGTTTGTCTAAAATGGCGAACACCAACTTCCAACTAAGTGACCTTCGTCATTCTTGGCAATTGACTACTCGGCTGGTCAAGTATAGTCTAACCTTCAACTAAGGTCATAAAACATATGCGGTTTCAAATTTATCTTGTACTATCTATCTATGTCCTAATCACGGATTCGAGCATACAACAAAACATACTATATACACACACACACACACACACACTATTTAGAAGTAATTAAGTCATAAATATGTACACATCTATTTATGCGGAATGTATCAGAATTTAAGTCATCAAGTGACTTACCTCACGCGAAGCTTCCTCAACCTCACATCCATGGCTCCGTGCCTACCCGAAGCCACTGGCATTCACACAGGATGTAGAGAAGATCCTAGATGACAAGAATGAGGCATATGCACACTCTTAAGCCTTGATTTCACCTTGGAATTAAGCAATTCTCCATGTATGAGCTTAAATTTTTGTTTTGGGTGTGTGAATGTTATGAAAAAACTAATGCATATTGATATGCATCTTCTCTCTCTCTTTTTTTTATATATATAAAGACCCCTTATTACATGTTTAGCAAATGCCAAGTTAAGTCCTTATAGTTAGCCTTCCAGGTTTTAAGTTGAAAACAGTAACGTAGTTAGTGTTATAGGCTATAATCCCATGAATTGACTTAACTTAGTTGACGAGTTAAGTCTTAGACTTTATTAATTTTCTTCGATATGGACACGTAGTCAGTTATTAAGCGTTTGATTATAATTTAATCAACTTAAACATGATTAGAAACATTGGGGTGTTACAGTAATCTCTTCAGGGATTACCTCAATTCGAGCAGGTGCATTTGATGCTGGCATATGTTACCTTGTCACTTGATTTGTGTTTGTGAATGCATCTGGTAATTCATTTGATATTCTTTGCAAATGTATAATCTTTTGGACTTCATATTCACATTGACCCCTTCGGGGCTCGAGATTTGATAGTGATGATGCATTCCATGTTATTTGTTGTGTTACCCGTCTTTCTTTATTCTTATTTTGCTCTAAGACTGGGAACATTGTTTCATTAAAATGATAGTCAGCATACCGTGCTGTAAACATGTCTCCCGTCAGAGGTACTAAATATTTGATAATAGATGGGGAGTTAAAACCAATGTAAATGCCCAGTCTTCTTTAGGGTCCCACTATGGTACGTCGTGGTGGCGATATTGGTACGTATAATGCACAACCAAAAATTCTAAAGTGGGATAAACTTGGTTCTTTTCCGGAGACCAGTTGTAATGGGGAGTATTCATGATCAGCAGTTGGTCTTAATCTTATCAGTGCAACGACATGCAAAATAGCATGGCCCCATGCAGAAGATGGTAGTTTACATCTCATGATGAGCTGTCTAGCGATTATTTGTAATCTTTTAATTAAAGATTCAGCTAAACCGTTTTGTGTGTGAACATGAGGCACTGAATGTTCGACATTTATCCCAATTGACATACAATGGTCATTAAAAGCTCTTAGTTGTATGATTTCGACTAAAAGCCGGGCAAATGCTACATTTCGAGTAGTTAGAAGACTCACATGTGACCACCTTGAGGATGCATCAATTAAGAGCAAGAAATAGCGTAATGGTCCACGTGGAGGGTGTATAGGCCCACAAATATCCAATTGGATTCGTTCTAAAAATGAGGGGCTTTCATGTATCAATTTAGTTTGTGAGGGTTGAGTAATAAGTTTGCCCAAAGAGCATGCTGCAAATGATAAATCTTGTGGTAGCAAAACTTTTAATGTTTTAAGAGGGTGCCCAGTCGCACTTTTGATTATTCTTCTCATCATTATGCTACCGTGGTGACCTAAACGGTCATGCCATATATTGAATGTATGTTTATCTAGTAATTTCTGGTTAGTCACCATATATAATTCGATGAGATTGATATTAGTACAATATAATCTAGAGGATAAACTTTGTAGTTGTTCAACAATGGCTTCTTGTCCATTTTTGTTGAAAGTAATTAGAAGATATTCAATATTATTTTCATCTTTAGTTTTTAGGTTGTAACCGTTTTTACGAGTATCTTTAAAACTAAGTAATTTTCTTCTGGATTTACTAGAATATGACGCATTATCAATAGTTAGTTGGGTACCCGAAGATATGGTTATGTGTGCTCTGCTAGAGCCTTCAATAAGGTTACAAACACTAGATACAGTACCAATAAGCGTCTCTGCTGGAGACAACTCAGAGAATAATTTCGTATGCTTGAGAATAGTGTTAGTATTATTGTTGTCTACTAGACATTCATCACCAATAATAGCTCTACTGGAGCTAGTATACATATTTCAGGTTTGATGATCGGAAAAATGATCTGAATGTAAAATTGTCACTGACGAATCTGTGTTGGCGTGAAACAACACAAATTTCTTGTGATTGACCAAAAAGCCATGAAGATTGGTGGGAATTTTCAGTGAGGAGAGCAATCGTGCGTGATAAGAATCGTATAGAATTAGAGATAAATTGAGAGTATTGAATTCTTTTAATGAATTGTTCTCAAAATACAATACACATATGTATGCCGTAAAATGTTGATAACTGCCAAACGGTGTTAGGAGAGAGAGATACATGAGAATAATATGTGTATATATCTGATTTATAACCGTTTTTTTTTTGGCAAATATGTTTTTTTTTCCTAGGACAAACAAAGGAAGTAATTGACTATGTTCGAAAAGAGCCCAATTGACATTGGGTCAAAAGCCCAACAAAAAAGTCCAGAATTTCTAGGTATACATACACTTTCTTTACTTTAGGGTTTCATTCTCTTGCATTTGCTATTTGGAGCATCAACGAGCACAAGCGCCACCTGTACTCGCCGGCCGCAAGGTACTTCCTATTATTATTGATTTCTTATCTTTTTCTTCATAATATTATATTGATCCTTAAATCAAATTAGTATATTAAACATATTGTTCATGTAATTTAGGGATTAGATATGCTATGTGATAAATTATTATAACCTTAATTCAAATTGTTTTAGAATTTCTTGTTTTATTTCACTATTTGGTGTTTCTATTTTTAAATTTGTAGAATTTTATTAAAACAAAATAGCGTAAACTATACTTTTAGGTTAAAACAGATGATATGTTGATTAACTAGCCGCATAAGATTTATTAAATTTAGTATTATACACACAACACATTGCCATTTGGATACAAAGCAGTTAACATTCCAATGGTTTTTTTTTATTTTTTTATTTATATGGATTAGATGCTAAGCATATCAATTGTTTATTGATGATTTTAATGTATATATGTGTGGCCCTCGGGGGGCAAAAGTAAAGTTGCCCTAGTTTTAACGTTATTTTACTAATTTCGTGAAAATAACTTTAAAAATGATGGACGGTTAATCATGCATCATGTGGTGGCGTTGATAGCCAAAAGACAAAGGGGTACATGCACTGATCGGGTTTGTCCCGATTGCTAAGTGATCTGTGCCTTATGTCCAAGGCTTGATACCAAACCACATCGAGCCGGGGGTCTCACTGGAAGCAGCCTCTCTATTCTTAGGGTAGAGGTAAGGCTGTCTACATCTTACCCTCCTCAGACCCTACCTTAGCTTTGCTATAGGTGGGATTAACTGAGTACGATGAAGATGAAGAAGATGTTGGAAAAGTTTCAATTATGTTTGCGTACATGGGCGGCGCAGGACATATATGTGTGTGTATTTAAATATTTATCTTTTCATGTTAGTCCTGTTTTTCGCCCTATTTACAGTTCATATAAAAATTGAAATTGCTTTAGGATTTCTTCGTGTTTTACATGCGCCAGTTTGTGTGCATAACTTATTTAACTGGCGCATAACTTATTAAAAAGTTTAACGCCGATAACGTTTTTAAGAAATTGAGGTTTTTGTTTCACATTCTAGTTCTTTCACACTTTTTTGGTTATGTTAGCATTGATTGATTTCAGTTTGTTACTAGAATAAAAAAATATTAGAGTATTAACATATTTTTAAGTTTGTAGAATTATATAAAGGATTAAAGGCAATAAACTGCACTTTTAGGGTAAAACAGTTAATGTAAATGTGTATTAGTATGAATCAGATGCTAATAGTTTCATTGATATAAATGAATTTACGTTGAAACAACCCACATAAGCACATATACTTCATGCCATGTCGGTCCTGTCTTTCACTTGTTGAAAACTCGACAGCATTTTGCAAATTAACATGTTTTTTTTCTCACTTTTTCCAAAATGTAATTTGGTGTTTGTTGAAATCGATACAGATAGTGAAAGATGGAGTCTCAAATCAAGCATGCAGTCGTGGTTAAGGTTATGGGAAGGACTGGTTCAAGAGGTCAGGTGACACAAGTGAGAGTGAAGTTTTTGGATGACCAGAACCGGTTCATCATGAGAAATGTCAAGGGACCAGTCAGAGAGGGTGATGTTCTTACCTTGCTCGAGTCTGAGAGGGAGGCCAGGAGGTTGCGTTGATTATGTAAACCGTCTCTTTTAATTTTTGCTTTTAAGACTTGCTGATGTTCGTCATCGTTGCATTTTGATATTAGTAGCAGGTTTGGGATTTTACTTAAATCTGTACTTGTTTTCTTTTGAATGGACCAAATTTGGAGTATGTTTGATGGATGGATGATTTGTGTTTGCACCGGAATTTAGATAATTAGGTTTTATATAAGTCTTATTGACCGGAAGTAGCCTGTTTATTCCTATGGGGTAAAGGTAAGGTTGTCTACATCTTACCCTCAGATTCTCCCTTAGCTTTGCGATGGGTAGTATTTACCGAGTATGGTGATGATGAGGTTTTATTTAAGTTGTGGTCTCAATCTTCAATCATGTTGAGAATGCTGTGAAACTTGGAGTTGAGTATAAGGGTCAATAGAAAAACCGTTTAAATTGTTCATAAGGGGTTCAAATACATTTCAATATTAGGGGTATGTTAATTTTAAGGGTTTAAAAGGAATTTTTAAGAGCTTCAAGCTTTTAAAAAGAAGTTCTTAATAAAAAACCTTGTTTGGTTAAAAAAGCTTGAAACTTTTAGGTTGGGAGAAAAAACTCCATATTGAAAAGCTATTGCTACTAGCGTTTAAGAAAAAGACTTCTAATATAATGAGTAAATGACACAAATGTCAATGCTATCTTAATAAAAATAAAAAACATTCATACAAGTTTTTAGTTATTGTCATTTTGATCATTTTATGTATTTTATTAAAAGCTTTCGCTACTCAGCCAAACACCAAAATATATTTAAAAAGTTACAGCTGTTAGCTTACGGCTATCATACACCAGCTAGTTTTGCCAAACATACTCTTATCGAGCTAAATGGATAACAAAATGACCCACACGACATTTCAGCACCGCGAAAACCAAACAAAAGGTAGTTGAGGATGGATTGTATTCCGTTGTTCTAGGTAAGTTAATGGATATGTTGATTGCCAGCCATCTTTTTATGTCTTTATATCTTCCCATCTTGGTATGGCAGTTAACAGTGACATTTTTGTAAGGTTTTAGTAGTTAGGTTGGGTGGTGTAAGGGGCGTTATCCCTGTCACCTCCGTTTTTTCTTCGTAAAATGATGCCTATCCCTTATTTTCTGAGCGCCAATGGACACGTTTGATGTGCCTCACTTTAATTAAACTAATAAAAACCGAAAATAGTGGATGGGGGACCTTGGTTTTAAAAAGCGCGCTTTTAAGCGCAAAGCGCATCTAGGCGCAAACCCGTGCGCCTTATGTAACACTAGGAGAGCATTGTACCAAAAGCGCAAAAAGCGCACGAAAAAAGCCCTCGAGGCATGCGCTTTTCGTACACATGATGTTTTGTGCTTAAAATTGTTATACATGTTATATACCTTATTTGTATCTATATTTTGAGTAAATAATGCTAAAAACTATAGCATATATAGAAAAAATTATATAATCGTCTTGCGTTTCGCGTATGAAAAGCCCATCACTTTTACGCTTTGCGCCTCAGTTTTAATGTGAAGTTGAGATGACGTAGTGGAGCCCATCATCTACACCACCCACCATTATGATTGAAAACTTGTAATCAAACAAATGTAAAATACATTTTATTAATGTGGATCAAGGGTACAAAAAGATATTAAACTCAATGTAGAAATTAGTAGCCCTAGTATCCCATTATCGTCGAGTTAATCTTCAATTCCCAAATCGATAATCAAACACGAAAAATATAAATTAAATAATTCACAATTAAGTACTAAAAATAATTACAAACCCTTCATCGACTTGACCTATCTTATATCTACTAACCCAATTTGGTAGCCACACTAACATATTTAAATATTAGTCAGAAAATTACTAAAAAAATTACAATCTCTTGATGAATGCATGAATTAGGGGGAGAGGCACTACCCGTAAGATTTTTCAACTTTATTGATTTCAACAATTTCCACACTATCACATCACTCCACTGATTTCTTTCACTAAAACAATTTTTTGGAGGCAACACTTCACTGATTCTTTATCCTACAATAAATTATTTTCACACATTTAATAATATTAAATTTGGAGGAAATCAAAGATATATACATATATAGAGAGAGAGAAATCAAAGTTACCATGCGTTAACTAAAACCAGAAAACGGTTTACGGATCCACTACCAGCATCACCGACATCGGTATTACCGTGCTGGTAGTGGCTTACCCGTGACTAAATCGGGCGGCGCCCCATCCCCCCTTAATCATCTTATTTTATACTGACCAAATTTGCTAGCCATACGCAAATATTTAAATACAAATCAAATAGCTAACTCATGATCACATCCCCAGAGAACCGTAAATCTTAATTGCAAGAAACATATAATTTTGTACATATTACGTTATTTATACTAATGTTACAAAAGTCGTTAGGCGATATCAACTCGATTGACAGAAAAGTTGCGAATACTCGACCATAATTAGGGAGTATTTGAAGATGACTCGTTGAGTAATCGACACTTAGACGAGATTTTTAGTTTGTACATAATACGATCATACAATCAAAAATATTTGTCCAGTATAACAATAAAAAAGATATTTGTTCCTTAAACAAGACTCGTGGAATCTGAGTGACCTCGAAAATGTAGCCGTGATTAAAATGCGTGTAAGTTAAAAAAATCCCATCTTTGTCAAACCCAACTCTTGGGATCTACAATATTCCAATAATTAATATATCTACTTCAAGATTCCTTCATTCATCTTCTTCACTTCACTTCACTTCACTTCACACACCTAACCTTAATGGGTACACAAACCACAACATCAACTGTTGACATAACACAACCATTACTCCAACAACCAACCCACATAGATTCTGAAACCATACCTGAATGGAAAGAACAAATAACTTTAAGGGGGTTAGTTGCAAGTGCTCTGTTGGGGACTCTGTTCTGCATCATCACTCATAAGCTTAATCTAACGGTTGGGATTATTCCTTCGTTGAATGTTGCTGCTGGTTTGTTGGGCTTCTTTTTTGTCAAGTCTTGGACCACTTTTCTTGAAAAGTTTGGCTTTTCTGTTAAACCTTTTACTAGGCAGGAGAATACTGTTATTCAGACTTGTGTTGTTGCTTGTTATGGCCTTGCTTTTAGTGGTAATCTTTCTTATCTTCATCTTGTTCTATTATTCTTGTTGGATTTGGATGCTATTATGTTAGTACTGTGATTCAGGTTGTATGGAAATAGGATCATTTTAAGAAGCTATAACACATGTTTAATAAAAGAAATAGACTATGTGATTTTTTTTTAAATAATTAAAATTAGGATGGTAGGCTCTGTCATTTCTCTTTCTTGGTAGATAAAACATACATATGTGTTATAGTCATGAGATATAAATGGTTAAATGAGTCATATTAATGTTTGATACTTGCGTTAATCGCGTTGTCTCTGACGTGTTTAACATGAGAAGACCTGTTTTGCCAGCCCTGTATATATAGTGGGTTGGTGAAAAAAAGGTCATACAGGGGCGGTATGGGTTAGTGATTGCATCAGTCGTTTCTATGTTAGTCAACACATCGGGCTGACCATTTTCGAGGGGTCATATGGGCATTTTCTCCATGTCAGATGGATCCAATTGACCATATGGTGTATGGCACATTAGTGGTGTATGAATAGTGTGTCAGTAATGATTGGTCATTGACTGTGCAGGTGGATTTGGGTCCTATTTGTTGTCGATGGATGAGAGAACATATAACTTAATAGGTGCGGATTACCCTGGTAATCGGGCTGAAGATGTTAAGAATCCTGGATTGTTGTGGATGATTGGATTTATCTTTATCGTCAGTTTCCTTGGCCTGTTCAGTCTTGTTCCGCTTCGTAAGGTAATAAAGTTGTTTCCTTTTTTGTTCAATTTAAGGTTTTGGGACTTGATTTTATTCGTGGCTTAGTACAACAATTGTTGATGATTGTAGTGTTATCAACGTATTACTCTATTTGAAACAAAGATCAATAGAATTCAAGTTAGGTTATAAACAAGTTCGGAGATGTGCAGCACATACTTGTATAAATATTGAATGCAGATCCTTTGAAATATCGTAAAGTATAACATAAAGTTTTATTCTAAATTACCAAAAGGTGGGTTTGAACTTTCACTTTTGTGTCACTGAGAGTTTTGTGGGTTAAAAAGATATATAAGGTCAGTATATAATTCTTATCTCATATTGAGCTTACAGAACAGTTACCGACTTTGTTTTTATCCCAACCATGATAAAGCTTTAGTAAAACTGTTACACTATACGGAGTGGGAGGGGGGAGGAGGGGCATGAAACGCCATGTGGCACTTGTGGGACCCGTGTTTGAAAAGTGAAAATTGTGTGTGCGTGTGGGTGGAGAGGGGGGGGGGGGGAACCAACCAAAAAATACCACGTCGTTCCACCTCCCGCCCCACACCATGGAAGCAGTCCCCGCCCTCCCCCCCCCCCCCCCCCCCCCCCCCCGCTAACTTTTCAAGAACAGTTGCAACATTTCATAAAAAGGTACATCAGTTAAGTATGTACATTATACAATTTCTTGGAGTTGCTTTTGATAGGATAAATAATTCTGATAGATCAATCAGAATATACAACTAATCTTACAACCTTTCCTGAGTTTTACTTAAGTGTTTGTTTCCTACATTATCCAAAAGTTGATTTTATGTGACCCGAGCACCGGAGGGTCGAAATATTACATTTGGAAATGATCTCCATACATGATATAGGAAATACATCCAGGCTATTTGATCATCAATACTATGACACTAGGAGATTCCCCAACTTAGGTAGGAAGTTTTTTGTTCACTTCTTTATTACTCCTTTTGTGTGTGATCTCAGGTTATGGTGATGGACTATAAGCTTACATACCCTAGTGGAACTGCAACGGCCATGTTAATCAATAGTTTCCACACTACTTCTGGTGCCGAGCTTGCAAGGTAACCAAGATATAATATTCATCAGGAGTATGCTTTGAAAATTGATATATTCATCCAATTTCACTGAAAAATGTTGTTGAGTTATGTATGATCTTAGCCTATGTATTCCACTGGCATTGTGCTCCCTAGTTAGTAGTATGCATTGTGTTCCATATGCATATTAGAATTCCCAGAAAAATGTTGATACTTTCTGTGTGAACTTTACTAGGTGAGTATTTGGACTTTTTTATTTTATTTTTTATTTTTATTGTACAGGAAACAGGTAAGCTGCCTTGGGAAGTATCTGAGCATAAGCTTTGTATGGAGTTTCTTTAAGTGGTTCTTCAGCGGTATTGGAGATTCATGTGGATTTGACAATTTTCCAAGTCTCGGTTTGACTCTCTTTAACAATACGTAAGTTTGTTCATTTTTGTCATAAGAATTTTAAACAGAGAAAATTTGGATATAATCCGAAGAAATCAACCCCTGTATTTTTAAACAGAGAACCTACTTAATTTCTCTGTGATATATGCATGTGTTTCAGTAAAGAAAGTGATGAACGTTGACCAAGAACTAGCGTCGATTCCAATCGATTTCCTTGTATTCTCTTCTACATGATACTATTTAAAATAATACAGTACTAGATGTTGACATCATTTTATTATGCAGGTTTTACTTTGACTTCAGTCCTACTTATGTTGGATGTGGTCTTATTTGCCCACACATAGTCAACTGTTCAGTCCTTTTTGGAGCTATTATATCATGGGGCTTCCTTTGGCCCTTCATTACCACACGCGCAGGTGACTGGTATCCGGCTGATTTAGGCAGCAATGACTTCAAAGGTCTTTATGGGTACAAGGTACACATTTCCCATTTTTGCATGATTAACTTCTATGCTATATGTATATTCTTTTCATATTTCTACCATTTCTGTGTATGCAGGTCTTTGTAGCTATTGCACTTATTCTTGGAGACGGGCTTTACAATTTGGTTAAGATAATAGCGATCTCCGTTAAGGCGGTGTTGAACAGCAGCACGAGACGACAAGATCTCCCTGTAATAAAGGAGATAATGGGTAAGATATAACTTCTATTTAGGGGTGTAAATGACACGTAGCGGCTCGAGAGCTACCCCAGATCGGCTCGGTAAAAAGCCCGAACGAGCCGAGCCTTAACGAGCCCGAGCCTGAAATATGGCTCGTTTAGTTATCGAGCCCGAGCTCGAGCCCTAGATACAAAGCTCGATTGGGCTCGCGAGCCTAAACGAGCCCAAACATAATTATAAGTTATTTATATATCTCTTATAATTTATAGCCCACATCTTCAAAGCCCAAGTCCTTATTTCGTAGGCCCATTTAATAACACTCGCTAGCCGAGTTTTTGATCTTGAGCCGAGCTTTGAGCTCGTTTGAGATTGTTCTCAAATCACCTCGAGCCGAGCCGAGCTCGAGCTTTTGATTTTGCTAGCGAGCCGAGCTCGAGCTCAAGATTGTAGGCTTGAACCGAGCCGAGCTCGAGCTCGAGCTTCATAAAACCATAACGAGCCGAGCTCGAGCCCAGTCAGGCTCGGGCTCGGCTCGGTTACACCCCTACTTCTATTTCACATGTTATGAAAAAAAAAAATGTGTCTTGTTTGACTTCAATTAAGTCAATTTATGCAGACGCTGAGGCAACCAAAGCACAATTGGAGCAACAGAAAAGAGATGAAGTGTTTCTAAAAGACAGGATACCAACTTGGTTTGCAGCATCTGGTTATGTCGGGTTGGCTGCAATATCTACAGCAACAATGCCACTTATTTTCCCGCCCCTTAAATGGTACCTAGTTCTGTGCTCTTACATAATCGCCCCCGCCTTTGCGTTCTGCAATTCGTATGGAACCGGTCTCACAGACTGGAGTCTAGCTTCAACGTATGGAAAAATCGGTCTTTTTATAATATCTTCATTAGTTGGAAGCAATGGAGGCGTTTTAGCCGGTTTAGCAGCATGTGGTGTTATGATGTCGATCGTCTCCACTGCAGCCGATTTAATGCAAGATTTCAAAACCGGTTACCTGACTTTATCATCAGCAAAGTCAATGTTTGTGAGTCAACTGGTGGGGACCGCCATGGGCTGCATCATCGCACCCCTCACATTTTGGATGTTTTGGACCGCGTTTGAGATTGGGACCCCAGACAGTCCTTACAAAGCACCGTATGCTGTCATATACAGAGAAATGGCTATTCTTGCAGTTGAAGGGTTCTCTGAGCTTCCAAAGCATTGCTTAGCCTTATGTTGCGGGTTCTTCGTGGCTGCCTTGGTTTTGAATCTTTTACGCGATTGGACTCCTTCAAAGGTGGCCAGATTCATTCCCATTCCCATGGCAATGGCTGTACCGTTCTATATTGGAGCTTATTTTGCTATCGACATGTTTGTTGGGACGGTTATACTGTTTGTGTGGGAGAGAGTGAATAAAAAGGATTCAGAAGATTATGCAGGCGCAGTTGCTTCAGGTTTGATTTGCGGCGATGGAATATGGACCATACCATCTGCAATACTATCCATTTTCAGGATCGACCCGCCCATTTGCATGTACTTCGGGCCTTCGGTAAGCAGCTGAGTTCATGCCTTTGTTTCAGTTAGTCATGCAAATATGTTTGATATAGTACTCTTCTATCACCATGTACTAGGTTACCTAATGCCTTTGGTTGCTACTGTGTTTTATGTTATTCTTAAAGAAATGCATCCTTTCTTTTTAGTGGTAGTATTTAACAAAATATTATATAAATTAAATTGTCTTTTTCTATTTAATTTTATCAAACAACATAATAATCAGAGTATGGAATTTATTCTGCAGATTATATTAGGAACGCATCCATTATAAAAATCATTGATTCTATGTATGTTAACAGTTGTTAGGTTGTTATTTAGAACAAATATGCAGTAAAACTGTAAAATCGATGATTATCTCTACCGTTAAAATTTACAAGTTGGGTGCATATAGGAAATTTTGGAATTTTTAATGGACACAACCATGTTGTGCATAGTGATCAGTGACGGATCCAAGCTTTTTTTCCAAGGGTGCAAAAAATAGGTCCGTTAAAACATTAAGTTATAATTTATAGCGGGTCAGATTGTCAAAACATGTCATTTTTAATGGGTCAATCTTACTCCTAACAATTAAGATGTCCCATTACGACTTTCACAGTGTTATGTTCTTAGCTAAAGTTACTTATTTGTATATGAGGGTGCTCAAAATAAATTACCTAGATTGTAAAGAGTATACATAAGCCAACATGCCATTCAAACAAAGAGATTTAAAAACAAATATTGCATTTATGTCGGGTCACCAAAAGACTAACAAAATGTCAATAATGTCGAAAACTTTGAAACTCCTTGCCTTGGGAACGATTTTGGAATCCAAAAAAGTGCTAAAATTATAACAACATTAACAAAGAATCCTACCTTTAGCTCATATAATAATTATTTAGAGAGATTCATAGACCAATCACACAATTTATAGGGTTTTAGGAACCAAAATATTGACCTGAATATGTTTGGAATCTCAATTTTAGTTGGAGTTGAACTGGCATTTTCATATTAGAATGTGAATTATGGTCAGGGTCAGAGCAATAGAGTGAAGATACGCTCTTCAAGTGTTAACTGGGCTTTAAAAAATTGTTGGGGGTCTATACAAAATTGAGTGGGGGCTTACTAGATTTTTACATAGCCTTGCCACCCCCTGTCTTGCACTTCCATCCGCCCCTGATAGGGATGCTATTCAACGGAAAATTTAAGTCTTGAGAATTGTGGGGCACGACTATATGCTCGTCATATAGTCGTCGTGTACTAGTGTCACACCACATGATATTCTAGAATTTTGTTTTGAATGGCACAGATATATGAAATAGCTTACATAAAATTTGTGTGGCAAGTGTTTAACAGTTGGTATGGAAATCTTTTTTTGAACGGCTATCACTTTATAGCTAAATATAAAGAATCAGCAAGAAGCTGGAAAGTACAAAACCCCAAAGAAAAGACAAACCAAACTACAAGAAGCAAGCAAGGTACATCAAAATTGGCCCAATCGGCCCAAGTTGGTATGGAAATCTTTAGTCTTGATCTTCGACCTTGATCGAAGAGAAATGCTTATAAAGTCAATAGATATAGTGTCAACTCACATCACATACCCGTTGAAACATCTAACCATATATGGTTAGTAGTCACTTCATGATTATAAATTAAAGCTCAGATCAACATATAAAATTTTGTCACTTCATTGATTTTAAGAACGAAGAAAACTGGTTTATCTAATACAAGGATAAGTATGTTTGCTAGAGGTTCATATATTAATGCAATAAATTAGAGAAATCATTTATTTTTATATTTTTAGTAAAACATTATTCTAATAATATGACTGTGATGTAAAAAGAGAAATAAGTATGTGAAAACTAGTAGTATGTTTTTGTTTGTTTCTCCCACAATTAGCGTAGATGAGTATAACCAGATATATAAAAAATAATCTTCACCTAAACATTAATGGGCTTAACTCTAATGAGCTAAAACCCTAAAACCTATACGAAAAGCGAAGGAGAGTTTAGAGAGGAGAACAGGTATGAAGCCTTGACTCTGATACCATAAAAACTAGTGTATTTTTTTGTCTTAAACATCAAAGTACATGATTATATATAGAATACAAAGCAAAACACTAAAGGGCTAAACCCTGATATACATGTATAAATACGTAATGAAAAAAGTTGGATGTAAAATTAGGGGTGCAGAAAACGACTATTTTTAGAAACCGGAACTGGGTCCAGGTTTGGTCAACAAAGTCAATAACCAGGTAGGGTTGGAACCGGTTCCGTGTACATTCGGGTATTTGACCGGGTTTTGACTAGTTTAGCTGGGTTGGGGTTGTTTTCAGGTTCTAGCCGGTTTTGACCAGGTAGAGGTGAAACCGGTTTTGGTGATTCTGGGTTAGTTCTGATTTGGTTCCTTTTTTTAAATCCGGGTCTAGAAATGATTTGTACCCATAGGTCGGGTTGGGTCCAAAACCGAGTTTTTGTGCATCTCTATGTAAAATCACTCCAAGGATTAATGTTGTGGTTTTATGACTTTATCTATATACTTTTTTGAAATGAAATTAAAAAAAAGAGGAAGAAGAGAAGATATATATGTTAGGCGTGGATTGAGGATTTAAATTGAAAATGATGGGGCCAAATTAGGTGTGGGTAATATGGGGAACACTTGTGACAAGGAATTCAATCAACCATACAATTATTATTAAGTATTAACCAACGACAATATTCATCCCATATCTAACTCCCAACATCGATCATGAATAATTGAATATACACAACTTAACATTTTACGTGTGTCCTACTTCCTTGTACCATGTGGTCCACCGGGTAAATCATTAGCGTTACATTTAGCTAAAAAAAACCATGGAACATGCTATCAATAACATTAAATCCTTTTTTCTAATATATGTTTAAAAATACTTGTAATTTGTTTATTATTTGATATATAATTTATCGTTTACTCAACAATCATCCTTTTCTTTGATTTGCTTATCTTCTTTGATTTAGAAAGTCACATAACTAGAATAAATAAGTTATAGCCGTGTTTAGGAGATCAATTTCTTATATACAACAATGCATAATGGAAAACTATGGATACATACAACAACTCAATTCACACTCTTTCCAAAACGAAGGTTATAAAAAATGACATGTCTGATCATATATATAAAGACGCTTAGAATTTGAGTGTCTTCTAAAGAAATCATTCTCAAAAATCGAGAAGAAAGGGTACGAGGATTAGAGTATTTTGGACTGTAAACTGACATGAACGATGTTCTTCACAAAACCACTAAAACAAACCAATTGACAAAGAATCATAACAAAGGCTGGCAGAAAATTTAATATAGCTAGCACATATGAGATGAGACCGATTGTAATGTATGTAGTGGGAACTGTAATCCGTTTATACATAATATGGTAGTCATGACCACTTAGATGCAACCTTATGTATAGCAAAAATTTGAGTTAATGCTATGGGAAGGGTATTCTATTTTGTCGGAATAGATATAATATATTAGCATACACGTATGCATATGGGTCGTAAAATAAAAAAAAAATCGAATATCCATGTCATGGTGCTTCACATTTGAAGAACGTCATATAGTAAGCTGGAAAAGCAAGAAACAAAAGGTTGTTTGCTTCACTAATCATTAATTAGGTGCCAAAGCCGAACTTAGAGGTATTCTAGGTGTAGTTAAGCTCCTTAAGATCAAGAAATTGATGGCAAATATATGTTAAAACAAAAAGAAATGAGTAGCAACACTAGACGTTAAAAAGAACTATTAGAGAATCATAGTTACACAAAATGATAAACAAAACTCAATTATATGAGTAGCGAATCAGTAAGTTAAGTGTTAATCTTGAAAAGCTTTGAACATCTATCTTTTCCTCCTAAAGATCACCTTAATCAACTTAATCATAAAAAGGTTTGAACCAATCAATAATACCACTAGATGAAAAGGCTATAGGCACATGTTAAACATAGAACCTTTGATTATTTATACATACCGATTGTAGAAACAAATCAATTGTTTTGTATCCTTTCTCCATGTCAAGAATAAAATAGATTTGATAGAGTTAAAATATCAGTAATTTGAAAATGTAGAGAAATTCCATATACATGTAATAGCGTCATAAGATATGGTAAATTAATCATAAATTTTTGGTAACGTTTATAAGAAGGTGGGGGTAGGGTTTGAAATATTGTGAAAGTTATGATTAAAGAGAGCATCGCCTTTTGTCCCTTTCCTTTTCTTCTTTTTACTAGTACAATTAACCAAAATAATTATTAAAGCCAATGAAGAAGGAAAGAGAGAAGATTGTTTCATTTTATTTTCCAACAAGAAATTAAATTCCATTGGTCTTAATATATAAAGGTAAAATCAAACAAAATATATTAACTAATTAGTTAATTGTTTGAGACTAGCCTACATACACTTAAAATGTCTAGAATAATCTATTGATGCAAAGTTTGCTCACTACTCTATTATAAGAATAAGGGGTGTGGAAGGGGAAAGGGGTCGGGAAAGGTAAGGTGGCAATTTTCCCGAAGGGGAACACCGCCCCCCTCCCCCGAACCCCCTTCGGTGTTCATGGGAGAATCTCCCGGTCCTTCCCGTCCCAATCTCCAAGAAAAAAGTTACCGTTCAAAATGAACGTTTGGCCAACGGTCACTTTTTTTTTAAAAAAAAAAACTATTTATTTTATATATATACACTTTAACCTTTATTTTTTCACTCCAAACAACCAAAACACACACATTTTATAAACCTTTCATCCTTTTTTTATAAAATTTCATGGATCCAAGAAGCCCGTTCGTCCCTAACACATCCGGTCACCCCACTAATCAACCACCATTCAGTTTTCCCTCGACACCCGGTACCCCCTCGTCACAACCTTTTGGCGGGTTTAACACCCCTACCAGGTTTAATCCTTGGCAAATGCAAATGCAACATCACCAATGGCAAATGCAAATGCCACAACATCAATGGCAACCTCTACCCGAAACCCAAACCCAAACCCAACCCGAGCACGATTTTGTTTCTTTGGCCTCCCATGATGATCACGTGCCCGAAACCCAAGTCCCTCCTCCCATAACCGAACCGGCCCGTACCAAAAAACCTACAAAAAAAGGAAAAAAAAACGGGCCCAAGATGAAGGTCCTAGTACGAGGGCGGATCCCGTTCATTGGGAGCCCAATGAGTTAGAGGCGTTGGCAAAAGCTTGGGTTATCACCTCTACCGGCCCAATTCTAGGTAAAAGTTTAATATTTTTTAAATATTTTCGATTCCCTTTTTTATAAAAAAATTTCGGATAAAGTTTGTTTTTTTTATAAATTTTCTGGATAAAGTTTGTTTTTTTTTTAAAAATTTAGAATAAAGTTTGTTTGTTAATTTTTGTAACCTACTGTTTTGTTTTTTTTGTTTGTTTTTTTTGGGTTTTTTTTTTAAACTTTCTGTTTATATTTTTTTTAACTTTGTGTATAGATTTTTTAATGTTTACTAACTTTTTAATAATATTTGTAGCTACAAATCGGAGAAGGGGCGGTTTTTGGAACCAAGTTGTTAAGGAATTTTACAAGTTGTTACAACGTGAACAAAATCGAACCACGCACTCGGTTAGTAGCAAGTGTATGGAAATGATGGGAAAATGTCAAAGTTTTGCGGGTTACTATCAACATGCTTGGAATAATCGTACCACGGGTCAAAGTGATGAGAACGTGTTGAAGTTGGCTATTGAAAGATACACCGAGAAAAATGGGGCGTTTGGGTTGATGAAACCATATGAGATTTTCTCGAAGTGTGAAAAATTCAAAGTGGTGCCCAATGAGGTGGAAAAAGCAAAGAGGTCGAAAACGAGCACATCGGGGAGTTATAGTGGTGGTGGGTCGGATGCTCGTTGTACTATCAACATAAATGACGACCCGGAGTTTGAAGACGAGGCGCCTACACCACCATCCGTGAGGCCGCCTGGAAGGGACCGCGCCAAGAAAGCGGCATCGAGCTCAAAAGGAAAGCGTATCGAAACCGGTTCTGGTTCCGGTTCGAAAGAGGCGAAAGATAAGGCGGTGGAGAAAATTGAGGAGTTGCTTCAAAACTTTAACGAGTTTAAAAAGGAGCAAACAGAGAGGTACTTGTAAAGAAAGAAGAGGCGAAGGCAAGGGATATTGAGAGGCTAAACATGAAAAAAAAGGAGAAGGAAGAAACGGCGGCGAGGGAAGCGATGAGGCTAGAGTTGGAAAGAAAACGCCTCGAAATTGAGCTTTCGAGACAAGAAGCAACCGAATTGGCGTTGATGCAAGCTCCTCTCGATAACCTTTCGGAGGAGGAACGTGCGGTGGCGGCGAAAGTAAAAGACAACATTATCAAAAGATGGCTCGGAGAATCGTTTAATATGTAGTTTTTTTATTATGTATTTTCGGTTTTTTTTTAATTTGTATGTAATTTTCGTTTTTTTAAATTTCTATGTAATTTTCGTTTTTTTAAAGTTCTATGTAATTTGTTTTTTAATTTTAATGAAAAAAATATTAATGAAAAATAAAATCTATAAAATAAATCAAAAAAAAATTAAAAAAAAAAAGAAGGGGGAAAGGGAACCATTTTCCCCCTAGAAGGGGGAGGAGAAGGGGAAAATGATGTGGCGCTGATGTGGACAAGGGGAAGGAAGAGGGAAGGGGAACCACACCCCATAGTCTAACTATAAGAAGTTGAACTTGATCGTTTTTGGTAGATTTAATTTCGTATCTAATCAAGTGATCGATGCCCACACTAACTATTTTAATATAGGTTAATATCGTTATAATTAAGTAGCATGTTGACAAATAATATATTTAAACATTTATTTATTTTCTACCTTTAATTATTGCAAACATCATGATATATTCTTCACCAACAATATTGTGAATCGATGTGAAACGTAACACATGTCTTCAATTATTGAGTATTTTCATTTGTTCATACATCAATAATCAATACATATACGTATCGAACTCATTTTCTCTCTCCTTGACTAATAACTAACGAGGTTAGGCTGATGGGTATGAAGATGGGGACGAGGGAAGCCACGTAGGAAAAAGGTGAGACGGGGAGACGGAGACGAGGGTGTGGGTGGTGTTGAGTATGGGACGGGGGCACTTGATTGGTGGAGGCATTGGTGGTGGAATATTATTGGTTCCTCCCTCGCGTCCTAGGGGAGACGGTGGAGACGGAGACAGGGCAGAGGGGCGGTGTTGGGACGGAGACGGGGGCAAAAAGGTGGGACGGGGGTTGTGGGGCGTCTCCATACCCATCAGCCTTAGGTTGATATATATATTCTACTTACTTAAAACTAAAATGTGACACCCGACAAACTCAGGATAATAACATGGTTTGGGTCAAAGTCTACCTTAGCGAGTCACGCGTACAGTATACTTAACTAGGTCGGTTAAGTCGTGTCATGGTTCGGGAGTCATTAGTACAACCTAGAGGATCGTTAGATGTCGGCCATTAAACCAGGTATGCAAGGATTGATGATTCGTGGAATCGTCAAACCTTAGTAGAAACACAAGTCTCGAGTCCCGGGAATTGGTGAACGAGTGTGAACGTGTTTGTTTGCATATATTATGTGATTATAATCTTTATGTGACTTGTCGGTATATGAAAACGTGTTAACATATGTTAAAACGGGGTTTAACGCGCCAAATACACATAACCAGACCCTGAAGGCGATTATGCAGGGTCCTGAAGGCGATTAGCCCTCTAATCGCCTATATGAAGGCGATTAGGAGGGAGACTGAGGGCGATTGGGCCCTAATCGCCTATAGCTATAGGCGATTAGGAGCCCTAATCGCCTGATACTGCTGCGTAATCGCCTGACGTGTTTTGAACGACTAGAAACGCCTATAAATACCACCCTTGACCTCCAAAACACCTCTAATGCAACCCTAGCCGTCTCATAACATATCCCAACTCCCAAACACCCTCTGGAACACGTTTTAGCATCAAAACACCCATTTTCAAGCTTTACACATCAATTCCTCATAAAACCAAGGTGTGTTCTTCATTCCCAAACCTTTGAATGATTGTGTTTTACTCCCTAAAGGTCCAGACCTGATTTATAAACCTTTGTGTCTTTGAAAACCTATGAAAATCGTTTTTAAACAAGTCCAAACCATTATGCATGTTGTATGTGTTAAATATGATTAAAAGATAGGATTTTTATGATTCAAAAAGGATTGTTATTGTGTTATTAAGGTGTTTACAGCTTGTTCATGATAGGATGATGATGTCTTAGAAGTTTGAATGGTTTTGGGAGAGTATTGTGAATATTGAGTATTTTGACCCAATTGAATGACCTTGTATGATTTTGGATGATATGAGGTGTTTTGCTAGTTGTTTGATGTTAGGGTTTGTTGTAGAATGATGCTAGAACAGTAGGGGATGATCGGACAATGTGATAACATGATGAAATCTGAGTATTTGCTATTTAGGGTAAAAGTTATGCATGTTGATGTGATGTATTCATGCTAAGTGTACTATTTTGGGAAAATGCTTGCATTCGGGACTGGTAGAACGATGATAAGCTAGGGGTTTTGCTTGAAATATGTTTGACATTGTTGTATGATCGATATTTGGTGTTTCCACACGTTCCGGATCTGATTTGGAGGGTTAAACGCGCGAAAAACCGGAACAGCTCTGCTGAGGGCGATTGGGGACCCTAATCGCCTATGCTATAGGCGATTGGGAGCCCAATCGCCTGATATGGAAGCCTAATCGCCTATAGGATAGGCGATTGGGGGCCTAATTGCCTTCATTTCATGCGATTGTGATCCTAATTGCTAGTTAAGTCCTGAATTGCATGTCTTACGACCTAATCGCCTGATAAACTCCTGAAATGCATGTCTTATGACCTAATCGCCTATATTAAGAGGCGATTAGCCCCTATAATCGCCTGTTGACTTTCACAATCGCTAGTTGACTTTTCCTAATCGCCTGTACTGCTGCTGTAAGTGTATTTTGGCATTCCGAGACCCGATTTGACACCTAGGAACATGCTAGGAACCCCGTATCATACCTGATAACTTGGTAACACGTGCTCGGGCTTATTTATGTGCTGTTTGAACTATGTGTTAGACTTGTTGAACTTTAACGCATGTTAAGTATGATTGCATGATTGTATGATTGAGAGTACAAGTATAACACGTGGAGTCTCGGGTCACCAATGGGATGTCGAGTCTTGTACATTTGGTCAGTTTACAGTTAACGTGTTTTCAAACGAACCTGGTTATGGTCTGGACATCTAGGGACTAACTAACCCACGGGTTATTAGTCTAAGTACTTGTAACTGTCATATGTTAGGTCGCCGCTTTACGGGGCTAGCATAGCTTGCTGATCTTATTCATTAGTTGAAGTAACGCAACCTAAGGTGAGTTCACGGCCCCACTTCAACTGGTTTTACTTTTGGGGGAGAAAACGTGCGTAGAACTATGTTTTGAGAACTTTTGTCATACTATGGTTTATTTTGAGTTACTATACGATCTTTTAAGTCCCGGGGAAACCATGAATGTGCGGTATAGCACAACGGGGGAAATGTGGATAGATCTATTGGGCGTGACCTGCCCCACTCGTCGCCTTGGAGGGCCGGGCGGGTGCATGTTGTCTCGACCTTGTAACATTGTAACTTGTGACATTATTCGGGCTGTAACATTGGTAACTTGTGACGTGTCTAGTAATGGTTTCCAGTCGTAGTAGTAACAGAACATACGCCTAGCTAGCGTACTTTGGTTGAACATTTTGTAGTATGGACAGGTGGAACTTGGTATACTTTTGTAACTTGGTAACTTTTATTAAAACCTGTGAACTCACCGGCATTTTGTGCTGACGAACTTTTGGCATGTTTTTCTCAGGTCGCTAAGGTAGCAAACAAGGACTAGGGCGCACGCGTCTGCACGGCGTCTAGTTTAGGATCATGTTTTCTTATGTTGGACAATTGGAATTACTTTGGATTTTGGATTGTAACAAAGCTTCCGCTACTGTTTAATGAGTTCAAACTTATGTTTTTAAATATGCATGTGTTCATATAGTGTTGTTTATTGTGACCGTTGACTTGGATCCTGGTTTGTCACGCGCCTCGCGGTAAAACCCCGCAGGTGGATTTTGAGGGTGTGACATAAAATTTATGCATGTTTGGAGACTCTAAATCTAAATTAATATTAATTGATCTCTTACTTAAAAAGGATCACTTAAGAAGTAAGATGATGCTCATGCGGCCATGCAGGAGGTAGAGTTTGATACAAAGTCAATTCAAGAGTTTATCAAATAATATATATGGACAAATGGATAAGAATAAACAACTAGAATTATCAGCTTAAATACACATAACGTTCTTCTATAATTTAAGTTATTTGGATTAACCACAATAAAAAACATATTGAGTTCTTTTAACGTCTAGGACACGTTGAAGAACCTATGAAAATTTTGATATTTTACTTTATAGGATATTAAACAACTTCAATGATATAAATACCAACTCTTATATACAAAACTTATGCCTATTACATCATCAAAACTCCATCTTCTAAAAGGAAAAAAAGAAGAAAAAAAAAGTTGAAAGGAGTGAAGATAGATGTATAAAGCACCACTACCACCATCTCAAAGCATATATTGGGTCCCATTAATGGAGATTACTACTCCCCTACTTCAAACATCCATCCATCCTACAAGTTATATAATTAGACATATCCGATTAGACAATAGACATCAAGTTAGAGTGGGTTAGACGCAATTCCATTCCCACCACCAACCCTTGCCACCTCTCCCACATTCTTAAATTAAATTAATATGCTTCACTTGACTTGAGTACCTTACAATATCTCCTATATATTCACACATATAGATATATACTTTTTGAAAAACAATTCTTAGATTTTCTTGAATAAATCTCCTGCGTCTAAACTCAGGATTTAAACTCGTGAACGTTAACACTTAAATTGTGAAATACACTATTTACCACCAGGGTGGTAGGATATCCTTTAGAAAATCTATATATATATATATATAGGAAAGATCCGGTACAAATAGCTTTTTTGGTAAGAACTGTGAGAATCAAAGGAGGGTATTTTTTTAAAATTTTTTTTTAAAAATTTTTTTTCCCCATATTGTTAAACATGTATTATAGTATTGAAAACTAAAAAAAAAAAAAAAAAAAAAATTTTGGTGTAGAGTAATTACGTGTAGAGTAATTACATAATTACTCTAGTGTAAACTAATGTATTTACCTTAATGACGTAATTACACTAAAAAAAATTTTTTTTTTTAATTTTTTTTTTGTATTATTCATCTAGAAAGAATGTTTAAGCATATGGGAAAAAAAATTCTAAAAAAAAAATAAATTTTTTTTACCCCCTTTGATTCTCACAGTTCTTACAAAAAAACTATATGTATTTGATCTCTATATATATATATATATAAAGATTAGTGCATGTATATGTTAGATGGCACCATGCATGCATGCATCATTAGTGGCAAGGTTAAAGTGGCAAGAAATAAAATGAAATGATGAATAAAGCAAAGAAGCAAAGTGAAAGAGGGATAAGTAGTCAAATGTATGAATAGTGAAAAGAAAAAGAGAGTGGACAAATGTTGATCCATGAAACACGAATCTATCATCAACTTTCAACATTGGGATTCAACCTCTACACTTTTGTCTTCACATTCCTTGGCCTTTAACCATCTAAAGTCCTCAACATACAAACAACACACCAAAAATCAAATCCATCCAATTCACTTCCCCATTTTATTATTTGTAATAATAATATTATTATATTATATAATTTCAATATATAAAAAAAACATAATTTCCCACACACATCCTTGAACATGGATCCCAACCCCTCAAACCTACATCATCCTCAACACCAACACCATCCACATGACCTTACTTCAACTCTCTTAACCAATCCTAACCCCACCAATACACACAACAACATGGGAGATCACAACCTTAACACCAACACCAACACAAACACAAACCCCAGCAACAACATTAAACTCTCCGAAATCAAAGACTTCCAAATAACAACAACAGTCACCGACAAACAAGACACAGCAACCAACAAAAAACAACAACAGTTAGCTCCTAAACGCACATCAAACAAAGACAGACACACAAAGGTAGAAGGAAGAGGTAGGAGAATACGTATGCCAGCTTTATGTGCAGCAAGAATATTCCAGCTCACTAGAGAGTTAGGTAACAAATCCGATGGAGAAACCATTCAGTGGCTGCTACAGCAAGCCGAGCCGTCAATCATAGCCGCCACTGGAACAGGAACTATCCCGGCTTCTATGTTAGCCGTTACAGGTACTATCTCACCTGCTTCACATGGCTTGTCTATTTCAGCTGGCTTGCAACATGAGTTAGGTGGTGGTAATGGTAATAATAATATTAATAGTAGTAGTACTAGGCTTAGTTGGCCCATGGGTAGACCTATGGTTACGGCTACGGCTACACCCACGGCTATGTGGCCTGGAACTGGGTTCGGGTTTCAGTCGGCTTGTTCGGGTTCTACGGGTAGCAATTTGGGGGTTGAAAGCTCGAATTATTTGCAAAAGATGGCGTTTACTGGGTTTGATTTGCCCGGGTCTAATATGGGTCAGATGAGTTTTTCTTCGATTTTGGGTAATCATAATCATGGTCTTGATCATAATAATAATAATAGTAATCAGCAGCAGCAGCAGCAGCAGCTTCCTGGGTTGGAGCTTGGGTTGTCTCAAGATGGGCATTTAGGGGTTTTGAATCAACAGGCTTTGAATCAGATATACCAGATGGGTTCGGGGCAGGGTCAGGGTTCGGGTTCGGGTCAGGGTCGAATGCATCATCAGCAACAGCAGCAGACATCAAATGATAATTCTCAAGGGTCAGAGGGACAGTAGAATGTTAGATGAATTATTATTATTATTATATGGGATGGTTATTGTATGTAAAAAGAATGTGATGGATGGATGAAGATGATGATGATGATGATGATGGGGTTGTTTGGGTTGCATCTTCACAGTGTTCAGTTACTGCAGGTGTTTCTGTAAATCATAGATTTTTCTTTTTGGGTTACATTTTACATATAGTAGTCTTGCTTGTGCTCTGATTTTGCAGGGTCATACTAGTTTGGATTTGGATTGGAATTATAACATTTTCTTGTTTGTTTGAAGTATACATTAATGCCATATTTTGATATTGAGTAATGCCATATGTTGGAAAATTTTAGTTTTTGCGTCTTTATTATTGTTATTAATTTGTAACATATCTATAGAAGATGCATCTCAGAAAAGGGGAAAAGAAGTGTTCTTGAGGATGGTGATTGGGATCTTGGTTATGTAACATCCGACCCCAGATACCAACTAATGTTGTGTGCTTTGTTTTTTAGTTGTTCGAGTGGAGACTTCCACCAGTGAATCAAATCGGTGATCACCCAACCTTACATTACTCTCACCCAAACATGCGTAAGTGTGAAATTTTCTCTCATCCATAGCTATTGCGTCTAATAAAACACGTTGGTGGTATTTGTGGTAAGGCATTCCTCATGAGCCTAGCATGTCCCAAGTTAACGCCGGTATGGATTTGCATGGTTTTACGGCTATCATATTTAGTACTTGTTCTTGAGATGACTCATATAAGTGTTTGTGTCATGAATTAGTTAATAAAGTGAAGGTATTGGAGTAGGTTTAGATGGTGTCTATGAGAGCATGTTGTGACTTGTGAGTGGAACTTTTCCTTTATCTTTTTTTTTTTTCAAGATTTGGGTCTGTAAGTGGTGGTCCAAGAAACTGCAAACAGAATCAGATTGTTCTTTTATAACTTAAAATATATAGTTTTGAAACCTGCTAGTTTTTGATAGGTGATTATGTTTTATATAGTTTTGAAAAAATAAAGTTGGAATGTTAGAAACCTAACGCATCAGGAATAAACATGTAGGTTGACATATTATCACTTGTAACAAAGTCCATTTGCATTAATTAGGTCTTATACCGATTATTTAAACACATCTATATCTTATCTTATCTTGAATGTTTATTATTGACTACATCAGAAATTGGGCTAGCTTCTAAATGACATTTAATGTGACATGTTTTAAATCAAATGATTGGTTTATAAAATGTATTGGATGGCAAATATTATTTGACAACACAAATGAAATGCAAATCAAATTGATAAACAAAATAATATAAGAAACAACGGTCTCATGTCCATAGTTCTTCATAAACTTGCACTCCGTGATGGGTAGTATTTTGCTTGAATTGTGGTTTAGGCATGTTGATTTTAAAGGCACTAGCTCCTTTTTTAAATTTGAGCTTTTAGTGATAGACCTAGAGGGGCAAATAAAAAAAAAAACATTTCGTTTTAAATCTAGTTCAGATCGAGTCAATGAAAGTAAAAACCGGATTGGTTTTAAAACCTAAAGGAAAATCATACCGGATCGGAATGAATCTTTCAAACCGGTTTGAATGTGTTCTAGTTCACCTAAACCAGATTCAAAACATACATACCCAAACTGGTTTGTGGATTGATTTCAAATTGGTTTAGTGTTAAAAATATACGTACGCATTATAGTTTAATAGTCAAAAGGGCGTTTACTTTGGACATAGTTAAAATATGTTGCATAAGATTTGTGCAGGTCAAAGGGTCCGGTCAACTTGTGTTCATGTGATAAGTTGTGGGCTTGTAGCTGTTGATGATTGCTGGGCTTGCAGGATACATCTAGTGGGCTTATAAGACTTGCAGGATACATCTAGTGGGCTTGTAACCAATGCACCTTATGTGGCCCATTGCATCTTATGTCTCGACAACCTTTATGATATAAGGCAGAAGTCAGAAGTAATAATGATCATATATACTTTTCTCATCTCTAACATCACACACAAAAAGAGGCGTTAGGGTTTGAGTATAGAGGTGGCCTGGATATTCATATACATTCACACCTTATCTTTCATCGATCATATCACTAGTATTATTATTCATGATCATCCAGACATTGTTGATGATTCTATCGTTTTCTCTCAACCTTCCAGATTCTTCGTAGTGGTTACCAGTCTCTCATCTAGAGTTTGAATGTTGAATCAGGTGTATTCTGTTTCTGTGATTCTCAGTGTGATTTTAGATTTGTGAGAGGTTGAGTTGTAATCTTTTGATTTGTGAGTCTGTGCGTTTTAGCCTGTTAGGATTTTCTTGTATTTTAAGACGTCTTGTATGTTCTGGGACTATTTTTTGGTTTGGGAATAAATCGTATTTTTAGTCTTGTTATCATATTTTTTGACATGGTATCAGAGCTTAGCTCTTGATCTTGACCGTTGCTTCCGTTGTTGGTTCTTGAAGATCCGAACCGGTTTTTTTTCTTTCTGTAGATCTGGTCTCTGGTCTATGAATCGTTGGTTTCTTGAGGCTGGTTATCTGCTGATCTTTCTTTAAAATAGATCTGGTTTGCCGGTTGTTCATGTTTTGAAGATTTGTTGGTTTGTGACGATAGATTCATCAAGTGTTGCTCATTTATGGATCAGTTCTGGACAAAGTTTTTTTGTGGATAATACTTTCGCTGGTTCTTGAAGTTGAATGTTATCGTGGTGGCTGTGCAGATCTAATTCAGTGTATGAAAGGAAGAGAAGCCTTTTTTGACTAGAAGGGTGTTAATTGTTGCTTTTGATTCTGATCTGGTGCTACTTGGAAAGGTCAATGTTATCTGGTCTCAGCTTGTTGCTCGAGTCTTATTTCCAGTTTATTTCTGAATAAAATTGAGGTGTTGAAAGATCTGGGCTCTTGATAATTATTGTTGACTGTTTCTGGTTCTTGACTGGTTAACAGTCGGAAAAAAGGAAAAAAAGGTCTCGGTTTTTTAGTTTGATTCTAAGCGGATTTAAAGTTGGCTCCAGTCAGATTTGGTATTAGCCGTGTTGGTCTGGTCCTGTACCGGTTTACCGCTGTGTTTCTTGGTTCCGGAGTATTGCAGATCTGGGTGAATTACCGGTGAGATTGTTCCTTGTCTCTGTTTTATTTTATGTTGTGTCTAGGAGCACTGCCCGGGTTAGGGGGACCGGAATTGGCTCAATAACTTGTGTGTCAAGTCTGTGTGTTCTTGATTGACTGTTATTTGAGTTCTTTTCTGTTTGCTGATTGTTTGTTTATTTCTGAGAATACTTGTTGGTATAGTCAAAATCAGGCTCCCTTGTTAAGACCTGCGTAGGCACCTTTGAGTGATGAACCTACGATCTGGACACTGACTTGGCTTCGCCGTGATTAAGTTGCGTTATATTTGATATTGATTGTTATTTGTCATTTGATTAAATAATGGCCAATAATGTTTGTCTTGACGTATCTGTGAATGGTTATTTGATTGTTCTGTTATTTGGTGGGTTAATATTTTCAGTACTGCTTGATTGTATTTCCTTTAATAGAATTGATTGTCTATATAGGTTATAATTTTGGTACTGGAAATAATGATGATAATAATAACAGATATCTTGTAGTTATTGAAACGTAAAATCGCAAATTTGCTACTAATGATCTGCACTTGATGATTCTTGTGCTTAGATCCCGTATTCTCTAGGTCTAGAAAGTGCTTGTGTTGTTTTGTGATCTGTATATCTGTTGCTTTCATGGTTCTTGAATCGTGTGGTTAAATTTGTTTTTTAATTCAAATTCTTATGACTGGAAAATAGGTAATCAGATTTGGTCTTTAAATTCTTCGCAAGCCTTTTTATCTGACATGAACTTAAAAGTTTTAAATGTTCTGATTGTTATTTTATATGGAATCTTGGTGTCTCTCGATTTGCTTTGATTCTATCGTATTTTAGAGTCTATATTTGGTGAGTTGTTGAGAGATTTTTTAAGATGATCTGCGTATGTTGAGAATTTGTTTGTTATATTGCTACTAGTAGTAGTAATATTAAGTTTCTGTTCTCAAATATTTGTTAACTATGTAACTGTGTTTACTAGGTTTTGAATCGTGTGGTTCATGGTTATAATATAGGCTTTAACGTGTCTTGATGAGTTTATAATTGAACTCGTATCATGATGGTTTTGTGTGGCCTGTATTCAATGTGTGTATATCTTTGTTGTCTGATTAGTTGAACTGTGTGGTTCGTGTGGTTCAGGTGCTAATCCAACAATTGTTGTCTAAGAATATATTTTGAATATGACAGCCTTGTATGTTGTCTCTTGTGAGATTTTCTGGTTGCAAAGCATGTGATTTTTGTTTTTTCAATCAGTATTTGTATGGCTGTGTCTTTATAGTCTGATGGAGTCATAGGATTTATGATTCTTATTGTTATGAGACTTGTGTGTTGAATCTTGAGATTCAATATTTGTGGAGTATTGGTTGTGAAGTTGTAAAAGATTTTGCGAATTGATTCAAATTAGTCTTTATGTTCTTTACAAGTTTTCTATTGATATGTTTCTTGTAAAGTTGTAAAAGTTTTTGATCAATGCAAATTAGTCTTTAAGTTCGTCTCAAGTCTTTACATATTTTTTTTTTGTCAGCCTTGTTTACTCCTTTGTGGGATGTCTTTCTAATTGAAAAATCGTGTGATTTGTCTTATTCAATTAGATGTTTTTTGGCTGTTAATTCTGGTATTGAAGCATGGTGCTTGATTTGGTAACCTGTGTGTTTCAAATATGTGTATCCTTTCTGTTGTAATCTCTGGTTTTGGCACTAGATCTAGGATTGTTAAATAAAATCTACATGTTGTAGGTTTATGTGTCCGTTAGATCGTGTTAGTGTTTTTTGTATGTTCGTCTGGTTGATGACATAAGCCGTAGAGGTTATAGAAGGATGTGTAAGCAGATCCGGTTGGTTTCTGTTATGTTCTAAGCATTGTACATCTTGTAGGTGTTGTCGCCTTTTGTGTGTTCTTCTGTGTGGAAGATTGTGTTCTGGTATTGAAATCTTGTGATTTTGAGTGTTATCAGATATTGTTTAGGCTGTAATAGTGCTTACATGTTTTTTTGAATCATGTGATTCAATTTTTTATAGTTCTTGTTGTTTGCGAAGGTGTAAATATTTGATTAGCTCAAATTTAAAAGGTTTTGGTTAAATCAAATGAGTGTTTACATTCTTTACAAGGTTTTATCAACATGAATAAAATTTGTCTTGAATGTTTTGATTGATAAATCGTGTGATTTGGTGTTAATCAGAACATGTTTTTTGGTGTGTCCTATAATATGTTGTATGCATGATTGATAGGATTTCTTGCTGAATTACATGATTTGCTTGCCTTATATGATTGTTTCCAAATGTGGCTTTAAAACTCTTCTTTTTTTATCTTAAAATCTTTGTTAAACCATCTTGGGCTAGGTTTGTTTTAGTATTTGAAATCTTCTGGTTGATAATCTTCATTGATTCATTCTAGTTCATAGGTCTTGTCATGTTATGTAGAAGTGTTTAGTCGTTCAAATCATTTGTTTTTGGTTTCTTTGTGGTCAACTTTTTCGTCATAAGGAAAAAATTGGATTTACTGTTATACTACTTGTTTATATAAATAATAAGTTGGTCATATGTACTCATAAAAATAAATTTTTAAAAGTTTTTTTCAAATTCGAGTTTTCTTTAAGGGATCTAGGAGTTGGTAAATGTTTCCTAGATATTGAATTCATTAAATTTGATGAAAATGATATATTTGACACTTATCAGTCATGATACTTCACATTTTAAACATGTTTTACGTTAGTTTTCATTCTTGCTCAAGTTTTATAGAATCATATGTTAAGGTTTGTTATTATCATTGATTCTATTACATGTCTCTCGCTTGTTTAGATTTATTTAATCTAACATAGTTTGTGCATCTTTTAAAGCATTAGAGAGATTGTAAGCAAGTTATCTTGTTGATAGTCTGTAGCGGTTGAGTGTTGTTCTCTTGTTTGATTTAGACTTGATTTTGTTGACCTTGTTAGGTTCTTTTTAAAGTAGTTTTTTGTTCAAGTATAATCATGACTGGGTAGGTGTTTTATATTTCTTGAAACCTATTAAAGAAAACTGGAAAAAAAAAGGGGCAGTTCATTGTCTCACGGCGTTCAGCTAAAGATGAGCGTCGCTTTATATGCACTGCTACATGTGGGATTTGTTGATGACATAACCAACTTAGTACTAAAATTACAAAGTAGTATTTTAGTTTCTGGTAATAGTTTTCTGCCATAACAATATATTTTCTATGATCAGATTTATACTGCACTAGTTGTTCACGAACATGTGTATAGTATCTTTTGTGGTTTAATCTTGTTAATTGAGGTTTTTTTGTTGTGCTATTTTTAATGATCAATTATTCTTGACGACAAGTGTTCAACAAAAGAAGTTTTTAGTTATTGATAGATCTTGTTGATATTGTTTGGCTCTTGTTCTCTTGATAAAACCATACTGACACGGTAGTATTAACAAGTGTTTGCAAACCAAAAAGAGGAATACATATTCAGGTTAGGCTATCTGTTGTTTCGTTTTAGTAATAATGCCGCTCTATCATTTTTTTTTATATAGAACTAGTCTTTCTTGAGCTGTGTCTAATTTTAAGAGGTTTGGTGTCAAAAAGTATAGTTAATACTGGAATGTAAAATATGCTTCTCAGGTCACATGTATTTTTTTCAAGGGTCTTAATCCTAAATAACATGATAAGCTATGCAATTTGCTTGAAATGGTTGTTGACCCGTTTGACTATTAAACTATGGGGGGGTGTTAAAAATATACGTACGCATTATAGTTTAATAGTCAAAAGGGCGTTTACTTTGGACATAGTTAAAATATGTTGCATAAGATTTGTGCAGGTCAAAGGGTCCGGTCAACTTGTGTTCATGTGATAAGTTGTGGGCTTGTAGCTGTTGATGATTGCTGGGCTTGCAGGATACATCTAGTGGGCTTATAAGACTTGCAGGATACATCTAGTGGGCTTGTAACCAATGCACCTTATGTGGCCCATTGCATCTTATGTCTCGACAACCTTTATGATATAAGGCAGAAGTCAGAAGTAATAATGATCATATATACTTTTCTCATCTCTAACATCACACACAAAAAGAGGCGTTAGGGTTTGAGTATAGAGGTGGCCTGGATATTCATATACATTCACACCTTATCTTTCATCGATCATATCACTAGTATTATTATTCATGATCATCCAGACATTGTTGATGATTCTATCGTTTTCTCTCAACCTTCCAGATTCTTCGTAGTGGTTACCAGTCTCTCATCTAGAGTTTGAATGTTGAATCAGGTGTATTCTGTTTCTGTGATTCTCAGTGTGATTTTAGATTTGTGAGAGGTTGAGTTGTAATCTTTTGATTTGTGAGTCTGTGCGTTTTAGCCTGTTAGGATTTTCTTGTATTTTAAGACGTCTTGTATGTTCTGGGACTATTTTTTGGTTTGGGAATAAATCGTATTTTTAGTCTTGTTATCATATTTTTTGACAGATCCGTTTTGGTTATGCAATTCTAGCTAGACCCTAGATTGTCCGCTTTGCCCCGTATGGGTTGCTCACCTAAGCACACTTAACTGTGGATTTTTCATGTGCTCCACAATTAACTAAGCCCAAAACGGGTTGGTGATTGATTTAAGAGGCATTGGATTACTTATAGACCAATAATTCCCCTATCCACGGTCTAAGTGGGATTTTCCTATGGTGTTACAATGGCGCTTGTTCATTTTATCAGTAGTTGGTATTTTTACATGCTTGTACTTGTAGTAACGAGAAAAATCACCGCATCCCCACCACAAATCTAACCCAAGCGAGGAGAGTAACAATGTTCTATCCATGTAGGTTTAGAGGAACATTTGTCACACAAGCACTATTGCGAACGAACAATTGTAGCAACAAACTTATAGGTTGTTTAACCTATGGATATGCAATAAGGCACAGTTGTTTGTATTATTGCATATTTGTTTAACCTATGGAGATGCAATAATACAAAATCTGTATTTAATGGTGTAACCTCTTGAGAAAGTGTTTTGTTTAAAATCTTTTACTTTTCAAACATGTTTCTTTATGGGTCTTCGACAAATGAATTGTATAACATAATTTATGAAATGTGATTGTGTAAAGATGAAACAAAGTCCGTATCTAAATAAATTATATTCACTACAAGATTATGATTGTGCTTAATATTTTAGCATTATTTATTTTCACATCCAGATGTTCACCTATGCTAGTGTCAATACATGTGATAGACGTATGAATAAAGATTCGACAAAGAACACATGTTATACGAGATTAATTTATATGGTTTAAAGTGTATACAAGTGGCATGTATATCTAATAATCATGTTGTCACTCTTAAAAACATTCATTTAAAGGTAGCACAAGAATGAAGTCTAACCATGATCGAATGCAGTGACGAATCTAGAAGAAAAATTCAGGGATATTCCAAATTTTCTTTTTACCCTACATTTATAGAATGTAAAAAAAATTGGACGACAAGTGGTGACCTATCTCCCGTGTCCGGTGTACTCCATGGCCTTGTTCGGTTTTTTACCCTGGCCGGCTTTCCCATGTCGATTTCTCATCTCTTTCAACAATAATATGAGTTTGGGCCTTTATATATTTTTTTTACTAAATGTTGGCTGTGACTTTTACTAAATTGGGCTTTTAATTTATACTAATTTTGGGCTAAATGGGGGCTTTTAATTAATATGAATTTCTTTGAGGTGTTGGGTCTATAATAAATTTTGTTCATCAGAGATAGGGATGACAAAAATACCCAAGCCTTATGGGTATACCCAAAACCCGAAGCATCCGGGATACGTATACTCAATACCTAACGGGTTTGGTGCCCCGAAACATATTTTCAAAAACATTTCTTTTATTATTTTTATTTCCCGTTAAGCCTTATTTAGGAACACGTCATTCTAATAGTTTCCTTGCTTAGAAAATAAAATTTTCTTTTTTATTTCCCCTGTCCCCCACATGAAACCTCCCCTAACCAAATAAACACAGCCACCAAAAGAAATTTCAAAGCTCAAAGCGATAGCTTGTAATATTTAAAAATAATAATCACATTTGAGGTGTAAAAACAATGTTGCATGGAAGTGGAGATAATTCCTACTGATGCTAACACTTTGTACTACGGCTATTCACGAGTCAAGTCTAATCGACCACATCTTTGCTCGTGTTTGGCTTATTTACAAATCGAGTTGAGCCAAACTTGAACGCAATTAAATTTATGCCTTAAAAAACAACGCATTTTATAGCATAATATTTTTCATGTATGACAATGTTGTAGTCAATGATGAAGCTGAGGCGGTGAAACAATGAGACATTGAGCAATACTGTAGAGAACGCTGGCAGTGAGAGTGGAAGACAATCTACTTACGATGAGAGTAGGAGACAATGAGGTGATGATCAAACTGTCCATGTCAAAGATCGTCGCATAACAACTTATAGTTCTACTTTTAGATTTAGTGTCAAAATTTTATTTGGACATAGCTTGATTTGTGGCAAAGTTCTTAATATAATTTCTTACTGTACATGCAAATTATTTTGTCAATCAAATTCATCTGGAGTTAACTTTCATCTCCTAACACTCCCATTATTAATAATGGAAATTGGTTGAAAAGGTGGCAAGAAATTACCATTACTAATGGTGATTTGCAGGAAATGCGCAGAAATCGTCGGTAGAAACGGCTGATTACAGAAAAAGCTGTAAATTGCCATTTACAATGGGGATTTTTAGAAATTTGAAGCTTTTTGTTAGAATTCCTTGGAATCCGAACGAACGAACTGACATACTCTATGGTTTCCCCCAAATCGTTGTTCCAAACTGCGATGGCATTAGAAGTGAAAAAATAGAGAGGGTGGCGCTAGAAGTGAAAAATTAGAGAGGGTGGCATTAGAAGTGAAAAGATTGAGGGCATGTTTGGATAAACTTATTTGAGTTCAAAAAGATTTTTTCTTAAAAGAACTTATTAACTTATAACTTTTTGAAAAGAACTTTTTTTAAAAAAGTGTTTGGGTTATGTGGTGATAAGTCAATAAGTTGTTTTGTAAAAAGTGTTTGGCTTAGCTTATTTATGTAAAATGACAAAAAATGACATTATTTAAAAAGTCAAATATGTTGTTGTTATTGATCACATTGGGTATGTTAGGTAAATTTTCACAATAAGTTATAAGGAGGATCAAAAAGTCACTCCTCCCTTACTTTTTCAAAACAACTTATCATAGGCAAACAAAAAGTCATTTTCCTTTTACCAAACATTTTTTTAACTTACTAACTTTTTAGAAAAATTATAAGTTATAAGGAGGTGGAAATAAGGAGAGCCAAACATGCTCTGAGAGAGGAAGCACTATTTCTGAAAAAAAAAAAAAAAAAAAACTCCATAATGATCATATCTTATCTTGTGCATGTATTGACCAGTGGCCACATAGATCCAACAACAAAACCCTTGAGAGACTCACAGGTTTGCACCATCATCTAAAATGACACAAGAGTTGCTTGATACCATATTGTAACACACTGGCCACAACTACGATATTGTTTGTTTTATCATTATTGGCTTAAGATGAGTAGAACTTCCCTGTACTTAGGTCACTCATATGGAATTTGTTGTATAAATGTCCCTAATAGGTCTCATAGTTTAATTAGCTGAACATATCTTCTATCAACATTCCATTTGATAGTAATTCACCAAAGATGTTTCACCACTTGTTAGGTCCAAACATAAACCTATTAAAACAAAGAAGGCAAAATTGAACCCAAGATAAGACATCACCAAAAATAACAACCAAAGACCGCCTCTACTAATGGAAAAAATCATGAAAAAAGTTGCAAGCAATGAACATGTGAAAACCCATACAAAAATAAGATGATTCAGACTCCACTATGTGTGGTAGAAAATAAGAAAACCACTTAATAGTTTGTAAGGGTAGACGGGGCAGTACACAATAAACCACCCGTGATGGCCGTGATCATTGCAAACACTACTTTGCGGTCAACGAGATAGTCGGAATGCATCGCTGCCACGATGTGCATTATGCCCGCGACATTATGGCTAGTCGTTGGACAACGGTGAAATGACCATTCAAATTAAAAAAAAATACCTTTTTACTCCATTCACAATTTAAATATTCAATTGCCCATCTCTACCATTTTCAATATATTTTCAAATATCGAATATTTTCAACTCTCAAAATTTTGTTTAAACAATGGTGCTTTGGTCTGAAGAGGAAGAAATTGCGCTAATAATTGCATATAACAACGTGCACGAAGATACGACGTCAACGAGTCGGGGCAATTGGGCTCTACAATGGGTTAAATTTTAGCCAAGTTTGGTATTCTAATCGATGGAACACAACGCAGGTGTGATTCAATCTCGCACAAGTTTAACGATCTTAAAGGAAAGTGTAAGACCTTTGAAAAAATGTTTAAAAAAAAGTCAAGAATGAGGTGGCCATGACCCACCACAACCGAAGACATGCTCATAGCCCTTGCTCAAATCGAGTATGTTTCTGAGGTCGGACAAGATTTTAAACATGTTTCGGAGTGGCAGATGTCACGGCCAAAACTACGTTAAGTTAATTATATTTTCTAGTTATTATTTAATTTTATGTCTTTATTTTATGTTATATTATTTTAATTTTAGTTAATGTAACTAGATTTTTTCCCGCTGCGCGTTGCGGCGGCGGGACAAACCAAAAACATGATTTAGAGTCAAAGTTACGCAGACACAAAGGTTAAAAACTGACTTGGCTCATAAATACGGTTGGCTTTGATTGCTTAACTGAGTTTAATAAAATAATACCAATGTGCAAAACATGCCAACAAATCTCACTATGACTTGATTGTGTTTAAACATGATTAAGAAAAATACTTTAAACACGATTCAGACTCAAAGCTACACAGAAGCAAAGGTTAAAAATTGACTTGGCTTAGAATTATGTGTGGCTCTGGATTGCCTAACTAAAGCCATCACGCTCCAACTTAAGCAACAACCACATTTACCCCAATTTGATAAGCAAACTTTATACATTTTTCATGCACCTGCATATAGTAGGTACCGACTATAACAAACTTTGCAGCTACAAAAGAGATCTATGAAAGTCAAGATACAACAAAATACCTTCAACTGCGCTTGTTTCTCTCATCTTCTTTTACGCTATATAAATGGCATATGATTAGCATTGAGAAGTCTATATCATATTGATGTAGAGTAGTATGAGCATGTTACTTATCAATAAGACTATGTAATTGCCTTCTTCTGGGGTTAACACAGATTATAGTAGCCGATGTCGAGGTAAATTAAGGTGCACCTGAAAATCATCATGGTTTTTGAAGAGTTAATAATGAAACTCAAGCAACGGGAATGAAAAGCTACTTGTATAGTGACATAAGTTGTTAAAGTATTATTGGTTATATAACTATTACAAAAGTAATGTTATATGTTCTGTATGCACACTATAAATGTATTAAGAGAAACTTTCATACATAAATCATCCAAAATAATGATTGTTACTAAAAAATAAACTTCTTTTACAAAACTTGTCTGACCCGTTACCAAACAGACCCATCCTGCCCATTTTACACTAAAAAAAAGTCGACAATTTTAGCAAATGTAAGCCTCTTTTTAACACAAATAATTAGCTCGTTTGAGTTGTTACCTATGCCCGACCAGTCCATTCTATATCTCAAGATCGTAAAGATTCATTACCTTGTAAGCAAGATCATACGCTTGTAGCACCCCAAAATCACCCGTTCGCCTAATTACGCCATTGGGCGTGATTAGCAAAATAATAAAACGAGACTCGAATAATAAGAACTTGGGTTATGTCCTATTATGGAAAAAACACTAGTTTTGCTAAATGAGTTTAACAATAAAAGACTTGGAAATTTACTTGAGGGACTAAAGGTGTCAATTGGTTAAAGTTGAGATGGGGATATATTGTGTAAATAAGGGCTGGATCGACATTCATCAGGAGAAGTCGATCTTCACACCCCAAAACACACACATCACACCTACAACTCACAAATCTTGGGCAATCAAAGCCAAATCAAGGGGGTTTCGATGCATGAGCTAAAATCCGGATTATCCAAGCTTATTACACAAAAGGTATCTTTTATTTGGTACAATTTGATGTAAAAATCCATTTTGATCATGGTGAAATTTTAGGGTTTTAATAAAAACGTGAATCTCTTAGTCTCTATGGTCTTCTAGGTGTTAGTGGACATCAAGGAGACTATAAAAATGTGGTGAATCATAATAGCTTGTTGATTCATGAGAAATCATAATTATGTGATACGAGTAAGTAGTGGGTTTTTACCCTAATCATGAACTACATTAGTATGTGGAATAATCTTGTAATTTCTATGTGATTAGTATCATGTATGTGTGCTAATTGTTGAAATGATCATGTGCCAATGGTTAGCTAAGCCATGGCGTAATCTAGAAAGTATTGAACACCTAGAATTAACATGATGAAAATGGCGCGTATGAGGTGTTCGATAAAATGCTTGAATGAGAAAATAAAGGTGTAATACATGTATGAACATGAATACTTGAAACATGATGTTGGACTAGAGTAAAAAGAATACATGATGTTGTGGATAATTAAAGAAGTCCATATTATGTATTCTAACAAAACAAGTTTGACATGTCCCTAAGTTAGGTACAAGAACTAGGGATGCAAACGGGTCAAACGGAGACAAGTCAAGCATGAAGCAAGAACGGTTGCAAGGTAAGTATTTCTTACGCCTTAAGGTTACAAACACTACATAGAATGCTGTTAAAACGAGCCTGAAAGGCAGCACAAAAGTGCAGCGAAAAGCTGCTGAAACGTTGCAGAAAATGCAACAAAATGGATGCGAATTGCTGCAGAAAAACTGCAGTGAAAACCCTGTTGAAATGCAGTGAAAACGTTGCAGAAAACTGCAGCGAAAAGTTGCTGAAAATGCTGCAAAAAATTTCAGCGAAAACGCTGTAAAAATGCGGCGAAGGTTGTAGAGTTATATCCTATTGTATGAAACAATGTCATAGTAAGGAAAGACCCTATGGTGTAAACCATAATGAGTCGAATTGGTAAAAAAACGGAATAAATCTTATTTAGCAACAAACCTTAAGATATAAGGTTTGGATGCCTTAAGAGTAAGTTTAGAATGAGTCAAACGAACCAGACGGTTCATTCAGGTCAACTGGGTAAGTCATTATCACTTGAATCTGGAATTTTAATGTTTGCCTTGTCGAGTTGTTCCTCTACAGGTAAGCCTAGAGGCAAAGGGCACGCGTTGTCCTAGTATATTAAGTGGAATTTGCAAGGTACTTGTACTCGGTCATAACTTTGACCGTCAGGTATTTATTATGATTGAGGAAGGCATGAATTAAAGGCTTAAGGTCTCCTAATGGGTCAAGTAGCGCCTTCGGATAATAAATCGCTAATCTGGTTGAGAAACTAAGCATGTGAAACCAGATGTGAAATCTGGGTTGCTATATAATAAGAAAACATTCACACATGTATGTTTTGAGAATTTGGTTAATTATTCTCAAACCTCATCAAACGGGCCAATGGAACCTATTTTCTATAAAGAGCACACAATGAAGTCTTGGTGTGTACTATTTCCATAAAGTGTACACAAGGAAGTTTTGGTGTGCACTATTTCTATAAAGTGCACACATGAAAGTTTTGGTGTGCACTATTTCTATAGAGTGCACACAATGAAGTATTGGTGTGCACTATTTCTATAAAGTGCACACAAGGAAATTTTGGTGTGCACTATTTCTATAAAGGGCACACATGAAAGTTTTGGTGTGCACTATTTCTATAAAGTGCACATAAGGAAGTCTTGGTGTGAGCTATTTCTATAAAGTGCACACATGAAAGTTTTGGTGTGCACTATTTCTATAAAGTGCACACAATGAAGTTTTGGTGTGCACTATTTCTATAAAGTGCACATAAGGAAGTTTTGGTGTGCACTATTTCTACAAAGTGCACACATGAAAATTTGGGTGTGCACTATTTCTAAAAAGCGCACACATGGAAGTTTTGGTGTGCACTATTTCTCTAAAGTGCACACATGGAAGTAATAAGTATTTTGAAGTTATGGTTTGACTTGGCCTAATATGGATGGAAAATTTGTAAAAATTCCATAAACTCATACTGTTTATTCTTGGTTAAACCCAAATACCAACGATAAACACTTCCACTAATCTAAATGCATTATTTTCAATCTCACTAACCATTTCTTGTGAAATGCTGCTAGGTAAATATGTGATGGAAGTCCTGGAGCAAGGATTAAGTCTCGAGAAGAACCGAACACACCCGAGCACTCATCAAGCTTCCGCACTAGAATTCAAGAGACTCCCGTTGCAACGCAAAAATCTTAATATATGAGTTTAGAAAAAGAAATAATGTATTGATTACAACGGTGTAAGTTTTTCTTAAATATCAAGGTTTTAATCGAGAGTGAGTTTGATTAAGGCCAAAATCTGCAAGATTAAGTGATAATCACGTGTTTACAGATTAAGGTCTTACAACGCTAATGCCCATTCACTTTTAAAGGCACCTTCTTGCCTCACTTGAATCTTAGCTTTAACCCCCTACAATGTTCCCCTATGATCACACAATCCTTCCTACAGTTTTCAAAGTTTCAAATGTCAAGATCATAACATCTCACAACACATTTCAAAATTACCTCAACCACTTTTAAAGGCCCTAACTTTTATGTTGGTGGAAAGTGTAGTGGCGGATTTTGGGACAACAATTGAGGAGTCTCATTCATTCCGACATATAACATCGCATTTTCTCCATCATAGCATGTTTCCCTACTTTATAGTGGTTGTATTCTTTCTAAAACAAATTACTTGTTACCATTATGAAACGTAAAAAAAATAGATGAATAGATTTAAACCTAGAGATGCCGTGCAGCTCCCGACTCAACCCATTACCCAACAATACCTAGTAGCAACTTATCCAGTTCCAACTACACCACATAGAAATATAACCAAATTCTTAACAATGACATATAAATGATTATACCAAATCAGATTTAAAACTACCTTTTCAATTTTCAAATTTATCTGTGCAAATCATTAACACAAACAACAATGAGCCATACCTTTTCTTAAGCCCTTACAAAATCTTCCTCCTCAAACATAAATATCACAATCATGATTTTAACTGCGAGGGAACACATGGTCAGAGACACGTGTGTATGTCATCTATGTTAGTAAATTTTAAAACAAAAATCCAATAATATACATCTTAATGAACCATCACCTTTGCGAGTCGCCGCCGCTTGAAATTTTGTGGTCACTGCTCGAATTGCCACCATTTTTTCCTGCAGCTGCTGATCTTCTAACAATTTCGTCACCACGACCCTAGATCATGTCACCGGGAAACCGATTGGGCCGGTTTGCTCTTCCGTTGATGTGTGTGACTTTTGATCCGAAATGAGATAGTAGGTTAGGTTAGTTTTGATGGTGCCGACACATGTCGAACCCGTCAACGTAGTGAAGCTGACGAAGCGATATTGTCGGCGAAAAGGCTGTCGAGGTTCGGCGAAGGGGCTCGTCGGAAAAATCCAAAAACCCAACCTTTCCCTCTCTAACATCGAGTTTTGAACTTGGGATAGACATAAATAAAGTGGTTTAAACACGTAGAGCACGGAAGACGTTCAACGTGGATTGTCAACCCATAATATTAAAACAAAACCAGAAGTCTTTGTAGTATAACCTTGAAGCACAATGTAGAGCTTTTATGCACAATACAAGTTGCTAATTAAAATTATTTAAATGCTTTTATTTTATTTAATGTAATGTTATTTTATTTTATTTAATCTAATGTTATTTATTTTAAGTTTATTTAAAAAAATGTTAGTGATAGTGTGATGACCACCCCATGTAAAATGTGATGAAATGTGATGGATAGTGATGAAATAAGGTGACACATAAGGATTGGTTGGGTGTTTAGTGATAGTGTGATGACTACCCTAACCACCCTAACTGTGTTTTGAACAGATTTGACATATAATAGCTAGTAGTAGACAGCGCTAGCATATATACAACCTACAAAAACAGTAACTGGATAACATTCATAATACCATAGCTGTATGAAAACATCTTTTTAATCAAGCAACACGTACACTAGACATGTGCTACAAAAGAAGCATCTTTTAATGCACCTCTCACACCAACATGACAAAATTAATCCATCCATGAGACCATGACTATACATAGCCACATAGGGAGAGGAGATGGAGTGTATCTTATACAACCATTAAACACTGCTAGTCTCCTACTTGATTAGATCAAAAAAATATAGCCTTAAAGAATACACATAGATCGTGACGATGCTCAGGGGCGAAGCTTGGTTCTCAAATCGGCGTGGCCGGACACAATTTTTTTCAATCGGTAGTGGCAAATCGGCGAGGGCCGGACTCAACCCGAACTCAATTGACCTATAAAAAATCATAATTTTCCACTACCGCGCCAAAAAACAGAGGGGGGGGGGGGGGGGGGGGACAGGGCCACCCCTGGCCCTATAAAACCTTCGCCCTTGACAATGCTAACATGAAGATGATGTTTGGTAGTTGATAACTTATAATACGTTCTAGCTACGTGAACGGCATGCTAAAATACGATATAGAAAACATTTCATAACATTAAAGTTTACGATAACATGCAAAACAAATTCAAACCATCTATTTTTCACTTTTTTTTTTATCATGATTCATATTTTTAAATTTCATAGTGCTTATATACATATGTATGTAAGTTTATATATAAACAATCCAATGAATTTGTTAAGATGTATTTCTTAAGATATATTTCTTTACAGTCTTTAACATCCTTTTCAACTTTCTTCAACTTTGCCCTTCGCATTGCTTGCCTAACTACAAAACCATTATCTCAAAAACCGGCTAGAGGGGACACATCCGTGAGGTCAACATAAGCGTGTTTCCCACCAGCCCAGCCAAAGACGAGCACATATGTTGGGCGTAGAGTAGATCTCCCTCTGTCGGGTCCGTTAGAAATTTCACAGGGAATCCTTGTTAGCTGATATCCGTCAGAAAATTCACGCTGGCCTTATCTAGCTTCCAAGTTCCAATGATATAATTTTTTGCAAACTTATTTTTCTTAAGATACAAAGCAACTATATCATTTTTGTTCTACATGTTACAACAACATTGGGATGAAATAGATCGTGGACCACAAACCATGACACCACCCGAAGCGTTATATACATGATTTGAATAATTTGAGAACTCTTATAAGTTGTGAGAACCATAGCAACTCACTTTATAATCACAAACTTATTTTAATAAAAAATAATACATGTGTATTCTCAAACTCATGTAGAGCATCCAGACAAACTTATTAAGAATTCCAACACCATACCACAAATGATAAACAAACAATATAGAATACGCTACACACTTGAAAAGACATAACTATTTATTCCATTTTTAATTCTAAGATGGTATATGTGTGATTCGAATAAAGATAGATAGATATACTTATCCGAATAATGAAATCAATACCAATTCTAATTCTACACAACTTGGCCTCTTATTTATTCCAAATGATTTTGAATTTAATTTGTCAAGTCATTATATTTCGTCTTCTACAAACCATATATAGCATTGTCTAATCAAATTACATAAAAAGAATAGCCATATTGGGGATTATAATTTGTATAATACGAGAAAAAAATATTTTGAAGTAAAAATCGATCAACAATTATATTATATAGTATCTACTAGATTATACCCCGGGAACGTCCCGGGGTTGAAAAATCTAACATGACATATTAATTTTACATATGAAATAGAATGATGCGCTTTACAGTTACATGCATGAAAGCTTCGGGTAACAGCTAACCTAAAACAATTAAAAATATATCTCCAATGTTAACGCCTAACCTTAAACAATGTATGACTCTAATATTTATATCTAACCTAAAACAATGTATTACTCCAATGCTAACGCATGTTGAAAATAGAATTCATATTTACTGATTTGAACATAATTAGTGACTTGCCTATACATGATTAATGATTTACCTGAACGCTTTGTGTTTTTTTTTCCTGTTTTAACAAAACCCAACAAAAAATAGTCGTTTTTTTTCTCCGTTTGTTATATAGCACTATGGTACTCGTTGGAAAGATAATAAAACACTCGTTAATTTGGTGTAATTTTTTTCTTTAAAAAATCTCGCATATAAAAGATATTAACGTTTAAAAATAATGGGAGGAAACATAAGAGAGAAAAATCTAATTTTGTTTTTAAATTATTTTTTTCCTAAAATATCTCAATGCCACATGGGATGACACATGACACACTCAATGAGGAGAATGCCTCTTTGGCTGCCATGTCATTAAAATGGCTTTCTTTTATTATATGTATAGATTAAAGGAAAGACAATTCTACAGTGTTCTTCCTTTAATATATTATTGGCCACTAACTTTTAGGTTAACTTTATTTTCTGCCGCAGGCTAACTTTATTTTCTTCTAATTTGACCACCAAATTAGACCACCAAATTTTTACCTTTTAAGATATAAAACTTTGGCCACTAACTTTTAGCTTAACTTTATTTTCTTCTAATTTGACCACCAAACTTAGACCATCAACCTTTTTTTAATATATTATTGCCCACTAACTTTTAGGTTAACTTTATTTTCTGCCACTAATTTTTAGGTTAACTTTATTTTCTTCCAGTTTGACCACCAAACTTTTAGCTTTTAGGATTTAAAACTTTGGCCACTAACTTTTAGCTTAACTTTATTTTCTTCCAATTTGACCACCAAACTTAGACCACCAAACTTTTAGCTTTTAGGATTTAAAACTTTGGCCACTAACTTTTAGCTTAACTTTATTTTCTTCTAATTTGACCACCAAACTTAGATCACCAAACTTTTAGCTTTTAGAATTTTAAACTTTGACCACCAAACTTTTAGCTTTTAGGATTTTAAACTTTGACCACCCAACTTTTTTTGCATTGCACTTTGGCTTTAGCTTTTAGGATTTCAAAATTTGACCACCAAACTTTTAGCTTTTAGCCGCGAGTTTTTTTTTAAGCCCACGCGAGAATAACAGTCACTTAATATTATCTTTTATGTCCACGCAACCTTCCACACAACAGGAGCTCCCACATCGACGCGTGATTTTTAACGTCCACCAAATCCTCAACGTAACAGGAGCTCCCGCCGCGAAGCGCGGGGTAATAGAATCCTAGTTACTAACTAAACAAGGGAATGTGACGTCATAATAGTTATCAGCATCATTGAGTTGCATGTTCTTATTCTCATCTCATCCACTAGTGAGTAGTGATTACAACCATTGGAATATGGAAAGCTACCTCTGACCTCATTACTAATGCATTTGCTCGGTCCTTTCATCTTTTCTAATCCAGAATATTGCAATAGATTTATGCTTTTTTATTTACTTTCAAGCAACATGATGTGGTTATCCTATAGATGGATGATTCACCCCGCAACATTTAAGTATGGAACTTAACTGCGTTCCTGAAGATTTAGGTGTCTAATTTGAGTCACTAAAAAATATGTTTTTAAACCATAAATTTTGAGTTTTAAATGAGTTATGAGCTTATAAATGTGCTAATAAGTTTTTAAGTTTTCATGGGCCAAAGTTTTAAGTTTATAATAGGTTTTCTATTTAAAAAAAAAACACATAAATAAAACGGGCCTTAGCCGTGAGTTCTCTCCGACCACTCTAACAGTCTCCGATGATAGAAGTAGATTAGTTTGCAAAATCTTGCAAGATTTAGGTATAAAAGTCTATTTGTTTGTTGTTTAAAAGAATTATGCTATGTTTTTCTTTTTCATTTTCAAAATGACTAATTGTAAATAACTAAGGGGCTGTTTGGTAGCCTCTTAATCAGCCTCTTAACCATTCAAGTCTGAATGATTCAGCATTCAGACTGTTTGTTTCAGCATCTGAATGGAATGATTAAGTGCTGAACCATTAAGCTAATAAGGGATGCTGAATGATTCAGCTCTTAACCATTCAGAGCCTCTTAACCATTCAGACCATCTTAATGATTCAACACTTAATCAACCAAACAGCCCCTAAATCTATTGGAAAAAAAATTTGTGAGTTATGTCGGGGTATAATCACGGTTCGGTTCTGAATACTATTGAAACGATATTAATAGGTATAAATCACTATCAAGTTAATTCATGGATGAAAGTTCAAGTTCTCATATAACCTCCAAATATGATTTCAGTTTTTATACTAGGCCGAACTAAGGCCAGTCTTAACTTTGAAATTGAAGAAACAACGAGTATCACGGTGGTTAATAGTAAACACCGTGAGGTTTTATACACGTGTTCGCTCAGGTACAACCTTTCGCTCACACCGGTGACAGAACCTTGACCCTAAAAAATGAGAAAGTGTGTGTGTGGTGAAAGTGAGAACACAAGAATATAAGTGGTTCGGTCGAGAATGACCTACGTCCACTGTAAAGAGACAACTATTATTACTTTGGAGATTACAAAGTTGTTACAAGTATTATCTCCATTCTAATTCTTGCATGTAATTGCCGATCCTTTGCAAAGGAGAAGAAGTCTTCTATTTATAGGAGAAAATACAGGCCGGGTGAGACGACCCATAAAATGGTGTAACCGATCTGGCCTCGACCCGGGCCCAGATGTCTTCAGCCCATGAAAATGGCGGGAATCAGGTTACAATTAATGCTGATGTGAGAGAAAGCATGATCCGGCCTGCTACGAGTCCACGTGGCGCGACGCGATTGGGCGCGAGCGGCGCTTCTCTCTGACATAGCATGGTTGACCCTTCTGATGGCGCCTGATGTGACGTCTGGCAGCATACATGCTTGTACAGTACTCTGACGAGTACTGTGTAAGCATGGTGGAAGCATGGGAGCTGTCAAGTCAATGTTCCTTGTCAGTAGTTGTTGGACCACTCCTGACACGTGTTGCTCTCTGATTGGCATAGGGCGCGCTCAGATCTGACCAAATCTTCTTCATTCTTGATCGTCCGTACCTCGTACCAAAAGCTGATATTAGTCGAATATTCCGCGAGTATATGGGCGCATGAAGATTCTTTAAAGATGGTGACGTCACATGGCTGAAGTCATCCGGTGCACAGATTGACTTTCACGCACAGCCATGGTTTCACAGACTTAAGAAGTGTGCATGATCTTTTTCCTTCGCGGACTTCAGTTCCGCGGAGATATTATTGGATTATTATGGGATAGGGATGCCTCCCGCACAGGGATTATGCATCCTATCCCTTCAAGTACCCCTAGTCTAGTGCTTCTCCTGGTCTTGATTAAGAGTAGGTGGAGCGCTAGACTGTATTAGTCGTTTGCGGATGACGGCGCATCTGCTTGGTATTTTTCGCGGGGGTATCAACGTCTGCTGCCTTGACCTGGGTTGATCGCTGAGAAACGTCGTGTTGCGCCTGGACCTGGATAGGAGTTAGGCGGGGAACGTCTTTTCTCGCTTTTCGTCAACCTTCCGCGAGAAGTGACGTGTTACGCCTGGACCTGGAGAGGAGTTAGGCGGGGAACGTCTTTTCTCGCTTTTCGTCGACCTTCCGCGAGAAGTGATGTGTTGCGCCTGGACCTGGAGATGAGTTAGGCGGGGAACGTCATTTCTCGCTTTACGTCAGCCTTCCGCGAGAAGTGACGTATTGCACCTGGACCTGGAGAGGAGTTAGGCGGGGAACGTCTTTCTGTTGACGTAAAATTAACGCCAGCGCCGGCGTGGGATTATAGTAATTGTTGTAATTAATGCGCTGCAAGAGTTGTAAATGTTGGAATGATTGGAATTGAATGTGTCGCCAATCATTTTGAGTAAATGCGCTTGGAATTTAAAAAGTTGTAATAATTTCGGAGGGAAGTTTGGTGGGACCGAGGAGCCTGCTGTGTCAGACAGCTCATCGTCATGATGTCTATCGTGTCCGTGGCAGACGAAAAATTCGTATGGTGTCAGGCGCATGGTTGTACCACGCACGCGAGTGGCTAGATGGAGCATCAGGATGCTGCCACGTGGAGGTGACCACGTGTGGTGTGTCAGGCGTGTGGATGGCCACACGCGTGGAAGCAGCTGGCAATGCTGAGTCTAACGACACGTGTCAAGCATCGGCAAGGTGTGTCAGGCACGTGTAGTTTCACGCGCGCGAGTGTAACCGTTTGATGACTCATGTGACACGTGGAGTGATCTCGTGCGTCCAGATGAAGTGCAAGGACGGTTTATTTTCCTGCTGGTGGGCCCATCACAATTAATGCGATGGGTATAAATAGGTGAACCCTGTCTCCGACCTATCACTTTTTCAAAATTTCTCTCTACTTCCTTGTATTTCCTCTCAGGTTCCTTTGAATTTTCCGGTGACTTCTTTGAAGATTCCGTTGCATCTTCATACTTTCTGATCAGTATTCAAGTTTTTCGGCGGAAGTTCAAGTTTTCTGGCCAGACTTCAAAATTTTTCTAGAATTTTCTTCCTCTTTTCATTTTATTTCTTCAATTTTACTTCTGAGATCATGTCAGAAGCGTCAGTGAGTGGTTCCCCGTCTGGTGAGAGGAACGTAGAGCAGCCACCGGCTCAAGAAAAATTCAAGAAAAGGAAGTTGATGACGAATACCCCTGTTAAGTGGGCACCAAATAGATTTGCAGAGTTCTGTAATCTTTTTGAGATTCTACCAGAGTGGGAGCCGGAACTACCTGGTCCAAGTCACACTGTTCTGACTCCAACCGATGGCAAAATCGCCCTGTACGAAGCCCACTTTGTCAATTGTGGGTTTCGTCTCCCAGCCAACCGTTTCCAGATAGATGCTCTGCTGACATATGGGGTGGTTGTTACCAAAGTTAGTGCATTCATATGTTGAGACTCGTGCACTTCAAGGCGTGTTGTCACGCCTTAGATATTGAGCCGACGGTAGATCGGTTGAACAATTAAATAATAAATAAATAAATTTTTTTAAATTCATCAAAACATTTAATATAATAAAATCATATCATATCATATCATTACATTAATTTTTTATTCTACAAAATATAACGAAATTAAAGATATTTTTCCTTAACATTTGCTACGCTTCAACATGTTTGAAAGTTTTGTTAGCTTCATAGTAATAGTAGACTTGCGTCATTTCAATTGCCACGTCTTCCTTTAGGCTTGGATTTTCCTCGTTATTCCTTTTAAACAACTTCTCAAACGTTTTACATTCGTTTGTTATGATGTTCCACTTACTCCCAAGTAGAGGTGAACAAATCGGTTTCTTTTGAGGAACCGGTTCCGGTTTGGAACCGGTCCGCTACAGTGTCGGTTCCGGTTCCATCCGGTTTCGGTCCCGGTTCCGAAGACTGGTTTTTAAGACCGGCTCCGGTTCGGTTCAGTTCCGGTTCGGTTCCGGAATTGGTTCTTGCGCGCACAATTAAAAAAAAATAAGCCGATGGCAAAAAAAATAAACATAAAATTACGACTTTTATTATTTTTTTTAGGATTTCGAAACAAGAAACATGGAAAATGAAATTAAAACTTTCTACAACGTGCTTTTTTTTTTGTCATCTGACATAAGACACAAGTCGAAATAACCATTTTTGCCAAAAAGTTTGGCGTTTCGTGTCGTCTCGAAAATTTAAACAACAATAGGCTCATTTGTAGAACCGGTTTGGGATGGGTTTGAAGATGAAGCTACATAATGATGTAGTAAAAGAAAAGCGAACACAATATTAAGTGTATACGATAGCGGTTTTTGCGTTTTCGGGTTGTTTCTTTTTGCGTTTTTGAGTGTTGTGATCAACCAAAACATCCAAAACCTATTTATAGTAAACAAGGGTGGCAAAATGGTGATTTTGGGTGAAAAAACGGCTAGTTAATGGCTATAAACGAACCCAACGATCAAAAAACGAATTTGGCCTATTCTAACGGTGGAACCGGTTCTGGGACCGGTTCTTGAGATGGGTTTCGGTTCTGGTTCCGAACCGTTTTTGGCTAAAATAGTGGAACCGGTGCTACCGGAACCGGTTCCACTGTATACCAGTTTTGAACCGGAACCGGTCCCGGTTCGGTTCCACGGTTTCGGTTCTAGAACCGGTTTTTTTGTTCACCTCTACTCCCAAGCATAGAAGCAGTGCAATGTGGTTCACCTTGCACACGTTGCTCGCGAAATTCGACCAAAACAACATCCCAAAACTCATCGATATTGATTGACATGTTTGCTTCCTCGACGTTTAGCCACACAACCACCAATGCTAGAACGTCATCGTCGGACCAGTCAACCGTTAGAGACATGTTGCCAAAATTATAAATTTGGAAGTAGATATGTGATTGATGGTATAAAATGGTGAAAATGTGGTGAATTTATATGAAAAAATGACTGTTGTCATTTGAACGTTTTTTGACTGTTTGTAACAATCAAAAAGTAATTGTTTGGCTTGGTTACACCTAGTTGAAATTTAATAATATGGACCATAGCCGAGGGGTGGCGGTAGTTAGGGGTGTTCAAAACCGGATATCCGAAATTTCGGATATCTGATCGGATAGTGAATCGGATATCCGAATATCCGATTTTATTATAATATATTTTATTTTATATGTTTTATATATAAATTTTCGGATATTTTTCGGATATATCGGATAGTTTCGGATTTTTCGGATATTTTCGGATACTTTTTGGATATTTTCGGATATCTTCGGATATTTGGATATTTCGGATATCCGATAATTTTTTTTATTAATTTTCGGATATTTTCGGATATCCAAAATTTCGGATATCTGGTTTTTCGGGTAGTTTCGGATTCGGATATCTGGTTTTTCGGGTAGTTTCGGATATCGGATATTTCGGATCGGATTTTCAGATTCGGATATTTTGAACACCCCTAGCGGTAGTGTAGCTGAACCACCCTAGCCGGTCAATGTCCCGTCCCCCTTAAAATCTTTCTCACCCTTCGTAGAAAAGATGTCATTTGTATTTGATCCTAACACAATAAAATAAATATACAAGAGTATCTTTTTATAGTTTTTATATCAATCAATTAATTAAATAATATTAAAAAAGCAAATAAATTAGGCAGATCTTTACACATGTTTAGAAAAAAAGTTTATGATATTACCTATAATCTTAAAGTACAATGTCGGCGGCGACAAAATACGTGACGTCGTCGATGACAGCAGCAATACGTCGTAACTTCGGTGCCGACCATAGCAAAGCTGGTTGCGGCGTTTCATTTTATCAAGGGTGTCTCCGTTTCGATTCTTTTTTCTACCGGTTTTCGCCTTCAGTCGTCGATTGTTTTTTTATTATGTAAAATCGTTGGTTTACTGTATCTATCTCGCGGAAACCCTTCTTCCACGTTTCAACTTCTACGGCGACGATTATTCGTTAAAAAAAACGCCCAAAAAAGCTACGTCAACCGCCCAAAAAACTCTAGCCCTGTTGTTGACCGGTGGATCCAGTAGCCGGTTCCAGGTTTTCAGGTAAGGCATCACCGTCGTTTGTCTTCATTACGGATAACCGGTGTTTTAACCGCTCTGCTAAAAAAAAGAACATGCATCTTGAAGAGGCATGGCCTGCGCATCGCCGGAGATTTACCCGATTGTCGCCGGTTTTTACCCGCATTCCTCACAACATCCGAATGTACAGTTTGATTGAACCACATGTCCACCGATTCGATTGCTATCGCCGACCAAAGGTGCGGCTGTTCTCCGCCATTTGGACTTCCTATCACCACGAAAAGGGGGAGATGGGAGTTGTGATGCAGGACACAAGGGATCGGACGCCATTCCGCCGCTGGTCGGCCGGCCACTCAGCGTGAAGAACTGATTATACAGGGGGTGGGGGCTGGTGAAGAAAGTGTTTCTGTGTAGGGATGAAAGTTAGAAATGAAGTGCCTCTGTTCATGTTCCTTTTATTGTGATAAGTAAAAAAATGATAATAAAAATGCAATATACATAAAAGGGGGAGTATGTGGCAAAGGGTGGAGATTTCAAGCTTTAGAGCATGTGTAGTGGGGTGCTTTATATATAAAGCCTCCTTTCCTGATTGGTCCACGTGGCAGCTGAGTCAGCATGGAGAGATAAAGTGAAAAATGGGTGTAGTGGTGGGGCTTTATATATAAAGCCCCTTTTAATATTTTATTATATCTTTTAAAATAAAAAAATAATAAAATAGAGAGAGAGGGGGTGATGTGGCGGCATCTGATTGGAGGGGGCATAAAGGGGATGGCGCTATATTTATGGAGCCCTTTGCTGATTTTGGTTGATGGAGCCCCCCTGTAATGGTGTACAGGGGGCGCTATTTTTTTTTTGGTTCAATATAAAGCCCCACTACGGGTGCTCTTAAATGTTGTATAACAATTTTAATGAACATTAGTAATGATTTAATATTGGTTCGAAACCGAGTCTGTTCCGCTGTGGTGTGTCGTGTACGTGTAAGTAATCATTTCGCGTATGGCGCCAACCAGACAAAAATACCTTTTTCAATAATAAGAAATCACGTAACTGACACTAAGTATTATGTCATATAACGAATCGCGTGTGCTACCGTTTTCCTTAAATTGTTGTGTAAAAATCCTTCTGACTCGGTTGCTAGAGCGCCTCTCATTTAACCACGTGGTCGTAGGTTCAAGTCTCACGGATAACCTTTTTTATTCGTCTGTTACCGCATGGTTCAACCCGCCGCGCGCCGCGGGCAAAATACTAGTTTTGATGAAATTTGGTCACCTTAAGATCATGTGTAGTAGAAAGGGGATTATAACGCTCAAGGTTGCAAAACTCGGCCTCCAAGGCCTTGAAATACTTCAAGTATTCACTGCATAGGCTGATGTGACCTCTCAAGTACTCGTCCGATTAGGCCAAGTTTTCGCAACTCCCCAGTCAACCGAGTATAAGCCTAGACCGAGTTTTGCAACCATGATAACGCCCCTTCTCCACCTTAGCATTATGTGATTGCCTCAACAAAAAGGTGGTCAGAAAGCGCCACTCTCCGGCGTTTTAATATTCACACCCAAAGCAAATTTTGACCCATAACAACTCGGGGGCCAGGGGCGATTCTTTTAAGGGGCAGGGTGGGGTGGCCACACCCCCCTCCCGAATTTTTGCTCAGAAGTTCTGATTATATAGTATTCATCTAGAAATTTTTTGGTGTATAAGATTTCAACTCCCCGAAACTAATGACTTCTGACTCTCCGAAGTTTCATGTCAAGACTCGCCACTGTCGGGGGTAGTGTTCGGGGCATTATGAGGCCAAAAAACGTCCAATATTCCTTCCACTACACGGTAAAATATCATGGTGATGCGCAAATGACCATCGAGGTTCCCGGCCACACCACCGTCATCGCGTACGCAGCCCCTAACCGCTGCTACCGCAGCCACTAACCAACGGCGGTCTTGCCACGTAAGCCGGCCATATGATCAGGAAACAAACAAAATTAAATAAATTCCATAGATATATTTTATAAGATATGAATATGAATATGAATGGGAAGGTGGTGCTGAATCATCCTGCTTTTTAAATTCCAGTCCCCACTTACACAGCTTATTATGATTCTTGTTCTTCCTTACATGTTGGAGACCTGCACTGCCTGCCTGGTTCCTTCCTCTTCCATATATAATAATATCCTTTCTTTCTTTCTTTATTCATTCATACTTAATTATTATTATTATATAACATTCTCCTCAATAATCAACTTTTTTATTTTTCCTGTTTTAGAGATGGAAGATGAATATGCTAAACTCATCAGAAGGATGAATCCACCAAGGTAAATCATACTTACTTAAGAACCTGTTTATGACTTTTTAATTCTTTATTATTATTATTATTATTATTATTATTATTATTATTATTATTATTGTTTTTTATAATTGTGCTTGTTAACTTATATAATTGTTTATTTGGGTATTGCAGGGTTACAATTGATAATAATTCCTCCCCAGATGCAACAATTATCCAGGTGTCTTCTCTATGATCCTCTTTCTTTTTTTTTTTTTTTTTTTTTTTTTTTTTTTGTAGTATTGTAGACAGTCTTGTTCATGTTAATCAGCTTAATATGGACTGGTTATTGGTTTATATGTCAGGTAGAGAGTACTAACAAGCCTGGTATTTTACTCGAAGTTGTTCAAGTTCTTACTGATTTGAATCTTGTTATCACCAAGGCTTACATCTCATCAGATGGAAGATGGTTCATGGATGGTACAACTATCTAATGCTTTTTGGAATCTGCTCTTTATGTTCTTAGCTCATAGTATAATTATTATTTTTTTTTTATTTTTTTTGTTACAGTTTTTAATGTCAAAAATCGAAGCGGGAACAAAGTTAGAGATGAAGGGGTGATCAGTTACATAAAAAAGGTTAGGATCTTTCTTCTACATGATAATAAGAATAAGCTTATTTTTTCGTGTTTGATATATAATGTTTTGTCAGGTACTTGAAAGCGACGCGTTTTATGTTCCATCAGTGGAAAGTTCAGTTGGGCTAAAGTCTTCTTTAGATTACACATCAATTGAACTAGCAGGGGCAGACCGACCCGGATTACTATCCGAGGTGTGTGCAGTTCTTGCTGATCTTAGTTGCAATGTGGTCAGTGCTGAAATATGGACGCACAACGCTCGGGCTGCAGCCGTGGTGAATGTGACTGATGATATGATGGGTTGTGCAATTGAAGATCAGGGTAGACTTTTAACTATTAAAAACCGCCTATGCAATGTTTTTAAGGGAAACAATGACTTGAAGACTGCAAAAATGACGCTTTCGCCCCCTGGCTCTACGCACCGAGAGAGAAGGTTACATCAGATCATGTTTGCTGATAGGGATTATGAAAGGGTTGAACAAGAAGACATGAGTGGATTGAAGGCAGAGGTTAGTGTGTCGGATTGTGTTGAGAAAGATTACACAGTAATTACCATGAGATGTAAGGATCGGCCTAAACTGTTATTTGATACGGTCTGCACCATTACTGACATGCAATATGTAGTTTATCATGGTGTGGTTCATACCGGGAAGATGGAAGCTTATCAGGTATGCTACTTAATTATTTGTTATCATAATAAGTAAATCGATATGGGATTTTGTTTAGATAACCAGTTTATTTGTCTAAATTAGGAATATTATATTCGACACGTTGATGGAATTCGTATAAGCTCAGAAGCAGAACGCGAGCGAGTCATGAAGTGTCTTGAAGCAGCCATCGAGAGAAGAACATCCGAGGTATCGTTATAATACATACGAAACGTGAATGAACGAATTTTTTTGATGTCTAGGTGTTTTAGGAAAATGATAAGTGTTTATAGAAGGTTTTTAAAGTTATTTTAGTATCTCTAGGAGTCCGTTACCTAGGGTAGCGGGTTATAAAATTCTGACATCAAAAGTTTACGAGGCAAGCATGATGAGTCTGCTTATTTGACTAGCAGACTCACTTGTAACGAAAACAATTTCTTAAGCCTCCTATAAACACGTATCATTTTCCTAAAACACCTAGATGTCAAAGGTTTTCACGAATGAACTCGTTAACATCTGGATGTGGTTTTTTATACGTAGGCGCTCGAGCTAGAATTGTGTGCAGAAGATCAAGTTGGACTGTTGTCTGATATAACCAGGATATTCAGGGAGAATAGTTTGTGCATAAAGAGAGCAGAGATATCAACTGAAAATGGGAGAGCAAAAGACACATTTTATGTGACAAATACGAGCGGTGACAGCCCAGTGGACCCAAGGACCATCGATTCAATTCGTAAGCAAATCGGGAAACACACTGCCCTCGATGTTAGATGGAACTTGAGCCCACAAAAGCCGACACGTGAAGAAACGACCATGAGCTATCTCTTTGGACATTTCTTCAAATTTTAAATTGGTTAGATCATATTCCTGATGCCATCATATCATCCTATTAATGTATAGTTGAATGAAGTGAATAAGAATGTTGTAAATATCCAGTAAAAAAAATATCTGGTAGGCATTTGTTTAGTAGAAAAGCTTGTAGAATTAAGCAAAATACAAGGAGATATAGAACCTTGTGGATATCATAACAGTCGGCAAGTAGACAATAAGATTCCAAACACAGTACAGAGCTTGGACTACTGAATTCCATTTCAGTACACAATGTATGTATGTGAATATGTGATATCAATCAATCAATCATTGTAGGTGGTTATATGGTAGGTAATGTTCTAGACAATTGATGTGTGCAAATGGTATAATAACCCGTTTTTTTTTTTTATGAAAATCTGATTACACAATTACTTTTGATTAGGTATACCAAGGGACTAATTACACACAATAAGCAAGTGTATCTATCGGATTTCAATATAATATTGATAAGTACCGTGCACCCTGTAGCTAGCTATTTGTACTAAATCAGTGTTGATATCTAGTTAACAACTTAGGTGATGATGAATGACTAAACTAAAATCTTAATTAAGAAAGTAATTACTAAGCAACGAATAAATGAAAACTTATAGAAATTCAGACGGAGAAAACAATCACTTAGATATCGAATCTTCTTGACTAGAATGACTATCTTAATTGATTCTGCTTATGATAATTGTTCCCTAAATAGACAAATCCCCTGGTCAGTATGCAACTTATTTGAGCCGAACCTTAAGCCCGGCCTTGGACTCGCTGTCTAGTTGCCCTTTGTTCTTTTTAATGTAATTAAAAAGAACCAACACTTGCATGCAGCATGAAGTGCTAGAACAGACTATATTCTTGGTTAAGGCTTGTAGTCCCTCGATAGAAGAAGGCTAGACGGCACACACTGACACTCTTACTTATGACTTATAATGGCTTAAAAATTTAGAAGTATCAGGTGTTCACGATATCTACAATTAACCCAACAAAGAATAGGAAAAACTCAACAAACCTTTGTATTCAGCAGTTCTAATCCTAAGGTATTTCATCTATTCTACCAATTTTATCTATGAATTCGTCAATTAACCGTTAAAGTCACAACCACATGAATCATAAATATAATGAATATAAACATGTATACATAATTATATATACATCATAAGAGATAAAAAGCGAGATTTTACTAAAATTACATAAGATCATAATCAAAAGTCAACTGAAAAGTCAAACCATATCAAAATTCATTTAAAACTAAACGATTACAAAGCTCGTAATGAACATAAACAAAACTCAGTCATGTTCATTACTGAAATCAAACAAAACCGCAAAGCTAATATCAAACCAAGCCAGATAGCAAGCACATTTAAACGTGAACTCGGAGCACTTTTTTATTCAATTAATCTTCACAAGTCCTCAACTATGACCCACAAGCTCTTCAAAATCACCCTTGGCCTAACGGTATTCGCAAGTTTGCGAGGATATCCCAATTTACCCTTCAAAAGTTGTTTGAATTGTTCCTTGCTAGCCGTTGGTTATGAAATTTCGATGTTCAGAAAATATGTTTAACTAGTTGATCTTTAGGTTTCATCGTTGGTTGACATACGGGTTCATAATCCTCTAATACAGATTGTATTGACTTGCTAAAAGACGGTTGTCAAGCTTGATACATGCACAAGACACATGAACAAACCAATCCCACATGTTCCCTTGCATGATATCCATGTTTCCTATTTTAATTCCATGTTTGTCTTGTTTTTTCGTGTTTACATTATGCATGAGATATCCATGATAGTAGTTAGCGGTTCATTTAGTTTTGCCTATTTAAAATTTCTGTAAGTGCATTTTGAGTTGGAAAGAAAATTGTTGCAAAACATCTAGTCTTCTTATCTATGTTCTTCGGAGTCTAACCCACTCGACGGGATCACTCTAGATATTGACCATCTTGAATCGGCCTCTAACAAACCTCGTATTAGAATTTTCGCTCCTGCCAATTGACCGTATGGGCGTGTGTTGATCCAGGTGACATATGAATATGGTTTGCATCTCTTTGATATCGACTTTGATGCAGTCGACGACTCTTTTCTGTGACTCAGCTCCGCATCATCGCATATTTCCTCCTTTCTTCCAATTCCTGTTCAAGACCTATAATTGGGCAGAATACACAATTAAGCAAATAGTTCAATACCTAAAATTGAGCATAAGACACAATTAAGCTCTCTTTTCCAATAAAAAATATCAAACCATAAAAATTGCGAGAAAATGTTTATTGAATAAATGTGTAATTTGTGATATATCAACAATCTTTCTGAATTGTGTAAAGTCTGTGAAGTTGAAGTATTTGGGATGTAACTTGAAATCTCTATCGGACAATTCTAGAACTAGTAAGTATGATTCCGTTATAAGGTTTGTCATTTTTGATTCATAGGTTGTGAATCATCAGATGTTTTGTAGAAATGACCCAACGCTGTATGGAATAGTATGTCGGGATGGTGGCTAAAATGGTTAACGGTTAAACTCAGGTCATTGACTACCAACGATTCTTTGTATTAACTTACGTACTGTTGATGATTGGCTTATGTCAGCAGTAGCTTAGTTAGTCACTACTAATAGTTGGTCGGAAGCACTAACACTACTTACTGCAGGTTGACCGGTTCCTAATGTTTGTACTAACCGCAAGGGGCTGTACTCCATGGACTCCACAAAGGAGTGCACTTTGCACCTTCTAACTCGTACGAAACAAATTTCACTTTTGGTTTCATGTAAATCGTAACTAGTTAAAGCGTTTGGTAACACTAAAATTGGTGTCATTGATGCTTAGCCAGTTGCCATTCTTTGTGCAAAAGACTATAGTTGAACAAATATGCAATACAGTAATTTTATTTGTCTGATATAGAACTTGCACATTGTTTTCCCTTTTCATTTTGGCCTACTAGTCTCCTCATTTCATAAAAGGCCCAAACTAAAAAAAACAAAAAGGGAAACAAAACAAAACAAAATGAAATAAAATTTATCAGCTATTAGCATCTCCATGCAGAAGCAGCAAGAATTGATCTGTCTTGCCATCCTAACAACAAGCAACCTTTATCTTCAGTCAACCTGTAACCATCACATGAATACAAACTAAGTAATATCTTTGACTGAGTCACTGCGTTCTCACTCAGTGGTACTCCTTGGAACCCTTTTCCCTCCATAATCTTCCTCCATTTCTCCAGCCTCTCATGTCTCATCACTCTCTCAGCCCCTTCACAAGCCACTATGTTCCGTATCTCCGGTGCGAATATGTACTGCTCTACCTTAGCCCTCTGAGCTGAGTCAGCTGGGAACGTTGCGTCAAGCGAGTCAAAGATCGCGGAATAGTAGTGTAACGCTTCCAAGAATCGGCCCAAGAAGTAAGGCCCGTTGTGGCTCGCTTCTTGCTCCACAATTGTTACGATATTTGGGGCTTGGTCTCGGATCATTGCTAGTAAGTTTCCCAGGCAGTGACCAGGGACTCGTTGGAGGCGGTTTACTGAGTTAACTGCTAAGGCTTCACCAACTCTTCGGTTAAACATGTGTGGTTCTAGGTCTTCTAACTGCTCACTCACCGGGTGGAACTCAAAGGGGACATTGAGAGAGTGTGCTAGCTCTGACAAGCAACGTCCGGTTTCCCTAACGTCTTCGGGAGATGCACCGATGCCTGTGATCCGGAGAAACGGTGGCCCACCAGGCCTAGCGGCGAGGGCTTGCATGAAAGCCGGCCATTGGTAGCCTTGGAGGATATCAAGATCAATGATATGCACGCGTTCTTCGGCTTCAAATGCCTCAAAGATAGCCTGGTTCGCAGTGAAATGAGCAAATTTAATGTAAGGGCATGCTTGGTAAACAATTTGATAGATTTTTAGGATTTCCATTGCATTAGGAGGGAAAGGGGTGAACTTTGGGTTGGATGAGGATGGTTTTGTTGCCAGGGTGGCGGCTAGACGGGCCGTCAGAGCCTCGGTGAAGCATGATGCGACACGCTGCATGGAATCGCCAAGAGGCGAGACCACACGGTTGAGGTGGTGAAGGTATTTTCTAGCTGACATGAAATCTTCTTTAGCCACTGCTTCTGCGCATGCTAGAAGAAGGTGCACTAGTTGAAGTCCACTGTCATGCTCCTGTTACACCAGATACGTTTAAAACAACGTTAAAATTTGTAGTTAACTATCTGCATACTAGTTAGAAATATATAGATGTACATGGAACTTTTTTTTTTTTTATGTTTAGGTAATGCGCGCTAACGCTTTTGTAGGTGGGTTTTGAGTTCACGTTGGTTTATAGCGTGTTGAGGGAGCAGACTTTAAATTTATTTCATTTCAATAAAGTCTGCTCCCTTAACAAGCGGACTGACCTATAAATCATCGTCAACTCAAAACCCATCAATAAAAAAAAAAACATATATCAAGAAAAAGCCAACCTCGGGGCCAACTGGGGGAGGAACCATGAGGTGGTTATGGCTCATAGGTTGCGGCTGTGGTTGTGAAGGCTGTAGCCGTGAAGGCAACTGTTGTCGTGGTTGCTGCTGCTGTTGTTGCTGTAGCAATAGTTGTTGCCGTCTATTTTGTTTTTCTTCTCGTCTCTCTTGCTCGAGTTGCTCCAACAAAGGCGCGTTCGAAGATGCAGGTCGGGTTTGATGATACATCTGCTCGTTCTCAGACGTCCCTCCAACAACCACACCACCACGCACCGTCGCATTAGCCTCTTCATAAAACCTCGAAGGGCTAGCAGGCAACGTCAAACAATCCATCAAAGCAGGTATCGCAGCTATCGGATCATAAGACTGATCCGAAGAACTCGCACCTGCAATACTAGTATTACCATTAGTAGAGTAAGCCAAAAACTCATCATCCCCATCAAAATCATCCAAGAAGTTCTCAATAGCCGGCAACGAAATCGTCTCAACCTCCATAAACTGGTTGTTAGGAGAGTTACAGTTACTAAACACCCTTTGAAGAGGACTCATCCCTTTTGGTTTGCTACTATTATTATTATTATTAAAAGGCGCCAAAGGGGAAGCTGTTCGGGGTGGAGAACAGCCAAAAGGAGGGTGTCCATTATTCGAATAATAACCGAAATTCAAAGACTGTGAACATGAAGGAAGAGTTGTTCTAACAGGAGATGATATCATAAAATCTGTCTCAAGATGTTCAGAGAAAAAGGTTTCCCATAAGGCATTAGTATCAGGAGATTGTATTTCCATATCACCTTGATCTAAAGGTTCATATTTAAGGGAAGGAAAGCTAAGACCGGATTGAGCGAGGTCGGACGAAGACGACGACTGCGAAGGAGGAGGTGGTGGTGTTGTAGTTTTGTTAATGTTATGGTCAGAGTCTTGTGGGGAGGTAGGTTGAAGTTTTAAGCATGAGGGTTCAGTGATATTGAGTGTGTTCATGTCATTTTGTAAAGAAGTGGTTGCATGGATCATTGTGGAGGATATGTTAGGGATTATGTAAGGGTTAGAAGGTTATGGAAAGTTTGAAGCTGAGGCTATGGTGTGTGGTGTTATAAGGGGGAAGGTGATGAGGAACAAGACAATGGTATAGAGTTGTAGGGTAGTTATTGGTTAATGTAATTAGTTTTGTCTAGATTAGCACACCTTCTTGTGCATAGGAAAATCCAATGACTAGTTTGGATCTTGTGGGCCGGCTGGCTTTTGTCTTTCAATCACATGCTTTGGCTCTTTCTTTTGCTTATAATTCCCTGCTTACACTCATAAATTGTTTTGGTTAAACTTATGTTCAGGTAATTAGGACATGGGTTATGGTTATACGTGGGGTATCACTTTGTGGGAAGAAGAGGTGGTGGCGGGAAACACCGTGCTGCATCACTACTTGCTCATGAGCAGTAGCCTCATCCTGCGCTCCGGTCCATTCAACATTGTGACACGTAATATGATGGCACATGTCACAATGTCACAAATTATAATAATCTGTTTTTTGAAAACTTTCTTCTGGAGATCTACTGTTTGTTACTCTGTAAAAGATTATATACGAATTGAGAAAAACAAACATTGTTCGCTAGGATTAAAGTAAAAGTAATGAACGTTTAATTTGACTAAAGAAAAAAAATAGGTAACTTTATTAGAATCGTTGGATTATGTAGACGTAGTTGTTCGATATGATACATGCTTATTTTTATCATTGGAATTTATTATAAAACGTTATTTGACATTGTTTTACATCTCATTTGATATTTTTAGCACAAAAAATGAGAGTCCATTAGCATTTTTTCTACTAGCAATGTATAATAGCAACAATCGTACCCAGTAAACCATATAGACAGCAAATCTGCTGGTAAGATCTGGAAAGAACGAAATATAGACAAGCCTTACTTCTATCGTCAAGAATAGAGAAACTGTTTTTAAAGAGACCATCGGCTAAAAAATATATCAATTAATAGTAACAGTAATAAAAAGAATAGTGATAGTAATAGTAAAAAAAAAGAATAGGAATAGTAATGAGAAGAATAGTGATAGTAATATTATATATAGTATTGAATTACAAATGAGTTATGCAATATGGTGTTGTACATTATGTTTTATGGATTTTTGTGCTTACTAAGGTTGTACATAGGTTTCTATAGTTGTACATAATGTTTCTATAGGTTTCTACAAGTTTCTTCCACCAATTTACACCTGCATCTTTTTCCATCTATCATCTCCACTTCTTTCAGCTTCTACCATTCCATCATCAAGCTAGTTCCGCTTCTTTAAACGTACTCACACCTATCATCGTTCACGTGAGGCCTAGCGAAGGTAATATTTTTGTTATTTTCTCTTACAAATTGAAAAGGTTACGTACACAAGTAAAACCACAATTCGAATTTGATTTATCGAAAGACAACTAGGGACGTTAATTTATCATATAGAAGAACAAACAAAATAAGAGGATTGATAAACTTTGTGGTGTGTGTCAATGGGCTACAGTTGGTCTACGTCGCGGACGTGCATCGTTGAACGTTTTTCATGTTTGTGTCCCCGTCGCAACGTGGGAGGCTTAATGCTAGTTAATAGTAATAAAAAGAATAGTGCTAATAACAAGAAGAATAGTGATAGTAATAGTGATACTGAGCAATGAGAAGAGACAACATGATACTAAGAATATGAGCATATATAACCTCCTAAAAATCTAATTATAAGAATATATCGACATACATTGCTCCCTTAAAAAGTAGAAATATCTGATAGCCTAAGATAAAGCTAAGACACACATATAGCTATCCCTAATAATCTTTAACCTTAATCCTACATCTCCACACAGTCATATCATCGACCGTGTCCTCAGAGATGTAACTCTAATAAATCGTGTCTAATCCGCTTATCCCACGTCACTTTAGGCCTATCTCTCATCCTCTTCCCGTCCACAGTGAGGGTTTTCACTGATCTAACTAGTGTTGTCGACTGCCTCCTCTTCACATGCCTGAACCATCTTAATCTTCCCTCTTTTATCTTATTTGTTATGCTAGTCACACCTAGTCTTTCTCTAAAAACTTCATTTCTTATCCAGCCTAGGATTGTGTTCCAAAACATCCACCTTAGCATTATCATCTTTGCCAGCTACATCTTGTATGCATATGTCTTCTTAGTAGCTCAACACTCTTTTCCATAAAACATAGTAGATCTAACTGCAACCCTATAAAATAATTAACGTTATTTATTCATCAACTAGATTATATCCCGGAAGCTTATTGGGATAGACAAATCTAATATGAAGTGATAATATGTGTGTTATGATGTAACATAGAAATTAATGTACTACAATATAAGAAAACAACAATTTTAATCATGGGAATAAGAATGAAAATGTATATTAAAAAGAAAATATACATTTGGATGAGGAGCAGAGGCAAAAGCAACCATTACAGGGCGTGATTGAGACGGTAGTCGTGAAGGTGTGGCTTTTTTTAGAATCATAGCGTATTTTCATTTTTTTTTAATAAATCGATTACAAAATTTTGTACTTCAAGGTTTAGCCACAATTTGTATATTTATTTTTGTTTTTTTAAAAAATAATCAGCATGCGTGTTTAATTTTTTTTTTGAAGTTATGACAAATCAAACCGATACCGACGCAAGTATAGATATTCGGCATTTCTTTATGGTTTTTGATCGATGTAAAACCTGTGTAAGTTTTAATTTTGGGCACATCATGACTTTTATTGTTTTTGATCGATATAAGATCTATATCTTTTTTGTCTGATCACCGCTTTATTCTTTGGTTTTTTATTTTGATTGCTATGTCTAGTGTTAGTACTGTATGGATACTATAATGAACTGAACTGATTCCGACCGTAGCCGAATTACCACTGCATCGTGTGAGGGAAACGACTATGAAATATAGTGATAAAACTGAGTGACTATATTTCAAAAATTAATTGTGTGTGATCATGGTAATAGATTGTTACAAGTTACAATCAATTTGAAAGAATGAAGAAAACCAAAGAAGAAGAGATAATTATCTCAAAAATCAATCCATCCTTATTCAACCGCACTGCATTAATTAAACCATTGCATAACAAATTAACAATCTATTGTTGTACGACAACAATCGATTTTGTAGTGTACATATTATTTTTAACCAAATAAAATTCGCTATTGCATTATTATGTACAATATTAATATTCAAATAATTTACAGGTTCTTATAACTATAGCCGGTAATCGAAACTACCGGGTTTGGGTCGTCTTTACTTTCTTGATCGGGTACCATCAATTACGCTCTCATCCGCCGCAGCGCTGCAACACCTTTTCATTTGCTCCCTCTCGATCTCATCCGCCTCTCTGAAGCTGCGCCCCTGCTTATAATAATACGTGAGATTACATCTCCATAGTTGACAATATCTATATCTATTCAAAACTTTAAAAAAAATATATGCTTCGAATATCCAGGGATTTTTGGATGTGTATTCTCATATGTTATCAATACAATTTAGTCTAATAGTAGAGAAAACATGTAGATTTAATAGTAGAATTAATGGATGTAAAAGTTGTACATTTTAATAGTAGAATTAATTGATTTATTTCAGAAAAATAAATTTGATAAAGTAAACTTGTTTTAGCGGCATTTTGGTGGTGGGAAAGACTTAGGGACTATAAGGTCCTGGTTTCGAATCTCACATGGGGGTTTTCTCATAATTATAAGTTTCCTCCTGAATTGATGACTTGGTGGTGTAATATTATCGCGTAGTAACACTAGTGACACAATGATACTTCAGTGGTTCGTGAGTGATTCCAATTAATCGTTAAGAAAAAAAAAACTTGTTTTACTTACACATACCATTAATTATTTTAATTAATGCACTGTGGTTGAATAAGGATGGTAAAATATTATTATCAAGATGTGCACATTGGATAATTAGGCAAGACAAAGTTATTGGAATGCTTCAAGATATAATATGGTAGTTGATTTTTTTATTGTTCAAGGAAGTACAACGTGTTTTCTGCTTTGTTCTAGACCGCAAAACCGTGTAACCATTGTAATAACACCTACGCACCACAACAATTTTAGATGTAAGCTAGCAGCCACCTTATGGTGGAGTGGTATGAAGGCTCAATGATAGAAGACTCATGACTGAAAGGTCATGTGTTCGATTCTTGAGAGCGCTGAGTTTTACCGATTATTCCATTGTCGTGCCATTGGGCGGGAGGATAGTCGGGTTTTCCCCGGAACTAGTGGACTTGGTGAAACCAGGAATTCCCTTACATGTCTGGCTATGCCGGGTAGAAGGGGTCCTGATTTGACTGAATAGGGACTCCGAATAGAGTTCTTGGTGAATTTCGTTGGCTGTTCAAAAAAAAAAAGCTAGCAGCCACCTCATCACAAATCACTACATACTTTTAATGGTTTGGTTAGTAAAGCTCTACTATCTACATAGTAGTGGCGTGATATGAATTTTTTTCACTAATTTTAGACCATCCGGAGTGGTGGGGGAAAGAGGGGGATGAAGCGTCATGTGGCATTTTTGGGTCCCATGTGAAGGGGATGAAAATTGTGGGGAGTGGAAGGGGAGAAGAAGGGGGGAAGGAATATTATTATTAATTATTATGTGTGTGTAAACTTAAAAAAAAAAAAAAAACAGCCAATCAAAACAAAAAGGAGGTGCCCCCACGCCAAGCTAGTTCTCCCCGCTACCCCCTTCCCGCGCCCTCTTCAAGCCCCCTTGGCGGCGGTGTTCAAGCCCCTTCAAGCCCTTTTCACGCCCCCACTCCGGATGGTCTTGTTAAACCACTGTAAATATTCTTAATGGAGTTACAAGTACATTGACAATGTTCCATTATTCATCGGCTACATGAACGATCCAATATATTACTAGAAACAATCAGACAATATATCGTCAATTTAATCCATCTAATTATGTTCTAAAATTTTTCTTGTAATTAAGGAAGTAATACCAATTGTTTTATTATCCTGTATAATTATCAATGAAAGATTAAACTAATCCAAAAGAATAAATAATAATTAAAAAAACTGTGTTAATGGTGAAAATAACGTTTGAAGCATATCCCGCTAAGCATTTGATTAGGAGTAGCATATTGTTTAATGGTTTCTGCCGCATATTTCAACAAAAATATTCGATTAGTCTCTTAGTTTGTATCTTAGTTTAATTTAGATTTATAAGATATTTTATTTTTAACTTATAAGTTGTCACATATAACAGTAGATCCCAAAATCTTTTGCATTAAAGTCTATATTTAGCGACACCAATAGTTTTTAAAATCATTCCTTATACATAACTTGAATAAAAGTAGCAAATTACATAAAGATAGCAGGTAGGTGGGCAACAAGTTGAGCCGTCACCCTTTTTAGATAGAGAACCCTAATCTACTGAAAACAATTAATCATCGCCCCTAGGGAGTCGAAAAGTTGTTGTGGACCACCCGCTGGACTCTCGTCAGGAACCTGATCGCCTCCGGTGCCAATGAGCCAAAGGTGTCAAAAGCAAATGGGACAAAAGCATGTTGGTTATCATTGCACGCTTTAACGTGTTTTGCCACATATTTCGAGTCTGCTCTAAGGACCGCTTGTCCAGTCACAAACCCACTCTCTCTGAACCCCGCTAAAGGAGACACACCTGTAAGGTATACGCATGTGTGTTTCCCACCTTCCCAGCCAAGCACTAGCAGGTCAGTCGGACGTAAAGTGGACATTCCTTCTGTCGGGTCTGTAAGAAAGTTAACTGGGGACTCTTTCTTTGCCGAGATCTCTGCTCATCTGAGAATGTCCATTAAAACGTCTCGAACAAAATCGTGTATGTACTTAAACTCCGGTAACCCTCTACAGTTGAGCGCATGCTCCTCATATTTATCTAAACAGGCTTTACGGCAAACCAGACATGTTTTGTCGTCCACGAAATTGGGGATCATCAAGCGATATTTAAGGATTGCCCTATACTCCACCACTGACATTCGTTGCCCGAGTCCTTCGATAGGGATAACAGTTCGAAAATCTTGAGCATAACACCTCTGTAAGCATTTCATAACACCAATAGTGATATATAAAAATTAGAATGCGGTCATTCTCCATGTTACATAACAGTATGGGTGTACAAAATGCTCGCGGATCGCAGCTCGCTCGAAAAAATGTTCGAAAAAAAACTCGACTCGAAAAAGGTCGTTTTGTTATCGAGCTGCTCGATTTATAATCGAGCCGAGCTCGAGCTAGGGGTCTTGGCTCATGGCTTGGCTTGATGGTTCGACTCGATGGCTCGGTTCGTTAGCTCGACTCGTAGCTCAAAAAACATATGTTTTATATACTTATTAATAATACTTATTTGCACTCTCAGATGCATATTATGTTTCTTGTATTATATTAGACTGAATTACAAGTTTTGTCCTTTACGTTTATACCATATTTCAACGCATGTCCTTTACGTTTAAAATTGATGAGTTTTGTACTTTATGTTTGAAAATCTTACACGGTTTGTCCTTTGGCCCTAACCCAGTTAATTTTTTTCGTTAAGTTAAGTCATGTGCAAGCCGCATGAGTGTAGTTTAGTCTTTTACCCATTTATTTAAAATAAAGAGTATTTTAATAAATAAAAAAACCAAAATTAAAACATCAATTATATAGAGTAAAGATCCGGTACAAATAGCTTTTTTGGTAAGAACTGTGAGAATCAAAGGAGGGTATTTTTTTAAAAAATTTTTTTAAAAAATTTTTTTTCCCCATATTGTTAAACATGTATTATAGTATTGAAAACTAAAAAAAAAAAAAAAAAAAAAAAATTTTGGTGTAGAGTAATTACGTGTAGAGTAATTACATAATTACTCTAGTGTAAACTAATGTATTTACCTTAATGACGTAATTACACTAAAAAATTTTTTTTTTTTTAATTTTTTTTTGTATTATTCATCTAGAAAGAATGTTTAAGCACATGGGAAAAAAAAAATTCTAAAAAAAAAAATAAATTTTTTTTACCCCCTTTGATTCTCACAGTTCTTACAAAAAAACTATATGTATTTGATCTTTACTCCAATTATATATAATAAAATAAAAAATATATCTCACTATCTTTCTTTAACCCCCCCCCCCCCCCCCCCCCCCCCCCCCCCCCCTCAACAACTTGCCACCACTAACCACAACCACCATATGCCGCCGCAACAACCATACTTCACCACCTGAAACTTCCGATGATTCGCCTTAAACCCAACTCGTAGTCATTGTCGCGTTGAACCCAGTTCTTAATCGCGGGCACGTTGAACCCAATTCTTAATCGCCTTGATGAAAGAAGTCGTTCTTTATCCATCTGTGTCTACTGGGATTTGCCGAAAAACAGTATTATCGGTGGTTAATGGTGGCATAGAGTGGTTTAGGATACTAATTTGATAATAACAAAGAAAAAAAAGAAAGTACAAAATTAAAAGGGGTGATCAGATGAAAGTGCAGATATTATTTTTACCAGTGGAGGCAGTCAGATCTTTGGATGGTGATCGACATCTGTCTACACATACAGATGGTTGTTGGGTCCTGGGAGAGAAGGGGGAAGGGATTTAGTGTTTTGTGGGAGGGTGATGTATCCGGCGACGGCCCTAACAACCCTGAAGAAGCGACGATTAAGGATTGACACATGATGGTGGTTGTTAGGGTTCAGATGGTGGCGGCGACGGTGGTGCCTAGTGGTTGTGGCCAGCAATCTTGTTTCTCAGAGAAAAGAGAGAGAGTACAAGGTGTGTGTTAAGAGGTAGAAAGAAAGAGCGAGATAGAGAGATTTTTTAATTAGGGAAATGATATGATAGGGAAAAGACCAAACTACCCTCATGTGACTTGCACATGACCTGATTTAACGAAAAAAATTAACTGGGTTAGGGTCAAAGGACAAACCGTGTAAGATTTTCAAGCGTAAAGTACAAAACTCATCAATTTTAAACGTAAAGAACATGCGTTGAAATCCGGTATAAACGTAAAGGACAAAACTTGTAATTCAATGATTATATTATATTGTGACTCTTTACTTCTTAGCGTGCTAATTAGATAATAATAATAAGCAGTGTTTTGAAAACCGGACCGGACCGGCCGGTCGGACCGGTCGGACCGGCCTCCGGGACCCAGACCGGTCTGGTTCGGGTGGTTGGACCGGTGGTACATCGAACCGGCTGAGAACCGGTGAACCGCCCGGTCGAACCGGAAAACCGGGAGGTCGGACCGGAAAACCGGGAGGTTGGACCGGTTTTTGGTATTTTTTTATTTTTTTTTTTGTTTTTGGGCCGGTTCGTTGGACCGGTTGAACCGGTCGGACCGGTCGAACCGGTGAACCGGCCGGGGGTCCGGTTCGACGTCCGGTCCGGTTCTGAAAACCTTGATAATAAGCCTTCCACTTTAAATAGTTATGTTTAGGTTTTTCTCATTTTGAACATATTTTTTCTTTTTTTGTTAACTTTTTTTTTTCTCATTTTGACCACCAATTTTTTTCTTTTTCTTTTTTTTGTTAACTTTTTTTTTTCTCATTTTGACCACCAAATTTTTTTCTTAAGTTTTGTTTCCTCATTTTGGCCACACAATGTTTTTTTACTTTTTGTTTAAGTTTTTTTTTTCCCGCTTTGGCCACCAACGTTTTTATTAAGTTTTTTTTTTCCATTTTGGCCCTTTTCTCTTTTTGTTAACTTCTTTTTTCTCATTTTTACCACCAAATTTTTTTAAGTTTTTTTTCCTCATTTTGGCCACTCAATGTTTTTTTTTACTTTTTGTTTAAGTTTTTTTTCCCCATTTTGGCCAACTTTCTTATTAAGTTTTTTTTTTTTCCATTTTGGCCCCGACGTAATGCGTTTTTTTACCGAATTTCGCACGTTTTGTTAGCTTTTTTTTTTCCCTCATTTTGAGCACTAAATTTTTTGTTAAGTTTTTTTCCCTCATTTTGGCCACACAATGTTTTTTTTTTACTTTTTGTTTAAGTTTTTTTTTTCCGTTTTGGTCACCAACTTTTTTATTAATTTTTTTTTTCCATTTTGGCCCCCGACATAATGCGTTTTTTTACCCGATTTCGCACGGGTTCGGTTTTTGTTCGTTTATTATCTATATATTTAACGACCACGAAATGAATAGCTGCTTCACTCTAACGTACGCAGCCGGCCACCGACCACATCTACTGTGTGCCATCTCCACCATGTGCCGCGGACCGCGGGAGATTCCCGGTATTCTCCGCGTAGCCGCTGCCACTTTTGTATTTTCTCATTGTCCAAGGTTAGTCTTTATGCCTTTGTCGGTTACCAAAATCCGCATTAACACGTCATGTGAAAAACGCGCAACGCACGTATTAATACACCTAGTTAGAATTATAAAGATGATTGGTTTGTGGGCATCCAATACATTTTTGAATTATCAGATACGATATTATATTTCTCTTATTATATTGTGATTCGTTATTTTCTGATTACTTTTATACATCTGAATGTATGTATTCTAGAGTTTTCTTTTATTGTGCTAGTATCTTTATTTTTTTTTATGTGAACCGTTTGGACCTTAAACTTCTGATACGTTTTTGGAACTCCCTTATATGTTTTTTTATTTGATGTTCGGCTTCATTGGATAATATGCTATTTGTTCTTCTAATTTCGGTGCTATGCATTGGAGATGTTTCACATACATTAGTGATTAGACCTTGTAAAACTTGTAATCTATGTTGTGTTAAATAAATATTATTAAATGCGACTAATTTTTATGATTAGTTCAATGCTAATAAAGTACATATTCTAATTTTTATGATTAGTTCAATGGTTAATAAACGAGCCTAATAATGATAACCAGACGGTTTTTGATTGGTGTTCTTGGGTCCCAAAGAAGTGTAATATTTTCATGTTACGAGCTGCTTTGAATCGGATTCCTACTAAAATGGCGCTTAGAAGAAGAAATATCGAGGTGGGTGATACTACTTGTGTATTTTGCGGCGATCAAGAAGAGTCGACGGACCATATCTTTACAGGTTGCATATTCTCTTCGGGAGTTTGGCTTGGTATTGCGAGTTGGTGTGGGCTTCCGCCGATTTATTTATTCGATACTAGAGACACTTTGGAGATTCATAATTTTTTCCAAAATTCGAAGACTAAGAGAGAGGTTATGCAGGGGTTGGTTATTATTACTTGTTGGAGGATCTGGAAGGCAAGGAACGAAAAGGTGTTTAAAGATAAGAGGCATATGGTTACGGAGATAGTGGCGGACATTAAAGCTTTAGGCTTCTTGTGGTTTAGAAGTAGATATAAGTCGGTTTCGGTAGATTGGTCTATGTGGTGTAAATTCGAATTTGTGTAGTTGTTTTGTTTTGGCTTTGTTCGGTTTATTTCCGTCTTGGAGATAGGTCGGCGGCCGGTGTGATTGAAATTTGCTTTTCAAAAAAAAAAAAGTACATATTCTAGTTAAGTTACATATTTTTGTTTCTCCAATTTGGTAATTGTTATTGTTATATCTATATTCTCTATTACCTTATTAAAGATTAAAAGTGGCTAACATAGTACTTTTATCACAGTTTTAAAATGAGAGTCCAAATGTCTCATGCTTTAAACACTAAATGTTATGTAAAACTTTCCTATATATAGTACCCTTGTTATTGCATTATCCACTTGTACAATGGCGTGAATATATCAATTAGTGACTCTCTACATACATGGATTTATATGATAACTCTGCATATGTTTAACTCCTATATCTATACTACTATATAATACATTCTAGATGGGCAACAAGGTAATTTGTTTTCTTTTTTAAGATGACATATGAAGAGTTTTATGCTTTATACCTAAAATGCCATGAAAAACTTTCCAATACTACCCCTATTTGCAATACTCACTTGTACATGTCAATTCAATTGAAGGCATAATTTCACATTTAATTGCAAGGTTAAGAACACTGAATGATAAACCTGTATAAATAAAAAAAAACATTAGTTGTACATACGAACTTTTATTGCATAAGGAGTTGTAAACGGTACAAATTAATAAACAAAATTAGTGACTTTTACCTTGTCCCACTCCCGAATAATTAGAAAAGCCTGAAGCCGGAGCACATGGAATACTGAAAGTTATCTGAGTGGAATTGAACAACAATAAAATTAAAAATATTATTATAAATTGACCCATCGGACATATAATTATGTACCCCATGACGTGAACAAATGAGCAAGTATGTAAACATATAAATATAAACAGAAATATAAATATTTAGACACCAGTTTAAAAAAAAAAATATTTATAAATATAAAAAATTCAAGTTTCTAACGATTTAAATATACTTTTTATTATAAATCATAAAACTATTTAATATATTAGTAAAACTAAAATAATTGTTTATCCGTAAAGTGTCCACTACATTAATATAGCCTAAAGATAATCCGTTTTTTTCTCAAACCAGTTCACGTTGAAAACAGGTTTGGGTTCTTTTAAGAGGGAATAGAACTGGTTTTGGCTAAATCGGCACATGCTAGAAACCAAGATGGGCTAAAATTAAACCAAACCTCCTAGAACCGATAGCGTTGGAGGAAACTAAAGCATTTTTTTTTATTTTTACAATATTTTAGTTTTAGGTTTTTTTATTAGTGTTATTATTACTATTTTGTCTGCATTTCTATTTAACTTTCATGTGAAATTAATTTATCTGGCCGCATAGCGCGGGGTCACTTCTAGTTTTTATTACACTTGTAATTATGTAAGGCCTATGATGCTCTATATGCATAACTCCTATATTTTTATTACTCTTGTAGTTATGTTTGATGGTCTCTATAAAATAAACAAATATACTTGATATGAGGATACAATAGGTACTAGAACACTCATGTTTCGATGATTCGGAAATTTTAATTACAATACTTTGGTAATTCATTAATGTACTCGTGTTCCTACTTGCTTTTCTTTGTAGAAGATGATAATAGAGATGAACATTCTTTTGATGGGGAGTTCGGAAATCTTATTTTGTTTTCATATCTTGTTTCATTTACTTTGTTGACTTTTGGTCATAATCTATATGGTTATAAACTTGATAGTTTAAAGTAGTTGTATATATATTTGTAAGTGGTAAGAAGTTGTTAGATAGCTAATATAAATTATTATTATTCATATTTGAGAAATGAGGTTTTATATGGTATATAAATTTTAAAATGATTATTATTCATATTTTTAGCAACCCATTTAGTATCCAAAGACGTATATGTTTATTTATATCTCTTTATATGAATCAAAATCAAGTAATATGTGTTTTTTTAGATAACGTAGTACCATGATGCATCTTGCACCATTTAATCCAATTAAATGAAGGAGGTTATTTAAGATGTAAATTGTAAGTCTTTTTTTGATTAATTTGCTATTCCCTACAATAAGTATTTTGTATATATGAATATGAAGTACAAGCATAGAGCTACAGAGGTAGTGTTTTTGACCCATTCTCTTATAAATCATAAATAGGTCAATCTTTATTGGGTCAAAAGGATAAAATAAAATATTAGGTTAATAGAATAATATGAAACGAGTCAAATAGAGGTTGAACATGTAAAAATTTCACTGATCGAATACGCTAAATCTAGACCTTCGATTGTGCATAAGAAATGTTTTTAATCATGGGAAAAGAAGTAAAAACAAGAATGGGTAGTAATCACGATACCTTTATATGAGTCATATGTGCAATATATGTTACTTTCATATGAGCTACAAAAGCGAAAGTGTGTAGAGATTAAGATATTGAGGTAGTATCTTTACTCCAAGATTTGTTCTTACAACAACCTTAAATAAATGCTTAAGTTAATTTTGAAGTATCACTCGGTCAGTTATAAAAATCTTGGTGGTTTTTGTTTCTTACAAAACTTTTAGTGATCTGGTCAATAATGTAAAGTAAAAAAAAAATTTGATTTTCCGTCATACAAACCTTTTAAGAATTTCATTTTGGATGAACACCAAAATATACTTTTCATTTATTTACAAACTGGAAGTTGGTATTGTTGATGCTCTTTAATAGTCCTTATTCATGAAATTATAGTTATAGATACAAAAATAAAATAGCTTTTACTAAGTTTTGTCAAATTTATGACTCTTAGGATGGTATCTCCAGCTTCTGCATCTACCAAATTCATTTTGTTTGGCAAAATACAACGGACTTAAAAGTGGATTCAAGTATGGAGGTGAAAGTACGTCCAATTTGTGGGTGATGAACCGGAGAATATAATGCTTTGTTCTCTATGAAGGAAACACTACTAATATCTATGCTTATAGAACTATAAAAACATGATGTAATTGGAAGCCTTTTAAAATCTACATTGTTAGCATTGTTACTCTTTTACAAATAGATATCTCTATTGTGAATCTCTATTATTACAAAGAAGAGAGCTACTATGATCAGAGTTGCCATGCATACTACCATAAGAGTTGCTTTAGTATTTAACTTCAAAAGGAAACCCGCTGCAACGCGCGGGGTTTCCCACTAGTATATATATTAAGGAGCTAGGCCGGTGATCAATACGTTTTTGTAATTACTTTTCAGATGCTTTTGATTGTGTTATATATATGTGTATATATATATATATCTTATTGTATCGCGAATTGCTATGAAACTTAACTTGTATTTCATAAGTATCAGCTCCAATACACGAGCAAGCCTCATGTTTAAGGGCACACCATTGTTGCGCACTAATGTTGTAACGCCATCGGTGGTGGTGTAATTTTTTTTTGAACGACTAGTTTCTCCCCCCCCCCCTTTAAATACACCCATTTTTGCCTTTTATGACACTTGAACTCTCCCATCCTCTCCTTTGAAACACCAACCCTTTTACCACCACGTGTAATTAGAAATCAATATGGATTGATCCTCAATATACACTTAATCACATGGTCCGTGTAATGTGGCAACAATTCAACTCACATTTTAGTGCATATGGGTCAATGAGCTCTGTGAGTGGAGGAGCCACGTACTCAGCAACGGTGTCATCCGACACCATTCAAATTTGCGTACTATATGTATTGTGTAATAGAAAAATACTAGTGACACCTTGTTTTTTTACGAACGACACCTTTGTTTTCTTACATGCGACACCATTGTTTTTTTCTAAACATTTTAATGAAGTTATACTTTAAATTGGTAAACTTTAAATCATTAATAGGCCCATGTTTTTCTAATATTTGTAACCCAATACTGTTAACTTATATCCAATTAGTTCATCCGATTCTTAAACCTAAATTAAACAAAAAAAGTTGCAAGAATCCCTCTCTTGAATCCCAATGGAAATTTCTACAGTCACTCAAGTCGCGTACTAAAGTTGAAGATCGATTGTGAATTCACTGATTTTAGGACCAAACAAGGGTCCTTCACATTAGATTTTGGATATCCATTGGTCTATCATTTATTGAAATTAGCATTAGTTATATCGGTTGCAAATGTGTGTGTGGGGAGATGTTTTTCTTTTATGAAGCACGTGAAGACGGATTTGTGTAATCGGAGAGGTGATTAATATTTGGAGCATTCACAGTAGCTCCTCCATTTTTTGTGAGCGTGTCCTCCAAATTATATGGAGCGGGTGTAGGTGGTTGTGAGTGAAGAAAATGGGGAATCTACTGTTTATCGGTATATTTAGAGTTATTTGGGAATCTATTGGGGAAAACAAGAAACTGTATTTATTTTTTAATATTTGTTGAAAGTGGTTGTGAGTGAAGGAGAAAGAAACTGTAATAATTTTTAATGTAATATGTGGTTGTGATTGGTTGTTAGTAAATACAGAATGAGGAAGCTGATGTGAATGCTCTTAGCTGATGCTTGCATTTGTTATATTGAAACATGGTTTTTTTTTATTTGCGACAGTTACGATTAAGACGTTATAATTCATTTTCAAAACATGAAAACACGTAGGGAGCAACTATAAAATGTGTTTTTATATACTACAAATGGCTTTATATTTTTATTTTGTGTTATTTTCAGTGATGTACTTTTATTATGATATTGGTTTTTATTATGTAATTCTACCCGACCCGGTCCAAAAATTTTGACTTTGAATTATTATAAACCCGGGTATCGAAAAGAAATGACACTATAAGAAAAAATTTCTGGCTCCGTATGTAAGTATATTGTATTGTGATCAATAAATATCGCTCCATATGTTATTGACTTGTCGAATTATATGTTTGTTGCGTGTTGATAATGGTTAGTATTTTGTTTACAATTCGTTACCCCATTGAGCAATCACGTATGATTTTTTTTTCTTTAAAGTACAACGAGTTTACAGGATTATGTGTGGTAAAACTAAGAGGAAGATTTAGAGCTTCATAGATAGGTTAAATTGCCTATTGTAACAAACAATCTTTTTTTGGTCTTAGATATATAGACAACAATACACACCAGCCCTTCTTGGTTGGATGCTACAATAACTTGTATTTCAGTGTATGAATGAAATGAAAAGAGAAAGATAAAAATAAGAATATATAAGCAACAAGACCTTGGGCTCCACATTGAAAGAGAAATACTTTTATACAATTGTTTATAGAAATTCACATTCTATTAAAATTACAAAATTATTACATTGTTTGACTTAAATGTGGAGTTTTGATTGTTTAACAATTCTAAGATTCTTAACACGCATTATATTAATTTATGATTGCAAATAACCATGTTCATTGGTGTGGTAGCTCATCATTTCAAATGAACTTGGACATTTGACATAATGCCAAACACAAATGGTGTGGAAATAATTAAGTTTCTTAGTTTCGAAATAACCTTGTTAGCTCATTTGTGGATCCAATTATATAATGTTTCCATTATATAAACATTGTTTTATAATATATATTATTCATGAATAAAAAAATATTACTAATAGAAAAGCATATGTTTTGAAAGGGACGACAAAAGGGAGAATATATGGTGCCCGCCCAAGTCTTGGATTTCCCCAAGGAAGGAAGTGGTTGTCTTCTCCGACCTACTCCTTGTACTTTCCTCCACATCTAGCTCATAATATTTCTCAGCTAAAAAAATAATAATAAATAAATATTTAAATAAAAAACCTATTATGAAGTATAGGAGTAGAACAATTCCTTTTATAAAAATATAATGGGCTTTAAAATCCATTTGCCATAAAATCAACAATGTTATATACAACCCATCAAATAGTAAAGTATGCTATTGAAAAAAGATATGAGAAGTTTTTGCAACAAAAAAAAAAGTCATGGTTTATAAAATGTTATGGTCACAAAAGATGCTCTAAGTTTAAAACAATCCAATGAATATATTTATTTATTACTCATATTTTAAGTTACCTATTACAGTATTACGTGAATGTTTTATGTGATATGTCTTAATTGAGATTCTGATTATTTAAAAAAAACATGGAGTAACATTTTTAGTTATTAGAGGAAATTAGGGATGAGCAAATGGTATCTCGTACTGTATCGGTACTGGTATAGAACCGTACCGTATCATGGAGTAATAACAAAAACTAAATTTTGGCTATTTTTTTTGTCGAGAAGTATATGAAATGGAGTTATAAATACATGAAATAGATGTATAAAAGCTAAAAATATATGAATATATGAATGGTTCTATTTCGGTTTTGGTTAAATGTTCAATTATTGCTCACCCCTAGATATTTATACTATATATAATACATTTGATAGGAGAATTTTAAAATACTCAAAAGTTAAGAGTTAACTTTTGTTTATTTAAATAACAGTTAACATTTTCCCTTTATTTAAAGCGAACTGGCAATTAGCTCTACGAATTGCAAACGACCATAATTTTTTCATATGTTGACACTTAAAAAAACTATATCATAAAAACGGGGATTTTATTGTTTATAAATTGAGTATAGTATAACAATTCTATTAATTAATAATAATAATAATAATATAGATATTTTATGTGATTAACAATATCTAAGGATGAAAATTAACTAAACCTTTGACAAAAATTGACCAAAAATTGATATGTTATGTGATTAACAATATCCATTGCAGAAAATTAACCAACAATTTAACCAAAAACCGAGTTAAACTAATATCAATTTTTTTTGTACCCTAAGTTAACCAAAATTAACAAACAAAGACTAAACCATTCATATATTTATATCTTTTATACATCCATTTCATGTACTTCAAAGAAAAATTTTAACCAAAGTTTGGTTTTGGTTATTTACCAAAATTAATTAAACCGAATTAAAAACGACAATCTAACCAATAGACTAAACCAATTAACCGGTTGGTTAATAAGATCGACAAATCGATAACGTTGATTTTTGTTTCGGTTGAGACTAATAACCGAACTGAACCGAATCCAACCATGCACCATTAGAAGTGTCTGTGTTCCCTACTACATCGCGCGGGCATGCTGTTATGAATATATGAATGGTTTCGTTCCAGTTTGACTGATTTCGATTAACTAAGTGTACAAAAAAAAAAAATAACTAATTTTAAGTTAAATTAGATGTTGATTAGTTCAGTTTTCAATTGATTTTGGTTCAATTTTGTCTGTTTTTTTTGGTTTGGCATCAGTGAATGGTTTAGTCATTGCTCACCTCTAGATATTGTTAATCACGTAGCACATAAAAAAATTAATTAAAAAATAACAATACTATACTTAAATTAAAGATAATAAAATGCTCGTTAATCCACGCATCTTTATTTTTTGCTAACTTGTACAGATTCGGGAACCTCTCCATTAGCGTAGTCGATGCAATCCACACATCTTTCTAGAACCATGTTTTCCTACCATCACCTAATTCCACTTTAAGCTTTTCATTTATGTTGATACCCAGTTTTAGCGAGCACCACATCCATCATCCCGATATCCTTATATATCCCCTACATTGACTTTTTAACCGGAACTATTTTCTTATTATTTTCACTGGAATGAATCGCGTTACCAAAAGCTGATTAGGATCCTCTCTATAACGCCACCACCATTTTGCCAACATAGCAAGATTAAAATCTTCAATACGACCAATTCCAAGGCCTCCAAGTTTCTTCGGATGAATCATCTTCGACCAACGAACCCACCAAATTCTTTTACTTGATCCCGTTCTACCCCAAATAAAATCCCTCTTCAAGCTCTCCAAGTACGAAGGAACACTACCTAGAACTGCCTTCGCTAATGTAACCCTACCAGCAAATGAGAGGGATCTCGTTTTCCAGCTCGATAGCCTTTTCTTAAATTTGTCAATAACTGGATGCCAAAATTTCACTCGCTTCATATTAGCACTGATAGGGATCCTAAGATACATGAACGGAGATGATCCAACATCACACTTCAAGATCTGGCCACTCTCTCCACCTCCTCTGGATCAACCCCTACTCCAAAAAGTTTACTTTTGCTATAGTTCACTTTAAGCCTAGTTACCAGATTTAAACACCTTAGAAACCTGTTTAAACTTTTGGCATTGTGATCAGACCATTCTCCTAAGAACAATACATCACCAGCATAATAAATGTGAGAAATTAACGCTCCGTCATTGGAAATTTTCACCCCATGGAAGAAACCTATATTTAATGTTCTTCTCATAAACATATCCAGGACCTCCATCGCAAGGATAAATAGGAAAGGCGAGAGCGGGTCTACTTGTCTAATTAAGGCCACGTTTGAACCGAAATTCTTTAGTAGGAGATCCATTAACAAGAATTGATCCTCTTCTCGAAGCGAGACAACCCTTAATCCATTTAATCCAAATCTCTGAAAACGACATGAAACCCAACATATTGTAAAGGAACTTCCAATTCAATTAGTCGTATGCCTTTTCGAAGTCAACTTTGAAAATTAGAAGTTTGGACTTGTTTTTCTTTGCCCAAGTAATAGCTTCACTCACAATCATCGGGTTGTCCAAGATATTTCTCCCCCCAATAAAAGCCGCTTGAGAATATGAGACCAACCCGTCGACTACCGTTTAAGCCGATTAGCTAGAACTTGAGCAACAATCTTGTAGAAAGAACTAATCAATTAGATAGGCCTATATTGACTAATAACTTGAGGATCCACAACTTTGGGGATTAGCGCCACAAAAGAGGAATTGCATCCTTCACTTATGTGCCTAGTAGAATGAAATTCCGCTAAAGTGAGGAATCGCTAATGTAACCCCATCCAACTCCTTAATGGCAGCCCACACTTCAGCACAGCTAAAACGCTTGACTAGATCCACAGCTTGGTTTTCTGATAATTGCTTCAAATCATAGTTATCAAAAGAAGGTCTTCTCCGAATTTGCTCCAAAAATTGCATTTTGAACCATCCCATAACTTCATTTTTTAGCATCTTCGGCTCAGTGATCCAAACCCCATTAAACTCCAAACCATTGATACAGTTAATACAATTACCCTATGTTTTTTCTCAGCCTCATAAAGAGACACCACTTTGGCCTTCTTCTTAAGTTTCTCAGCCACCTCATTTAAAGACTCGACTATTACCTCCTCCGCGGCCTTAACCAATTTCCTCCAAAGCTTAATCTTTTTCTTAACTTCCCTTAAGATATTCAACAACATTTTATCTCCTTTTGAACAACCCACAGTCAAGCTAGTGACTGAGTTAACAATCAAATCCAAATCATCGGATCCAATTCAGCTATTATAAAATCTAAACGGCGACGAGCCAAAGTCCACCGTCAAGCAGGATAGACACACCGGGCAATGATTCAACTTCCCTGTTTTAACACCGAGAGCACTACCTTCGGCCACAAGTTCATGCATTTATCACACACCAATATGCGATCCAATTTAGTCATTTTTATATCTTGATTATCAGATATATAAGTGAACCCCTCCCCCACACCATTCTATATTCCAAAAGGGCCGCTCTACATATAAAATCGTTGAAATTGGCCACAGATACTGGTCAATGGTAAAATTAACTCATTCCTCTTGAGTTCTCACATCATTGAATTCTTGAAGCGCAACCCATAAACCGGGTAATTGAAGTCTAATATCCACAATTTTGTTCCATAAAACTCTTCTCCTCAACTGATCATTTGGAGCGTAGATATTAATAATGTTCACATTATCCACCACCCCTTTAATGGAACCCGAGACCACCACAAAATTTTGATCTTTAACTACCGAGTCAACCGAATAGATTAGGATCCCACACGGAAGCCAGACCATCGGACAACATCCACTATAGCAATCTCGTACCTGTTTCTACCCCAGAACCGCCCAAAAAAAGCATCTTGAATGCTAGCCTGATGCGTTTCTTGGAGAGCCAAAAAGGAACACTTCAAATCAGACTTCACCCAAGTCGGTTTATCAATACCGGTAAAATATTTAAAGAGACAAAATTCATGATGAACAGTATGGACTACCATTATGAGCAAAATTCCTTGTGTATCGCATTCCCTTAAGACCAAATATTAGGGGTAGTTAAAGATAAAAATTTGATCTTTAACACCCCTAATACCGGAGCTGCGATACAAAAAAAATACCCCTCCCCTTTTCCTTGTGTATCGCAGCTCAATCATTATGGACCACCATTAAGACTTGGATTAATTGAAGAATTTCTTTAAAGATGACATCAAACTAGAAACCAAAATTCCATACCTAATTAAGTTCGGGTCACACCCTTAGACTCTAAAGCCATTAATTAATCAATCTTTATCAAATGAAAATGGGGAAACGTTAAAGCATTATTGATTAAAAGTAAAGAGAAAAGAATTTTCATGTGTTATGAATGATGAAATGGGGTGGTGAAATCTGTGATATGATTGTTGAAAAAAAAACACCTCTAACAAACATGTTCTCACATAAGAGTAGAGACCAAAACCTTAATTTTCAAAAGAAATGACCAAGATCACAATTAAGGAATACCAAGGTCCTTTCGTGTAAAGTGTACACTCTAATAAAAAGATATTGAAAAAGAAATTGTTGATCAAAAAGTACTATAATTAGACAGACATTACAAGAAATCTCAGCATTAGCCGCGACACCTTTACCAGGACAATAGCAACGACCCCATTAGTAGCGACGTGTCGTCGCTATTACCTTTACCGACGACATTGTCAAGCTTTAGCAGCGACGTGGGTCGCTGCTATTGCTCCAATTTTTTGTAGTGAGACTACTCATAATCTCATACTAGAGATACATGGTTTGAAATTGCAATTTGCTTGTCAATGACTCAATGTACTAGCAAGACAATTTTAAATCAACATGGTGACTGTAGAACTGCATCAAATTTGTATTTCGTTATGGCTGCTGTGCAAGTGATATGTGATTCTTCTATAAAAAAAATCCAGTCTCAAAGTAGTCACTAAAACTCACTCGCAAATATGATATGTTTTCGCATACAATGTGACATCATGGAGACTGAAAAAAAAGGGAACAATTACGACACCAATCTCGTCAAACTAATTACACTTTATAAACGGTAAAAAGAGGATCTTAAAAAGAATGAATGTATAGGTTTGCATGACCATGTTCATTTTGGACTATAAATAATATACTATACACCTTTGACTTATTTGATTTTTGTTTTTTACTTATTTTATTTTTTCTCCAATAATGTGTGTTCCTTCACTTAAAAAAATTTAGTTGTGTTTTTTTATCGATGTGTCAGTATTGAAAATAAAGTTGTACTCAAAATAGGATATTTTCTTATATCGTAAAGCTATTCTAGTGCTGAAATGTATCGGTACCTTGAAGAACGAAGCAGATCCCGACCTAACAACATTGATATTATTATTGTTATTATTAGAATTGGTAACGACATTTGTTTTTACGGTTTTCGATTGATGCAAAATATGACTTTATTTTTTGAGTTACATAAGAAAACTTTTGTGTAAGGTTACAATTGTAAATATGTTTTATGTGTACCTTAAACAATACCGAGTTCCCGTATCGTTACAAACCGAGTTGAGTTATAAAATAAATGTAGTTCTATTCCGTGTCATCAATGATACCAATTGTCGGTATCATAACGATAACGAAAAACCGAACTAGCATTGACCATCAGTACAAGCATCAATATTATCGGAACCGGTGTCCATTTATGTTTTTATGGTTTTCGATTAGTATAACATTATTTATTTATTTTCAAACATAATGTTTACAAAATTCCAAATATATCAATACACCATTACAACACGATTGTTTTATCCATAATTTTATATAAATTTTACTCAAAACCGAACGATCCCATTGCTTGAAAGAACACAAAACATAGTTGTGCAAACATCAAATGATCAGAATTAGATGGGCTACTACACAACCATGGATGTAAAATGGGCCGGTTTGTAAGGTCAAATTCCTTTGGGCCATTCCTCTCAAGTACCTCGTGATAACATTCATTTCAAACCTTTCATTAACTCCATCATATCTCCATCTCCACTTTCACTGGAATCCCATGATAACTGTTACTAACTGCCCTTCAACATTATTCTCCACCATATTCTTTTTGTTTGCATTAAGCATGATTAAGGGTCACATTAATTAACCATAATCAAGTATTATTATAACTAAACACAGCCAAATCCAACCAAACAACATCACGTGGTTTTTTGTTTCTACTTCAATTCCCCATCTCATTCTTGACTTCACATCCTTCCCTCCTTTTTATCCATCTTCACTATTTATACTACAAGATCCAGACACATAATATCCATCATATATCTCTTTGTTTCGCTATGGAACCCGCCACAATTCTCATTTTGTTTTCATCATTCTTCATGCTTATGCAATTTGGAGCTTCAAAGCCCATTGTTCCTCATATCAGTGTGATGGGAAAGGTGTATTGTGATACTTGTTTGAACAAATCCTTTAACAATCACAGCCACACCTACTTATTATCAGGTAATTCATCTTTAAAAAAAACAAAAAATATATATATATGTTATTTCCTTTGTTTAGTTAATATTAAGATATATAATTGTAAAACATGCTAGTACTGTTTGATTGCAGGAGCTGAAGTTAGGATAGACTGCAAATTCAATGAGGTTATACCAAGAACAGATGAGCAGATATCATTTTCGGTTAACAGGACCACAAACCGCTATGGAGTTTATAGATTGGATATGCGGGTACCTTCTGTGGATGGGATCCTTTGTGCTAGTGATGTTGCGGTTATGAATAAGTGTAGGGCCACTCTGATTAGAAGCACTTCACCGTCGTGTAACAGGCCTGGTTTAGCCGCCAGTACGGATGAATTTTCGCTTAAATCCAAACACGACAGCGTGTGCATCTACAGCATGTTCGGGTTGAGTTTTGGACCAGCTAAGAAAGATCCTGCCATTTGTGGAAAGTAATTATACTTATTAGTCTCATTATTTAAGTTTTATGTAATATTATTAGTGTTCCAATTTGTGTTTGGTGGGTTGTTACAAAGATTATAGCAACTTTTATAGCTTTTTTGACATATTGATGAATATTAATCTGATCAAGATAGAGAATGAACTTTTAAACCAATTTTGTTCCTTTCTACAAGTTTATCCATGAGAATCTGCTTTACATGTGAGAAAATGAGGTGTAGAAATGAACACATACTTAGACCCTACCCCAAACGTTGAGCCCAATCATCCGAGGGATACCAAGATCATATAGATTTATTTCAAAAATAAAAATACTAGTATTATACTCTCAAGTCTCAATTATTTTTGCAATAAGTAGTTGATCAAAAAGTTAGGAAACTTTTACGTGGACTAGTTAAATAGAGGAAAATCGAGGAGACTAGGCCCAAAATTTAAACGAGCATAACTTGAGTTGGATGTGGAATTACGTGGCTTGAAACCAGTAGCGTGGAAAATCTCAACGAAACGGATCATCTGGCAAACAACGATATATATAATTCATATGTTTGGACTTGTTATTGGACCTGATGTTACAAATTTGTACTGAACTCATTAATGGGCTCTCATGTTTTAAGTTGTATTTGGGCTATGCTAGATATTGTTGTTGCATGTTGTTATCAAGTTGTTACAGGGATAAATCCTCACCGTTGATCATATTTGAGTTGGATGGCTGAGATTTAATCGTTGTGTTTGTTAGTGGAAGCTTCGAGGTTCAGCTATAAAAGGATTACTATTACTGTTACTGTTACTGTTACTGTTACTATTACTGAAGGGATAGGGAGCCTAATCCGAGTGGAGGAGGCGCCCATATCCCCATAAGACAGGATCTTCGCGCCAGACTATGGCACGAAGATCCATTTGCACGCTGACAAACAAGCTAGACAGCGCAACGCGCAAGGATAACAACTGATAAGCAACGAGCAACACCTGATAAGCGCGTGCGACCACGCGCAGAATCTTCCCTCATCACCTTTTGTACGAGGTACAGAAGATAACAAAAGGAAGATTCACAAGGATCTCTGGCAGAGTACGCGCCAATAAGAGAGCGACAGGTGGCAGGAGTGGTCCAACCACCACTGACAAGGACGGCGACATGACTGTAGCCACGCTCCCACCATGCCATCGTCTACAGTGACAGCAGACATCCCCTGCTGATGTCAGAAGCATGGTCAACGACTGTGGCAAGGACAAGGGAGCCGTCCGCCAATCACAGCTCGCCACGTGTCCGCTTCCAGCAGCAGCCATGCTGCAGAGTGACGTCATCCACAGTAACCTGGCTTTCCCGCCATTTCTGTGGAAAGCTTGGACTTGGGCTTTGACCAGGCCCAACTAAGGATTGATTCTCATGGGCTCCTCAGCTAAGCCCATGAGTTCTCCTATAAATAGAAGAAGACATCTCCTTACAAAAGGATCCGAAAATACATATTGTAACTTAGCATACTCTCTCTTGTAACTCTTCATACTCGATCATTAATAATATTCCGGCTCATTACAGTGGACGTAGGTCGTTCTTTGGCCGAACAACTTACATCTTGTGTCTTTATTTACGTAATCTCACACACACTCACACTCCTCATTCTCACCCGGGTTTAACCTAGAGGTTTTGGTAAAGGATTACTCTTGGTGAACGTAAGTATTAACCTCACGGGGATTAGTATCAATCACCGTGATACTTATTGTTTCTTCATTGGCGCCATTCAACGGTTAGAACTGCTATTTTACTCATCTTTTAAACCCACCCATGGCTGAACCCAACCCCAACACTGCTGCCATAAATCGATCCGGAGAGGGTAACACCCAACTCCCGGAGAACCAAACAACACCACACACCGTCGTCAAGCAACCCACCTCAAGGCTCGAAAAGCCAGCTGTTGAGGTCCGGGATGTAGATTCCGACGACGACAGCAGCGCCAACTCCGAGGAGGACCTAGATCAGTGGCTCCTCCGTCAAAACACCAAAAATGCTGCAATTTATCAACACAAGCTCCTGTAGCAAGCTAAGAAAAAGGGCAAGACCCTAACTTATGATACCCCACCCAAAAAGGGGTACAAGAACAAAGATTCGGCTGTCCAAGGTGATAGTCGTAGCGGGGAACTAAGCGGAGACGCCAGAGTTCGGGGCTACGCGAAGTTACGGGACGAGCCTGACAGCTATGAATCATCCAGTAGCGACTCTGGCTACAAAGGAAAGAAACAAGATCATCGCTCGCGCCACAATGACGAAGACGATGACTTGGTCAAGCCATTCAGGCCAAACGTCTTTGCCGAAAAATCTAAGTTTGTCGCCTGTATAGCGACAACTAAAATACCAAGGAAGGCTAAGCTTCCTAGCAGCATCGGTAGATACGATGGCCTGCGTGATCCTGACGACCACGTGCAAGACTTTGAGTGCGCGGGCATGTCCGTAGACTGGCCTGTTCAAGTTTGGTGCCACTTATTTGCCCAGACCTTAACAGGCGCAGCAAGAGTCTGGTTCGACAACCTCCCCGCGGGGAGCGTTAAGGACTTCGACGATCTTACCGATAAATTCGGTAGTCACTTCTCGCACTTGCGCAAACACAAAAAAGACAAGGCGCACATTCTGTTGTGTCGTCGTCACGATCATGAGTCCATTGAGGACTTCATCGTTCGATTTAACAAGGAAGCCTTGCAAATAGGCTGCGGGGAGGAGCTCACCCGGGCAGCGTTCATACATAATGTGCGCAGCCCAGAGCTAATGAAGTGCCTTACTGGCAAGGATGGCATTCCGGAGTCTTGGGACGAGCTCGTCCACTCCGCAAAAATATATGCCTCCTCAGAAAAGTCTTTTAACCAAATACATGGCTTCCAACCGCAACACCATAATGATAATAAAAACAAAAACAAATCTGTCTGGAGCCGTATTTCAGGCACCGCCGACGAAGGGAAGTACTCCCCAACCGGCGATGCCCGCCAGATTATCAGCCCCAAACAAACGCGGGACCAACGGGGTCACTCAAAGAAAAACCACGATTGGACCCCACTGACAAAGACACCATCCCAGGTCCCAAAAACTGAGCAGGTTACGCTAAAGGAGCCCAATCCTTTGGGCAAGCGAAGAAACGTAGACCGAAGCAAGTTCTGTGAGTATCACAATGACTTCGGTCATCTCACAGACAATTGTTACACCCTGAAGATGGAGATCGAGGCCGCGCTGAAGTCAGGTCAGCTCGGTCACTTGGTAAAGAATGTTCACCGCACTAGGAAGGGTCAAGCCGGTGAAGAGAATCAAGCGGAAGGGTCACGGAAGAAAATTCGTGACCTCAACACTTACGCCATCACACTGATTCCTCGTCACCATTGTAACACGACAAAGAAGGGCAAGAACGCGCTCCACGGGAAGCGCACCCGGACACAACCACTCAATGACTCGTGGAAAGAGGCCGACGTCCTCATGCCCAAAGTCAGGGGCGGCGCTTCCTGCACTGCTCCTCTTGTCATTACCGCCGTCTTCGGACATTACCGCACACGGTATATGTTCCTGGACGGTGGCAGCAGCACAGATATCATGTATGAGCAATGTTTTCAATAATTGGACGCGGAAGACAAAGGAGATATGCGACTTCATGGACTTGCCAGCTACCTCCAATCATGACATACTCTTAGGTCGGGAAGGCATCGCGCGCTTCATCGCCAATGCCTCAACGGCGCACGCGATGGTCGGTTTCCCAACCAAGACAGGCATCGCCTTCATCAGAGGCAACAAAGACTGCCACACCACCGAAACCGCCAAGCCTCCAAAAATGGTCAAGACCAACACCAGCAATGAGCCGGAAAAATGGGTTCTCAACCCTAAATTTCCGGAGCAAACGGTGGTCATTGGGCATGAAATCTCCGAGACCATACGCAATCACTTGAAGCAGCTCTTAATCAGCAACAACGATGTTTTCGCGTGGCAACCGGCCGACATGGTTGGTGTCCCTCGCGAAAGAGCGGAACACAGACTCAATGTCTACCGCTCAGTGGAACCGATAGTGCAAAAGAAACGAAGTATGGGCCCGGAGAAAACAAAGGCCATGAACGAACAAGTCACCGAGGTGCTCAATGCGGGCATTCTCCGCCCCATCAGATACCAAACATGGGTGGCTAACCCTGTCATGGTCGCCAAAGCCAATGGAGGGTGGCGCATGTGTGTTGATTATAAGGATATCAACAAGGCGTGTTCAAAGGATTGTTATCCTTTGCCAGAAATCGATCTAAAGGTGGATTCCCTAGCCCCTTACCGGTTCAAGTGTTTTTTGGATGCATACAAGGGGTACCATCAGATTCAAATGGCAAAGGAAGATGAAGACAAAACAGCGTTCCGCACAGACGCCGACATTTTCTGTTACACCAAGATGCCCTTCGGATTGAAAAACGCGGGCGCTGCATACCAACGCTTAATGGACACGGCCTTCATCAATGAAATCGGCGTACGGCTTGAAGTGTACGTCGATGACCTTGTAATCAAAAGCAAGGAAGAAGGCGACATGCTCCGGGATATCCAACAAACATTCAACCAGCTGCGCAAGGTGCGCATGAAGTTGAACCCGAGCAAATGTTCATTCGGGATGGAACAGGGCAAATTTCTGGGGGTCATCGTAACGCGGGATGGTTTCCGCGCTAACCCAGAAAAAGTACAGGCCATCGAAAGGATGCCATCACCTGCTTCCATCAAAGAAGTACAAACACTGATGGGCCGCCTTGTCGCCCTCAACCGATTCTTGTCCAACTACGCTTCAAAGTCATTCCCATTTGTGGACACCTTGAAGAATTGTCTGAAGAAGAGCAACTTCCGCTGGACCCCAGAGGCGGAATCAGCTTTCAAAGAAATGAAACAATGCCTGATGAACCTTCCGACATTAACAGCGCCTCTTCCTAAGGAACCGCTCACGCTATACTTGTCTGTCACGGGGCGGGCAATAGGCGCGGTTCTAATGGTCGACCGCAAGGGTGTGCAAACACCGATTTATTACATCAGCCGCACGCTGTTAGATGCAGAAACAAGGTATACAATCATGGAAAAACTGGTTCTCGCTCTTGTCCACGCATCTCGAAGACTGCGCAGGTACTTTCAAGGCCATCCGATAAATGTCCTCACAGACTACCGGATAAATGACATACTCGCTAAACCCGAGCTGTCAGGCCACCTGGCTAAATGGGCCATCGAGCTAGGGGAACATACGATTAACTACAAACCCCGGCCCGCCATCAACCATCAAAGGCCAAATCCTCGCGGACTTCGCCACAGAAACACCCGCGGACAAGGGTCAAGAGTGTCAAGCGGAAGAAACACCCGCACCGGCGCAAGATCCGTCACAAAAATGGTCCTTACACACGGACGGGGCTTCAAACGACGACGGCGCCGGCGCAGGTTTGCGCCTCATTAGCCCAGATAACCAAGAGTTTACATACGCCATCCGCCTCGATTTCAAAAGGACAAATAACGAAGCGGAATACGAAGCGTTGCTGGTAGGCCTCCGCATTGCGGAAAAAATGGGGGGCCAGGCACGTGGAGGCGCACGTAGACTCACTATTTGTCGCGCGACAGATCAATGGATCCTACGACGCAAAGGACGAAATCATGGCATTATACCTAGAACAAACCAAGCAACTCATGCGCCGATTCGATTCATGCACAGTCGAACATATTCGGCGCAGTGAGAACAAACCCGCCGATGCGATGAGTAAAATGGCATCCACGGTTTTCCAACATATGGCCAAAGAGGTCCGCATCGAGGTTCTAGACAAACCATCTGTTTCGCCGCGACAAGTCAACGTCATCCAAACAGGCAACGCGTCCTAGATGACCCCAATCAAAGCCTTCCTATCTTCCGGCACCCTGCCTGACGACAAGTCAGAGGCCCGGAAGATCAAACACAAGGCTCTACAATATCAACTTGTAGATGGTACTTTGTACCGCCGCTCCTACTTAGGGTCGTTGCTGCGCTGCGTAGATTCCGCAGACGCCTCCTTCCTCCTCAGAGACATACATGAAGGAACATGCGGGTTGCACGCAGGCCCAAGGATGGTAGTAGCGAAGTTGATGAACGCAGGGTACTATTGGTCGGGCATGCACGTGGACGCGGTGAACGAGTTGCAAATGCGACAGTTGTCACCGTCACGCTCCGAACACCTTGCGCCCCAAGAACAACCTGGTGCTGGTCACAGCCGCTTGGCCGTTTCAAAAATGGGTCATCGATCTAGTAGGCCCATTCCCAACGGCTCCAGGAAATGTGAAATACCTAATCGTCGCCATCGACTACTTCACTAAGTGGGTCGAGGCGAAACCTCTAGCCAAGATCGACGGCGCGCATGTCAAGAAATTCATCTGGGAGTTCATAATTTGCCGATTTGGCCTACCAATGCAACTGGTTAGCGACAACGGTACACAATTTGAAGACCAATCCCTACAACAATGGTTGGCTCAAATGGGTATACAACAAATATTCACATCCGTCGCGCACCCGCAAGGCAATGGTTAGGTGGAAAGGGCTAACCGCATAATAGTAGAAGGGATCAAGGCACGACTCGGAACCAAAAGAATCGGGTGGGTAGAGGAAATCTCTCATGTTCTATGGGCCTACTGCACCCTCACAAAAACTAGCAATGGCGAAACGCCATTTAGTCTGACATATGGTACCGAGGCAGTCATCCCTGCCGAAATAGGTTGCCCTTCCGCAAGGGTGTTAATGGCTGAAGCAAGGGACAATGACAAAGAACTCCGCTTGAATCTTGACCTATTAGAAGAACGCCGCGATCTTGCTGCAATCAAAGAAGCAAGATACAAAACACAGCTAGAGCGCTACTACAACAAACGCGTCAAGGCATCCGCGTTCAAGATCGGGGACTACGTTTTCCGGAATAACGCGGCTTCCAACGCCAAAAAACCCGGAAAACTAGCTCCTACTTGGGAAGGCCCATACAAAATACAAGAAGTACTTGGCAAAGGCGCCTACGCACTAGAAAGACTTGATGGGACACCTATCCCGCGATCTTGGAATGGCGCGCAACTACGCCAATGTTATTTGTAAAACACTTGTAAAACGGCTACACATGCCGCATTTATCAATGAGAATGGTTTCTTATATCTGTTCTTCTACTTGTTTTTCCGCGCTAGGGCCTTCAAGACTTAGGCAAAACTACTGTCGAACCAGGTCTGCTCGCTGTTGGCACGACATAAGTCTTCAAGACGCGTCCCGCGCACGTCGGACTTATAAAATTCGCGCAACAGTGCCGCACCTTATGGTCTTCAAGACAAGTTTACTTGCCGGACTTAATGACGCGCGACACTCGTGTAGCTGAAAACCTTGTCTTCCAAACTTGTCAAATACAAGTTGGACAAAGGACAAACACTGCACGAGCGCGCAGTCAGTGGTCTTCTAGGCAAGGCTCTCATGCGCTTAACTCGGACCCTACGGCACAAGTAGCGCCCCGCTATAGTCTTCAAGGCAAATACTTAGACGCCGGACTATCTAGTGTGGCGCGCGTCCTAACTTCTACTTATACACCGGGTGACGACTTGGTTAAATATGCGAAGGAGTTAGAGCGAGAACCACAAGATATAAACAAACCAAGAAATTTTCATTCAAAAGAAGGGACTTAAAAACCCTTAATATTTACAAGTATTTACAAATAAGAACAAAAAGAAGGCCTAAACATTATCTACGTTCGAGGTGCCTTCGCAAGTGGCCTTCTGCCGCTCTATCTCCTGCGCCAGCTCGTCTGATTTTTCAATGAAGTACTTAAGGGCGGCAGGAGAATCCACATTATTATTGCAGTCAGCTATCGCCTGAAGAATGGGGAAGTCGACTTTCTCAAACTTGACCAGCTCCGCCTCATACTCATCCTTCAGGGGCTTCCCATAATGATCAGCATCCTCAAGCCGCCCGCCATTCTGAGTTGCCAGGAATACATCCTCATAACCTTCACCATACCCATAAGCTTGGGCGGTGGTGGCTATGGCAGCGACCTGGTCACCCAATTTGGGCTCCTGCCTGAATCTCTTGAAGACCTGAAAAATGACAAACAGTTAGCAACTCAAAGACTAACACAAGACAAACAACAAGGTCATAAGAACTTACCCCAGTCATCCCATCTGTCATCAACCACTTCATGGAGTTCTGCATCTGGGTCTGGGCGCCCATCGCCTCCTCCAGCAAACGCTGGGCCGCCTCACACTCCTAGGCGGTCGCAGCGCGTGCTTCCTCCGCTGAGCCAAGGTCTTGCTCCAGAAAGGAGACGCGCTCAGTAGCCTTGATAAGATCAGCATCTTTAGGCTCAAGCTCCAGGCGTTTCTCCACACACTGAGCGGTCCGCTCTGAGAGGGCCTTGCTCTTATCCTCCAGCCGACGGGTCAACACCCGACCTTCTTCCTGCGCTTCGGCCAGAGTCTGCTTCAAGCGCATGGTTTCAGCATTAGTCTTCTTGCAAGACTCTGACCACCTGCGCTTATCCGCCGCCGCATCCTCCTCAAGTTTGTTCACCTTAGCTTCTGCCTCATGGGCGCGACGGCAATACTTGGATATCTCAGCCTTGAAGGTAGCCTCTTTTTCAGCAAAGCTCGCCTTCTCCGCCTCCAAGCGCTAGATATCCCGCCACACGCCGCATCTCGGCGGCGCAGCAAGTCAATCATAGACAGTTGAATCGCCTGATTGACGCATAAAGCAGCCATAAGGTCGGCGCGACTCAGCATGTCTTGGTGAGTGCGCTCATAGGGAGGCACCACCTCGCTTACAAACTCCTCGGTGGCCAAGGAGTTGGAGAATAAAGTGTTCTCCCTGACCGCCCAACGAGGGCTCCCTGCTCTCAACCCTGGAAGACTCGCGCCGTGTTTGGCGCGAGCCCTCCCCACTACCACCAAGGCCCGCCTCCAGGAGTGCCCGTTCAAACCCATCTATTTCATGGGACACTCCCCCAGCGCCAGCATCGGAGCGCTCCAAAGCTTCCTGCTCCTTCAACTGGCGAGCCTTCTCCTCCAAGAATTGCTGTTCTTGGATACGAAGACGCTCCGCCTCAGCACGTTTGGCCGCCTCAGCCTTTTGTTTGGCCTCATTAGCGGCAGCTACCTTTTCAGCCTCAGCCCTTCGAAGGGCTTCATCGGCTTCAGCCTTCTTGCGCGCTTCATCCTGTTGCACCTCCTCTTGCTCTTTCCAGAGCCTATCTTCTTCCATCCTAGCCGCCTCCGCAGATGGAGACGTAGGAGGAGGAGTAGGAATGATCTTGGGTGCAACTGAAACAAGAAAGTAAACCACATTACAAAGAAATATAAAGACAAGAATTAATAAAGGAAGAAGAAAGCAACGCTTACTAGGGGCCTTCTTCTTAATCAGCTTCTGGAATAAAGGCTGACGTGTGGGGGTAGCGCCAATACCCACACTAAAAACAGGCGCAACAACTCCTTCACCACCAGAAGAGGTGGCCTTCCCCTTGCCAGCATCCCCAATTGGCGTCAAAGGGGAAGCGACAGACTCAGGGATTTGGGTGGCACCCTCACCCCCCTCTCCGCCAGTCGCCGCCGGGGACGCTTCCTTTGAGGCAGCAACGCTGCCAGAGGTAGCACCAGTTGTGCGCCTCCTCTTCCTCTTTTCCAACTTGGAAGAATCCCCTTCGTCCTCATCCTCAGAGGCCGGCCCATCCTTCCGGCGACGGCGCCCTTTCACAACCTCTCCTACTGAAACGGAAGAATCCGAGTCAGAATTTGACACAAGACTTATGTCATACTTATGCTTCCGCAGAGCGTGTTTTTAACGGCCATGCCCCGCAGACGCCTTCTTGGGCTGAACAATCTCTACTGAAGAGTCAGTAGAGTTGCCGCCAAATAGACTAGTGAACAAGGGGTCACAGGACTCACCAGTGGTGTAGTAGGGCTTCGGCGCAACAGACATGTCTGGGTAGTAAAAACGGTTAACAAATGCCTCGAGACAAGACACCTGCCCTTCCGCCACCGGCCTCCACTTAATGCCCTTCTCTTCACGGGCAGCATAAAACTGGAACATGCTCACACCTGCGCGAGCAAACAGTTAGAAAAAAAAAATTACACACAAATAAAGCAAAGAGAAATGAGACACTTACCCTTCGGAGCAAGGTAGGGCTCTTTGCCCGCGCGAATCCCCAAGCTGCTCATCCCTAACATGAAGAAGATACCTTTCGTCAGGTTCTTGAACTCCAGCTTGGTAGCGTTGGCGGTGAGAGTGGTGAACCACGGCTGCTGCTTGTAGTCTTTAGGCACAGCCATGTCCGCCACCCGCTGGCCGTCTGCAATCACCTTCCAAGGCAGACTGACAGGAATAACCCCCCTCTTGATGAAGATGAATTTCTCATTCGCTCAATGCAGTGACTTGGGGTTATTGGTGGCCATGAGCGTCACACTCGAGCGCGGCTTAAACGAGAACCACATCTCATCGCGCGCTAAGAAATAAAAAAGGTTGAACCTTTCAACAGTAGGCTCAACGTCCAAGGCGCGGCAGGACGCCTCAAAATGAACTAACCACAGAAGCCCGAAGGCGGTTAGTTGTGTAGGCCCAACACCATACGCCACCATAGTGTCAATCTGGAAGCGGGTGCAAGGCAAACGAAACCCACACTTAGTAAAGTGGGCTTCGTAAAGAGCAAGTTGACCAGGCCCCGCGGAGAGGACAGTTTCCGTCGGAGACGGCAAAGTAGGCTCCCACTCCGGCAAGATATCGTTGATCTTGCAAAACTGGTCAAAGGACTCCTGACTCCAAACACAATATGTGTTGGTCATCAGTTTCCTCTCCTTTATCTTCCCCTGTTCCACCGTCACTTCCTCTTCCACATCATCAACTACTGTCTCCTTCACAGGACCCTCACCAGAGGGAGACCCAGCCACTAAAACATCAGACATTTTGAACAAGAGAAATCAAAGAAAAAACTATCGGAATGTGGAAAGAATGGTCGGAAAACTTGAAGATCTACCGGAAAACTTGAAGAACAACAGAGAAGTTCAAACAAAGATGAAGAGAACAACTGAGAGAACCAAAGAAACTAAGAAAGGAGAAGTTAAAATTTTGAAGTTTCAACAATGAATCTTCAAGATCAACGAGATCTTTGAAGATTAAACGGAAACTTCGAACAGAAGATCACCGGAAAATAGGGAGAAAAGGAAGAGTATGAAGGGGAATAATGAACGTGTAACCGTTCAATGGTGCATGGGTACCCCTTTTATACCCACTACATTTATGACAATGGGGCCCATCTGGAAGAAGGAACCGTCATGCATTTTTCAAAAAAAAGAGCCTGGATGACGACACGTGTCACATGCGCCATCGAACGGCTAAGATCAAGCATGGAAAAATGATCCAGCCGTTACTCGCTGGATGCTCGACACGTGTCAGCAGATGTCACCAAATTAAAAGCTGGCAGGCGCGTGAACACTCACGCGTCTGACAAAACACACGTGCTATACGACACGTGGCAGAATCGCAGCCACTAAGACACCAAGTGGGGCGCGTGACGATACACGCGCCTGACACAGACGAAAGGTTGGTAAATGCACCACAATGATGTGACAACCAACAGTTAGCACAACAGACGAGGACCTGACACATCAGCAACTCTCAGGCTTCCACCAGAAGGATCTGATCATTCGACTCCCAGGCGCATTGACTACAATTTATGAGAGACAAATTGAATACCAATGATTCAAAATTTTTTACAACTGCTGACGCGCATTAACCATCAACAAGCATGCAACTACACGGCGCAAATTTGACGTAAAACCAAAAAAGACGTTCCCCGCCCAGCGCCTTAACAGGTCATGGCGGAACACGTCTTCCAAGGCGCAAATTTGACGTAAAACCAAAAAAGATGTTCCCCGCCCACCACCTTAACAAGTCAGGGCGAAACACGTTCACACCAACAAATCCCAAGTGCAGAATCAGATGAGCTTTCATCCGCGACTCGATATTTTGAGTCTAGCGCTCCACCTACTCTTCATCAGAGAGCAGGAGAAGCCTTAGACTAGGGGGACTAGAAGGGATATGGAGCCTAATCTGAGTGGAGGAGGCGCCCCTATCCCCATAAGACAGGATCTTCGCGCCAGACTATGGCACGAAGATCCATTTGCGCGCTGACAAACAAGCCAGACAACGCAACGCGCACGGATAACATCTGATAAGCAACGAGCAACACCTGATAAGCACGTGCGACCACGCGCGGAATCTTCCCTCGTCACCTTTTGTACGAGGTACAGAAGATAACAAAAGGAAGATTCACAAGGATCTCTGGCAGAGTACGCGCCAATAAGAGAGCGACAGGTGGCAGGAGTGGTCCAACCACCACTGACAAGGACGACGACATGACTGTAGCCACGCTCTCACCATGCCATTGTCTACAGTGACAGCAGACGTCCCCTGCTGATGTCTGAAGCATGGTCAACGACTGTGGCAAGGACAAGGGCGCCGTCCGCCAATCACAGCTCGCCACGTGTCCGCTTCTAGCAGCAGCCATGCTGCAGAGTGACGTCATCCACAGTAACCTGGCTTTCCCGCCATTTCTGTGGAAAGGCTTGGACTTGGGCTTTGACCAGGCCCAACTAAGGATTGATTCTCATGGGCTCCTCAGCTAAGCCCATGAGTTCTCCTATAAATAGAAGAAGACATCTCCTTACAAAAGGATCCGAAAATACATATTGTAACTTAGCATACTCTCTCTTGTAACTCTTCATACTCGATCATTAATAATATTCCGGCTCATTATAGTGGACGTAGGTCGTTCTTTGACCGAACCACTTACATCTTGTGTCTTTATTTACATAATCTCACACACACTCACACTCCTCATTCTCACCCGGGTTTAACCTAGAGGTTTGGGTAAAGGATTACTCTTGGTGAACGTAAGTATTAACCTCACGGGGATTAGTATCAATCACCGTGATACTTATTGTTTCTTCTATTACTATTACTATTGCTATTGCTATTGCTATTGCTATTGCTATTGCTATTGCTATTGCTATTGCTATTGCTATTGCTATTGCTATTGCTATTGCTATTGCTATTGCTATTACTATTGCTATTACTATTACTATTACTATTACTATTATTCATTCAATATTATTGTCTTTGTATTCAGTCTCTCTCAGTTCTAGGGTTCGTCTCTGGTGATTGTGGTCTGTTCTAGGTTTTTATCCCTATGTATTGGTGTATTCTGGTCTTGATCATCATGGTGATCATCGTCTGTATTTTGGTCTATAAGTTGGTTGTATTTTCTTTCTTTCCTGATTCTCAATTGATCTTATCAATCAATTGAGATCTGAGACATTGTATTGTACTTTATCTGGATTCTTCTATTGTTGAATCTAGTTTGGGTATTTGGGGGGCAAATATTTTAGGGTTGGCTAATAATAGATTTTGTCACCGTTTTGTAGCCTACTTCTATTGTTGTTTCTTATTCTTGATTTTGAGTTTGTATTAGCTCGTATTTGTTTGTGTGGATTGTTTATACCATAAAATTTTACATGCTATCAGAGTAATAGGCTTTTTTATCATTGTTTCCTTTAAAATAAAATCCTGGTTATTTCCGTTGCATGTATTAGGTCTAGGTTTATTTTACTTAGATCTGTTGTTCTGGTCTGAGATCTAGAGTTTTAGATCTCAGATCTTTGGTATTCCTATTTCTTTGTGATTGATTTGTAAGGATATGGGATTTGTCTTGGATCTGGAGTCAATGGATTGTTGGCATCAGTGAAGGTATTGTCTATTGGTTGTTGGATAGGAAGCCGTGCAACCAGTAAGTATTTCTATCCCTTTAGTCTTTAGTTTGTTGATTGTTTGAGCTGCTGGAGTACTCTGTAACTATTCTATCCCTTGTTTCTTGAGTCTAGGCGTCTGTGGCCGTGTTAGGGGGACCGACATTGATCATTACTTGTCTTGATTGATTGTATTGTTTCTTGTCTTGTGTTCTTGTGTGGCATCTTGTTATTTGTCTTGGTATATCTGAGTATTGATTGTTTGTATTCTATTATATAAGTGTATACTATCCTAGATAATTAAAGGACTCGTGTACAAAGATCTGCGTAGGCACCTTGAGTAATGAACCCATTATCTGACCCCTGGTACAGCTTCGTTCTCTAGGATTTATTGTTTTTTCTTGTCTATTGTTTGTGTATTCTGTGATTCCTCACAACTGGTCCTGTTGTTGGATCTGGTTAAGGTCCACAAGGTATAAAAGGACCACAAGGACCTGGTCCTACTGAACTTTCTAGACATGTTGGTACACTTATTAGTAAATTGGACATTCGTGATCCACTTTACTTACATCCAAGTGATACCAGCAGTTTGTCTATCACTAGTATAAAACTAAAAGGTAGTGATAGCTATTCAGTGTGGTCTAGTTCTATGAAATTAGCATTAGAAGCTAAAAACAAGTATGGTTTTATAGATGGTTCTTGTGTTTGAAGATGATGAAATGTTGGCTAAACAATGGGATAGGTGTAACTCTGTAGTTTTGTCCTGGATTTTGAACTCTGTTAGTCAGGAGTTGTACTTGGGACAAGTTTTTTTCTAAATTTTCTAGTGAAGTATGGCCTGATCTAAAGGAAACCTATGATAAAGTTGATGGGTCTGTTGTATTCAATTTGTATCAAAAAATAAATAGTGTTAAACAAAATGGTAGTACAGTCTCTAAATATTATCATATGTTAAACACTATGTGGAAACAATTAGATGTCATCCTACTGTTACCCACTTGTACCTGTAAGGAATCTAAAGATTTCAATGATTTTAGTGCTCTTATAAAACTAATGCAATTCTTTATGGGTCTAAATGATGTATACCAACCAGTTAGGACCACTCTGTTAACTAGAGAACCTTTACCAAGTATTAAAGTTGCTTTTTCTATTGTTTCAAGAGAGGAGTCCCACAAGGGTTCTGCTGGGACTTCCAAAAGTCAAAATGTTTCATTTCTGACTAAAACAAATCAGAATTTTGATAATAAAAGAAAGGTTAATAGAGGTCCAAACCTGAATTTGAAATGTGCCCACTGTAATATGTTGGGACATACAATTGACAGGTGCTATGAACTGGTTGGTTACACTCCTGATTTCAGGAAGAAACCAGTTGGTCAAAATTTTAAACCTGATATTTCTAATAATGTTTCAAGTAGTAAACAGGGGGCTTCCTCTGCTACTACTGTTTCTGGTTCTGCTTTGCCCTTCTCAGCAGAACAAGTGTCTAAGCTGTTGAATCTCATTAGTGAAAAAGGAGGAGTTGACTAAAAACACTCCAATGTTGGAGGTAAGGGTGTGAGTGTTAGTAGTTTTTCTAGTATGTATTGTTTGTCAAAGTTGGAAAAAAATTTCAAAAACTTTTCTAACTGTTCTAGTTTTATTAAAAACTTGATAAGTCATAATTGGATATTATACTTTGGTGCAAACCAGCACATGTCTAACAATGAAAAAGACATGTGTAATTGTGTAGATGTATCCAATTATGACTTAAAAGTTAAGCACCCAAATGGGACCAGTGCTAAGGTATCTAAGATAGGAGACACTAAACTAGCCAATGGTGTCATTTTGTATGATGTGTTTCTTGTTCCTGATTACTGTTTTAGTCTTATGTCTGTTCATAAACTTTCTAGGGATAGTAAGTTGTCTGTGTTGTTTGATGAAAATAATTCTTATATCCAAGATTCCAAGTGCAACAGAGTCCTTGTGACTGGTAGACAAAGTGATGGTCTATATTTTGTAGGTAAAAATGAAAGTTTATCTAATGTTTGTTTTAATAGTGTGTGTGACACTGAGTTGTGGCATAGTAGACCAGGTCACCCCTCTGACCAGGCCTTGGCTGTATTAAGAGGCAATCTAGGTATTAACACTAGTAATACTAAACCTTGTGAAATATGCCATAAGGAAAAGCTAACTAGATTACCTTTTCCTCTAAGTGATCGTAAAACAAATGATATAGGTGATATAATTCACTTAGATGTTTGAGGTACATATAGGGTAACTTGTAAACAAGGTTAAAAGTATTTTCTAACAGTGGTTGATGATTATTCTAGGACTGTCTGGTGTTTTATGTTAAAAAACAAAAGTGAAGTTTTTGAAAGTGTGATTGAATTTTATGAACTTCTAAAAACACAGTTTAAAAAATGTGTGAAAGTTTTTAGAAGTGACAATGGTACTGAGTTTGTAAATAACTAGATGAATAATTTTTGTAAGTCAAAAGGTATAATACACCAGACAACATGTGTATACACACCACAACAAAATGGCAAGTAGAAAGAAAGCATTGACACCTCTTAAATATGGTTAGGGCTCTGTTGTTTCACAGTGGGTTACCTTTAAGATTTTGGTCTGAATGCATTTTAACTGCTACTTATATTATAAACAAGCTTCCTTCTTCTGTCTTGCAAGGAAAGAGTCCTTTTTAGGTTGTTTATGGGTTCCCCCACCCCCAGTCACCTAAAAAGCTTTGGATGTTTGTGTTTAAGCACTGTCTTAAATGAGTCTGATAAGTTGTCTAGTTGTGCTGGAAAATATGTATTAATTGGTTATTCAAGTTTAAAAAAAGGATATAAACTGTGGAATTTAGAGTCAAAAGAAATAGAGTTTTCTAGAGATGTAAGGTTCTATGAAGAAATTTTTCCTTTTAAAACCAGTTTAGAAAACATAGAACCTAACATTGAAATTGAAAATCTAAATCATTTAAACTTTTTTGGTAGTTTTAATTCAACTAACATTGAAAGTTATAAAGTGACTGAGGGGTTAAAACTTCCCAATGATGAAGGGGGAAACAAAAATACTCATGCTGAGTCCACTAATCAGCAACCAGGGTTCACTTCCAGGGCTGACAATGACTGTGACTTAGGTCAACAGTCTAACCCAGGTTGTAGTGAACCTGGTAGGGTAGATAATGATGGGGACTTAACTAATGATGAGTCTTTTCCACCTGAGGGAAGTAGTATTAGGAACTCTAGTAGAGTGTCTAACTTTCTCAAAAAATTTGATGAGTATGTAGTTGAAGGGAAAGTTAAGTATGGGATTGGAAAGGTTGTCAAGTATGCAAACTTGTCTTTTGAAAACAAAAGCTTTATTTCTGTGTTGAATAAGTTTGTTGAACCTTCATCTTACTATGAAACAGACAAGGATCGTAAGTGGGTTGAGGATAAGAATAGTGAGATGGAGGCTTTGCATAGAAACAATACTTGGGTCTTGTCTGATTTACCTGCTGGTAGAAAACCCATAGGATGTAAATGGGTGGTTAAGATTAAGTATAAGTCAAATGGTGAAATAGAAAGGTACAAGACTAGGCTTGTAGCTAAAGGGTATAACCAAAGAGAAGGTCTTGACTTTGGAGAGACCTTCTCACCAGTAGTCAAAATGGTGACTATTAGGAGTGTTATAAGCCTAGCAGTTCAGAATAACTGGACTTTGTATCAGTTAGACATTAACAATGCCTTTCTATATGGGACCATTGTAGAAGATGTATACATGGTCTTATATGGTTAAGTCTTTATATGGTCTTAAACAAGCACCAAGAAAATTAAATGAAAAGTTGACCAATGTGTTGATTGAAATTGGTTTTGTGTAAAGTGTACGTGATCATTCGATGTATGTTTTGTCTAAAACCAATGTCTTTCTTGTTCTGTTAGTGTATGTTGATGATATTATCATAACTGGCAATAATGTTTCTGAAATAGAAGATGTGAAGAAATTTTTGAGTTCTAATTTCCTTATAAAAGATTTAGGGAAATTAAAGTATTTTCTTGAATAGAAGTGTTGTATTCTAATCAGTCTATTTGTTCCTTTTGACTTTCCCACTTATTCTCTTTGCACACACATATAACAAATAATAATTTAAAATTTGTGTAAAAGAATTAAGTGTCAGGTATTTAAAATTTTGGCAAAAATTTAAAACAACCCAGAGCAGTCGGTAACTGTGATTAAAAAGGCAAAGTTTTTAAGAGTTTTTTTGGGAAACAAAAATATTTTTCAAACCCTTTGAGTCCGCCCAACGATTTGCTGGGAGATTAGGGAGGTTGTGGTAGTCAAAAGAACCATCCAAGGTGTCCCCAATTCCTTAAATAACCCATACCCTACGTGTGAGTACTTTGAGCCTTATCGAGCATATCCTACATACTTTACATGCTCATTCATTTGTTTTGAGAGATGTTCCCTTTCGGCATGACACGGTTAGAACTTGTGTGGCTTATGCGTTACCAGATCACATCAGAGGTGAGTGTGTGAAAATGATCTAGGCATTTAGGACTTACCCGTTCCGTTACCAATGGCCCATCATATATTTCCCCCTCCCCTAGCCACTCATCCTTGAGCCTTAACCTTTTCGTTTCCTTCCATTTAGCCCCCGTTATGATGAAGCCAGGGAAGTGTTGAGGTGTTAAGGAAGCTCATTGGCAATTTTGGGACTTTGAAGCATAAGCTGCACATCAAGAGTCCGGAATCTCGATCGTGAAGAGGCAACAAAATTAAAACCATCAAAAGAGCATACCAAGTGTCAATAATCATCCAGCAAACATCAAGTATAACCTGTTATACTTGTGAAAAAAAAGAGAGAGTGAATAAAGATGTTTTTGGAAGCTTAAAGAATCAAGAGATCTGAAAAAGAAAAGTTTTGTGAAGCTTTCTAAAAGACCAAGTGATCAACCCATCCGAGTGGAGGCTATTAGGCAGCCCTCGCGCCGAACGATTCACGAGAGAAGGCCACAGTTGATGCTACAAAGTCCAAGGAGAGAACAACAAAGCCAACTTAGAAGATCAACATATTTCCAACTAATACCTCAAGCACCGGTCCCAAAGTTAGTCATGGCGGTAGACTCCATTCCTACCCTAATTTCCATTACCTCACCAAAAATGACCCTCTAAAAGTCCTTTTGATTCACATACATCACCTCAATAATAGTGGTGGAGTTTCGATTTGCATACAAGCCTATGATTCATGTCTTCCATTAGGTAGAATTTGAGTTATCACCCTCAAATAAAACCCGAGTGAATGAGAGAAAGTGAGGAAAATGGAAAAAGGGACGTCTTAGAAAGTGTTTTAGTAGTCTTACCGAAAACCATGCCCGAAATCCGGAAAGTCTATTAAGTGAGACTCTTAGGAGGTAAGTTGAGCTCGGCACATCGAGTTCAACCTACAAATTTTACCCCAAGAAAAATTGCCTAAAGGTTCGGTTTGCTTAAGGACAAGCAAAAGCTCAAATGTGAGGTGTTATGATGTGCCGAGAAATTGACATGTTTTCCAGACATATTCTCACCGATCTTATACTCAAAGTCATGCTTTTATCTCTGTTTTGTCATGATTTATCTCTCTTTGTTGATAATTGCAGGATTAGAGGTCAGGAGGTGAAAAGAAGTGAAAAACAGCATAAAACGGCACCAACTGACGAAGATTTGAAGACTTTGAAGCTCGGCCAGTTGCAGCACGGTCGTGCACGGTCGTTCCACTGGCCCAGGTCAACAGGTCAACATTTCCAAGTCAACAGAGACCAAAAATCAGCCTTTGATGATGTGAACGGGCGTGCCAGGGTGTATGCACGGGCGTGCTTTACTGAAGCGTGTTCCCCAAGGCTCGAACCGACCAAGACTGACAAGACGGTTACACGTACTGAGGAGCACGGACGTGCCAAGACATATACACGGGTGTGCTCAACCTACGGACAGACAACTTCTGCAAAAAGGACTCTGCAACAGTACCTACTGTCGAGCATGGGCGTGCCATAGGTGGAGCACGGGCGTGCCACGTCTGGAATGCCTATAAATAGTGGCCTGCACCCCTCACTTTGAAGCATCCATTCTCACTCGAAAACCAACACTTCTCCACGAAGTTTCTGCCCTCTCTGAGGATTGTAGGTATCCTTTGGAGCCTGGGATCACTCCATAAACACCACATTCAAGAGAGAAACAACCCAAAATCAGCAAAACCCACTAGAAATCTTCATACAAGCTTTCACCATGTCTTGTACACAAACCCAACTTTGTGAGCTTGTTGTATCAACCATGCTAGGCTAGATTTCTGTTGGTGTTGCTAGGGTGATGATAGAAACTTGGTATGAATTAAATAGTTTATCTTTTCTTTAAAGTGGTGTTTTGTGTTCTTAATAATTCTTACTATTCTAAACATTGTTTAATGAATTAATTAACTAATCACTTAGTCTTTGGTCTTGTGGGTGTCTTGATAGGAAGTGGGAGGACTCATGAGTATACCCATGGTGTGTAACAACCCATGCACTTGGGAGCTAACCTGTGATTGGCCCATTTGTGGGTAGAAATACACACACTTAGTGGCTTAATCTCTACGATCAAGATCTCATTTAGGGTCGGTACGGTCTTTATACTCGGTCCTAATGATGAACCAATACTTGACTATGCGACTTGGCTTCATTGTCTATGTGAAAGCCTTGGCGCAAGTTAAGGATTGGTGAACCCGTGTTGAAAGAAAACGGTCTTTATTTTCTTTCATTAGTGTGGAACATCGCACCTTCAGGGTGTGGCCCTTGGGCATGGAGAAGTCGACGGTGGGACCTTTGTGGAAGAACAATTAAAATACTTTTTTAATCATAATTGGTTTAGCACCATATACTATATTGCCACACAATTATTAATAGACCACTCACTTTTTGAGAAATTTATTAAATCAAGTAAAGGATGCACATGTTCTGGTTAGTCACGACTCCTCTATGATATTAAATGGTAACTTGTTCGGTCATGCTCCGGCCATCGGCAAGTTATTCGTAAATGTTTAGAATAGTTAGATGTCTATCTTGCAACATTGGGGAGTCGGTAATTCGGGGTTGGGTCGATACAGTCTCGAGTCACTTTCTTTTCATTGTTGAGAGGTGAGTTACCTGGTTTGGGAGACCCTCATAAAAACCTTAAGAACACAAGTCGTTTATTCAGTTATGCGAAAACAGTCACCTCTAGAGAATGGGTTAATACAACTCAAAGTTAAGCACAAGTGCGCAACTTAAAAACACCACTTTAATAAAAGTCTACTATTAATTAATACCTGTTTCCATCTGACCCCGAAGCAACACCTTTGTTTCCATCTTACCCTGAAGCAACACCTTTGTTTTGTTATTAATTTCTTTTACAGTTTACATCTCTCTTCTACTTTTCTTCTTGCAATCTTAAAACTTTCTTTTAAAAGTAATTTTTAGGAAACTGAGTAATAAAATCCGTGTCCTTTATGTTCGATACTCGGTACTTGTACATCGCTATACTACCCACGATAGGTAAACTTTCCTGTTGTGTGGGGTCTAGAATTTTGAGCAACTATTGTTTTAAATTATAAATTTAAAACATGACATCGTAACACCGTTTTCCAACTTAATTTCCTATTCATCAAAACTCTCGGGATCTCCTTCGGGATTTAGCCATTTCAAAAGAAAAGAAGTTTAAGTGAGGTTAGTAACTTTATCAAACTAGTAGGTCTACCTTAGCGAGTCATGCATACATTATACTTAACTGGGTCAGTTGAGTCATTATGATGGTTCTGGGAATCATCGCGAGTCGTTACAATGATCCAAGGGATCATTGGGAGTCGGTCCATAACCATGTGTACAAGGATTGACGATTTATAGAATCGTCGGATTTAATGCACACACGCAAGTCTCGAGTCACGGGGACCAGTGAATGAATGTGAACGTGTTAGTTATCAAGTAATACGTGTTTATAATCATTGTATAACTTGTCGGTATGTGAGCTTACATGTGTTAAAATAGTGTTTAACACACCGAAAACTCACATCAGCCTGCAGGGGGCGACTAGGCTCCTGGTCGCCTGTTAGCAAGGGCGACTAACTCCCTAGTAGCCACCTGGAGATCCGTAGTCGCGTGTAACGTCTGTAACGACTAGCAACAGCTATAAATACCATACTTGACTTGTAAAACATCATTTGTGAAACCCTAAGTCGCCCTAAACCTCTCTCACACTATACTTAACCTATGGAACTCGTTTTTGCCCTAAAATCTACCATTTCCAAGCTTTAAGCATCCTTTCTAGCAAAATCTAAGGTGTGTTATTCATCCTAAGATTTTATCATGTCGTTATTTTGATCCCTAAAGGTCCAGGTCTTGGTTTTATAAAGATCATGTCTTTGAAAACCTTTGAAAAACAGTTTTAAAAAAAGTCTAATCCTTTGTATGGGTTCTATGTGATGAGTTCATGCAAAGAACGGATTTTGATGAATAAAACATGAGGATTTTTGTGTGTTTGATGTTTTGCTGATATGAATAAGTTGTTAGGATGATTATCTAGGATTTTGAAGGTTGTTTGATGTGTTTTGATGATAATATGCGTTTTGATCCATTTGAGTGCATTAGGAGGATTTAGGATGTTATGGGGTGATTTGATGATTGTATGATGTTAGGATTTATGCTAGAATGATGTACTAACAGTAGGATGATGATTTGCAACGTGATTATGTGATGAAATCTGATTATTTGCCATTTAGGGTAAGTTATTCATGTATTGATGTGATGTTTCCATAATATCATTCCATTTTAGGAAATACTTGCAATTAGGGGGTTAGACTGATGATAAATTGAGGGTTTTCATTTAGGATAAGTTGCTTGATGATTATGGATTGATGTTGGGTGTTTTTACATGTTTCGGATCTGATTTGGAGGGTTAAACGCGCGAACTGACGCCCTTCAACCACAGGGGGCAACTAGCAAAGCTAATTGCCAGTCCAAGGGGCGACTAGCATTGCTAGTCGCCAGTAATGGGGCCTACTCGCCCCTCAAGGTAGCCACTAGCATTGCTAGTGGCCTGTTTGATACCTAGTCGTGTGTTTTGATGCCTAATCGTGTGTTTTGCTGTTGTAAGTGTATTTTGAGACCCCGAAACATGGTTTGACACCAAGGAACATATTGGGAACCCCGTGACATATCTAGAAACCTGATAACATGTGTTCGGACTCGTATATGCAATATGTGAGTTGTATGCTAGACTTGGTGAACTATTGTGCGTATTAAGTGCATAATTGCATATGATTACTTGATTTCTTGTATTTGGCTAACACGTTGAATGTCGGGTCACCAACGGGATGTCAGGTCTTGTCTTGTGTGGTCAGATGAACGTTTAAAAATGTCTTCAAATGTACTTGGTTATGGTATGGACATTCAGGGACTAGTTAACCTACGGGTTATTAGTCCAACTACTCATATACATCTTATGATAGGTCGCATGTATTAGGGACTATCATAGCATTGGTCTAACTGTTTCAAGAAACGCAACCTAAGGTGAGTTCACGGCCCCGCTTTCACATACTTTTCTCATGGGGAGAAACATGCCACATTTTAGAAACGCAAGATTTGTTATACTATGTTGATCTTTTGTTTACTATACGACTACATCATCATCTAAGTCCCAGGGGAAACTATGAATATGTGGGTAAACATAACATGGAAATGTGGATAGATCTATTGGGCCTGACAAACCCCACCTGGGTTGATTGGCGGTCGGACGGGTTCATATTGTCTCTAGCAACACTCGGGTTACCGATGATGACGGTAACCCAACTCGGGCAGCAACGCAAGAAACACTTGTCAGTAATGGTTTTCAATCGTAGTACTAACAAGAACTTAACGTCTAGCTAACGTTCGCATAACATAGTAGTAACGAGATTGATTTTTCAACACTTATGGAAACGCTTTTTATAAAACATGTGTACTCACCAGCATTATATGTTGACATTTTTGGCATGATTTCTCAGGTCGCGGAGGTAGCAGTTTATGGACTAGGCGCACGGAGTCTTGCAAGGCGTCTATGGTTTAGTGCATGTTTTTTTTATAAACTCAGACTACATTACTTTGTTTTAGAATTGTAAACGTATTTCAGCTTCTGCTACGATTTATGTTATGAAATTGCATGGTTTGGTTTACGTATCTTTTTACATATAGTTGTCGTTTATTGTGACCGTTGACTTGGATCCTGATATGTCACGCGCCTCGCGGTAAAACCCCGCTTATGGAATTTGAGGGTGTGACATATATAATTAGTATAATACACGGGTTTATTTAAACGTTCAATGCTTATATATATATTTTTAAAATAGTACTTTTTATTACTAATTATATAACATTAAATTTATTAATTCGTGTAATAGATGAGATTGTAACCTAGTTAATATTAAATTTATTAATCCATGTAATACATGAAAGTTTATGTTTTTATATAAAACATTACATTTCTTTTGTTATTTTACGCAATTACCATATTCAAAATAAAAAATAAATAAAAGTTTTGCACAATTGACTAAAGTTTATAATGTACAACTTATTAATACATTTCAAAATATATTAAATCAATAAAATGGAAACAACAAATATAAAACTTACCTTAACAGTGAACACTCAAATGCTAGAAAATGTAAAAATAAATGTAAAAATTGATGTGTTTTCTTTATAAAACCAAGCACAAATATATAAACAAAAAGACATAAAATTTCCATTTTCACTTTTGTACTTTTGCACATTACTTCCATGTCCTGGAAAAAAGAAACAAGACAAGACTTTTAGTCAAAACATAAGTAAATAAAATAAAATAATAAAAAAACCTTCACCCTAATTCGCTAATAAATTCAAATCTCACCATCTACCACCACTCTCGTTACAACCCAACTCCTCTTTCCTTCCATCCATGGACACCACCACCACCATCATCTCACCACCGTCTAAAACTACCATCCACATGCCCATCGGCTACCGGTTTTGTCCCACCGACGAAGAAATCATCATCCATTACCTCCGTCCCAAAGCTTTCTCCCTCCCTTTACCCGCCACCACCATCATACATTCCCATAACCTCTTTGCCCATCACCCTTCTACCCTTCCAGGTCACTTTTCCACCCATCTTTTTTTTATCTTTTTTTTTGTACGGGTTAATGGGTTACTTATTATTATTATTTTTTTTATGTGTGTGTGTTTAGGTGATGTGAAGGAGAAGAGGTACTTCTTTTGTAAGCCAAGTTATGGTAACGATATTATAAATCTTGATGGTTATTGGAAGCCCATTGTGAAAAATGGTAGCACCCATAGCCTTATTTTAGCTACTGGATGTAACCATCCTATTGGCTTCAAGAAATCTTTTGTTTTTCACCAATTTTCGGACAATGGTAGATCGGCTGTAAAAACTTCATGGATCTTGCACCAGTTTAGTCTTCTTTATCCCCTACCAGTTAAGGTATTGTTACATTGTTTTATTTTGTCCACATGAGTATGTCTTGCCGATTTAAAAGTTTTCAACGCATTTTAGATGTTATGGCTATGAATGTGAAAATTTCATAGTTAAACGTGTTCGAGTGGAAGTAGTTCATGGATGTGTGATATCTTGAAAGTTTCAACTCGAGTGATAAAAATTAAATATGTTTATCAACACGCTTTGAGCGCACCGACTGTAAATGAGAAAATTCCACAGTTAAGCGTGTTCCAGTGAAGTAATCCAAAGATAGGTGACCTCCTAGAAGTTTTCACTCGGGCAAAACAAAATAAATCCATTTAGCAACGCATTTTGGACGCAATGACTATGAATTTAAAATTTTCGTAGTTAATAGATCGGTGCCCTAGGAAGGGTAAAACGGACAATATTAGTTCGTACCATAGCAATGTTACATGAGAATTTAAATTGTGTTATTTCATTTTGTAGATAGAAGAATGGGTGGTTTGTAGCATTCACATGAAATCTAAAAACATCAAAAATCAACATCAAGGTTCGGCTAAAAGGCTCAAGATATCTCATTTCAAAGCCAACCAGATTCCGATAAATGAAGAACGTATTACTCCGATTGTGACCGACGATGATTCGGCTAGCGGAATCACTTTCGAAGACGATCTGAGTGACCGGAAAGAAGATGGAGATAACGAAGAGGAATCAAGAGTTAATTAGAAGTAGTTGGATTGCTACCTAACTTTTACTGCTCAACTTAAATTTTTGTAACTTTATTTTAACTTTTGACAATTGAAGGCAATGAAATTGAATTGAGGATGTTGTTATCACTTATTTTCTAGCTGTGATCACATGTGAAAGATGGGAAAGGGTCCTTTAAAAAAAAGAACACATGCTTTTGTTTCTTTAAACCCTTTTAGCTTATAAACTCTAGTTAATATAAACCTTAGCGGGACAAAATTACAAGCCAGTATCATACGTTGTGAAATTAAAAAAAGATGCTAAGTGAAAGAGTTTAATATCATGTGTTAATATTGTTACACACATCTTAAATGAATCATCATATATGAAAGTAGGGGTGTTCATCGGGTTTGGTTTTTGGTTATCGGGTTATTCGGGTCGGGTTATTCGGGTTTTCAAATGTGAAAATATTACCCGATAACCGACCCAATCTAGTTAAATGGTTATCGGTTATGGGGTTAATCGGGTTCGGGTCTTTCGGGTCGGGTTAAATGGTTATCGGTTTAATGGTTCGGGTGTTTGAGTTACATATTTCCAACCATTTGGGTTGCGTATTTCTATCCATTTGGGCTACAATATGTGTAAAATAAAACCACAACATGGGCTACAATATTTAGATACAAATTTGGCTACAAAAACACTACCCTGATATACATAAAAATATGGAAACTGGATCAATTATTTGTTTTTGAATTATTCGGTTTATTCGGGTCAACCCGAATTATACAAAATTAATCCGAAGACCGACCCTAAAGACTCTAGTCGGGTTCGGGTATGCACTTAATCGGGTTCGGGTTAATCGGGTAAGGTAGTTTCTCGGATCGGGTCACTTCGGGTTCGGTTCGATTATTGGTTATCGGTTAAAAAGAACACCCCTATATGAAAGTCCTAGCAAATAACTAATGACGTTAAAAATATTTTTAATCAAAAAAGTGCAAGGAATACTCAGATATTCAATTTAGTGAATAGTTAACACTCTTTTACTTAAATTAAAAGGAATAATGGAAATAAATAATCCAATTATTGACCAATAACAGTCCTAACTACGAAAATTATCAATAGCGGTCACAACTTTCGACATATTGGAAACCAACGGACCCAAACTAACGGAGGCTAACGCCGTTAGTGTGATGCTGACGTGGCATGCTTAGGTGGCAAGATGATCCTACGTGGCAAAATGATCGTACGTGGCATCTTATGTGGCAAAATGATCATACATGACATCCTACGTTGCATGCCACGTCAGCATCACACTAACGGAGTTAGCCTCCGTTAGTTTGGGTCCGTTAGTTTCCAATATCTCGAAAGTTGGAACCGTTATTGGTAATTTTCGTAGTTGGGACTGTTATTGACCAATAGTAAATAATTAGGATTATTTATTTCTATTATTCCAAATTAAAATAGAAACATCACACACGCCTTCTTTACTTGTAGGATTTGAACTATTGAGTCTTTAGTTATGAAGTAAACCACTTTTAACATCAAAATTCCTTAGTAATTTGTTTTTCTAAGAGCGTGTGAACTCATTTATAGGTAAATTTATTATTTTTAAGTGCCACTAGAAATATCGAGGTGCGAGCATTTAACAATGTACATTGTAATTCTAGAAAGTGAGAACATAAGAAGTCCAAGAAAGTTGCATGTTCATTTAAAGTACCCAAAATAAGATAAGTGTCATGTGTTTTGTCTTGATCTGGTTAGTGTTAATTCCGATGTTTAAAACAAACAACACCATAGGCATTGATGGTGGTGTTGCTAAGTATTCTTGTTTTTTAATTTTTAATATATAATTTTTTTACCTTAACTCCAGAATAAGATTCCCCATGCCCCCTGCCTCATCACGTACTTTTATATTATTGTGGTATATAGGTTGAGAGTTGTGGAATAAAGCCTCTTACTATCTTTAATATTAATGCCCTCTTGAACCTTACAAATTCTTAAAAACCTTAATCAATTTTCTCTCCAATCTGATACAAACCCATGCCTTGTGCAAAGGCACCTCACCTAAGAATTCATCAAAATTGTGTAACATCCCATTTTATTATATAAATAACATGTCTCAGTTCATATTATTTAGTTAATGAAATGGCTCATTGTTGTTAAAATGAACTAACAACATGTGAAATGGATAATCGTGTATTTAAAATTAGTTCGTGAGCAAGTGACGGATAGCATGGTTATTTGAGATATGAGATTCTGTCAAACAATTAGTATTATAAGAGACCGTTTAGTAATAATATAATATATTATATTTGAATCCTACTCCGTTTTTAATGAAACCTAGGTTGACGCGTAGATAAAAATTAGCTCGTCTTAATAGTATATTCGAAAGTTCGTAAAACGTTATAGTTTAAAGGTTATCTGAGAAAAACGAATGAAGCAGCTCAAATAATTATAATTATTAATAGAGATCAATCCTTTGATTTCTCATTCATTATGCAATCAATATATAATACAAGTTTATCTCCTATTTTTGGTATGAGATAATTACATTTAAAATACAAATTATAATTCAAGATATACATTATCTATTACACCCCCGCAGTCGAAGCGGGAGGGGACCGGATGCTGAGACTGTCTCTGAAGTCTTCAAACAGAACACGAGGTAAACCTTTAGTGAAGATATCTGCGACCTGATAACGGGAAGGGACGTGTAAGACACGAACCTGACCTCGCTGAACCTGCTCGCGCACAAAGTGAATGTCCAACTCTATGTGCTTGGTCCGCTGGTGCTGAACCGGATTCCCAGACAAGTAAATAACACTCACATTATCACAATAGACCAAAGTGGCTCGGGAAAGTGGAAGATGAAGCTCAAGAAGAAGATTCCTCAACCAGCAAATGAAAGCTTGAATTGTATGCATACGTGAGGATTTGTGTCCCGGATCGAACTCAAACGGAACATTTAGGTTGATGTATGGTTTCAGTCCCACATCGAAAGAAAGGGGTACGTGAGTTGGTTGTTGGTTGTGTCCCTTATTGAAATCAAATTGAAAGTGAAAATACTATCCCACATCGATTCTTATGGAATATTGAGGTGCCTACTAGCTTAAATTATTGTCCCACATCGACACCAGATATAAACTTTAGCCATGAAGCCCTCCTATATAAATAAATGTGCAAATAACCTTTAGAATATAAACTTTTAAGGAACCACTCCAATATAAAGAGGATCCTTGGTCTACGATACCCTGTTAGGTATCGTTATTAGTCATTTTTAGAACAGGTGTAGGAGCACGAGTAGAGAAGATTCTACACCAATTGACCGTAGATAATTTTGAGGTATTTTTTCATTTAAGTTATGTTTAGTTCATTATTATTTTAGCATTAGGAGTAGTTTAGTGATATTATTTTTAGATAGTATGATTATTATTAGGGGTGGGTATTGGGTAGCCTAGCCTTTGTTAGGTACGGACCTTGAGATATTACCTGGTTGTATTAGCGTTGTCAATTGCAAAATGGCTGATAAAGATGTGAGTTACTTAAACTATATTCAAAACCTGATACTTGCACATAAAATTGTTTTGATGGTGATTGATTATGTATATGCATCGAACCATAGGTGTGTGGCATCCAGGGTGTTATATATATATATATATATATATATATATATATATATATATATATATATATATTATAATGATCATTATATTTTCCAAGCGTGGACATACACTTACAGGCCTTGTTACGGGTTTTGAGGCTGTAGGTGTGAATATATAATGCTTGGTCCGGATTATGATTATGGTGACATGCAATGAGCTCATACTTGATCAATAAAATGTTTATGTGGTTGTTTTACTGATGAATCGGTTTATGTGACTCACCAACTGTGTGCTGACGTATTTTTATTACTCGAGCATGTATCACAGGTTGATGGTGTAAAGAATGGGAGTTCCTAGCTGAGAGTTGGAATACTTTATAGATGGTTCATCTTATTATAGTTAAGCTTTGTTTAGCTTAGTGGTACTTGGATCACACTGGCTTGTAATAAATACTCAAGTTATGTAATGAGATTACGTTTCCGCTTTAAGTTTGTGCCGACTGGTCACTGTAAGTGCTCGGCCTGGGCGGGGTGTGACAAGTTGGTATCAGAGCATTAGTTTAAGAGATTTAGGTACTCATTGAAGTATCTAGACTTAAACTAGGACTTATAAGCCAAGTGGAAGTGCCAATCTTGGTAGGCAGAGGCTAGTATAATAGAGGATGTATAGGTTTGGTATGCCAAACTTTATGATGGAAGGACTATATGGTATTTGAGGGTATCATGGTATGTATCATATATTGCTTTCATACCTGGCCAGTATGAGGGTTAATGTATGACACCACGATGATTCCGCAAACATCATATTGTACTGAAATCAGCAAATGGTAGGCAGAGTTTTAGGACTTGCTAATATGACTTGTGTATGTATATGTATATGTATATATATAGGTTTATCTGTGGGAGTATACTGTGCTTACCTTATTCCCATCTGTTTGCTTGTGTGAAAAAATGATTGATAAGTAGATTGAGGGCTGATTTTATGTCTCTAAGTTAACTAGTAGAATATGTATATATGATCTAGCATATGCTTCTAAGCATTCAATGGTTTATGTGTAGCATAGATGGGTATGCATATTTGTGGGCATTAAATGAAACCATAGAATACCCTAGACATGTTAGTTGTGTAATCAAGTGAGCAAATTAACCGAACTTGGTGCATTCGCCTTCTTATGAGTGTTAATTAGAACCAGGCCCGGAAGTGATACGAAGGCAGATTATAGTGGAGTAAGGATGGCGTTTGAAACCAACATTTCCTTTTCTACTGGATGACTTGTAGAACTCTCTTAGGAGTTTAGTCAGAATCTCAAAGTTGCATTAGTTGAGAAACCTCTAGAAAAGGTTAATGTGTCAATGGTTGATATTCAATCAACCAGGCGCACATATAAGGATGGTAGGCCTTGCAAGCTGAGGCATTAGAACCAAAGCAATTATCACTTTGGGATACGTTAGAAGAAAATCCTAGACGTTATTATTAAAAGTAAATGGGATAATAATCAGTATCAGCGGAGATCCAATTTTAGGGATTATAAAGGGAGACCTGGACCCACAACTCAATGTGCGACATGTGGAAAAGAACATTCTTATCCATGTCATTAATTAGTTGTAGAAATTGTAAGATACCCAGACACACCCATCAAGACTGTAGAGAGACCCGTAAATGTTTTGATATTTTAAGAATGATTTCCTTAAGAAATATAAGAAGAAAGAACCCAATAGCCCAAGATGGAGACCTTCAGTCATAAAGACTGAAAAAGCCGTAGGAATATTGATGAGATAGTGGGTACGATACTGGTCAACAATCTCTAGGATAAGATATCGTTTGATGCTGGTGTTGACAGAAGTTTGATATCTGAAACTTTTAGAGTTTCATTTAACTAAATTCTCTGTAAGTTGAATAAACCATCTATAGTAATAGTAGCAAATGGAGGGAATAAGAAATTGAGAGTTATATCAAGGATTGTATCATCTAAATAAGTAAATACCTCGATACCTATAGACTTACTATCAATGAAACTTGGAAAGTGGAACATAGTACTAGGGATGAATTTATTAGCTAGTCTCCAAACTCATATATTGGGTGATAAGAAGCGAATTAACCAAAGACCCGAATTCTCGGGGAAAAACCTAGTAAATCAATAAGCTTCTAAGTGTGTCCGAAAGGTCACCTAGCCTGTCTAGTGTGTGCACTATCGACTACGGAGATAAGAATTCAGAAGAGGTGACACTTGGGTCAAGTTTCATGAAGTATTCCCTATAGATCTTTCTAGACTTTGGATTTAAGAATCAACTTAATCCCAGAGGCGACCCATATTTCTAAAGTTATGTATCTCCTCGTTCCAACTTAAATTAAGGAATTAAGAAATCAAATGCAGGAGTTACTGGATGAAGAGAGTTTTATATGTCAACACGCCACCATGAGTCTTTGTCAAGAATAGAGATTGCATGACTCAATAATAATATATATCGATTATAGACCTGAATAAGATCATAGTGAAGAAACGATAGCCACTCCTAAGGATCAGTGATTTTGTCAACTATAAGGTACAATCTATTTTTCGAAAATCGACACAAGATCTGGATATCTAGGGCTGGCAAATCGTGTCCTAACAGGTTAACAGGTCTCTGACACGCGCGAACAAATCAAGTTCTAAACATGAACACGACTCGTTTAACTCATTTATATCTCATGTTTATAACACAGTTTTATGTTTTATGTACCAAAAAAGGGAAATGAAAGATTTTTGCCTCTTAATACTAAGTATTAAAAAAAGTCAAAAAATCAAATAGTTTATTTTTCAGTCAAACAGGTCTTATCGTGTCTTAACAGGTTACCCATTGCCAGCCCTAATATCATTGGCTGAAGGTAAGAGAATAAGTCACACCTAAGACTGATTTTAGGACAAGACGTGGTCCCTATGAGTTCCTAGTGATGCCTTTCGAGGTCACTAACACACTAGGCATTTTTATGGATCTGATGAACCAAATATTTAAGCTATATCTTAATCAATTCATAATTGGCTCATCTACTCTAAGTGAGCAAATACAAGAAGGACATATCTGTGTGATCCTTAAATTGCTAAAGGAAGATAAATTTATGTCAATGTAATGGTTGATACCCATAGCCAGGAGGTTAGGACACGATACGATCACTACGAGTTGTTAGTAATGCCATAATACCAACATATTTGTAGTATTAGTAGATCTCATTAATCTAGTTGTAAGACAAACGTGTCATGGATACACTCACCAGAAAAGGAAGAGCCCAACCGATAATAAACTTCATGCATATAGAAGTGGTGCTAAGGTAACTCCCTTATACCAAATTAAGAATGTTATGATAGGCCTTAATGGAAAACCACACCAAGAAGGAAATGATGGTTGATAGCCCAGATTACTGAGATCTATGAGTGATAGTATATTAAGTTTCGTTAATTGAATATGAGATTCTTAGTTTTAAAATGATTATGAAATATGATACCAGAGGAAGCTCATAAGTTAAAATACATCGTATATCCTGGTAGCAATAAAATGTAGGATTTAAGAAATAACTATTGTTGGCTGGGAATAAAAAAAAACTATATCACAAGACAAGTTGAGGAATACCTTATCTACCTAAAAGTCAAGGCAGAATATCTGAAACCATTTGGCTAATTATAGGAACCTGAAATCCCAAGAAGAAAACGGGAGATAATAATAACGGACTTTGTTTATAAGCTTCCAAGATCGAGTCATGGACACAAATTAGGTAATAACTGATAGGTTCGCCAAGTCTACACACTTTGCCTATCCTTAAGGGCAAATGAAATGTAAGTCAAGCCTTATACTAAATAGATTGTCTTATGACATGATGTGTTTACATGAACTATATACGCAGAGTTCTAGAGAAAGCTGAGAACTCAAAAATATCCGAGTAGTGGGCAAAATAAATGCACCAATCAAGCTTTAGAAGGTATAGTACGTGCGTACATGATAAATTTTAGTAGTAGTAAGGATGATCATCTAGCATTAATCAAACATTCGTACAATAATAGCTACCACGCCAATATTATGGCAACACCATATGAATCCTTACATGGGGAGAAATGTAGAACGCCCATCTTCTGGACTAAATTATGCGACAACCAATCTAGACATGGGGTCTTATATGAAATAACTGATAAAGCAGTTATGTCATAAAACGATAAAACATTACATAGGAATGACTAGACGAAGAGGTCCTTACCTCATTTGTTCAGAGTTTACAGGTTTCGAGGATGGAACCTAATTTAAGGGGGGTATATTTGTAACATCTTGTTTTGTTATATAAATAACATGTCTCAGTTCATATTATTTAGTTAATGAAATGGCTCATTAATCGTTAAAACGAACTAATAACATGTGAAATGGATAATCGTGTATTTAAAATTTGTTCGCGAGCAAGTGACGGATAGCATGGTTATTTGAGATATGAGATTTTGGTGAACAATTAGTATTATAAGAGACCGTTTAGTACTAATATAATATATTATATTTGAATCTTACTCCGTTTTTAATGAAACTTAGGTTGACGCGTAGATAAAAATTAGCTCGTCTTAATAGTATATTCGAAAGTTCGTAAAACGTTATAGTTTAAAAGTTATACGAGAAAAAAGAGTGAAGCAGGTCAAATAATTATAATTATAATAATATAATATATTAAAACTTAGCAAGTGAAAGCTTGAATTGTATGCATACGTGAGGATTTGTGTCCCACATCGAACTCAAACGGAACATTTAGGTGGATGTATGCTTTCAGTCCCACATTGAAAGAAAGGGTTACTCAAGTTATGTAATGAGATTACGTTTCCGCTTTAAGTTTGTGCCGACTAGTCAATATAAGTGCCCTGGTCTGGACGGGGTGTGACAAATAGGTACACTCCAATGCGGGCCTTCAATGGCTTGATCTCCAAAGGCCCATTGCAAATAATCTTACTATTTTAAAGTGTCACATGGGTTTTGTGGCAACAATGACGCCCCTCATTAACATCCATGAAGGGTTTAGCGTTTCCATTAAAAAAACAAAAAATTTGATTCGTTGTTGTAAGTGAGTCCCCTACTCTTCCATTCTCGCATCTGTTAAGTGGTTGATGAGACACTTGATAGTGCCTTTTTTGGCATGGCGGGGTGGTGTAAGAGGTTTGCCACTAAGCTTACTTGGCTTGAGACGTTACTCTATAGCCCGGAGCCTAAGAAACTCATTTAGACTATCCCCATTCACAACTAACACAACCCAACTTTTAAATAAAAAACTAATTTCTCTCTCTTACACATACACAACCCAACCATACTCAAAATTTAACACACATTCACAACCCAAATCATCCTAAAAATGTTTTTTTTAAACGAGCTCGGTTTTTAATAAAATTTATATCAGGATGTGCACAAAAAAAAGTTAAAAAATACGGTGTATTTAGTTTTATTTTTAAGTTTAAATATAACAAGTTATTTGAGTTATTAAATTAATGGGGTTGTAGTTCGGTTGCAACCCTTGGTTGGTGCACCAACCGGGTTGTGGGATTATTACCATTTTTCTTTTATTTTAATGTTATTTTTGGTGAACAACCATTGGATTTGCACACCAATGGGGATAGTGTTAAAACTACTTTTTAAAATTTGATTATCTATTTTTAAAAGAAGCGAGTACAATCTATTATATTTTTTAAGTGCATTTTTTATCTTATACACAAATAGAAACGTACGAGTTGAAATTATTTATGTACTCATTTAAAACTACTTTAAAAAAAAATTCCGAGTATAATTATTATTTTCGTGTAATAAAAGTAACCCAAAACCAATAATAAGCAGAACGATTATGTTCAAAATCAAAACTGAACCATTACATATATATAATATTATTAGGATACATGTTGAGAGACCGAACTAATACGCGTCACGAACCCAAAACCACACCCGTGACCAATAGATTAGTCACCATGGGGACACATGGCATGAGTGCCATGCGCCCCATGATACTCTATCTTTATAATACATACACACATCACCCTTTTAAAAACCCCTCCTCGCTCACACATAACACACATACACACACTTTATCTAACAATCCAGCGAACTAGTGTAACACCCCATTTTAGTGATCAATAAAATAGAAGGTTTATGAAATTTATGTCATGTGTATTATATGATCTAGACGTGAATAGTATGACTATTTGATATATAAGAACCTAGTCAAACTGTTAGTATTATAAGAGACCGTTTAGTTATATTAACAATAGATATTATATTTGACTCTACTCCGTTTTTAGTGGAACTTAAGTTGACGTGTAGAGAAAAATTATCTCGTCTTAACAGTATATTCGAAAGTTCGTAAAACGTTATAGTTTAAAAGTTATACGAGTAAAACGAGTGAAGCAGCTGAATTAATGATAATATAAAAATAATAATATTTATGATATAAATCTAATTGAAATCCTCCTCATATCTTCGTGATAGTCCTAACATCTAAAGGATAAGTACATTGATGAAGTTATTGTTGTAACTAGGATTTTATTACCCGCGCTTCGCCGCGGGAGCTCCTGTTGCGTTGAAGGTTTGGTGGACGTTAAAGATCGCGTGTCACTGTGAGAACTCCTGTTGCGTGGAGAGTTTCGTGGACATAAAAGATAATATTAAGTGACTGTTATTCTCGCGTGAGCTTAAAAAAAATACTCGCGGCTAAAAGCTAAAAGTTTGGTGGTCAAAGTTTGAAATCTTAAAAACTAAAAGTTTGGCCAAAGCGCAATGCAAGTTTAAAAAAGTTGGGTGGTCAAAGTTTGAAATCCTAAAAGTTAAAAGTTTGGTGGTCAAACTTTTAAATCTTAAAAGCTAAAAGTTTGGTGATCAAATTGGAAGAAAATAAAGTTAAGTTAAAAGTTAGTGGCCAAAGTTTTAAATTCTAAAAGTTAAAAGTTTGTTAGTCTAAGTTTGGTGGTTAAATTAGAAGAAAATAAAGTTAACTTAAAAGTTAATGGCAGAAAATAAAATAAACCTAAAAGTTAGTGGCCAATATATATATTAATAGAAAGACACTTTTGAAGAAAATAAAGTTAAGTTAAAAGTTAGTGGCCAAAGTTTTAAATTCTTAAAGTTAAAAGTTTGTTAGTCTAAGTTTGGTGGTCAAATTAGAAGAAAATAAAGTTAACTTAAAAGTTAATAGCAGAAAATAAAATAAACCTAAAAGTTAGTGGCCAATATATATATTAATAGAAAGACACTATTGAAGTGTCTTTCTATTAATATATATAGATAATGTTGTTCCACATCGTAGCAATTAGAAATATAAAGTTGAGATCCCACATCGAATTAAAAGGAAAATTGGAGGTGTGTGCTAGCTTGACTTAGTCCCACATCGGCTGAATAAGAAAAAGAACGTAGCTCATCTTCTCTATAAATAGAACCACGTAGGTTTTATTTGGGACATAGTAATTTTTGGGAACACTCTAGTATTAGAGAATCCCGAGCCTACGATACTCTGTTGGGTGTTGTTAATAGTTGTTTTGGAGCACGAGTAGGAGCCCAAGTAGGGAGACTCTACATCAGCTCTCCGTCAATAGTTTTGAGGTATGTTTCCGTTTAAGTTATGTTTAGTTCATTATTATTTTTATTATTAGTATTATTAGTAGTAGTTAGTATTATTATTTTTAGGTATTAAGATTATTATTTGGGGTGGGTATTAGGTAGCCTAACCTTAGTTAGGCATGGACTGATCACCCATGCTTAAACAAGACAACGTTAACCAATATCTAACCATGATAATAACTAGTTAGGTGAACCATTACCTAACCTAGGATGATGTAATTGTATCAGGACTCTGAGGTAGTACCCATTTGGAATAGCAAGGTGTTAAGCAACCGTGGAACAGGTGAGTTCTATGAATGTTTTCAAATGTGAGCATGCTTGTCCAAACTGGTAATTGTTAATATTGCACTCATGACTGTTAGTACGCATGCATATAATCAAATCACACATTCACACGATATATATGGTCCCTTATACGTGCTGCTACGACAGGATTTGTCGGTATTACACCTGTGTGTAATGGGCATTGACTGAATGATGTTTGAAGTCATGTTGACACCGTCACGAGGGCCCATGCGTGGGTGCCGGCATGGCGGAATGATTATAGTGACATGGGCAGATACAAGTCATGAATGATGAAATGATGTGTTTTACAACTTGTGTATATTCATGAAGTCACCGACATTGTCTGACGTCATTTTAAGCATGTGTCGCAGGTAGTGAAGGCTAGTGCTTGTACTTGTTGGTTTATCAGGAAGCTATATGACCAATGGAATAGGATATGCTAGTTCGTGTGTTTTGATGATCTATGTCTCCAGTTAAGAATAGTTGTTGAAGTTTGTACTTTTAAGTTTCCAACTCTTGTACCTTGCGGTTTATGTTAATGTAATAAGTGTTTCTCTTGTAAGTTGATATCAATTGTGTATGGTGCATCCTTATCTGGGTGTGGGCGTCACAGTTGGTATCAGAGCCAAAGGTTTTAGCGAATTAGGTATGTAGTAGAGATACCTAGGCTTCAACCTTCGAGATTAGGACTGCCTAAAGTAAGTATTATACTCAGATTAATTCTTATAGATAACAATGCCTAGAATAAGGACCTAATATCATTCATAGAGTTACTATAGGGTGTGATGGATAAAATTTAGTACTACCTCAACTAAGGTATAGAAGTTTGAATAATTAATTGGGATGTGGAATACCAGAGAATTAGAAATGTAAATGTTCAGGACACGAGACCTTAGCAAGAATTGGCTGAAGCAAAAGCCCAGTGAGGGCAATGGACGTGTGTGTCTATATATGTGTTATAATTGAAATCGTGATTGTATTGTTTATATTATGTGAAGTAGCTATTGTAGTTGTTGTATATGAATAAAATATTAAAGTAGTATTTTCTTGGAAACCTAGAAAATGTCGACTGGATCATCCAATAATCATGGCCGTCAACCTGAACCATCTGTGGAACCCCTTCGTCATAGTGAATCTGTAAACCTAGGAGATGATGTGATTGAGCGAATAGTAGTTCAAGTCACGGAAATTCTTGCCAACGCACGGGGACATGAACGTCCGTATTCTGAAAGGCCTGTTCAATCTGAAAGAAGCATCGCCCACACACCAACTCCGCAAGAAAAACCTCGACAAGAAGAGAAGACGGGTGATCTTAAGATAACTAAGGCTAGCGAAGCGGAAATCAGTAGAGAATCCAACTATAAGACCTTTATTTCCTGTAACCCTCCTACCTTTAATGGAAAGAAAGGTGCTATTAAGGCACACGAATGGTTAAGTGAAGTAGAAGCCATCCTTGATGTTAGTGATTGTCATGAAAGGAATAAAGTTAGGTTTGCTGTTCACTTGTTCAAATTTGAAGCCTTGTTTTGGTGGAGGATACAAAAGCAAATCAAAGGTGATGATCTAGCCAATCGCCCAAGTTGGAAAAAAATTTCTGAACTATTTTCACAGTATTTCTGTCCACCAAGTGAGACAGACAGGATTGAAATGGAATTTTTACATCTTAAGCTTGGAGATAAGACTCATCGGGAATATGTCACCAGGTTCAACGAAATGTCCAGATTGGTGCCTCATCAGGTAACAACAGAGGAGAATCGTATTAGGAGGTTTGTTTGTGGACTACCTTCAGAATACCGCACATTTATCAAGGCAACTAAACCAATCACCTATTCTGAAGCAGTAGAAGTCGGGGAAACCATCGCCGCTGAGATACAACATAAGAAAACCCCAGACCCTCCTCCAAAAAGGAAAAGGGATAACTACCAAGACCAAAGGAAGACCAATTATAGAGATAATAAGAGGCAACGGGGACCCCCACCTAGGTGCCCAACCTGTGGGAAGGGGCATTCTGGTCCATATAACCGGTTAGTTTGTCAAAACTGTAATCAACCTGGGCACAACTATCGTGAGTGTAAGGAACCTCGTATGTGTTTTAACTGTGGAGATTCGGACCATTTTGGTAATAATTGTCCTAAGAAAAAGGAGGAACCCGATAGAGCTAGAGGAAGAGCCTTTGCTTTGAACACGGAAGAAGCTCGTAGGAACCCAGATGTTATAACAGGTACGTTTCTCCTAAACAACTTTTATGCTAAAATATTATTTGATACTGGTGCTAATAGAAGTTTTATATCTGAGCAATTTAGAGTTTTGATTAATCAGATTCCTAGTAAATTAGATAAACCCTTTATAGTCGATCTGGCAGATAGAAGGGAAGAGGAAATTGTAAGTGTTATTAAGAATTGCGCTATCCTGATTAGTAATACCTCGATTCCCATAGACTTGCTACCAATGAAGCTTGGAGAATTTGATGTAGTAATAGGAATGGATTGGTTAGCTAAGTATCAAGCTCAGATATTATGTGATAAGAAGCAGATTCGAATTAAGGACCATCATGGGAAATCTTTGATAATTCATGGGGAGAAAACTAGCAAACCCATAAGTTTCATTACCAGAATAAAAGCATCTAAGTGTATTCGAAAGGGCCATCTAGCTTACCTAGTATATCCCTTTGAAACTAAGGAGGAAAAGAAGCTTGAAGAGATACCAATAGTGTCCGAATTTCCTGAAGTATTCCCTAAAGATCTTCCTGGACTACCACCTTATAGACAAATTGAGTTTAGAATCGACTTGATTCCTGGAGCAACCCCTATTGCAAAAGCCCCGTACCGCCTCGCCCCGACTGAAATGAAAGAGTTAAAAACCCAACTCCAAGAGTTATTAGACAAAGGATTCATACGTCCTAGCACGTCGCCCTGGGGAGTGCCTATTCTCTTTGTCAAGAAAAAGGATGGTTCAATGAGAATGTGTATTGATTATAGAGACCTGAACAAGATCACCATAAAGAATCGATATCCCCTCCTAAGGATTGATGACTTGTTTGATCAACTACAAGGTGCAAGTTACTTCTCGAAGATAGACTTAAGGTCGGGATACCATCAGCTGAAGGTAAGAGAAGAAGACATACCAAAGACGGCCTTTAGAACAAGATATGGTCACTATGAATTCCTAGTAATGCCCTTCGGACTTACTAATGCACCAGCCGCTTTCATGGACCTTATGAACCAAGTCTGCAAGCCATACTTGGATCAGTTTGTGATTGTATTCATAGATGATATCCTTATTTATTCCAAGAGTAGAGAAGCTCACAAAGAAAATCTCCGTGCCATTCTTAAGTTATTGAAGGAAGAGAAACTTTATGCCAAGTTCAGTAAGTGTGAATTCTGGACTAGGGAAGTCCAATTTTTAGGGCACGTGGTTAACGAAATAGGCATACAAGTGGAGCCTGCAAAGATTGAAGTAATAAAGAATTGGGAGACACCAAAGAGCCCTACAGAGATTCGACGTTTCTTGGGTCTAGCAGGGTACTATAGAAGGTTTATTCAGGATTTTTCTAAGATAGCAATGCCACTGACAAGTTTGACTCAGAAGAATACACCATTTGTCAGGAGTAACAAGCAAGAAGAGGCTTTTAATCTTCTAAAAAGGAAGCTATCTAGTGCTCCGATACTTGCACTACCTAAAGGCACTAAATATTTTGTTGTGTATTGTGATGTTTCACACTATGGATTAGGGTGTGTGTTGATGCAAAGAGGGAAGGTTATTGCATATGCAGCTCGACAGTTAAAAATTCATGAAAAGAATTACACCACCCACGACCTAGAACTGGGAGCAGTAGTATTTTCCCTCAAGATATGGACACACTACTTATATGGTACAAAGTGTGTGATTTACACTGATCATCAAAGCCTTAAATACATCTTTGAACAAAAGATGTTAAACATGAGACAGAGAAGATGGATGGAGTTGTTGAATGACTATGATTCTGAAATTCGTTACCATCCAGGAAAGGCTAATGTAGTGGTGGATGCCCTTAATCGGAAGAACATAACGAAGCCTCTAAGAATACGCGCATCAAGGATCGAGGTGAGATTTAGTTTAATGGAGCAAATCAAAGAGGCGCAGACACAAGCACTAGTGAATGGTCAGATTAATAAAGAAAGAATGGTGGGAAAACAAGAAATTCTCGTAAAAGGGAGAGATGGAATATTAAGATTTCACAATAGGAGATGGATACCCATTATAGGAGGACTAAGGGATAAAATGATGGAAGAAGCGCATAGATCTAAGTATACAATGCACCCTGGTAGTACAAAGATGTATAAGGATATTCGAAGTGAATATTGGTGGCCAGTCATGAAGGGATCAATTGTTAGGCATGTGGACAAATGCCTAACCTGCTCGCAAGTCAAAACAGACCATGAAAAACCTGCAGGATGTTTGATACAACCTGAGATCCCTAAATGGAAATGGGAGCTGATAACAATGGATTTCATTACTAAGCTTCCACAAACTAAGTCTGGGCATGATGCCATTTGGGTTATAGTAGATCGCCTAACCAAGTCTGCTCATTTCCTACCCATGCGGGAAGATTATAAGATGGGCAAATTAGCAAGAATTTATGTCAAGGAAATTGTCACTCGTCATGGAGTACCTATATCCATCATATCAGATAGAGATAGCCGTTTTACCTCCAGATTTTGGCAAAGCTTCCAAAAGGAATTGGGAACAAAAGTTAATTTGAGTACGGCATACCACCCACAAACCGACGGGCAAAGTGAAAGAACAATACAGACACTAGAAGACATGCTTCGGGCATGTGTGATAGATTTCGGAGGGAATTAGGATGAGCATTTGCCACTAATAGAGTTTGCATACAGTAACAGCTATCACTCAAGCATTAAGGCTACTCCGTTTGAGGCATTATATGGGAGGAAGTGTCGTTAGCCAGTCTGTTGGACTGAGATTGGTAGGAATCCATTAGCTGGGCAAGAGATCATTGAAGAAACTACCAATAAAATAGTACAAAATCGACGAAGGAGACCCTTAGAATTTCAAGTTGGTGACAAAGTACTACTTAAGATATCGCCTTGGAAAGGCATTATTCGTTTCAGAAAGAAAGGAAAGTTAAGACCACAATATATTGGACCATTTGAAATAACCGAAAGAATTGGCCCAGTAGCATATAAGTTAAAACTGCCAGAGGAGTTACAAGGAATACATAACACCTTTCATGTGTCCAACTTAAGAAAATGTTTGACAGACGAGTCACTAAAGATGCCTTGGCAAGAAGTCCAGATCAATGACAAATTGAACTTCACGGAACGCCCCATCCAAATCGTAGATCGACGAGTGAAGAAACTAAGAAATCGAGAGTTTCCGCTAGTACGAGTCAAGTGGGATGCAAGAAGAGGACCTAAAGAAACATGGGAAAAATAAGATGAGATGAAACAGAAATACCCATACCTTTTCATCTAAATTTCGCGGACGAAATTTCTATAAGGTGGGGAGAGTTTTAACACCCCATTTTTGTGATCAATAAAATAGAAAGGATTACGAAATTTATGTCATGTGTATTATATGATCTAGGCGTAAATAGTATTATTATTTGATATATGAGAACCTAGTCGAGCCGTTAGCATTATAGAGACCGTTTAGTTATATTTACAATAGATATTATATTTGACTCTACTCCGTTTTTAATGGAACTTAGATTGACACGTAGAGAAAAATTAGCTCGTCTTAACAGTATATTCGAAAGTTCGTAAAACATTATAGTATAAGAGTTATACGAGTAAAACGAGTAAAGCAGCTAAGTTAATGATAATATAATAATAATATTTATGACATAAATCTAATTGAAATCCTCCTCATATCTTCGTGATAGTCCTAACATCTAAAGGATAAGTACATTAATGAAGTTATTGTTGTAATGTTGTCCCACATCGTAGCAATTAGAAATATAAAGTTGAGATCCCACATCAAATTAAAAGGAAAATTGGAGGTGTGTGCTAGCTTGACTTAGTCCCACATTGGCTAAATAAGAAAAACAAAGTAGCTCACCTTCTCTATAAATAGAACCACGTAGGTTTTTATTTAGGGCATAGTAATTTTTGGGAACGCTCTAGTATAAGAGAATCGCGAACTTACGATACCCTGTTGGGTGTTGTTAATAGTCGTTTTGGAGCACCAGTAGGGAGACTCTACATCAGCTCTCCGTAGATAGTTTCGAGATATGTTTCCGTTTAAGTTATGTTTAGTTCATTATTATTTTTATTAGTATTATTAGTAGTAGTTAGTTTTATTATTTTTAGGTATTAAGATTATTATTCGGAGTGGGTATTAGGTAGCATAACCTTAGTTAGGCATGGACTGATCACCCATGCTTAAACAAGGCAACGTTAACCAATATCCAACCATGATAATAACTAGTTAGGTGAACCATTACCTAACCTAGGATGATGTAATTGTATCAGGACTCTGAGGTAGTACCCATTTGGAATAGCAAGGTGTTAAGCAACCATGAAATAGGTGAGTTCTATGAATGTTTTCAAATGTGAGCATGCTTGTCCAAACTGGTAATTGTTAATATTGCACTCATGACTGCTGGTACGCATGCATATAATCAAATCACACATTCACACGATATTTGTGGTCCGTTATACGTGCTGCTATGGCAGGATTTGTCTGTATTACACCTGTGTGTAATGGGCATTGACTGTATGATGTTTGAAGTCCTGTTGACACTGTCACGAGGGCCCATGCGTGGTTGCCGACGTGGCGGAAAGATTATAGTGACATGGGCAGATACAAGTCATGAATGATGAAATGATGTGTTTTACAACTTGTGTATATTCATGAACTCACCAGCATTGTCTGGCGTTATTTTTAAGCATGTGTCTATGTAGTGAAGGCTAGTGCTTGTACCTGTTGTTTATCAGGAAGCTATATGACCAATGGAATAGGATATGCTAGTTCGTGTGTTTTGATGATATATGTCTCCGGTTAAGAATAGTTGTTGAAGTTTGTACTTTTAAGTTTCCAACTCTTGTACCTTGCGGTTTGTGTTAATGTAATAAGTGTTTCTCTTGTAAGTTGATATCAATTGTGTATGGTGCATCCTTATCTGGGTGTGGGTGTCACAACTAAAGAGAGGGAGCTTGAGAGAGGGAAACAGAGGTGAAGACCGGATGGTCTCCGGCACCTCGCGTAGCTACGATGGTACCACTCCCCAACAACACAAAACCTAACCCCCTGTGATGATATCAGATTTGTAGGAAGAAGGCAATGGATATAGGGAGAAAGAGGCGGCAAGAACAGAACACAGAGAGAGAAAGACCGAGGAGTCACCGGTCGATTAACCATCACTCGAAGACGGAGCAGGGTGGAAATGGCAGACGCGGCGGCGGCGGCAGCCCCTTATCATCGGACAACAAGGTAAACACCCAAACCATCTCTTTCTCTTCACTGTTGGACTGTGAATCGTGAGGATAAAAGTTGGGCCCAATAATAATCAGTTTAAAACTTAAAAATAATTACTCAAGAGCCCATTACATTTAGTAGCCCAATACCTATTTAACCCAGGGCATGTTTGGATAAATTTATAACTTATTATTTATCTCGTTTTCCAAAAATCCACACATTCGTAACTTATAACTTATCTTCTTTTCCACCACCTTTTCACCTTATTCAAACCCAAAAAGTCTTTTTCAAACCATCACCCAAACACTTTTAAAATAACTTATGACTTTTTGAAAAAGTCATAAGTAGCTGGAAATAAGGAGAGCCAAACACCCTCCTAATAAATAAAAAAAATAAAAAAAAGCTTCGAGATTATATTCATACGGTGGAAAAAATAATAAAAAAACGTTGATATTATATTCAGACCGTGGCATCTGCAAAAGACGAACATCGAGAGTTGAAATTCCAAATTGCAATTTGTGAGTTGAATGCTTAATTGTTTATCATCATCTAGATTGTAATTTTATTTTAAATTTAATTTTTAAGATTTCAAATTTTTTTTTCTAACACCTTTAAGATTTTAATTATAAAAATCGCCTTTATTTTTTTTATAACTTTCGGTGTAGCATATTTACTTTGTTGGGTACTTAGGTTTTGTGTATTTTATATGTTTGTCGCCGGATTGATGAACTATCATTGCAATTATGTGTCTTGCTATGCCTTAAAATTGTGTGTAATTACTTAATTAGGTAATTTGTACAAATTTAGAATTAGGGTTTTTGTTGAAGTAGCCGTAATTGAGCCCTAATATTGATTGTTAATTATAATAATTGAGTAATTGTGGCAACACTACCTTAAAATTACACTAAACCATTAGTCTCACCTTTTAGATTACTCTCTATCTCTCTCGTACTCACGCAACCCTCATCTCGGATAGTATCATCCGTAAATGCAATCCACATACCCCTACCCACAAAAGCGACGCTGGTGTTATTGTGCGGGTAAGGGGTGCCTGCGGGCACCACCGTCATACACACCGTCCTTCATTGGTTAGTGGATATTGATATAAAAGTTTAAGAATAAATTCAAAAGGTGTGAATTTATCGTTTTTGAAAAAGAAAGCTTTATAGCGTTTAATGAGCTTTATAAAGGGTTCTGGGATTTATACACCCTGTGACGTTACAATCTGAGGGTATGACACTACATTCTGAGGTATGTGACAGCCTCCTATTAATATGT